>CM060695.1:165927542-167268376 GCA_030686995.1 Artemisia argyi
TAAAACCGAACATGACTCGATTACCACCTAGCTAAATATATTTAAAAACGTTATGTACGTGCATCAACTTAAAACACTAGGGTAAAGACATTTAGACATGAGCAAGAGAAACGGCTAATGATTTGTACACTCTAAAAAATTATTTGCACACTCAAAGTACAAGCAGTTAAAACAGAATGTTTAACATTGTTTAATATTGTACAAATATTTAATGCATAGATGGAATGTCCCAATCAATCTTCAAAATGTGCAAATCAATTCATAAGAGAAACAGAGAATAGGGTTTTTATGGTCAACATGTGTAGACTGCGCGCATTCCATTTTAAAATATATACAGTAGCCGTCACTTAAAAAAATAAACAATAATACATGCAAATTCATACGCATGCACAATCCCTGGCTATATATATGTTACATACCTGATGGCAGAACATGCAATACATTCCACAACTGATCAATACTCATCCATTTAGACCTTTTCTTCCCATTTAATTTTCGGGTTCCAATGGGAGCTGGTGGCCAAATGAACGCTTTAGATAACGAAACTGACCTACTCAAACGTGTTCCAATCTCGAAACCTCCCTTTGGGATCGCTGATCTAAAGAGAGCCGTACCACCACACTGTTTCAAACGCTCACTTATTCGCTCTCTAGGTTATGTCTTTCGGGACGCCTTCATAATCTATACCTTTTACTATATTGCATCAAATTACTTTCCTTTGGTCCCTAATGATCAACCTCTCTTATACTATATCGGCTGGCCACTATATTGGTTAGCTCAAGGTAGTTTTCTTTATGGGGTTTGGGTACTTGGTCATGAATGTGGCCATCATTCTTTTAGCGAATACCAATGGATCGATGATACAGTTGGTTTTATTTTGCATTCGCTTGTCATGACACCATACTTTTCGTTCAAGTACAGTCATCGAAGTCACCATGCTCACACGAATTCACTAGAGTACGATGAAGTGTACATCCCAAAACGCAAGTCAGATACTTTTTTCACCGAATTTTTGAACAACGGACCAGGGAACGTGTTCACTCTCTTCGTTAGAATCACCCTTGGTTACCCTTTGTACCTGTTGTTTAACGTTTATGGTCGTGATTACAAACGGTTCACTAACCATTTCTTGCCTCAAAGTGGCATCTTTAACGATAGTGAACGTGCTTATGTTGTGCTATCAGATATTGGAATCATTACTGTTCTTTATGCTTTGTACCATCTTGCAGTTACACAAGGTGGAAAATCGACACTTTTCTTGTATGTGATTCCTTTGTTTATGGAGGGTGCATTCTTTATCCTGTCAACTTACCTAAGCCACACTCACCCATCAGTCGCACACTATGATTCAACCGAGTGGGATTGGCTAAGAGGCGCTTTATCAACCATCGACAGAGATTTTGGGATTTTGAATTGGATTCAGCACGATATAAATAGTTCTCACGTCATTCACCATTTGTTCCCAAACATGCCTCATTATCATGCGGTCGAGGCTACAAAAGCTGTGAGACCTATATTAGGTGAGTATTACATGTCAGACAATACTCCCCCTCTAAAGGCCTTTTGGAGAGAGACCAAAGAGTGCATCTACGCCGAACCAGACGAGTTATCGGAGCACAAAGGTGTTTATTGGTTCTCCAAATAGTTTGATCCGAATATGTGCCGAAAATGCATTGAGTAACTAGAAGATACCATGTTTTTATGCACTTTGAAAAATATGGTTCCGTGAATTTGTAATAAACTGAATGTACTACTTACTACTATGTTCTATCATAAAAGAGTGTTTTCAAATTAAATACCAACTTTAATTGCTCAAACTGGTTAATGTGTGTATGAGTTTTTTTTTTTTTTTTTTTTTTTTTTTTACTATAGCCTCACTTATGTTGCATTTGAAATAGGTAATACTAATTGCTTAAACTGTGAAACGAAGTACACAATATCCTTCATTAATATACTTGATGATGATAACATCACAGGCTCACATACACTCTTTAATTTGTTCCACATATGAATGAACTGATTACAGACTTCAAAGTCTTAACAAAAGCATCAAGCATTTGATATTAATTTGTTTATTAATCAACACGAAATGTGCTATGTGCCTGATAGTCTGCTACCAATACTATCCAATTACCGGTCCTAATGTAAATTTGGCAATCGCATTCAGAAAATATATATACCAAAAACACATGTCGTATATATCCGTTTGCTCGTTGCCAACTAAACACAAAATTAGTGTTTAAACAATATGTAGTAACTCAATATCTCTAACAGTAAAAAAAAAAAATTAAAAAATAATATAAAATTAAAAAAAAATAATAAAAAATAAAAAAATCTAACAGTTAAGACTAGACTCCCAGGGCGATCTTAGAGACACGAATACTAATTTGAGGTTCAATGTTAAGGTAGAAATCGCCTCAAGTAGCAAATACTCCCTCCGTCCCTTATTAAATGTCCAGTTTTGACTTTTCAAGTCTTTTTCCTATAACTTTGACTTTAAATATTTTTGTTTGTATTTTATGATACCTGATAAAAATTATGTCAATGAAAAGTACATTTAAAACTCAATTCATTCATATATTTTGCATCATGTATTATATATCATATATAAAAATATTTATGGTCAAAGTTAATAAAACAAGACTTTGAAAATTCAAAGTGGACATTTAATATGGGACGGAAGTAGTAGTTGAAAGCAGATTTTCCTGTTCCTGATATATGGAAAAAGGGGCTCAACAAATGTTTCGGAAATTATTAGGTAATTAATTAGAAGTAAATATTTTTTATTCAACTAATATTATGATAAACGTGAATCATTACATGGCATGTTTATTTAATTATCTTACGTTTTTTTTATACTATAAATTAACCTGGATTTAATTATCTTTTAATGTTAAGGTGGCATATTCAAAGTGAGTTGAGATCCATGAAGAACCCATAAATGTCATAGAACCTATCAACCAATCATAACCACCCATTTATAGTTTTCACATTTTTTTTCAAAACAACATATCTTGCAAACGGTAAATCTTCAAGTTACAAAAAAAATACCATCGCGACGAGAATTAAATAATCTTTCTATAGATATGCATTGTTATATACTTTCGACGAACTTTTTTTTCACCCAGAAAGAATCATATATGATTCGTAAAAATCATATATAATTCGTAAAAAATCATATATGATTCGATTCTTCGAATCATATATGATTCTTATGAATCATATATGATTTTTCTAGGCGAAAAAAAAGTTCGTCGAAAGTATATAACAATGCATGTCTATAGAAAGATAATTTAATTCTCGTCGCAATGATATTTTTTTGTAGCTTAACGATTTACGGTTTGCGAAATATTTAAGTTTTAGAAAAAGGGTGGAAGTTTATATTTTTATTTTGATAAAAAAAAATAAGTGACTAAGAATGCTTGATGAGTTTTATAGTAAAAATTAGATCTATAAAAAACTTTTGGCTTCAAAGTATTGATAAGCTTCGTGTTTGTCTATATGTGACACATCATAATCTCTCTGATTACAACCGATATACTAAACACCACCCACAAAGATTTCTATTATTGTTGATGTATGTGTCTTTGAGGCCTTTTGATTTTTAAGGTGTTGCTTTGATTTTTCATACCACAGGCTCCTTTTATGTCTTGTACGCGTTGTGAGGTTGAAGATCATGTTCTAGGGTTTGTATGTCTCTTGTTATATGGTTCTCTTTTAAGCGAACTTGTAATCAAAGTTTATTTAGCGTTGTATTTTTTATTTTCTTGCCTTTATTTATTTATTTTTTTATTTGTTTAACTAATCAAAAATAAAAGCTTGCTTAACTATCTTGATTTATTTTATTACTTGTGCAACTATATAAACAAAAATTAAACTCCATGAACCGAAAGGAGACTGGTACTCGTCGTATACATTTTGGTTACCAATCAAATACTTGAATTGCTTTCTTATTAAAAAAAAAAAAAAAAAAAAAAAAAAAAAAAAAAAAAAAAAACACAATATTGACCATAGGTATACTTTATTTATATATAACGCCTGATCAGTAACTCAACACATAATATATGCTAGTTATATTGATTCAAAACAAAATATCATTTTATAATGTTTAAAATATGTAAAGCAGAGTTTTTAAGTGAAAGATACATTGTATCAGCTGTAAAGAATTTTACCACTTAACTTCTTTGTTATTTATATTACATCATGCATACTACAGTCTACATATACTGGATGAAGGTCATATCCTCCATGAAATGATTAAATTTTTAATGTATTTTTAAGAAATACAAATTAATAATATGTACAAACATTTAATGTTATGTATAATACATTAAACACTAATTCTTCTACACAAAATTATTTGAAACATACATTAATGTAAGTATAATGCCAAATTTTTGTTTGGTTTTGGACATTCAATTTTTTTTTTGAAAATGCAAATTTATATTTATAAAATATTTATCATATATATATATATATATATATATATATATATATATATATATATATATATATATATATATATATATATATATATATATATATATATATATATATATATATATAATCTAGATCAAATAAGATCAATCTTAAATTTGTAAAAATGAGATCTAACTAAAATTTGAAAAATGACACTCTCCTTAAAGCAAAAATAAAAATTTTATTAATTACAATTAAAATTATTAAAGTTCCGAGGTTTTTCTTTTTAGAATTAACGATATCTAGGTGATACACTTTGATTCGACCGTAATGTGTATCAAGTTTTTGTATGTGTATTAGTTTATTTAGTAGTTGATATATATTAGGTGTATCAGTTTATGTATAAAATATAAGTTTTTCTAGATTTTGATGTATCGGAATAAAAATTTTAGTTGTGCATCAGTAATTCAAATTCATGTATCGGTTGGTTATTAGTTGATAAAATGTTAAATCGTACTAATATTTTAATTTTTGAGTATTATTGATAAAATAGTTATTTATAAATGTTTTTAATGATTGATTCAACTAGATTTTATTTTTATAACTTTAAGTTTGATCTCACATATATATATATGTATTTTAGTACAACTTTAGTGAAATTCTAATCAGTTTGCTAATTAATTCTTGAAAAGAATTGTACATGCCAAAATATGAAGATTTTCAAGTGACCTGTAAATTATGAAAATGTGTAATTTTTTAATATTGTAATTTATATAAGCAGGCCATATATAAATTTATTAATCATATATTGTAAGAATAAATTTATATTTATCTATGTTTACACGTTATATAATATTGTGACGAATATTATACAACATCCACTGATTAGCAAGTACCTTTCACCGTCAATCGCCATAACCTCATAAAACTATTGACTACCGTTTCCGTTTAATCATTGCATCGTGACGCATAAGTACTTGACATTTTAATATGGAATAGTGTGCGACAAAATTATTCTCTAAAATTCTCATCATGTGTAAAGTCATTATCACAAAAAATATGTAATTGAAAAGTATTGTTCGTCAAAAATTTTGATTACAAAGTACTCGTCACCGCAACACGCGGATAACCTGATAGGATATTAATATTAACTAATTGCTAAAGTTCCTATTTCATTTTAGTATATTGAATTCAATTGTCTTCGTTGACGTAATTTAGTAAGAAATTGCTAAGTACTTTCATTGCAAGCTTATTGTGCTATAGAATTTTATTTTTTATTTTTTATTTTTGAACGATGCTTTGGAAAAAGTAATACTTATTAGCTTTCTACCTGCATAGTACGTTCTGTGGAAATTTAGAGCGCTACAACTATCCTAGCTAATTAACAACTTAACGTCGTCAACGGTCTTGACTTTGAAATAGCGTGCTTGGTTATCATTATCAATAGTAGAAGAAAACATACATTTTGTGTGAATCGTTTCATATTTCACTATCTTAGCTAATTAACTACTTAACGTCAAAGATCTTGACTCTGAAATAGAGTGCTTAATTGGTTATCATTAGTAGTAGAAAACATACATTTTGTGTGAATCGTTTCATATTTCCATTAAAGCGAGTTAGCTATTCAGGAGGAATAACGACGCATACACTTTTTTGACAATCAACGTATATCAATCTTGCCGATTAATTAACTGCAATACGGCGATGGTTTTTTGTGGAGTTGTTTTGGTTGGGGTTCCAGGTTGTTTAAAGGAATGCTAATCCTATTCATAAAAATTGATTGATACACATAAAATTACCTAATATGCTAATCCTATTCGTAAATATGCTTGTAGCAAATCAATACTTCGTACTATAGGAATGTTACGTGCACTAACTCAAAACAAGGTAAAAGCATTATTTATTTTGTTGTATATACGTGAATTGAATCATCATGCATGCAAATCGCAGCCGGAGGCCGAGAGGCTAGTCAAACACATGCAGCGGAAATATTATCAACTAAGATGCCCTTGGCTCTACCCTACTAGTAATAATAAAAGTATTTTTAGGTTTTATATTAAAGTTGACAAAATTCCACTGTAGTATCTGTACCAACACCCACGTGTACTACTAATTATGTTCTGTGAAATAATCAGTGAGATTATGGTGTGTTGGATTAGAACATCAAATTACTTTCCTTTGGTCCCTAATGATCAACCTCTCTTATACTATATCAGCTGGCCGCGCCGCCGCTTTATTGGTTAGCTCAAGGTAGTTTTCTTTATGGGGTTTGGGTACTTGGTCACGAATGTGGCCATCATTCTTTTAGCAAATACCAATGGATCGATGATACAGTTGGTTTTATTTTGCATTCGCTTGTAATGACACCATACTTTTCGTTCAAGTACAGTCATCGAAGTCACCATGCTCACACGAATTCACTAGAGTACGATGAAGTGCACATCCCAAAACACTGATATAATTGCTCAAACTGTGAAACTAAATACAACATATCCTTCATTAATATACTTGATGATGATAACATCACAGGCTCACATACACTCTTTGTTCCAAATGAAATGTACGTGCCGTTGCCTGATAATCTGCTACCAATACTATCTATTGCATGCATTTATGCGCGAGTCATATCTACCTTTTAAATGCAAGTAAACTAACATCCTTAAGTGGCCACGCCAACCTCCTGAAAATGGAGGGCTTCACCTGGCTGTGTGGCGGTGGGTTCAAATCCCGTGGATTAGTCGGCCAAAAAAGTCGGAAACCATGGTTATCAAAAAAAAAAAAAAATCCAATTACCGGTACTATAGTTAACGGAAGCATCAAACAGTTAAGACTAGACTCCCTGGCCGATCTTAGAGACACGAATACTAATTTGAGGTTCATATATTTAAGGTAGAAATCGCCTCATGTAGTAAATAGTTGAAAGAGTAGATTTTCATGTTCCTGATATGAAAAAAAGGAGTGCAACAAATGTTTCGAATTATTACTTAGTAATTAGAAGTAAACATTTTTTATTCAACTAATATCATGAAAAATGTGAATTACTGCATGTTTATTTAATTATCTTACCTTTTCTTTATAGTATATATTAACCCGGATCTAATTATATTCTGATGTGAAGGTGCCATATTTTTGTCATTGGGAGTATTGATAAACTTCGTGCATGTTTGTATATATAATGTGGCACTAGATATTAAAAAATTAGAAACTCGCTGATTACGACTGATAAATGTAAACTAAACACTACCCACAAACATTTTTATTATTGTGTATGTATGTTTCTTTGAGTTTGTTAATTAGGTGTTTGTTTAGGTTTAGCCGGCCTTTTGTTAAATAAGTGTTCCTTTTATGTACGTCTTGTGTTGTGAGGTTGTAGATCATGTTCTAGGGTTTGTGTCTCTTGTATATATGGTTCTTTTTTAAGCGAACTTGTAATTAAGTTTATTTAGCATTTATATTTTCTATTATTACTAATAGGTACCCGCGCAATGCGGCGGAGGGTACCCAATGACTATTTTTATGGCGAATAAATGTTTTTCATGTGACTTTTTAAGCACAGAAAGCTGACCAACATTTTTTTTTAACAATTACATAATAATTCAAATACATTATAAACATTACAAATAAAACTTCAAATAAAATGACTAAACTACTAATCAATCATCACATTTATCAACACATTTACTACATGATGATAATGGATTAAATGAGCCGTTACAACTCACAAGTAAATGAGTTTTATGAATATTAAAGTTGACACAATTAAAGACATTTAATTTACATTTGAAGGTTGGCTTGTTAATTTCAATTTCCTAATAAAGAAATGTTTTTTGTCTTAAAAAATTTTAATACTTCTAAATATAGATATCCTAAATACATTATAAGGTATTATTATTATTATTATTATTATTATTATTATTATTATTATTATTATTATTATTATTATTATTATTATTATTATTATTTACTTTTTAATATAATAACGTTGCATAAAAAACAATCCACAAGCACCGTGAGCAAGGTTTTGAAACCCGGGTCGACCCGGCCGGTTCGACCGGTTTCGGCCGAAAAAAGGGGTCAAAACAACCCGGGTTTCTAAAACCGGGTTAACCGGTTTGACCTGCCGGGTTTTGAGTGACCCGGGTCAACCCGGTTCTCAAAACCCGGCCGGATTTCATTTTTTCAAAAAATTTTAATAAAAACCCGGGTTGACCCGGTGGTCGACCCGGTTGACCCGGTCAAAAAAATAAAAAATAATAAATTGAAAACCGGGTTGACCCGGCGGTCCAACCGGTCGAACCGGTTGACCCGGTGCCCGGTGACTCGACCGGGTCGATTTCGAGGTTTTCAAAACATTGACCGTGAGGTTTAAACAATATGAATGCAAATCTTTTATATAATAAAACAAAATCCCTATTGGGAATTTTGTATTTCAAAAAAATCAAATCATACCTGATTTAGTAATAATTTTATTTTAAAAAAATATCATTTTCTTATTAGGTAATATTTTATATTTATCCATAACACAAGTAGAAAATAAATAAAAAAATATAGATAAGATATTTAAAAAATATTATTTATTTTATATTTATCCACAACACAAGTAGAAGATAAATACAAAAAACATAGATAAGATGTAATTAACAATAGGATTAAAATTTTTAAATAATTATTTCAAAAAAATAAATAAATAAATAAATAAACCGCGCGTTCGCGGGTATTATAACTAGTAATTAATTGACAATAAAAGCTTTCTTAACTATCTTGATTTATGTTATTAATTACTTATGCAAATATATAAACAAAAAGTCCATTACTCGTAGTATACATTTGGTTACCAGTCAAATACTTGCTTTCTTATTCAAAAAACCAAGATTGACCATAGTTATTATTATTATTATTATTATTATTATTATTATTATTATTATTATTATTATTATTATTATTTAAAAGGCAAAAATATATACACAAACAAAAAAAAGATAAAAAAAAATACAATATAAGACATCCCACCTCATTTAAACTGGATAATTAAAAAAGAAATGACCCAAAATAACAAAATACATTCAAAAGTAAACTAAAGTTCACACAAATAGTAAAGGGTTGTGTTATACAAATCTTCCTTATATTGTCATATCATATGGGTTTGGTCAAACTATACAACCCGGGATGCACACCGTACAAACCGGCGACTACTACGATATTTTGTAAGATGCAACCAAAATGAACAGGCCCACGGAGGAATGAATCTCCCATGGAACGACAACCATTCAACTTGCACAAACGTACTAGCCAATGATAATAGTGCCCATTGCATCATAACTGAAAGTGAAGCCGAAGACATAGACTAAAAGCCGACCCCGCAGAACCATAATAGAGCTTCTTTTGACACTACCTGCATAGGCAACCATGAAAAAAACAGCAAGGACAAAAGGATAGACAGTGTGTTGTTTATTTAGGCTAGACGGTCAATCCTTCCGATTTTCTCTGTCACGTCTGCTTTCTCTCTTAAGCGACCTTCAGGCGATTGGTGCCCCAATAAGGGCGACCTTCATCATTTTTTTTTCAACACAAACTTAAATTCATTAATAATTAAAACCTTACATAATAATTCAAACAAAATTAAAACATTACAATAATTCAAACCTTACATAATAATTGAGAGAAGTGTGAGATTTGTGGATTGAAGTGTGTTTATGTTGTGTATTTATAGGTAAGTTTTAAAGATTATTTATTTATTTATTTATTATTATTATTATTATTATTATTATTATTATTATTATTATTATTAATTTTTGCAAACCGTTTACTAACGGTTGGAAATTTATTGCATCACATGAAACAAAGAAAAAGAAAAAAAAAAGAAAAAAAGAAAAGAAAAAAAAAAAGCAAATGAGCCGATCGCATTCACAACCATGATAAAAAAAAAAAAAAAAAAAAAAAAAAAAAAAAAAAAAAAAAAGATTGATTGGCTGTAGAAGGGGGGATCGATCGCGATCGATTCAATCAATCGATAGATTGCCTTTACTGTGGGGAGCCTTATATACCTTGCCTGATCAGTAAACTCAACACATAAAATATATGTTAATTATATTGATACAAAACAAAATATCATTTTTAGTGACGTTTAAAATATGTAAACAAAGTTTTTAAGTATAAGATACATTGTATCAACTATAAAGAATTTTACCACAGAACTTTTTCGTTATTTATACTACATATAATATAAGAATTTTCGTTATATATACTACTTTTTCGTAATCTGTACCACACATATATCGGATGAAGGTCTTATCCTCCACTAAATGACTAAATTTTTAATGTATTTTTAAGAAATACAAATTAATATGCAATATGTATGAATGTTTAATTCTATGCATAATACATTAAACACTAATTTTTCTACGCACAATTAAAACATTCACTAATGTAAGTTTAATGTCAAATTTTTATCGGTTTTGGACATTGAAAATTTTTAAAAATTGCAGATTTGTTAATCATTTATTATTTATATATGTATTTTAGTTTTTTGTGAAATCCTAAACATTTTGCTATAAATTCGATTGAAAATAATTATACATGTCAAGGTACGAAGATTTTCAGGGAATATATAAAGTATGAAATGTGTAAATGAATATCATAATTAATATGTGCAATAGCATATATAGATTTATTTATCATATATTATAAGAATTAATTTACACTTCTCTATGTTTACACGTTATATAATTTTGTGACGAATATTACATAACATCCACTGATTAGCAAGTACATTTCAACGACAATCATCACAACCTCGTAACACTACTGATTACCGTTTTCGTATCGTCATTGCATCTTAACACGTAAGTATTTGATATTTTAATATTAATTAGTGTGCGATAAAGTTATTCTCAAAAATTCTCGTCATGCGTAAAGTCATTATCACAAAAAACATGCAATCAAAATATAGTATTCGCCAGGAAAAAAAAAGTTGATTACAAAATGCATTACAAAATATCTGCCGCCTCAACACGCAAGTACCATGTATATTGATATTAGATGATTGCTAACGTTCCCATTTAATTTTAGTATATTGCATTGAATTGTCATCGTGGACGTAATTTAGTAAGAAATTGCTAAGTGTCGTTGCAAGTTTATTGTGCTCTGGAAAAAAAAAACAATTTTATTTATAAGCTTTCTACTCGCATGCTTTTGTGGAAATTTCTAGCGCTACAACTATCTTAGCTAATTAATAACTAAACGTCAAAGGTATTGACTTTGAAATAGCGTACTTGATTATAATTAGTAAAGGAAAACAAATTTTGTGTGAATCGTTTCATATTTCCATTAGATGTGCAAGATACTAATTTTTATTGAACCTTTTGCAAAGATACAAACGAGTTAGCTATTCAAGAGGAATAATGATGCATATAAAGTTTTTTTTTTAGTTGTGTTTGGTGAGGATTCCAGGTTGTTCAAAAGAATCCTATATATAATAATAATAATAATAATAATAATAATAATAATAATAATAATAATAAGCTATCGCTAGACATTCTCTTGTGTCGGATTTGGTTATTTTTGAAAGGGCTGAGGTTACTCTTAAGCGTACGGGATTGTGGTTATGTGGTGGTTGTTTCAAAACGCATACTTTCCAGACTAAGTGTCGGCATGGTGGGGGGTCTAATTTTGTGTCACCTCCAGATTGTGGTGATGGTGTTGTTCTGTTCGTGTTGCATGAACTCACCAAACCACAGGCTCCTTCTCATGTTGCTCTTGTTGAGGATTTGGTTTCGGATGAGTTTAGTGGTTTTGATTTACATCTCCTCGATACTCTACTTTCTAAGGGGTTGCGTACTGTCAAATCCATCCCTCCTAAATGTCGCTTGGGGTTTTCTCGGGTTTTGAAAGGAGCCATTGATAAGGTGGTTTGTTCGCCTGATGGCATTTCTTGTTGGGTTGGTTTGTTAGTCTTGCCTCTTTGTCTGCTTAAAACCTTTTGCCCGAGGAGTAATCAAAAGTGTAGGTCTGCTACTAAGCGTCAACGACAGGAAGAGTATATTGTTAATGCCATTTCATCTTGGGGCACACCTGGTGGTAGTTTACAAGTTGTGCGTGAGGTTTTAGCCGAACCTCCCCCCTTTATGGTCTAATATTGATGAGGAAAACTTGGACTTGGGTGACCGTAATATCAAGCAGTGTAAGAGGAAGATTTGTGATGGCCATTATACTGCTGCTGTCAGAGTTCTTTCTTCTTCGGGTATTGCTGCTTATGATGGTACTACTCTTACGGATTTAAAAGCTAAGCACCCTTTTCAATCTGCTCCCCTTTTGCCAGATATACCTATTGATCATCATCACCTTTCGGCATCTCCTGCTATGGTTCTTGACATGATTAAGAGTTTCCCTAGTGGTACTTCTTGTGGACGGGATGGTTTGCGTGCCCAACACCTTTTGGATTGTTTAAATGGTGCTGCTGTTGCTATCTCTGATGAGTTAGTCACTTCTATCACCCAGGTGGTGAACCTTTTTCTTGAGGGTAAATGCCCAAGGGTGTTGGGCGAGTATGTTGCTAGTGCTCCTCTCACGCCTTTGGTTAAACCAGGATGGGGGATCCGTCCTATCGCTGTTGGGACTGTTTGGAGGCGATTAGCCTCCAAGGTTTGTGCTTCTATTATTGGCCATTCTTTGGATGGTTATTTTGATGGTTTGCAACTTGGCGTGGGGGTATCGGGGGGTGGGGAGGCAATTCTTCATGCTGTGAATCGGTTGATTGAAGACCGTGGGGGCGATGTGGGTTTATCGATGTTGTTGGTGGACTTTAAAAACGCCTTCAATATGGTTGATCGTTCGGTTATGTTACGAGAAGTTCGCCTTCGTGTTCCGGCTATATCACGTTGGGTGGAATTCTATTACTCCAGTCCTGCTAGATTATATTATGGTGAGCATACTTTATGGTCGCACCAAGGGTGCAACAGGTGGATCCGCTTGGGCCTCTTCTTTTTGCTTTAGTGTTACATCCCTTGGCATGTAAGATTAGATACTCCTTTGCCCTTTCTCTTCAAGCTTGGTATCTGGATGATGGTACTATTATTGGGGATACTTTGGTTGTGGGGAAGGTTTTGGAGTTGATTATGATGGATGGACCTAGTTGTGGTTTACACCTCAACGTTGATAAAACTGAGGTTTTTTAGCCAAAGGAAGACCCCAGGAGCAGGTATGTAGGTGTTTTTCCCCCTAATATTTCTCGACCTTCACATGGTGTTAAATTATTAGGTGGGCCCGCCAGTGTGGATTTTGAGTTTAGTAGTAAGCTTGTTATGAAAAGGGTTGCTAAAACTATTGAACTTATGGATGCTGTTGCTAAGCTTAATGATCCTCAATGTGAGTTGTTGCTACTGCGTGCATGTGCGGGTATTTCCAAGTTGTATTTTTCTATGCGCACATGTCCCCCTCGGGTCTTTGAGAGTGCTCAGGTTTCTTTTGATGCAGCACTTTGCTCTTCTTTGGAACGTATTGTCACTGCTTCTGGACCTGGGTTTGGTGATTGGCAATGGAGACTCGCCACCCTACCTTTTGCTTTCTGGGGACTTGGCGTGTATTCTGCAGGTGATGTCTTGAACTATGCCTTCCTTGCTTCTAGACTTCAATCTGCCAGCTTACAGACTAAGCTTCTCTATAGTTCTGGTATTGTGACTACTGGTCCCTCATTTGATGATGCTTTGTGTACTTTTAATGTGAATATGGAAATTGACCTTTTGAGTAACCCTAGTGAGATCGCTGCCCCCAAACTTATGAAGAAATTGGGAGACATACATTTCACACGTGTTGCCCAAACGGTTGAATCCACCTTCCATTTATCCCCTAGACAGATGGCTTTATGGAACTCACTAAAAGAGGATTACACGTCAGATTGGCTTAGGGTGGCACCGATATCCGGATTGGGACAAACTATGAATACCAGGACTTACCAATGTGTGTTGTGTTATCGGTTGGGTGTTCCTCTTTTTACTGTCCAGATGCCGTGTTCAGTTTGTTCTAAGGTTTTTTCTGGAGATATTTTTGGAGATCATGCTGTATCGTGCGCGGGTATAGTTGGTATTAAACATCGGCATAATGTTGTGCGTGATGTTCTTGTTGATATATGTTCTCGGTCTGGAATTTCAACTCGTAAGGGGTTGATATTGGGCTTCATGGAGAGAGGGACAAAACCTTACGTCCAGCTGATATGTTACTTTACTCTTGGGATGGTGGCCTTGATGTGTGTGTTGATCTTACAGGATCGTCACCTTTGACGCGTTCGTGTATGGTTGATTTTATGCCCGATCGGGCAGTTATTAAAGCCGCACAACGTAAACGTGTCAAGTACGAGGCTAAATGCGCTGATATCGAATATGGGTTCCTCCCCTTTTTATTCTCTTCTTTTGGAGAACTTGAAAAAGATGCAGTGACCTTATTAAAGCGTATTCGACAATTCTCTATGACTCAAGACATCGGAGCACGTGCTGCTCCACATATTTTTAGTAGGATTGGTTTTGCTATAGCTAGAGGTGTGAGGGCTCAGTTAGTCTCTCGGCTCCCCACTAATTTCTTGTAAAATCCTATCTGTTTTTCAGTAAAGTGATGTAATAATAATAATAATAATAATAATAATAATAATAATAATAATAATAATAATAATAATAATAATAATAATAATAATAATAAATAATAATAATAATAATAAAATAATAATAATAATAATAATAATAATAATAATAATAATAATAATAATAATAATAATAATAATAATAATAATAATAATAATAATAAAACTTATCTTTGGTTAAATTGAAAGATTCGATTAATCAATAAGATGACTTTATTTTGCAATCGAGTCTTTTCATTTGTCAATTAAGTTTTTAAGGCAGAAAAAGTCGGGTCAGTTTTGGAGTTTTTTTAAAAAGCTCCTCAAACATAGATGTGTCGAAATCGCGAAGGAAAAAACTTTTGATTCTTAATCTTGTCAACTTAACTAAGCCACACTCACCCATGAGTCGCACACTATGATTCAAATCAGAGAGTAGGATTGGCTAATAGGCACTTTATCAACCATCGATAGAGATTTTGAAATTTTGAATTGAATTCAGCACTATATAAATTGTTCCCACGTCATTCCCCATTTCTTTCCAAGCATGCCTCATTATCACGCCGCTGAGGCTACAAAAGCTATGAGACCTATATTAGGTGAGTATTACATGTTAGACAATACTCCCCCTCTAAAGGCGTTTTGGAAAGAGACCAAGGAGTGCATCTACACCGAACCAGACGGTTCATCGGAGCATAAGATGTTTATTGGTTTTCCAAATAGTTTGATCCAAAATTGCATTGAGTACCTAGGAAAAATAAATAAATAAATAAATAAATAAAAGCACCACTATCATATGTCCTAGTGGTAAAGTCCTTGACTTTCAAACAAGAGGTCAAGGGTTTAAACCTCACAAGGTGTGTACATTTGGGAGTGGCCATCGGGGGTAACCTTGGGGGGGTTGTTTTCGTTGGAAGTTGATGAATGCTCAAACACTCATCATTTTTTGTCTAATCTGAACTGCAAAACATACAAAAACACTAAGAAATGCATCAAAATACCAAAAATATTTCAAAATTGTGTTTTATATGTTTTAGATGCAAATTGAGCAAAAACAGATGAAAAACATACAAAGTTTGCAAAATTGGCAGTTTCAGTCCCTCAACTTTCAAAAATTGGCAAAACTAGTCCCTGGATACTCAAAATATAGAAAATTATCACCAAAGGTCCTTTTGAAATCATAAGTTGTCATATTTAGTCCTTTGGTGAAAAATTGGAAAAGTTTTGGAAATTTACAGTTTGGTCCCTAGAGTTTCAGTAATTGACAGAATTGGTCCCTGGTGGGATATTTTTGGAAGGAAAATCAATTTTTGTCCTTGGAAAATCAAAATGTGTCAAAAATAGTCCTTGGGTGGAAAGTTTGGTGAAATTGTAAGTTTGGTCCTTTAACTTTGGAAAATTACATAATTGGTCCCCGAGGTTTTATTTTGAAAAATATTAATTTGGGTCCTTTTAATAGTCAACCTTGCCAAGTAAGGTCCTTATGGATATTTTTAGAAAATTACATGATCAGCCCCTCATGTTTGGGATTATTACAACTTTGGTCCTTGTGGTGTTTTAAAATTGCAAACAATCGGACCCTTGGTTTTATATATTACACCTAAACAAACACCAACCCACCCAATTCCAAAGCTTGATCCACAATCCCTTTCCTTGGCCCAACTTGCACACCCGGCCCACTCCACTAATAAAATTAATCGCCTGTTTTAATAATCCCCGGTCAACCCACCGTTTGACCGTCTCCCTCCTAACCAAATCCCCCATAACCAGGGCAAGCTTGTCTCCCCCACATGCTCCTCCCACCTTCAATTACTTCTCCATATCTACCACCACCTTCCCCTCATTAATTGCCTCACCTACACCCACTATAACTGCCCCATTTGTTATATATAGAAAAAGGCGCGAAAAAACAGTTTGAACGGCTGTGATTGATGGAAGCCAATCCAAGGGTCTACAAGAAGTGGGAAAGTCTTGGTAGGCTACAGGGACCTCAAAAGATTTCTATAAAGATGAAGAGAAAGAGAAGAAGAGGGTTGTCAAATGTTTTTAGACCATTCGTAGTGTAAACTTTAAATTTCTGTTGTAAACTTTCAAATTCAGTCTTAAATTTAAGTTGTATCAAGCTTTTGTGTTAATAGAAAGTCTTTCAATAGTTTCTCAGTTCCAATTCTCAAGTACAATTTAGTTTTTGTCAATCTTAAGTGAAATTGATAACTTTGCTCAACCTGGGTAATTATTGTTGTTTCTTGTCAGTTTGAGTTCACATTAGCCTAATTATAAGCTTTTGAAAGCTTGTGGGTTGTTTAGTATAGAATAAATCATAAAAAGAAAAAAAAAATACAAAAAAATAGGGTAAAATAAATAGAAAATAAAAAAGTTAAGAAGAGGAAAAGGAAGCATTGGAATCATGGGTTAGAGTCCATTTGGGGACATTAGGTTGGATTCTTGTTCAAGCTCATGAGGTAAATTGTAAGTTTGCTTCTTAAATTTTTCATATTTAGTTTAGACAGGGGTGTTTGGATTAGGCCATACTTCTATTTTTGTGTTGTTATTACTTCCTGAGTAGCTAGGTTATTAGTTCTAAAGTGATTTTCAGTCCAAACCAACCACTCACTTGAGCACTTTTACTCTAATAGTCAAAAATCCACATTGAGTCCCTTAACTGCCCACTGTTGGGAGATTTGTATCCCACAACCCCTCATTTCAGCTTATTACTGTTAGTTCTAGCTTAATTTAGGTTTAATCTAGCTTATTACAACTATTTTAGCTTATAGGATCCATAAAAAATTCAAATAAATCAAAGTGCCAAGTTTTGCTTAAAAAGTCAATGTGCATGTTTCAGGTTTTTACAAATATTGCATGAATTTATTAGAATTTTGTGATAGGTCTTAGATTTTGAAACTTGTTGTTACTTGTTCTCTACCAGCTCAGCTTTGATTCCCTTGAACCCTTATATTTTTGCAAATTTTCACTTGGGCTTCATACTTGATCAAAGTAGGCTGCAGGGCATATGTATGCCCTGCTACACAGACATCAGTCCAACTCCCTCACTTCCATGCCTTCTCATGGCCTACACAGTGGGCCCCACAATGAGCTTATTGGCTTTTTGAGAAGCTAATAAGCTCATCTTCAAGTCTCTAGGCTTACCTTGGGTTTTGTGTTCCATTTGATAGGGCTGCATTGCCCTTGAACCTTGTCCCTTGTCTGTGTTGCCTGTTTGGTTATTCAAGTTACTTGGATTGCTTATTTGGCTTTTGTGGCTTATTCAGTGGTTGTAGCTTGTTGATTTAGCTTAATTATTGTTTCCTTTAGTTGTTTGTACTTAGTTTTCTAGCTTGAGTACCCTGTGTAGCTTATTCAAGCTTTTAAGCTTTGACAGTTGACCAAAGTCAACTTCCCAAGCTTATTGAGCTTTCTCAGCTTATTTTTAAGTTCCATGGTGAGTGCTTATTCACTCACTTTTATAAAACCAAAACCGGACTCAAAAGACCAAAAACTAATCGAATTATGCCAAATTTGTAGTGTTTTTGTGTTTGTGATATGCAGGTACGGATATTTTACAAAGTGACGAAAAATCATGAAAAAACAACGAAACCAAGCACGAGATGTGGAATGAGCGTAAAAAGCCGGAGTCGGGAAGAGTTTTGATTATATTTGAGCTCAAACTGTCAAGAATGGTCCTTGAAATTTATGATGTTGACAAAAGAAGCCCTTGGATATAGTTTTTGGAAATGGCAGATTTAGTCCCTTAGATTTTCAAAGTTACAATTGTGGTCCTTGTAATTATTTTGATTCATAACAACTGGATCCATAATACCAAAAACCACTCAAAGCTTAGTCCAATTAAATGATCCAATATCAAATCCAATAATCATCTTCCAAGCCCACCACCATTTAATCTTTGACCCAAGCCCACATCTCTCGGTCAAAATACCCAACCATAAGTCAAAGAAATATAAAAAACGTTTACCCGCTTATCCCATTTTCCCCAAATCATAACTTTACCCAGAATTACTGTTTCTCCCATAAACCCTAAAATGACCGTACCATCTAATTACCACCATTAAGGGTAAACTTGTCTAATCAAAAGCCTTCTAGAAGTAATTGGTGATGTCAGTATGTGTCAGAACTCAAGAAGCACAAGGGAATGTCACGTGGCAGCTATGGATTGGTTTGGACGCGTCATTGGGATAAATCTAAAGGCTGTAATCAAAGGGCAATGATTGGTATTAGTAATCAAGGGCTCAGAATTGGCTATCAACAAACACACCACACGGATTGCCAACATGGCAATCCGTGAGCTCATCCCTCCTCACATCCTATAAATAGAGGGTTAGGCATTTGTAATGAGGTGTGGAGTTTGGAGTGGCCAAACTCTGCCAAAATTACTTTAGACTTGTAATCTGCTTTAAATTCGTTTTGTAACTCTTGTTATTTGTTAATGGAATTCAGTTTTTGAAATCTATTGTAGCTTATTTTTATCTACTGCTTATTATAACTGCTTTATAGTTTTATAATCTCTTTTACAATTCAGCTCGTTGTGGTTAGTTAAATTGTTCACTCTAGATTTAAATTCCAATTCAGTTTTAAAAAATCATATATAAGTTTCATAGAAATTAGGTTACATCAAAGCTTGATTTTAAGTTTCATTAGTTCTATTTCAGTTTTTAAAAGCTTTTAAGAGAGTTTGTTTTCTTACATTTGTTCATTTTTCATTTGGTCAAATTCTGGTCAACTGTTGAAGATTAGAGATGAATTGTGGTGATTTGGACATGTTTGAGTGAGAATTGGATGCACTCAGCCTGTCAAAAGACAGGCAAGCATAGGGAATCCCCTCTTTTCATGCTGAGGGGAAATTGCTTGTAAGTTTTGATTTCATTTTCCAAGTACTCGTTTGCATCTTTTAGAATTTTGTTTAGATAGAAGTGGTTACTGTTCTATTGCTTTTAGTTGTTGATTTAGATAATATTGTTGTTAGAGAGTAATTGATTAGTTGATTTAATCTGTTTTTTTAGATTCTGAGTTAGCATAGCTTTATTCGGTCATCTAGATTGATATTGTGAATCTGTGGTGCATTTTGGTATTAACAAGTGTTTCTAAGATCATTTAGGATTACTGCATCAGCATATGAGCTAATTTGATGGAATTGTACCTTTATTCTCAAAGTTGCTTAATGAAATGTTCAATTCAGTTTGCATTAGGTGTGTTTGGATATAGTTAGTTCACTAATCTGTTGTGATTCATTTGATGATATAACTGCATTAGACTTAGTTTTAGTTTGTGATATCTTATTTCTATATTTGGCTTGCTGCTACTCTTGTCCAGTTAGTACCCCTTCAAGGCTGCTGTTTGCAGCCCTGCAACATCTGATTTGCAGCCTTGTTCTGTCCCTAACTCACTCAATTTAAGTTTTGCTTCTCTTTTGATAATTGTTGCTTTGGTCTGATTTTTGATTTTACTAAGTAGTTCATAGTGTAAGCTTGAGTTATCTGTGTTTTTTTTTTTCTCAACTGTGAGTTCGTTTGCTTGGTTTTTACTTATCTTCAAGTTGACCCCTTGGGGACTGCTTAGGTCTGCTTGGACCTGTCCTGCTTATGTCCTTATCTCTCTTTTAGCTTGCTTATTTGTTGATTAAAATAGCTTAGATCAGCTGTGATTAGGTTGCGTTAGGTTTTATAGATAGTTGTCTAAGCCTAGTTTAGTAGCTATGTTAGCTCAATTGTTTGCTCTTTTGCTCCTTAAATCTGTTCATCTCTTGTACGCTAGTTTGTTGTAATCAGTTATAGATTGTTTAGTTGTAGGTACAATTTAATACAAGTTAGCTTAATCTAGTGTTGCTTTAGCTGATTAGAACAACTTAGAATAGAATCAGTGGTTGAAATTTGGATTTAGTCAAAGTCTTATTGCATATAAATAGTCAAAATTTGCTTGCACTCAGATTTTGGTCAGTTTTTTACATGCTCTTGTAGGATTTATTGCTTATTAGAAATTGTTAAGGTTTGTTGATTTTTATTCCTTAGTAGCCAGTCTATTAACATCAATAAGAAAATTTGAGGTTAGAACTTATTAGCTTATCATAATAGTACTTGGAAGTTGTAGGTCTGAGCACTTATTTCCCCTGCACCTCAGTTTTAGGATTGCTTTCATGGCATCTGTAAAGGTAGAATATGAATGTATCTGTGTGAGATTTTGGTTTTGTTGCTTCTCAGCATGTCTAGCTTGATATTGCCTCTTCTGGTTTCATCACTTGAGCTTATTAGGTTAGTTTAATCAGACTTGCTTTATGGTAGTATAGCATAACTTACTAACTTTGATCATGTCCTGCTTTTGTTTGTTCTAGCTTGTGATTGTGTCTAAATTGGCTTATCTGAGTTGTTTAGCAGTTAGTTTAGTGTTGTGCATGGTCTGCTTTATCTGTAGCTTATTCTGTTTTGAATTCTGCTTATTTAGCTTATCATAGAGTGCTTATTGCTTGATTCTTGTGTTTCTGAGCTTATTTCTCATCATTTCTTGGCTTATTAGAGTTCATAATAGCATAATACAGTTGTGGTATCATTTTGGAAAAGTTTTGTGGCAAGTGCTTATAAATAAGCACTTGCCATAAGCTGATTTGTCCTGAATAAGCTCTTCTGCTTAATTTTTCTTTTCCATAATTTTTCTGTAAGCTTATTAGAATATTTTAGAATTTCTGTAAAATTTTCATAATTTTCTGAGTTCATTTACTATTTTTCTTAATTTCCTTTAGTTTAAAATCATTTTTAAATCAATTTTAAATAACAAAAATCCATAAAAATACAGAAAAAGTCTTGAAAAATACAAAAATATTTTTATAAATTCTTGTATAATATTTTAGAATTTTTAAAATTTAATTTTCATTTTTCCAATTTGTTTTTCTATTTTTCTCTATTTTTAATTCACTTTTAATTCAATAAATAGGAAATTAATTCTAGAAAATAAATAAAAAGTCTAAAAAAATATTTTTCTTTTTCTTAAAATTCTTTTTATTAGTTTTCAATTTTTAGAAATTATTTCCAAGTTCGTAGGATAATTTTTCGATAAACATTACGTTTTAAATAACGCGTGTGCATTTCCGTTTTTACGTTTTCAACATTTGTACATATTTAGCTTGTAAATTCTTCATATTTCATCATTTCTTATCTCAACTTGAATTCCAAAACCATTTTTTTTTCACTTTACCACTTTTCACGACTCAATTTTGCGATTCGATTATTCACGACTCCATTCTACCTTCGCTGGGAAAACGACCCGGGAAATACTTTCACCGGTATTTCTTCGGAATAATTATATA
The DNA here is from genome assembly GCA_030686995.1 of Artemisia argyi. Classification (NCBI taxonomy): domain Eukaryota; kingdom Viridiplantae; phylum Streptophyta; class Magnoliopsida; order Asterales; family Asteraceae; genus Artemisia; species Artemisia argyi. The sequence continues at coordinate 165,949,877 of CM060695.1, forward strand.
CTACAAAAAGACTTTATCATTCCACACCTTTTGTTTTTACAAAAGTTTCATTTGTACATATTTAGCTTGTAAATTCTTCATATTTCATCATTTCTTATCTCAACTTGAATTCCAAAACCATTTTTTTTTCACTTTACCACTTTTCACGACTCAATTTTGCGATTCGATTATTCACGACTCCATTCTACCTTCGCTGGGAAAACGACCCGGGAAATACTTTCACCGGTATTTCTTCGGAATAATTATATACTACAAAAAGACTTTATCATTCCACACCTTTTGTTTTTACAAAAGTTTCATTTTTTAAGTTATAAAATAGTTTTGTAAAGAAAAAATCCAGAAAAGTCAAATTATTTTTAAGTGATAGTTTCTATTTAATGTGAATTAAATTTTAATTTTCATTTTTATATTTTCATTAAGAATTTAGCTTTTTTTATATTTTTCTTAAATTCCTTTTAAGTTAAAGTAATTTTAGTAATTTTCTCAGATTTTTATTTCATCATTTGGTATTTATTATATTTAATATTATTTTTATTATAAATTAATTAATATTAAGTATTAAATAGCATAATTAGTTTTTATTAAGCAAAACCTAGTTTTTATATTTTTCCTAGCTTTTATATAATGTAAAATAATTTTAGAAATTTTCTTGTAATTTTTACTGTTCATTCTCTATTTTTGTTAACTTAAAATAGTTTAATTAGGTAATTAGTAATTAATTAATAGAAAAATCACAAAAAGACAAAAATACATATTTTTATTTTTAAAACTTGTTTTTAGTTATTTTATAATTTTAGAAATTTTATTTTCACCTTTTTAGTATTTAATAAATATTAAATTGTATTTAAGTATTTTAAATATTAATAATTAGTTTTAATTAGTAATTAATTAATGTTAAATAATTAAATAATGTAAAAATTAATTTTCTTTTTCTAAAAATTTTCTTTTACCTTTTAGTTTGTAAAAAAGTCATTTTCACCCCCTGGGGATTTTCAGATTTCAATTTTCACGTTTTATTTTGTACGTTTACGTTTTATTTAAATGTAAACGTATACGTTTTAGGATTAAATCGTTTCTGGATTTTCCAACTTTCCAGTCTTGTTCATATAGCTTGTTTAAGCTATTTCATTATAGATTCCTTAGTTTAACCAATCTCAAACCCCTTTCCATCCAAATTCACCCGATCACAGAACCCGTTTTATAACCATCACACCTCGTCGGGACATAACGACCCGGGGAAACCACTATATTCCGTGGAGCATTGACTCTAGGCTGTTTGACCTTGTTGACCATCTACCTGGTCAATTTAGGTTGACTGTTTGGGATCAATTAGAAGTTGATGTGAGATTTGCAACCTCACAAGGAGTTTTACTTCTCGAGTGATCTCAAGAAGTTTTGCAATCCTGCAGGAAGTGTACCTGATCATTGTGCTGTAGTATAGGTAAATCCGGGGTAACAGCCCCAAAATTTGGTACAACGGAAGACTAATCAAGCTTTCAGGGTGCTACGAGATTGGGACACAACACAAGCATAAGAAAACGAGATAGCATTATCCGTTTACATAAAACAATTTCGACATCAAATCTTTAGGTTTACATTTATTCAAATGTACTGAAAGTAAGCCCCAAAAGAAAACACAAGATAGGTCCACAAAAGTGTTATCAGAGTTTTAGTTGATCCTCCAACCATGCCACATGCCAAGTCTCCAAACAACAGACATCCAAATCAAACATCATCAATTTCCTGAGACAACGTGCTAAAAATGAAGGCTAACGCTGGTGAGTTCATAGGTTTATACATAACACATATTAGTGGACCAATTCATTAACATGCTTGCTATACTGGCCTATGCCACAAACCAATAATCGTAACACACGTAAAAGTATCCAAACAATTCAATAATCCTTATAGGTGCACACTATAGTCCTACACAAATTACAGCACATACTAAAGTAATCCTGCACAATTGCAGCTCATAAAAATGGTAGTCCTTCACAGTTGCAGCTCACACAACGTATACCATTAGCCAGTTGACATAGTAAAACATAATAAAACACTAAATAACTTATGGTCCATTCAAAATGGTTTTGCATGTTTTCTGACCCGAAATTTTGCAAATGACAGTATAAGTGTAAAAATGGGGCTATGAAACTCACCTCAGTCCAGCAATGCAAAAATACAACAATATCAAAGGGTAGAACAGCACAATAAATCAATCTGTAGCACAATACAACAGCTCAAAGGTAGAATAGCACAACGACAACTATGTCAACGTGGCACAACAGACTCGGCACAACCTAATAATATAAAACTGGTCTTAACGCATATCCCAAAAAGTGTAAAAGTTTCCAAAGTGAACTACTCCCATTCCCAAGTATTATTCCAATTCCATTTCCAAAAATAAATCATGTTGCATCCGTTTATTAAAGTTTGGTATCATCATTCGTGTAGTGGTGAAAAGGCACTGACTCAAGTGTACACACGCCAAAACAAGCGACAACAATAGGATCGTCGTGAAAAACATGACAAAAGTCAAGGAGTGATGACGGAAATGGCTCACAACTATCGCACATAACAAACACCCCAAATAGGTGAAAAGATTGGTAGTTGTCGGTCAAAATCCCATTGGGTTTTATAAAACATCCATGTTTTATATATTTAAGTAAAAATGTGTTATGACCTATTCGTTCGTAGAACGCTCCAAGTCAAGTGACTTTATTAGTTTCTAAATACGTTTATTTAATAAGGAATTATAAATATTATTGTTCATCAGACATCATTTCCATATTGTTCGTCCGTTACGGCTCAAATACATTAAATTCATTCCGAGTCTAATGTACTATAGTCGTTTCGTGTCTCAATAGCCTAATAATATCCAAAGTCCGATAATATTCCAAAATTTCAATATATATTTCAAGTGCCGGTGTTGCAAAAATCTCAATGTATACCGACTACCAATCAACAATCAACAAATAAATAATCCTAAAAAATAATTCCCATAATAACAATAATAACGTACTAAAACAAATGTGCCTCGAAACGTTCCGTAACCTTGTGTTTTTCCGTTATTTCCCAAATTAAATATTTAACACATGGTATTTCCTTTTGGATTATGTATATTAAATAACAAAATTAGTTGTCATTTATTCACACTTTTCCTTTCTTTATTTTTCTTCTTCCATTCTTTTTATTTATTTATTTATTTATTTTTATAACACGTCACGAGAGTTAGTAACGTATCGAGTCACATTTCTATTCAATCTCGCGGCTATAGGCCGGGTCAATAGTCAACATGTCTCAAGTATCAACAAGTTCAATAATAGTCAATTTGGGCATGTCGAGGTCGCACCGAGACCACAAGGTCTCGGCTAACACTCATAGCCATAACGTCACATTTGTATTTCAAGTCTCAAGTTACTACATCAATATCCATTCTCAGCCAAAACTAAACCTACGGCTCGATTTTCCCAAGTCCACAATCAACCAAAATATCACACAAATATTATAACCAATCGGATCAAAATAATGACCTCGTCGAGACCAAAAGGTATCAGTTAATAATTCAAGCCTTAAGTCACAAAATCAAACGGAACAAGTCTTACCTCGCCGAGACCATAAGGTCTCGGCCGTGAACCAATGTCGCAAGGGAAACAAACCAACGGACCAAGTGATAACAAAATGAAAACATAACCAACCACACCAACTATCCAAGTGGAGACCGAGACCCAAAAGGGTTCGGCTCCATCCGGACTCATGTATCATTACCTAAACCTTTCTTAGGAACAGGTCAGGAGGTCGTTGCTAATTTACCTGAGGAGGAGGTTGTTGGACATCCGGTTGAGCAACCATTGGCAATTTGTGGTACTTAAGTTATTTTGCAGAATGGCACACCGGGTAGGCAAGTGTTGGTGCAATGGAGTGGAAGATCACCTGAAGAGGCGACATGGGAGTGGTTGTCAGAGTTCAATGCTTATCCGTCATATCACCTTGAGGACAAGGTGATTTTTGAAGACGAAAGGAATGATACACCTGGGCCAAAGCCCATGGTTGAACCACGACCAAAGATGGTCAATCTAAGCCTGTATGGCATAAAGATTATGTCGTACAGTAAATTATCTTTATTCGTGATTATGTTTGAGTCTTATTAGGAAAGGTCTTATGTCTTGGCGAACAAGTTGTCTCAGTCGGTATAAATATACCGAATCATTCATGAATAAAACATAGTTTTCATGTCAAACAAAGTTCTCTTCTTTTCTCTATTGTGCTTAAGGAGCTCGCACCTGCTAAAAGTGGTGCCCTATCTTGTTACAACCTCAACGGGTCATATCAGCGTTGCTACAACAACGGCGTTTGTAACGCAAGTGAATAAAAACAAAATTTTACGAACACACCCCCTGGGTTTGCGTTTGCGTTTGAAGGTTTTCGTTGTGATTTGCGTTTTGTGTAATGTGTGTGTAGGTTTGCGTTTGTGTGTGTGGTGTGTGTGCAGGTATAAGATGAAGAAGATGAGTTTTTTTTTTTTTTTTTTTTTTTTTTTTTTTTTTTTTTTTTTTAATTTAACATTACTATATACTGTATATAATAGAGAGTAGTGGGTTGGGCCGGATGAAATATTAGTTATTTGTTGTTGTTATTTTGTAACTATGGAGTTGAATAGTTTTACGTCTTTATAATTTATTATAAAAACTTTTGTTTTAAAAATATTGTTTACTTTAAAAACTTTTGATTTGATATTATGTGAATTCAAGTCTTGCACAATATAAACAATTATAACTAAGTACTAAAACAATAATAATGTAAGTAAGATAATAAGTAAGAGATGGAAAGATTGAACCGCGAGACAAAGGATTTATAGTGGTTCGGCTACGAAGCACCTCTTCGCCCTACTCCACTCCCCGAGCACCTAACTCAAGATTTTCTTCACTATGTCAACAAGCTCCCTTATGGCAGAGAAAACCTTACACACCTTTTGCTGACACTGATTTACGACACTAAGCTAAGTGTCGAGTTCTAAGCCTAGCTAAAACCAATCTCACACCACTAATCACTACACTACTTCTTTACAACTTCTTCACTACTTAGCACCACTTCTTCTTCACACCAATACTACTTACACACCACAATATTTTCACAACTTCACTACTTACACACCACTCTAACCTAAACTCTTCACAACTTCACTACTTACCCACCATACTATCCTAATCTCTTATATTTACACCTATCTAATTAATATTCACACCTTGTACACAAATGAATGAATAATTTACAAATGATAACACACAAATAATCTAGATGAAAAGATCACACTAAGTTGTAATACTTCTTGTTTTGATGAGTAGAAGTACTCTCTCTTGCACTTGAATGGTAGAAGCTTGGATCACTTGGAAACACAAGCTTATGATTATATGATCAAAGGATCAAGAAGGATATGAAAGAAGATATAGATCAGAAAATTTGGAGTGCAAAAGGTTAGAAAAAAGTCCAGGAATGAACCCGTATTTATAGGCAAAAATTACATCTGGAGCGTGGCCGGTCCCCTTAATAATTTTGTGATTATCAAAACATAGAGATATCAAAAAATATTAATAATGTTTTTAGACATTATGTATATCAACAATCTCCCCCTTTTTGGTGATTACAAAACCTAAACTCATTAAATCAAAAATTAATTTTTAGACAAGTATTTAGTGAGTTTATATTCACTTCTCCCTCTTTTTGTAGAATCAAACATATTTTGCTGACAACTTTCATGAATGAATTATGACGGTATGAAAGCTCCCCTTGATATGTGCTCCCCCTCATTCGAGGGCACCAAGGAATCGAGCTATGGGAATCTTGCAAGAAAACTAATAGAAGCACAAGCATATATAGCATAATATGAAGTATAAGAACAATAAGCATAGCAAACAAATATTATGGACACATATATTATGGACACATAACAAAACATTCATTAATTCAAAGTAATAAGTAAAAGATCCTAATTTGCCAACAAGAGCCATCAGACTTGCTTGCAACAAAAGGTTGGTTGATTCTTATTTGAAAGTGAAAATCATAAGCATATAGTATGCTTAGATGGTTGATGATGGAGTGTTTGGAATGAAAGTAGTTGGGTTAGGGTAAGGCTTTTGGATTAATGGAGGTATATGTTTGGGTGCATGGATGTTGGAGAGTTTGGTGGTGGAGAGTTTAGGAGCGGAAGATGTTGATTGAGGGTTTGGATGTTGTTCAAGTGAGGGTGTTGGATGAGATCTAGTAAGAAGATACTCAATCCAAGTGAAGTGTTCATTCAACGCAATGGTTTGTTTTTGGAGAAAGATGCAACAAGGACAATTGTTAACATGTTTCTCAAATTGGTTCAAGTTGTGGGGTGATGAATGAGAGCTAGAAGGAGGTTGATCCAAGGTGCGTTGAGCAAGGTGTAGAGCAAGAAGAGCACTAAGCTCATGGGCATCCTTGAGTTCTTCAATAAAATTTAAATGTTCGGGGAAAGGTGATGATGGTGGAGTGTGGTTGTTATTTGGGATGGATGTTTTGATATGCAACATAGGAGTAGCATGTGAGTTGGTAGGAAGTGGTGGTAATTCTTTTGGTGGTTGAGACATTTTTTTTATTTTGGGTAATAATTAATGGATGAAGATGAAGGTATGGAAGAAAAGGGTGAGTGGAGGGTGTTTTAGATGGTGCATTGGTAGGTAAAACAATATGTGAGGTGTTGGTGATGAAGAGAGTTTACCACACTTAAGGAAATGTGGTATGGGAATATTTTAGAGACAAGTTCCAACCATGATGAAGACTAGTTCTAGTCATGGTGGAGGCAAATTCTAGTCACGATAGAGACAAGTTCTAGTCATGATAGAGACAAGTTCTGCAGTCTCCCTGTTTAGAAACTTGCCACATGGTAACTTCCCATGTTATGACTAGAATGACGGGCGTTGAAGATCTCATTTTTGCAACTCTTGCAAAGCGAAATTTAATATCATTGTCGAACATAATGAGGATTAAAGTTCTATGTAGATATTCTTACAAGTTCTAACCAATAGAATCTTGTGATATGACGAGAAATACAAGTTCTAACTTTTAAAACATTGTATGATGAGGTAGGGAGAGAGTTTAGAGTGAATAAAATAGAGTGTAAAATGACGGAGGGATGAAAGGATGGAAGAAAATGGAAAAATGGATCTTATAGGAAGGAGTGAAGAGAAAGAGGGAAGGAAAGGGATGAAATAGGAAGGTATGAAGGAGTGGGAGATAATAAAAGGATGGAAGAGTAGGAATAGGTGGAGTGGAAAAGAATAGAAGTATAGGATTAAACGGTAGTGTGAGGAAAAACAGGGGAATGGGATTTAAATGGAAGAGTGAGGAAAAACGGGGAAATGGTATTTAAATGGAAGAGTGAGGAAAAATGAGGGAATGGGATTTAAACGGAAGAGTGAGGAAAAACGGGGGAATGAGATTTAAATGGAAGAGTGAGGAAAAACGAGGGAATGGGATTTAAATGAAAGAGTGAGGAAAAACGGGGGAATGGGATTTAAATGGAAGAGTGAGGAAAAACGGGGGAATGGGATTTAAACGGAAGAGTGAGGAAAAATGGGGGAATAGGATTTAAACGGAAGAGTGAGAATATAGGATACCTGAAAAGATGGTATTCCTAATGGAATTAAGATTTACTAGATTCTTTTAAAGTTTGTTTTCCCCCTATGGTTCTTCTAGTTTTCATAACTAGTCCTAAGGCTCTAAAGGTGGTGTACTAATCTTAACTGGTAAGGAAGTTCCTATGTTGGGAGAGGGGCTAGGTAATTTTTTATTTAGGGGTTTACTAGGAGTGTTATTATGCTTAGGTAGGGTTTCACACTTAGTCTTTTGTCCTATGTTGTCTAGTACTACGAGTATCACTATTACTATAAGTATCACTATTCCTAAGTACTTAAATCCGGCTAGGGTAGTATCCATAGTATGCTCTAAGTAGAATTCCTAATGTGTATCCTATAAAATGTCAAATCCTAAGAAACTAAGTATAGGTAGACTAAAATCCTCAAATGTTTCATTCCTAGTTATAACTAGTAACCTTGAATTCTAGATCTGGGTTATCCTAATGATATATCATTCCTAGGAATTTCTAAATCCTCAAATGTATGTGTAAAAATATTAATATGGGGTAGGCTACTTAGGTCTAGGTAAACTATATCCTCAAAATGACTTATATTGAAATCTTAACTAGTTTTTCTATCCTATATCTAACTAGGTGCTATAGGTTTAAGGTAGTTTACTAATCTAATCCTTAGTCATTCCTAAACTTCCTAGGTTGTATCTAAAAGCTTCTTAGATCTAATTTATAACTAATTCTAATATCCTCGATATTAAATAAAATTCCTATCTTAGACTAAATTTATCCTATTGTAATATCTGTCGGGCATAGGTTCTAGTTTAGTTTCTAGCTTAATAAGACCGCGAAGATTTCTAATCTTATTTTTCTATTTCCTCAAGGATTTCTTAAAGTATCCTATTCTTATGTTTACCTAAGGGCATCCTAGAGTTATTTATTTTCTCAAATATGGGAATCCTAAAGTTATATCTAACCTCAAGTATGGGAATCCCAGAGTTATATCTAACCTCAAGTATAGGAATCCTAGAGTTATATCTAACATCAAGTATGGGAATCCTAGAGTGTAATATGGTTTTCTAAGGGGGAATAACTATTTCAGGAATCATAGTAATTTAGGGGTGTAATGAAGGGAAGATTGAGAAGGAAGGCTAAAGGAGTAGTGAGGGCTAGGGATACTGAATTTGGAAAAAATTCAGATCTCTATGATGTAAAATAGGGATTCTCATCATTAGTATCATATGAAATGATAGGGAAGGGTTTTTATGGAATTCATTTTTAGAAGGGGGGGGGGGGGGGGGAAGGGATGAAGTTCGAGGGAAGTTGGTATTCATGACATATAGTATCATGAGATAACGGGAGTGGAAGTTACAACTACATAAGGTCATAAATAACTTGTTTTCCAACAAGTGTCGCTATTTATGCCAAATCTATTGTTGTTAGATTTATGAGAACAGGGAAAGAGGAAGGTTGAAATTGGGAATAGGGAACAGGCTATATAGAATGACACTTTAGGCTTCCCTATAATGCCTAAAGTTCAAGAATAAGTATCCTTACGAGACAATTCTCAGTAAGGTTTTGGGTTTGAAATTGAAACCCAAACGAATTAAGACTTAAAAGTTTTTGAGAATCTATGAATCTAAGGCATCGGGACTATCTATCCCAAGTTCCCAAGGGTTATAGTGGGGTAAGGGTTTAAGGTAGGTTATTGATGAGGCGAAAAATGAACCGTTTTTAGGGGTCATTTAAGCCCGTAATTGAATTTATTTGATCAAATATTGCCCTAAATCGTTCCTTTTGTGATTTTAGGTACTTTGGGAGTGAATTCTGGAAAAGGAAGCATTTTGGACGTTTTTGGAGCATAAAAGTGAAGAAAACGACAAAGACTTAATTTTCCATGCTGAGAACAGTACCTGACGGCGTCAAGAAGGAAATTTTGACGGCGTCAGGAGTAAAATCCATGACGACCAAGTGAAAACCTGAAGGCGTCAAGAGAAGGGCATCAAGAGTAATTTTGGTGACGGCCTGCAAATGGAATACACGTGACGGCGTCAAACCTAGATCTAGGCAGTCCGAGGAGTTTATTGGCGGCGAGATGACGACATCAGAAATTTACTCTTGACGCCGTCACCTCACAAAATCTATATATACTTTTCTATTTTTCATTCATTAAGAGAGGAACTTGTGTGGAGAATACTAGGGTTGAACCTAATAAACCCTAGGTCGTTTGTAACAGTATTTTCAAGGGTTTTCACCCCTTGAAACCTTTCATGTTCAATTAAGATAAGTCCTCTTTCAATTCATTCAATATGTCTATGTGTTGTTTGAATATATCTTATGCTTGTCTTGATTTTAACATGCTAGGCTAGATCTTTCATGTGTTTGCTTAGATGTAATTAAACCTAGATGTTAATTATAGGTTGATTGCTTGTTTATAGTTGTAATGGATGAATGATTTCAATGTTAGGCTTAAGAAAACTGGCAGATCTCCATTGTGTAACTTGCTTGAACGTCTTAAGAAACTTGAACCGATGTGTACTAGGTTTTTATGATTGTATTTAATGCATGAGCGAATTCTAGTGATCCCATGTTAGGAGCTTCTTAGCCGGCTCGACATAGGAGTGAAGTAGGAGCTTATAGGATTGGGGAAGTAAGTACGCCACCCCATGAATGGTATTAAGGAATACAATCCGTCATCCATGCAACTGTAACAAGTAATTAACCTGTAAAAGATATCTAGGGAGTAGTGAAACCTAAGTAAACACAATTCTCCCATATATTGCTCGCACCACTATCTTAATTTAGTTTATTTTCATTTTTAGTATTTTATTTTGATTACATCTTAGTAATTGGGTTAGTTGATTAGCAACTAATTCCGCCCAACTCCTTCAAAACCGAGATTTTACTTGCTTTTATAAAATATAAAAAAATACAAAAAGAATCATCCCTCATCTCTAGACCTAGTCTTTAGGTTTTCTAATCCTAGCGACACTATTCCCAAGTTGAATGATCAATCCTCCGGTACTTGTCAGTTGTCACTATACTATACTACAACGATCAGGTACACTGCCTGGTGGGGGTTGTAAGCTTCTCGAGATCCCTTGAGAGGTAAAGCCTGGTGCAATTCCCACACATCAGTTATAACAAGTACCCAACTTGTTATACCTTATGGGATATTCCTAATTTCCTAAGGGTTCTTATAAGGGTTAGGATATCCTAGGGTAATCAAGAAGGGGTATACCTAATCCTAGGTTAGCTAAGTTATCCTAAATTGAGGGGTACTAGGAGGTGAAAGTAGAGGGGTATCTTATATTATTGGTCTCCTATCTTACATATCTTACAAGCATTATTCTAAGGCTAAACTCATAAAGGCATATTATTTAGGGATTTCTTCCGAAGTTTTCTTAAATCTAAGGGTTTAAAGTTGTAATATTTCCTAAGTTTGATTGATGACTTACCTCATCATCATCAATCATCTTTTCTAAGGTGCATATTCTAAAACGGGCAAAGGCTATTTTATGGTGGTGTCTCATTTGGTTTTTCTGTATTTTACCTATCTTAAAACGAGATTGTTGTAGGGTGTTTCTTAAACTACTATAATTAGGTCGGATGCCTAGCTTATTATCATGACCTTCTTATATCTTCTCAATAAGGTCTAGAAATATTTAAGCTAAGTTATTTAAAATATCTTCTACCTGATTTTCCTGGTTTTCTAAAGTTGTCCTAGTGGTATTTTCTCCTAATTCAGATTTCCAAACTGAAGTGGGAGGGTTTACTAAGTAAGGTGTAGGTGCTAAGGTATAGGGTTGTCTAGGTTCATATCTAGGGATATAAGTAGGCATAGGTTTCCTAGGTATATAAGGTTCTCTAGGAAGAAAGAACCCATGTGGTTCAAATCTAGGGGAGGGAAATCGTGGGTGTAAAATAGTGTTTGGGGGAGTAATAGGTGATGCCTTAGTGATGAGTTCATAAAAACTCATCATTTTTGTCCTGTTTAAAACACAAAAATAGTTAAAAACACACAGAAATACCACATAATACTACAAATATCTTTGGATTGTGTTTTTATATGTTTCAGGTGCAAAAGGATTGAAAACAGATGAAAAACGTGCAAAGTTTGCACAATTGGCAGAATCAGTCCCTGAACTTTCAAGAAATGTCAGAAATGGTCCCTGGGAAAATTATTTTGAAGAAAATTCAACAAAAGTCCCCCAGGAATCATGAAATAACAAATTTTACCCTTGAAAGTTCAAAATTGCACAAATGGCAAAACAGGTCCCTCAAGTTTCATAAATGACAGTTCTAGTCTCTGGAAAGTTATTTTGGAAGAAAAGTCAATTTTTAGTCCTTGGGAATTCACAAAGTATCATAATTAATCCCTGGATGAAAAGTTTGAGAAAATTACATAATTCGTCACTAAAGTTTCAAAAATGGCAAAAATAGTCCCTGGGTATTTAAAAATGGAAATTTATCAAAATATACCCTTGTACTATTTATCTAAACAAATCAAGTCATTTTTGATAAACTTTTGGAAAATTACATTTTTACCCCTCAAACTTTGAAAATTGGAAAAAATGGTCCCCGGTTGTTTTTATTTTTGGAAAATGTTAAATAGGTGCTTATATTATTACAACATGACAAAAATAGTACCTTTTTGATAAACTTTGTAATTACAGATTTGGTCCTTGGCATACAAAAAATTACAAAAACAGTCCTTGGGCTATTATACTTACAAAGCCAAAATAAAATTAAACCAAATTCCAGATCCAATATAAACTAATAAACCTGGTCCAAATGTTAACCCTCTGGCCCAAACAAACATCCAGCCCAACACCCAAACTACCTTTGAATATAAACCAGGGATATAAACGTTTGACTTTGGTTGACCCGTCTTCAACCTCCACTCCACCTCATCACCCTGCTACTACTCCTCTTCCACACCTCCACTTGCTTCACCTTTCCACCTCATACACCCTCTGTCACCTCCTCAACCAAACCCACCTCCTAGGTTTACCCTAGGAGGTGCCACCTAGCAAACCTACACCCTGCCACCACCCCTCTACCCTGCAAACTCAATTCAACACTCCAACTCCATACCCCCAGCCCACCAGCTCACCTACATGTCACCTCCACCTCCAAATCCACCAATAAACCCTTCATAGCTTCCAATTGCTTTAAATATGTTTTCCCGCCAAATTCAATTGAAGGCCAGGATCACTTCAAACTCATCCAATGGTGGTGGGAAAGTCTTATGGGACCCACAAGACATGTTTGGAAGCTTATAAAGAGAAGATGAAGCAGAAGGGAAGAAGAGTAGTTGAATTTAGTGTAAAAGTAGTGTAGAGTAGTGTAATATTTAAATTAATGTCATTTCAAGTTCTTATTAGTTGTAATCTGTCTTATTTTTGTAATTTAAACTTATTGCAAGTTTTAAATTTCAAGTTTTATTTATTAATTTCAATTTTAGCAATTTTAAGAAAATTTGACAAATTTGCTTAAGATTGTTTATTATTGTTGTTGTAGACTCTTAAAGCTCATATAAGCTTTTGACAAAAGCTTTAATTATTTTTATTATCAATTTCATTTAAAACAGAAAATCTAAAAAAAAGAAACAAGAAAATAGAAAATAGAAAATAAATGAAGAATAAGGAGGAGGCAGGACAAGAGTGTTGATTTGGGTGAAAATAGTTTCATTGGTGTAGTGAAAAGCTTTTGGAAGTGTTTTGATCCTTGGTTATCCTTGTTTCAGCTTTTCTTCAATTGTAAGCAAATCTCAATTTTTAGCTTTATTAGTTGTTAATGTATTTGTAGTGTAAAATTAGTTTAACTAACTTTAATTAAGTTTGTTTAACCTGTTTTTAAACTTAAAATCATAGTTGTAGTTTTAATATTAAAAGTTTTAGTGTTAACTGTCTAATATAGGAGTGTTTGGATTAGTGTATAAATCTGTATTAGAATGGTTTTATGAGTGTAATTCTGGTTTGGAAACTTTACCTAGGTCAACTACAGGGTAACTAAAGCATAAAACAGACTAGTCATAGGTTAAAAGTCAAAATTGCTCTTTTTAGATTCCCACAGTTCACTGTTTAAGTGTTACAGGGCCAAATCTTGTAGACTAGGTTAGAAATGGTTTAGGTTAGCAGTTTTACTTTCATTTAGGCATTATATACACCAATCAATCATTAGTGTAGGGATAAAATTCATTTTAGTCAACTTGTAGCAAAACTTGAAAAAGTCAAATATGCATGAATTCAGTTTTTCTCCAAAATTGCAACATTTAATTTGAATTTTGTGTGTGCTTTCTTGGCTTGAAACTTGTTTCATTAGATACCCCCAGCTCAGCTTCCTTGTCCTTGTGTCACTTTATTTTTACAATTTTTTTTAAGTATTCACAAGCTCCAAAAGTTGGCTGCAGGGCTGCAACTTGCCCTGCTGTAGCAGATACTACACCACCACCACCACTTTGGTGGTGGCTACAGCCTTCCACAGTGGTCCACAGCCCTTGATTTTGGTTCCCCTCAACCCCCCTCCTGGTAGGCTTGGGGTTTTGACCATATGTTTGACCTAGATACCTGTGGACCCCACTTGAATCAAGCATAAAAACCTGTCCCAGTTTCTGAGTTCACATAAGATTACAAGTGCTTATTTTTAGCTCAAAAGCTTATTCTGTGAACCATTATTGCTTATTCTTATTTTAACTTGTTTACTTAACTTATTAGAACCAGAGTATACCATAGTGGGTCCCACATAAGTCAGTTTTAGCTTATTTGCTTGTTTGGTCAACTTTGGTCAACTGTCACACTAATAAGCTTACACACAGCTTATTAATAGCTTATAAAATTATTGTTTTTACAAAAGTTGTCTATTTTTATGTATAATATAGTTTTGTAAAAGAAAAATCAAGAAAAACAAATATAATAATAAGTGATAGTTTCTATTTAATATAATTTAATTTTAATTTTCATTTTTATACTTCTATTAAGTAATCTGTATTTTTATATTTTTATTAATTTTCTCTTATATTAAAGTATTTTTAGTAATTTTATTAGATTTTTATATTGTCTTTTGGTATTTATTAGAATTAATAATAGTTTTATTAGTAATTAATTAATAAATAGGTTTTAAATAGCATAATTAATTTTTATAAGGTAACACCTAGTTTTTATATTTTTATAGATTTTATATGTTATAAAATAGTTTTATAAATTTTTTCATAATTTTCTAAGTCATTTTAGTATTATTTGTAATTTAAAATAATTTAATTAGTATAAATAATATAAATAGTTTTTAATTAATAGAAAATCCATAAAAAGACAAAAATATTTATTTTTAATTTTTATACTTTTTTCAAGTTCATTTTAAGTTTTAGAAATTATTTTCACAAGTTTTTAGTTTAATTTGTAGTATTTAGATTAATATAAATTAGTTTTAATTAAATAGTTAAATAGTTTTTAATTAAATAATTAATAATAAATAATAAAATAATCAAAAAAATAGTTTTCTTTTTAATTTAATTTTATTTTAAGTTTAAATTTATAGAATTTTCATTTTTAACCCCTGTAGTTTATTTTTCTTAAAACTCACCTTTTTCTCAGTACGCAGTCGCGTCTGATTTTAAATTGGTGTACGTTTTAACGTTTTAGATATCTAGGTTTCACGTAATCGTTAATATAATTTATCTAAGTTATTTTAAGTTATAAAACCCTAGTGTAATCACTCACACACACTTTTATATCTTTCCTGTTCACATTCACTAATCACAGATTCGTTTTTAATAAAACATCGCACACCTCGTTGGGACATTACGACCTGGGGAAACACTGTATTCCACGGAAGCATTTGCCTCAGCTGTTTGACTATTATAATTGACCATTCACAAGTGGTTGACCAATAATTATCTGACCGTTTGAGGCGAATCAAAATTTGGCGCCGCTGCCGGGGACCCCACTTGAATCAAGCCTACAAGGAAATTAATAAAAATATAAAAACACAACTTACTTAATAAAAATCTAGAAATGAAAATTAAAATTAAATTAAATTAAATAGAAACTATCACTTATTTTTATATTGTTTTTTCTTGAATTTTCTTTTACAAATCTATTTTATATCTAAATATAACTAACTTTTGTGAAAACAATTATTTTATAACTTATTAATAAGCTAGATATAAGCTACTAACCCTAACAGTTGACTTATGTTGACTGAATAAGCAAATAAGCTCAAACTGACTTGTGTGGGGTCCACTTTGGTAAAAATTGGTTCAACTAAGTTACTTGGGCACTTTTAAACTACACTTGATCAAATAAGCTATCTGAGTAAGCAATAAGCACATTAATAAGCTCAAAAGGTTCTAGGCTGAGACAGATTTGGGGAGAAACAAACAGACCTTAAACAGGTGGGGTCCACAGAGGTTAAAAGCTTAAGCTTGGTTGAATAAGCTACTCTGCTAGCTTGTGAGCAATTTGGAAGCTAAAACAAGGCTTGGGGCCCACTGAGGTGGCCACAATCCATCACCAAAGGTGGTGGTGTGGTGGTGAGTAACTGATGCACAGGGCAATCAGTCCCCCTGCAAGTCTCTTTGAGGCCTGGTGGGACCCACTAAACAAATTACAACAAATCTGACAAAAATACTAAAAATTAACTAGCTGGGAGTGAACAAGCTTGTTAAAGCTCAAGTGCTAATTCCTTGTATTAAGCTAATTATAGATCACCAAAGATTGAGTAATTTCACTGAAACATGCTTTTGATTTTTTAAAGCTTGATGACACTTTGACTTTTACCACTTTCTATTGATCACCAATGACTGATAACATGTTTATAAGTTATATTAAGATGATTTTAAGCTAAAACAACAATAAATTAATTGATATGAACACTTATGGATTCAAAACTCCCAACAGTTAACTGTTAGGAAGGAACCAAAGTGATTTTGACTTTTAACAAAATAAACACTTGATTTTAAGCTTTGACTGACCTAATATAACTTATTTGAGCATGTATGAACCATTTGTTACCACAAAGATACAAGGCAAGACAGTGATCTCAGTAATGCCAAACACTCCTTATAACAACTTGATTTTTGATTTTCACTACAAAAAGATGATTTAGTCCATGAATTTGATCCACACAGATGTTATATGATGAAAAATGATCATTCAAGTATAAAATCATAGATAAGAACATATATACTCATGGTTTAATAAATAGCATAATTTTTGACAGTGAAATTTGAAAACTTAAGCAACTATGAATCTAAATTAATAAACCTGAACTTTTAAGTAATAATATAACTGAGATACACAAAACAATCCTAAAAGCACAAAGATTATCAACTAACAAGCATGTAAACAGTAAATCACTAAAATTAGAAATATGAGCTTACAAGTGAAATCCAGCAGAAAACCAAGTATCAAAAACCAATATCACCTCCTAAAGCTTCCAATAAGCTACTAAACCAAGGGCAATCCTGAATACACCCTACTCCATCCATCTTGATTCATTTCCATTGATTTTTTTTTATTTTTACTCTATTTATTTTATATTTTTGGTATTTTTATATTTTCTTAGTAAACTACTTCCTTAAACTTCTAACAGCTTATAAAAGTTGTGTTTAGAGCTTATATGAGATTATAAGTCAAAAACAACAAGAATAAACAACAACACAATAATATGAGATTTTGAGATAACTTTGAATCATAAACTGAAAATGGTACTAAACACTGAAATTTAATATTGAAACAAGTTTATTATACACTGAGAATACTTAACTTCATACTTGAAAACTTGAATTTAAACTAAAACTAAAGAGCTAAATTATTCGACATACATGAAATTAAAATTAAACTACTACTCTATCTATTCTGCTTCTCTTCTCTTTTTAAAGACTCCAAATTTGTTCCAGGTGTCTTGCTTAGCATATCCCAACACATTTGAGCCCTTGGATGTGTGTAATTAATCAGAACCGTTCAAATCCACTTTTGGCGCCAAAAGTGGTGTAGGGTACTAGGACAGTTTCAGAGCAATTAATGGACTTTGGGGTGTTGTGTGAGGTGTAGGGAACAATTTGGATAGTAGGGGTGAGTTGTTTGTGATGGATGTGATGGATGCAGGGTGTAGGGGTGATGGTAGGTTGTAGGGGTGATACCTGTTGGCTTCTGGGTAAACCCAGAGATGTGGGTTTTGTTGTGGGAGTGACAGGGAAGGATTTGTGATGGAAAGGTGTAAGGAGGAGGTGGTGTTGTGGGAGAATAGCAGGGAAGCAGGTGGTGGAAGGTTAGGGATGAAGGGGGTCAACGAGGGTCAACGCCCCGTTTTATTTAATAAGGGAGAAGTGGGCTTTTGAGGGTTTGGGCCTGGTAAAAGGGTAATGGACCAGGCTTTGGCTGGTTGGATTTGGAATTGGATTGTGTTGTTTTTACTTTGGATCCGTTTGGTTTTGTAAGGAAATAAGCCCAAGGACTTAATTTGCAAATTCAGATTTCCAGGGAGCAAACTTGTACCTGTTCCAAAGTTTATCACAAAGGACCTTTCTTGCCATTTAAAATTTTATAAGGCCTTTTTAATATTTTTCCAAATTAAAAAGTAACCGGGGACCAATTTTGCCATTTTCTAAATTGCAGGGACTTGTTTTGTAATTTTATTGAATTTATCATTTAGGGGTCAAATTTTTCAAGTTGTGAATTACCAAGGACCCTTTGATGATAAAAATCCATTTTTGAACACTGAAGGGTATTTTCTGCCAATATTGAAACTGCAGTGACCTGTTTTGCCAATTTTGATATTTTGAACTTCCAAGGGTAAAAATTGTTATTTCATGATTCCTGGGAGGTTGTGCGCTTATTCTAAACGATTTTGCGTATTAGTGAACTTGAATACACACTCATTGTATATTTATCCGTCCTTGTTCATATTATTATCATATAAAACCAAAAACAGTTCCCGAAAACATTTTAAATTAGTTTTCAACGAACACAAAAACACAAAAAGATTTTCTTTCTTATAAAATGTTTATCAAAAATCCCAAAAATATCCATCCTTACCCTCTTACCTTTTTGATTCTACATTTCTTACCCTCCAAAACCCTTTGATTCTTTCTATGTCTTATTCTCACCCTCTTGTTTGTCAATGGTGTGGTAGTCCTTATAATGGTGGTGATTGTCCCAGTTGTGGCATGGTAGAGTCAGGAAACGGGTCTGTCTATAACCAGAATCCCTATTCCTACCATGACACAACTGATTCATTCCATCAGCTTCCACACCATGAGACTCAGCAGTTTTACTGTTGTGAGTACTGTGGTGGTTCACACTACAGTTCTGATTGTCAATCAGGAAACACGCTTGTCTATGAGCAATTTCCTAATAACAATTATGACTCACAGCCACATCAGTTCAACTATTGTGAGTACTGTGGAGGTCCACACTTTAGCTCTGATTGTCAAACAAGGAATCCATTTCCTTGTAACAATTACGACTATTCGTTTCAAGACCCACCTCCACAGTACCAAATGATTCAAGCAACTCCTCATATCCAACAAGACCCTTATATAGAGGTTCTTGAGAAACTCAAAGATCTTAAGGAGGAGTTGGCTAATATTTCTCTTTGCCATGATCCAAGTTCTTCTTGTGTATATTGTGGGGGTCCTCACAATGATGATCAATGTCAACCTTCTGGTTTTGACACATCCACACCCCCACAGTTTCCACTCATTCAAAATTCTCGTGATAAATCTATCGCAGAATTACTTGCTGAAGAACGAGATTCTAGAAAAAGCATGGAAGAATTACTTGCTGAGCAAAGAGCAGCCAAAATACGTACCAATCTTCGCTATGCTGCTCTTTGTGATGACGATGATGACAGTGATGATGATGATAACATTGTTATCATTCAAAAAGATTCATCGAGTTCATTAGTTGTGATTCCTTCCATGGAAAATCAGGGAGATAAGAATACAGAGAAGTTACTAGCAAATGAACGAATGAAACTTGTAAAATCCATAACTGCTAGTCCTTCTCAACTCCCTCAGTCTGTTGTTATCACACCCGAAGTTCACACTCACTCTCTAAACATGGGGGATGAGCATCTTAGCACTGATCCTAATAAGGAATTGGACGAATTAATAAAGTCTAGTGTTGAGATCCTTGTCCAAATCCCGAGAGAGTCACAGGGAATTTCTGATTAAGTGTGTGATATTCCTTTCACCCTTAATAATCCAAATGATCAATTTGAGAATGTCTCTGATTCCAGTGATGATTGTTTATCTTATGGAGACATTGAGTATGTTGAGGTTTCACTTCCTCATTCTGATGTTGACCTCTTTCTTGAGGAGTTCACTAATGAACGTACTCACATTGATTCACTTCCATCAGGAAGTACTGATGATCTCTTCGATCTCAAAGCTGACCTGGACGAGGTCGAAGCTTTCCTTGCCCTAGATAGTTCAACTTCGTATGAAGTTGATGAAAACTATCTTGATCCTGAGGGGGACATTCTTTTTCTAGAAAGTTTGTTAAACGAAGATCCATCTCCCCCTCTTCCACCCAAACAACTTCATAATGAGGAAATCAAATCAGTTGAGGAAACTGATAAATTTCCTGAGATCAAGCTTAAGGGCTTGCCTCCTCCACTTGAACATGCATTTCTTGAGGAGGAAGTTCTTATCATAATTGCTATTCAGATCTCCCTACTTTCCTTCACCTACCAGGTAATTTCTCCTCTTCTTCACTCCCTCGGGAATGAAGACACTATCTTTGACCCCGGCATTCTCATTTATAAATTTTGAGCCGGATGTCTGTATATCTCATCGGTGTGGAACTTTCACGTGCTTCAAATGTTTATCCAAACATCTTGAATGAAAGTCCGATGGAGATTGTTTCTTCCACATCATGCTTCCCCATAGACAAATGAATTCGGGGTCGAGTCAAGCTAGCGACTCGGTAAATAAAAACAGTAGCATGTTTATAGGGTTTTCACCCTAAGTGTGGGGGAGTACCCCATGCTATGATTACAAATGAAGTGAAAAACAAAATGGTGTTTTCCACGCTTAGCTTGTAATGTTGCCCTTTTACGTTCAAAATGTCGGCATAATAGCCGGGACTTTGAATATTGAGTACAATATTCAATTCTAAGTGTGGGGGGGAAATTCTAGCGAATTTTATCACATTATATCTTCTAGTACCCCCGTTTTTGGAAAAAATTAAAAAACTTTTCACTTGAGCTTCAAAATTTTTGTGGTAATCAGTCCGCCAAAGTCTAAATGACAAATGGATTGACTAGTCCAGGAGCAAACGGCTCTTGGTAAAGACATCTCAAACCCGTTGATGGCTTGCAATTTGCCAAAAATTGTATGGTTCCTCAACTCCCCATATCCCATAAAGCAAATGAGTTGGCTAGCCCGCAAGATTATGACTTGTGGTAAAGGCCGTGGAAAAACCATAATTGGTAATCAGCTCACCAAGATGTTGACTATTCCATCAAGAGTTGGCTAGTCCAGAAGCAAACGGCTTTTGGTAAAGACTAATCAAATCCGTTGACAGCTGGTGGTTTGCTCAAAATCACACGGTTATCAGGTGTACCACAGTTTTCACACCTGGCTACTCCAGAAGTAATGGCTTTTGGTAAAGAGACATTAAAACCATTAAATTTTGAAAATGGGTTGTTATTGGATTATAGATTGCTAGGGACTAGCAATAGTTTAGTGTGGGGGATTGATGAGTTCATAAAAACTCATCATTTTTGTCCTGTTTAAAACACAAAAACAGTTAAAAACACACAGAAATACCACATAATACTACAAATATCTTTGGATTGTGTTTTTATATGTTTCAGGTGCAAAAAGATTGAAAACAGATGAAAAACGTGCAAAGTTTGCACAATTGGCAGAATCAGTCCCTGAACTTTCAAGAAATGTCAGAAATGGTCCCTGGGAAAATTATTTTGAAGAAAAGTCAACAAAAGTCCCCCAGGAATCATGAAATAACAAATTTTACCCTTGAAAGTTCAAAATTGCACAAATGGCAAAACAGGTCCCTCAAGTTTCATAAATGACAGTTCTAGTCCCTGGAAAGTTATTTTGGAAGAAAAGTCAATTTTAGTCCTTGGGAATTCACAAAGTATCATAATTAATCCCTGGATGAAAAGTTTGAGAAAATTACATAATTGGTCCCTGAAGTTTCAAAAATGGCAAAAATAGTCCCTGGGTATTTAAAAATGGAAATTTATCAAAATATACCCTTGTACTATTTATCTTAACAAATCAAGTCATTTTTTATAAACTTTTGGAAAATTACATTTTTACCCCTCAAACTTTGAAAATTGGAAAAAATGGTCCCCGGTTGTTTTTATTTTTGGAAAATGTTAAATAGGTACTTATATTATTACAACATGACAAAAATAGTACCTTTTTGATAAACTTTGTAATTACAGATTTGGTCCTTGGCATACAGAAAATTACAAAAACAGTCCTTGGGCTATTATACTTACAAAGCCAAAATAAAATTAAACCAAATTCCAGATCCAATATAAACTAATAAACCTGGTCCAAATGTTAACCCTCTGGCCCAAACAAACATCCAGCCCAACACCCAAACTACCTTTGAATATAAACCAGGGATATAAACGTTTGACTTTGGTTGACCCGTCTTCAACCTCCACTCTACCTCATCACCCTGCTACTACCCCTCTTCCACACCTCCACTTGCTTCACCTTTCCACCTCATACACCCTCTGTCACCTCCTCAACCAAACCCACCTCCTAGGTTTACCCTAGGAGGTGCCACCTAGCAAACCTACACCCTGCCACCACCCCTCTACCCTGCAAACTCAATTCAACACTCCAACTCCATACCCCCAGCCCACCAGCTCACGTACATGTCACCTCCACCTCCAAATCCACCAATAAACCATTCACAGCTTCCAATTGCTTTAAATATGTTTTCCCGCCAAATTCAATTGAAGGCCAGGATCACTTCAAACTCATCCAATGGTGGTGGGAAAGTCTTATGGGACCCACAAGACATGTTTGGAAGCTTATAAAGAGAAGATGAAGCAGAAGGGAAGAAGAGTAGTTGAATTTAGTGTAAAAGTAGTGTAGAGTAGTGTAATATTTAAATTAATGTCATTTCAAGTTCTTATTAGTTGTAATCTGTCTTATTTTTGTAATTTAAACTTATTGCAAGTTTTAAATTTCAAGTTTTATTTATTAATTTCAATTTTAGCAATTTTAAGAAAATTTGACAAATTTGCTTAAGATTGTTTATTATTGTTGTTGTGGACTCTTAAAGCTCATATAAGCTTTTGACAAAAGCTTTAATTAGTTTTTATTATCAATTTCATTTAAAACAGAAAATCTAAAAAAAAGAAACAAGAAAATAGAAAATAGAAAATAAATCAAAAATAAATGAAGAATAAGGAGGAGGCAGGACAAGAGTGTTGATTTTGGTGAAAATAGTTTCATTGGTGTAGTGACAAGCTTTTGGAAGTGTTTTGATCCTTGGTTATCCTTGTTTCAGCTTTTCTTCAATTGTAAGCAAATCTCAATTTTTAGCTTTATTAGTTGTTAATGTATTTGTAGTGTAAAATTAGTTTAACTAACTTTAATTAAGTTTGTTTAACCTGTTTTTAAACTTAAAATTATAGTTGTAGTTTTAATATTAAAAGTTTTAGTGTTAACTGTCTAATATAGGAGTGTTTGGATTAGTGTATAAATCTGTATTAGAATGGTTTTATGAGTGTAATTCTGGTTTGGAAACTTTACCTAGGTCAACTACAGGGTAACTAAGGCATAAAACAGACTAGTCATAGGTTAAAAGTCAAAATTGCTCTTATTAGATTCCCACAGTTCACTGTTTAAGTGTTAGTGGGCCAAATCTTGTAGACTAGGTTAGAAATGGTTTAGGTTAGCAGTTTTACTTTCATTTAGGCATTATATACACCAATCAATCATTAGTGTAGGGATAAAATTCATTTTAGTCAACTTGTAGCAAAACTTGAAAAAGTCAAATATGCATGAATTCAGTTTTTCTCCAAAATTGCAACATTTAATTTGAATTTTGTGTGTGCTTTCTTGGCTTGAAACTTGTTTCATTAGATAGCCCCCCAGCTCAGCTTCCTTGTCCTTGTGTCACTTTATTTTTACAATTTTTTTTAAGTATTCACAAGCTCCAAAAGTTGGCTGCAGGGCTGCAACTTGCCCTGCTGTAGCAGATACTACACCACCACCACCACTTTGGTGGTGGCTACAGCCTTCCACAGTGGTCCACAGCCCTTGATTTTGGTTCCCCTCAACCCCCCTCCTGGTAGGCTTGGGGTTTTGACCATAAGTTTGACCTAGATACCTGTGGAACCCACTTGAATCAAGCACAAAAACCTGTCCCAGTTTCTGAGTTCACATAAGATTACAAGTGCTTATTTTTAGCTCAAAAGCTTATTCTGTGAACCATTATTGCTTATTCTTGTTTTAACTTGTTTACTTAACTTATTAGAACCAGAATATACCATAGTGGGTCCCACATAAGTCAGATTTAGCTGATTTGCTTGTTTGGTCAACTGTCACACTAATAAGCTTACACACAGCTTATTAATAGCTTATAAAATTATTGTTTTTACAAAAGTTGTCTATTTTTATGTATAATATAGTTTTGTAAAAGAAAAATCAAGAAAAACAAATATAATAATAAGTGATAGTTTCTATTTAATATAATTTAATTTTAATTTTCATTTTTATATTTTTATTAATTTTCTATTATATTAAAGTATTTTTAGTAATTTTATTAGATTTTTATATTGTCATTTGGTATTTATTAGAATTAATAATAGTTTTATTAGTAATTAATTAATAAATAGGTTTTAAATAGCATAATTAATTTTTATAAGGTAACACCTAGTTTTTATATTTTTTATAGATTTTATATGTTATAAAATAGTTTTATAAATTTTTTCATAATTTTCTAAGTCATTTTAGTATTATTTGTAATTTAAAATAGTTTAATTAGTATAAATAATATAAATAGTTTTTAATTAATAGAAAATCCATAAAAAGACAAAAATATTTATTTTTAATTTTTATACTTTTTTCAAGTTCATTTTAAGTTTTAGAAATTATTTTCACAAGTTTTTAGTTTAATTTGTAGTATTTAGATTAATATAAATTAGTTTTAATTAAATAGTTAAATAGTTTTTAATTAAATAATTAATAATAAATAATAAAATAATCAAAAAAATAGTTTTCTTTTTAATTTAATTTTATTTTAAGTTTAAATTTATAGAATTTTCATTTTAACCCCTGTAGTTTATTTTTCTTAAAACTCACATTTTTCTCAGTACGCAGTCGCGTCTGATTTTAAATTGGTGTACGTTTTAACGTTTTAGATATCTAGGTTTCACGTAATCGTTAATATAATTTATCTAAGTTATTTTAAGTTATAAAACCCTAGTGTAATCACTCACACACACTTTTATATCTTTCCTGTTCACATGCACTAATCACAGATTCGTTTTTAATAAAACATCGCACACCTCGTTGGGACATTACGACCCGGGGAAACACTGTATTCCACGGAAGCATTTGCCTCAGCTATTTGACTATTATAATTGACCATTTACAAGTGGTTGACCAATAATTATCTGACCGTTTGAGGCGAATCACTTAGCATAGAATGCTCTTATACGTTTTAAGTGTGGGTCATCTATGAAAGGTGTAAAACCTAAGGGTGAAGGTGTATCTATACTATTCCTAGGGTTTTCCAGGGAATTAGGAAAAAGATTTTTTAAAACTAAGATCCGAATCATTAGAAGAGGGAAGAGCATTCACCGTAAGTGATTCGGGTGGGGTAAAGGTAGAGTAGTGGGGAGCAGGCATAACTATCTAATAACTGATAAACTAATGTAAGCTAGCATATAAGTTAAGGAAATACCTATTATGTAGACCTATATGCACATAAAGCTCTAGGAAGTAGGCATTGGGGAGTGGAGTGGCACGAAATACCTTTTCGGCTATTAGGAAAAAGTAGTTGTAGTTTAGGTTTTGACCTTATTCTCTACAACTGAAGCTCTGATACCAATCTGTAACACCCCCATTTTTCATTGATCGCAGCGGATTAAGTGTTTGGGTATTACCTCATGGACCATAGATACAGTAATAAGGAATGACTCAAAAAGAGACATTTTATAAAAATGAGTTATCATTCATTAAAATTATCAGAGTTTTATAAGTTGAGGTCCCATGAATCTAAGTGTGAGATGTCATGTTTGAATGATAACCAAATAGAAAGTCTTTCAAGTCTCGTGCCTTTCCATGCCATAACTTCCACAGAGCTCCATTACCTAGGATACATGCTTAAAAGTCAACACTAGGTGTTGAGTGAGAGTCATAGGTTTAGGGGTTAGTGAATACAAGTTCCTTAGGGTTCAGTTGTTACACCCTTCAAGGAAAATGTAGTGTGTGTGTGTGTGTGTGTGTGTGATAATTGTAATGCTTGTACAATTATCAGGGGTTGGTCACTTGGTCTGTTGCACTAAGCTCATGAACCACACGTTAACAATCTGGGTCATGGGGGCTACAGACCCAACCATGAGGGTATGGGAAGGATAACTTGCCAAAGTTAATCCTTCAGTGAAGGTTCAAATATAATACTTATTGGTACTCTCCAGTGAGAGATAGTACCAAAGGGAGTTGTCAAACTCCAATAGATCTATCTATTATATTCGTGTTCGCTTGGGTAAAATATCTCAAACGATTAGATTCATGAATTTTGTTATGTAGAGGTGGCAGATAGTTTACTCGTGCAACAACCAAAGAAAAATACTTGTATTTGATTTAAAGCATTTAGCATGTAACCCCCTCATAGGGTTTGTAAAGCATTTAAAAGAGTGAGGCTATGAAAACTCACCTGGGCTTAGGGAAATCAAATTGATGTGAAAAGTGACTCGGAAACTAGACTGCTTACTCACGTATCCTGGTGGTATTATTTGTGTGGATGTATGTCAAGCTTTTGTTATCTTGTTTAAGTTTCTTAAGTAATCATTTTTAGGTTTGTTAATGATTTATATATAACATAACACTGTACGGGCCATCACAATCCAGAATTACAAGACTCCTCACATGAAGCTCCCTACTATTGTATTATGTTATCAACATAATACCGTTCGGGCCATCATAGTTCAGAAGTTAATACTCCTCACGTGAAGCTCCCTACTATTGAGCTATGTGGTTATTAAGTTTAGTTATAACATAATACCGTTCGGACCATCATAATACATAAGTACATGCAATAATCATTTGTGGAGTAAGGGCATTTTAATTCGTAAAGCCAGCAAACTCGTCAAAATAAAATATCCACATGGTACTCCTCACATGAAGCTCCCTAGTATTGTGTTATGATTCTAACTTTAATTAAGTTTTATATTTATATAATATTTTCACTCTATACCCTTATAGCTTACGTATTTACAAAATCTACATAGACTTATATACTTATATTAATAACTATATAAACTTAGTAGTTTTAGTCCCTATACTTATATATTTTAAGAAAATGGTAAAAGTGACCCTTGGACTTATAAGTTTTCAAAGTTTACTATTTATACCCTTAACTTTATAACTTTTGAAAAACTAGTCCTTATTAGTTTATAACTATTTTATTTTTTTATCCTAAGGTTATATAACTTTGCAAAAGGGTACTTATACTTATAACTTCTAAGAAATGTCAAAAATAGTCCATAGACTTAATATTTTTAGAAAGTTATCATATATACCCCTATGCATGGAAAACTTTGCAAAACTAGTCCTAATTCCATGCAAACTATATTTTTATAAAACAAAAAGTTTTCCTATCTTATGTTTAACTAATTTTAGCTTATTTAAATTACTTAAACTAGCTAATAGCTTATTATAAAGCATTATAGTATATATTTAGTATTTAGTGCATAATTAGGGTTTTAAAAAGAAATCTAGAATGTTATAATGATCAAGGCTTAGGCAAGGGTTCCTATGTGATCTAAGGCATCTAATATCTATCCTAGGACTGTACTTAAGCTAAGAGAGCAAGTAAAAAAAGCTTACGATACCAGAAGTGGGTGTACGAGAGTATTAGGGTTTCCTAGGGCAAAACTAAGCTCGACAAGGGTTCAAGGCCTATACTACTCGAATTCTATGGCTACTATGGTCCTAATAATACTACTAACTACAGATTGTAAGTGGTGAAGAGAGGAGAAAAGGTGTATAATGAAATGGAGAGGGTACGGGGGTATTTATAGGGTTAGCGAGAGGTTTAGGTGACAAAGGTAGTGGTGTGGTGTCGGGGAGGGGGGGGTGCTGAGTAAGGAAGGATAGTGGAGGTTGTGGAGGGTCTAAGGGGTGATGAGGATAATCTATGGTGTAGCTAGGGGCGGAGTAGGATGGTAGTGGTGGTGGTTTAGCTGCGGGCTTAAGGTGGTGACAAGAAGGTGCTGCACCTCCTTATGTGGGTGCTTAGACGTGCTAGGGTGTGTGCTAAGCATGAATAAGGTGCTAGGGTGCTAGGGTGAGGTGCTTGAGGTGCTTATGTTTAGGTTTTAACTAGTTTAGGTTTAGTGTTATCCTAATTTGGCTTAGTAAGAGATTAATGTTTCTACTAAGGTTTAGTGCCTAGGTTAGGGTCCTATGAGTGCCTAATGACTAATACTAGTTCCTAATAGGCTTATACTAAGTGGTGGTAGCTTATGGTGATGTTTTGGGATAGTTTAGACCTAATTCTGGGAAGTTGTGACCTAGTTATGGTTTTGTGCTTAAGGGACTTGTACCTAAGATCTAAGGGGTTGTACTAGGGTCTAAGGGTGCTAATATATCCTATTGTTCCTAAGATAACTCATGCATAAGCCTTGAACACTTTCAAATGGGTTTAGATAAGCAATTAGGGTTTTGTGAACACATAGGCCTGATTAGGGCTTAATTAGGGTTAGATTAGGGTTTTGTGATGAGTTTAGTATGTTAGATTGGTAGATTACTTATTTTGGTGTTGTTGTGATATTATGCTTGACATACTAGAGGTTTATAGGATGTATGGGTAGAGATATTTGGCTTGTGTGAATACGTGAGCAAGTCTAGAGAGTCATGCAGGTAATGAATGTATATAAAAAGCAAAAATTTACTTGTGAAATACCTGACATAGGTATTTGTAGTGGAAATGACAGTGATGAATTTTGTGGGTTGTTATAGATTGGTGGGATTATGGATGGATAAAATTTGTTGGATGGATTAGAATAAAATATGTTTGTGAATTTTGGGAAGTATAGGATGAAATGGGCTAAAAAATGAAAACTTTCTGAAATCCCGACCATCAGATGACCGATCCCCTTAAATAGGGGCCGGTCCCCTTAAATATTAAGGGGGCCGCCTAATGATTTAAGGGGGTCGTCCATCTGTTGGTTCCTAGATTATTAGAAATAGGTTTCTGGCTAAAAATTGTAGAATGGGTTATGTTTTCAGGTTTAGTTTCAAGCAAGTACAACTCTTTGAGGAAATTTAGCATATAATAACTATGTATGCAAAGCATGTTAATCAAAGAGATTAAGTAAACAAGCAATTTTATTTAGCATGCTACCTACTCATCAAGCAAGTAAATTATATGGACTAGGAGACAATAAAACACACCAATTATTTTCTTAACTATATGAATAGGAAGATTAATGAACTAGTTCATTGATCCTGTTAGGTCACGATTTTAATAACATAATCACTTAGAGATCTAGAGAGAGAAAGAGAGTAGAGAGAGAGAGTGAAAGGAACTCTTAAGAATGGAATGAAAGAAAATGAAATTACCAAGAGAACCAACCAACCTCAAAATGAGGTTATACATAGATATTTATCGGTAAGGATTAGGGCTTCTCTAAACTTAGACAATATGACATACTTAGCCCTTAGACTTTATCCAAACCTATAAACCAAGCATTAAACTTACAAAATACATAAAATAACTAATGTTATAACTGAGTAATGCAACCTATACCAAAACTCAATGACCGACACTTGAAATAATAAAGTCTATTCCCAACAATCTCCCCCTAAGGGTCGGTCAGCAAAGGTTGCTTGATGTCGTCATCTTCAATACTTTGACTTTGTAGTCGACGTCCTCAAAAAAATAGTTAGAATAATCTTTCATCGTTCTTTGTACTTTGTTCCTTGTTGATGTGATGGTGATCATGTTATGAAGTTGTCTGCCGATTGTCCCTTTGGTGTCTGTGGTGGTTGTCCGCCATTCCAACATGCTCATACATCTTTGGACTTTGACTTATGAAAGCACGAAGTTCCTTTGCATACACTTGGATCTTTAGTCTTTATACTTTGCAGATTCTTCTTTTTAGCGTAGAATCCTTCTTTGAACTTTGTGGTACTAAGATCTTTGGGGGAGTGTTCATTTGCTTCAAGATGTATGTATGAGCATGCTGGAATCTACCATTATGGAGGAGATGTACCTGCAAGTAAACAGTTAGCAATAATCAACCGGTACTTACAGATAAGGAATAAGAGCTTGTCAACAGCATATTGTGAAGACTCCTTCTAATCCTTATCCAGGCCGTTCCCATATTAGATACTCCCGAAGGAGCTTACGAGACCTACTAGGTAGCTCAATGACTGGGTGAGTCGCTGGGGATCACTCCACGACTGTAGATCGCTAAAGAACCACCATGAACACTAAGCGTAACCCTTGTGGGGTTACCGAAGTGACCTGCTGTCAGGGCTGTTTGATGTTGACCCTGGCAGGAATTTTCGTTCAATCATTGAGAAATACATATGTAATTCTCTCATAAACATTCTCGGCAGATTGCTAAGATCTGCGAAGGACTCGATAATTTACAGCTGGTGCCCATTGATGTAGAACACCAGTTGTAGAGATACTAAGTGTTCCTAAGAGATCATTGATGTATCTCATGGCTCTAGACTCGATAAGTGCTCACTTAGGTTTCCAATACGGAGACTAGGGAGGGGTCTCCTGCTTCAATATCAACTATCTCTAAGAGATAAGTCGATAGATTACACTGGTTCCCTGTGAGAATGAAACAAGCTCTTTTAAGAGAACTTGAGTGGTTAAGAAGGTTTAGTGCATTGCGTCACTGGGTCCATGACGACTTAATCTTCAATACCGGTGTTGTCTTTGCAACAACCAGTAGCATATGAATTGAACCCGGTGTCTGCCCTAAGGTTGAACATATGGAGGGCTATTTCTTTTCACCCTTTTCTTTACTTTTCTTTTTAATTCTTCAACCCCTTCTTTCTCCTTTCATTCTTTACTCCTTTTTTTCGTATCATACCTAAGGACTTCTAGTTCTAACTATTGGTGATGTCCTTGGGTAGATCCCTCCGGCTTAGGCGGATCATAGGACGGTTATTTCCTGACCTTAGTCACCTTATAACTCCATGACTATCCTATAATTGCCATTGAAACCTCTGAAAAATCTCTCAAAGTGTTTGTGTTTATCAAACATTTAGTTTAACACTTTGAGAGTTTTATGTTTTCTTTATGAAGGGCTCCCCTTCACATGTGCTCATATGTATTTAATAAATTTGCACATGTGGGGAGGAGCGAGCACTTTTTGAATTGATCCACTTTCAGTGAACGAGACCGATTCGAGACACGCTTACATCACTAGTCAGACTAGCTTGAAGTTATTACCCGGCCTGGTCAAGTCCACAGAAAGTTTCTCGAAACGGTACATTTCTACTAAGACAAATCCTTTTCGAGACACGCTTACGTGGCTAGTTAAAGAGTTCCATTGTCAGCTTTTAGGTGACAACTAGCTCTAGTAACTAACTTGATGTTATTACCCGTCGAGGAAAAGTCTTTTCGAATTTACTAACTTTTATGTTTCGTCAATTCCTGGGTGAATCTGAGTCTAGCTCGCATGAGATTTGACATTTCAGCAACTTTTAACTTTCATATTTTAATCACTTTCCTTTTCTCCCCCTCAAAAATAACATATAAGATGTTGTTTTTGACAAACATTTGATTAAAATATGCTTTTTGAGTCTTATGGGGAGATATCAACAAGAACTTTTGTTTTTCCAAAAAAAACGATGAGTTTTCAAGTGCTCCCCCTCAACAAGTGAATACTCATTGAGGTGAAATACTTGTCTTTTGAGCAGAATTATGAAAATCAGAAAAGTTTGATTAATTCTACTCAAAAGTAAGAAGCCTTCGCTCCTTATATAAGGATTGAGGCACTGAAGCGTACCTCAGGGTCCTTTCAATACAAGCACGGGTTGTACACTGTTATGTGTGCACAAACCATAGTTATAGATGAAGAAAAAAAATTATGATGAAACAAAGTTAATGTTATACCAAACTGATCATATTCGAGGAATGTCTGGACGGCGGTAAGTGAGTATATTCGGAATAGGTTCCCTTGCTCCAATTAAGCTCTCCAAAGTGCGTATCTGCTCCCTGAACCTCAGCTTTTGATCAATTCTAGCCAAGAACTTAAGTGCTTCTTTCTTATCTATTTTATTCCATCCCACTATCATATTCTTTGAGCTTTTCATTCAGCTGAATTCTGACAAATCTGAGAGTCTGATCCCCGAACTTATGAACCTCTTCGTATTTCATGAACCGGTAACTATCGTTGTGCGGGTAAACAACTCCAAAAGGTTTGTTGTTGAAGATGAAAGGTCGTAAATGCGGGATGTTAGGAGGATATAACTGTGGAGCAGTAAAGTTGAGTGACGTTTGGTAACTTTCGACCCCGAGTTGTGCATCTTCGATTCTTGCTTTGAGAATGGTTTGGCACATGAAGAGCAAAATGGAGTTGATGACATCATACTGAAGGCTACCGGACAAGTTTTGAAGTTTGCCTTGAACCTTGAGCAAGTATATGTCAGCAATGTCATTGCGGTTCAAGCGATGATAGTCAGCTTCACTAAATGTATAAACTTGGTCATCACTTCGGCGGATGATGCGTGGGAATCGCACCTTGCTTTACCTCTCGAGGGATCTCGAGAAGCTTACAACCCCCACCAGGCAGTGTACCTGATCGTTGTAGTATAGTATAGTGACAAGTACCGGGGGATTGATCGTTCAGCTTAGGAATAGTGTCGCTAGGATTAGAAAACCTAATTAATAGTTCTAGAGGTGAGAGATGATTATTTTTGTATTTTTTTTATATTTTTATGAAAGCAAGTAAAATCTCGGGTTTTGGAAGAGTGGGCGGAATTAGTTGCTATTCAACTAACCCAAAGCTATTAAAATAATGGAAATGAAATTAAACTAAATTATACTAAAGTTGTGAGCAGTGGTTGGAGAAATTGTGTTTACTTAGACTTCACTACTCCCTAGATATCTTTTACATGTTAATTACTTGTTACACTTGTATGAATGACGGATTGTATTCCTTAATACCATTCGTGGGGTGGCATACATAACTCCCCAACTCTATGAGCTCTTATCTCCTCCTACACCATGACCCAGCACAACTATAGGGATTGTAAACAGTAGCTCATGCATTAAATACAACCAATAAAGACCTAGTACGCCTCGGTTCATGTTTCTTAAGACGTTCAAGCATGTTACCATTTGGAGATCTGCCAGTTTTCTTAAGCCTAACATATAAATCATTCATTCAAAACAAGAATAGACAAGTAATCAACACATAATCAACATCTAGGTTTCATTAGATCTAAGCAAATACAAGAGAGATCTAGCCTAGCATAGTAGAATTGAGACAAGAACAAGAGATAAACAACCAACACATAGACATATTGATTGAATTGAAAGTACACTTATCTCAATTACAATGCAAGGTCTTAAGGGTTTGGAACCCTTGAAAAACCTGTAAAAGAGGCACCAAAATCGTCTTTAGGGTTTCACCAAAACTTCTCCTTTTTTTTAATGAAAAAACTAGAAAACTATATATAGGAAAAACAGTCTGACGGCGTCAAGAGTAACTTCTGACGCCGTCACATCGCCGCCATATACTTCCTCGGACGGCCTTGATCCACTTATGACGGCCTATGTGACGCCGTCACCACCCACGGTATATTAATTTTGTCACTTTGACGCCGTCACGAGTCCTTCTGACGCCGTCACCACCTTCGGAGTTTAATTCTTCATGTCTGACGCCGTCAAGATGTTGGTCTTGACGCCGTCACCTTGTATTTTCAGCATGCAAATTAGGTACTTAGCCGTTTTCTTCACTTTTATGCTCCAAAAACGTCCAAAATAGCTTCTTTTCCAGAATTCACTCTCCAAACACCTAAAATCACAAAAGGAACGATTTAGGGCAATATTTGATCAAATAAAGTCGGATTCGGGCTTAAATGACCCCCTAAAAACGGATCATTTTTCGCCTCATCAGCGGACCTCAATTTTATCAAGAAAGTTATATCCATATCTCTTTTCGGTACTCGGGACAGCTGTGATGGCAAGAATGCGAAGATTCGAGAAGACTCTGTGATTGGAACGGAAAGTCAGCTTGTATTTGTAGAACCATTTACGCATCTCTGGCCACGGAAGAGTACATAATGCGGCTTCATGATTATATTTGGAGATAGAGGTGGAATGCAAGCCTCTCATTTGATCTTCGAGTGTTTCCAGAGGATATGAGGCGGCCCTGAATTTGGTGAGAGATGTTGCATAACGGTGATTCGGATTCGTGTTCCCATGAATAAGATAGAGAATGTCTTTGTTGAAGAAGTATTGCTTAGGGAGCTTAGGATCACTTGGAGGACCAACAAGAGGTAATGGTTGTGAGAAGTCTTGATAATGGAATTCATCAACGAGGGGTTCCGTTCCATGATAGAGTTTATCCCAAGACGGTCTCTTTTCCCAAGTAATGTTTTCAGACAAAGCTCTTGCAACCTCCTCCACGTTGTATTCAAACTCAAGTTCTGATGTAGTGCATGTCTTGAACTCGGTGAACCCTGCTTTGTGAATCTTAACTAAATTAGACAGCTGAAGTCTTTGAGTCTGCATCACCTTTTTAATTCTCTTTGTGAAGCCTATAATTGATCCTTCAGTCATTTCTTCAGCTTGAGGGTCATCAGGGTAAGCATCAACCATTTCATCAAACCAATTAAAGGAAGGAGCATCAGGGTTAATCCATTCAGGAGCAGGAATTAACTGAGCATCCTTGGGTGGTTCTGAGATGGTTTCGGTGATCAGTGGAGGGATTTCATCCACATTGACATCAGCATCTTCAGTAGTTTATGAGGGGTGAGGATCTTCAGTAGATTATGGAGGGTTTGGATCAGCAGGAACATTAGCGGTTGTGGTTTTGGTAGGAGCACTGGAGGTGGAACCGGACACTTTCTTCCTCTTGTCAGGTTGTGGCTGATCGTCAGGGTCGGAATCATCATGTCGACGCTTAGTAGCAGTAGTCCTTTTGCAGGATTCGCTTTTCTTTTCCGCTTTCTTGATAGACTTGATAAGTGCCTTGCGTAGATCATTTTCTTCCGGATCATTCACAATAGCTTCCAGTAATTTACCTTTGAGATCACTTATGGAAGGTTTTGGAGGTACAGTTTGAACAGTGATTGGTGTAGTTTGAAACCTGTTAGACACGAGCTCTGCAAGATTCCTGTTGACATAATATCTCACAGCAGAAGGAAGTTCCTTCTGAACATACTTTTGAACTTCCCCAGGTAACCTCTGTTTCACCTGCTCCTCAACTGCTTCATCAACTTTATAAGTTTTGAATGCTTCAATCTCAAGCTTTTGTTCATTAACTTGTAACTGGAGCGCGTTGTATTGATCATGTAATGATTTCAACAGGCTTGAGTGAACCACAGTTGTGTTAGGGATTTGCAGCGGATGACTTTGAGGTTATGATAAAGGTTGTTGTTGTGGTTGCACTGTTGGTTGTCCTTCATCAACTCCTACAATGTCAATAGGGGTATCTTGACTGGTTTCAAGAAGCTCATCCTTTTTCTCACCATCCGACTCCTCATCATCTTCATCATTTACTTCTTCTTCATCATTCACTTCTTCTTCATCATTAACTTCTTCGCTTTCCGATATGTCTTCCTCATCGCTACTCTCTTCATTCTCGGATTCCTCATCGTCTTTGTCTTTTGATGCTTTAACTACAACTTCAGTTTCAGCCGGTTTATCGAGTGATTTGTTTTGATCAGAACTTGATGACTCAGCTTCATCTTCAGAGTTATCATCACCTTGTTCAAAAGATGATTCGGTTTGTGAATGCGTTTCTTCTGATGTTTGATCATCTCTTTCTGATTCTGGAGTTGGGCTTACCGGCTCTTGAGTTCCAGAACCTTCACCTTTCTTGGTAACTTTTGCAATTCTTTCTGCTTCCGATTCTTTGCTTTTCCTTAAGGTTAGTTGCATTTGTTCATCTTCTTCGGATTCAAACATCGGTGAGGTTACTGATTCTTCTTGAGTTACTAACGCTTTTCCCTTATCTGCCTTCTTGCTTGAAGACTTTGCGAGTTTTTTAGTTTCTGTTTCCCGTTGAGCATTTCCTTCATCATCTGTAGGTTCATCTTGAAGAGTTGTCACTTTCTTCTTCAGCTCTCTTGTGACCCTTTTGGTTCTTGATTTGGGAATGGTTTTGATTGTAGAGGCTGTTGAAGTTTTCTTTTTAGAAGTTCTCCTTCTCTTCGTCTGAGTCAAACCCACTTTACTAATTTTCTGAGCTTCATCATACAAAGTGTATGCCTCAGTGTCACGAACATCATCAGGTATAAGATTTTCGGGAATTCTCATTCCTTGTTTTTCAGTGTTTGTCTTCTGAATCCTGGTTTTAGAGTATTTATGATCCACAGAAGGGGTGTGTTTCTTGTCTTCCGATCTACGATCAATATCAGGGTGTTTCTCCATGAAATGAGCAATGAGACACTTTGTGAATCTGTAGAATGGAATTCTTGAGGTAGACGATTTGAGAAATTGTCTTGCGTGATTAACCATTTCCACCCAGATTAGTTGAGCATAGTCTATTTGAGCTTGTTTGACAACCCCCCAGAAGATCTGCATCGTTTCTAGAGTAGGATGTTCATGTCCAGTTTCTCTGCCCGTTAAACTGTTGGCGAGAATTGAGTAAAGTGTGAGCCAGGGTTGTGGAATGTATTTCCTGTCAACGTGGGATATGTTTCTGAGTTGGATTTTTGATTCATCGTACTGAAGTTCCCGAAGAAGTTTGATAACATCTGATAATGACGGCATATGAGAGAACTTCTTGAGATTCGGGAAACCAAGAACAGTACGGAGAGTTTGTACATTGAACATAACAAGTTTGTGATCAAGATGAACCCCCAGTGACTTTTCATCTTTGTTGATTTCAATACTCTCCCAAAACTGTGTTAAGTGGACCTCAGGTACTTCAGTAGTGATGGTGAGGAGGTTGTAAATGAAGTGTCTCTTAAGGATTTCCAGAATGATTTCACAAGTATCATGACATGTGATTGAGTCAAGATCTATCCTATGGTTTGTCTTAGCGATTACTCTTTCATCTCCTTGAATCAATTCGTGTCTAGGTGTTGATTTCTTTGCCATATTGAGACCTGAAATGATTCATAAACCAACAAAAGCCACGTGGTGATTAGCTCGTTAGTGTTAGACAAAAGAATAATATCCGAAAACAATCGCCTAAGATAAAGTCAACAACACATATACAACTCATGATAAATCAACCCAAGAGACATACACAATCCTCATAAGAATCAATCACAACTCTTAGATAAACATGAAACTCGATCATTTTCCCATTAAAGAAAATCCATGACATGACAAATTTTTTGAAAAATTTCGGCAGCATTTCTTTTCATAAAAATGGAAAAACTAGAACCCATACGTGATGGTTCCATTTCGAAACTCCTGACTCGGAGTGAAATAAGTAAGAAATTAATAACTCAACTCGATAAACAGTTTTGACTTAATCTTGAAACAGTTTTGTACATAACTCGATAAGCTTGAAACCCATAATTGTTCCAAACTCAAAAAAAAAAATTAGTTCCAAACTCGATAGGTTCTTTTGGTTCCAAACTCGATAACCCATGTTAGTTCCTAACTCGATAAACAAGTTATGGTTCCAAACTCGAAAAGTCTTTTACAAGCACAAAAGGTAGTTTCTAACTCGAAAACTCAGTTATGGTTCCAAACTCGAAAAGTTTCTTCAAACTCGAAAAACTTTGTTTCAAACTCGATAACCAAGTTTGGTTCCAAACTCGATAACCAAGTTTGGTTCCAAACTCGATAACCACATATGTTTCTAACTTGAAAAATTAGTTATGGTTCCAAACTCGATAGGTTACATCAAACTCGTAAACATTGTTTCAAACTCGATAAGTCTCTTAAGTTCCAAACTCGATAACAATTCATTCATCAAACTCGATAGTCACTAAGTGTTTCAAACTTGATAAGCACAAGATGTTTCAAACTCGATAACAATTCAGTCATCAAACTCGATAGTCACAATTGTTTCAAACTCGATAACCTATAGTATTATACCAAACTCGATAACCCTATGGGTTTTCATACTCGATAAGCACATAAGATTTCAAACTTTGATGAACATATAAAACTCGATAAGCCCAGGTTCCAAACTCGAAACCTACATCAGTTTCAAACTCGAAAATCACAATATTTTAAGCATCAAACTCGATAAACTATTAACCTTAAATCGACAAGCAGAGTAAAATCCAAATTCGATGTTTACCAAGGTTTACAAATTAGCAGTGTTCGGCAATGATTGTGAGTCCAAATTATAAGTCTAACACTCATCAACTACTCCTAATCACAGTGATAGTCATGAACAAGAAAAATTGGGCTTATGAAAGTTAAACACCACCTATAAACCCTAGGATGAGGCAACTTAACTCAAGGTATAGTGGATTAAGGTACATTGGGACATGCCGCAATTGACCATATCAATTAATTAGCCTAAATCCCAACATACCAGAAACACCCAAATCGGATTACTCACAAACCCTAGACCTTCGATTATAACAATGCCAAACATTCAAGCCAATGTGATGAGAAAGAAAAAACAGATGCATTAAGACTCACAATTACTGAGAGATGGAGTTCTTGAAAAACTTGATAATGATGAAAAAAAATATTAATAGGGGCGCGTTTGGTGTTTTGAATGAGGAGAATTATGAGTAGCAGTTTTATTTAAACAAATGATATACATATGGGTTTAATGTATTGACACTATTGGCCCCCCTACTTGTTTTATCAAAGAAAGTGTTATAAATAACACACATATAGTCCCTTGAGTTTTAAAGACTTAGCTATTAACGTGATGGTGAAACAAATATTATGCGAGTAATGGATGTGGCACCCTCTTGAACCAACTATAAGAGGTAATTTGGAAAATTTTAACAAGCTATGATTCAAGAGGTGCCGAGAATGAGATAAAATAGTGATGAGGAAAATTGAAAAATAAAGAAAAATAAAGAAGTTAACAAAAAAAATTCTGTCTCCCCCTCAAGATATGCATTTTATAATGATTTTTTCAGAAAAACGTTGTGAACTTGCATATCTTGAATAAGAGATTATTTATTTATTTATTTATTTATTAATTTATTTTTAATAAAATATTTACAAAGATAGTTTGATGTTTGACGATCAATTGTGTTTTAAAAACTTTTTCAGATCATCTGGAGTCAAACATCGCATACCAATTTGGTGAACTAGACTCGCAAACCTTGATGGTGCTAAAGATTTGGTAAGTAAGTCCGCCAATTGGTACTCAGTCCCAACAAAATAAAGTTCAACGGTACCCTTTTCAACGTGCTCTTTGATGAAGTGATATCGGAGATCGATGTGTTTCGATTTGCAATGATGGACAGTGTTGCAGGAGATAGCAATTGCACTCTTGGAATCACAGTAGATTGGAATCTTATTGAATAGGTAGCCATAATCCTTAAGTTGTGATCTCATCCATATGACTTGA
Source organism: Artemisia argyi (assembly GCA_030686995.1). Taxonomy (NCBI): domain Eukaryota; kingdom Viridiplantae; phylum Streptophyta; class Magnoliopsida; order Asterales; family Asteraceae; genus Artemisia; species Artemisia argyi. Next base: position 165,989,358 of record CM060695.1, read on the forward strand.
GCACAACAAGCAGACATGGCTACATATTCAGATTCTGTTGACGACAGTGATGTGCAGTCCTGCTTCTTTGATTGCCATGACACAAGTTTATCTCCGAGAAATTGTAATCCACCAGATGTACATTTGCGTGTGTCTAAGCATCCTGCATGGTCAGCATCTGAAAAAGCAATTAGTTCAAAACCAGAATCCTTCGGATACCAGATTCCCAAGTTAATGGTTCCCTTTATGTATCGAAGGATTCTTTTGACCTCACTGAGGTGTTTTTCAGTTGGTTTGGACTGATAGCGAGAGCACATATAGACAACAAATACTATATCAGGTCTACTAGCCGTGAGATACATGAGGGACCCAATCATACTTCGGTATTTGGTAGGGTCAACAGGTGTCCCATGTAAGTCAGCGTCTAGTTTTGTGGTATAGCCCATCGGTGTATTATAAGTATCACAACTCATCATCCCATGTTTCTTTAAAATTTCAAGAGCATATTTGGACTGATTTATAAAAATTCCACGGGGTGATTGATGAACTTGTAGTCCTAGAAAGAACAAAAGTTCACCCATCATGGACATTTCAAAATTATCCTTCTTTAGTTTTGCAAAATCATTAGAGTAACTTCTTTTTGTTGAAGCAAAAATAATGTCATCGACATATATTTGAACAACGAGTAAGTCCTCCCCGTAGGTTTTTGTAAAAAATGTTGGGTCCACCGATCCTTTAGTAAATTTATTGGTCAGCAAGAAAGTAGAAAGTTTGTCATACCACGCCCGTGGGGCTTGTTTGAGTCCGTAGAGTGCCTTTTTGAGTCGGTAAACGTGATTAGGACGCTCAGGATCAACGAAGCCTTCTCGTTGGCTGACATACACTTCTTCACGGAGGTCTCCATTGAGAAATGCTGTTTTAACATCCATTTGGAAAACAACCATGTTCCTGTGTGCAGCATAGGCCAAAAAGATCCGAACAGCTTCATGTCTAGCTACTGGAGCAAAGGATTCAGCAAAGTCAAGTCCTTCTAATTAGGAGTATCCTTTCGCTACCAGGCGTGATTTGTTACGTATGACAGTTCCTTCTGCATCTAGCTTATTTTTCCAAATCCATTTCAGCCCAATGACAAAGACTCCGTCAGGTCTTTCAACTAATTCCCAGACTTCCAATCGGATGAACTGCTGAAATTCCTCTTGCATAGATTCAATCCAGTTGTCATAGGTCATTGCTTCTTTAATGTTCTTTGGTTCCTCCTGACAAACTGTGAGTGCATAGATACAAGTTTCTCCATCAGTGTGAAGTCGTTGTCTTGTCATTACAGGTGCATCTGGATGACCAATAATATGAACTAGTGGATGGTCTCGAGTCCATTTGTGTGTTGAAGGGTGTAGTTGATAAGTATCTCGCATGTTAGCAGGATCCAAATTACGTGTAGATGACTCAGCTATATCAGGAAGTGGAGGAGCCGGTGCAAACGGGTTGAAGAACGCATCAGGATCATGCTCTGCGGGTTGTGGAACTGATTGTGGTGTTGGATCTTCAGCTGAATGACGGGAGTTAGAAACAGTTTGTTCTACTGTAGATGGTGATGCAATTGGAGGACCGTTTCTCTCAACAGTTGTAGTAATTTGTTGAGGTGAGTCTGGTACTGGAATGTTTTCAGGTTGAGCAACGGAATTAGGTGAGACCTCAGTAGAACGGTATTCAATTGTATCATCAAATAGTGGAGCAAACAAGGTTTCCAATTCTTTGCGGTTGAGTGGCAATGGTTCAGCCGAAGATTCCGGAGAGTGAAGACGGTTGAATTCGGGTCCTAAGCTGTGTTGCTCAGAAGCCATAACATTAAGCTCGAGTCCGAAACTGAGTTGTTCCGAAGCCATTCCTGTTGAATCTGTAGAGAAAGAAAGAAGAGACAAAAAACAGAGAACATGGAGCCCCAAGTGTAACTGGGTTCCAGGTGTTAGAAGCATAAAGATGTAGTGTCAATTATCTTCTTGACACTCGAACACACAATTCCGATGGTTTTATTCTAGTCTCAGAGGTAGAAGTTGTGGAGATCACATTAGTTTTGGAGCAAATGTCTAAAATCTTTCCTGTAGGAATCCACTTAAGACCAATTGATTTGAAAATTCTACCCGTGGGTACCCACCTAATGTTAGATCTAGGAGATGTTTTCCTTTTAGATGCAGTGGAGTGAAATGTGGGAGCATCACTTTGTTGAGAAAACCTACGTCCTATGTTGATCCACTTCTTAGGTTTCTGACTTATGACTTTTGGTTCAACGGGTTTGTTTGTCTTAGTCGATTGAGCCTTTTCAAGTGAATTTCCCTTTTGAAGATATTTTAAAGCACAAACATCATGATTATTTCCGCAACTACTCTTAGATGCAAGCCAATTCCTATTAGTTTGTTGAGAACTCATAGGTTTTGGTTTGCTACTACTAGCAGTGTTTTGCACTACATTGGAAGGCTTCACATGAGGTTTTGAACCTAGAATTCCATCCTTTTGAAGTAGCGCCTTTTTCCTAGCCTTTTCTAGATCATAGTTCTTTTACATGTCATATTTGCCATAAAACTCTTTACTTTTAATGCTCGTTTTAGACACTGTTTTCGAACTAATCCTAGATGAACCAGGTATAATCACGTGTTGAGATTTGGAAGACACAGATGCATTTTCCTTAGGCCAAGAATGTGGAGTGACTGGTTTTGTCAAATTGTTATTCTCAACAACTTGGGAGGCAAACCGAGGTTTTGAAAATTTAGGTCGTTCAGATTTAAATGCAGTTGGTTGTCTAACCACTGATTGTTTTCTGTTTCTTTGAGAAGTCGGTTTCCCCAAGATTGATGGTTTTGCAAAATTAGTATCCACACTCTGACCAATCAGTCTTCTTAATTTGTTTTGCAATGCAGCATGTGCAAACACCTTTTCTTGAATTTGACCTTTTAAAAGCTCATTTTCTTTAACTAATGTATCCACACATTTTCTTTGTTCATTCAAAAATTGACCATTGTTGCCCGAATTTATAGATTCGTTTTGCATTTGAAGTTCAAGTGAGATGCAATGTGCCTCTAGTTTTGAAAAATCTTTATGACACTGGGCAATGGTCTTTTTGAGAAGAAGGTTTTCAGACTCAAGAGTTTGGTATGATGTTTCAGTAATTGGATTATCCGGTAAGGACTCAGACTCAGAATGTATTACTAGACATTGAACAACATCCTGGTCAACCTCTCCTTCATTACTGAAGTTAGGTTGCTCAGATTGTTGTTTCTCATTAGTAGGCATAATGTGATCAACAGTAGATTGTACCTCATCCATGTGCTCTTTGTCAAAGTTGGGTTCTGTGTCATAGATGGGTATGACATCTTCCTCATCCATCTGTTCTTTGTCAAAGTTGGGCTCTGAGTCATAGGAGGGTCTGATCTCTGCACAGTCTGCATCTGTATCATTCCCTAATCTACTGCTGTCATTTTGCACTTCTGATTCTGTCCCTTTGCATTCCATGGCAACCAAATTATCTTCCAATGTATCAACTTTATGAACTTGCTCTTCTTGAATCTGCAACTTCTGTTCTTTGATAGCACTCAGATGAAGTGATCTTTCATTAAGCATAAATTCTAAGCGGTTTAGGCGTGAAACAAGTTGATCTCTAAAATCTTCAACCTCCATACTTGTGATGTTCTCTCTCCATACATTGCTTTCATATTTATAGTGTATGAGAGCTTTAAAATGCAATGCCATGAACACTTTGAACTGAGCCTTGAGCGCTCTAAATCCTGCCATGCAATCGCTTCCCTGTTCAATTTGTTTTTCAATTTGAACAATGTTTTCTCGGAGTTTCCTTTGGAAGGTTAGACGATCCATTCCAGTTCCGAAGAATGCATTAAAGGTACCCCCCCCCCCCCCCCCCCCCCGTAGGAAACCATGCATCTGAGAGAATCTTGCATTGAGTCTTAACTTATTCAAAATGAGCTAAGCAATTTTCTGTAGAATTGATGGCTCTTTTCTCAGCTTCAGTCATCTTTCTCTCAAATGGGTCTTTAGAGTCATCAGAAGCATTTGTGTCGTATACTGGTTCAGTATCATCCATGACACCCGAATTATCTTCCAATATTTTAACCTCATTGCCTACATTAACTACATTTGCAGTATTCTCACCATTCCCAACCAGCCTTTGAGTAATACTTCCTTGTATCACAACTCTTTCACCTTGCTTGACAGCTCGATTTAGGGAATTTCGGGAATTAGATAAAGCCTGACTCGTAAATTGTATGAAGTCTAAGATGATTCTGCTGTGACTTAGTTCATGCATTTGAGACGTTGATTGATACATTTTCTCTTTGTTTAATCTCACAACTGGATCTACAGAATTATCAGACTCATACTCTGAGCCAGTATTAATCATGTGAAATTCCTGCATGTTTGCCATTAACATCACATCTGCAGTATCGATTTCCAAATCTGCAGTATTGGATTCCATATCTCCCATGACACTTTGCAAAACCTCATTGAGATTACTCCCTTCAACTTCCATTTGACTAAGTGTGGCATTGTATTCAACATTATCGTCAAATACTGGAGTTGAATCATAATCCTGAGCTTCCTCGTCTGCAATATTTTCTGTATATGCCAAGAATGCCATGCTTGGTTCGATAAGATCTTCTTCATCATCAGTATCTTTCATTGTGTTTAAGCATTCAGAAGTTGAAGTTATATCGCCATTGCCTTTCTTAGAAGATACTTGACTAAGCTTCACTAGATTTTGCAGAAGAGATTGCACATTATTATGTAGTGTTGCAGGATGGTACTGTGGAATGAAGAAAGGCTCAGGTGCATTCGGAGGATTGAAGAAGAGACCATTTGGAGTGTAAATAAAGGATCCATGGTCAACAGCTGGAGCAGGGAGAATGGTCTTCAGAGGATTCATGCTTAAACAGGATTCAAGAATTTGCATCTTACTGATGTGATGAAGTTCTTCTGTACGATGCATAGCTTCAAGATATTTCCACATTTCATAAGCACTGGCTTGAAAGTCCATATTCATGTAAATTGAATTGGGAAGGGCTAATGTCATGAACCATACAGCCTGTTGGTCAGCATCATACTGAGCAAGTTCTGAAGCATTTAAATCTGCAGTAGTTTGTAACCTCATAATCCCTGTTGAGCTAGCAAGAATTATCATTTTGTATGGACCATCTTGAATGGAATTAAGCATGAGATCTGCTGCAGGACGATCTATGAGCCATTGTAGAAATCTCCGTTTCCAAACAGTATACATTCCTGGTAGCAACATTGGAGGCCTTGATTCATTGCCAAAGAGCAGAACATGATCAATGAGGGAGCTGTGACTTTGTTGTAGATGATATTGTTACTGATGAGAATATTGGTGAGGAAGGTAGTTGGAAGAAGGTCCTGTGGCTGATGACTGTTGCTGATGAGAATATTGGTGAGGAAGGTAGTTGGAAGAAGGTGATTGAGACGTTGTAGATGACATTGCTCTCCCCCTTGATTGTTGCGATGTAATCGAAAAAATCAAGCAAAATGTCACACGCAAGGTCGAGATAGTGAATTCAGATTTTCCCTCCAAAAATTATTTGAAAAAATTTTCTTTCCCAAAATTTGAAAATCACTATGAAATGCAATTATAAGGTTGCAAGAAAAATTTGAGTTTCAAAAATTTTGCCGCCAAATTTCACCGAAAAAATTTGAATTTTGGCCTAAAAATTTGAATTTTGGGCCAAAATTTTCAACGTTATACCAAAATTTAAATTTCGCGTAAAAATTGAACGTTTAGTCTCTGGTAAAAATTAAATTTTACTCAAATTTTCCCGCCTATTTTTTTTTTTTTTTTTAAATCAAGAAGAGAAAGATAAGAAGGAGAAACTTTGAAAAGATGAGATGAAGTGATTATGTTAATTTGGATCGTTAAAGATAAATAAAGGTTGTAATTAGATTTGAGAAACTTGATATCAAACTCGGTATGTCAATTTGTCTTCAAACTCGATAAGTGCACTTAGGGTTTCTAACTTGATAAGTTCTTTGGGTTTCTAACTCGATAAGTACTTTGGGTTTCTAACTCGATAGGTTCTCTTAAGGTTCAAACTCGATAGGTTCTAACTCGATAGGTATCCTTACTCGATAGATGAACTTGATTTGGGCAGAGTTTCCCCTTAGTTAGAGTCACAATTGTCCTAACTCGATAAACGATTAGGTAAACAAGGCTAACTCGCCAAAATCCAAAAATCCAAACTTGATAAAAAACACGTAACTCGATAGGTCTTATAGCACCTAACTCGATAGAACATAAAATAACCCCTAACTCGATAGAAAATGACACCTAACTCGATAGAATATGACACCTAACTCGATAGAATATGACACCTAACTCGATAGAACATAAGATAGACCCCTAACTCGATAATAATTGACACCTAACTCGGTAGATCTTTTAGCACTTAACTCGATAGAACATAAAATAAACCCCTAACTCGATAATAATTGACACCTAACTCGATATAACTTAAAATAAACCCCTAACTCGATAGAATATGACACCTAACTCGATAGAACAAAAAATAAACCCCTAACTCGATAGAAAATTCGATGAACAGTACCACTGTTTTAAGAAAATCACTTTAAAAACCAAGTTTTTCTACCAAATCAAACCTAAATCAACCTATATTATCCCTTGGCTCTGATACCACTTGTTAGGTCACGATTTTAATAACATAATCACTTATAGATCTAGAGAGAGAAAGAGAGTAGAGAGAGAGAGAGTGGAAGGAACTCTTAAGAATGGAATGAAAGAAAATGAAATTACCAAGAGAACCAACCAACCTCAAAATGAGGTTATACATAGATATTTATAGGTAAGGATTAGGGATTCTCTAAACTTAGACAATATGACATACTTAGCCCTTAGACTTTATCCAAACCTATAAACCAAGCATTAAACTTACAAAATACATAAAATAACTAATGTTATAACTGAGTAATGCAACCTATACCAAAACTCAATGACCGACACTTGAAATAATAAAGTCTATTCCCAACAGATCCTAATGCGTGCCTTTGTGCAATAAATGGGAGGTTATGATAGCATGGACTTCTAGACTTGTTATAAACAAAATCTAAATAGATAAACCGTGGTCCTCTTGATTTGATTCAGTTTACTTATAAATGTCATGTATATAAATATAGATGACAAATATGAGATCACCATGGATGATTTAAAGAAACTTTTTATTCAACAATGTTTGAAAGGAGGTTTTTATGTAGATGTGAAAGTTATTTGAATAAAATGGATTGGGTTTTACTTCAAAATGTGTTTATGAATGGTGAGTAAGAGAAAAAAATTACCAATCTTTGATTTTGATAAAAGCAATGTGTTGTGATCGTTTCGACTTCTAGATGCAAAGAAGGAAAAATAATTATTCTAAGAAGCAATCCTAGATTTCCTTGATTTAATTATGCTCAATTTATGAGTGTCATAAGCAATGTTTTAAAAATCACGCCTAAGGCGCGCCTACTCCCTAAATCCCACGAGGCTCCAGCCTTTGGGATTTTTTTAGATCGAGGCTCACGACATGCATGAATCCCGTAAAAATCGCAGCGCCTTGGGGATTTTTGCGCTTTAGCGCCTTGGGGATTTGTGCGCCTAGAAGATGTAACGGGGTTTTGGCCTTTTTTTCTTAATAGTAAGATACATTTTGGGCTTACATGTTATATACATTTGGCCCTTTAAGTTATAAAGTATCTAATAACTCTAATATTTTAGAAAATAACTAAAACACACAATCAACAAAGAACTATGTTTTTTTTGTAATCTAATGTCTAAGAATAGTAGCTTATTAACAGATACAAATGTTGATTCTTTAGTGTTAAGTGTTACCAAACAACTATAAATTTTTTGTTGTTGATAGTTGATAGTTTGATACATGGTAATTTGTTAAATTTTATAAGTCATAAACTCATATATTGTAATGTATATTCAGGAATTTAGGGTAGTTCATGGATTCTGATATGTTGTCTGCTTAATATTTTGGGTTTAAACGCAACCTTTGTTAGATGTAATAACTATTAAGTGCATTATGCATTGAATATTGATATTTTTGTGTTATTTAAGCTATATAAGTTGTCACATATGTTATAAAAAAAAACCTAAATGTATAGTGCGCCTCATATTTATGAATCCCGCGCCTTGGTTTGCACCTCGACTCGAGGCTCTTTGACCCCCTTTGCGCCTTAGTGCGCCTTGAGCCTTTTAGAACATTGGCATAAGTATATATTGAGTTATATATTTTGACAACTCATGTGAGATTTTATACTTGATTTTAAAATATGTTTTTGGCATTATTCAACAATGCAAGCAAATTGGTTTTAATGTGTTTCCTAGATGGGAGAATGATTTGAATAAGAAGTAGATTGGGGTTTTTATTTAGGAGTTTGTTTATGTAGAAGACAAAATAAAGAAGAAATAAAATTTTCCCAATCTTTAGTTTGATTTAAAACATAATCCTAGACATAGATTAAGAGATCCATTCATTTGAGAAATCATTTATCCAGAATGTAAAGTTTTTGCATGTTTTTAAAATTATTAGATTTTTGACAACAAATACCATTAATCATAGATTTTAAAATATGGTTGTTAAAGATCTCATGCTAAAGAGAATTAGTTAAAGTTATTGTCACATGCTATCCTTTCTACATATCCTATGATCATAAAGGAGGTGATGATGAAGTTTTAAGGGTTTGATGCAAGAGTACTGAATGGGGCATAACCTAATATCTATAGCTCCTTCGTTGCCGCACACTTATCTAACTTAATTCCATAGTCTATGAGAGCTTGTTTCATCCATAGTTTTCTAACGCGAGAAATCTAATCTTACTTCTATGTTAATGATTAATCCACTTAACTCGTTTCACTTCATCACCATTAGTTTTCTACTAGCGGACATAGAAGATTTCCATTTTGAACGCTATAGCTTAAGAGAGCCAAGGGGAAAAGAACAAGTGATTCTAGGTTATAAGTAGATTCATATAAGCTATTATGTATGTATATATAACTAGGCATTATGAGCTAAATGGATATGAAATAACTAGTCACTAATCTAAGCATATATTATAACAATGAGCTTAAAAGGAAAGCGTACCTTTTAGTCTTCAGTAGATTTTCTTCAGACACTTCAAGGTGTTATATTGACTTATAGAAGCCAACCATGGATGAGTTTCCAAATTATTCAATGAGTGACGATTTAGTCACTTGGTCCCTATTGTCTCATATTTTCAAAATTGTTTGAACCAAACATGGTTTGCATTTGCATGTGTTATGGAAGTATTCCCCAAGGGTTGAAACTTGGTTGATGTGAATAATTCCACATTGGGTAACTATTATTAGGAAAGTTTTGTCTACCTTGATTTCTTCTAGGTATAGGGGTTTTAGATCGAGGATGAGGATTATTTGGTCTATTTGGAGGTGGAGTTTTAGATCTTAATTTTGGTTTAGAAAATCCGGTTTCGACTTTTAATGGTGGTTTATAAAAACTTTTTACTTTCTCATCACTCGTAATAGGTATTTTTCTATCTTTTATAAGTATATACTTAGGTTTTGACTCTAATGTTCTTTGTTTACTAGATTCATATTCAATCTTCACATTTTTATTTTCACTAGTTGAAACCTTAGTTGAGTTGAATCCTAGACCAGTTTTATCTCCCAAAGTTCCCTGAACACTTATTATTTTCTTAAATGAGTTACTACTATTTTCAAACTTGTCAAGTTTGGAAATTTCATTTTTAAATTTTTTGTTTTCATTTTTGACCTCTAGACATGATTTACATTCTATAAAATCTTCTTTTCCTTTTTCTAAATGTTGTAGTTTAATTTTTAATTCGAGTACCTCATTTTCTAATCGATTATTAATATGTTTTAGTGATTTATTTTTAGCCATGACTTTTTGACCTAATTTGCATAACCTATTATATTCATTATCTAGGTCTTTTTCGTCTAATGATTGATTTTCGTCACTAAAGTATTCAGTTTCGGAAAATGCCTCATTTGATGCCTTGGCTATAAGACATTTTTCATCCTTTGTTATTTCTTTCTCATCTTCATCGCTATCACTCCATGCTCCTCCAACGAACACCTTTTGATTTTGATCCCTTGACAACATTGGACATTTTCTGATGAGATGATTTGGATCACCGCATTTAAAGTACTTCCTTTCGCTATTGCTACTTTTGTCATCTTTGTTTCTTTGGAATGCCTTTCTTTCACCATGTGGTTGTCTAACGAATCTTCCTCGTCTTTTGAAGAATTTCTTGAAGTCTCTTATTGCCATGTCATATTCTTCGTCATCACTTTCGGAGGTTGAGCTATCCTCGTCACTAGATTCCATCCTAGCTTTCAACGCAATTGACTTGCTTTGCTCTCTTTTTTCTTTGACCATCTCAGAGTCTTTCTTTATTATTGCTTCGTAGACTTTCAAGTTGCCGATCAACTCGTCAAGTTGAGGAGTTGACAAGTTCTTCGATTCTTCAATCGCCGTAACTTTAGCTCACCATTTTGGATGAAGAGCCCTAAGAAATTTCCTAACAAAATTCTTAGTAGAAAAATTCTCATCAAGTGCTTTTAAACTTGTGATAATAGTGTTAAACCTATCAAATGCATTATCTATTGATTCCTCTTCCAGAATCATAAATTGTTCATATTGTTGAACAAGAAGATCTATTTTATTATCTTTGACTTGACTATTACCTTGGTGAGTTATTAGTAAAGAGTTTCATATTTCTTTTGCGGTTTTACACATAAAGATCCTTTCGTATTCTTTACGTTGTAACATATTATAAATAACCATTTTAGCTTCATTATTTTTAGCAAGTTTTCTTTTTAAATCATCATTTTGTTTTTCTTTTTTTTGAACGCCATCATTTTGTTTTTCAAAAGGTACTATTTCATCCTTTTTAGTTTTGGGATTACTTTGAATAGGGAGAAAGTCACCAAAGGTAATAACATGCCAAAAATCAAGATATTTTGATTTCACATAATTTTTGAATCAATTTTTCGAATAAAGAAAACCATCCCTTTCAAATAGTGGTGGTCTTTGCATAGATAGGCCTTCTAAATATTTTTCAAATTCCATATATTGATTCAAGTTTTAAAATACAATATATTTTAAAAATCTTGTTTGATGTGGCTCTTGATACCAATAGTGGAAAACTAGAAGGGGGTTGAATAGTTTTACGTCTTTTAAAAACTTTGGTTTTAAAAATATTGTTTACTTTAAAAACTTCTGATTCGATATTATATGAATTCAAGTCTTGCACAATATAAACAATTATAACTAAGTACTAAAGCGATAATAATGTAAGTAAGATAATAAGTGCGAGATGGAAAGATCGAACCGCGAGACAAAGGATTTATAGTTGTTCGGCTACAAAGCACCTCTTCGCCCTACTCCACTCCCCGAGCACCTAACTCGAGATTTTTCTTCACTATGTCAACAAGCTCCTTTATGGCGGAGAAAACCTTATACACCTTTTGCTTACACCGATTTACGACACTAAGCTAAGTGTCGAGTTCTAATCCTAGCTAGAACCAATCTCACACCACTAATCACTACACTACTTCTTCACAACTTCTTCACTACTTAGCACCACTTATTCACACCACTTCTTCTTCACACCAATACTACTTACACACCACAATCTCTTCACAACTTCACTACTTACACACCATTCTAACCCAATCTCTTCACAACTTCACTACTTACCCACCACACTAACCTAATATCTTATATTTACACCTATCTAACTAATACTCACACCTTGTACACAAATGAATGAATAATTTACAAATGATAACACACAAACAACCTAGATGAAAAGATCACACTAAGTTGTAATACTTCTTGTCTTGATTAGTAGAAGTATTCTTCTCTTGCACTTGAATGGTAGAAGCTTGGATCACTTGGAAATAAAAGCTTATGATTATATGATCAAAGGATTAAGAAGGATATGAAAGAAGATTTAGATCTGAAAGTTTGGAGTACAAAAGGTTAGAAAAAAGTCCAGAAATGAACCAGTATTTATAGGCAAAAATTACAGTTGGAGGAGCGTGGCCGATCCCCTTAATAATTAAGGGGCCGCCTAGTAAATTAAGGGGACCGCCACACCTGAACGGCTATAATTTTTGTCTTTTATTGGAGAAGGTTTTTCTGGAATATTTTTGGTTAAAAATTTGAATTCGTATATTTATAATGGATTTAATATATTTATTTAATACCAAAAATGATTTTTTAAAAAATATAAAATGTTTGTGACATTTTATAAAAAAAATCTAATGATTAAGGAAATGTTCATTTGATCATAATATGCATTAGGCTTATGTTTATTTATACATTAAGTGATTAAGTTGTTAAAATGAATATTTATTACTAAATACTTGTTTACGTAATAATTTTTAGTTTAATGAGTTTACATTTTATGATTATCAAAACATAGATATATCAAAAAATATTAATAACGTTTTTATGCATTATATATATATATATATATATATATATATATATATATATATATATATATATATATATATATATATATATATATATATATATATATTGTTATTTTGTAACCTTCTTTTTCAATTATAAAAATGTTATTTGTATATTAAATTTAGTGAATGAAATATTAGTTAAAGGGTTAATTTATAAATTGTAATTTTTTAAAATGTGAGTCCCAGAAGGTATTGTTATTTGGTGTTATGATATTGGGTGATTTTTTGGCATAATGTTATTTGGTGTTTTAATGATTTGGCGCTGACGTGACACAAAAAATCCGGTGTTTATGGCTCCTTACGCTCTTATATGGTTCTCTTTCAAGCGAACTTATAATATAGGTGGTAAACAAATTATAAATACTTATAATATAGGTGGTAAACAAAGCTCTTATATGGTTCTCTTTCAAGTGAACTTATAATATAGGTGGTAAACAAATTATAAATACTTATAATATAGGTGGTAAACAAATAAGTAGAGAGTTGTAATATAAATTTGCTTTTGGTTAACCCAAAATGGCATAAATTTTTCTAACTTGTAATGGGTATACAAATACTTGTACAATACCATGGGCCACCAAGGAGCCTATGTAGCTACGCCCTTGAGGACTGAACCTGGATTTTCACGAGAGTGTTGCACAAAATTGTTTGGAGAATTTTGTGTTAGTGTATTTGTATTAGGGTTAGAATTATATTAGTATTTGGACTATATTAAAATTGGTATAATCCAAAGTGTTAGACTACAAATATTAGGTAATATGTATTCTCTCGTTATTTAATCAATTCAATCAATCAATATAATCGGCGGTGATCCGGACGGATCCCAGGTATTTTCACTTTAGTTTATTTTATTTTTTATTTTTATTTTTATTATTGTTATTAACTTTTTATTTATTTATTTTAATTGAAGTTTGATTGTTTTTGGTATGATATTTGAAGAATCGATTTTTGTTTTTTTGATTGGAAGACCATTGTGTTTGTTATTTTCATCCATTTGGTATAACAGAATTTTGGTGGTCAAACTTTTGGGCTTAGGTATTTGCATGTGATTATTTTGTTTGGATTTAATTAAAAAGAAAAAAAAAATTGAATTTAGAATTTGGTTGGATAATTGTTTGGTATTTAAAATTAGTATTCATTTGGGTTTTGTTAAAAAAAAAATCATGTTTTCTTTTATTCACTTAAAGTCGATCAAAACTCGATCAATTTTTACGTTTTTTTTTCTTTATTATTTTTTTTCTTTGCACCTAAAATCAGCTAAAGCATACTTTCTTTATTTTGTTCCCTAAACTTCGACTAAAGTTCTTCTACAATTGATGTGGACAAAGCTAATTATGCCGTCTAGTGTTACTTCTTCAAGAATGACTGTGAAAATTTCGATGTCCTAAAAAACATCATTTGTGAATGTACAAATTCTTCTACAAGTATCACCTGCTTTGTTTGCTGAGTTTCAAGACAGTTTGAGTATTTTGATGCTCTAAAACGCATCACTGGTGAATCTACAAGTTCTTCTACAAGTATCACATGCTTTATTTGCTGAGTTTTGAGACGGTTTGAGTGGTCGTATTACTCCCACTCCAATTGCGAGGGGTTATTAGTGGATTTGTACTAGAGTTAGAATTATATTAGTATTCATATTACATTAAGATTAGTATAAACCCAAGTGTTAGATTAATATTATGTTATATGTATTCTCTCGTTATAATCAATTAATGTACAACATCTTACATTTTGGACTAAAATAAATTTGCATCATAAGTAGTACAAATATATTATCGGGCGTTGCACCTATCAAAAAGCGATCATTTTTGAAAAAAAATAAAAATAAATAACTACTTCATGAATCGATATTGGCCTGTGTCACACCTTGCTTTTATGTAGGTCCGTTCCAACATAAAATATATGTTAATTATATTGATACAAAACAAAATATCATTTTATAATTCAAAATATGTAAAGCAAAGTTTTTAAGTGAAAGATACATTGTATCAGCTGTAAAGAATTTTACCACATAACTTTTTTCTTATATATTAATGTTAGCTAATTGCTAATGTTCCTATTTACTTTTAACATATTGCACTGAATTCTCTTCGTGGACGTAATTTAGTAAGAAACGAGTGTTGGTACCCGCGCGTTGCTGCGGAATTTTTTTGTAGCCGTTAGCTACTTAACGTGAAGTTAGTTACCTAGGACTGACTTTGCAATTGATGTATAACATGAAGGACCATTTATGTAAATTATGTGAGGATTAAATTTGCAATGAACCGCTGAGATGAAGGACAAAGTGCGTACAATTTTTTTAAAAAATGTTAAAGTAATGGTCGTTAGTTAACGGCCGTTAAATAACTAATGACCGTTAGTATTGAAAAAAAAAAAAAAAAAAAAAAAAAAAGTTACTGTACAAACCACTGTAGCTACAGTGGTCGACACTATTATCCTCCCCACATTTAGTATATACGAGTGTTGATACCCGAGCGTTGCTGCGGAATTCTTTTGTTGCCGTTAGTTACTTAACGTGAAGTTAGTTACCTAGGACTAACTTGTAATTGATGTATAACATGAAGGACCATTTATGTAAATTATGTGAGGATTAAAGTTGCAATGAACCGTTGAGATGAAGGACAAAGTGCGTAATTTTTTTTAAATGTTAAAGTAACGGTCGTTAATTAACAGCCGTTAAATAACTAACGACCGTTAGTACTAAAAAAAAAAAAAAATTACTGTAGCAACCACTGTAGCAAGCACTGTAACAGCTGCAGTGGTCACACCCATCATCCTCCCCTCTTTTAGTATATATATAATTGGTAAGTACTGTCATAGCAAGTTTATTGTGCTTTGGAATTATAAGCTTTCTACCCGCATAGTTCTGTGGAAATTTAGAGCGCTAACAACTTAACGTCAAAGGTCTTGACTTTGAAATAGTGTGCTTGGGCAGCTTGGTTATAATTAGTAGAAGACAACAGCTAGACATTTTGTGTGAATCATATCGTTTCATATTTCAATTACATGCGCATGCAAGATGCTATTTTTTTTTGAACCTGGCGCAAAAATACAAGCGAGTTGGCTATTCAAGAGGAATAACGATGCATCTACTTAATCGACGTATATCAATCTTGCCGGTTAACTGCCATATTTTTTTTAGAACGGCACCACACTTGAAATCCGACCTCCGAGTTAAACTATCCAAACGGGCATGCCTTAATACCCGAACCACTAGGAGAGACATGCGAAGGAAAACCCCTAAAACTCATGGCTTCGCACTAAGAGGACAACCTGAATTTTTTGTCTCTTCCAAGACTTGAACTATGGGTAAAAACTCCCATAAGCTATAAAAGGAGCCCATATGGCCAATTGAACTAAGCCAGTTGGTTGCCATATGAGGATTTTTGTTCAGTTGTTTTGGTGGGGTTCCAGGTTGTTTAATTAAAGGAATGCTAATCCTATTCGTAAAAATGTTTGTAGCAAATCAATACTGTTAGTTAATGATAAAACTAGTATAAGATATAGAGAAACTCTAATTGACTCAACCCACAAGATGGGTTTGGGCCAACTAACTTATTACCTAATATCCCCGCAGTTCGAGCGGTGAAATTGCAAAAGGGCAAACCGGAGCAGAAAACAAAATAAAGCATTAAAACAATAACTAATTATTTGATGAAAACATCCGACAGTAAACGAAGACTGATCTTCAAAACAGAAAGTCACGAACTGATAAACTTAGAAAAATCTTTTTTTTTTTAATTTATTTTTTATACGGGATAACTTAAAGTATCCTTTTTTGCAGATAACCAAAGTCCATTTTTTTTTTCTTCATACAAGATAAACCAAAGTATTCGTGACCAGGATAAACCAAAGTATCCTACCGGAGAATAAACCAATCTATTCTCCACCTGAAAAGATAAAAAAAAACATTTTTTTTTAGAGACAAACTAAAAATCCAAAACAACCTTAAAAATACTTAACAAAAAACCTCCGACCATCCTTATCTTATTCAACAACGAAAGACCCACCCACTGGACAAAGGCCCCAGTGTTGAAAAATCTATGGGCACACTGGAGTGACTTTGTGGATAAGAGCTCAAGAGTCCAAGAGTTTCGGCTCACTCCAGTTTGTGCCCCACTAGGCCAGGAGAGTTGCCCAAAGCTATTTCTTGTGAGGTGGACAATAGCTGGTGCTAAAAGGCACCCGGAATCCTAATTTACACCTTTTTGTGGATCCTTATCTTTTTCTAGAATAAAACGCAGCCATACACATTTACCAAATCCTCTTTCTTGCTTTCTTCTTCTTTCACTTCTACAAGAAACAACCAAAAATCCTTCTATTGCTTTCTTTCTGCTATCAAACGAGTACCCAACACCTCAATCTCTTTCTTTCTTGACTACGAAATACCAACACAACAATATATCGTAGCTCCAATAAGATAATACACGAGCCCAAAAGAAAACATAATAATAATAATAATGGTTGTTAGATAGCAAGGAATTTAAATACTAAATCTTGAATCCTCTTCTGAGAATATTACGTGGTAACAAGTACTCCACACACTTGTTAGTCAAATAATTCAACAAAGAAAGTAAAGAAACCTGATTGGGTAGTGATATGATATGAAGCGTTGAGGAAAAAAGAAAAGTTTATATTCGTGATTATTATCAAAGGCAGCGGAAAAGAAGAAAAAAAATGCTTGATAAATGACGGCAAACTAGAGTTTGGATACGTAGGTGTGACGTGGTGATACAGAAGTGGCGGCTTGATGACCGAGTAGGTCTCAAAATCATACATGCTCATGATATCATGTTAGTTAATGATAAAACCCATGGGTTAAGATATATTATTTCACCACTATTCATAGAGTACAAGACATAGAGAACCCTAATGGACCTAACGCACAAGACGGGCTTGAGCCAACTAACCTATGACCTAATAAATACTTCGTACCATAGGAATGCTACATGCACCAACTCAAAACAAGGTAAAAACATATATTTATTTTGTTGTATATACGTGAATTGAATCATCATGCACGTAATTGCAGCTTGAAGCCGAGAAGCCAGTCAAACACATGCAGCAGAAATATTATCAACAAATCTGTATTCATTATATATATTTAGAGTTAATCGCAAAAATAGCCCCTGGTTTTGCCAAATTATTTCATATTTACCCAACCAAATCCAAGACCAAAGTAACTTGACTAAAATGCCCTTGTCTTCACCCTACTAGTAATAATAAAAGTATTTTTAGGTTTTATATCAAAGTTGACAAAATTCCACTGTAGTATCTGAACCAACACCCACGCTTCATAACCCGTGAACAAATAATTATGTTATGTGAAATAATTTTGAGCAAAATAAAAGTACTTTCATGTTTTAATGTTTTGGGATAATTGCACGGAAATATATCTAACTTGGCACCTATCGTAGTTGCATATAGCCTACTATATATATACAGTATTTTTTTTGCTTGCAAATCCATGTGCTACTTTTTAATTTCGTATGTTCCATGATTGGGTGACCTAAAAGCCTGCTAATGCCTATGTGGAAAAGGATTTTTCCATGTAGACATAAGAACTTTTTTTTTTTCAATAAACAAAACAAACACCCCATTTGATAAACCAATCCATTTTCATTTCAAAGACAAGCTTGCATTTGACAGAACCTCAATCAAACATAATTAATAAGTTTCAAATGCTGGAGTTGGTTAATAATTAATTAACAATAGCCATGTGTTAGATCATGAATCATCTTGAACCAAACAACTAGGGATGGCACCCGTGGGTAATGGGCACGGGTACCTCTAACCCGTCACCCGCCCATGTAGTTTTTTTCTCACCCATCACCCACCCGTCACCCACCAATGGGTACAAATTTCTACCCATGCCCTTGCCCGTGGGTATTTGTTGCCTATGGGTAAACCCATAGGTTAGTGTTATGCAACAAAATTACAAAACGATGACATGAAAACTAACTACGAAATTGCGTAATAAGACACCAATCAATTTTTCAAATACAACTTTGATTATTTGATCATTCATACACTCTTTTTAGTTTTGAAACTCAAACAAACTTTTAGGTTAATGTGTTTTTTTGAGACTTGGTAGTAATTGTTAAATGTATACATGCAACATAATATAAATATTTTAATTAGTATAATTAATTTTAAGATGGGTTTATGGGTACACCTACGGGTATTTTGACGGGTATACCCGTGGGTATTTTAAATGGGTTTACCCGCGATGGGTATGCCTCACCCGTCACCCACCCGCCACCCACTGATGGGTAAAGATTTTCACCCACAACCCACTCGTGGGTGAAAATTGACGCGTTTACCCACCCATTTATGGCGGGTACCCGCGGGTTGTGGATTTTTTCTCGCCCATTGCCATCCCTACAAACAACTTCACAAGAAAAGCAGTCACGCCCATGCATGTACCGCCAGTCATTTTCCACACTATAAGTGCATCAAAATTCATTCTTTGATTGAGTACGTCAATCAATTGAACCATTGTCTATATTTGGTTTTCTCCTTTGACTCTTTTAAATTTGTACCATTGTTTCTAGTCGGAAAATCACTTGAAAACCATTGAACTAATCCTACGCTTCCAGTAGTTAGGACCCTTTTGCACCAACTGAAATTAATAGGAACTAGTTTTGCTAATCGTCCATAGGTATTCCATGCATTTTCGTGTCCACATCATATGTAACAGTTAGTTTATGAATTATGAATATACTAGCAGGGTACCCGCTATGCGGCGGCAGGTACCATGTGACTATGTTTTGTTGTGAACAAATGTTGCTTCATTACATGTTTCTTTCTAACAATAACCGTACAAATAAATGATAATCTAAATTTAATTTATGCAAATACAACTAATTAAGCTACATGTACAGTTAATTTATGCATCAACACATACATATATTGACTTTTAACCAAGCCACTTTTTATTATAAATAATTTTTATCCAACAATCTTAAACCACTTAATTATAAATTGCCCAATACAAACTTTGAATGAAATTTACGGATAAGAGATGTCTCAATTTATCGCAGCCAACACTTTATAAATGAAATTTTTTAGAGTCCATATATTTCGTTTATTCTCTTGGCCCATTCAAAGTCAAGATAGCCAACCCATAACCAAAATCTATATCACAACCCAACATTCACACTTTAACCTAAAATTATAAGATTTCATCCTAACCCTAGTCCTCATTCTCCAAATCACGCCTTCTTATCACTCCCTAAAAAATCACGCAGCTAACCTCCTTAATACTTCTACAACATACAGTTAACACAAAAATCACGCAGCTAACCTCCTTAATCCCACGAATCACAAACTTTAATCCACCTTTATTGCTCCAATCAAGCAAACGAATCACCATCCTTGAAAAGCTCAAACATAGGTTAGGATTTTTTATTTTTTATTTATTTATTATTATTTTTTTTAACGAATGAAAGAAGGAATGAACTGATGTGGTTTGTTCTTTCTTTATATATTCGGATACTATAAAAACTAATAGATCTATGATGAAAAAGCTTTTTCGTGCTTAATCATTATGGTCAAAGAAAGTGATATGACTGATTTGTGATTCAGTGGGTTTTTATAGTACCAGGATATGAGAAAAAAAAAGGTAACTGGATGTAAATCAGGCTGATTCTCAGGTTTTAAATATCACAATTTGGCTTATTTTCTGGTTTTGGAGGGAAAAGTTGGCATTCACGGCTCGGATGTTCATAGAGGGTTGTACTTTAGGTTTAAATCATTGTAAATTTAGGTGTAGGGGTGTTTTAAAGGCTATTTAATGTATATATTTCTGTATTTTGGTCTGAATTTCGTGTCATGCATGTTTTGCTTGTACACAATGCTTTACTTGTTGTAATTACGAAGATTCCTTGCTTTAAAATGTTGCAAACATTGCATAATTTTATGTACATTTGAAATTTTTGGAGAGAGATTCATTTGTGTATTTTATGTAGTATAGATAACATAAAAATAACATTTATTTTCATTTTGCTGCAGATGATAGAACTTAATCACATCAAAGTTTAGTTAATTTAATTCCAGGTTTTGATTTAGGGTTTTGTTTTGATTTTGATTGCGAGTTTCGATTTAGGGTTTATTAGTTTGAGATTTAGATTGAGTGTCGATTTTAAATTAGGAATTCTAATTCAAAAGGTGGTGGTGGCTACTATGATGGTAAAGAGTTTAAAAGGGTGTGGTAGATTTATTTATTGACAGGGTACCAAAAAGAAATAAAAGAAAATTGAATGATAACCTTTAACCTTTTTGGTCGGTCACTCGGTACACGAAACAGATGAAATTCAAAAGTGGGCTACATGGATTTGCAAAAAAAATAAATAAATAAATAAATAAATAAATAAATAAAAAAGTAGGCCACACAAAATTACAAGAGATGACAAGTTAGATACATCTCCTTGCAATTAGCCCTAATGTTTTATGCCAAAGTGACAAAATTCCACTCCAAACCCCAGGAGCTACTTTAGTTAGGTAAAATAATTTTGAGTAAAAAGACGCGTTTAACCAGACCAACTTAGGTGCTGGAAAATGGCTTTGACGAAAAACGTGTTTAATCGTCTGTTAAACCGGTTGAATGGTTGAAGGATTGTGATTAGTATGTTGTTTCCTACTATTGCAATATACACGTGAATACATTATGATGATGAGGCTTGTAGGCATTTGCGTGGCTGCTACAGTTGGTGTTTAGTTGCATTATAGCATGGGATGGAAGTCAAGTTTGGGGGTATTCTTGTTCAAAAACCTTCGGCATGTGGTAAGTTGATTGGAGTCTTTTGGTATGGGGATGCGGTGGGCGTCATGCCATACTATTTATGATCTATATTCGTGCAAGTTAAGGTAGATTGCCATAATGATCCAGAAGGCTCAAGTGCTTGTACTTGAGTAGTATTGTTATGTCTTATGTACTTGTGGTCATTTTTGGTAGTTCTCTTTGCTAGTTATCAGTATGATATGTGGTTGTACAATAATTCGCACTACCAGACCTTCGATGGTGATCAAAGGAAATGAGGGGTGTTGTGATTACGCCAAACTTGAATATAACCTGAAATAAGAAATACTAAAACACTACGTTAAGTGATTGCGCAGGGGTTGGACCCTGCGAACCACCTCCGGCGTGTGAATAAGTGATCGGTATGAGAGTTTAAGTGTAAATGTAGTAAAGTAAGGTGAAAGAGATTGCATACCAGATTTGTCATCGTCCAGGACTATTTATAGGTGAAGAAAACGGTCCTCGAGAGTGGTCACACGTTTGAGAGAGATCATGGGGGCGTCCCATGATTTGTGGTAACCGCTAGGGTTTAGTGTCCCACTCCTCCTGGTTTAGCGGGGGAGCTAAAGAGAAAGAGGAGACGTAGGTAAGACTTAGTCTCACCAATGTTTGGACTTGGTATTGTTCTGTCCTTAAAACTTATCGAGAGATACTCCGAAGGGCTTAATCATTCGATTGGCGAATTCCCACTTGATAACTAGATCATTGATGATTAGTTTTACGCCAAAGAAAGTGTTAGGAAGCTAGCCAGAGCCTTCGATTATGTAGGTTACGATCAGACTCGAAGGGGGATCCTTCGAGTTAATCGGAGGGTACATCATCAATATGTAAGTTATAAGAATGGCTTGTCATTCTTATATTGTGGTCGCTGTAAGTGTCCTAAGGGAATGAGGCGAGGGAATTCAATCTCGCTTTTTGTACTTTAATGTTTTTTGGTTAATATATTTTACCATAGTGCAGGATTATTCCCCTTTACCCAAAAAACTGTGAACCGAGGACTCGATTAAATTAATTAAAAACTCACATTATTTTGAAAAAATTGAGCAACATATTTACCATATGCGCTATTTTTTAAAAAAAAAGCAAGAATTTTTTTAGCCAACAATAGCAAAAAGAGATTACTATGTGTTAATTCTTTGTTTATACACTAAAGCAAATGTTTTCGATCATTTCTTAACTATAACTTGCGTATGTTGCATTTGCAAAACAATCTACTAAAGTTGTTAAGCTAAACACATCATATACTGATTATGCATGATAATGATAACATCATTGCCGCTATGATGTTCACTCTTCCTTACACATATGATAACAAACTTAGCTTATATACACAGACCCTCTAAAATATTTGGTTTAACCTAATTTTTCATCATTTTATAAGTATATACACAATGATAATAATTATAAGTTATTAGTTTTTTTCTTCTATTTTTTCTATGATCATCGGTTCATAATATTATTATTATGAACCGGTTAATAACACTTTTATAATGAAATAGTTGATTGTCAAAATTTAAAAGAATACACTCACAAATAATTAATTGTAGACATGGAAATCCACTAGTGCAGGTAGGACAAAACATCCGTAAACAGATGAAAATGATGGCATATCTTTTTATTCCAAATATATTATTTAAAACTAATGGAGCGTTTGTTTGAAGCAATTTAGAATTTTGGAATTTTAAATTCTAAAAAATTTAAATTCTTAAGAATTTTGAATTTCGGAATTTAAAATACCTTCGCATGTTTGGTTGATAGAAATTTTCTACTTAAAAGTTTATAAAAAAAGTTTATAAAAAATTTATAATTTTTTTTAATTTATAAAAAAAATAAAAAAAAAACTTTATAAAAAGTGTTTATAAAAAACTTATAAAAAATTTATAAAAAAAAAGTTTGGAAAAAAAGTTTATAAAAAATTTATAAAAAAAGTTTATAATTTTTTTTTCTTAAATATTTTATTTAAAAGTTTATAAAAAAACAATAAGAAAAGAAGATTATAAAAAAAAATTTCAAGTAAATTAAAATTTCTCATTTTATTGAGACATTATAATTTCTCCATTTTAAGGAATTTTAATTTGCTTTGCCATTTCAATTTTCCCATTTCTAATGAACCAAACATGGTAATTGGAGGAATTTTAATTTCAAATTCTCCCAAATTCAATGAAATTGCTCCAACCAAACGCCCCCTAATATTTATTGATAAAAACGAGATTTTGTATTCGTAGCTCGCAAACTGCCATAGTTGTAATATTGTGATTATATTTCTTTTTATCAACTATGAATTAACATAATAATAATAAAGTACTCGTGACTAATATGATGTATTCTATATACAGTAGAGTTTTTGGTTTCATTTTCAAAAATTATTAACGAGATTAAATATTAAAAAGAAAATGTCTCATCAAAGCTCATTAAAAAAAAAGTTGTCAAAAGTTGTCATGCATTTTATTTATTATTTTCTTTATTTACTTATTTTATTTTTATCTTTTTGAAGGGTGGAACATTGTTAAAGCAACTACTACGTGTTTCATTAAGACAACATTATTGTTTGAATTCTTACGTATGAATTTAAGTTTTAAATGGGTATTTTACTTTATATGTAGTAGAGAGGGAGCTAAAACATATATTTTTTGACAAAAAACTCTGTGTATCCATTCATAATAGATGCATCATATATATCAAGCACGTACTTTGATTAGTTTGATATATGTTTATTAAATATCAATACGAAAATGTAGTATTTTCATGTATACAAGAATATCAGCCTTTCAAAGAGGAGGTCAATGATTTGAATCCAACGGAGAGAAAATTAATCCCCTTGTGGCCACGGAGGTTCACCTGCGCCGACTCCGAGCTATCCAAAAAGGATAGTCGCCGCGAGATTAGTCGGCTCGCAATGTCGAGTCGGAAACCCATGTTTAAAAAAAAAAAAAAAAAAAAAAAAAAAAACTATGTATTGCATTTTCGCTTGTGCAACAACCAACAAGATACAATGATATGATATTTTGGAATATTTACTCATTAGAACTAAACTTCGTTTGTTCGGAAAAGTATTTTACAAATTGTGAATCACTGAATGTTAGCTTCGTGTTGTATAACGCTATCCTATAAAATCTACAAACTCACATCGCACACTTAAACTAAACCAAACACAACTAAATCTCACTGATTATACCAGCATACTACACTTTCATCGACACTCTAATCTACTTCAAGATGAAGTAGATCTAAACAATACGTATAAAAATGTTAACTTGATTAAAGGCCACATAAATGGTTGTCATAATGCAAGAATGCAACAACGAAATGAGCAAGATTAGCAGTTGTCTCACATGAGCACGCCAGTTCCTAAGAACTCCACCTGCAGTACACCACAAAACGCGTTGTGTCATCGTAAGGCGAATATTAACTTATGAACCCAGCATCTCTCCGGGCCACAGCCGGGCCGATGTGTGATTTGCCTAGGATGTTACAAGCACAAAACTTTTTCGTTATATATTAATGTTAGCTAATTGCTAACGTTCCTATTTAATCTTTATATATTCCATTGAATTGTGTTCGTGGACGTAATTTAGTAAGAAATTGCTAAGTACGTACTGTCATTGCATACTCTTGTGGAAATTTAGAGCGCTACAACTATCTTAATTAGCCAATTAACAACTTAACGTCAAAGGTATTGACTTTGAAATATAGCGTTCTTGGTTATAATTAGTAGAAGAAAACAGACATTTTGTGTGAATCGTTTCATATTTCCATTACATGTGCAAGATGCTAATTTTTATTGAACCTTTTGCAATGATACAAGCGAGTAAAAAATGATGGTATATTTTGTGGGGTTATTTTGGTAAAAATTGATTGATACACATAAAATTACCTAATATGCTAATCCTGTGCGTAAACATGTTTGTAGCAAATCAATACTTCGTACTATAGGAATGTTACGTGCACCAACTCAAAACAAGGGAAAAACAATACTATCTCCGTCCCTAAATAAGTGTCCACTATTTACTTTTTAAGTCTTCTCTTTTTAACTTTGACCGTAAATTATTTTATTTGTATTATGTAATACTTGATACAAAATATATGAACGAATTTTGTCTTAAATATATTTTCATTGGTATAATTTTCATCAAGTATTACATAACACGAATGAAATAATTCAAAGTCAAAGTTGAAACAAAAAGACTTTAAAAGTCAATAGTGAACATTTATTTAGGGACGGAGGGAGTATTTATTTTGTTGTATTTACGTGAATTGAATCACAACAACAACAACAACAACATACCCAATCCCGCCGAGGCGGGGTATGGGGGAGGTAAGATGTAGACAGATCATACCCCTACCTCAGGATAAACCTAAAGGTAAAGAGACTGCTTCCAGGAAGACCTCCGGCTGGTGACAACATATATATATATATATAGAAACACGCACACGCAGACACATACATACACACACACACACACACACACACACATATATATATATATATATATATATATATATATATATATATATATATATATATATATATATATGTGCAAACAAAAGTATATAAATAAGCAAAAAAGGAAAGGCGACGACAAAAAAAAAAAAAAAAAAAAAAAAAAAAAAAAAAAAAAAAAAACCACAAGTGATCGATCAAAACAAACCGAAAACCTACGCCACAAGAGAGATAAAAAAGAAAGCAACGCGAAGGGCCTATAGCTAAGGCAAAGCAAAAGGGGCAAGCAAAAAGGGCCAAAAACCTAAAGGCAAAACAAAGGACAAGCAAAAGGCACAACAAAAACCAAGAACCAAAAGGGCACAAGCTACAGGACCCAAACAACAGAAAGCACGGGCAAGGCAACTAAGAGGCACCTAAAAAGCCTAAAACACCACAGCAAACCCGAACCCCACTAACCTATCCCAAAACTAACCACTAATTCTAATCCTATCTCTCCACGCCTTCCTATATGAGGTCATGTCTTCGGACAAGTGAAGCTCTTACGTGAATTGAATCATGCATGCAAATTCCGGAGGCCAAGAAGCTAGTCAAACATCTACAGCGGAAAAATTATCAACAAATATGTATTCATTATAGAGATAATTATTCCATATTTATCCGACCAAATCCTTGACCAAATTAAAGTAACTTGACTAAAATACACTTGTCTTAACCCTACTATCAAAGTTGACAAAATTCCACTGCAATATCTGAACCAACTAACACCCACGTTTACTACTAATTATGTTCTGTGAAATAACTTTGAGCAAAAAAAAATTACTTTCAGGTTTTAATGTTTTATGCCAATTGCCAAAGTTGACAAAATTTCACTTCAAACCTGCAGGAGCTACTTTAGTTACGGTAAAATAATTTTGAGTAAAAAGACCCGTTTAACCAGACTGGTTTAGGTACTGGAAAATGGCTTTGACCAAAAATGTGTTTAATCGACTGTTAAACTGGTTGAATGGTTTAAACCTGAACCCGAGGACTTGATTAAATTAATTAAAAACTCATAGTATTTTTATAAAAAAATGGCTAACACATTTACCATATAAACTATTTTTTTTCAAACAGTAAGAATTTTATTAGCCAACAACGGCAAAAAGAGATTAGTATGTATTAATTCCTTGTTTTGTATAATAGAGCAAATGTTTTCGATCATTTCTTAACTATAACTTACATATGTTGCATTTGCAAAACAATCTGCTAAAGTTGTTAAGCTGAAAACATTATATGCTGATTCTGCATGATAATGATAACATCACTTCCGCTATGATGTTCACTCTTCCTTACACATATGAATGCACTGATAACAAACTTACCTTATACATGGACCCTCTAAAATATTTGGTTTAACCTAATTTTTCATCGTTTTGTAAGTACATACACAATGATATTAATTATAAGTTATCATATATATAGATATAAGGATAATTATTATTTTTTTTCCTAAAATCATCGGTTCATAATATTTTTATTATGAACCGGTTGATAACACTTTTATTATGAACGGGTTGATTGTCAAAATTTAAAAAAATACACTCACGAATGGGTAATTGTAGACATAGAAATCCACTAGTGCAGGTAGGACAAAACATCCGTAAACATATGAAAATGATTGCATGCATATCTTGTTGTTCGAAAGATATTATTTGAAATTAATATTCGCTGATAATAACAAAATTTTATAGTTATAGTCGCAATTCGCAAACAACTATAGTTTTAATATTGTGATTATTCATTTTTATCAACTATAAACTAACATAATAATAATAAAATAAAATAAAATAAAAATAAAATAAAAATAAATAAATAAATAAACCCGCACCCCTCTGGCGACTTTGGAGACACACTTCCCTAAATCGTCTTTTATCAATCCACACAACCGATCTTCAATTCTTCCATAACAAATCTGAATTAAGTGTGTATTCTTAATCCTTATCTCTTGGTCTGAATAAAAGATCATATTCTGTTTTTAGGGTTGTTCCAAATATCGCTTGTTTGGGTTTCTTGGTATTTTCGGTTTGCATAAAGTATTTAATTCCTATTATTGCTTAATCATTGCAACGATCTTGGTCATAATCACAAAATCATGTAAGTTTAATGCACTTTTATGGCTTATAAACCTTAGTTCTTAAACTAGGGTTTTACGATTTGTTTGAAGTTCTTCTTGTATTCTATGTGTGATTGGTTAGGGTTTTAATATTGAACTGATGTCGAATGTGGGGGAGATGAATAATAGTCTGATGTGTTCTATTGCTAACAATAGTGTGCTGAATAACAACATGCCACGTCATGTGGCTAATGAAACATCTACAGATGATGCAAATACTGGAATCGTGAAGCAGAGTATGGATACTCCATCTTCTTTTCAGTCGTTTACTGGTGAGAAGTGTAATATACCTTTGGATACGAGTGCTAAACAAGTGAAGCCGGTTTCACTTGAAACTGCTGATCATGATGATGTTAATGTGTCGATTGCTAGTGAACGTGTGGCGATGGAGTCTACTAGTGAACGTGTGGTTGCTCCTAATGTTGAGCAGTTACTGTTAAGTGCGCATAAGAATTTTGATGCGGCTATGAATGAAGTTCAACATGAGATTGCTGCAAACAAGGATATTAACTCAGAATCTAACACTACTAGTGGTTTTGATCAGCCTAAAAATACGAGTGGTACTAGAATGAAGTCGGTCTCCTATGCAGGTGCTACTTCTAACGATCCTAAGAAAGATTGTGTCAAATTTTTGTAAGTTGGAATATAGCAACAAAAAGGCCGAAGTTGATCTTTCTGTCCCGATGAAAGTAGTTGAAGAGGTGAATATCATATTTGAGAATATACTTTATGGATATTTTCTTGGTAAACGCATTGCTTTTCCTGTTGTTGATTATTATGTACGCAATGTGTGGGCTAAGTACGGTATACAGAAAGTTATGATGAATGCTAAGGGGTTCTTTTTTTTTTAAGTTCAATTCGAAGAAAGGTGTTGATGATGTCCTTGAAAATGGTCCTTGGTTGATTAGAAATGCACCTATTATTCTTAAACCATGGACTTTGAACATCAATTTACTTAAAGAGGATTTGACTCACATTCCGACGTGGGTTAAATTCCATGATGTTCCTCTTGTTATGTTTTCTGATGATGGTCTTAGTCTTCTTGCCACATTGATTGGTACGCCCAAAATGTTAGATGCTTATACTAGCCAAATGTGCAAGGAATCATGGGGGCGTAGTAGTTTTGCTAGGTGCATGATTGAAGTTAAGGCGGATGAGGTGCTTCTGGATAGCCTCAATGTTGAGATACCTTTCCTTGATAGGACGGGTTCGACTATTGAGAAGGTTTGGGGTAGAATATGAGTGGAAATCGCCCCGTTGTGATAAGTGTAAAATTTTTGGTCATACTTTGGTTGATTGTCCTAAGTATGCTATACCTACTACTCAGTCTACTCCAAGTGTTAATGATGGTTTTAGAACAGTCAATACTAAGAAGAAGAGTAATAGAGGTGGTCAATCTGGTCCAAGTAAGGGAGGTTTTACTAAACCTGTTGTGGGGAAGAAGATGCAATATCAACCCAAAGCGCCTCCTACTGTACCTAAGAAAGTGGATGCCAATAAGAAGAAGTCTACTAATGTGGCTAGTACTAGTGGTACGAAGGCCGCTGATGTGGCTAGTACGAGTGGTACGAAGATTGCTACATCAAACCGGTTTGATGCCCTTCATATAGATGATACTGATGACTTTGGCATTCCTACCAATGAAGTGACTAAGGATGTGAATTCTGGTATTCCAAAGGAAGCTAAGGAGGACGTGTCTTTAGAGACTGGTAATGCATCACAAGAACCGCTTGTGAGTGATTCAATGGGAACAAGAGAAGTTAATTCTACTCCTTTAGTTGAGAAAATTGGAAAGCTTGAAAAGCTACTTGTTGATGGGAAAGCTACTCTTGTGGATGATGATGGTCATCCTATTCAAAATGTTGATTATCCGAGGTCTACTTCTTCTACTAGGAGGGTTAATCAATTCTATAAGGTGGGAGAGATTGTTGTTTCAGACAGTGATGAAGACGAGGTTGTGAATACGTTTGATGAGTCAATGAACCTATTTGGTGGTGGTCATGATCGTGAAGATGATTATGATGACTATGATTATGATGACTATGCGGATCAGGTCTACAATCTTTCAGGGAATTTGGATGCTTTATATGACACGTGTGGTATCAAACTCCAAGATCTTGGTAGAAAGTAATTTTGTTTTCATAGGAGTTTAATGGTGTCTTTTGAGTAGTGGTTTTTTCTTATTTAGAGAATTGAAAGTATCTTAGCTTGTTATGTAAGCTTTTCTGCCTATGTAACGGCCTGAGATATGGACTCACTCATATCCTTTGTACTTAATTATTTTTTGGAGTAATATATTTACCGGGTATTTTGACTTTTTACCAAAAATAATAATAATAATAATAATAATAATAATAATAATATAAAGTTGGTACTAACATGATGTCTTATATAATAGAGTTTTTGGTTTCATTTTCAAAAATTATTAATGAGATTAAATATTAAAAAAAAAATCTCATCAAAGCTTATTAAAAGAAGTTGTCAAAAGTTGTTATGCATTTTATTTATTTATTTATTTATTATTTTTTAAAATTTTGGTGAAACATTGTTAAAGCCACTACTACGTATTTCACTAAGACAACATTATTGTTTGAATTTTTACGTAAGAATTTAAGTTTTAAGTGGTATATTTTAAAGATTAAACATTACGTATTTTTAAGTTTTAAATTAGTATTTTACTTTATATGTAGTAGAGAGGGAACTAAAACATATATTTCTTGAAAAAACTGTGTGTATCCATCATAGATACTGAACTTTCATAATAGATGCATCATATATATCAAGCACGTACTTTGATTAGTTTGATATATGTTTATTAAATATCCATACGGAATGTATTGCATTTTCATGTATACTGCTACGGTGCAACCAACACTATGTATTGCATTTTCGCGTGTGCAACAACCAACAAGATACAATGATATGATATTTTGTAATATTTACTCATTAGAAGTAAACTTCGTTTGTTCTGACAAATATTTTACAAATTGTGATTCACTGAATGTTAGCTTCGTGTTGTATAACGCTATCCTATAAAATCTACAAACTCACATCGCACACTTAAACTAAACCAAACACAACTTAATCTCACTGATTATACCGGCATACTACGCTATCACAGACACTCTAATCTACTTCAAGATGAAGTTGATCTAAACAATACGCATAATTGAAAATGTTAACTTGATTAAAGGCCACATAAATGGTTGTCATAATGCAAGAATGCAACAACGAAATGAGCAAGATTAGCAGTTGTCTCACATGAGCACGCTTAACTGCCAGTTCCTAAGAACTCTACACACCACAAAATACGCTGTGTCATTGTAAGGCGGAGATTAACTTATGAACCCAACATCTCTCCGGGTCACAGCCGACTAGGATACGCGGAAACTCCGTTGGGATGCCGTATCATGTACCCGGAATGTCCTGGAAACGGGAAACGCCGGGAAACGTCGGGAAACGCCTGGGAAACGTCCCCGAGAAAAGTCAAAACGTTTTTTCAATTGGAGTACGCCGTTCTTAGCTAGGAAACGTTTGGGGGACCGTTTCTGGCCCAAAAAGTCACGTTTCTTCATGGTAGATTTTTTCCAGCGAGATGGTAGTTAAACATGAGAGAAAGAAGATGAACTGATGATATGATTTGATTGGTCAAGTACTCAAGTGGAGAGTGAAACGTTTTTTCTTCATATTGGGAGATGTGATCCCAATTATTTTATTTATTATTATTTTTTATTTATTTATTTATTATTCTTACACCTTTATTAAAATGTTTTAAACTTTTAATATAAATTTATAGTACAGTAGATTATTTTGTTTGGAACTTGTAATCTAACGTGACAAAATATAGTCAGGGTGTATTTTTTATTATTATTATTTATTTTTATTTTTTAATTTAGATTTAACAAACAAGTTAGGTATATGTAGTCTATTTTTATTGACATTATGTTTTAAATATTTGATGACATTTATCTTTTCAAAATTTTGTTATTTGTAGCCTTAAATGTCACATTTAAAAGTTAAAAAGATGCAAAAATGATTATAATTAATGGTTATGAGTAATATTTGTATGGATTTTTAAATGTTATGTAGTTTTTTTTTAAAGATACTTTGTCATATACTCCCTCCGTCTCAAAATTATTGTAAGAAGGGTGGCAGTGGGGGCGGCATCACCCACCGGCAAGGCCATGCCGGCGGTGAACACCGCCGCCACCCCACCGGCATGGCTAGCGGCATGCATTGAGCGGCATTTTTTGCCTCCGAAGCATGCGAGTTCCTATGCAATATGTTACCGTTGAGAATTAAATGAAATAGACATTGGGGATGGAGCGTGTATTGGGCCAAAAAAAAAAAAAAAAAAAAAAAAAAAAAAAAAATCCCCTATATATATTCAACAAACACAAACATTTTTATCACAAATAATCCAATTCACATATTCTTACAATGTCTTCTTCTTCGTCCGAATCATTAGTGAGTCCCCCCGGCGAATTGTCCGAACTAGTGCCATCCGGTAGCACCCTCGAAACCTTATTAGCCGCGTACGATGCAATTGACGACACGGCAAGCTCTACCGAAAGTCGGGAGTATGTAACTCGTTTTCGTGAACAAGCTTTACGAACCCTTATGAATGATTATTTCGTTGAACGTCCAAAGTTTAACGACGAACGTTTTCGTGAACGGTTTCGTATGAATAAAATCTTGTTTTTAAGAGTTGTTGCTGATGTTGAAGCGAATTTCGAATGGTTTCAAGAGGGCTTAGATGTGAGGGGAAAAAAAAGTTTCACGCCATTACAAAAATGCACATCGGCCATTAGGCAACTCGCAACGGGTGAACAAATGCACATCGGCCAGTTTATGACGATAGTGTATTACCGGAGTTAATCGACGAACAAATGCATTACCGACTCCTATATGATCTTCCGGACCACGTAGATGCTCAAAACTTAACATATCTCGATGATTAGTTATTTTATTTTTTTAAAGAAATAATGTAATTTTCTTTTAATTATGTTTTTTTAAGTATTATGTAATTTTCTTTTAGTTATTAATGAAATATTTATGTTTTAATTAAATTGTTTAATTTAATTAATTAAAAAAAAGTTGGGAGGTATGAAAAAGGCATGATTGCCACTAAAATGGGGTTGGGAGGTATGAAAAAAGTATGAATGAGGTGAAATGAGGTGGAATGATATTATTGGTGGATTTCGGAGGTATGGATGTTTTCGGAATCATGACTGCCAGTGTCCTAAGGGGACAAAATTCACAAAGTTTAATAAAAGTTGGACCATTTTAATTTTTAACCACACAAATAGAATATTCCTCCACTTATTTCTCTAGTTTTTACTTAAAAAGAAAAGTGGACAATTAATTTGAGACATCCAAAAAAGAGAATATAGACAATAATTATGAGACGGATGTAGTAGTAAAATATTATGAAACACATAGACGTTTCCTTGCCTTACCCGTTTCTTGAATTTTGGGATGTTGCCGTTTCCCGGTACCCGTACCCGTCCCCGTCCCCATCTCCGTTTCTATCCCCGTGCAACTTAGACAGCCGATGTGGGATTTGCCTAGGATCTTACAAGCACAAAAATTTTTCGTTATATATTAATGTTAGCTAATTGCTAACGTTCCTATTAATTAATCTTTATATATTGCATTGAATTTGTTCGTGGACGTAATTTAGTAAGAAATTGCTAAGTACGTACTGTCATTGCGTACTCTTGTGGAAATTTAGAGCGCTACAACTATCTTAGCTAATTAACAACTTAACGTCAAAGGTATTGACTTTGAAATACAGCGTTCTTGGTTATATAATTAGTAGAAGAAAACAGACATTTTGTGTGAATCGTTTCATATTTCCATTACATGTGCAAGATGCCAATTTTTATTGAACCTTTTGCAAAGATATACAAGCGAGTAAAAAATGATGGTATTTTGTGGAGTTGTTTTGGTAAAAATTGATTGATACACATAAAATTACCTAATATGCTAATCCTGTGCGTAAACATGTTTGTAGCAAATCAATACTTCGTACTATAGGAATGTTACGTGCACCAACTCAAAACAAGGGAAAAACAATATTTATTTTGTTGTATATATTATACGTGAATTGAATCATGCATGCAAATTCCGGAGGCCAAGAAGCTAGTCAAACACCTGCAGCGGAAAAATTATCAACAAATATGTAATTCATTATAGAGATAATTATTCCATATTTATCCGACCAAATCCTTGACCAAATTAAAGTAACTTGACTAAAATGCACTTGTCTTAACCCTACTAGTAATAATAAAAGTATTTTCAGGTTTTATATCAAAGTTGACAAAACTCCACTGCAATATCTGAAGTCTGAACCAACACTCACGTTTACTAGTACTAATTATGTTAATACCTTTGAGCAAAAAAAAAGTACTTTCAGGTTTTAATGTTTTATGCTAAATTGCTAATTGCCAAAGTTGACAAAATTTCACTTCAAAACCCAGGAGCTGCTTTAGTTACGGTAAAATAATTTTGAGTAAAAAGACGCGTTTAACTAGACGAAAATGGCTTTGACCAAAAATGTGTTTAATCGACTGTTAAACCGGTTGAATGGTTTAAACCTGAACCCGAGGACTCGATTAAATTAATTAAAAATTCATAGTATTTTTATAAAAAAAAATAGCCAACACATTTACCATATAAACTATTTTTTTTTTTCAAACAGCAAGAATTTTATTAGCCAACAACGGCAAAAAGAGATTAGTACATTAATTCCTGGTTTTATACAATAAAGCAAATGTTTTCGATCATTTCTTAACAATAACTTACATACATATGTTGCATTTGCAAATTAAAACAATATGCTAAAATTGTTAATTAAGCTAAGAAATTATATACTTATTGTGCATGACCTTCCTTACATATGAATGAATTGATAACAAACCTAGCTTATGCACGGACCCTCTAAAATATTTGGTTTAACCTAATTGTTCATCGTTTTATAAGTATGAGAAAAGTTCATTTAGGGACTAGTTTTTTTGTACATACCAAGGGACAAATCACCACCATCCATTTAGTTTGATCTAATGGTGGGGATTAACCTAAGATTAAACATGGAAACCTAAGTCCATGTCTTTTTCTTTCCTTTTTCTTTGTCTTTTTTATTATTCACTTTCTTTATTTATTTATTTCTTTTTTTTTTTTGGCTTTTTTTTCCAATTAACGTTACACTTTTTTTTTTTTTTCCAATTCACCTTTTTTTCTTTTTTTAAAAAAAAATAAGTCAAGCTTTTCTTTTTTAAATAAATTCACGATTTTTTCTCATTTTATTACGTTTTCGTCCGTTTTTGTCTGTTTTCACATGATTATATACGTTTTCAGACGTTTTTTACCGTTTTTATACATTTTCGTCCGTTTTTTTACGTTTTTATCTGTTTCAGACGTTTTTGTTCGTTATTATACGTTTTCGTCCGTTTTTTTACGTTTTCGTCTGTTTTCAGACGTTTTTATCCGTTTTCGTCAGTTTTTATATGTTTGCAGACGTTTTTGTCCATTTTCATACGTTTTCATCCGTTTTCAGACGTTTTCGTCCGTTTTCAGACGTTTTCGTCCGTTTTTATATGTTTTTGTCCGTTTTCATACGTTTATATACGTTTTCGTCCGTTTTTACACGATTTCATCCATTTTTATACGTTTTCGTCCGGTTTCATATGTTTACATATGTTTCCGTCCAATTTCATACGTTTTCCTCCATTATTTTATGTTTTCGTCCGTTTTTAGACGTTTTCATCCTTTTTCCTACATATTCGTCTGTTTTCTTACATTTTCGTTCATTTTCATAGGTTTCGTCCGTTTTTCAATTTTTTTTTGCCAATTTTAGACATTTTCATACGTTTCTGAATATCACAAGTGATATTCGGTGATACTCATACGTTTTTGTCTGTTTTCATCCATTTTTGTACATTTTTGTCTGTTTTCAAACGTTTTCGTCTATTTTCATACGTTTCGGCAGTATTTATACGTTTTCAGACGTTTTTATCTGCTTTCAAACGTTTTCATCAATTTTTTACATTATCGTCTATTTTCAGACGTTTTCGTCTGTTTGTATATGCTTTCATCCATTTTTATCTGTTTTCATACGTTTATAAACATTTTCGTCCGTTTTTATGTATTTTTGTCTGTTTTTAGACGCTTTCTTCTGTTTTCATACTTTCAGCAGTTTTTATACGTTTTTGTCCGTTTTCATCAATTTTTTCATACGTTTTTGTCCCTTTCCAGGCATGTTTTTACGCTTTCATACGTATTCGTTCGTTTTCATATGTTTTCGTCCGTTTTCATACGTTTCAGAATATCACAATTGATATTCTTAATATCACAAGTGATTTTCTTTGATATTCAAAATATCACTTGTGATATTAATAATATCAATTGTGATATTCAGAAACGTATGAAAACGAAAGAAAACGAACAAAAACAGAAGAAAACGTAAGAAAGTGAAAAAACGTGAATTAAAAAAATGTGAAAATCACTTATAATATTCTGAATAACACTTGTAATTATCTGAATATCACTTTTGATATTCAGAATATCACTTGTGATTTTCATGTTACAAAACATTAGTTGAACATCACTTGTGATATTCGGAATATCACTTGTGATTTTCTGAATATCACTTGTGATTTTCTGAATATCACAAGTGATTTTCAACTAATGTTTTGTAACATGAAAATCACAAGTGATAATCTGAATATCACAAGTGATATTCAGAAAATTATAAGTGATATTCATGTTACAAAACGTTAGTTGAAAATCACGTGTGATATTTAGAATATCACTTGTGATTTTCATGTTACAAAATATTAGTTGAAAATCACTTGTGATATTCGGAATATCACTTGTGATTTTCTGAATATCACTTGTGAATTTCATGTTACAGAACAATTGTTGAAAATCACTTGTGATATTCAAAATATCACTTTTGAAAAAACGCGAATTAAAAAAAGCGTGAAATCACTTGTAATATTCTGAATATCACTTGTGATTTATATTCAGAATATCACTTTTGATATTCAGAATATCACTTGCGATATTCTGAATATCACTTGCGATTTTCATGTCACAGAACATTTGTTGAAAATCACTTGCGATATTCAGATATCACTTGCAATATTTTGAATGTCACTTGCGATATTCTGAATATCACTTGTGATTTTCATGTTACAAAATTTTAAAAATCACTTGTGATATTCAGAATATCGCGAGTGATATTCAATATCACTCACGATATTCTGAATATCACAAGTGATATTCTGATAATCACAGTATATCACTTGTGATATTCAGAAAGGTATGAAAACGTTTGAAAACATTTAAAAACGAACTAAAATGAATGAAAACGGACGAAAACGTATAAAAACGGACGAAAATGAATGAAAACAGATTGAAACCATATGAAAACGTATAAAAATGGACGAAAACGTATGAAAACGGACGAAAATATATGAAAACGGACGAAAACGTATGAAAATAGACAAAAACGTAAGAAAACGGATGAATATATATGAAAACGGACGAAAACGTATGAAAACGGGCGAAAACGTATGAAAAAAATTCAAAAACAGATGAAAACGTAAGAAAATGGACGAATATATATATATGAAAACGGACGAAAACGTATGAAAGCGGGCGAAAACGTATGAAAAAAATTCGAAAACAGACGAAAACGGACGAAAACGTATAAAAACGGACGAAAACGTATTAAAACGGACGAAACGTATGAAAACGGGTGAAAACATAAGAAAATAGACGAAAACGTATGAAAACGAGCGAAAACGTATGAAAACGGACGGAAATGTATGAAAACAAACGAAAACGTAAGAAAATTGACGAAAACGTATGAAAACGGACGAAAATGTATGAAAACGAACGAAAACGTAAGAAAACTGACGAAAACGTAAAAAACCGACGAATATGTATGAAAAACGAAAAAAACGTAAAAAACGCAAAAAAAAAAAAAAAAAAAAAAAAAAGAATTATAGAAAAAACGTGAAGTTAGAAAATAAAAAGAAAAAAAAAGAATAAAAAAAGAAAGAAAAGAAAAAAGAAAAAAAATGAATAAATAAGATAGACAAAAAAGACAAGAAAAAAAACATGGACTTAGGTTGTCTTATTAAATCTTAGGTTAATCCCCACCATTAGATCAAACTAGATGGATGGTGGGGATTTGTCCCTTAGTTTGTAACAAAAACTTAGTATGTAAAATAACTCACCTCTTATAAGTATATACACAATGATATTAATTATAAGTTATCGCATATCTTTTATATAATAAAACAAAACCCCTATTGGGAATTTTCCATTTCAAAAAAATGCATTCATGCCTTATTTAGTAATAATTGTATTTAAAAAAAAATCCTATTAAGTAACATTTTATATTTATACACAACATAAGTAGAAGATAAGTACAAAAAATATAGATAAGATGCAATTAACACAAGTATAAGATAAATACAAAAAATATAGATAAGATGCAATTAATAATAGGATTAAAAATTTTAAATAATTATCTTTAATAATAAAAAACTTTAATTAAACATCATAAATCAAACAAAACAAAGATTAAATTATTTGTTTTTTTAATAAATAAAAATATATGATTAAAAAATATAAAAAAAACATACGCGTGCGCGAGCATTATAACTAGTATAGATATTTAAGGATATACTAGTTTTTTCTTCTTTTCTAAAATCATCGGTTCATAATGGTTGATTGAAAAAATTTAAAAGAATATAATCATGGATAATTGTAGACAAGGAAATTCTCTTCTGGTTGGACAAAAACATATGTAAACAGATAAAATTGTTGCATGCATATCTTGTTATTCCGAAGTAAAAAATTGACACATTATTTTAAAGTGCCCATGTATTATAACGAGATTTTATAATGACAAACAATTATAATTGTGATGCTGTGGTTATTCATTTTCAAATTTTCATTAACTATGAACTAAAACAATTAAAAAAATAGTTAGTAATTAACATGCATCTTATATACTCCCTCATTCTCATAATTATTTTACAGTGTTGACTTCTGAAATATTTGATTAGAACATGTTAAAAGAACTATTTCATTAAGACAATATTGTTTGAATTGTTATGTGAGAATTTAAGTTTTAAAATAGTATTTTGAGAAACAAACGTTACTCATTTTCAAGTTTTTGAAGTTTTAAATAAAATATTTATTTGAGTCGAGTTCAATATAGATCCTAAATTTTCTGAAAAACCAATTAACAGATCCTAGCCAGTCATTTTTTTTCATTAAAATTAAAAAGCCATTATTCACATTTTTTTAATAAAATATCTTGCAAAAAGTAAATCGTTAAGAGATAGAAAAATACGCCATCGCGACGAGATTTTTTTAGTAGCCGGTCACTTCAATATAATTTCGACGAACTTTTCTTTTTGAGTTTTGTTTTAGTGTTATTATGACAACCATTTATGTGGCCTTTAATCAAGTTAACATTTTTATTCGTATTTTTAGATCTACCTCATCTTGAAGCAGATTAGAGTGTTTGTGGATAGTGTGGTATCCGGTATAATCAGTGAGACAAGATTCAGTGAGAAAAATTATTAAAATAAAAGGTGTGAGAATTATATCTAATCACTCATTTCAAATGAGTAAGGAAAATAAAAAAATATGCATCTAGTTTTGTAAGTGTATTTGAAATATGTAGTTATAATTACTTTTTATCATTTTTATTTTAATTATTTTTCTCTTGATCCTAAGTCTGTAGAAGTGACAAAATAAAATCAATGCCTAATCTTACAATGATATGATATTTTGGAATATTTACTCATTGGAAGTAAACTTCAATTCCTTTGTTCTGACAAACTCCATCGTCACACATAAACTAAAGTAATCACAACCACATATTTTAAATGTACCTATAAAAATGAATGTATTTTTTCTTCAGAATTTTCATAATCATTTAAAATGTGTAACTACATATCCTTCTCACGCTTCTCAATTTAACAAGTCTTATATGATAATGGACATCTAAAACAATACTCCGTATTACATTACCCGAGGCCTTGGCATTTGGTAGGGGTGTTCATCGGTTCGGTTCTCGGTTAATCGGTTTATTCGGTTCGATTTGTTCGGTTAAAATTTTTTTTTGGGTCGTAACTGAAAACCGAACCGAACCGAAGTTCAGTTTGGTTATGGGTCAAAACCGAAAACCGAATTTTGTACTTGAATTACACTATTTATATATTTTTTTAAATTTAATTTTATATATTTTTGGGAAAAAAATATTTCAAGTATAAAAAAGTGTTTTTTATATTAGTATAAAATCTTAATGGACAATTTTTATAAATAAAATAATATAAATATATAAAAATATATATATATATTTATATAAATTCGGTTTTCTGTTGAGATAGCCAAACCCATATCCAAACCGAAAACCGAATTTTTAATTCGGTTCGGTTCGGTTTTTACAAATTCGGTTCAGTTATATGTTCGGTTCCGTTTTTTTCGGTTCGGTTTTCAGTTTGTTCGGTTTATTACCCGAACCGTGAACACCTCTAGCATTTGGTATAGTGATATGTGAGTTGTCCACCAACCTAGAGGTTGTGGGTTCGAGCCTGGCTATAGGCATTTGTGATATACATTATGAGATGGGTGGTATAGGTGTGAAAAGAAATTGTCGTTCTAAAAATAAAAAAAATAAAATCCGCATTAATTTAAATAATAAATACATCGACTTCAATTTTGGGTTTCAGGACTTCAATCAACAAACGGAAGCATCATTGCATGTTTTTAAGGTTTTTATTCATGGCACTATCTTAAATATAGATTTGGTTGGAACTTAGTTAAACTATATAACAAAAAGAAAAAAAGAAAAAAAAAAAAAAAAAAAAAAAAGATTGAGATTGTTTTTATGGACTTAAAAATTTAGCCACCGATGGAAACATCATTCGAGTTTATTAAGGTTTCTAGTGGCACACTTTTGTGGACAATGAATGATCTAACCAACAATATGACTAAAAAATATATATACTTTGAAGTAGATTGATCATTGATGGCTAAATATATATTTTAAGGTACCGTTAAAGATGGCTATATATTTAGTATTATTGTTAAAGATGCTTACGTATGATCGTAAAGGCTGCATTGTACTTTTTTTCTAAGTTTGCGTGTTTTTTGAACGCCGGGTAAGAAGCTAGATGAAGAAAATTTCTCAAAGTTTTGTAGTAGTTCTCAATATGGTAGTTAATTAACAATAAAAAACTCAAGAGTTAACTACATTTTTGGTCCTCGTGGTTTACCGGATATAACGATTTTGGTCCAATAGTTTGAAAAGTAACAGATCTAGTCCAGAACCCGCTGACCCGTAACACTTTTGGTCCAAAGTTAATAATATCATTAGTTTGACTGTTAAATGCGAGGGTAATTTTGTCACTGTGTATTATTAATAAAAGAATAAATAAACCCTACTAACACTTTCACTCCCTAGCTATTTCATCAACATCGCAGTGAAACAAACACATACCCACTAACACAAACCCAACCACCACTGCCTTTACCATCACCAGCCACCAATCACACGTTTATTGTTACCCACCATCACCATCAACGTACACCACCACCACCTCAGGTCTATTAGTACCCACCAATCACCACAACAACCAACACCATGAGTCGCGATGGGGTTTCAAACTGATGAGATTTTTCGTGGCGGTGTATCTAGCCCAAAAGCACCAAAAACCAACATCGTCAGTCACGGATCTAGCCGGATTTAGTGCTGGTAACGATGGGGGTTCCGTGGTGGTGATATAGTGGATTTAACCGAATCTAGCCGAAAACCAACACTACGAGTCGTGGATCTAGCCAATCTATTGGAGGTGGCGATGGGGGTTTTATGGTGGTGATTTTAAAAATCTTTGTGTAGGCTGGTAACGATGGGGGTTCCGTGGTGGTGATGTAGTGGATTTAACCGAATCTAGCCGAAAACCAACACTACGAGTCGTGGATCTAGCCAATCTATTGGAGGTGGCGATGGGGGTTTCGTGGTGGTGATTTTAAAAATCTTTGTGTAGTAATTTTAGAAGTGTTTAATGTTTTAGTTTTTGATAAAGATGAAGTTTTACTTTTGTTGTTTGTTTATTTGATTATGAGATATGAAAAGAGTGAGTTAAGAAGTAGAAGATGTAAAAGTGTCTATTCAAGATCATAGATATTCTCAAAAAAAAAAAAAGAAGAACATCATAGATTACACAAGCGTGGTTTTGGTTTTGACGATTTGATTTTGGTTTAATGGTTTTACGGGTTTTGAACTTTTGATGATTTATGTGTTTTGTAGAAAGAGTTTTGACAAAATATTATGTTCTTGATGTAAGAAAGATTTTTGGGAAGATGCATTTTTGGGTTTGTATAGACTGCACTAAAAAAGATAAGAAATGAGGTTGAATTATTTTTTTTAATATAATTTTTTAATAATAATAATAATAATAATAATAAAGAATAAGAAGAAAAGGGTATTTTTGTCATTGTACATCATCATTCGAGGGTATTTTAGTCATTTCATATTTTTTTAGCTGGTCAAACTAACGGTCAACTAAAAATGGACCAAAAGTGTTACGGGTCAGCGGGTTCTGGATTAGATCCGTTACTTTTCAAACTATTGGACCAAAACCGTTATTCCCGGTAAATCACGAGGACAAAAAATGTAGTTAACTCAAAACTTAAGTATAAACACACTTGAATTGACGAAACCAGGATTATAAAAATCAAAAATGATAGATGGGCCTAATAAATAGGCCTAACCATAGACCTACCGCATTAATAACTTGCACATTTATCAAATGTATAAGTTATTAATGCGGTAGGTCCACGGTTAGGACTATTTATTAGGTTCATGTATCACATCTCAAAAATTATTGGGTGTACAAAAAAATTTGTATCATAATATTATGAACTTTGATTAATATTTAAGTTTATTTTCCATGTATTAATGAAGTATAAATAAACAAGAACTATAAACATATATTCCGGGACCAGATGCATTTTGTATAAATCAAAGTTTTTACGAAAATTAACACTATGAAGCGTAAACGAGGACAAAATCACATGGTTTTGAACCGAATTCTAACGGTTCCCGTGATAGTCCGTCACTCATTTTACGAATATTGCACCTTTATTAGCTTTTTATATAAAAAGTTAATTCAAATAGTTTTGATCGTCATAGACTCAATGTTTCTGATAAGCTCATTAAGAGTTTACGTAAAGAAAGAGAACAAAATTTCTTTTAACATAAATATGCGTCATCTTTAAGCAAATAAATCAGGCTTAAATTATCGAAATCATATGCATTTAATTTTTAAATTCCATAGACAAAGATCATGAACATACGTGGAAATTGTTTATCAGTAAACGAATGAGGCTTTTTTATACATATTATCCAAGGCCGTTAAGATCGAGATCTTACTATCGATCATTTTTTTCTTTGCAAGATCGGAATTGTGATATCAGATCGAGATCAGAAAATCCTACTTAACTGTCTAAAAATCTTATTTTTCTAGTAATTCGTATTCA
This sequence comes from Artemisia argyi, assembly GCA_030686995.1. Classification (NCBI taxonomy): domain Eukaryota; kingdom Viridiplantae; phylum Streptophyta; class Magnoliopsida; order Asterales; family Asteraceae; genus Artemisia; species Artemisia argyi. The sequence continues at coordinate 166,032,859 of CM060695.1, forward strand.
AAAATGATTATATTACAAATAGAGAAGAAGAAAAAAATCTGAAAGTTATAGTAATATGAGAATGCGACGCGTAATGCTCTAAAATACAAAAATATCTAATCAGTAATTAAGGACGCTAAATCATTTAATAAAAAAAATCTATATATCTTGCTTTTATTAAATATTTGCAGTAAGCAACGCTTGCTATATTGTTTTAATTTAAAAAAATTTATTCATTTATAGTTTATTAATTAGTTATATTAATGGAAGTAGGATCGAATTGGGTAGACATCTTATGATAATATGGTAAGATTGAGATCATACGTTAAGATCCTACGTTTTTTAAGATCCTACGAAGGATCGACTCGTTTTTTCTTAACGAGATAGTAACACTGGAAGATCTTAAGAGCTAGATCGAGATCTTAACAACTATATTATCAATTGAATGCGAGTTTTTGACTCATTATTTGGCCCTTAAAATGTGTACTTAACGAAATTTGAATGGTCAAATACTGTTTATGAAACTATTTATCGAATACATTTAAATGGATCAAGGAAGAGGACATGGGCCTGAAATTGATTGAGCCCAATGAGTTTAATTTGAAGGCCATACTCATACGTTGCTCAATTACCTCCTCACAAATCAACCAAGCTAGTAAAATATCAAATCAAAGGCATGGTTATAAAATCAAATAGAGATTAAGGTGTAGGAGCAGAAGCAGTAACGCATGTGCTGCGTTAAAGAGCATATAACGTGCGTTAATTCTAAGTTATCCTTTGCACCATATTACGTTAAGTCCACGTTAAAGTGGCAAGTTAAGTGGCTAACGCCACGTTAAGGTGATTTGTGTATTTAAAAAAAAAAATCGTTTTACCTCTTAAATGAAGGAGTGTTTTTGTAAATTGTTGTTAAGTTATTGTTGAGGGTGTTTTTCTGTGAGTTAAGGTGAAAGTGTTAAAGCTGATGTGGCGCTGACGTGGCACCATGTTAAAATTTAACTCGTGTTATTGATGTAAGTGCTCTAACATCCCGCCTATGCTGACAATATTGTGGTATGAGTAGGCGGGATGTTACATAAGGACTATGAAATTCATTTCACATCAACCTTCAAAATTCTTCATCATGTAGCATGTGATTTGTTTTGTATGAGAGAGTAAGGGTGTGTTTCTTTTTTTCTATATGTGGAGAGATATAGGAGTTTACGCCTATATGAGCTTTTATATGGGGAGGATCTTATAAATTTTGCCTTGAAAAATAAGACCAATTAATAGAAAAAATAGGTCTTACTTAAAAAAGTAATAATATTAAATTTGTGAGTTCTATTATCTCTCCCCATATAAGAAAAAAGAAACACACCCTAAGCCCTGGGTTGCGGTTTTCTTTCTTCTCATCGATGGCATAGTTTGTGTCGCGTTATTTTGTATGCAATTTTAGTTCGTAAAATTTGTTGACAATTTGGTGAGGTTATTTTGGATTGTGGTTTCCTTCCTTCACCCTTCACAACTCACTTGTTTTGCTATTAGTTAAGTGATAAATGTTTGATTAGTTGACCTATTGTATAATCCAAACTAGCATTGATTAAGTAAATAATTCAATGTTTAGTCTCTAAAAATACTAGTAGCCAAAATTAAGTATGAAAATTTTATAAGCATATATAATCATGCAACTGTTTTTCAATGATCGGGAACGTGTAACGTCAAGTAAAAGTCACGAGTTCGGATCGTGTCTCAGTGTCTTACGGTGTTATACGATTTACCTTTATCATGATGCCTATAAAACCCATTCGTGAGAGGTCGTTACTTTTTCTTGGTAAAAAAACATATCAAAACTTGTTTGTTTAATAATAGGGATAATATATGGAAGCCACCTAAATTTTGAATTTCTACATATATGTCACTAATTATTGCAATTAACTTATAGACCGTTCAATTATGTGTTTATTTTCGTTTACTCTAATTCTGGCCAAATTTATCCTCGAAAACTGTAATGCATAAATAAGGACCCTGCCTCTAACTTATCAAAGCGATACGAATGACAAGTTTGGTGTACAGTACCAATTATGTCCATGTTTTAAGTGTGACTATATATTTTCAAAAGTAATTTAGAAGGATAAAATTGAAATTTCACAATTAATTTTATGTTAGCTTAATACAAATATGCTAGTGTTACGTTCATTTTTGTTGTTTGATAATTATCCGGATTCAATTTAACCGAAATGGATGTGAATGAAATCAAACTTATAAATAGATCCCTATAATAGGGCTGAGCAAACCACCAGAACGGACTGGACTGACCGACAGACCGACCGAGACCGGACCGGACAGACTGACCACATTTGGTCCGGTCCTCGGTCTCAGCTTTTGTGCTAATTCGGTCTCGGCTTTTGTGCTAATTTGGTCTCGGTCTTAGTCGGTCCGGTCCGGTCCAGACTGCAAACCGACTATTTTGCCTTGTTGGACCGGACCGATCGATGGACCTACCGAGGTCTTCAGTCTTGGCTTTTAGGCTATTTCGGTCTCAGTCTTGATCGGTTCAGTTCAGTCCGATCCAGGACTGATACTCAGCCCTACATATTAAAACACTATCATTATTAAATTTCTTGAAACCCAATTAATTAAACCAAGTCACAAAACTAAGCCCAAAACAAATCAATCATCCATAATCAAAGCCCAAATAAAACCCATATTTAAAACATCGTCTCATTCATTAAACAACAAACCATCACTTTTAACAACAAAACCAAACACCCATAAAAACACACACAGTTAAGAAGGATCCTCAAAATTCAACCTTTTTAAAACACAAATTAATATCACCACCCATGATGTTTAATTAGCCTCAATTCCAATACCCAGGTGCTTAATTTTATTATTATTTTTTAATTAATTAATTAATTATTATTTATTAATTAATATTGATTATGAACGTTAATGGGTTAATTTCTAATTTTTTGAATTTTGTATTGGTTTGTTAAATTAGTTTTGTAATTAGGGTTTTATGATTGAATTTAGGGTTTTGTGATGTTTTTTGGAATTTGTGTTAAAGTTTTGATTTTTTAGATAATGGAAGTGATTTGGTGGATTTTAGTTTGTTTTTATATGTTTAGGATTGATTCGGGTAAGATTAAGTTCGGTTTTGTATGTGGCGTGCTGTTTGTTAGTTTAGATAATGTTATGTGGCACGTTAGTTATGTCCTGTGTTATGCGACAAAAAGAACGGACTTTGGAATGGAATGCATACGTAATTAAAGATTCTGATTTTAGTGAAAAGTTTCGAGTTTTGGCTTTGGTGATGTATATGTTTAAGCTGCGTCATTTTTTTAGGACCAATTCGGTTAAAGATTAAGTTTGGTTTCGTATGTGACCTGCTATTTGTTAGTCTAGATAATGGTAAATGGCACATTAGTTATGTCCTGTGTTTGGCGACAAAATAAAAAGAAAAAAAAAAAAAAAAAAAAAAAAAAAAACGAAAAAAAACTGACTTTGGGATGAAGACGTAATCAAAGATTCTGCTTTTAATGAAAGGTTTCGAGTTTTGGCTTTGGTGATATATAATGTTTAAGCTGCGTCATTGTTTTAGGGTTGATTCGAGTAGGATTAAGTTCGGTTTCGTATGTGGGTATGTGGCGTGCTGTTTGTTAGTTTAGATAATGTTATGTGGCACATTAGTTATGTCCTGTGTTAGACGATCGAAAGAACGGACTTTGGAATGCAATGCATACGTAATTAAAGATTCTGATTTTAGTGAAAAGTTTCGAGTTTTGGCTTTGGTGATATATAATGTTTAAACTTTTTTAGGACCGATTCGGTTAAACATTAAGTATGGTTTCGTATGTGACGTGCTATATGTTAGTGTAGATAATGGTAAATGGCACATTAGTTATGTCCTGTGTTTGGCGACAAAATAAAAAGAAAAAAAAAAAAAAAAACGAAAAAAAAGGAACTTTGGGATGAAGACGTAATCAAAGATTCTGCTTTTAATGAAAGGTTTCGAGTTTTGGCTTTGGTGATGTATAATGTTTAAGCTGCGTCATTGTTTTTTACTCGCCCTAGTATGGTTTTCTAAGATTTTGTAAGTGACTTGCTATTTGTGTTATAAATTATAAGTGGTATACGATTATTTGTTAACTCTAAAAACATTAAGTTTGGTTTCGTATGTGACGTGCTATTTGTTAGTTTAGATACTGTTATATGGCACGTTAGTTATGTCCTGTGTTTGGCGACAAAATAAAAAGAAAAAAAACGAAAAAATGAACTTTGGGATGAAGACGTAATCAAAGATTCTGCTTTTAATGAAAGGTTTCGAGTTTTGACTTTGGTGATATACTAATGTTTAAGCTGCGTCATTTTTTTAGGACCAATTCGGTTAAACATTAAGTTCGGTTTTGTATATGACTTGCTATTTGTTAGTCTAGATAATGTTATATGGCACATTAGTTATGTCCCGTGTTAGGCGACAAAAAGAACGGACTTTCGGATGAAGACGTAATCAAAGATTCTGCTTTAAATGAAACGTTTCGCGTTTTTGGCTTTGGTGATATGGCACATTAGTTGTGTCCTGTGTTTGGCGACCAAAGAAAAAAACGAACTTTGGGATGAAGACGTAATTAAAGATTCTGCTTTTAATGAAAAGTTTCGAGTTTTGACCTTGTGATATATAATGTTTAAGCTACATCATTGTTTGTTACTCATCCTAGTATGGTTTTCTAAGATTTTGTATGTGACTTGCTATCTGTGTTATAACTTACAAGTGGTATACGTAATCTGTTGATATCTGTTGCTTGTTTTCTGGATGGAAACAAAGATTCGGCTTTTAATGAGAGGTTTCAAGTTTTGGCTTTGGTGATGTTTAATGCTCAAGTTACGTCATTGTTATTAGGGTTTTCTAAGTTTTTAATATTGGTGTCATAAATGGTGTTATAAGTGGTTTATAGGTTTGTTAGTCAAGAGAAAATATATATATATATATTTTTGGGCTAGAATAATATGGCATAACAGTTATATACGTACATCTTGTGTTTGGCAATGAAAAAACGAGTTTTTTTAGTGGAAACATAATCTGTTGATACTTTTCTAGATGACAATAAAGATTCTGATTCCAATAAACTGTTTTATGTTTTGGCATTGGTGATATATAATGTTCAAGCTAGGTCTTGTTTATTATTAGTTCTAGTATGGTTTTCTAAGTTTTTACTATTGGTCTCGTAAGTGGTATAAAAATTTGTTGGGGTAGACGTTGTCTGTTTTTGACTTGTCAATGCTTGATTCTATACTATGTAACTTATGTTTGGGTACGGAAAACTCTGAACTTTGGTATGGAAAAGTAATCAGTTGCTAGGTTTTTCTAGACAATAATAAAGATTCGACTTCTTAATTAATGTCAAGTTTTAGCTTCCGTGATAAAAAATATGTAAGTTACGTCATTCTTTGTAACTAGATTTAGTATGTTTTTAATGTTTTTAATATTGGTGTCATAAATGGTATAATTGCTTGTTACTCTAGACAATGTTTGTCTTTTAGTTACAGTGCTATGTATCATATTGTTGGCCACGAAAAAAATTGAATTTTTATAATTAAACTTTGTTAGTAATTTTCTGGATATTAGAGTTTTGGCTCGTATGCTAAAATAATGGTGAAGTTTGGCCGTTATCCGTTACCATTCTTAGTATAATTTTCTAGCTTGATAATTTGTTTTACCGAAACATAACGGTAATTGTTTTGTTGGATTTCAAGTCGTTGTGGTAAACTTACTAAGGTTGGTGGCCTTCTTATGTCATGTATGATGTATCCCCAATCCCCCATTCCCGTGACCCAGTTAGTTTTTGTACATGTCTTTGTTTCTCCCATGTAGCTTCTTACTTTAGGGTTTTGGTCTTTATTTTAATAAAAAATTTACTACTTTATAAAAAAAGTATGGTTTTATAACTTTTTAGGTCTGCCTCCTTCAGTAATTTTTTTCCAAACACATACTTTTCAGTTGACTCTTCTCAATATGTCTCATGCGAGATATGTTATAATTCACGTTAGATAGAAAAACATGGTCTAATTAGTTTATTTAAAAAAAATCTTATTGTATCAAGGGGTTGCACATGTGCATCTGTTTTTTTGTAGGGGGGCCGGGGGTGTTGAAGAGGAAGTTGGTTTGGTGTGATGGGAGACAATGATAGCATGGGGTTGTATAGTTGCATGCTTGTAGGTAGACAAAGATGTATTAATAGGAGGATAAATAAGTTAGGTTGTAGTTTGAGTGAGACAGTGAGTTCAGTGACCACACTATAGCTTTTATAGTCTGGTCTGATCTTCGTTTATCTACAATCAACTGATTTGAAACCTTAGGTAAATGTTTTTGGCCTATTATGACTCAAACTTGCAAAAGTATGCTTTCAATGCCTTGTTTTTCATGAACAGGTTAATTTTGTGACGTTTTGCAAAAAGTCAACTTGACATTAAAATACATGAGTTAGTTGGTAATGGTAATTATACATTTGTAGTCTCTAGTCTTGTTAGACAGTAAAAATAGCTACTTCTTTACATGAGCTTTCCTGCGATGCTGGTGAAAGGAAAGGTGCAAAAGACTAGCTATTCAGAACCACAAAAGAATGTAGACGTTGCTTTTTATGTTCTTTATACTGATGATTACATTTACAACGAAACGAAATATATGAAGTGTTTATGCATATCTGAGATAAGGTCTTATGATATCTTTATTTGGCCGTCATGCTGAGTTCTACATTAGTAATGTGATATTTCATGGCAAATTCTTGATGGTCTTGTTTATGATATCTGAACAATCTTGAATGTTCAGGGCAAGATACATGATGGTAAATCAGGACATGGATGCAGCTTCACAAGATATCAGAAATCTCGAGGCACATGTTGATGATAAAAGTCATCCCTCTCACCCCTCTTCTATTTCCCCGTCGGACAAAATTGTTAATAATGAGATTAATGTTGATAGGTCTATAAGTGAAACAATACCAATGGCATCAGACAAAGTTACGGAAACCGAAACAACAAATCAGGTGCTTCAGGATCAAGGTGATTCACTATTAAAATTAACGGATGATGATGAGAATCTCTTGGATAAGCCTGAAGTCCCGAGTTCTAAGTTAGAAGATGAAAAGGAGATCAAAGTTGGGGATAAAACCGAATTAGTGGAAATGTCGGCTTTGAGTCCTTTGGAACAAGTAGATAATCCTTTGGAGTCTTCTACGAAGACTGATGATAAAGATCAAGACCTGGCAGACAATAATGATATACAGCAAACTGAGAGCCCAAAAACATCTTCGAATTCAGAAATTGTTAAGGATGGTGTTAAGGATGATGAGAATGCAAATGACAAAGGTTCACATTTGTTTAAAGTATCAGTAAATAGCAAGACATCAGATATGGAGTTGGACTCTGGGACGATGGACCCGCTGGAAGTTGCTAGACAAGTTGCTATGGAGGTCGAGAGAGACGTTGATTCCCGTGAACGGAGTTGCAGTACCACCTCTGATAAAACATCAGATTCAAAAATCGGTCAAAAAAGTCAATGTAAACTCAATGGGCAAGAAAGTCAAAGTCAACCACCACTTGTGAAAGATGCAGAAACTCTAGTCTCTCAAGTTTCTGAGGTGGCTCAAGAATCAGAACCCGACACTGTAAAAGGGTTTTCAGGTTTTGATCTGAATCAAGAAGTTTGTTCTGAAGAAGTCGATAATCCCGTAAAGCCAGTCTCATCGACTATTTCAGTTGTTTCCGCATCTCAACCATCTGCAGCTTCTGGTTTATCATCCACTCCGTTGCAGTTTGAGGGTATCTTGGGATTGAAAGAATCTATTTCGACTAGTGCTTTAAAACCAATACCTGATGGGACCCACAACAACTCAAAGCAACGTTTGGATCGTCTTGATTTTGATCTAAATGCAGCCGATGGATGTGAGGATAAAACCCTACCTTCTGGAGAGGAATCATCTGTAGAGGCAAATCCTAGGGGCCCCACAAAGATGCAGTTGGATCTTAACAGTATCATGGATGAAGGATGTGATGGACATGTGACATCCGTCAACCAAACCAGGTGGCAAAGCCCATCTCGTTCATCTTCATCGTCATCAAAACAACCTTCCTTGAAAAACATTGATTTGAACTTGAGCGATCAGCCAGAGTCTGTTATATGCATTTTTGGTACCAAATTTGGGGTGAAGAAAAATGATCCTCTTCTTCAGCCTAGTGTAAGTAATCTGGGGCCCACACAATATGGGCATAATGGTTTCGCATCAGAAGCGCCTATGTTTTTCCCCACACCTATGTATGGAGCACACGGTATGCCCATCCCATACATGGTTGATTCAAGAGGTTCCCCTATTGTACCTCAAATTATGGGCTCGTCTTTACCTCCGCCAATGGTCTTCCCTCAACAACCATCACCTTTTCTCATGAACATGGCTGCAGCTGGTTCAAGTGGCGTAGGACCATCATATTTTAACTTTGATCTCAACACCGGCTTGGTGATAAATGGAGGAAATAGAGAGACTAATAGCGGTTTGAGACAGTTTTTGCCTCAAAACGGTAATGAGCAATATCTAAGGACAAGTAGCCCTTCTGGCTCTATTGTTGGCGGGAAACGACATGTACCTGATTCAGGTTGGGATTTTTTTCCGGCTGGTAAACAGCAACAACAACCATGGAGATAGGCCCTCGTTCGTGTATAATTTGTCACAACTCAAATAAAGATACTTGAAGAGTTGTTTTTTCGGGTGGGTAAATCTTAATTCTTATCAGATTAATTGACCGAAGAGAAGAGGCTGGAAAATAGGTTTTGTTACATGAATTTATCTTTTATATAACTTTTCGGTACTTTGTTTACATTTAGTTTGGTTTTTATATATATCAAAGAATATTAGAGAAACCATAAGTTCTCATCATCCTAAACCCGTCTCTGGATTTGGGTTCTGTTTTTTTTAGGGATTTGCATATAAAAGTTTTTGTCATATGTTTTTAGTATTTCTGTTTATCTATGATGTTTCTAGTTTTCTTGAATTTTATTAACGGACTTCGTGCTCGGTTTCCCGAGATAGCATGCATCATACGTCACTGGGAAAAGCTTCCCACATTTGATGAAGTTCGGTCCATGGTGCGCCTTGGGGAGAGATACTATACGGCCACTACATCGTCTTTTAATCACTCTTCATCTCCTACTGTTCTTTTGACCTCACAGCCGGGCTCTAACCAAGCGAATGCTATGGATACCTCGGGTTTTGAATGTCTTTAACTTTCAACGTGGGACTTGCACGTATGGTGAGCGTTGTAAGTTTGTTTATGGATTGCATGACCAACGTCCTATACCCTCTACACAACCCTCTGCCAATGCTAGAACAATACTTGAGTATTTATCAAAACAATACTCGGTCTACTGCTCATAACCCCAACACCACGTCTAAACAAATTCAAGCCCAACAGCCCCCAGTCTCGGATCAGTCCGCTAGCCCAGCTTTAGTAAGGTATATATACTTACAAACAATCCCATATTGTCCACCTTCTGGCCCACCAGGTTACCCCAATTTTCCAGCCTAACATGCACATATTGCATCTATAGCTACTGGACCACCAGCCCAACTAGCCCAGTCTCAACAATCGGGTTTGTCACTGGTTCACAGGTCCAACCCGGTTTGCCATACACAGCAGCCCACTTATCCACTTATGTACCCGCAAGCTCAATTTGGATTCTCAGCTTTTGGTGGTTACCCGTATGTTCCTACTATGATTCCCTAAGCTTTTCAACTGACAGAGTTACCGGAACCCGCATGGAATATGGACACAGGAGCATCTCACAGTTAGCTGACAACACAGGTCCACTTAATTCTGTTTGTAATAAAAGTTTTTATTCTTTTGTATATCTTAGCAATGGCCGATCTATACCTATTATTTGTATGTACGTGACATAGTTTTTTGGCTACCCCTCATAAACCGTTACATCTTCACAACATTCTTGTCACTCCAAATATTATTAACAACTTAAATTCGGTACATAAATTTACTATAGATAATAAAGTTTCTGTTGAATTTGACGAGTTTGGGTTTTCTTTGAAGGATTACCGAACTCACAAGCTCCTTCTCCGCTGTGATAGCAACTGTGACCTCTACCTTAGTTCGTTATCTACCTCTACCACCCATGCAGTCTCCCTTACTTTCTTTCAGTCTCACTACGTGATACAGATGTCTCGAGCATCATGGTGAAGTAGTGCTATGTCGCTTAAAGTCTAGCAATTTTATTTCTTGTAATAAAACAAAGCACTCCACTTTGTGTCATGCTTGCTAGCTTGGCAACAGATTAGGCTACCCTTTTATAGTTCTGAGTCATGTGTTGAGTCTATTATTGATATTGTACACTTAGATTTGTGGAATTCACCCACTCCAAGTAATAGCGGAATAAAATAATATGCCATTTTTTTAGATCGTTACTCGCATTTATTTGGGTTTAACTGTTACGCAATAAATCCAACTTGTATGACCATTTTGTTCAGTTTCGTGCCTTTGTAAATAACCAGTTTAAATTCGACATTAACGCCTTGCAATGTGACAATGGTATGAATTTGACAACATCCGTTTTCACACTTTGTTTAAAAAGCATGGCATTCAGTTCCAATTCTAGTGTCCTAATACATCTCAACAAAATGGGAAATCAGAATGTATGCTTCAAACCACAAACAACCCTGTTCGCACCCCACTTTTTCAAGGTCATATGCCACCCGTTTATTAGGTGGAAGCATTACACATGGTTGCACATCTCTTAAACATTTGCCTTCAACCGCCATTCACAACGAAATCTCCTTTACCAAACTTTACAATACTAAACCCACATGCGACAACTTGCGTGTTTTTGGATGCATTTGTATCCTTACATACAAGTTGATCACAAACTTCAACCACGCTTCACACCATGCATTTTTCTCGTTACCTGGCTAACCACCGTGGTTATCGATGCCTTTACCTTGATACAAACAAAGTAATAATTTCTCGTCACGTCAAATTTGACGAAGATGTCTTTCCCTTTGGATCCATGACCCATCGCCACCATCTTATAAATTCTTGCTACTCCATCTACTATCAACTTATCTAATTGCTACTACACCACAAAAGCCCAACCATTACTCCATCTCCTCATATGACTCCACTTACACCCAACCCTCCACCCTTTTGTCTCTCCCACAGCCCAATATGTGAATACACAAACACCTCCTGCTAGACCACCTCGTCTTACCCCACTTGGTTCAACCCCACAACAGCCTCTGTCCGACCCACAATCCATTACCCCACATCAGTTCATCGACCCAAACCCTTCCACTAATCAGCAGCCCTTACCGGACCCACTACCGACAATTACATACCCGAAGGTCAGGCGTGCTAAAGATGGCATTTCCAAGCATGTCGACTGTTTGTCTCTCCACATTACCACCACTTCACCCATTCCTCAGTGGCATGTACATGCTCTTTGTGACCCTCATTGGCAAAAAGCTATGTTAGATGAATATATTGCTTTAATAACTAATGAAACATTGGTATTTGTGCCTCGTCCTGCTAATGTCAATATTGTGCATTCTAATGTGGCTTTTTAGATATAAGTCTATTGTAGATGGATCTCTTAGTTGGTACAAAGCTTGTCTTGTAGTAAATGGACGCAGTCAGCAGTTGGGTATTGATTGTGATGAGACGTTTATCCCGATGGTCTTGAGCGTTGAAGGGAAAGCTCAAAGCACTACCCGTTCTTGAGTCATGCCAGAAATGTTAAACTAATTACAATCTCCAAAACTTTATTGCTATGCTCGTAAGCATCCTAATCTTCACCGCCTTGGAAAGTATTTTCCCTTAGCTACTTCATAAACTAACTCTTGATCTCAAATTGTGTATTGTCAACATTAAGGGACCTTGACAACTCCGGAACCAATGTCTCCTCTTGTACGCCCCATGTACATTTCCATAGTTAATGTAGCAATGTTAACTTCTTTTCCAACCATTTCTTCGGTATCGATTTTGAAACTTCTTACTCGGAAGGCAAAACTGTAGATGATATGAACCAAGGGTGACACAAACTGTTGTCTCGAATGGAATAACTTCTCGTAAAGTCTAGAACTTGAACTCGTAGTCATACAAACCCCAAATTTAACCATAAAGTATATATCAGTAGAACAAGCTAAACAAATATATAGGCTATCCAATAAAGTCATGCGTTGAACAATATAATCATGTCATACGAATCATAAGTGCACAAACAAGGCTAACATATAAAGAGTTTAGCCTAAAATAATGTTTGAAACATCAAGAACAAATAAAACTTGAATGATTAACAAAGTCATAGTGTAACGATATTCAAACCGAATTAAACTAATGATGTTGTTGAACTTGATCTTCTTCTTCCTTGGATTGCAGCTTGAAAGAGGTGGAAAGTTGCCTTGGAGAAATCCTAAGTTGATCTTGGAATAAGTGATACCCTAACACACGAGTTTTGGGTTTGTATTTATAACATTCGTTGGGATCGACCTCTTTACGGCGCAGAGACTTACTTAGCTCTACGTAGTATAGCTCTCGTCTAATAAATGCTTAGCCGTCTTCAACTCTCTATGATATAGTGGCAAAGACCCCTCTACGACATAGAGACAAAGATGTCTTTACGCCGTATAAGTCTCGAATAGCATTTTCTTCCTACTTTGTCTTCTCTAAGGCGTTGAGGCAAAGATCCCTCAATGCCTTAAAAGGCTCAAATCCAGTTTTCTTTCTTTTTCTTCAAACTTGGTCTTTTTCCGCGTCTTTTCATTCCATTTGCTTCGTTTTATACTATAATGCAAATTTAAAGTAATTAAGTAACAAATATCTTCAAAATATAACAAAATAAAGTAATAAACGTAGGATATAGATAATCAAATAATCAAAAGATGATATTAATTGTTTGATGGTTTCAATAAACATCGAGGAAAACTACATCTTGTGTTTTATATGATTTGTGTGTTAGTATTAATTATTTGATATTAATTCTTTGCGCATAAAACTTAAGTAATCGTCTGATCGAGCTTCAAACAGAGTACACTTTACATGCGACCAGACCAAGTGCTTACATGGGCATGCATGTCAGCATATGCATTCCCTTTTTTATGTGATCATTGTTATATATCTGAAAACACATTCCTATTTATTTTCATAACCATATGATTATCACACCAATATGTAGGGGTGGAAATGAGCTGAGCCACTCGTGAAAAGCTCGGGATCGGATCGGTAAAAAGCTTGAATGAGCCGAGCCTAAACGAGTTCGAGCCCGAGCTCGAGCCTAAGTTGCAGCTCGTTTATTAATCGAGCTCGAGCTTTACGTAAAAAGCTCGTTTGGGCTCGCGAGCCTAAACAAAAATATGATATTTTAACTTATATACGAGCCGAGCTCGAGCTTATTAACGAGCTCAATAAAGATATATTATGAGCCGAGCTCGGGCACGAGCCAAGCTTTAACTTTTCATGGCCAAATCGTATAAACGAGCCGAGCTCGAGCCGAGCCCAAGCCTATATAATATTCCACGAGCCGAGCTCGAGCTTAAAGTTTAAGGCTCGAAACGAGCCGAGCTCGAGCTCAAGCCTTTTAAAACTTAAACGAGCCGAGCTCTAGCTCTGGCAGGCTCGGCTCGTTTCCACCCCTACCAATATGTAACTACAGTCATCTCGCCAGACTTCTATATCGAACTAGCTGGGTAGCCCGCGCGTTGCGGCGAGTGTGTTTTATGTTCTGTATTTTGTGGGTTGTACGGTGTAATTAATAATTTTGTTATTTGAAGTATGCATATGTTTACTTGGAAGCATAATTTGTTATTTGAAGTATGCATATGTTTACTTGGAAGCATAATTTGTTTATGTTTACGGATTTTTTTTTTTTTTTTTTTTTTTTTTTTTTTTTTTCTTGTTTGGTATTTTAAAAGAAACAAATTTGTATAAGAAATTTTTTGTAAGTACTATTTTTTGTATTTTTTTTATTTTTATTTTTTGTTATTATTATTTTTTTTTGAAAAAACAAATTTTCATAAGAAAATTTATGTAAAAAAAAAAAAAAAAGTACTGTAGCAAGTACTGTAGCAAACAGTGTAGCGACACGTGTCGCGTTTGTGGTGAAGCGCCTGGGTTTTATATATATAGTATAATTATCGATGTGGAACATGCATGAGCAATATGCAACAAGGTTTTTTTTTCCCTTAAGAGAATCGTTATATATTTTTATAAAACACATTTCTACGAATTTTAATAAGCATGTATGATTGTCACACGTGTACAAATCTATATGAAGGACGAGGAAGAAAAATAGTGAAGTCTATGCGTCATTCAATTCATGATTAGAAAAATAAACTTGAAAAATTAAATATGTAGAAATATATATCATCTTCTATTTCTTTTATATATGCTCGTTAAAATTAGATACTGATTATTGAGACAACATGCATAAACAAAATAATTGTTTTGAAAAAACGATACCCCGTAATACTAGTTGTCTTTGTCGTTTGTTTTGGAATTATAATCTCAAAATATTAGTATATAAGTAAGAAATAATTTATTAATATAATATTATTTTATCGACACCAAAAACCTTTCAACATGTTATAAGATAGTACTAATTTAGCAAATTGAAAAATCTCTCGTTTATATCCCATTGCCCTTGTGGGCTGCTATTTCAAGTGTTATCCCTAAACGACACTAACTTTTCATTAAAAAATCTCGCCAACTTGGTGTCTGTCTTATTCTGTCAATTATGTACAACAATAATAATTTACTATTTACTAGCAGCGCATTTGTGCGTTGCGACAGCGGATGCCATAAAATAAAATTTTTGACAAAAAAATATAACAACTTTACAAATGACGATAATTATAGGTTTTGATAATTTTAAGCAGTTTTAAACTAACTCACCATAAAGCTATAGATTAATTCAATGATTTTGCAGCAATACAAAGACAGTAACTGGTAATATTATGGTGGTATGAGGTAAAAATGATTGACAATGGCTTATAGTTGTAAGTGGGTAGAAAACAAAGTCAATTCGTCACATATATACAATATAAAAATATACATTTTCTAATTACTAAATATGTTATTTTATTTTTGATTTTTTTCACCGTATCGTTTTTAAAAAGCAGATGAAATTCATCATGTTACGAAAAATGATGACTACAAATATACACCTTTTATAGTTTATATTATGCTGAACTTGTTGGTATTGTTCACAATCATGTTTATTACACCTGTCTTACTTAACTGTGGGATATAAGTAAAACAATATTTATACATGCAAATAAATCTTTTTAAAAAATCATGCAAAATATCACTTTGCATCATTTCATAAAAAAAAAAAATTAGTACCAATATTTTTGTTTTTGTTTTTGCGG
Organism: Artemisia argyi; assembly: GCA_030686995.1. NCBI lineage: Eukaryota > Viridiplantae > Streptophyta > Magnoliopsida > Asterales > Asteraceae > Artemisia > Artemisia argyi. The sequence goes on from CM060695.1 coordinate 166,048,233, forward strand.
TTGATTTTATCCGAAAAATCCAGAAGGTGTCTTGATTGGTTCTCTATGGCACTATTACGATTAAATTATATTTTTCAAATTTGGTAACTCGTTCTAAAATTTTGCAATTCTATCAATATATTTTTGTGTATGTTTGCATAAAAAGTTATACAAATTCAAAATAAATAATAAATGAGTTATTAAAATATTGTGGAAGATAATTTAGTAAAATAACTTGTACTATATAGATGATGCATTAATACTTGTATTGATAACAAATGCATTAGTAACTGCTTTACAAAATTTTAAATCAAAATGCAATACATGTATTACATGTATTATAGATATGGATACCTTTCACTTAACACATTTGCATTATTTGCCTTCAATAAATTCATCCACATTTTTTTTGTATGAAAATTTTAAAAGTTGTCTTGATTGTTTCTCGATGGCACTATTACGATTAAATCGTATTTTTAAAATTTGTAATTCGTTCTAACATTTTGCAATTCTATCGAATTATTTGTGCATGTTTTCATAAAAATTATACAAATTAGGAATAAGTAATAAATGAGTTATTAATATGTTGTGAAAGATAATTTTGTTAAAATATTTTTAGTGTGTCATGATGCATTAATAATTAATTGTTTGAAATGCATTAATGAGTGTCTTACACAAGTTTAATCACTTTGGTGAAAAATTTAGAAATTTTGTTAATGAATCATATGTTTGAACACCAAATGCCTTTATTGTTTTCTCAACGTAACCTAAAACCTCCATCCGAAACCCATTTTCCTTATTCGTATTACCCTTGGCGCCATCTTCAGATGTACGAACACAACCTTTGCACAATGAAATTTTTTCTTCAGTGGTTCATGGAATGCCATAGATACCTTCATCATCATTTATTGACACCCTCTTTTGACGGCTTCTTCATTGGAGGCAGGATGTCTTCGACAAGTGAGTCCTTACAAACGGTGTTACATATAGACAGGGAAAATTGAGGTCCATACATTAGCTAATCCTCAAAACTAAATGGATGAATGGGACACATGGGTGGAGGTGGTGATGAAGAACCATCAATATTCAACGGATTGTATATTTGACCTTGATGCATTTGTTGTGGGTATATTTGCGGTTGATACATATTTTGTTATAGAGGTATGAATGGTAGCTAGGTTTTAGTATTGTGGATTCGGATATTGTGTTCCGTAAATAAACGACTGGGCACAAAAGTTTATCGGTGGTGTAGGACCGAGACGGAAATTTGAATTGGTTGTTTGGACATTTTGTTGTCATTTTGTTTGGGGTTTTACTTTTTGGAGTATTTTCTATTTTGAGATATTTTGTAGAAGATGATAATGAGAGTAAATATAAATATACAATGAGAAGTTATGTATAAAAACATGATGTATAGGGGTATTCATAGGTAACTAAAATAGAAGAGATTATTTTTTAATTAATTTAATTATGTTTGTGACCGTTTGGATTGGGGACCCCAAAAATAAACTATAGTTTTTTTCTTTGTTCTTGTTCGGTGTTGTTCACCATCATATCACTGCCAAAAACCCTCTGACCGCGCGTAGTGGTGGGTTGCTCTATGGGGACTACGTATCAAAGGGTGAGGTGGAGGTGGTGCATCATCCATCATAAAAACCAGTCTAAGAATGAAAACGGTGAAATGTGGTGAAACACTAAAACAACCTTAAGGCCTAGATATATAAAAAAAAAGTTAATTTCATAAATGGTCCCTGTGGTCTGTCGGGTTTAAAAGAAAGTCATTAAAACTTTTTTTAACGGATCCAGTCCGTATGGTTGCGACCCATAATGGGTTTGGTCCCTGAGACTACCTGTCGTTAGTTTTTTACATTGACTAATAAACGCTAGCAACAAACATTTGCAACGTTAGTCCTTTATACTAACGACCGTTTATACTTAACTTAAAATTTGGTTTTCTTATTATTTTTTTCCAAATATCTTTATACACGTTTTTGTACACATATTTTATACATGATTTTGTACACATATTTTCATACACACATTTTTATAAATGTTTTTATACACACATTCTTATATACACACTTATACATACATTTTTATACATGTTTTATACACACATTTTTATGCACATATTTTTATACACGTTTTTCTACACACCTTTTTATACATACATTTATAGTTTTGTACACATATTTTTATACATGTTTTTATACACATATTTTTATACACACTTATGCCCACATTTTTATACAAAGGGTTTTATACACATATTTTTATACATATATTTTTTTGCACGTTTTTATAAACACGTTTCAATACACATATTTATACATGTTTTATACACATATTTATACACACGTTTTCATACACACATTTATATACACGTTTTTATGCACACCTTTATACATACGTTTTTACACACATTTTTATACACACATTTTTACACACGTTTTTATATACACCTTTTTACATACGTTTTTATACACACATATTTACACGTGTGTATAAAAATATGTGCATAAAAATGTGTATAAAATGTGTGTATAAATGCATGTTTAAAAATGTGTATATAAAAATATGTATAAAAATGTGTATAGAAATATGTATAAAAATGTGTGTATAAATGCGTGTATAAAAATATGTGTATAAAAATGTGTATATAATAATGTGTATAAATGTGTGTATCGAAGCATTTTTATAAAAATGTGTATAAATGTGTGTATAAAAATATGTGTATAAAAGCGTGCATAAAAATGTGGGTTTAAGTGTGTGTATAAAAATGTGTGTATAAAAACAGGTGTATAAAAATGTGTGTATATAAAAATGTTTGTATAGTGATACGTGGGAAACGCACCAGGCTTTACCTCTCAAGGGATCTTCAGAAGCTTACAACCCCCACCAGGCAGTGTACCTGATCGTTGTAGTATAATATAGTGACAAGTACCGGGGGATTGATCGTTCAGCTAGGAATAGTGTCGCTAGGATTAGAAAACCTAAATACTAGTTCTAGAGATGAAGGATGATTATTTTTGTATTTTTATATTTTTTAGAAAGCAAGTAAATATCTCGGGTTTGAAGGATTTGGGCGGAATTAGTTGCTAGTACACTAACCCAATACTAAAGATGCAATCAACATAAAATACTAGAAATGAAAATAAACTAAATTAACTAAAGTTGTGAGCAATAAGTGGAGAAGTTGTGTTTACTTAGATTTCACTACTCCCTAGATATCTTTTACACGTTAATTACTTGTTATAGTTGCGTGGATGATGGATTGTATTCTTTAATACCATTCATGGGGTGGCGCACTTAATTCCCCAATCCTATGAGTGCCTACTTCACTCCTATGTCGAGCCGGCTAAGAAGCTCCTAACATGGGATCATTAGAATTTACTCATGTATTAAATACAACCAATAAAACCTAGTGCACGTCAGTTCATGTTTCCTAAGACATTCAAGCATGTTACCATTTGGAGATCTGCCAGTTTTCTTAAGCCTAACATCGAAATCATTCATCCAATACAACCATAAACAAGTAATCAACACATAATTAACATCTAGGTTTCATTAGATCCAAGCAAACACAAGATAGATCTAGCCTAGCATGATGGAATTAAGACAAGAACAAGATATAGACAACCAACACATAGACATATTGATTGAATTAAAAGAATACTTATCTTAATTACACATGAAAGGGTTCAAGGGCTGAGAACCCTTGAAAAACCTGTAAAATTCGTACTAAGTTCGGCCTTAGGGTTTCTCCAAAACTTCTCTTTTTTTATGAATGAAAATTAGAAAACTATAGATAGTAAATTGAGGCTGACGGCGTCAAGACCAAATTGGTGACGCCGTCATCTCGCCGCCAAAATACTTCTCGGACTGCCTTGATCTACTTTTGACGCCGTCACGTTATAGCATTTTCCAGGCCGTCACGTATTTTACTCTTGACGCTCTACCTCGTGACACCTTCAATTCTGTACTGGGTCGTCATGGAAATTACTCTTGACGCCGTCAGATTTTTCTTCTTGACGCCGTCACCTACTGTTCCCAGCAATAAAAATTAAGACTTTGGCGTTTTCTTCACTTTTATGCTCCAAAAACGTCCGAATTGCTTCCTTTTCCAGTTTTCTCTCCCAAAGTACCTAAAATCACAAAAGGAACGATTTAGGGCAATATTTGATCAAATTAATTCAATTCTGGGCTTAAATGACCCCCTAAAAGTGGTTCATTTTTCGCCTCATCATATACCCTTACACTTGAGATTTGCTTGTCCTCAAGCAAATGCGCTTTTATTCTACTCAAAATACAAGTTAGGGGTCATTTAACACTAATATAAAAGTAATTATAACAAATAATCATTCCACTAAAGACCAATAGACAAGCACGGAGGTCATACACTAGCACCTCACAAATAGTGTTTAGATACTCACATCTCTCGGGTGTAATAAAGTATAAATTACAATATGAAAACGGAAGATATCTCTCACTACCTATCATAGCAAAATAGATTACCATAGGCTTGGGAAAGGATCAAACCTCCACCACATGGCGTAAGCGTCTAGGATAAACTATCAAAGAGGTCTTTTAAAGGGTTGTAACGTTAGGTATAGGGATATGAAATACACGGTTTTGTTGGATAAAGGAAGTTTTACTGGTGGCGAGCTAACAATCTTGGTTAATTACATGTACAATATGACGTTGCTAAGCCAAGACTAGACTCGACTTAAGCTAATAAATGAAAATAACAAAAACATAAAATGAACATAGAATAAAAAGGGATGGTAGTCCGTATGTTTTTTCTCTTTTCCTTTTTTTCTATTTTTTTTTTCTTTTTCCTGATTTTTCCATTTTTTTTGCATACACTCTTACCCTACCATCCAAAATAATACATCATAGGGAATGAGCATTTCCTTTACACTTGAATCTTTACATACTTTACAATAAACTAATCTAATGACTCGAATTAAGAAAATCAAAACACTTGGAGCAGTTTTAAGATTATAGTATATATGGGTGTAATAAATTATGTTCTTCCCCATTACTCCATAAAATAAGTACTTACCCATGAGTCCCAATCGTCCCAAAACAATATGTACAAGGATATGACTCGACGTAGCAACCATGTAATCAATTAGAAAGTTAACCTAGGGTTTAACAAATAACAATAATGCACTAAAAATGAGCGCATACACGGAAGGCTAAGGCGATTTGGGTGTACATTTAAGTGGGGTGTAACAAATTCTTCTTTTAAGTAAAATGCTTAAAGTTAGAAATGAAAAGATAGGCTCGGAGGGGTGTACTAGGGGTTTCGTGTACTAAAAATGAGTACAACGCTAAGGGTGTGGGAAAAATTAGTTGACTTAACTAGCCAAGTAATATGACTTAAATGGTCAAGTAATCATGATACGGGTTTAACACAAGGGTGATCCTAATGCCTCTTATCATGTAGTAAATCCTACTACACGAATGTAGTCTCACTAGCGGTCTCGGGATGCATCACTAACGCAAGTTCTAGAATTTAAATGCTACCGGTACACTCATAAGCACTAATAGTAAATGCTTTTCCTATCAAATCTAAAGGCGAACCTCACATATTTGGGTGGAAAATTTTTCTGAATATACGGTTTTGTGCCAGTCATACAATCTCCTATCCATGAGACGCTTGCTATGGCTAAAGTTTCACTCCTAAATGTTGTAAAAAAAATTAAATTTGGCGCTAAAATTGCACTAACAAGTATTTCTCATAGTTTTATTACACATCTACCATTAAACAAAACAAACTCAAGCGAAAGTGTATTTGTAAGGTATCATCATTTTACCCTCCCCTTACACTTAGGATGAACATTGTCCCCAATGTTCAAGTAAAGAATGTAAAAGTGAAATAAGTAAAACAAATGAAATCAAATACTCCCCTGATTCGCTCGGTATGGATAATAAGGTGGCCAGATTAAATCTTCCTCCAAGAAAATGAACAATCAAAGCTTCCCTTCCAGAATATAAATCATCTTCTTGTCATACATAACCTGTGAATCCTGAGAAAATAGACAAGACAACCTCGCATAAAATCGGCGGCAACCTATATAAGTTACTAAATCCTAGAAAACAAAATAAGATATAATGCTTGTGGAATGAAGTTTGCAGATTTCCTGGAGATTATAAAACTTAATAATTCACAAAAACCATAAGACTCCGTTAGAAAAACAAAACCGGTAAAATTTCCAGATTTTTACACGTGACGCCGTCAAGAGTAATCTCGTGACGCCGTCAGAAGTGACCTACAGAAATCCTTGTGTTAAGTTTCTGTAAAATTTATGGAAAAACTTGGTCCTACTTCCTGGAAAATCCAGCAAAACTTCATTATGACTCAATACAAGCATTTGACTAACAATTACGAATATACATGTTCATTTAATATTGTGGAGAATCATGATCGGTTTGTTTCTTAAAAACATATTTGGGGTTTCCCCTTACACTTATCTTTTGCAAAAATACTTTTAGGTGGAGTTAAGACTAGGCCAAAACAACAAAGTAAAGTATTTCCACTATTTAATTGAGAAACATGATCTACCAACAATAAAAATAAAGCATGCATACGGAAGCAAATAACAAACAAACAAAATAAAATCACACAAAACATGGGTTGCCTCCCAAGAAGCGCTTTTCTTTATTTACGAGTCTTGTAGCTAGACTCAAGGTCATGGGTTACTACATGACCTCATCGTTGATTCCATTCTCTAGGTCGTCTTCTAAACCAGTTTTGTATTCCGGACCTAGTTGCAAGCATTCTTTGTAGAAACCAAGCATCCTACTGATGCGTGGGAATCGCACCTTGCTTTACCTCTCGAGGGATCTCGCGAGGCTTACAACCCCCACCAGGCAGTGTACCTGATCGTTGTAGTATAGTATAGTGACAAGTACCGGGGGATTGATCGTTCAGCTTAGGAATAGTGTCGCTAGGATTAGAAAGCCTAATTAATAGTTCTAGAGATGAAAGATGATTATTTTTGTGTTTTTATATTTTATGAAAGCAAGTAAAATCTCGGGTTTTGGAAGAGTGGGCGGAATTAGTTGTTATTCAACTAACCCAAAAACTACTTTATAACTAATTAAACTAATGAAAATAAATTTAAGCTAATATTAAACTAAGGTTGTGAGCAGTATTTGGAGAAATTGTGTTTACTTAGACTTCATTACTCCCTAGATATCTTTTACATGTCAATTACTTGTTACACTTGTATGGATGACGGATTGTATTCCTTAATACCATTCGTGGGGTGGCATACATAACTCCCCAACTCTATGAGCTCTTATCTCCTCCTACACCATGACCCAGCACAACTATAGGGATTGTAAACAGTGGCTCATGCATTAAATACAACCAATAAAGACCTAGTACGCCTCGGTTCATGTTTCTTAAGACGTTCAAGCATGTTACCATTTGGAGATCTGCCAGTTTTCTTAAGCCTAACATATAATATCATTCATCCAAGAACAAGAATAGACAAGTAATTAACACATAATCAACATCTAGGTTTCATTAGATCTAAGCAACACAAAGGAAATCTAGCCTAGCATAGTAGAATTAAGATAAGAACAAAAGATAAACAACCAACACATAGACATATTGATTGAATTAAGAGTATACTTATCTCAATTACAATGCAAGGTATCAAGGGTTTGGAACCCTTGAAAAACCTGTAAAAGAGGCACCAAAATCGTCTTTAGGGTTTCACCAAAACTTCTCTCTCTTTATGAAAAAAAACTAGAAAACTATATATAGGAAAATCGTCCTGACGGCGTCAAGAGTAAATTCTGACGCCGTCAGCCAGCCGCCAATAACTTCCTCGGACGCCCTAGATCCAATTGTGACGGCCTTGGTGACGCCGTCACCACCTACGGTAAATTAATCTTGGCCACTTTGACGCCGTCATCTCTTCATCTGACGCCTTCACAACCTACGGTAAAATATTCATCCTTTCTGACGCCGTCAAGAGTAATATCTTGACGCCGTCACCTTGTAATTCCAGCTTGGATTTGGTACTTTGTCGTTTTCTTCACTTTATGCTCCAAAAACGTCCAAAATGGCTTCTTTTCCAGAATTCACTCTCCAAACACCTAAAATCACAAAAGGAACGATTTAAGGCAATATTTGATCAAATAAAGTCGGATTCGGGCTTAAATGACCCCCTAAAAACGGATCATTTTTCGCCTCATCATATACCCTTACACTTGAGATTTGCTTGTCCTCAAGCAAATGAGCTTTTATTCTACTCAAAAGACAAGTTAGGGGTCATTTAACACTAATATAAAAGTAATTACAACAAATAATCGTTCCACAAAAGACCAATAGACAAGCACGGAGGTCATACACAAGCACCTCACAAATAGTGTTTAGATACTCACATCTCTCGGGTGTAATAAAGTAATATAACATTATGGAAATGGAAGATATCTCTCACTACCTGTCATAACAAAATAGATTGCCATAGGCTTGGGAAAGGATCAAACCTCCACCACATGGCGTAAGCACCTAGGATAAACTATCAAATAGGTCTTTTTAAAGGGTTATAACGTTAGGTGTAGGGATATGAATTACACGGTTTTGTTGGATAAAGGAAGTTTTACTGGTGGCGAGTTAACAATCTTAGTAAATTACATGTACAAGTGGTGTTGCTAAGCCAAGACTAGACTCGACTTAAGCTAATAAATGAAAAATAATAAAAACATAAAATGAACATAGAATGAAAATGGGATGGTAGTCCGTATGTTTTTTTCTCTTTCTTTTTCCTTTTTCTAATTTTTTTTTTCTTTTTCTATTTTTTTTTTTTTTTTTTTTTTTTTTTTTTGCATACACTCTTACCCTACCATCCAAAATAATACATCATAGGGAATGGGAATTCCCCTTACACTTGAATCTTTACATACTTTACATTAACTATACTAATGACTCGAATTAAGAAAATCAAAACACTTGGAGCACTTTTAAGATTAACGTACATATGGGGGTAATATATGTTGTTCTTCCCCATTACTCCATAAAATAAGTACTTACCCATGAGTCCCAATCGTCCCAAAACAATATGTACAAAGATATGACTCGACTTAGCAACCATGTAATCAATTAGAAAGTTAACTTAGGGTTTAAAAAATAACAATAATGCACTAAAAATGAGCGCATACACGGAAGGCTAAGGCGATTTGGGTGTACATTTAAGTGGGGTGTAACAAATTCTTCCTTTAAGTAAGATGCTTAAAGTTAGAAACGAAAAGATAGGCTCGGAGGGGTGTACTAGGGGTATCGTGTACTAAAAATGAGTACAACGCAAAGGGTGTGGGAAAAATTAGTTGACTTAACTAGCCAAGTAATATGACTTAAATGGTCAAGTAATTGTAATACGGGTTTAACACAAGGGTAATCCTAATGTCTCTTATCATGTAGTAAATCCTACCACACGAATGTAGTCTCACTAGCGGTCTCGGGATGCATCACTAACGCAAGTTCTAGAATCTAAATGCTACCGGTACACTCATAAGCACCAATAATGAATGCTTTTCCTATCAAAACTAAAGGCGAACCTCACATCTTTGGGTGGAAAATTTTTACTGAATATACGGTTATGTGCTAGTCATACAACCTCCTATCCATGAGACGCTTGCTATGGCTAAAGTTTCACTCCTAAATGTTGTAAAAAAATTTAAATTTGGCGCTAAAATTACACTAACAAGTATTTCTCATAGTTTTATTACTCATCTACTATCAAACAAAACAAACTCAAGCGAAAGTGAATATGTAAGGTATCATCTTTTTACCCTCCCCTTACACTTAGAATGAACATTGTCCCCAATGTTCAAGTAAAGAATGTAAAAGTTAAGAAGTAAAGAGAATGAAATCAAATACTCCCCTGATTCGCTCGGTATGGATTTTAGGTTGGCTAGGTTAAATCTTCCTCCAAGAAAATTAGCAATCAAAGCTTCCCTTCCAGAATATAAATCATCTTCTTGTCTTAAATAACCTGTAAATCCTGACAAAAGTAGACAAGGCAACCTCGCGTAAAATCGGCGGCATCCTATATAAGTTACTAAATCCTAGAAAACAAAGTAAGATATAATGCTTGTGGAATGAAGTTTGCAGATTTCCTGGAGATTATAAAACTTAATAATTCACAAAAACCATAAAACTCCGTTAGAAAAACAAAACCGGTAAAATTTCCAGATTTTTACTCCTGACGCCGTCAAGAGCAATTGCCTGACGCCGTCAGAATGGACCTGCAGAAATCTTTATGTTAAGTTTCTGGAAAATTTCTGGAAAAACCTCGTCCTACTTCCTGGAAAATCCTGCAAAACTTCATTATGACTCGATACAAGCATTTGACTCTAACAAATACGAATATACATGTTCATTAAATATTGTGGAGAATCATGATCGATTTGTTTCTTAAAAACATATTTGGGGTTTCCCCTTACACTTATCTTTTGCAAAAATACCTTTAGGTTGAAGTTGAGACTAGGCAAAACAACATAATAAAGTATTTCACATTTTAATTGAGAAACATGATCAACCAACAATAAAAATAAAACATGCATACGGAAGCAAATAACAATCAAACAATTAAAATCACACAAAACATGGGTTGCCTCCCAAGAAGCGCTTTTCTTTATTTACGAGTCTTGTAGCTAGACTCAAAGTCGTGGGTTACTACGTGATTTCATCATCAAACATCACATCCTCCTCATTAATCATTTCATTGTTATTTTCTTGGTAGTGTTTTACACGTTGTATGTTAACCGTGAATTCCCTACCCTCATCATCAACTAGCACTAGTGCTCCGAATTTAGAGGAATTCTTCACCGTGAACGGCCCGTACCATCTAGACTTAAGTTTTCCCGGAAATAATCTCAACCGAGAATTGTATAATAGGACCTTGTCTCCATCTGAAAATTCCTTGGGTTTCTTAATCCTTTGATCATGCCATCTTTTAGCTCTCTCTTTATAAGTGATGGATGATTCGTAGGCTTCTAATCTAAGCTCATCAAGCTCGTGTAATTGCAAAAACCTATTATTCCCTGCAGTTGTGTAATCTAAGTTGCATGCCTTAAGTGCCCAATAAGCCTTGTGTTCTAATTCTACCGGTAAATGACATGCCTTACCATACACCATGCGAAACGGGGTCGTTCCAATAGGTGTTTTGTAGGCGGTTCGGAATGCCCATAAGGCTTCGTCGAGTTTGAATGACCAGTCTTTTCTGTTTTGACTAACTGTTTTTTCAAGTATTCTTTTAATAGCTCTATTGGTGTTTTCGACTTGGCCATTGGTTTGTGGATGATAGGCGGTGGAGAATCGGTGGGGTACTCCATACCTCTTCATTACCTTTTCCATTTGTGCGTTGCAAAAATGTGTCCCCCTATCGCTGATGAGAGCTTTCGGAATCCCGAATCTTGCGAAAAGCTTTTTCAGGAAATGAATGACCACTCTAGCATCATTAGTCCTAAGGGCTTGCGCTTCAACCCATTTCGAAACATAGTCAATGGCGACTAAGATGTACTCGTTCCCCCTGAGGACGGAAAGGGTCCCATAAAGTCAATTCCCCAAACATCAAATACCTCACAAACTTGTATAAAGTTCTGAGGCGCCTCATCCCTACGTGATATATTTCCAGCCCGTTGACAAGCATCACACGCCTGCACCATATCTTTTACATCACGGAAAATTGTGGGCCAATAGAAACCTGCATCGAGAATCTTTCGGGCAGTAACATTTATCCCATGATGCCCTCCAGAGGGACCGGAGTGACATTCCTTCATGATTTTTACCGCCTCATTCTCCGAAACACAACGCCTTACGATGTGGTCAGGACACCTTTGGAATAAAAATGGTTCATCCCAGAAGTAGTATTTTAGCTGGGAAAAGAACTTCTTCCTCTCGTATTTAGTCAGGTGTTCAGGAACGAGCCTACATCTACTTGCGAAGTAATTGGCAAAGTCGGCGTACCATGGTTCCGAATCGAGGATAGACATTAGTTGTTCGTCAGGAAACGAATCTTTAATCTCACTTCTATCGTGCTCATCCAGGGGGTTTTCAAGACGAGATAGATGATCAGCGGCTAGATTCTCTGCCCCCCTCTTATCGCGAATTTCAACATCAAATTCTTGCAGCAACAAGATCCACCGAATCAGTCGTGGCTTGGCGTCCTGCTTCGCAAACAGATATCTAAGAGCTGAGTGGTCAGTGAAGACGACTGTCTTTGAAAGGACAAGATATTGTCGGAATTTGTCGAATGCAAACACTACGGCTAGTAATTCTTTTTCGGTGGTGGAGTAGTTCTCTTGGGCGGGATTCATGCTTTTGCTAGCGTAGTAAATAGGTTGGAAAAGCTTGTCATGTCGCTGACCTAATACAGCCCCGACAGCGAAGTCGCTGGCGTCACACATTATTTCAAATGGTAACTCCCAGTTGGGTGTGATCATGATTGGGGCTTGAGTGAGCTCCCTTTTTAGGAGGTCGAAAGCATCTTTGCATTCTTGGGAAAAATCGGATGGAGCATCCTTCACAAGCAATTGAGTCATCGGCCGGGCAATTTTGGAGAAGTCCTTGATGAATCTCCGATAGAATCCGGCGTGCCCCAAAAAGCTGCGTATTGCCTTAACAGTCGTGGGGTATGGTAACTTAGATATAGCTTCAACTTTAGCTTGGTCCACCTCTATCCCGTTTCCTGAAATCTTATGCCCCAACACAATCCCTTCTTTTACCATGAAATGACACTTTTCCCAGTTTAACACCAAGTTGGTTTCCTCACAACGTTTAAGCATCTTCTCTAAATTAGCAAGACAACGGTCGAAGGAGTTTCCGAATACTGAAAAGTCATCCATGAATACCTCCATGATGTCTTCCATTAGTTCGTGAAAGATTGCAGTCATGCAACGTTGGAAAGTGGCGGGGGCATTACATAGCCTAAAAGGCATCCTTTTGTAAGCAAACGTTCCATAAGGGCAAGTGAACGTGGTCTTTTCTTGGTCCTCAGGTGCTATGGGGATTTGAAAATATCCTGAAAATCCATCTAAGAAGCAATAGTACTCGTGTCCAGATAATCTCTCTAACATCTGATCAATGAATGGTAAGGGAAAGTGATCTTTCCTCGTGGCATCGTTGAGCTTTCGATAGTCAATGCATACCCGCCATCCAGTGACAGTCCTCTGGGGCACCATCTCACCCTTGTCATTTTTTACTACAGTCATTCCACCCTTTTTAGGTACAACCTGCACAGGACTGACCCATGGGCTATCCGAGATTGGGTAAATCAGTCCTGCATCCAAGAGTTTGATCACTTCTTTCTTCACTACTTTCTTAATGTTGGGGTTCACTCGCCGCTGGGGTTGCACAGTTGGCTTATAATCTTCCTCCATAAGAATTTTATGTGTGCAAAAAGTTGAGTCAATCCCCTTTATGTCGGCCACACTCCATGCGAGTACCCCCTTGTATTTCTTCAGGACCTCTAAGAGTTTAATTTTTTGTTCCTTTTACAAGGAAGAGTTTATGATTACCGGGAGTTGGTTCTCTCCCTGAAGAAAGGCATATTCCAAATGATTAGGGAGCTCTTTAAGATCCACGTCCGGGGGCTCGATAATAGAAGGTTTGAGCTTATTCTCGGGCTTTCGGAGCTCGAGGTGCTCCGTTGCTTCTTGCCTGGGATAGAAGGAGACTGCATTAACCTCCTCTGTCTTCTCCACCTCTAGCAAAGGCAGAAAACTCTCGTCCCGTAGCCAGCCTTCATCGATTTGTTCATCGATGCAATCATCAATGACATCTGTAAGCTCATCTACTTCCCCAATAAAGTAGAGCCGGTTGGATGCCTCGAGGGAGAGGTCCATAGAATCCTTAATGTCAAAGGTTGTGCTATCGTCTCCTACTCGCAAGGTCAATTTGCCATCGTAGACATCGATGACTGCACGAGCGGTAGCAAGAAATGGTCTACCTAAAATGATAGGTACCACGTCGTCCTCCTCCATATCTAGGATTACGAAGTCGACCGGGAATTTGAATTTCCCAACCTTAACTAGCACGTTCTCACATATCCCTTCGGGGTATTTGACTGATCTATCGGCTAGTTGGATGTTCATACGGGTAGGCTTCAATCCGGAATATCCTAGTTTACGGAACATAGAGAGAGGCATGAGATTGATACTTGCTCCCAAATCGGCAAGAGCGTTCTTGATTGATAGAGGTCCTATGGAGCATGGCAGGGTGAAGCTACCAGGATCATCTACCTTCTTTGGTAGCCCTCGATGGGTCACCACTGAGCATTCTTCCCCCAGGGTTACAAGACCCTCGAGCTTCCTCTTGTTAGCGAGCAGCTTTTTGAAGTATGTGCTATACTTCGGCATGTGATAGCAAGCATCCAGGAGAGGTATGGTGACAACTGAGTCTTTTAGGTATGACAAGAACCTCTTGTTATCATTCTCAGTTTTCTGGTTCCTTAGTCGGGATGGGTATGGTATTCTCACCGGTGGGTTAGGAAGGGCTGATGGGGAGGAGGTTGTTACGGGTGGTTGGTCCGGAGTGCCAATGCCGACATCCTGCTCCTCTTCCCCAGGTTTATCTGAATCGAGTATGACGGGGGACGAGTTTGGGTAAGGAGGGTCCTTGGTTGTCGTTCCGGCCCGCGTGGTTATCGCGAGCATGGGGTCTTTTCTTCTTTCAAACGGTGGTTGGAGGTTATCTAGGGCTGAGTTAAGCTTGCTGAAAAATTCTCCGACATCCTCCTGTTGTTCGTCGAGAAGCTTGTTAAGCCCTTTCATTTGGAAGTCTTTTTCATGAGTGAAGTGACCAAGGTCATCTTCGAAATTGCTCCTGATTTTGAATTCAGGGCCTCCCTCCCCTTCTCTTTTCCTCACCAGGTTCCCCCAGAGGGTATAATCATCATTCTGGTAGAATGGTAAAAGGGAGGGATCAGCATAAATGTCTCCTCCTGACAAGCATGCATGTTCAGTTGTGGCTGCTCCTCCGCATTCCTCCACCTCATGCGGACCTCCACAGTAATCGCAGATCAAGTAAGGGTTTGACAGCATTTTAGGTGGTTGCGATCCAGCTAGGCAATCCATCCTTTTGTGAACTTTGCTTAATCGATCCGGGATGGTTTCAGAAATGCCGTCAGTCGACTCAGGTTCATCCCAAGTGTCATCCTGGTCTTGGGCATATTCTTCAATTCTGTCCCACCCTTCCTCGGCACTAAGATTGGCCAATCTTCCTTTCCTAGATTGGTTGATTCCGTTTCGGTCATTAGAGGAGATATTTTCGTAGAAGATTTGGACCAAGAGCCAAAGTTCAATACCATGGTGTGGAACTTGTCTTATTAAATCTTTGAATCTGGTCCATGCTTTATGGAAGGGTTCATCCCTCCCCTTTCGGAAACGAAGGATCCTATCCCTAAATGCTGAGGTTTTTCCAGGTGGAAAGAACTTCTCATAGAACTTGGATATGAGTTGCTCCCATGTGAAAATAGATTCGGAAGGGAGCTTGTTATACCAGTCTTGGGCTTTTTCGTATAAGGCGAAAGGGAAGAATCGTAGTCGGGATGTGTTTCTAGTGGCCCCTCCCGTATCGATAGTGTCCACTATTTTTAGGAAGTCCTTGATGTGTTGGATTGGATTTTCCTCATCAAGTCCGTGAAACTTACACACATTTTTGACGAGCCAAATATCATTTGCATGCAAGACCTCGTTGGTATGTTCGTTTGGATAAACAATGGCATTGGAAAACCCACGAGGAGTTGGGGAAGAGTAATCCTTGAGACGCTTAGGAGGAGGTGTTATAGGAGTATTCGTCTCATTGTGGGAGCTTGGGGTTGTGACGTGATTTTCTGAATTTTCTTCAGAAAGAGGTGCATCAAAGTCGATAGCAATGCTGGATGGTTCAGGTGTTGAGTGAGTTCGTCTTAGCCTACACATTTCCCTTTCGGGTTCTGCATAAGGCAAGACGAGGTCTTTAGTGGTGCTACGACTCCTAGTGATCCTAAGGTTAGAGAATTCGTTGGTTGCCATGATGGTGAAGGGTGAAGAGTTACGAACACAGGCACGAAGAAATAAGATAGACTAAAGAAGACCTAAAAAAAAATAAAAATAAAAATCTTACTAGAAAGGAATCTAGCAAGTAGACCTAATAAAAAGAAATCCTAACCTAGACAATAACTATTCCCCGGGCTGCGGCGCCAAAAACTTGATGCGTGGGAATCGCACCTTGCTTTACCTCTCGAGGGATCTCGCGAGGCTTACAACCCCCACCAGGCAGTGTACCTGATCGTTGTAGTATAGTATAGTGACAAGTACCGGGGGATTGATCGTTCAGCTTAGGAATAGTGTCGCTAGGATTAGAAAGCCTAATTAATAGTTCTAGAGATGAAAGATGATTATTTTTGTGTTTTTATATTTTATGAAAGCAAGTAAAATCTCGGGTTTTGGAAGAGTGGGCGGAATTAGTTGTTATTCAACTAACCCAAAAACTACTTTATAACTAATTAAACTAATGAAAATAAAATTAAGCTAATATTAAACTAAGGTTGTGAGCAGTATTTGGAGAAATTGTGTTTACTTAGACTTCATTACTCCCTAGATATCTTTTACATGTCAATTACTTGTTACACTTGTATGGATGACGGATTGTATTCCTTAATACCATTCGTGGGGTGGCATACATAACTCCCCAACTCTATGAGCTCTTATCTCCTCCTACACCATGACCCAGCAAAACTATAGGGATTGTAAACAGTGGCTCATGCATTAAATACAACCAATAAAGACCTAGTACGCCTCGGTTCATGTTTCTTAAGACGTTCAAGCATGTTACCATTTGGAGATCTGCCAGTTTTCTTAAGCCTAACATATAATATCATTCATCCAAGAACAAGAATAGACAAGTAATTAACACATAATCAACATCTAGGTTTCATTAGATCTAAGCAACACAAAGGAAATCTAGCCTAGCATAGTAGAATTAAGATAAGAACAAAAGATAAACAACCAACACATAGACATATTGATTGAATTAAGAGTATACTTATCTCAATTACAATGCAAGGTATCAAGGGTTTGGAACCCTTGAAAAACCTGTAAAAGAGGCACCAAAATCGTCTTTAGGGTTTCACCAAAACTTCTCTCTCTTTATGAAAAAAAAAACTAGAAAACTATATATAGGAAAATCGTCCTGACGGCGTCAAGAGTAAATTCTGACGCCGTCAGCCAGCCGCCAATAACTTCCTCGGACGCCCTAGATCCAATTGTGACGGCCTTGGTGACGCCGTCACCACCTACGGTAAATTAATCTTGGCCACTTTGACGCCGTCATCTCTTCATCTGACGCCTTCACAACCTATGGTAAAATATTCATCCTTTCTGATGCCGTCAAGAGTAATATCTTGACGCCGTCACCTTGTAATTCCAGCTTGGATTTGGTACTTTGTCATTTTCTTCACTTTATGCTCCAAAAACGTCCAAAATGGCTTCTTTTCCAGAATTCACTCTCCAAACACCTAAAATCACAAAAGGAACGATTTAAGGCAATATTTGATCAAATAAAGTCGGATTCGGGCTTAAATGACCCCCTAAAAACGGATCATTTTTCGCCTCATCACCTACTCTTCACATACTCTACTCCTCTACGTCTATCCTCCTCATTCCTATAATAAGCCGCTTGCTTGTGTTCTTTTTTTATATTAGAGAGGAGGCGGTATTGCTCAATTTTGTAGGGCATTTGATAGGCAACCTCATCATTTTCTTACTTAAATCTAACTATCCCTAGAGTCGGGTCATAACTCATCCTAGTGGCCTCAACAAATGGTTTTCCAAATATTACTTGGCTTAGGCAATCATCTATCACTGGACGAGTGTCTTCCATTATCATAAAATCGATCTCATAGGTGAGATTACCTATAGTCACATGCAATCCCTTTACTCTTCCTACAAAATTACTTATCAAATTCCTATTGGGCATCATCCTAAAATCAAGTTGTTTCTTCATCACCCAATTGTAATAAGTCCTAGTCATGATGTTAACAGGAGATCTAGGATCGATGTAAGCTTTCCATATATGCATGTGCCCGATATTGCACGGTATGTTAATGTTAGAGGGGTCTCCCATTTTGATAAGGTGTGTGCCAAGGATATATGGTCTCTCGGGACTATCGAATAAATCCTTATGGTATTCCCGTTCTTCCTTGGTGGGCATCTTATCAAAGTATTTCTCTATAGTTTCTACTTCCTCTAATTCCTCTCTCTTATTAACCTCAACTTCCCTACTTTCATCCCTAGTCTCGGTTTCTACTCCAACTTCATCCTTGTCACTTTCTTCTATCTTCTTATCTATTGGCTTAATGGTGACAACATTGACAAAGTAGACATGTTTGGATGATGAGGGGTCCTTAATTTGGATTCCGTTATTGGTGTCCCTAGTATCCTTCCTAGGTGTGGCTAACGCTTGGTTGTTGAGGGCCTTCAACAAGTTGTCAATCTTGTTGGTCATCTCCATTTGTTGTTGGTTGAATTTGGTTTCAAACCTAGCTATGTGAGCTTCTTGAGATGCCATGAACTTAGACATCAATCCTTCAAGATTGTTGGTACTACCATAATTGTTAGAAGAATTGTTGTTGAAAGTACGGTTGGAGGGTGGTCCGTTTGGTTGGTAACGATTAGGCGGATTGGAGGAATTGGGTTGATTTTGTTTCCGCCTAAGGTTTGGGTGATTTTTACAAGAGAGGTTGTATGAATCACCGTAAGGGTTTGGCTCGGGTTTGAAAGTGTACCACTTATCTTCCGCTTCGTCGGTACGCGTAGATGCGTAGTCCGCAAAAGCTGTTCCGGGGAGTTCCACACAATCACGAGTGTCGTGGGGAACACTACGTAATTCGCATGAAGAAGTGATTTTGTTCACTTGGCTTGAAGGCTTAGGAGCTTCGTAAGATTTCATGAGAAACTTGACTTGGTCCTCAAGTTCCATGATCCTACGGTCGGGAGTGCTAGAATTGTTCGAAGGCAAAGATATTGCCTTGACCGTTTTGTTCAAATCACGGGGATCATTCCAACTTTCGATGTCATAGAGAGCAAGATCTTCTATGAGTTCCCATGATTGTTCCGCACTTAGATCACGTAGCTTACCACCGGCCGATTGGTCAATGGCTCGCCTCGTGGAGAGATCGATATGGTCATAAAAGATTTGGACTTGGAGCCAAAGATCTATGCCATGGTGAGGGACTTTTTGGAGTAAGTCCTTGAAACGAGTCCATGCTTCATAGAGAGATTCATTTTGACGTTGTTGGAACATCAAGATGTCATTTCTAAGCTTAGTAGATCTCCCCGGTGGGAAAAATTGAGCAAGGAAACGCGTGGTGAGATCATCCCATGTGGTGATGGATCCCGCGGGTAAACGCTCAAGCCATTGACTAGCTTGATCCCGTAGAGAGAATTGGAATAGGCATAATCGGGTTGTCTCTCTAGTTTCAACATCTAGGTCTATGGAATCTACGATTTTAAGGAAGTCCTTAAGATGTTGGTTTGGATCTTCGGAACGAAGTCCATGGAATGCACATCCGCTTTGCACTAAACGGATGGTGTCGGATCGCAAGGGGGTCACATTGGCTCTGGTGAGCTCAATGCTGTTTCGGTAGCCTTGGTGGCTAGGTCGGGAATACTCTCCTAAGGTTCGGGGCCTAAGAGGTTCTAGTGGTGCGTTTTGTTGTGGTGGGATGACGGGTTCAAAGATGTTCCCATCGTCCATGATGTCGGGTGGTGAAGAGTTACGAACAAAAACACAAAGAAATATGATAGACTAAAGAAAACCTAAAAATAAAAATAAAATCTTACTAGAAAGGAATCTAGCAAGTAGACCTAATAAAAAGAGATTCTAACCTAGACAATAACTATTCCCCAGGTTGCGACGCCAAAAACTTGATGCGTAGGGAATCGCACCAGGCTTTACCTCTCGAGGGATCTTGAAAAGCTTACAACCCCCACCAGGCAGTCTACCTGATCGTTGTAGTATAGTATAGTGACAAGTACCAGGGGATTGATCCTTCAGCTAGGAATAGTGTCGCTAGGATTAGAAAACCTAAATACTAGTTCTAGAGATGAAGGATGATTATTTTTGTATTTTTATATTTTTTAGAAAGCAAGTAAATATCTCGGGTTTGAAGGATTTGGGCGGAATTAGTTGCTAGTCAACTAACCCAATACTAAAGATGCAATAAAAATAAAATACTAGAAATGAAAATAAACTAAATTAACTAAGGTTGTGAGCAATAAGTGGAGAAGTTGTGTTTACTTAGATTTCACTACTCCCTAGATATCTTTTACACGTTAATTACTTGTTATAGTTGCGTGGATGACGGATTGTATTCCTTAATACCATTCATGGGGTGGCGCACTTAATTCCCCAATCCTATGAGTGCCTACTTCACTCCTATGTCGAGCCGGCGAAGAAGCTTCTAACATGGGATCATTAGAATTTACTCATACATTAAATACAACCAATAAAACCTAGTGCACGTCAGTTCATGTTTCCTAAGACATTCAAGCATGTTACCATTTGGAGATCTGCCAGTTTTCTTAAGCCTAACATCGAAATCATTCATCCAATACAACCATAAACAAGTAATCAACACATAATTAACATCTAGGTTTCATTAGATCCAAGCAAACACAAGATAGATCTAGCCTAGCATGATGGAATTAAGACAAGAACAAGATATAGACAACCAACACATAGACATATTGATTGAATTAAAAGAATACTTATCTCAATTACACATGAAAGGGTTCAAGGGCTGAGAACCCTTGAAAAACCTGTAAAATTCGTACTAAGTTCGGCCTTAGGGTTTCTCTAAAACTTCTCTTTTTTTATGAATGAAAATTAGAAAAATATATTTAGGAAATTGAGGCTGACGGCGTCAAGACCAAATTGGTGACGCCGTCATCTCACCGCCAAAATACTTCTCGGACTGCCTTGATCTACTTTTGACGCCGTCACGTTATAACATTTTCCAGGCCGTCACGTATTTTACTCTTGACGCTCTACCTCGTGACGCCTTCAATTCTATTCTGGGTCGTCATGGAAATTACTCTTGACGCCGTAATATTTTTCTTCTTGACGCCGTCACCTACTATTCCCAGCAAGGAAAATTAAGACTTTGGCGTTTTCTTCACTTTTATGCTCCAAAAACGTCCGAATTGCTTCCTTTTCCAGATTTCTCTCCCAAAGTACCTAAAATCACAAAAGGAACGATTTAGGGCAATATTTGATCAAATTAATTCAATTTCGGGCTTAAATGACCCCCTAAAAGTGGTTCATTTTTCGCCTCATCATATAGAAATGTGTGTATAAAAACGTGTGTATAAAAACATTTATAAAAAAGTGTGTATAAAAGTATATGTACAAAAACATGTATAAAATTGTGTGTGTACAAAAACGTGTATAAAGATATTTCAAAAAAATAAGAGAAAAAATAAAATTAAGAAAACCAAATTTTAAGTTAAGTATAAACGGTCGTTAGTATAAAGTACTAATGTTGCAAATGTTTGTTGCTAACATTCGTTAGCTAACGGAAAAAAACTAATGACAGTTAGTCTTAGGGACCAAACCCGTTATCGGTCGCAACAATAGGGACTCGATCTGTTGAAAAAAAGTGCCACATCAAAATCTTCACAAACTTTTTTATTTATTTTTATTTCTTTTAGATGGTTTAGGGTGTGTTTGGTGTGTGAGTGTATGGGAGTTTGGGTTGAAAGATGTTCAAAATCATCTGTTTGATTTGTGCGGCTTAGATTCACGCACCGAGGATTAGACGAATGTCTGATCCCCATATAACTTGTTGGGTTTGACCAAATCTAAATCCTCAACCACATTTTTTTTTCCTATTTATTTTTTAATATAACTTAGTTATTTCTCAGCCACATGTTTTATCTGATTTATAGTCATAATATAAATTAATTATTTAATAATTCTTATATAAAGTATATTTTATCTTTTTATTTTTTATATATATATTTCTATAACATATCTAAACCAATCTATAAAATAAACGGGCTCTTAGATTACTGTTACTTTTTACATATTTTTTTTTATTTGATCTTGTTCCTATTACCTAAATACTCTTCATGTAATGTAATATTATTAGCATATATAAAAATAAAAATAAATATATAAATAAATAAATAAATAAATAAATAAACAAACTTCTCCGTTGCTCTTTATTAGTTATTTCAACCATCATTCTTCCAACATATTCAAACACAAATCACTTTACCTTTTTACATTAGGGTAAAATGCAAAAATGGTCCTTAGATTATTATGAAATCGCAAAAATGGGACTGAGACAAAAAAGTCACGCAAAAAAGCCACTAACGTTACGCAAATTTGCAAAAAAAAAAAAATAAAAATAAAAATAAAATAAAAAAAAAACCACCGAGAGGCATTTTCCATTAGTTTTCCCGTTAAGTGCCTAGTCATCAAGGGTAGTATCGTCTTTTCAAGGCTTTAAGGATTAATATGTACACGTGTCATAGCACTGTTGATTCAGGGACTAAATTTGCATAGTAATTTTTATCTTTTATTTCACAGCCACCACCACCACTCTCTACCGCCACCACCACCACCACAATCACCCTTTATCCTTCATCTTCATCTTCTCCGATTATTAAACCCAAATTCCGGCGATCAAACACACACACACTAAATCATAATAGAAAACCGTGCATCTAAGAACTGTAAACACTAACTAAGTTTAATTTAATCTACGCAAGTTCAATAAATTAACCTACTAACGATCCACATTTAAATCAATATTACACGTAGCTCACTGCGTCGATTTACTCTTAGTTAAATCGAATATTTTAAAAAGAATCCACATTTAAATCAATATTACATGTAGTTCACTGCGTGTGTGTTGCATTTTAGACCAAGCAGAATAGTTAAATTGCTTATTACGCAGTGAGCATAATTCATGTACCAAGAGGCTTCTTGTGTCTATTTTGTCTGAAGTTATGGAAATTATCTGAACCTGTGGGTATTGTTTGGGAATGCAGATTGTGGATCAAAAATGTCTAGAAGCAGTTGAAGTGATTAAGAATGGAGTTGTTGTGTGTTCATGTGTTACTGTGAAGAACAATGAACCCAAATGCTTGTTTTGTAACATCAACACTAAGGTCATTGTTGTGGAAAGAAGAAGTCGCCTTTTGCTTTTGTCACTTTCCCATCTCAAAGCTTCAAATGTATATCAGTAATTTCCCTGTATATGGATCGACTGTAATAATAAAATTATAGTATAAAAAGTAGTTGATTGTATAGTGAATGCAGAGTGTAAACAGCCGCTTGTTCATATATTACCACAACAATGATAATATAAACAGCCGCTTGTTCACATATTATCAGAGAGCTACCATCTGTGAAATAAATCGATAACAAAAACATGGATTATACAAACTCATTAATCAAATATGATAATTATTACTATGTAAATCTGGTAGCTACTACTCTGTAAACCAAATGGTACATAAACCCGTCGATTATACATGCTATACAAGAACAGACTCACAATATAAGAAGAATATAGGTCACTATCACCCGTGAAAAATAAGATGAACAAGCAAATTAACACATGGATAAGTTTTTCTAGTTCTTAGATGTGTTTCACTTGCCATAGTTAAAGCCGCCACATGCTGATAGAACTATGATGAGAATCAAGGCAATAATGATTTCGAGAACTATCAGTTTTATCTTCATATTTTGCAACCACATTTTCCTTCTCATCTGATCACCCCCTTTTTTAAACTCTTGTGCCTGCAACAATAAACATGCGAGTACAACTTTTGTGATGAGATTGGTGGTTCTGCTAATATGTAACAAAACATGTTCAATTGGCTATAGATAGGTAATTTTACCCAAATAACAAAGAAATGGAAAGAAATCATACTATACAAATTTAATTTTAGTAAAAGGCTTCGTTTTGGACGAGAGAATGTATGAATTTCCAATAAATACTTGTGATGGCTTTATATGGGAGATTATTGTATGCACAATTTTGGGGATAAAGGAGCGTATGTGCACAAGCATGTGATTTTTTGTTTTTCATCTAAATAAACATGTAATTCTAAGAAAGCCCATTTTTTAAAGAGATAAAATGGAATAATATGTTGGAGTGAAGATTGTTTAAAGCAGAATCTAGATCTGGAAATTGAAAGTTGATCACTTTTTATGGACAATACACACACTAATGATTTATGATTTAGTGTGTGTTTGATCGCCGGAATCTGGGTTTAATTACCGAAGAAGATGAAGATAAAGGATAAAGGGTGATTGTGGTGGTGGTGTGGTGGCGGTAGAGATTGGTGGTGGTGGTGGTTGTGAAATAAAAGATAAAAATTAATTTGCAAATTTAGTCCCTGAATCAACAATGCTATGACACGTGTACATATTAATCCTTAAAGCCATGAAAAAATGATACTACCCTTGATGACTAGACACTTAACAGGAAAACTAACGGAAAATGCCTCTCGGTGTTTTTTTTTTGCAAATTTGCGTAACGTTAGTGGCTTTTTTGCGTGACTTTTTGTCTCGGTCCCATTTTTGCGATTTCGTGATAGTCTAGGGACTATTTTTGCATTTTACCCTTAGCATTAATATAAATGTGATAAAGAACTCATAAATCAGACACCCACTGTATCTTTCAATTTTTTTTGGAGAAACAAAATAACATTTTAACAGTAATACATCTTTAGATTCAAAGAATTTGGTGTGAATAAATGTATTTTCGATTTTATAATGGCAGATAGTTGTAGTGATAAAAAAAGTTAAAAACTACTTTTCATTGCGATATAAAAAACAGGATTAAATCAATTGAGAAGGATTTCTAAAAGCGATAAATTTTTAAATTCGATTCAAGATTTTCAAGTGTAGAACTCATTTTAATGTGATTCTAATCCAAAATGTGTAACAAGAAATTGAATCAATGTTAAAAATTTCACAATTTTACGGTATAAGTACCATTGTTAATCATCTGTACAAATTTAATGAATCACAAAACACGCATAAACAAAGTTATAGTTTTGAAAAAATATCATAATTGTCTTTGACGTTTGTTCTAGAAATAATAATCTTGAACTATTATCTTTACTACTTATAAAGAGTATATCTCTTTTCTTAAAACTTGAATCACAAAATATAAATTAATATAGTTTATTTAAATCACTCTTAAGTGTCTCTTAAACTTGACAACTTTTCAAAACTTAACTTAAATTATTCTTTTCTTGATCTATTCTAAATTTGAAAACTTTTCAAATACATACACTATATTAATTTTAGAAACAAACGATTTGTATTTAAAAAACACACGCTTTGCATAAAAGATCGAACTAGAATCATAATTTTACAAGTATAATTAGTAAAAGATATATCTTAGTAGTAGAATCTTATTGATACGTAAGACCAAGGCTGTCAAGATCGTGTGTAAACTCGTAGGATCATACGAGTTTACGTGTTCACTAAGTAAAACCATGTAGGATCGTGGTTGGATCGCATATGTGGTAGGATCGTAAGATCGTCGCGCGATCCGAGTTCACTTTTTTTCATTTTTTATTTCTTTTTATTATTTTTTTTTAACTTTTTCTATCTTTTTAGTCAATCTCACTTGCTTAAAGCCAAAAAACAAACGTGTGTTTTACTAATGTCTAATAAGTAAACCACTGTTTTTTTAGTTTCTAAATATATTATAGTTTATACATAACTAGTTATAATGTCCGCGTATGCGCAGGTTTTTTTTTTTTTTTTTTTTTTTTTTTTTTTTTTTAATTTTTTGAATCATATATTTTTATTTATTAAAAACAAATAATTTAATCTTTGTTTAATTTGATTTATGATGTTTAATTATAGTTTTTTTATTATTAAAGATAATTATTTAAAAATTTTAATCCTATTGTTAATTGTATCTTATCTATATTTTTTGTATTTATCTTCTACTTGTATTATGGATAAATATAAAATATTACCTAATAAGAAAATAATATTTTTTTTATAAATAAAATTATTACCAAATAAGATATGAATTGATTTTTTTGAAATGAAAAATTCCCGATAGGGGTTTTGTTTTATTATATAAAAGATTTTCTACTTTTCTATATAATCTAAAAGTGTTCAATAATTCAATTTACTTTACTTCATTGTGATTAAATTAATCAAAGACTATGTTTTGGAATACCACTAGTGAATCGTTTGTTTTCTTGAAATCATGTAGATGGCTCGTATGTTTTAAGTCATTTAGAACACATTTTATGTAATATTATTCTGCTAAATCGTTAATGTAACACCTGAAACTTGATTTTTTTTTTGTGTTTTACTGTTATTTTGGTGTTTGAAATTTTAACTTTGCCATTTTCAAAACGATATTATATGAATTTATTTTTTACGTTGAGTAGAAATCTAAAACAGTTTGACTCATTTATCATTTGTTTACAAATTATGACAAATTGGTAGGATCTTGCAAAGATAAAAATGATCCCATGCAGAATCGCGATCCGATCCTACGATCTCGATCTTGCAAAGACAAAAACGATCCCACGCGAAATCGCGATCTTGACAGCCTTGCGTAAGACTCATCAACATTTTATCTTTTATATAATAAAACAAAACTTCGAGAGGGGACTTTCGTATTTCGAAAAAAAGAATATTTCCTTATTAAGTAATATTTTAGTTATTATTTTTTAATTTATAAATTTATAAATTCATTAATTTAATAAATTATACAATCCAAAACCCACGTTATTTTCTCATTCCCATGCAGGCTATTTGACCAAAATAATACTAGTAACTTTAGATTTATCTTGTATTTATAATACAATTAAGGATTCATACTGTAATCTACGACAATCCATTAAAAAACTTAATTTTCTATATTTTTGCAATTTTCCTAAACGACACTAACTTTATTATTAAAAAACTCACCGTATACTGGTTTTGGTTTATTCGGTCAATCGTGTACAACGTACGTCGTTAATTGTAAATTGTTTATTATATTAATGTATTATATGACCTAATTTTTATAGTATAAACGTGTCACACATGGTAAGCAAATTATTATTTCGGAAGTTCGAAAAAAAAAAAATAAAAAAAAAAAAAAAATCGGAAATATTATTATATAGAACATCATCGAGTGAATAACGCATCAAGTCATTGTTATGATTCGTACTTTAAAAATAAAGCTTACGTATAATGATCTCTTCGGATATGTAGTTATAGAGATACTTCGTACCTCTAACCTCATAAATCATAATGCAGGTTTATCATACAATACAACTTTTTTCTTGAGATTCATACTTTGTGGAGTATTATATATACTGAACCCAAATTAACTTAATATATTGTTTCCTCAAATTAGTTAGCTTATGTACACTACTAACTCTTCATCATTCTCTATCTTTATCTGATTTAGAATAATCTTTTTGCCATACAACCTTTTTTTTTCTAAATGAAATAATTTTTTTTTTTTTTTTTTTTTTTTTTTTTTTTTTTTTTTTTAAAAAGGCAGTTTCATTCTTATAAAACACAAACATTTATAAACTTTAAATAAAATATTTGAGCATAAAACTAACACAAACCTATCAACATAAAAATAAAATGTGTTAAAACAAAACATAAGGACATTGTGTCGCAAGTTAATATCGTAAAATAGTAATATATTGTTAATATGTTATACTTCAATGTTAAAAAACATGTAAAACTCACTATCAGTTAAATTACGATGATAAAATTTTTTAAAACATAAAACAATTTATAATATACTTAACATTGTCAACTAGCAATTAAATATACTTTTTAGAAAAATCAAGCTTATGCTCAAAATAAGCATGCGGCAATTAAACCTCACAAACCGCCAGTCATGTATTATCATACAGAAGACCAAAGTCATCCAAAGTTGAAACAAGTTGACGAGTTAAAGTCTATAAAAGCACATATCCAGGAACATACTGAATCACACAAAAAAAATATATATATATATATATATATATATATATATATATATATATATATATATATATATATATATATATATATATATATATATATATATATATATATACATCTCAATAGCAATCCCTAAATTTTTTTCCCATGGAGATTAATCTCTTATATTCTCTATTCCTTATAGTTACACCTTTCTTCTTGTTTTTTCTCGCTAGCAACTATTTCACTCATGACAAAGTCAAAAACCTCCCACCAGGGCCAAAACCATTGCCGATCATTGGCAACATGCACCAAATGGGCAAGAAGCCACATGTCTCTACAGCTATGATGGCTAAAAAATATGGCCAGCTCATGTCTCTTCGCTTAGGTTCTCGACTTCTTGTGGTGGCCTCATCTCCAGAGGCCGCCCATGAAATTCTCAAGGCTCAAGACCGTCAACTTTCTGGTCGTATTGTACCTGATTCATTTCGACTAAGTGTGGAAGACTACCATTTTGTCTGGGCACATGATTGCAACGACCACTGGAAATCATTAAGAAGCATTTGTCGGACTGACTTGTTCTCGGTCAAAGCAATAGAAGCCCAGACTAATTTGAGAAACAAAAAGTTGGCTGAGATGTCTGATTTCTTGGAATCCAAGCAAGGGAAAGTGGTTAAAATTGAGGAAGTGGTTTTTACTACATTGTTTAATCTTATGAGCAACATTTTGTTTAGCAAAGACTTTCTTGATATGAAAGATGAAAGTAAAACTGCTAATTGGATGAAAAAGAGCCTCCAGAAAGCACTCGAAAATTCTATGACACCAAATATAAGTGATTTTTACCCTGCAGTTGCGAGATTTGATCTGCAAGGATTAAGGAAGGACAGCTTCAAACAACTTCATGCGGTGTCGAGCTTTACGAATGTTATTATTGAGGAAAGGAGAGGACAAACTGCTTCCTCCACAGTGACCAAGGAAAAGGATTTCTTGGATCGATTACTTGAGTGTAATTTCACAAATTCTCAGATCAACATCTTAGTGTTGGTAAGTCTTTCATATCCCCCTATAACTTGTGAGAAGCTAGGATTAATAAAAAAATGTTGCTGTTTCTAAAGTAGATACTTAGTAAGAAGCCTTTGACTGCTCACTCATACTAGATGCAATAGAAGATAA
The DNA here is from genome assembly GCA_030686995.1 of Artemisia argyi. Lineage (NCBI taxonomy): Eukaryota > Viridiplantae > Streptophyta > Magnoliopsida > Asterales > Asteraceae > Artemisia > Artemisia argyi. The sequence goes on from CM060695.1 coordinate 166,077,358, forward strand.
ATTTTTCAAAATTTAGGTCATCAAAACTAACTTTAAACGTAGTCTAACCATTTCTAACAAAAGGATCTAATTCTGATATTTGTTAAATACGGAGCAAACCTTGATGAGCCACTTTTATAATAAATATTCTAACTCTCTATTAGGAGAGACCATATGTCTTCTTTTATTCGAATGTAGATCTGATTTTCATACTGTCACTACACGCAGGAATTATTCATAGCAGGTACAGACACTGTGACAGCAACAATAGAATGGGCAATGGCTGAGTTGTTAAAGAATAAAAATATCATGGAGAAACTACAAGAAGAGCTAAAAACAGAAATCAAGTCCGACTCTCTCACGGACTTTGATCTTTCTAAGTTGCCTTATTTCACTGCTTTCATTAAAGAAGTACTAAGATTGCACCCAGTTGTTCCTGTCCTAATTCCTCGACGCGCCATTGAAGCCTGTGAAGTGATGAATTATACAATTCCAAAAAATTCTCAAATATGGGTTAACATATGGGCAATTAGTCGCGACCCAAAAGTATGGGAGGACCCTGAAAGTTTTATACCTGAAAGGTTTCTTGGCTCAGACTTGGATTTTACGGGGCATGACTTTGAGTTCACACCCTTTGGTGGTGGAAGGAGGATGTGTCCTGGTTTACCCTTTGGCGTTAAGAGTTTGGAAGCAATATTAGCGTTTTTAATTCTTGAATTCGATTGGGTTCTTCCAAATAACGAGGATCCAGCAACACTCGACATGGATGAACACTTTGGGGTAACGTTGCAGAAAGCGAAACCGCTTAAACTTATCTTCACAAAGAAAGAGTAATAATAATTAATAGCTCAATCGCTTCATAATTTTTCATGTTCAGCATTATATATTTGATGTACAAGTTTGATATCATGTTAGATGCGTGTAAATGAACTAACCTCCTGCTATGTAAAGGTTGGATTCATTTTCTTCGATGTATTGTTTGTTATTTTCGTAATTGAATATGGTCATATATTGGAAATGTAACAGCTAGTAAATTAAATTTACTAAAATAGCGCCATAATATAATACCATGTTTTCATTATACTAGTAGCGTTTATCTGCACAAATACGACAATATAAAGATGTTGATTACTGTTTTTTAACATTTCATGAGCAGTGCAAACTTTGGATATAGGAAATGATGATAGTTTAAAAATGGCCTAGTTGATTAGCAGGTAAGAGTAGATAACGCTGTTTAGGTACACTTATTAATATTAACTTTTTATTTAATTCTGTCCTTACTCCCATCACCTAGGCCATAAAATAAATCTTATAATTTGTTACTAATAATGCATGCATATATTATCAATGTGACATGGAGTGTAAATTGTTTTTCATGGTTTATTTTTAAGCATGTATGTTCAAGTTCAAGGACATTGTGTATGGTTTATTTCATCCGACTTTCAAGGCCACGGAGTACTTTTTTTCTAGCTCTAAATGTTGTTCATAAGAAAGGACTTGGTGTGACTTGTCTACTTTAACTCAGGAAGATGCATTCAAATTTAAATTTTGAGTTGATGTCTTACGATTTATTAATACTAGAAGTACATAAATTAATTAGATTGTCTTCTATATGGAACTTGGATTTTACTCCTTTCGGTCAAAATTTATCTTCTTTGGTTAAGTTTGCGGAAAAATCTGAGCTTAATGTCAAACTAACATAGTTAAACAAGCTGTAATTTGATTTACTTCGACATCACACAAAATTTTTTCAAAATATTACTCAGCTTCAGGTGGTCAATCTGAGCTAAAAGCACACACAACAATAGATATCAAATCAAAATATAAAAACAAGAAGAAGAATAATAACTTAACAAGTTCACCAAATCCAAAAACCAGCACCACCTTACCCGGTTTGCGTGTGTGTGCACTACTACAGAAACAGGCTAATGCAACGGAAATTTTCTGTTGCAAACTTCGTACGGTTTGCAACGGGTTACCTACGGATTTGCTACAGCATAGAAAACGGTTACAAATCTATTGCAAAAATCAAAATAATTTATTTTTTATCTATTTTTTATACGTCTCGTTGCAATTCCGTTGCAAATTTACAACAGAACAATAAACTTAAATGTGAAAGAAATTATTTTTTATTTCCGTTGCAAATCTGTTGCAAATTTTTTAATTTTTAAAAAGATTTCCAACGAAATATTAAAAAAATGCGTATAAAGTAACAGTTTTATACTTCCGTAGCAAATGTTTGAAAATTTCCAACGGATTTGCAACGGAAAATTTTAAAAGATATAAATAGATTAATTATGCAACAACGAATCATAGCGCACGATCAAAAACATTCTCAAGAAGAGTTGAGTGTGCTAGATATAATCCTAAAGGAACACACAACAAAACTTAATATTATACCGAACACCCTCACACTCCTCAAGAATCCACGCCTAAATTACAACTCAACAGGTAACTAAATCATCATAACGAAGCAAATATTGTCTGTAACTACTATCCTTTTATACAATTCCGATGCAAATATCGTCATGTAAGAATAAATTAACTATCACTAAATCCGCATAGCCACACTCCACATCAAAGATACTATACATACCTTTTTTGTACTTCCATATATAGATATTATGCAACAACAAATCAGAGCGCATTATCTCAACATTCTCAATAAGCGTTGAGGGTGCTAGATATAATCCTAAGGGAATACGCATCAAAACTTACGATTATACTGACCACCCTAACACTCCTTAAGATTCGGTTGCATAGCAGACAAGCAAGTGATTGATCATTTATACTGCCTTCTCTAGTAAGTTAGAAAAGCTTTAGATCGTGATACTTGTGTCCTATCGGTCGTGGTATTTGTACTTTTTCGTCAAGTCTTTAATTTCTGTTAAGTGTTCGTGGTGGTTCGAGATGGCGAGGTTGTTAAGATGGTTCATTTCGAGGAGATGATGAGTTCATGAGATGGTTGATGTTTAATTTGAAAGTGAGATGGCGATGATATAAGCTCATGAGGTGAATCAAGTCGTAAATGTGGTGAGGTCATGAGATGGTTTGTGTCGTGTGCATGATGAGGTCATGAGATGTTTTGGGTCGTGGGTAACTAGGTTGGTGTGTTCGCGAGATGGTTATTTGTCGTAGGTATTGTGAGGTCGCGAGATAGTTTCGAGTCGTGGGTATGGTGAGGTAATGACATGTTTTGGGTCGTGGGTATGATGAGATCGCAAGATGGTATGGTTTGTGGGTATGGTGAGGTTGCGAGATGGTTTTGAGTCATGGGTATTGTGAGGTCATGAAATGGTTTTTGGTAGCAGGAATGGTGAGGTCGTGTAAGGGTTGTGGGTATAGTAAAGTCGTGAAAGGTCTAGGTCGTGGGTATGGTGAAGTCATGTATATAGTTTGGTTGGAGGAGATGGTGAGATTGTGAGGTGAGGTGGACATGTCATGAGGTGGTATTGCCCTCGAAGATGAAGATGGAGATGTTTAGGTCAGATCAACATGGTTATTCAGATTGTGAGATGGTGAGATTTAGGTGTTTTAAACTGAGGGTCATTGAAGCAAAAGTTTTAGGAATTGATCGTTTCAGTATGTGGTTTTCATTAGGTGGTATTTTACGTCTTGGGGTATTATCTTCAATCTATTGTCCTTCCTATTCGTAGTGACACCACTTGGTCAGATTATGTGATTGTGTGTTGAACGGTTTTCTTTGAAGTTCTTACGGTTTATGTTTCATGTGTGAGGTCGTGTGGCGTGGTTGGCTTTCATTCCGTGTCATACTTTCTACCGGGTGTTTGCCCTTGTGTCACTGTGTTTGTAGGTTTGGTGTGTCGGAATTGTAGGACCGATCACGGTCCAAAAATCGGACTAAACTGTACTAAAAAATGATTTGATCAAAAAGTCTAGACCAAAATGTTCGGACCATGTCCGGGTCGGCCCAGTCTAGTTCATCGTTGGTTCGGTCCGATCCAACAAAAGCATAATAGTCGGTTATGCGTAAGATCCAACCAGACCGAACCGAGGACCGAAAATAAGGAAAAAGTGGACCGAGGACCAGACCGAAATATGTTCGATCTACGATGCGGTTTATAATGCTCAGCCCTACAGAGTTGTATCTCGGTTTTTTGGATATTCAATTTATGATATCCTTATTTGATCCGAGTGTAGGTGTTGGTCATCGAGTTAGTTCATTGGTGTAGCTTGCTCGGTTTGTTATGTTTTTGTCCTTCTAATTTTAACATATCGCTAGTTTATCTATATATAATATATATTGTTTTTACGAGTGATACACTTTTTATTTCTAACTTAAGTTTATACGTAGTAAACATATTTATAAAAATTTCATTCCCAAAATTTCATTTCCCCCTAAAACTTAGTGAATATGCCGCCCCATCCTCCACCCCAAAATTTGCCCCCCAAAACTTGGTCTTCAAATTTTCAGATCTACGAATATTTAGTCTTCAAAATTTCATTTCCCCCCTAAAATATTGAAAATTTCCCCAAATTTTCATTTCACCTTCTTCTTTGCTCTTTAAGTACACAACAAAGCCACAACAAACAACTTTCGAGCTGGAAAACACCGTCATGGCAACCACCGGTACCGCATCTGGTTCTTTCCTCTTCTCGTTCACGATAAATAAAACCTCCACCGCCACACAACCACTGGCGTTTTGCAAAGGACCGCCACACAACCACTGGCGTTTTGCAAAAGACACGAGCAATTGGTTAATTTTGAAGTAAGGCCCATTTCACTTCATTTATATGGTTGTTTTTTTTAGATAATGACAGATTATTTGATTTGTATGTGACTTCTGTTTATGAGGTAATTTGTTATCTTTTCATATGTTTCAAAACATTTTTAGTGAGATCTTAAGGAAGTTGTAGATAGACGACTGCCGTATCGGAAGGCTGGATGACCATAGCTTGGATGATATGTTATAGGAATAGGTAATAACTTCCACTCTAACCTTTGTTGTGTAAAATATTGATTACACGACTTTCTTTGTTTTGTTTATGCAATGGATGTGTGTGAAAATGGTTCTTAATTCCTTGTATAGACTTTCATTCTAATTGGGTATGTCAATAGTTTAATCATGTAACTGATTGTTGGGTGTGATGTATTCGTGTATTTTGTTTCAATTTATGTCGAGATTTGTTGATTTGGTGACTAAAGGTTAAAGTACACTGAAGTTTGCTTCTTTAAAACACCCTCTAAGTGTTCGTAAAAATGTCCAAGTGAGAATTTGTATATCTACAGCAAACTTTGGCAAGTATTATTTGTTTTGTGTTACATAAAAATGTTTATAGGTTTATAATTATGAAAATTTTGAACTACTTAGGTGTAATAACTAATAACTACATTCAAGAAATATGTTTTATCATGGTTGCAAGTTTAATGCTACTATAGTTAATTACTTGTATGTATGCATATATCTTTTACCAAAAGTTCTCATATATCTCATTTTTCACTTTGGGGTAGGTATATGTAATGAACTACCCACCTACATAATTTGAAGTTGGTTATAAGGGACGCTGAGAAAAGGAAAGGCAATTTTGAAAAGGATATATGCGGACTCAACATAATGAGGCAAGAAACGCTGCAAAACTTGGCGAGATGTGGGCAAGATTTTTGCCTAAACCTCCACCTAGCACTACCTTTTGGACATTTTGTTGCATTTGTTATATTTCGTGTTTTATACACTTTGGTAGAGCTCTTACAATTTGTTTGAATTAGTACACTTAAATTGTTGTATTTCGATATTAATGTAGGTTTGCTTTGTGTATTAAAAATGTTTGATCTTGGGTTATTGTATATTGCATAATAATTGGACCAAAATTAGAATAAATAGCCGGATGGTGTTTTTTTTTCAATTCCGTAGCAAAAACATGTCGTTGCAAAACCGTCGCAAGTTTTTTTGCATAATTTCGTTATTGAAAAACTCGTTGCAAATTCAAACCGTTGCAAATTTGTTGGAAAAAATATGTTTTACAAAAAAGTCCTTTGTTTCTAACGAATTTTTTTCTGTTGCAAAACCATTACAAATACTTTTTGGCCGTAGCGATTCCGTAGCAATTTTAATTTCCATGGAGCATTAATGCAACGGTCGCAATCTGTTGGAGATCCGTTGCAAATAGGCGTTTGCAATGGATTTGCAACGGATTTCGACCGTTGCATTTGCCCAGTTGTGTTGTAGTGGTGGCGGTAGACTCAAATCCCTTGAATTAGACAGCCAAAATGTCAAAACCCATGGTTACCCTAAAAACAACTAACCATAATTAGATCATAAACACCCGGTCTCTATACAGTAAACACATCAAATCTTTAAACGTTGGATTATATGTCTTTATGGCCTCATGGCTCACATTAATTTATTTGGCCAGGAAACCTAAGCGTGTATATATATATATATATATGCCCTATACCCACCCTCTTTGGTAGACCCTAACACGAATTATGTACACTACACAATGAGGATATATATATATATATATATATATATATATATATATATATATATATATATATATATATGTTGTGCGACATGAGCCTTACGCCTTCTACAAAGAGAAGCGTTATATCAAGCAAGTGAAATACGAGATGTCTCAAATGAAAAAGGGCAATGACACCCTAGTTTTCATTATTGTAACATCATAAATAAAAGATTATACTTCACATTTCTAACACTTTTTGCTGTCGTATTAGTTTTAAGAAAGTACTTATTGTCATCATATTGATTTTGGTTGTATCATATTGATTGTTCGAGATGCTCCAAATCATCTGTTAACATAGTTTAGTAAATGTACCACATAAAGATTTATTTGACCAATGAAGTCAAAATCTAATGACTTTCTTCCTGGTAACTTCATGTTGACATCATATTAGTCACATTTGACCACTACCAACAAATCTCACGAGTAGGAAATATTGGCTTTCGAGTTCAAAAGACTTCAAAATCACGTAAGGAACATAATCTACTTCGCATTCAAACATTAAAGTAGTCACGTCGATTCTCCTAAATTAAAGTAGTCTTTTAATTTATGCAAAGAACAGAATTTTATAGTTTTGAGATTGTCTTAAATCTTGTAGTACAACTTTTATAAGGTTGCTATTAGAGTAGGTTTAATCCCCTTAATCCATTCATTATCAAACGTTCGGTATATATATTACATATATAACCGACTACAAACAATAACCCATAATGGGCTTTAAACAATTAAGCTAAACATAAAGTAATGGGCTAAGAATAGTGTTGCTAATACACCCTCGCAGTTTGAGCGGGAGGCCTTCGAATATTCAAACTGGAGTGAAAGTCAAGAAACAAAGCAGTCGGAAGTCCCTTAGTAAAAATGTCATCATACTGGAACCGAGAAGGAACATGAAGCACACGGACCTGGCCTGAAGCAACATAATCACGTACGAAATGAATGTCGATTTCAATGTGTTCCGTACGTTGATGTTGAACAGGATTCGTTGATAAGTATATGGCAATAACATTATTGCAATACACGAGAGTAGCTGTAGTCAAAGGGTGATGAAGCTCACGCAGCAAATTGTGAATCTAAGCCGTTTCAGCCACCACATTAGCAACACCATGATACTCGGCCTCAGCACTGGACTGAGACAATGTCACCTGTCGCTTAGCAGACCAAGATAAAAGATTATCACCAAGAAAAACACAATAACCTGAAGTGGAGCGGCGAGTGACCGGGAAACCTGCCCAATCAGCATCCATGTAAGCAATAAGCTGAGCAGTAGAGGAAACATGCAACTGAAGACCATGATCAATGGTACCACGAACATAACGTAATATACGCTTCAAAGCAGTGAAATGTGGTTCACGAGGGTCATGCATATAAAGACACACCTGCTGAAGCGCATATGAGATATCCGGACGTGTGAAGGTAAGATACTGAAGTGCACCAGCTAAGCTGCAGTATAAAGTAGGATCAGCACAAGGGTCACCATCAGGTCTAAGCTTGGACTCAGTATCAATAGGAGTTCGACACAGATTACATTTCTGCATATGAGCTCTCTCAAGAATTTCTTCAGCAAACTTGGATTGCGATAAAAACATACCGGATGTTGTGCGGGTAGCAAAAACACCAAGAAAATAATTAAGAGAGCCAAGATCCGTCAGTGCAAACTCACCATGAAGAGCAGTGATAACACGCTGTAAAAATGCAATAGAAGAAGCATTCAATATAATATCATCCACATACAGTAACAAGTAGTCCGTGTCAGATCCACGATGAAACACGAAAAGAGACGCATCAGTTTTGCTATGCTGAAAACCAATGCGAGTAACAAATCCTGCAAACCGCTGAAACAAAAAGCCCATACAATGAACGTTGCAAATGACAAACATAATCTGGATGAACAGAATCTATAAACCTAGGTGGCTGATGCATGTAAACAGTCTCAGATAAGTGACCATGAAGAAAAGCATTTTTCACATCAAGCTACTGAATAGGCCAATCGCTAGACACTGCAAGACTGAGTACAGTGCGAATAGTAACTGGTTTAACCACGGGACTAAAAGTTTCATCACAATCAATCCCACTACGACCATTAGCAACAAGTCGCGCCTTAATCCATTCATTATCAAACGTCCGGTATATATATTACATATAACCGACTACAAACAATTACCCATAATGGGCTTTAAACAATTAAGCTAAACATAAAGTAATGGGCTAAGAATAGTGTTGTGCCACATATTTTAATCTTTACTTAAATGCATTTGGTATCATCAAACACATTTAGGACAAAAAGACTTCTGAACAAGAAAGAAAACGTGTGAGGCTTGTAATCCAACAAACATAGCAAATTCCAACCATAAGTGAATAAATTCTAGTTATCATAACATGTTATTATTAAAAAAAAAAAAAAAAAAAAAAAAAAAAAAAAGCTGTCCGAGATTCAACTAGCCTACTAATAGAGCTTTTTCAATGAATCACCAAGCTGGAGTGTTTGTATAATCTGACGGACTAACGAACAAAGAAAAAGTAACAAAAAAATTATTTAAAAAACTGAAACAAAACTAAAAGGTTTTTTTTTTCTTTTTTTTTTTTTTTCTTTTTTTTTTTTTTTTCTTTTTTTTTTTTTTTTTTAAATAGAAATACTAGCTAACCGCATTCTCATTTTAGTCACGAACTTGCTTGATCCCTGAGGATCCATAGACTTTTATTTATTTGACTCAAACCAATTTATTATGAAATATTCTAAATTAAAAGAGGCTTCAAAGTATTTCATAAGAAATTGATTTGTATTATAGAAATAAATAAAACTTTTTCCACAAATAGTATGAAGACCAAGTTAATAAATAAAACTTTTCCACAACTGGCTAAATTTTGGTTTATAAAGTCCTATCATTATCTTTGATTTGAACTCATTTGACAACTAAAAAAAACAAACATTGTGATGTATGGGGGACGTATGCCTGCAACAAGTAAAATGGTGATGAAATGTCAAAAGGTTGTAATATTAAGTTACTTTACTTCCTTGGTAGTAAATGCATTGTTTAACATTACGTTGCTACTATTCCATTTGTTGTATCAAGGTGATATTGATATATGTACAACAATCGGAAGTATATCTCTTCTAAAAATATACATGTTCGTAACCGTTGCGAAACACGGGCACCCGTTGCTCCTAGTATTTATGCAGAAAATAGTCAAAATGACAGACAACGACGGTTAATATAGCAAGTAGGTGACTTTTGATATTATATAACTCTTCGCCTTTTAATCACTAGAGATGATATATTATTTTAGAAATATTCGCATAATATTGAATTTTAGAAGTGTTTAAAACTTTACATTATGTTAAAAGAATGAACTTACAAATATACATCCCCTAAATTTTATAACTTGTAACTTGTGGTATTATTAACAATTTGATTTATTAGATTAGTTTCACATACATAGGTTACAAAAGTAAAAAAGTATCTATAATTCTTAAATGCGTGAAAAAGATTAAATATTAGAGAGTTGAGCGCAACTCGTTTTAGGCAAACCTCGATGTTAATGGTGCTATAAGTGCACCGTGTGATGCGTTATAGGTGCACCGTTGTGGCCATAACGGCCGTTTTCAGTGTGTTTTCTATTTGTATTTTTTTTTTTCTAATTCTCATAATCGGGATTTGTATTGTGTTTTGTTTGTGTTGTGTGTGTTTTGAAAGTGTGTTTGTGTATGTGTTGTGTGTGTTTTGTGTGTGTGTGTATAGTGTAACTTTTTACGAGAACCATTTTTATCTGCAAGAACTACGAGAATCAATTTTTAATCATTAGATTAATTGATCAATGGTCAAAACTGAATGTGCCATTTATGTAAATAACCAAAAGATAAAGTTGGTTGTAATTAGTGCAAGGATAATTAAGGGATATCACACTTAATTATTATTATTATTTTTAAACTAAAAACAAAAAAGTAAAATAAAAATTCCAAGCCCATCCAATAGCCCAATCCAAACACTTAAAAATTATTATTAATTTTTTAATGAAAAATAAAGAAAGAAAAGACTTCATTTTCCCCAAAAACACACACTGACTGTTAACACACACACAACAATTAATCTTTTTTCATCAGGAATATATTGTTCATATTTTTATTTCGAGTTGTCTTAATTAATTGTTCATTACAAAAAGTAGATAGTGAATTTTAATCGAATTTGACATACTACTTTTATTTAGGATTATTATCTTAGTAATTGCAAGGAGAGCATTTCCAACACACACTATGTCGCATACACAAACCCCCAAATTGTTGTCTTTGCCCAACATGTGTGTTAGAGTAATGCGAGATGATTTATATACTCATATTTTTTTAGGGTAGTGATATCTACACATAAACTTTTACTTCATACACATAAATTTTATTTGTATGATACTAGTGTTCCCACTAAATTTATGTGTAAATTTATATATATGAAGTAAAATTGTATGTGTAGATGTCAATACCCTTTTTTTTAATTATAACACTCAACTACACAAGCACTAAAAATACAAGCACTAAAAGTATATTGTAAAAATTATAAGTATATAATGCAACACAGTAGAGTGTCTTAATAAAAAAATATAAGTGTGTAAATAATTCTAAATGAAATGTCTCACCAATTCACAACTGACAACCCTAAATTATGACACCAACCAAACATTAATACAACCCATCAACCCATCTTGCACATGTATATAGATCATATTGCCATGTATCAGCTTCATTTAAGCAAAAAAGAGGTATTCTGATGGGACCAGTGTTCTAAAAGGCGCGCCAAGGCGCCGCCAAGGCGTCGCCAAGGCGTGAGGCGTGGCCTCGCCGCCACGAAATAGACCATGGCGGCTGCTCTAGGCGTGGCGTGGAAAAAGGCGTGACAAGGCGTGAAAAGGCGCGCCTTTTGGTAAGGCGTGGCGCGCCTTTTTGAAACAGTGTTGGTTTTTTTTGTTTTTTTTTTAATTATTATTATTATTTTAATAACTATTTGAACGATCATTTGAAATTTGGGCTATTTGTTATTTGGGTCTGATAATTATATAATAAGTAGTAGTTAAATGTCTAATATAGTAGTCCAAATGTATATGAAATATGATATTATAACATAAATGATAAATATATAAATATTTTTTCGCCGCCTTAGTCACGCCGCAAAAAACGCCATGGCTTCGCCATGGCGCGTAAGGCTTGAGGCGTGGCTTTGCCGCCGCGCCACGCCTCACGCCATTTATAACATTGGATGGGACTATGCATGTGTAAGCTAGGAATGCTTCTCAGTTCTCACACACCAACACTAAATATCATTATCACTAGGATGTTATAAATTCTACTCTATCTTCTTCATTAAAATATTAAACCAACTCTAAATATAAATTCACATACGCCAACACTACAAAAAGTTAAGAAATAGTGATATTTCCTAAATAAGTTTGGTTAGAGAAAATGATTACATATGCGAATTAAACCAAAACACTAGCTAACGGATTAATTCATGCTCGAGTTCAAGCCATATATACTCGCTTTATTGAAGCTAAACTAAAGATTAATGAGTGCACATGTTGCGTACCATGGAAAGAAACCTTTTACCCAAAAAAATGTTGTGTGGTTGAGCTTGACTCGCAGTCGTAGAATGCTCAAGCTCGGGTTGAAATTTGATTCATTTATAATTATTTCTTATAACCAAACTTATGTAAGGGCTGAGCATCGGGCCGCTCCCGACCCGATCCCGAAAATCCCGAATCCCGACAAGCCGAAAAACACAAACCGAGTCCTGACCCGATTAAGCTCGGTTTGGTTTCGGGACAGTCGAGACGGGACGGGATCGGTCGGTTTTCTCGGTTTTGTTTGTTGTTTTTCGGTTTTTGGCCCGTCCCTACCCGATCCCGACTATCCCGAATCCCGACAAGCCGGAAAACTCAAACCGAGTCCCGACCCGTTTGACGTCGGTTCGGTTTCGGGACAAGAATCGGGACTTGGGATCGGGACGGGATTCGGGATCGGGTCGGTTTTGCTCACCCCTATATGCCCATATAAGCCTTCGCCAGCCTATGTTTGGCAACCGCATATTAGTTTTTTTATCTCAAAACTTTGGCTGTGTTTGGCAACCGCATATTAGGGGCTTATAGAGGCTTGGGATTTTAAAATAAGTCTCGTTTGTCATGGGGCTTATAAAATAAGTCGGCTAAAAACTTTAGCCCGAGGCTTTTGAAGAATAAATTACTTATTTACCTATAAAAAAATATAACATATACAAAAACTCATTTAATTTTGTCATTTTTAGTAATTTTGCAATTATAAATTCCAGCTCCAGCCCATTTGACAAACAATTTTATAAAAATACAAATTTTAATTTCGGCTTATAATATAAGACCCAGACCCAGCCTCAACCCTAGCGCCAGCCCATTTTGCCAAACATACCCTTTGTTTTAAATACCAGCTACCTCAAAAAGATTGTTCAAACACAACTCATCTTGTTGAAATAACAACTTAAATGTACATTTAATCCTTTTATCCTTTGGTTGGTGTAGAACTTTCAATACTCTTACACAATCATACTTTAATATTATCACTATATATTACTCTCTTACGTACCTTCAAAACATTTCTCAAGAAACCCTACTTCCACAGTACATAGATCTTCCCTTGCGGCTACCTCTTTCACTGAATCTGCTATGCAAGCAAACCCAACCACAATCGTCACAGATCCAAGGTCCAGTCGGTCACATTTACTTCAAATCCATGGTTTCTTTTGCTTTTGGTAAGAATTCTAACGTATTTTCGATATATTAGCATGCATATTTTAGCTTAGAATTTTGGTTCGCTGATAATTTTATTTGATTATGTATGTTTAGTTATTCTATGGACGACGAGGATCTTTGTCATGATATAAGATATATGCGACGTGTTCTCGAGTTTTAGAGGTGACTTATAGCATTGTAAGTATTATTTGTTTGAAACAATTTTCTAGAAAAGAAGTGGATAGCAGTTGATTTATGTGTTTCCTTTGATTAGTTGTTATCGTAATGTTTTACTAGTTATAATGTCCGCGCCCGGTTGAAGTTTTTTTTTAAAATTTTTTGAATCATATACTTTTATTTATTAAAAAACAAATAATTAAATCTTTGTTTTGTTTTACTAGTTATAATACCCGCGCACGCGCGGGTTTTTTAAATTTTTTTGAATCATATATTTTTATTTGTTAAAAAACAAATAATTTAATCTTTGTTTTGTTTGATTTATGATGTTTAATTATAGTTTTTTATTATTAAAGATAATTATTTAAAATTTTTAATCATATTATTAATTGCATCTTATCTATATTTTTTGTATTTATCTTCTACTTGTATTAATTGTATCTTATCTATATTTTTTGTATTTATCTTCTTATCGATAAATATAAAATGTTGCCTAATAAGAAAATATATAATTTTTTTAAATACAATTATTACTAAATAAGGTATGAATTGATTTTTTTAAAATAATTTAAAAATTTTAATCTTATTGTTAATTGCATCTTATCTATATTTTTTGTATTTATTTTCTACTTGTGTTATGGATAAATAAAAATATTACCTAATAAGAAAATAATATTTTTTTTAAATAATATTATTACTAAATAAGGTATGGTTTATTTTTTTGAAATGGAAAAATCCCCGCTTGAGATTTTGTTTTATTATAAAAAAGATTTTCGTCACAGTGTGAGTGGGTGGTAGGATTGTTGGCTTATATGGTTTTCGTCCAATATTTGATGTTGTTATTTTGGTAATAGAGATACGTACTGATACAGATATTAATTTGTTGTTATTTTAGCATATGTGTGTTGTGATTTGGAAACTTTTGGAATCGCTTTTTAAAAAGTGTTCTTCTACCAAATCATAAAAGTGAATATTAAGAGCAACCGAGTAAGAAATATTGTTTATTGTATCATATGGATAACTTACTCGTAGGAGTTTATTGGCCTAATATTAGTAACTTATGGTCTAATTGAGCTGAGATGAGTATTTTAGGATTTGGCAATTAAAGGTTGATGTGGATTATTATAGGTTTTACGGAAAATGTATCTTAACTTGGCATGGTATTGGATATTTATGGTCTCATCGAGTCCAGGCGAGTAAAACCGCATTAACCTCAAGCAAATGTTCAAGCTCGAGTTCGTAGGTGAAGTGATTAACACTATTTAGCTCGGCTTGACTCGACTATTAATTATTTAATAAACGTACTCTTCGTGTATTAACGTGTGTGCCCTCAATAGGATCACACATTTCTAGTCGTATAACGGCTAATCTAACTACCATAACCCAACATTTAGCTCGGCTTGACTCGACTATTAATATTAGAATACTAACCAAGGATGGTTAGTGTTAAATTTATCAAAATAATAATCATGTCTAATGCTAAAGTACTTGCGACTTTTGTTTTTCAGTCATTTAGTTATATCAGCACTAAACTGATATGGATGTTTTGAATATGAGAAAAAGATTTTTGTTCTATAGTAAGATTCGTAACAAGTAGTTTCGTGTATTTCTAGTTTCAAGTAATTGCTTGTGATTATGGTCTTATGATCACCGTCTTATCCTTTATAATATAGTATTTGATGTTTGTATTATGGAAATGATTAACAAGCACAAGATCTTATATCGGTACTGTTTAAATAATGAACAGCCATAGCATGACCACATGAGTCTTCTGATAATTCGCAAAATACATAAGCTCTTTAGTGGGACTCTATTCTTGAAGGTTTTTGATAATTTGCTTAGAACATAATCAATGGTAACGCCATTCTCACGTTAAAGGCTTTATAACGCACGTTAAGGCCGAGTTATGCGTTGCATGCTCCGGCGTTAAGTTTGCGTTAACGTGGCGTGTTAAGCCCTTAACGCCGAGTTTAAGGCGACTTGGGTTAAAAAAAAGTAAAAAATAAAAAAAATAAAAATTCAGTTTACCCCCTAAATGAAAGAGTATTTTTGTAAATTGTTGTTGAGTTAAGGTTGAGGGTATTTTTTTGTGAGTTAAGATGAAAGTGTTTAAGATAATATGGCGCTGACGTGGCACCGTGTTAAAACTTAACCCACGTTATTGTAGTGTATGCTATTAAAGCAACGTTACTTCATGTATTTAGATATAATGTTAAAAAATTCAGAAGAATGTGTTTGGACTTTGGATGCTTGTAAACATGACCTAAGTGGGACCATTTTTGTTAGCTTCTTACAACCTATACCTAGTTTAACATTCTATGTCTTTTGTTAGTTGAGACACTTATGAAAGTATACTTTTTTTTTTTCTTTTCTTTTCTTTTTTAATTAAATATACCTATTTGTGTGCAGGAAGCTATTAAGTTTCAATATGAACTAAAAACGGGTGCTGATCGGTTTTAGAAAACATTTGGCACTTTGGAACCATCATTCTCAGAACAAAAACTCTCTTGGCTCACACATGAGAGAAAAAAGAAGCTTGAAATAGTTGATGAAAACAACAAGAAAATAACTGAGGAGATGGGAGATGTTTTTGGAACAGTTAATTTGTGGGTTAATCAGAATGCTTGTGTAGTATTTAGTATTACACTAGTTGACTCGAAGTGGTCAACAAAGGGTAAAAAAGATGCTTATGTTAAAATGATGGTATCACACATGATTAGAAAGATCAGAATTGATAGTGGATTGTTTTACTTCTCCAAAAGAATTGCTACAAAGAAAAATATGGACAAGCTGTTCATGCAGGTTGATGATGCGGCCGGCCTAAAATTCGCTGCAAAAGTCGGACTCGAGGTTAATACTTTTAAGCTTCATAATCTGTTTTTTGTTGTTTTTCTAGTACTTTTTGTGTAAGATGTATGTATGTGTTGTGTTTATACAACAGGTTATTCCGACAGTCACCAAGACCAAAAAGATTCTTTTAGGAAAGAAGTTAACAGAGAGTGATATGCATGAAGTTAAGGATACTTAGCCATTGTGAGTATTATTTGTTCTTGCGACGTGTTCTTGAGTTTTAGAGGTGTACTATAGCATTGTGAGTATCATTTGTGATTCCAGTTGTGAAGATGATCAAGTTAAAATATGTTTTTTGTCCATTTGTTTCTTTTAATCACATGTCATTTTATTATCAATCTTTACATATACACGAATTTAGAAAAGTAGGATCAATTCATATATCTACAATTTAACGTTGTCTTATTGGTAGCACATGAAGCTAGCAAAAGGGGGAAGTAAGGCGGGGTTTGTTTTACACTACATACGTGGGCTTAATTATTGAAAGATTAAAAAGCTAATATTATGAAAAAATGATTGGTAGGCCTAAGTGATAGGCCTAAAAAGAGACCTACAAATGTGATTAGTGTATTTCAAAAATGATTAGTGAATATGAGGAGAGAGAAATGGTGAATATAAGCTAATAATCTTATTTTTTAGGCTTATAAGTTTATCAAACTTACAGAAATGAGCCTATTGGCTCATCACACTATCAATAAGCTCATAATGCCATCAATTTGTTAAGATTAAAATTTCTTAGGGAATGTTTATTTAATCTCATATAATGGGAGTACTTACTTGTTGAGATTGAAATCTCTTTAAGGGGTGTTTGTCTAAAATAGACGAGACCAAGGACCAAAGACTAAAACTTACTAAAAGTATGAACCAAAATGGTCTCGGTTCAATCGGTTCCGGTCTAGTCATTTTTCTAGGGTTTGGATTCGCCTTAAACAAGTTGTGGGATGTCATCAACTCGGTTCGAGCGGGTTTTCAGTCGGTTTTCTCAATCAGTTTCGGTCCTCAAGACTAAATGCTCAGGTCCTACATCACACAAAGTATATTTTGGTCCTCAAATATTGCATTGAATATATATTCAAGTATTGAATGGTCATTAATATCATTATTCCTGTTTTTTGGTTGATACACATCATCATTCAGAATTTATTTATTTTTTTACTTTCTGTTCTAGTGAAACTTGACAAATCGGTCATCCAACTTTCAAGGCCACGCAGTACTATTTTTTCAGCTCTACAAGTAATCTTTTATATAATAAAATAAAACCACTATTAGAAATTTTCCATTTAAAAAAAAAAATAGATTCATACCTTATTTCGTAATAATTTTATTTTAAAAAAAGATTATTTTCTTATTAGGTAACATTTTATATTTATCCATAACACAAGTAGAAGATAAATACAAAAAATATAGATAAGATAAATTAATAATAGGATTAAAATTTTTAAATAATTATTTTTAATAATAAAAAATCATAATTAAGCATCATAAATCAAACAAAACAAAGATTAAATTATTTGTTTTTTAATAAATAAAAATATATGATTCAAAAAATTAAAAAAAAAACCGCGCGTGCGCTTGCATTATAACTATTTTTACTAACTCTAAATGCTGTTTAGGACTTCGTGTTCAACTTATGGGTGCCTAGTGAAGCTCACTCCATTTCTACTTCTCTACTGTGGTAGCAGGTTGAGTGGTCTAGTAGATTGGAGATGGGGAAATGTAGCTAGATTGTTGGTGCTCTAATGGTGTATGGATGTCTGAGGGGGTGTTTCTTTTTTTTCCTTAGCTAAGAGTTTAGTGAGTCCCAGCTCTCTGTTAATGACTCTTAATAGGGAGGAGCTTCATTTTCACACTCTATGCATATAGAGGATTTAGTGGAATTTGTGGGCCCAAATAAGAAAAGTAATAATATTAAATAGGTGGATCTCACATTCCTTTCACTAACAGAAAAAAAGAAACGCCCCATGAGATTGGATGCAGAAGACTGATGAAGTATGCCCTGTTTGTTTGTACTCTGCTTTGATAGAGAATAGTTTGGGCTGAGATAGCTATTGTATTGTCTGATAATAGACAAGATAGAGTATAGTTTGTGATTGTTTTAGATGTGGTATCCAACCAATCCTGTATCAAGCCTGGGTGATGTCCAGTGCTAATTTCTATCCTTATGATGTAAAGTTTGTTGGAGTTAACATAATTCATTCACCCTTGCACCAATTTTTTTTTAAAAAGTTTTGAGTTAATGTCTTTCGATTTACAAATACAAGAAAAAAACCTACATAAATTAATTTTACTTTGCAAAGATTCTCATACTATGACAATATTGAATCACTCGTTCGTTTGTCTTCTTTGGAACTTGGATCTTGTAGGTTATTCAAACGAACGAAACAAACAAACAAATTCAAACAAACGAATGCGGAAGCTTTATTCAAATACCAAACAAAATTACAAAACCAAATTCAAAGACAAATTCTAATTCAAATGGTACCAACCACAAATTCAAAAGGTACAAAGAATTCTAATGTTATCAATCCCTATTTATAGCCAAAACTAACTGTGGACGTATGGTCCGGACTGGGCCAGGAATGGACCAGGTTCGGGTAGCCAGCGGCCCACTTTACGCGCTTTGTGGATGTATGGTCCGGACTGGGCCAGGAATGGGTCAGGCCCGGGTAGCCAGCGGCCCACTCTACGCGTTAACCCTAATCCATGTCCTATAAATATAGGGCTGGGGTTCCATTCACCAGATCTCATATCAGGTTATCATAAACCTAATAGCTATTATATGCCTCGCATATCACATACTAACTTGACCGTCGGAGGTGGATCCCGGGGCTACGGCCTCGGGTCCACTCCTAACGGGTTCTCTTTGTTGTACAGGTCTACTCAGGGCTTATGAAGACGACTAACGGCCCAAGGAGAGTCGTTGAATAAGTCCGCGCCAGATTATGCATCAACAAGTTGGCGCCATCCGTGGGACATGACTACGACAAGTTTCGTGTTCTCATATTACCGAAACGCAGAAATCAGTTTCTAAAGTCGGTAACTCTAAAACACTTGCGTTTTTGTTTTGGCATTCGGCCATGCGTAATATTTGATTTAACAAATCAATCAACGACATACATATGATTTTAAATATTTTATTACTTTAAAAGCACCAAATCATGCATGACTTAAAAAACACCACGAGTCAATATGAGTATAATATTTTCGTGGGACCAAAAGTCCAGTACCTTTCCCACATGGTACAAGTTTTGGTACAAGTCTTCTAAAACTAAAAAAGAATATCGATCAGATTTGATATTTTGTTAAGTTTCTAAAAATACAAGATATCAATAATATTTTGTGCATATCTTTTAAATCGATCAGATTTGATATCTTTTAAAGATTCAAAAGATTTTACATAAATCTTTAACCTTGATAAACACGATTTTATCTATGGTAAACACGATTTTACCTATGGCCACGCGCTATATCCGCACGATCGGACCTATTTTATCTTTTAGCCGCGAAACAGCACAGTGGCGATAAATCTACCCGCGTTAGTCCATGCGTTCGGAAATCTTCGCAGATTGGCGCCATGAACGCACTGTCATGTACAGGCACCACGATGCTAGTCAATCGCTATGAGCGCACTGCACTGTTACATACAGGCACTGGACGAAAGCCGTGGTCAACTGCGATCATCCACAAAACGTTAGAGTCTATGCGGTCACGATAAATCTATCTGCGTCTGTGCGTGCAACAGAAATTACTAGTCGCGGTCATGGTACATCCATCCGCGCCATTCTTTAAAAAAAAAAAAAAAAAAAAAAAAAAGATCAATTAATCGCCATGCGCGCACTATTTATTAGCTACGCGCTACTTCTTTTACGTAGTTTGTAAAACCTCACGTTAGGTGTAATTTGCACTACTACTTCTCTTATGTATATACGCTATGTGCTATATTTTTGCTACGCGCTAATCTTTTACCTCATTAGGTTTTATATGTTGCGATTCACGGCATATACTTTTAATGTTTGCATTAAGTGTTTTTTCAGGATAAATTAAGTTTAATGCTCCTACACGAGTAGCACCATCAAACTTGGGGGGCTACCAGGGTATATAATACCACTGTTGGCGCACGCGTCACGCAGGTATATTTGGAAGCAGATCGTACGTAAGAGGTACTGCAGGCCCGGTACAAAGACGGATTTAAACAATTCGCACCATCTTGCCGCAGGGGAGACGTTCTCTGTCGGTTGTAAAGACGCGCAAACAGCGCGCACCTCTGCGCACTGCGCACATCTTTGTTGCGGACAACGCACATCCTTGTCGCGGACAACGCGCACTTCTGCCATAGAAGTACGTCTTCTGTCGCATCATGTTGCATCGCTACTGGTACAAAAGGTACGCCCTTACCCAGGATACAACATGAGGAATCCACCTTCGCCACGGACACCACGACCATTGTGAGACAATCACAATCGCAACCCCAGTGCGCACTTACGCATTTGGACTGCGCAGTATGATCCGTCCCTTACGCACACATGAACCCAGTGCGTACCATCGCATTTGGTTGATTGTGCCTACGCAGCCATGAATAGAACTTAAGTTTAGCATAACATAGCCATGCGCTATGTCATACTAAACTCGGGGGCTTGTGGACGTATGGTCCGGACTGGGCCAGGAATGGACCAGGTCCGGGTAGCCAGCGGCCCACTTTACGCGCTTTGTGGATGTATGGTCCGGACTGGGCCAGGAATGGGTCAGGCCCGGGTAGCCAGCGGCCCACTCTACGCGTTAACCCTAATCCATGTCCTATAAATATAGGGCTGGGGTTCCATTCACCAGATCTCATATCAGGTTATCATAAACCTAATAGCTATTATATGCCTCGCATATCACATACTAACTTGACCGTCGGAGGTGGATCCCGGGGCTACGGCCTCGGGTCCACTCCTAACGGGTTCTCTTTGTTGTACAGGTCTACTCAGGGCTTATGAAGACGACTAACGGCCCAAGGAGAGTCGTTGAATAAGTCCGCGCCAGATTATGCATCAACACTAACCGTCATAGATTAGTTTCCAAATTCCAATCAAACTTGAAGGACAAGTCACACAAATTTACTAATTGACCCCTAAAGTTTAAGTCACTTTTCTAACAATCTCCACCGTGACTTAAACTCCTCCACCGGCTTCAAATCAAATTCAAAGTTCCAAATTCCGAATTCCAAATTTCAAAATCCAAAATTCAAATGCCAGAGATGCAAGCCAAATTCAAATCAAACGACCGATTCCCAAAAACAATCCAAAACAAATTCAATCCAAAACAAACCAAACAAATACAAACGGCGATAATCTTCAAATCGAACAATCAAACGTTAACCGACAAATTCAAACTCGGTCAACCAAACAAACAAATCGGCTCAAACGATCTTCAACAAATACAATCAAATTCGGGCAACCAGCTTCAAAAACCCGACAAACGAAGATTCAAATTTTCCAAAACAAATTCCAATGATCGAACAAATTCCAAACGACCCGATTAAAACCAAGTCTTCAAACACCAAATCGATCTTCAAATTCCAACTATCAAATTCAAATTCTAATGGTCCACTTATATAATAAGAATTACGACCCAAATACCAAATTCAAAAATATAATGACCCACTTATCGAAAATATTACGGTCCAACTTCAAATTTATTATCCGAGTATCAACCAAATTCAAGTTAATAAATAACTTGACGAACGAGCTCTAATAATTCAAACGCCCCAAATATGATACCGATAATAATTCTAATGACCCACTTATTGCGATAAGGATTACGGTCCAATTCGAAATTCAAATACCCAAATACCTAAACATATTGATCGATACTTGATTCAAAGAACTCAAAGAACACAGCTTCTACAAATATATCAAATAACCAAAACAAACCACTATTACCTAATCGAATTTAGAAGCGCAATTTGATTATTCAAAGATGGCCCAAATTCAGATACAAGCCCAACAAACCAAACTTTCAGTAACTGGTCAAACGTTTTTTGAATGCTTCTTCAAAAACAAAACCGAATTCTTCAATACCAAAAAGTAATTGAACTTCAATATCCAAAACATACCTTTTTTTTTTCTTCTTCTTCATGACTAAACGAACCAAGCTCTGATACCACTTGTAGGTTATTCAAACGAACGAAACAAACAAACAAATTCAAACAAACGAATGCGAAAGCTTTATTCAAATACCAAACAAAATTACAAAACCAAATTCAAAGACAAATTCTAATTCAAATGGTATCAACCACAAATTCAAAAGGTACAAAGAATTCTAATGTTATAAATCCCTATTTATAGCCAAAACTAACCGTCATAGATTAGTTTCCAAATTCCAATCAAAATTGAAGGACAAGTCACACAAATTTACTAATTGACCCCTAAAGTTTAAGTCACTTTTCTAACAGATCTTAATCCATCCGGTCAATATTTATCATCTATGGTTAAGCTTGCTTAATAAACTTAGCTTAAATGTCAAACCAAAAGTCAAAGTAACAGAGTTAAACAAGCTGGAGT
Organism: Artemisia argyi; assembly: GCA_030686995.1. Classification (NCBI taxonomy): domain Eukaryota; kingdom Viridiplantae; phylum Streptophyta; class Magnoliopsida; order Asterales; family Asteraceae; genus Artemisia; species Artemisia argyi. The sequence goes on from CM060695.1 coordinate 166,100,130, forward strand.
TGGTTTTACTTCGATGTCACGTTAAACTTTTTAAAAATATTAATCAACTTCAGGTGGTCAATCTGAGCGACAAGCACACACAACAATAATAGATATCAAAACAAAATATAAAAACAAGAAGAATGATAAAGTCACCAAATCAAAAAATCAACACCAGCTCAACGGGTTTCACCCGGTTTGAGTGTGTGTAGCGGTGGACTTAAATCCCGTAGATTCAGTGGCGGAGCCAGGATTTTGCCATATGGGGGGCAAAAAAATGTTGTCGTAAAAATTTTTTTTAACAAAGAAATAATAATGAACGTAACCGATTTGCATAAAAGAAGTTAGATAGTGCTAAAATAACAACAAAACACACCTTATGTCGCGTGAAAACGGCAGCCATACAATAACCAAAAAATAGTAGTGTAACAGCATCATCTAAACATCATTATAGCAGCATCCAAACACCCTAACTGCAGAAACCAAACAGCCCCCAAAAAACAGCAAAATCAGCATCCAAACAGCATTACAGCAGCATCCAAACAGCCTAATTTCAGCATCCAAACACCCTAATTACAGCCGCATCCAAACAGCCCCCAAAAAACAGCAAAAGCAGCCCAAAACAACACCATTTATAGCAACAAAAACAGCCCAAAAACAGCTTTTGGTGTGCAAAAACATATCGAATACCTGTTTATAAAGTGCAAAAAAGAATATATATTAACAAGAAAATATGTATATCTTGTTTGAGCATAAAAATAACAACAAAAAATGCTTACCTTGAGCAAACAAACATGTTAAAGTTGTCCTTTACGACCTGTCATCTTTTGGAACCGATTCATCACATCTTCATCACTAATATTTGCAAGTGCTTCTCTTTCTACGCCACATATAACACAAGAGTTTAAAACCCTTGACGAATTCGATTCCGCAAATCTGATTTAATAATCTTCATTGCAGAAAAACATCTCTCGACACTTGCGGTTGCAACAGGCAAAATCAAAGCTAACTTCAATAATCGATACACCAAAGGATAAGAAATGTGTTTCCTTTTCTTCACCATCATTGTAGCAAGGTCGGTGATACCATTCAAGTCGAGAAAACTATTATCTTCTTTGACATTGGCATAGTACAAGTTTAGTTGACTCTCAAGTTCCATCCTTTCGATGCTATTAAAATCTTTTGGGTACAACTTACTCAACCTTATTAACTTTGATGCGTCGAATTGAGCAAATGAATCACACGGGTTCAAACAAGCCATATGTGCAAGTAATTCGGTGCTTGCCTCACTAAAACGATCACTAAACTCTTGAATTTGCATATCTACAACCGTGTTAAAACATTCAACCTCAAAGAAATGTCGATTAGTAACACTCACCCTTCCTCTCCGACCATTTGGACTAACATATACTTCATCCATGTTAACCACTCGAATATTATGCTTTTTGCAAAAAGAAGAGATTCTATCTAAAAGTGGAACAAACCCGTTTGATCTAAATTCTTTCAATTGTTCCTTGGTTGATTTGACCATTGAAACCGCTTCCACAATATCTTGGTCTTCTTTTTGGAGAGCTTGTGACAATATATTCGTGAGACCCAAAATGTATTTCATCATATGCAAATAAAATACAAAATCAAATGACTCAAAGTACACAAGAATACCACTTGCTTGATTTTGCCTAGAACCATCATTTCCTTCATTTTCCACAAATTCAAGCACCTTAATAACAGATGGAAGCAAATATATCAAACGCAAAATTGTTTTGTAGTGAGAATTCCATCTTGTATTCCCAGCTCGTATAAGAGAAAGCTCTTGGTTCTTACCCCTTCCAGTTTCGACTTCACTATTTCCAATTGCTTTTTCCACTCTTTCTTTTTCACAATCTATAAGTATATCTTTTCGTTTGCAAGAAGCACAAACAACATTCGTCACAAAGGGTTAATTTGTCAAAGAAGTCAACAACACCCAAGTGTTTTCTTGCAACCACCACAACTACTAACTGAAGTTGGTGAGCAAAACAATGTACATAATATGCGGAGTTATTTTCTTCCAATATTTTAGCTTTCAAACCATTGAATTCATCGGGCATATTGCTAGCAACATCATAACCTTGACCTCTAAGTTGTTTCAAACTCAAATTATGGTCAACAAAAAAGGAATCAATGGAAGCTTTAAGATATGAAGAAGATGTTTCCTTTACATGAACAACACCAACTAAACTTTCTTTGACTACTCCACTTTTATTAACATACCGCAAAACAATAGCCATTTGTTCTTTTTTAGTTACATCACTAGACTCGTCAACTAATAATGAAAACACGTCATCACCAATTTCTTTAAGAATAATTTGAAGCACCTCTTTTTCAAAACATTCAGCAATCTCTTTCTGAATTTGCGGAGAGTTCAATTGACAATTCTTTGGAGCCCTTTTCAAAACCGCACCAATGTTCTTATCGAAATTTCCAATTAACTTTCTCAATTCCAGAAAATTTCCCAAATAAAGAGAAGTCCCGCTCTCGTCATGACCACGGAATGGCAATTCACCATTTAAGCAATATCTAGTAGCAATAACTGAAACGTGCAATCGAATACAATAATCATTCCTTTCTTGTTCTGTTTGCTTATTAAAAGCAAAGGAAATTGATTGCTTCTGTTTCATAAGATCTTCACATTTATTAAGTGCTCGATTGTGGAAGCTTTTGAAATCACCAACATGACTAGCAAGCCTTTCTGTTTTATTACAGCCATTAAACCCTTCTGTTACAAATGCTTCGTTGCCTCCTTGATGACCAAAATCATCTCTAAATAAGTAACAACATAAGCAAAAGGCTTTTTCTGCCTATACACTATATTCTAACCAATTACCATATATATTGAACCAACTTGGGACAAAACGCCTTGATTTATTACCTATGATTGTTCTTTTAAAGTCATGACCCTTTGGTTGACAAGGTCCTCGATTCCAATATTTTCGCCTTATATCATCTCTTTGATTAACATTATATTGTGAAATTCTTGGTCTATCAACCAGATCCCAAGGAAGATCATTCAAGTCAATCACATCAATAGGTTCATTAGGCTCTTTCTTTGTAGCTTGTTCAGTAACATGATCGGATGTTGATGAAGACGGTGTCTTTCTTTTAAAATACTTTTCCATGTTTTTATACAAATGAGAAACAATACTTTAAACAATTATAACATATAAGTGACAATCATAATTCACAAAATCTAGTTACCTAAGTGGCTAAGTACTACATCTAACATCTTAATAGGGTAATAAAAACTAGCAATTAATCAATATTCAATAACACAATTTGTTTATAAAAGTAAAAGAGAAGTTAGGGTTTTGAGTTTCACTTACCAAGTTTTAAGGTAGAAGATGGAGAAACAAAAGACAATGCTTGAATGACTGGTTTTAGGCCTTTAGGGCATGAATGAATGATTAGTTTTCCCTCCTCTTTGTTCACAACTGATGACTGACTGATCGATTCTTTTTTTTTCTATTTTGTTTTTGAACTTGCGAATGGGTCTTATGATACCCTGATCTTTCGTTTCCCTCCTCTCCTCAGTCCTCTACGTGATATATTTTACAAAAGAAAAAATTACATGTTGGGCTCAATTTTGTTGAGGGCAATTTTATTTTTGGGCTGAGGGCATGACACATAAAAGTCCAATAAAGCCCAAAATTTTACACTGTATAAAAAATTTCTGAGCCAATTTGTTGAGGGCACCGCCCCCTCCTTATGAGGTCCTTCCGCCCCTGCGTAGATTAGTCGGTCAAAAGATCGAAAATCATGGTTACCATAAAAAACCTTATTATAGTTAACACTCAAGCTCTCTCTCTCTCTCTCTCTATATATGTGTGTGTGTATATATATATATATATATATATATATATATATATATATATATATATATATATATATATATATATATATATATATATATATAGGGTAAGGATCTAGTGAGAAGAAACCTTAAAATGAGAAGAATGAGAAATAACTATAACTTCGTATTTGAGATGCATCGACTTGAATTAGATGCATCTCTATTCATTTAGATGCATCACAATTAGTTTCGAAAGTGATTTTGAAGTGAAAATGATGCAAAGTAGTAGTAACAATAAATTTGACACGCATAAGACGAAAAATACATAAGATTCGTCTAACTTGAAGAAATGCATCTAATATATGTATATGCATCTAATTTTTAGCTAAAAAATATATTATTATGCATCTAAAAGATTAGGGATGCATCTAATTCAAATTGATGTATCTCTAATGTGTAGTTATAGTTATTTCTCATCTTTCTTATTTTAAGGATTCTTCTCATTTGATCCTTAGTCTATATATATATATATATATATATATATATATATATATATATATATATATATATATATATATATATATATATATATATATATATATATATATATATATATATATATATATATTGTAAACACGTCAAATTTTTAAACGTTGAATTAAAGGTGCGTTTGGTATGATCACGGAGTTAGAATAGAAATTGAAGTTGATATAAATTGAAAGAAAAAGAGAAGATAAAAAAATAAATAATTACATAAAATTTTGTTTGTTTTATAAATGTTATAGCAATCAATTAAAATTTTAGTAAAATTGTATTATTATAATAATGATAATAAAAATAAAGGTCCACCCTGAATCTGAAAACTTTCAATGAATATGAAATAATTGTTTTACTGTTATGGAATACATTTCTCTCTACTAGAATCTAATGGAATTTCAAAATGAAGATATTTTTATTTGAATATTATTTCAATTTAAATAAACAATGCGTTACAGAACGATCTATAAAACACTTGATACCTTTTCATTAATTGATAAAAGTAAGTGTGAAACATAAAAGTACAATATTATGTAAAGGTTAAAAATGAGTCAAATGAAAAAGACAAAAAAGGTGGGAAGTCAACAATCAAAACCCAGGCACATCCCTGAGATTCGGAGATATGATCCATTGTTTTAACACCCATAGGCCTAAAACAATCGTTTTTTTTTTTTTTTTTTTTTTTTTTTGATTCCATTCCTCAAACCGTAAACCCTGGCAACAAACACATCCCAAGTCTTTGTGGCATCATGGCACACATTAATTTATTTGACCGGAAAACCTAAGGGTATTTGTTGTGCGAGAAGAGCCCCACACCTTCTGCAAGAGAAGCGTTATATCAAACAAGTGAGTTAAGAGATGTCTCAAATGAAAAAGGGCAAGTACACCTTAGTTTTCATTATTGTAATATCATAAATGAAAGATGTTTTATACTTCACAAGTTCACAATGAAAGATGTTTATACTTCACAGGTTCACAAGTTGAACATTAGAGGATTGTAAAAATGGTATCAAAACTACTAACACAAGATATAATCACCCAACCAACCACCCTTTGGTGAACTTTTATTATAACAATATACACAAGAAGACTTGTCCCCAACACGGATTCAAGCCAAGAACAATACAACTGAAAACTAGTAGTCCCTCTATTAGGTGCTACTTACAAAACTCACTCACTAAACCAAACCCAGTAAACCAAACTGTATCAAAGATATAAACCCACAATCAAGAAGATCTTGATGTATAACTAAACCAAACTACTACTAAACCCAGATGCTAAACAATTGTTGAGAGAGTAAGACTATGTGAGAGATCAGAGAAACGTATGAGTAAGATAATGAAACCCTAGCTCCATCTCAATCTTTATATAGCCCAATGTTACACATAAGTCCCTGCACATACAAAACTAACATAACCAACACCAAAGTTAAGTGTTAGTAAAACAAGACTAAGAAACTTTACATATTAAACCCTCAAGTTTAATAAGTTTGACATAAGATATTTTCCAATACCCTCCCTCAAACTTATTAAACAAACAATTTTAACATGCCAAGCTTTTTTACCAAAACAGAATGCTGTGCAGAACTAAGAGCCTTAGTGAAAATGTCAGCAATTTGACTTTTAGAGTCAACATGCACATTTTTTATAAGACCAGAAGCAACCTTTTCCCTCACCAAGTGAACATCAATATCAAAATGTTTAGTTTTTTCATGCATCACAGGATTAGCGGCTATTTGAATAGCAGATTTATTGTCACACAATAATTCAACTGGAAGTAACTCAGTTACACCCAGGTCTTCTAAAACCTTTAACATCCACATAACCTCACAAGTAACAGAGGCCATACTTCTATATTCTGCTTCAGCAGAAGATTTAGAAAGTGTGGCTTGGTTCTTGCTTTTCCAAGAAACCAAGTTATCATTAACAAACACACAATATCCTGAAACAGATTTCCTTGTTATAAGACACTTAACCCAATCTGAATCAGAATAAGCAACCATTTTGAACCCATGGCTACACTTATCAAAACCAATTCCACTTCCAGGAGCAAGTTTCAAGTATTTAAGAACTCTTAAACCAAGATTTAGATGAGATTGTAAAGGAGCATGCATATGTTGACTCAAACAGTGAACAGCATAAGATATATCAGGTCTAGTTAAAGTGAGATAAATAAGTTTTCCTACCAATTTTTGATAACTAGTAATATTTTTCAAAAACTTATCATCACTAGACTCTTTATGTTCTAAAACAATGTTTTCAGGCAAAGGAGTCAACACAGGTCTGCAAGCTAACAATCCAAACTCATTTAACAATTCAAGACAATATTTTCTTTGATTTAAACACAAACCAGTTTTAGTTCTTAGAACTTCAATTCCAAGAAAGTATTTAAGCTCTCCCAAATCTTTAATTTTAAACTTGGTTTTTAAAAACTGTTTAACATTTTCAATTTCAATATCACAATCACCAGTAATAACCAAATCATCAACATAAACAAGTAAGAAAACAACAGTCTTGTCATTCCTCTTAATAAACAAAGAATGATCATTCTTAGACTGTACAAACCCAGCTTCAAACAAAGCTTCAGACAACTTATGATTCCATTGTCTAGGAGCTTGTTTAAGCACATATAGAGACTTTTTCAATCTCAAAACCTTGTTATTTTCTTCTTTAAAATACCCTGGTGGAGGAAGCATATATACTTCCTCTTTTAGATCACCATACAAGAAAGCATTATTCACATCCATTTGAAAAAGTTTCCAAGACTTTTGAACAGCTAAATTAATTAAACATCTAACTGTTCCCATTTTAACCACAGGACTAAATGTTTCCTCATAATCTATTCCTTCTTTTTGTCCATAACCTTTAGCTACCACTCTAGCTTTATACCTTTCAATTTCACCATTAGATTTTAACTTGATTTTCCAAACCCACTTGCTACCAATTGGTTTTCTACCAGCTGGTAACTCTGTTTCTTCCCAAGTATCATTTTCAAGTAAAGCATGAACTTCCTCATTCATAGCATTAATCCACCTAGGATTTTTGCTAGCCTCATTATAACTACTTGGTTCAACAGACTTATTCAGACTAGATACAAAACAACAATTCTCAGCACTCAATAAAGTATGATTTGCATACTTGTTTAAACCATATCTAACCTTAGTATCAAGCACATAATCATTCAACTTAGCAGGCAAATTTTAAGTTCTTTTAGACCTTCTATGACTAACTTCCTCATTATTTTCAAAAATATTTTAAGAACCAACATTTCCCTCAGATCTTATATTATCATCTAAAGGAGTTGCAGGGTGTGTCTCATCATATCCAGATGACTGTGAGTCACACTCAAAACCTGGAAAATGTATCTGTTCAACCATTCCAGGTGACTGAGTAATCACAGTCTCCTCTGGTTGATGATCCCTACCTTCTCTACCAACAGATGTATTTCCTTCTCTATTATTATCATCATTGGGAGGATCAGGAATAGAAGTTTTAGGTGTAGTTTCAGACTCAACATTATCAAAAAAGTTTAAACTTGAAATCTCAGATTCACATTCAGAAACAACATTTTTACTTGCTTTATAAGGAAACACAGTCTCATAAAACTTAACATCTCTAGAATATAAAACATTTCTATTTTCAAGACTCAAAAGTTTATATGCCTTTTTACCACTAGCATATCCAATTAAAACACATTTTTCAGACCTTGAAGAAAACTTATCAGATGTTTTTAAAATGGTAACAAAACACAAACACCCAAAACTTCTAAGATGGGACAGATTAGGTTCTCTTTTATAAACCATATAGAAAGGAGATTTGCCATTTAGAACAGAGGAAGGAAGCCTGTTAATCAAATATGTAGCAGTTAGAATACACTCAGGCCAAAACACAAGAGGAATCCCTCCCTGAAACATAAGACTTCTAGCAACATTTAATAGATGTCTATGTTTCCTTTCAGCTATACCATTCTGTTGTGGTGTGTATGCACAAGAAGTTTGATGAATAATACCCATAGTATTAACAAAATCAGTCATTTTATGATTTATAAACTCAGTTCCATTATCAGATCTGATCATTTTGATTTTCTTATCAAACTGTGTTAAAACCAGGTTATAAAAATTAACAAACATTCCAAACACCTCATCTTTAGTTTTAAGCATATACACCCATACAGACCTGCTATAGTCATCAACTATAGTAAGAAAATACTTAAAACCCTCCCTGCTAATCACTTTGTAAGGACCCCATACATCAAGATGTATAAGTTGTCCAAAAACAATAGACTTAGTTTCACTTAAAGGAAAAGGATCCCTGCTTTGTTTTGCCTTATGACAAACATCACAAGGACCTTCATGATTCACATTAGTCAAGTTTAAAGAAGATTTTAAAAGTTTCAAAACCTGATTAGCAGGATGCCCAAGCCTATTATGCCAAACTTCCTTAGACACATAGCATATAAAAAACTCACTCTTATTCATAACAGCAGAACTAACACATTCATTGTCAAACATGTAAAGACCACCAAACTCACTACCAGTCCCCAGAACTTTCTCCTTTTTCAAATCCTGAATGTAACATTTAGTTTCATCAAAACCAACACACAACTTACTATCTTTAATCATTTTATGAACAGATAAAAGACTAACAGAATATTCAGGAACAACTAACACATCAAACAACACAACATTATTATTTAATCTCAAATTTCCTACATGGGTAATTTTGGCCAAAGTACCATTAGGGTGTCCAACAGTCATGTTTAAGTCAGACATATCAACAACCCCAAACATTTTATCAATATTATTAGTCATATGTTGGTTAGCACCAGAATCAATAATCCAGCCCAAATGATAACTCACACCATTAACTTTTAAATTGGCACAAAAGAACCTATAGAAATTTTGATTAAATAACACATTGCAATTAAAAAAGGAACAAGAAGCACTACCTGCCATATTGGCATGTGCAGAGGTACTGGTTTTGTCATTCAAAAGACTCATCAACTTTAACACCTGTTCATTAGTGAAGGACAGAGTACTAGCATTTTTACCATCACTATTAACATCAACATTATTGCTTTTATTAAACCCATTAACAGGTTTCAAGTTAGGATTCTTTTTGAACCCAGGTGGATAACCTATTAACTCAAAACATCTGTCAATAGTGTGACCTTTTAAACCACAATGCTTACAAATCAAATTATCATAATTCCCTCTATTACCATTCACATTGTTACTAGGCCAATTGTTATTAAAATTTCTCCTATTATTCCCATTTGGTCTAGACACAAATGCAGAAACCTGAGGCTTCTCAGATTTCATAGAGGTACTAGGTATCCCTCTATGAGATTCTTCCCTAGAAATTATGACAAAAGCATCTTTAACTTCAGGAAGAACTTCCCTAGTTAAAAGACTGCTTCTTATAGGTTGAAAAATGTCATCAAGACCCATAAGAAATTGCATAAGTTTCAACAATTTAGCATGATCAACTAATTCAATTCTAGCCTCACAAACACAATCAGGTAACTTGGTAAGAATATCAAATTCTCTCCATAAAGAATTCAATTTGTGATAATACTCAGAAACAGGTAAACCACCTTGTTTAAAGTTGTTAATCTTTTTAAGCAAATTAATCACAACAGAATCATCAATTCTATCATAAGTATCTTTCAAATCTTTCCAAACAACAGAAGCATTATCAGAAAACACATGACCAAGATACACATCTTGAGATAAAGAAGTTAATATCCAATTTAACACAACAGCATTACACCTATCCCATTGAGCTTCTAGCAAAGGACTAGCAACATAAGCAGATCTAAGACAAGTACCATCAAGAAACCCCATTTTATTCTTAATTTGTATGGCCAATTTAATAGCACTAGCCCAGATCCTATAATTCTCAACTCCAGTCAATTTCACAGTCACTATAGAAGCACAATTAGAATCATTAGGATGAAGATGCAGAGGATTACTCTGATCCAAACTACTAATCATAATAGCCATGATAAACAAACAAAACAAGAACAGATAGCCACAAACAAACCTAAACAGAACCAAACAAATAACCAACTAACAGAAACCAATAAGAAAACAAAAAACCTCTAGACTAAACACACACCCAAGATCTAACTTAGGCCTAGCCAAGTGAACTAGAGCTGACCAGAGCAGGTATTCACACCATTCAAATGATGGCAGATCAAGATGTTAGTCAACTCGTTTGCACCCACTTAACTAAAAACTAGTTAATCTTAAGAGAAGAAACAAGAAACTTACAGTGCTATACGGAAAATGCAGCGGAGAACCAATCAATCACTCTAGATTCACTTAGTCTAGAGTAATTGATCCAAGAATCAACCCAGAATCAATCAACCAAAAAAAATTCAAAAAACCCCCAAATTCCAAATTAGGGTTTTATGAAATCAAAACCAAGAATCAACAATAAACAGTTGATTCTCCAAGAAACCACCACCAATTGCTTCCAATTGATCCAAGAACCAAAACCCCCAAAAATTAGGGTTTCAAGAGAAAACCCTAAAATCGATAAAATCAAGAACCACTCAGAACCCAATCCAAATCAGAACCTAGGGCTCTGATACCATGTAAAAATGGTATCAAAACTACTAACACAAGATATAATCACCCAACCAACCACCCCTTGGTGAACTTTTATTATAACAATATACACAAAAAGACTTGTCCCCAACACGGATTCAAGCCAAGAACAATACAACTGAAAACTAGTAGTCCCTCTATTAGGTGCTACTTACAAAACTCACTCACTAAACCAAACCCAGTAAACCAAACTGTATCAAAGATATAAACCCACAATCAAGAAGATCTTGATGTATAACTAAACCAAACTACTACTAAACCCAGATGCTAAACAATTGTTGAGAGAGTAAGACTATGTGAGAGATCAGAGAAACGTATGAGTAAGATAATGAAACCCTAGCTCCATCTCAATCTTTATATAGCCCAATGTTACACATAAGTCCCTGCACATACAAAACTAACATAACCAACACCAAAGTTAAGTGTTAGTAAAACAAGACTAAGAAACTTTACATATTAAACCCTCAAGTTTAATAAGTTTGACATAAGATATTTTCCAATAAGGATAGATCTCACTTCTTTGCTATCATTGATTCTTAAAAAGTACTTTTTGTCATCATATTGATTTTAGTTGTATCATATTTATTGTTGGAGATGCTCCAAATCATCTATTAAGATGGTTTAGTAAATGTACCACATAAATATTTATTTGACCAATGAAAGTCTAAATCTAATGACGTTCTTCCAAGTAACTTCATGTTGACATCCATATTAGTCAAATAACAAAACCCATGGTAGATACTTTCGTATTTCAGAAAAAAAAATATATTTCCTTATTAGATAATATTTTAATTATTATTTTTTAATTTAAAATTTTAAAAATTTGTTTTGTTGATATACTACACAAGTAAAAGATAAATACAAAAAATATAGATAAGATGCAATTAACAACATGATTAAATTTTATAAATGATTATCTTTAATAATAAATAAATATAATTAAAAATTATAAATCAGACAAATCAAATATTAAAATATTTGTTTTTTAAGAAATAAAAATATATCATTCAAAAAAATTAAAAAAAACTTGCGCGTGCACAAGTATTATAACTAGTTTGACCACTACCAACAAATCTCTCGAGTAGGAAATATTGGCTTTCGAGTTCAAAAGACTTCAAAATCATGTAAGGAATATATTTAACTTCGCATTTAAACATCAAAGTAGTCATGTCGATCCACCTAAATTAATCTTTTTTAATTTTCGCAAAAAACAAAATTTTACATTTTTGAGATTGTCTTAAATCATGTAGTACAACTTTTATAAGGTCATATTTTAATTTTTACTAAAATGCATTTGGTATCATCAAACATATTTGGGAAAAAAGATCTCTGAAAAAGAAAGAAAACATGCGAAGCTTGTAATCCAATTATCCAACAAGCATACCAAATTTCAACCATGAGTGAGTAAATTCTAGACTATCACTCTGTTCCTAAGTTTTGATGCGAAAGAAAAGACGAGAAGAGGTTAAAATGGACAGAAAAGAAGAGAAGAGGAAAAGTTATTATTTATACTACATATAAAGGAAAAATGGTCAAAGTGAAAAAGTGAAAAGTCAAGTAATGTGAAATGTTGAAAAATCTTATTAAAGGAAATTATGAAATATAATTAATACTCTTATTAAAACACCCCATTACTTAAAAGTACAATGATTTATTCACATTTTACAACCAATTAAAAACGTATCTACCAAATTAAATACAACCAATTAAAACAATTAATACAAATCACAAACCAGGTTAACCCGGGATGCTTCAAACCCGACGGGTTGAACTGGTTTAATTTGACCCGTTTTCGACCCAACCTAGCAAGTTGACCCTGTTTAAATCGATCAATTTTTCGACCGGAACGGTTCAACCGGTTGAACCACCCGTGTCGAACCGGGTTTCAAACCATTATGTTTAATTCTTAAATCTTCAAACTTTTATTATTTTTCGTTTATAACCCATAAACTTTTTTATCACTAAAACTATATGTCACTATAAAATCCCGTTGCTATGCACGGGTCGACCCTGGACACTTCAAATCCGTCGGGTTGACCCGGATTAATTAAACCCGTTTTTGACCTAATCCGTCGGGGTTACCCGGTTTAAATTGACCCATTTTTTGACCAGAACGGTTCTACCGGTTCAACCACCCGGGTCGAACCGGGTTTCAAAACACTATGTTTAATCCCCAAATCCTCAAACGTTTATTATTTTTCGTTTATAACCCATAAACTTTTTATCACTAAAACTATCTGCCGCTATAAAATCCGGTTGGTATGCACGGGTACTCGTCTAGTATTTTTAATTCGTGTTCCTGAGTTGGAGAGAAAAAAAAGTAAGAATAAAAATGATGATTTTACTATAATGCTCTATATTGTAGATATATTATATGTTATGGCATTTAAGACATTTTGATTATTATTGGTTTCCATAATTACTTTATTTCCAAATTATCTCACATTTGAGAAGAAAGTTTAAGAGAGAAAATTAGGCAAATTTCCACTCTTCTTTCTTAAAAAAAACTCGGGAACATAATTTTTTTTTAATTTACCATCCACTTCTCTTCTTTTCTTTCAAAAGTAAAACTCGAGAACACAGTAACATGTTATCAAAAACAAAAGAGTTAATTTTAAATGGTCCTTGTGGTCTGTTGGGTTTAACGGAAATAGTCCATAAACTTTCTTTTAACGGATCCTCTCCCTATGGTTGTGACCCGTAATTGGGTTTGGTTCTTGAGACTAACTGTCGCTAGTTTTTTCCGTTAAAAAAAAATTTAGAAATTATTTCATTCAAATCAAGTTTACATGTCATTCTTCCCCTTCCAAGGTAGGTTAAGAAATATCCCATATAACTTTTTCAATGAATCACCAAGCTGGAGTGTTTGTACAATCCGATGGACAAAGAAAAGTAACATGAAAAATTAGTTAAAAATAACTGAAACAAAACTAAAGTGTCTTTTTTTTTTCTTCGTAATACAAATACTAGCTACATGCATTCTCATTTGAGTTACAAACTTGCTTGATCCCTCAGGATTTAGCGTCTTCTCTTTCTGTCATAAAAATCAATTTCTTATGAAAATATTCTAAGACTAAAAGAGGCTTAAAAGTATTTAATAAGAAATTGATTTGTATTACAGAAAGAGAAGTCATTAAACCTGAGAGATCAAGCAAGTTCGCAACTAAAATAGGAATGCAGGTAGCTAGTATTGTTTGGGACGTCGAAGCGTGGAAGCGAGAAGTTAAGGAAAAATATAGAGTTGTTAGATGATTCAGGTTTTCTTATTTGTATGAGTAATTTATAGGTAGATCTATTTTTGGATCTACTTTCTATGTAATCTCTGTTATAATCAATGAAATAATATCAAATTTAACTTAATAATAATAATAATAATTATTATTATTATTATTATTATTATTATTATTTATTTATTTATTTATTTATTTTTTGTGATAAATCATGGTTGGAACTCGGTATGCTTGTTGGATTACAAGCTTCAAAAATCTTTTTGTGCATTTCAGTAAATATTAAAATATGTGGCAACCTTATAAAAATTGTACTACTACATGATTTAAGACAATCTCAAACTTGTAAAATTTTGTTCTTTGCGTGAATTAAAAAAGACTACTTTACGTGGATTGACATGACTACTTTGATGTTAATATGTGAAGTAAAATATGTTACTAACGCGATTTTGACGTATCTTGAACTCGAAAGTCAATATTTCCTACTTGTGAGACTTTGTTGGCGGTGGTCAAATAACTAATATGAACGTTTACATGAGGAATTTGGGCAGGGTGGGATGTCACGTACGGACGACGAAATAGAGCGGTTTGCGCTGGTTCCCATAAAGCTGCAGGCCTGAATAATAATAATAATAATAATAATAATAATAATAATAATAATAATAATAATAATAATAATTATTATTATTATTATTATTATTATTTATTTATTTATTTTTTAGTAAGAAATAAATATCAAAACACAAAACTATTTTTTTTTTCAAAAAAAGGAAAAACGAATGTTGCTTGAAGGCAACATTTGGAAACACTAATGTTGTTACATTTGGACATGGTAATGCCGGAGACCTCAATTTTTGCCTTCTCAAAGAATGGCAGCGGCATGCTCCTCTTTGGTAGAGGGTAGTATGTCACTTTGACGCGGAGTTATGCTGCTACTTGACCACACACTAAGGCCATCCATGGCGCCTGAAGGCCGTGATGGGGCGTCTTGTTTGGCGCGTAAAGGTGGAGGTGAAGGGTTGGTTCGGTGAAGGTCTTCGCCTAACGAGAAAAAGGAAAAGGGGAGGTTTTGTGGGAATGGACGGAACTATGTAGGGGCCGGGAGGGTCCCGGCCTCTCAAAATTTGCGACAACTAGTGTAAATATGATAGGTTTTAGGGGTAATTTAGTTGAGGTTACAAACAAATCTTCGATTCGGCCCCCCAAAATAAATTCGGCTCCCCAAAAAAAATGTTCAAGTTCCGTCACAGTATGTTTTGATGTTTGTAAGTGTGTGTGTGTGAGGTATATTGTGATGTACTTTTGTATAAAGTGATGTGTTTTTATGTGTTTTGGTATACCACTATTGTTGTGAGGTGGTGGGTTAGGTGGTATGATGAAAGTGATGTGGCACTCAGGTTGAAGTGAATGAAGGTGACCATTACACCCAAACTACTTATATGATTGATGGCTCATGAGGTTTTATTAAAAAAAAGCTCAAAAATACATAGCATAGAGAGCTTCGAAACATACTAAAACTATTTGCCCATGTTGCAAACATCCCATAGAGCTTTTTCAATGAATCCCTTGGTGGTCCAAGCCAGTGTTTTTACAATGGACATAGAAAAAGTAACAGGAAAAATTAGTTTATGAATAACAGAAACAAAACTAAAGTGCTTCTTTTTGAATTAGAAATACTAGCTACCTGCATTTCCATTTTAGTGGCAAACTTGCTTGATCCCTCATGTTCCAGCGACTTCTCGTTCGGTAATACAAATCAATTTCTTATGAAATACTTCTAAGATTAAAAGAGGCTTATAAGCAAAATAAACGGGTTGATTAGACTTTGCAGCACACATATTTATTAGCTTCAACTTGGTAAAAGAGTTGATAAGCAAAATTAGTAGTTCGTATAAAGCAAATAAGTAGTTTATCAAAGCAACCCAAACACCCTTAAATGTCAAAACTATTCAATTTGCCATACGTTAGTGATATATACTGTGGTAACAGAATGCATACACATCCTCCATACTTTATGCTTAGTGATACATTTCTTGTGCAACAGTGTAAGTACACACTTGTTTAATATATGCCGCAAGAATTAACATGATCGGCAATGACATGTTAGATAAGTATCCTGCAGTATTTATCCCATTTCTATACATATAGTTCACCTTTATCCTTATGTTATTAGATTAGTTGGTGATGAAGGGGGTCGTCTACATACTACAGAAGGATGATATGATCTGCGCTTAATATATATTATGTTAATAGTAATCTTTGTCATACTGATGGAATTGGCTAGGGCCAGCAAGTATTCCATTATTGGATGTCTTTTGTCAATAGTCAAACGATATGATCAAGTTACGCAGAATAGACAAACCTAACATGGAACTCGAAAGAATAGTTACCTTAATTACATTGGGTGCTTCATGTGGGAGTGTGCTGCAGTGCCTGTTAGGTGTTGCTGAAGACGAACTTCTATCATGTGATAATTGAACACGACAAAGTTAGTATTTCATTTATTAACTTGAAAGAAGTTGATAGTTCACCAAATTTTAAAGTTATAGAAACTTATATTAACTGTGATTCATTTGTGTCATCATCTACAGAGACGATTAG
This sequence comes from Artemisia argyi, assembly GCA_030686995.1. Taxonomy (NCBI): domain Eukaryota; kingdom Viridiplantae; phylum Streptophyta; class Magnoliopsida; order Asterales; family Asteraceae; genus Artemisia; species Artemisia argyi. Next base: position 166,116,916 of record CM060695.1, read on the forward strand.
CGGAAACCACGCATCATCATCTTGGGAATCATACCTAAATAAATTGCAAGACAAGTGATATTGGTCAATCAGACTTTCACAAACTTGAAGCAGCTTACTGTATAGTATCCTATCCATGTTTAGTTTCTTGTGATCGAGTTTGCATGTCATTTATCCTAATCTATATTGTAATATCAACAAGGCACAACATCAATAGCTCATAAAGAAAAGATGAACTAAATGACTATTACTATAGTAATTGGCCGGGATAAATGTTCAAAATCAGTAGATCGAGCAACTAAAGAAAACACACAAAAGCAGAAATGTAAACTCGTGACGCTTCACAACCCAACAAAGCATTGAGACTCATCATACGAATACACAAACTAATCTAAAAATAATCACGATATATCATAAGGTCCGGCATAATTTTTACATTCTATGTTCAACACATATCAATAACCAAGTAGACATCAGACTCTAAAATATTTGAAAACGGATGACTACAATCGTGTGAAATTTCAAGGGAAGACTAAAAGATGGGTTTAAACTTTAAATATCAAACAAATTTGAGAGATTACCTGAGAGTGTATGAGAACAAAGATGATAGCAAAGTATACAGAACCATGACTTGAAATTTGATTAACGGAGACATGAACATGAAATCGTGATGTTGCTACGTTGAGTTAAACCTTAAATTCGCTACTATTGATAAAAATATCTCAATCTGGTTCTTAGATTGGCAGCCAAGAAATCACACACAAGTTAACCCTTGCATACATAGTTTGTGACACCTAAATATTAGTAATTGCTTCACTTTTATGCCTTTTTAATGATGAAAACCAAGCATAAACCCTTTATCCAGTTAGGAGCTATATATGCATGCTCATTGCGAAACAACATATAAATAATTCACCCGGAAACATGGTCAATTGGTCATGGACAAACCCAAATCAAGCTGAAACCAGCCATTTTGGTCTTTCCAAACCCATAATCTTAATCTTAACTTACAAAACAAAGATAAGAAATGAGACCAACAACTCCTACCACGGATGGGAAGGTTTCAAACCAACCAACTAACTTTTAGCAAGAACGTACACTAACCAAGTAACCATCTGATACAAAACTTGCTTAATACAGACAAATTTATTGATGAACTAGTTTATGCATAAATATATGTTGTTACAATACAACATAAACTTTTCTGCATATATTAATTAATTGAAAGAAAGGGAAAAAAATATTGTGAATGTCAATTAAATCATGCTAACAAGTAAAAGTAAATCATATAGAAATACCATACAAAAACTTAATATTTGACATAAACATATTAAATAAAACAATATATATAAGTTGATCTGATATATTCCTTATTGAGCAATTTACGATTCACCAGCGATCGTATTAATCTTTCTTTTTAATTTAAAGGGCAAATAATATAAAAAGGTAACATACTTGCCACAATTTCTTCGATTGGGTAGTGAACTACAAAATTTCCCATTTGGCACTATTAACTTGTCTTTTTTTCTTTTTCTGGGTATTTTGTAAAATTTTTGAACAATTTTGCCCCTTATAGCTAATACAAAATTTTTTTTCCCGAAGGGCAAAATTGTCCAAAAATACCCAGAAAAAGAAAAAAGACAAGTTAATAGTGCCAAATGGGAAATTTTGTCGTTCACTACCCAATCGAAGAAATTGTGGCAAGTATGTTACCTTTTTATATTATTTGCCCTAATTTAAAATCAGCAGAGGGTGCAACGCAAACAAAACTGTCAACATACCGAACAGTTATGGTTTGGAAAGGTGGGTTAGTCCTGTTATATACTTAAATGATTTAGCATCCAGATCATAAAAATTTAAAAGATTACATTACGCTTCAAAAAGAGACTCATTATTAACTGTGAATCTATATGGATATTTCGTATGATTGATAGGTTCTTTGAAGATATAGGGATTTACCCATTATTTAGCCACCTTGTACTCATTCACCACACCTCAAATTAAACTTAACATTTACAAAGTTTACCATTCCACATTACCAATTATCTTGAAGAATTTGGTCTCCAGTTATACTTAATGTCCATAAACACTATTCGTAAGCATTGTTACAGTCAATTTTGTATATTCCTGAATCTAGCTCTCAGATTTTTCACCAACGAAGTTAACTAGCCTCGCTTGCTTCAATATAATGCACTTATAATCATCAAAACCAAACCTAACCAAGTTTGAAAGCCTATATATACCGATTACATATACAAAATAGGATTCAACCCCCCACCCCCTCCCAGTTAACATGGTCCTGGAGAAACCCAAATCAAGCTTGCAACAAGCCATTTTAGCTTTTGCAAACCATAATCTTAACTGACAATACAAAGATCGGAAACGAAACCCAATTCCTACCATGGGATCGATGGAATGGTTTAAACCAACAAACCTTTAGCAAGAATACCAACCATCCGATACAAAAGTTGCATAATTCATGATAATCTTTTAATAAACTAACATGCATGTTGTATATATAGCAGCATAAAACTTCTATGCGTCAAGTAAATGGCAAGCACTTATAGCGAACAATCAATAATCTATAAATACAATACAAAAACTTAATATTTGACGAAAATTACCAATTAATTAAGAAGCAAAGTATTATGCAAAGTAAATCTAACAAAAAGATATAAGTTGCTCTGAGATACTCCTTATCGAGCTTTTCTAAGATTCACCATCGACCAAATTAATCTTTCTTTTTTTTAGATTAGAATCAGCAGTTGTTGCAGCAGGCGATCCACTCTTAGAGGGTGCTACCCAAACAAGACTGTCCACATATGGTACAATTCTGGTATCCGTTCGTGTGATCAGTCTCAGCATGTACTTAAATGATTTAGCAACCGGATCATACAAAGATAAACGATTACGGTAAGCATCAAGAAGATACTCTTTATTTACGGTAAATCTGAATGGAGATTTTGTACGACTTAAAAATTTATTAAAGATATAGCATTTTACCCATGATTCAGCTACCTTGTACTCATTCATCAACCACATCTCATATTTACTATGTCCTAGGTGCGAAATCAAACAAAGTTTACCGTTCCACATTCCTAGATAGTTCCACCAGCGGCGTTCACGTCCATCAACTTTTTCACAATCAGGAACAGGTATCAGACAGAAAGTCTTTTCATGCAAATCAAACGCCACTATCCTTAATTCTTTGGTCATACAATCATAACCAATCCAATGAACATGTCCATCATGCCACCCTACACACACCTCGTCTCTACATAAATCTCTCACCTGGGAGGGAAACCTTTCAGTGATTACTTCCCATGAACCTTTTCTCATGCTATATACCTCCACTTGCCACTCATTATTTCTAATATCTGATAATCCCTCAAATATTATAATTTTAACGACTTTGTAATCATCAGCTTTGGGATCAAACCCAAACCGTAAGTACTCATCTTCACATATGGAGCCGATACTATATGATGGGAGTGATAAAAAGGCAGAAAGTGAGGGGTTCCAAATGTGAACGCCACAGGTGGGACGATGTAAACCTTCTTCAGTAATAAAGCATATTAATCCGTTAACTGAACCAATAAGAAAACAACTACCCCATGGTGGTCTTTTTACAGGGAGTTGAAGGAAATTAGATAGTTCGCGATTTGGAGGTCGAGAGTAGTGTGCTGTGCATGGATGATCTTCAAAATCAAAATAAAATCCATTGTCGAATTCGAGCAGGATTTCTTTCTTGGAATTGATTGAATGATCAAGGTGGGACTTAATAAAAGAGGGCATAGTTATGAACTCATTCCAGGATTTACACACACACTTCATTCGAGCAAGTAGTTTTGCTTGCAACCTAATGAATACTTCATATAAAACATCATCAGGAGCGTTTTCCATTGTCGCAAAACTAAATTTTCATTAGGGTTTTTCTGCATCTATCAGATAAGTAGAGAAATGGGCCACCTGTTTTGTAAGGCCTCGATATCTTTTACTCTATGCATGTTTTGACTCTTTGTATAACGACGACCCATGTCTACAAGTTGTAAGCAAGGCCCAATTTAAAAAAAAAAAAAAAACTTGTACACTTTTTATTATTCTGGTAACGAATAGCCCGATGACTACATAGTATTTGGTTTTTTTATGTTATGTCACAATTAATTTACCCTGTGATGTTGGTGTCTTAGCGGATCGGATAACCATTTGCATTATACTTTTATCGACACTTTCTTAACTTTTAGTGACACTTAAAAGTAGTGAAGAGGTGTTTATAGAGAAATATTGATATTAACCATCAAATTGCTTTCTTGGTTTTACTCCAACACCTACGCATGTGCGCGCGTAGGGGTGCTGAAAATCGGATTTCAGGGCCAAAATGGGTTTCAAGTTTGTGAACTCATGCTCTCTCACGCAACCTGCGAACACGAATGCAGCTCCGAAAATCCGTCTGTGCGCAAATCTTTTTGCTGCAAATTCGGTTTCCTAGCTTTCAGATTTTGTATCAATCTATTTTAGGAATAGATATAAAGTTATTGAACAAGTTATGATGAATCATTTTGTGTAAATAAAAGATATGCAAATCGCGTTTTAATATAACCGATTTGATTAATTATGTCACATATTTAATCTTGGTGAACAAGATATCTTTTTAGTATAAATAAAGTCATAATCTCATTTAGTTTTTATTCCAAGAGACAAATTTCCATCTAGCATCGATCAAGAACACACAACTTTTCCTTGATCTTTCAATCAAGTTTGTTACCTGTCCGGCAGTACATCTGCTTTGGCTATTGTACCCTGGGAAATAAACGACGAATATGTTTTAGGGAATTGTATTAAACTCGAGCCTCGTGCCTTGACCTTTAGTGTTTTATTTTAATTATCGTTAATTAGCGATTGTCTTCTGCTTCTAATCCTTTCTGTATTGTAATATGATTCATATTAACAAAAGTGTAACCGTTTCCCTACAAAGATTGCCTAAAAGTCTTAGCTTAAAAGTCAAATTAACCAAGTTAACACTTAAACAAGCTGGAGTTGATTTTACTTCAACGTTACACTAAAAATTCTGAGATATTAATCAAGTTCAGGTGCTCATTCTGAGCTAAAAGCACACACAACAATAGATATCAAAACAAAATATAAAAACAAGAAGAAGAATAAGGTCACCAAATCCAAAAATCAGCACCACCTCAACGGGTTTTAGTTGAGGAACCAATTGTTCTTTTGCTAAAATGACCTACACCAAATTTTAATGAGTTTTATGTTTGAAAAATGATTTGTAGGCCTAAAACAAGAACCTAAATTTAGACCTAAGAATTTGATTGATGCATTTGAAAAAGTGGTTGGTGTAAAAATATGAGAGAGAAGAAATGTACATATTACACTTGTCATTAAATAAATGGATTAAGTCTAACTTTAGGTCTACTTGTTAGGCTTATATATCAACACTCTGTATGTTTCACCACAAGAAAAGTTTCATGTCTCTTAAATGGGTAAATCAGTCAGTTTTGTTTAGTGTTTAAATTATTTTTTTGCTAACCTTCCGCATCATCTTCTTTACTACTTATAAAAGAAAAATGGTCAAAGGGAAATGTGGAATTGTGAAAAGTTGAACTTTCGGTCAATCCCGATTTTACCCCTACATAATAAAGGAAACTATGGCTTGTAAACATTATCATATGTCTTCTTCTATACGATTCCCATTATAATTCAAACAAAAACTGACAGTTTCAATTCACAATTAATTGCAAGCATTCAAAAATCATCCAAAAATAAGTTACAATTTTTTCTTTATATCTTTGATTCACTCATTATCATAAACCCTAACATCGCCAGTGGGTTTTTTTGCTAAAGAGTCTTCAAATCGGTAATTATCCCTTAATTTTGTGGGTATTTAATTTAATATATTTGATTTGATTAAGTTCAAGTAAATCTTTATTGTATCAAAACCCTAATTTTTGTTTTGGGGAAGACTGTGTGTATGAATTGGGGGAAAATTATTTTTATGAATCGGTTTTTCATAAACTATGATTTAGCTACAGTTACTTTCTTTTATATGCTAGAAGGCTGGATAGTTGTAGAAATATAATGAATTTCGTAACTAAAGGTACCAATAAAGCCATACGATTGTTGCCTAACCTGTGATTAATAGTTCAATATCATAGTCTTCCTTTTTTTGCTATGGAGGCATAAGGTACCTTGCTTATCTATTTTTGTTATACAAGTTTATATTAAAATTTATTGTTTATTTTAGGGCTTAAATAAAGAGTTGTTTGTTTTAGCTTATATAATGGTCAATAGTGGATTGCCTGATATACCAGCAAGCATTCCATCATGGATCTATATTTTCTTTTTGTAGATCTAAGTTTTTGGAGTCGTCCAACGCCGCCCTTGCCGAAATATTCCTCTGCTGCCGCCGCTTCCTTACTGCTACCACCGGGAACCACAGCTATTGCCGGAAAAATGGTTTCTTTTTAAGGTTTGTTATAAAAGTTTTATTCCAAGTTTATTGTTTATGTTTTTTCGATTCTGGGTAACGGGGTTGGTATTTTATATAGTTTGTTGCACCTACTGCTGTTGTTATCTATGTTTGGAGGTCATGTGACTGTCGGAAATCTGGAAGTAGACAATTGTTTTCAGAGCTTGATTTTGTGTATGATATTGTTGGTTTGTTTTTAAGGTTTGTATTTTTTCCATGAATAGAGACAAGTGAAATGAAGTTGGCGGCTGACGTACAGTTGGCAACTGCTGCAATGTTGCCATCACCTGTTTTGCTATGGAGGCATAGGGTACCTTGCTTATCTATTTTTTCTATTGTATTGGTGTGTTGGTTGTATTATAAAAAGGGGTATATTTAAAGATGTGTTCGAAACTGATTTTGTTTGTCGATTAATTTGAACTTAAGAATTAATTTATGACTTTTGGTCGAATGTGGATGTGCTTTTGCTACTTGAAGTTTCATAATCATATATTCTCTTGAGTGCATGGAAAGTATTATTATCTATGCAAGTTATAGATAAAATGAGGTTATAGTAAGGTATACGAGTGATTTGATCATACCCTTTGATAATTTGCTTTTGTACAGCCACCTAGCGTGACGTTCAGGATCACTGGGGCTGATGTTTTGGTGCCACCAGAGAACATGTTTTTGGAAAATGAAAAGGGGGTGAGTTGCTTGGCGCTAGCATTCTCTGTCCTTTTTACTAAACAAACTTGAAAAGTAAAAAAGTGAATTTGGTCAACCTTGAAACTGAACAAACTTGACAGAAATTGGTTTGGAAAGTAATCAATGCAAATGAGAAGGAAAGTATTTTAAGGCAAATATTGAATCATTAATAGGCTTTTACACGCCTTCAATTTGAAACCTAAAACACTTCCACTCTCTAACCTAAAACACAAATAAGTGGCCTTGTAGGTAAATTAGTGCGGATTTGTATGTCATGTAACTGTACTTGTTTTGTTGTTATTATGGGAAACCGATGATTGGAAACATGAACCATTCGATTTTCTTATCCAGAATGAACCGGTTAGGATGTCACTTGAAGAATTTCTTCTTGCTATGGGCATTTCAGCGGTATAATTTTTTTCAGCATGCTTAGATAGTTTACTTGTGTTATCAATATCAATCGGTGTATATGATTAAACATCAATCTTTCATTTGTCGTAAAATGAGAAGTTGTAATGGGAGAGTGAATCAATGATAAAATGAGAAGTCGGAAAAACTGTCTACTTGTTGCAATTAAACAGAGACGTCTTATGCTCCTTTTGTTCCATAGGTTGTACGTTCTTTCACCAATGGTCTTGAAGCACTTATATCAACTGAGTACAATATACTTAAAACTTCAACATTGTGTTTACAACCAATTGACCATTCAATGAAGCAATAATGAAATCGTACTGTTTTGTGCCAGGTTGCTGCTGTAACTGTGATATGTGTACAGTCTGAACCAAGTTACATACCTTTAATCACAGACGTGTTGTATTCATTGATCCCATTGGCACCTGCTGAGATTGGAGGGTCACCAAGAGCTTAAAGTCTTCAAATTAGGTATTGGCTCTTTCTTATGTTTTATAGATTCGTATATAGTATAACCATTTCTTGCATTGTTTAGACTTTTAATCATTGTAAATTTACAATAACTACTAATTATCCCCCACCCACCCCACAAGTTACTTTATTATTAATGATTCGCCAAACGCGGTTTTATGATATCTATCACACCGCTTTTTATTACTCACAAACCAACGCTTGGTGTTCAACTTAAAGAATGTAAAACTGTATTCTACGATCATACAGTTTAGTGGTTCACGTAGTGGATTCAAGGGCAGGGTTCAGTGGGTTGCATCCATGAGGTTAGTTGCATCGTGGCGGGGCAGGCTTCCTAAGCTTGCATTCACATATAAACGAGACAAAAAAGGGCTTTTATCAGTATTGTCGCAACAACTCTACAACTGAAAAATGTATCCAACAGCTTCTGAACCAGAAGGTATGGTCTTCGTTATTCATCCTTCTAATTTGTTGCTTTTTGTGTTGGGTGTAGGATATAATATGATTGCATTTAATTAAAAGTTTTATAGATCTTGGAATTGATTTTAGGACTTCATGCCACTTTCGTTGAGACATGTTTGGATTCCCTACTTTGTTTTGTGTGCTTAACTTTAAATGAAATCAAATTGAACTTATATGTGTCACTTATGGACAAGAGAGTTCAAAGGTATCATTAGTGTTAGTTTAGGTCCTTTGATATAGTTACGGAGCTTATTGTGCCATACATAACATTTACAATCCATACTGTAACAAAAGAAATAAAAGAAGAAACATAACATTAAATTTCTCAGTTAATGGGGTAAAGCCACTGTAAAAGGGCTTTATGTGTATACACATTTCACCGAACACTTAATGAGATATTAAAAACGAAGTCACAATAGAAACTCTAAGCGAAAATTAGTCATAGATTCTCTAAAATGCAAATAAGTGAGTGAAGATCAAATGGGTGGCTTTTTTTCTTTTAAGAAGCAGACAAGCCTTCAAAAGTGACTTCTTGGTATCTTTTGTAATTTGATAGTCTGTTTTTGGAAATTTGTAATGACTAACCACCCACTAGAGATTGTTTTATAATCACATTTGAGTCATGGAATAAGTCTGCAGAATTTTGTAAGGAATAATCACCTACTGCTGCGTCATCTTATGCTGATGTTGATTTGTTTAGAACAGAATAAGTCTGTAGACAAGGGAGTAGTTAAAACTTGGTTTAAGACTTACAAAACGAGTTGTGTGGCATGGTTCAGAGGTGCAGTACATTTTTCAAACATATGTTTATCCTACAAGTGTAAATGTATATTCACAGCATTTAGAAATTAATCTCCACATGTGATCTTGCTGAAATATCTGCTAATGTTACCTGAAATTTTAGTTAATGGATCGACACACTTTTTCTCTATTGCAGCCTAGGCCGTCATCATCAAACGAGGCCTGAAAATCGTTAAAGTCAACCCACAAGTAACATTACGCTCAACTTCGTACCTTATGTTCAAATGGTTTTTTCGTTGCAGTCATGGCGGATGTTTGGTGCCTTTTCTATATTTGCAGGTCTGAAAAGGGTACGTGCCTCCTCCAACGAGTGGTTTGGGGTGGGATTTTTTTGGCCTGCCAAACGTATTAGGCGAAGGTAATTTTGTAGCACTGTAAAGCTATTTGATCATAAATAGTAAATCAGAATGAAGCTCAGAAAATGTCACATTTTGAAGTTTACAATTATAAGGTTGACCTTTGAATCCAAGTATCAATTCTACATCTTTTCTTTTTTGAATTTACTATGCTATGCTTTATTACTTCTAATGTTATTTTCAGTTGTGAATTTCTTGGACGATGCCATTTCCGTGAAGTAGAAAAGAAGCCGAGAAAGGAAGACCAACATGCCTCCTTCACTATTTCTACATTCACTGTAAGTTTGTTTTGCTGTAAATAGTAAATAGAGGTTTTTATTTGAATACTTTCTTGGCGTCACTTAAAACTAATCAAATAATCTGGTACTGATTTATCGTCACAGGTCAATGAGGAGCTAAAAAGCTGAATGCAAAATGGGTCAAACTGGTATACGCTCAGTGAAGGTGTATTTATTTTTTTATTTTTCAATTATAGCCTCCAAAAAAAATTACAAGTAAAAAAGTGCTATTTGGCAACACCTAATTTGACTACTTTTCCAGTTATGTATCAAGTAATAAGAGGATGTTTGGCATTAGCCCCTATATATAATTTGCTTAAGATTGCTTCTGTTTAAGAACTTTTTTTCAAATGTCTATTCATTATTTGTTGAGGCCGTCTTATTGATTTCCTCAACCGTTAGTTAATGGTTTTTAGAAGGGCCTGTTTGGTCTATTAGAGAGGTACCTGATAAGTATTTATTCTACTATAGTTAACATATATAGATTGCACAGGTAATAAACAATGAGCCTACAAAAGAGCCTAAAATGCTAATAATCCAGGTAAGAATAATGTGCATTCTCAAGTTCTCGTGATATACTTATTGTAAGAATGATGTGCATTCCAAACACCCAATATGCACACACCGTATCTTAGCCAATATTTGCTTGACTTATATCGCGTGCAATGATCGATGATTGTAACAACAACAAATTAACTGCAAGGCCGCAACTCGGCCGGCCGCTGCCATTCTCGTGCTTTGTAATAGTTCATAGGTCCGGCCATAATGCCCATCAACGATCTATCTCTATCTTGTAACTACTAGACGAGTACCCGTGCACAATAACGGGATTTTATAACTGATGTAATGTTGTACTTTCATTTTCATTAAATGTTTTTATATGTTGTTTGATAGATCTTAAGAATTTTTTATAGACTTTAGTAATCGTATAGTACAACCGTTTATAATTATATTTTGATCGGTTCACGTTCTATTTTGAATGCTACACAAAACATTCAATACAATATCACAAATCGTTAATTATCTGCCGCTAGGAATCTCCGTTGCTATGCCCGACTCTGTTTTCTCGCATGGCCAACTTTATGTGGCATTGTCTAGAGGGATATCCCGTAGAACAACAAAGGTATTGGTTAAACCAGTTAAAGAGTTCCGTCAAGCAGAAATCTACACCTCGAATGTCGTTTATCAAGAAGTTTTACGCGAAGACTAACGTGTGTTGTTATTTTTTATCTCATAACTAATGTAATGTTATACTTTCAGTTTCATTAAATTTTTTTATATTTTGTTTGATAGATGTTAAGAATTTTTTTCTAGACTTTAAGTTATCGTGTAGTACAACCGTTTACAATAACATTATGATCGGTTCACGTTCTATTTTGAACGCTACACAAAACACTCACCACAATATCACAAATCGTTAATTATCTGCCGCTAGGAATTCCGTTGCTATGCACGGGTACTCGCCTAGTTTACATAATAAAGGAAAGTATCATTTTAAGAAAAGTGTTGAGTTGTTTCATTAACTCTTAGTAGTATTTGTCTTGATTTTTTGAAAAAAAAATATTTATTTCTAAAAATGTATTGAAAATTCAAACAATTAGGACTAAACAAGTTTTTTATTTTTTTCATAGTTAAAAAAAATAATAAAAAATAAAATAAAATAAAAACAAAAAGCCTTTTCTAGATTATTTCTCACCGACTAAACGCAACGTTAAATCTTTGAAAAAACCAAATCTTTTTACATATGGACAAACTGTTATAAAAAAATGTGTTTAAATTGGAGGGGAAAAAAACACTTTTAACAAAAAAGGAATAATTTATGAAACTTTAGAGATTGAATCTTTTATATAATAAAACAAAACTCCTATTAAGAATTTTTCATTTAAAAAAATCAATTCATACCTTATTTAGTAATAATTGTATTTAAAAAAAAATATTATTTTCTTATTAGGTAATATTTTATATTTATCCGTAATACAAGTAGAAGATAAATAAAAAAAATATAGATAAGATACAATTAACACAAGTAGAAGATAAATACAAAAAATATAGATAAGATGCAATTAATAATAAGATTAAAATTTTTAAATAATTATCTTTAATATTAAAAAACTATAATAAAACATCATAAATCAAACAAAACAAAGATTAAATTATTTGTTTTTTAATAAATAAAAATATATAATTTAAAAAAAATTTAAAAACCTGCGCGCGTGCGCGGGTATTATAACTGATGTATATTAATGTTAAATTCTAATGGGTCATTTCAATTTACATCCGAGCCCACAATTATATTAAAAAAATAATAAATAAATAAATAATAAATAAATAAATAAATCTAATTCAAAATTTAATTTTGTGGAATTAATTGTAAGATTATCATTTTTCATATTAATAAGTTTATAAGTTTAACAAATACCCTCTAAATTTTAAAAGAAAAACAACATTTGTTGTTGTTCCTGCTGCTACAAGAACGTGTCTATAAGAACAAATTAATTATAGTACCAAAATGTTTATAAGACCAACATTTAAAATGGGTTATAATAGAGTGACTCATAAATCATAATATATCTAAAAGTTTTAATTATACTACCAACACAAATTCAGGGTTCAAGCTCCTTCAATTTCATAAACTTTTGGAGTTGAATCAACACCTCAATTTCTAGACATTTACCTTAAGTATTTGATAGCTTTTAAGAAAAAAACAAGTAATGTTTCCTAGCTCTAATTGTTATTCATTCTGAAAGTCAGAATATCATTAATTAGTAGCTACCACTGGAGACACCAATTGCAGATGACTCATGCCTGGAGGGCAGTTTGGCAAGATGAACTGACATGGGCAACGAACAATCTGAGTTTAGCATATCGGCTGATTCAACTACAAGGGTTGCCAATTTGTATAACCATGTTGATTTACGCCCATGGGATTAGTTGAAACACACCATGGTGGGCGTCAGGATGGCCAAGCAATGTATTGATCTATGCCAAAATGTCTAGGCAAAAACAAAGAAACACCAAAACAATAAACCCGGAACCAAAATAGTAACACAATTTAACTGACAAGTCATACCCGATGGCGAAAATCATACAGGTACTACAGAATCATCTCAAAATTTCTAGCAAGTATCCAGGAGTTATCATCTCTACCAATTTAACTGACTATGTGAGCCATGTTTCTGAGGTTTATTCTTGGCTAGCATGCATGAAAATGCGTTTCATCCCTTTTTCAACAGCAAGTCTCTTGGCACACTCCAAGAGATTGGTTGCTATTCCGTTGCGCCTAGCCCAAGCACGAACCACAAGACAATCCACATATGCGTCGGCGGTTAAGTCCGATTGCCACTAATTCCAAATGGGAAATAAAATATTTTAGTAACACATAAACAGAATAGTTTTTCATACATAAACTATTAATTCAAGTTTTAATTATACATACTTTTTCCTCCAAGGGTGTAGTGTCAAATTTTTTTGGCACGTTCAAACCGAGCTCCAGTCCAATTGTTCCAAGACTTCATCCTTGACCTTGTCGTCGGGTGATTTTCCCACCTAAATCCGATAAAAAAAATAACATATAAATACGAAACAATTGGTAGCCCCATAATTACATTAAAAAATGCAGGTTTGTAAAGAGAAGCAAGCAGCTAACATGGCTGCAAAGACCGACAGCCATGTTATCCCCATAAATGAATTGTAAAATGGTTTAGATACGTGGAAAGATAATAAACTTACTGCGACAAGGCATTGGTAGCCCCCACGGCAACGGTCAGCAAGGACTTGGGCATCCTGAAGCTGCACATAATAAACAAACATAATACAAATATATATACAATAAATAACGTGGCATTACTCAATGCCTTGGGTTCTTACCAATTTCGTGTCAGACACATCTTGCCGCAACTCTTCCACTTGCAATTTGATCACGCTCTGTCAAATATATGCATTATTTAGTAAAGAAAGGTATTTTAGAAGTTTGCAATCAATAAAGACACACTTGAGTTGAGGTGACTTTAAACCCTTTAACCCAAATGGGTTGAACAAAATGGGTTGAACATGTCACGCCCATACGTGACATTTAAATCAATAGGCAACATTTGATTCAAGGCAGATATTTCTTTTCTTAGTTCTGTTTCATAAATGTAGGCACAGGAAGTCATAAAAGAACACTCTCTTAAAGAAGGCATAGGTATTGATAGTTATTACCTCGTAGTCTTCTAAACCTGCGGCACGAATGATGTAGTTTCTACCATCTTTCATCTGATACGTACTGGATTTTGTTTAAAATGTTACTGTAGATAATTTGTAAACAACATAATCAGTCTCCCTTATTATCATACATAAAACTAATACTACCTGATGGAGCGTGTGGAAGTCAAGAGCTTGTGCCTGATACCTCCAAAAATCGACATGTCTTCGATACTACAATAAGCATTTGTAACACATGTTAATTTCATGATGTACAACTATCTAATATCTATTAATGGATACAGATGCATCGCAGTAATGCAGCTCACAACCTCATTATTTAACACTACTTTTTAAACAAAAAATGAAAATCAAGCAGTTTATATAGGCAACCCAAACACCCATAAAACTATTTATTTTTCCTATCAAGAACACAATAAGCATAGAAAACAGTTTGATATAAACAATCCGATCACAACGCATAGTACAACAAACACCAAAGTCAAAACCACTTATCAGTTGTAACGAGGTTTCTGTAACGCATATGTTATTGACTCCCTATAAAAAACCAGAGCTAAGAAATCAAATGACCCGCGTATCTCAGATGTACATTTTGCTAAGAAATCATTCACAAAACTCGTTTACATGTACATTTTCAAGATTCTCACAAACTCTACAACATTGTCTTGTTAATTACTCAGCACATAATCAGTTACAGTTATAAACCAAGTTACCAACATTACAATAATTCATATACTAAGTGTAAGGTATAAAGGGAGTGAATCATTTTTGCAACTCAAGTGTTCATCACCTTGAAAAAATTAACTTGGCAAAAGAATCGATAGGAAAAACAAGCATTTAATATATAAATAGGTAAGTAGTTTATTAAAGCAACCCAAACACCCTTAGAATACACATCATCATTAATTCGTCACAAATTCACATCATAAATTTCAAATTCCATTTATAAAAACATGACTTGAAACAAGCTCGAACTCAAACATTACTACTCGGTTGAGCTCGAGGTTGATATGGTTTGACCTGAAATTAACATCATTATCTCTAAAAATACACATCCTAAATCATCCTAAAATACTCGATTCAAGCTCGAACACAAACATAGATCAATATCTGTACCAACAAAAAACAAACACACGTACAAATACACAATATCCTCTGGTCGAGCTCGAGGTTAACACAATTTCGATTCGCGTCAGCTTTATTCGACAACAAATAACCAATATGATGCCAACTTAGTGGGTGTTTGTTTAAGCTTATTTTAGGCTAACGAGCTTATGTGGTTTCGGCTTATGTTCCATAAGCCATTTGTTTTGGCTTATTTTGAAACTTATGACTTATGAGCATATATAAGTTTCTTATATCATAGCAAACTTATATAAGCTCATAAGATTCAAAATAAGCTGGAAAGAACGGGCTTATGAAACATAAGCAGAAATCACATAAGGTCACTATGGGTTTTGTGAATTACAGAAAGGCTTAATTTTGCCAATATCATCCTAAAATACTCACTTCGAGCTCGCTCGAACTCTAACAATACTACTCAGTCGAGCCCAAGTTTCAGCTCAAAGTTCAATTCACATGGTTTGACACATAACCTATTTAGCTCTGTCCAAACACTCAAAAGTACTTGTTAGTTGTATAAAAAAACAATAAGCTGATTAAGAGATTAATACCTCTTATAGTGATAGCTATAAAATCCAAGATATACCTTAGTAGACTCAGATATAAAACAACTACCTTACAATAAACTCCTACGAGTCAATATATTTTCCATAATTCTGCTAATCCACATCAAACTCAACAATTTTCCTCAAAAGTAATACCAACAAGAAAAATTCCAAAAAATACACATCATAATCATCATCCAAAACACATTATTATCCCTAAAAATACACATCATAATTTGCCAATAACATCCTAAAATATACAAGTCGAGCTCGAATTTGAAAATTTTAGTACTCAGTCGAGTTCAAGTTTTGACTCGAGGTTGACGTGGTTTAACTCACATAAGCTCTATTACTCTATTAGACCACAAATTATGAGTATCACGCCAAGTTAAACAATATTTAACTCACATAAGCTCTATTTGTTTAAGCTTACGAGCTTATCTGGTTTCGGCTTATGTTTTATTAGCCCATTTTTTTGACTTATTTTGAAACTTATGAGCTTTGTTATATTATAATAAGCTTATGGGGGTGTTTGTTTAAGCTTATATGCGGCTTATGAGCTTATTTGTGTTTCAGCTTATATTTCATAAGCTCTAATTTCCGGCTATTTTGAGACTTATAGGCTTATATAAGTTTATTATAATATGATATAGGCCCAAAAGTCTTAAAATAAGCCGGAAAATTAAGGCTTATGAAATATAAGCCGAAATCAAATAAGCTCATAAGCCCAAATAAGTTTGAAAAAAAAAAAAAAAAAAAAAAAAAAAAAAAAAAAAAGCTATTTTAAAAAAAAAAAATTATTATCCTTAAAAACCAACAACCACTATTTAAAGACTTAAAGTAGTACTCGTAACAAATATGCCTAAAAAAAACTAATAATAATAACAAAAATAAAATGAAACAAAAACACACACACTTACTGTACTACTGGTGGTGATGGCGTTGCTTTCAGGCAAGTGTGAAACAAGCAATAAAGTTGTCTCACTTTATGATGCCAATTTTTGAAATGTTTTCAAACTAGTCCTTCTATTTACTACTTTTATCAAATATAACCCTGAGTGGTGTAGTGGGAGAAAATATGCCGTAATCATTGACTTTCTAGATCTTTCTAATGCGATGTTTTGAAAACCGGGTTTTTAATTGAACTGTTCGAGTCATCGGGTCATCAGGTTATCGATTTAACCGGTTCGACCACCAAATCAACCCGCTTTTTTATTAAAAAAAACCAAACCAGGTTGGGTTTCGAGAACCGGGGGTCATTTAAAACCCGGCGGGTCTAACCGGGTTTCGAGAATTAACTAGTTTTTTTTTTTTTTTTTTTTTTTTTTTTTTTTTTTTTTTTTTAACATGAAAAAAACAAACCCGGTCAGGTTTAGAGAATCAGATTGACCCAGGTCACTTAAAATCCGGCGGGTCTAACTGGTTCAACCGTTTTATATGACCTTTTTTTTGCCGGAACCGGTTCAACCGGGGTTCTGATATAACGATTCTTTGATATTTTAAGCGTCAGGGTTTTTGTTGTTGTTAAGTTTTTATATGGGATAATTAGTTGTACTGTATTATTTTTATAGATAGCGGAAAATAATAAAATGTTACTTTTACTAGCATGGTAATTGCATAATATTGCAGTAACATGAAGAAAAATAAATTGATTAATTGACGTCGGTATATAATAAAAACATGGTTTTTCACCCGCGCCTTGGTGTGGAGTGCCTGTATACATTAGAGTTGCCTCGGTCTTTATGTGTTAACTGTGAGTGAAACAGTATTTGTGATACAAAATTACTCACAGAAGTATAAAATTATTGTTATTTAATTAGTAAACCACTTATTTTGTTAAATAAACTCACCGATCAGGTGTGAGATTAATTGTGCTAAAAGTGTAAATTTGTAAAAATTAAGATAACGTTTGCTATGTTAGGTTTCTTGGTTAAGAGTTAAGACAAGTTATGTTGCATTAACTGAAGTGACATTATAACCATAACAAATTTAACTAAAACATTTTAAGACGAAGAAACTATGTCTGTTAGACAGAAAACGCTCTAAATAACATAAATAAAGAATACCAACAAATTTAAGCTCAATCACAAAAGTACATCAATTATAACAAAAACTCGGTGAGATAAATAATGACGGGAATAGTGATGGTGATGATGATGAAGCCGCTCACTCTAATCTAATAAAACTATCTTAAAAAATAATAAAAAAATAAATAAAAAGAGTTAATTCTTGCAAAACGTACTATACTTGTCAAGAAAATCACTTCTGCCCAGCAAACAAAAAAAATACTTATCCGAGCACTAATGTTGAAACTTTTGTCTTTCTTTAAGTATTATGACAATTTTACCCTTCCAAATTATATAAATGGTCCTTGTTGGTTTGCGAAAATTGCATCCACCGTCCTTAGGCTAAATTACATAAATGGTCCATGTAGTTTGGAGAAAATTGCATCCACCGTCTCTATTTTTTTTTCCAAATTATTTTTTCGAAATCCTTATTTATATGATTTTTTTTAATTCTTTTTTTTTCAATTTTATTTAAATAATTTTGACAAAAAAATCGTGAAAATGTCCAAAAAATTGGGAAAAAACTATTTTCGAAAAAAAATTGGAAAAAAAAATATATTTTTGGAAAAAAAATATTTTCAAAAAAAATGGAAAAAATTATATTTTCGAAAAAAAAATTTGGAAAAAAAATATTTTCGAAAACAAAGTATTTGTGGAAAAAAAATATTTTCGAAAAAAAATTGAAAAAATAAAATATTTATGAAAAAAAAATATTTTCGAAAAAAAAATATTCTTGAAAAAAAATATTTTCGAAAAATAAAAAATATTTTCAAAAAAAAAGTATTTTAAAAACAATGGAAATAAAAGCGATGTTGGATGCAAATTACAAAACTTCAAGTGTAAAATGGTCATTACAAAAAAATATCTTTATTACTCACATAAGAATAAAAATGTCAACATTAGTGCTCAGATAAGTATTTTTTTTGTTCGCTACGCTGAAATAATTTTTTTGACCAATATACTACGTTTTGACAGAATTAACCCAAATAAAAAAAATCAAATGAAGTTAAAAGAGTCGACAGCAATGATGACGATCCTAGATCGTGACCATATGCTATTAATGCCATTTATCACAAATACAGGTGAGATCCATGCAAAACATGTGTTCTTTAAAAAACAAATAAGTCAATCTAAACCATCCATCCACCTTTCAGCTAATATCTAAGATCAAACCAACAAATAACAAAGGGAGGGCAAAATTGTCATTTTAGCTCATTTAATATAAAAACTCACTTTTTACATTTTTTTTAAAACAACATATCTTGCAAGCGGTAAATCTTCAATCTACGAAAAATACACCATCGCGATGAAAATTAAATCATCTTCTATAGATATGCATTGTTATATATTTTCGACGAACTTTATTTTCAAAATTTCCGTCCAGTAAAATCGCAGGGGATTCGTAAAAAATCCCATGGGATTCGTCAAAAGATGATTTTTTTTTTCAAAATTTCCGTCCAGAAAAATCCCACGGGATTCGTAAAAAGATGAACTTTTTTTTCAAAAATTCCGTCCAGAAAAATCTCACAGGATTCGTAAAAAAATCCCATGGGATTCGTAAAAAGACGAACTTTTTTTTTTCAAAATTTCTGGCAAAGAAAAATCCAACGGGATTCATAAAAAAATCCCACGGGATTCGTTAAAAAATTCTTGTGAATTGTTATTTTTTAAAAATCACAAGTGATTTGTAAAAATGAGTAAATTAGTGTTTTATACTTTTATGTCACATAAAAGATACTCAACAAGTATATTTATGGATCACATGAGATTCTATATGAATCACAAGAGATCATAGAGAATCACATATGATTCTGTGTAAATCCCACGGGATTATGTAAATCTCATGTGATTCTGTAAATCCCATGGGATTTTCATTTTGCTTTACATAAAATGAAAGTATAAAATCATTTGAGATTCTATTTTTGTTGTGTAATGTTATGAGAAAAATTCTTATCCACTTTGAATATATCTTGTTTACTTTGAATATATAATGTTTGTTACTTATGTTATGTTTGATCACATGGGTAATCTGTATAAATCTAATGGAATTCTATATAAATCCCATGAGATTCTATATAAATCCCATGGGATTATGTATGAATCACAAAGGATTCGTCAAAAGAATTACTTTATTTGCAGCAAAAGTTAACTTATACGCAAAAATTAATTTATACATTAAAGTTAATTTATACGCCAAGACTATACTCCAAAACTATACATTAAAGTTTGTCAAGACTAGAAAAGAAGGACATGCATATCAATGCCTTTTACCTTTTTTAAAGAAAAGCTATACATTAAAGTTTGTCAAAGCAACAAAATTAATTTATATAATCTTACTCCATACGCCAAGACTAACAACACCATAAGTTCATCAACAACCCTTCCACCTTCACAAAGATCAACCAACAACTCGTTTGATGTTTCTCGGGATAAATCTCCACCAAACTTCTAAACCCAAAAATAAACAACTCACTTTGTTTACGGCAAGAATTTTTCATAAATTATATCTTTATTGTAAAACAATGTGTTTTATTTTGCCGCTAGAAGGTTATAAGCTGTAGAGAAGGACCAGATGTCGCCACAGATCTGGCCGCCACAAATCCCGCCACCCCCCGCCCCCTCCTCCCACACACACACATAAAATCATCGGAAAAAATCGCGATTAACGTCAGATCGACAAGTGTGTATGGTGATATGACGGATCGACGACGGTTTATGGTGGTTTGTATATGTATCTGGTGAGAAAGAGGATGTTTGTAAACTGGTGAATGTGCCAGTAAATACGTGTGATTGTGTGTAGGAAATAAAAATGGTAGAGTGTTAGGTGGAGCGGATATTACAAAAATGCCCTTCTGTGTATTATTAATTTAAATTAATGATTAAATTTAGCCATTAAATCAAACTTAAATCAATGGTCATGATTGGTTGTTTTGTTCTTTAAAGAAATCTTGTTCTGCATTGAACTTTTGTCATCACGAATATACCTCACCTCTTGGAGTTGGAATTCCCTTTAAATTTTTTTTTATTATTTTTTTTATCATTATTTTTTAATAGAATGTTACGGAGTAGTTTATAGTGTCATAAAACTAATTATAGTGTCATAAAACTAAATTAATATCCAAATAATTCAAAACCCATAACGAAAAAAGTTATTACCTACATTTTGAAGAACTATAAAATGTGTGTCTACGAAACCAATGTAAAGTATTTGGAATATATTGTTTTGGGAATACTTGAGTTTTTATAGGAGATCAACACATATGCTTTAACTATTTAAGAATCATGTTCCGCTTTCATAGTAGAATTTATGACAGGATCTCTTCCCAAATCAAGAACATTTATCTGTGAATTTGATCATTTTGTATTTAACTATAGTACGGGCTGAACATCGGGTTAAAATCGAACTGAAACGAACAGACAAAAATCAAACTGAATTGAAAATTGATTTGTTGAAGACATGGAGAATCGAACCGAAATGACTCGGTTCGTTCTATTTTGTGTTTGTCTATTTGGTTCGGTTTGGTTTAGGTGTGTTTTTCTCGGTCTTGGCTTGAAACGGGCCGAACTAATAACCAAAAATCATAAATATATAAAACCGAAAACCGAACCGTCTATGGTTAGTTCGGTTTCTGTCAAATCAGCTCGGCTCGATTTTTCGGTTCAATTCGGCTTTCATCTGTTTTGCTCAGCCCTATCCATAAAGACTTGTCAGTAGTCCACATCCCCACAAATCCACAAACGAATCACCCAACCAATATGGTCGGGGACGGCGACCACCCTCAAGCTCCACCACCTACAACATTTGTCCAAACAAAAGACCGACCCAAAAAGGTGGAAGATATGTTACCGATTCTACTGGTAATAGGTGAAGAAAAGTAATGAAATTTCTAATATAGTAACGAATTTAAAAGTACTCTTATTGGTTTTTGGTAAATAAAAAAGTAAATTACCCAAATGAGGAAATTTATGAAAGAATGTTGGTAATTTATGAACTTGACCCTCGAAACAACTCCTCAATTGCTAGACATTTACCCGAAAGTATATGATAGCTTCAAGAAAAAACAAGTAATGTTTCCTAGCTCTTATTGTTTTTCACTCTGAAAGTCAGAATATCATTAGTAGCTACCATTAGAGACACCGACGGCGGATGACTCATGCCTGGATGTTTTGCATATCAGCTGACTCAACTACGAGGCTGGCCAAATTGTAATAAGGACCCTATTGATTTATGCCTATGGGATTAGTTCAAACACGCTATGATGGTGATCGGCGTCAGGATGGCCAAGCAATGTATTGATCTATGCCAAGAATGTCTAGGCAAAAACAAAGAAACACCAAAACAATAAATGGAACCAAAATAGTCACACGATTTAACCGACAAGTCATACCCAACGGCGAAAATCATACAGGTACTACAGAATCATCTCAAAATTTCTAGCAAGTATCCAGGAGTTATCATCTCCACCAATTAGTTACTAAAAGCCAATTTAAACCCAACACCCCATGTGAGCCACGTTTCTAAGGTTTATTCTTGGCCATGCATGAAAATGCGTTTCATCCCTTTTGAAACTGCAAGTCTCTTGGCACACTCCATGAGATTGGTTGCTATTCCGACTGCCACTAATTTTCGATGGGAAAGAAAATATTTTAGTAACATATAAATAGAATAGTTTTTCATACATAACTTTTTATTAATTCAAGTTTTAATTATATACATACTTTTTCCTCCACGGGTGTAGTGTCAAATTTTTTTGGCACATTCAACCCGGTCTCCGGTCCAATTGTTCCATGCAAGACACTTCGTCTTTGACCTTGTCGCCGGGTGATTCTTTCACCTAAATCCGATAAAAAGAAATAACATATAAATATGAAACAATTGGTAGCCCCATAATTACATTAAAAAATGCAGGTTTAAAAAGAGAAGCAAGCAGCTAACATGGCTGCAAAGACCGACAGCCATGTTATCCCCATAAGGCCATAAATGAATTGTAAAATGGTTTAGATATATGGAAAGATAACAAACTTACTGCGACAAGGCAAAAGTAGTTGCCCCCACGGCAACGGTCAGCGAGGACTTGGGCATCCTGAAGCTGCACATAATATAAATATATATACAATAAATAACATAGCATTACTCAATGCCTTGGGTTCTTACCAATTTCATGTCAGACACATCTTGGCCAAACGCTTCCGCTTTCAGTTTAACCACGCTCTGCCAAATATACAGTCATTATCAAATATAAAGTCAGGAGAACATTTCCTATAGTATATCGAGCATTGTAATTCTATCTCTAGATCAAATATTAGAGACCTATTTGCACTAAATTGTAAATTGTAAATTCCAGGTTTTCCATCGTGCACTTCACTTTTAGTAATGGGCTAGGGATGGCAAGATATACAACAGAGTCAATAACACTCTGCATGAGTGACATAGGTGGTGTTATGAAATATGTGACATCAATTTAAAACTCAAAACTATAAATCAATACTCAAATTGGGTTACACGAGATCTATGTTGCGATAATCTTAAGAAAACACTCAAATTCAGATAACAGAGCAATAACGTAGAGATTATTTTGGTGTTTGCTTCTAAGAACAGAATATGATGATTTTTGTGTCTGCAAGAAACTTCCAACCCTTGTGTCTTGTGGTTTTGGCAGGGAAAAACGGTAATACATTTGACAGAAATAAGGTCCCATACATAATATGATACCAAAACTCTTCCACTATTTGGAAGCATTTATAACAAGTAATATCCGCCTAAAACTCTTGGATCTGGGTCTTAAATCTGATATGCTGAGCCTTATTCGACTCTCATATTTTTTTCTATGAGGGGTCATATTGGGCAGGAAGGTAAGCCAGATAACGGGTCAGAATATTGAGGTTCAAATTAAGTGAACCAGGTTGTTTGCTTATGTTTTATAAGCCTACTTTTTTCCGGCTTATTTTGAAACCTATGGGCTTATGTAAGCTTATTATGAGATAATAAACTTATATAAGATCATAAGTTTCAAAATAAGCCAAAACAAAAGGGTTTATGTAACATAAGCCGAATCCACATAAGCTCATAATCCATATTAAGCTTAAATAAACAAACTATATTCATGATGTAATCTTAAGTTACTATCAATGTATTCATAAGATCAGCCCTAATAAATGTAGAGTTAACTGGTTATTTATATCATAAGATTAAGCACTTTTATTGAACTTCTAGATGAAATCAGCATTGTCTGTTCAAACTATATAAAATGCCGTATCTTGTTTAAAGTATTGCTACCCTGACCATGCTATGAATGTTTATAGATGCTAAAATGATTTAACAGCTTATTATTATACCAAAATTTAGATTTACGTGAACAACCTATCAAATAAGCAGTTTATATAAGACGCCTAACACAATTCAACATATAGTAATTAAGATGCCAGATATCCTAAACCACATATTTAAGATTGTAAAATCTTCACATGTGAAAAGCTAGTTTAGGCTGACGAGTCTAAACAAGCTTGATATTTGAAGCTCGGCTCAAGCTTGTGTTAGAGTTTGACAATCAAATACACGTATTGCGGAAGCTAGGATCAAGTATAACACATAAATATTAACTAAAACATAAATAGTAAACGTACCCGATGCACTTCAATAAACCTTGATTCTTGGACAAATAGATCAATGATAAACCCCTTACCGTTTTGTTTATCGATCTCTTGATAATTACTAAAGTAAGTAATTACCTCGTTCTTGTACACACAAACTACCAACGAATAAAGGTTTGTTGCAAGTAAACAAATCACTTAATATTTGCTTATGAAAAAATCGACCCAAGTAATCCCTTGGAGGGGGGGGGGGGGGGGGGACGATCGGCCACAATAAACAAAGAAAGAAAACAAGTTTTAGGGTTAGAGTGTGCACAAAAGATGTGTAGGTTTAACCCTTGGCCTTGTATTTATACTAGGTGATATCTTGGAGCACAAGGAAGGCATGGATCGACCCTAACCGGCCATAGCACCCCAAGGGGGTTTCTAGAACCTCCTTGACTCCCAAGTTACACTCTAGTCCTTATCTTTCTTATTTAACGATAGTTAGTCCATACGGTTAACAACTAACGACCGTTTAGTCCATTAAGTGTTATAAATATATATATTTCATACATTTAATAAATATATATATTTATTTACATTATTCTTGTTTGTAAAGTGTGCAATCCCGAGGTCTCGGGTTCGATCCTAGACATTTACTTATTAATGTTTATACGTAACATTTAACAGCTTGCTTCGTAAACAAGCTTTATGTTAAACTCGAGTTGAGCTCGAGCTCAAATCAAGTTTTTCGCAAGTCGAGATATAGTAGCTCATGAGTAGTTCAGCTTGTTTAGACCCCTAGGCATCTTAATATGCTCAATTAAGTCAATTGATGTTTGATATAGACTTCTAGTTGTTGAAAAAAAAAAAAAAAAAAACCAAAATCATATGCTCTCATTACCCTGAAAGAAGTAATCATCAATGAAATTTGAATGTATTATCAAAGAGTTTACATTTGCAAACTTTCAAGTGGACAAATTTGATGACACGCGTTAGTATTTTCTCCAGAAAACTCACCGTCAAACTCAACAAGCCATTTCTAAGATATGTCTATATTGTATTTTCAAATCAACTGATTAGAAATCTTATTTATATCGTCAACAATTACATGCTTTATTGTTTCACATAGTAAAGATTTAATGATATTCTACGAAGAAATATTACTAAATGGTAGTACTGGTGTTTACATTTTGGCATTTTGCCTCACAGGTTAAAACTTTTCTGATTTTATTGACAAACTATAAACCGACTTTAGGTGGTTTTGTTATACTTTTGACATTTGGGTGCAGTTTGTGTTATCTGGCGTTTATCTACGTGTCACGTCAGTTTTTACTTTCTCCAATAACATTCCTATAACATAAAACTTTAAAAACACCTTCTCCAATAACATTCTAATAACATACAACCAAAAAACCATTTTACAATCAAGAAGAAAAACGTATAACTTGTGTTATGCCAATGGCGGTGAGCCTATAAGGCTATAACACAGGTTGGTGGTGCATCTATAACATGGATGGCGAGGTTATAGGTACATAAAAAAGTTATAACGAGCATTGTACCGAGCCCTCTAAGTATCCTTGTCGGGCTTCAAGCCGAAGCAAAATGTGTGGCACATAAATAAAGCGTAATTTGGAAACGTTTCACATTCTAATATTTGTAAAAACCTCGTCATTTCGCATTATGCAGTCAACATAAGCAATAGCAAGGTATCTATTGTCCGACGTTTACCCCACAAAAAGTAACCAACACCGTATATATTGAAAGTAGCACTAAATTCATATTTGACGGGTTCCACCTCCTCACAATTTTATCCAACGTTTGCTCCATTAAAATGCATAATAACTTGCTTGGTAGGTGTGTGACATTAATTCTCATTACCCCAACATTAAAAATATCTTTTCCTCCCTTAACAAATTTTTACTACTCAACTCCCTCTATCCAACCCTGAAAAAAATTGTAGCGTAATTTTTTTAGAATATCTCGCTATTGAACCGATTTGTTGTGTCGTTTCTAACAATTATCAAACTTTGCCCTTCAACTGTAACTTTCTGGCTACGTCCCTAATGGTGGAATGAAAAGCTAATATGACGTCGAGTTAATAGCGATCATGCTTGTCTCAATTATTATAAGCCCGAAAGATATCTATTTTATCAAACTATTATCTTTTATAGTATTATTGCATCTTTAAGAAAGTACGTAAACCCAAACACTCTTTCTAAAAAGGACATATTTTTAAGTAGCTTAAAATTACTTATTTTTAAATAGGAAAAAATAACCAATCCAAAACATGTCTAAAGTTGTAAACACAACTTGAGTAAAGTTGTAAGATTGTGAACCATTGGATTTGATATAATAACTCAAATCTAAAAACTTTTTATGATTTGAGCTATTAAATCAAATCCAATGACTCACAATCTTACAACTTTACTAAAGTTGTCTTATGCAACTTTAGAGGATCCACCTCCGTAGCTAACGTTTCCAACTACTAATATACTACCCATAAAGTTTACATTAATGTTCCAACTACTACAATACTATCAGAAGCAAAAGTCTATAAACGTAACCTAGAGGCATCAGCTTCTTCATTTAGTTCTTTGTTCTCTCAGGACCCAACACAAGCAACATCTTCATTTACTATTTGCACCATCCAAGATATACAAAAGAACAAACATTTTTTTTTTTTTTTTTTTAAACTTTGTTGCTGTGAAATGTACATTTGGTTCTTACAAACGTCATCTTCTCCAGCCATTTCAGCCCTTCACATTTATGATTTCTTTTGGTTTTTGGTAAGGATTCTTTAATATATCAAGTTTATTACAAATATTATTATTTTACACGCTCTTTTCTTTTGTTTAGAATCTTTTAGCTAAGAATTTGTTGGTTTAAAAAGACACTGATAATTATATATACTTGGATTATGTTTTAGTTTTATGGACGACATGGATCTTTTTCATGGCCATAATATTCATGCTACATGTTCTCAAGTTTTAGAGGTGATTTATAGCACGGTGAGTATTATTTGTTTGAATTTGTTTTTCCAATCTTTTATTTTTTTTTGAGGTATCGTATACATTCTTCTTTAAAAAAAAGTTACAATATCTTTTGAGATCTTTATTTTTTATGGTATTTGTTATCAGGATGGGAAATCGAACATTGTTTTAAGAGAAATAGCTTTTCTCTTTTAAGAATGTTTGTGGGGTAAAAGGTTCTAATATTTTGTTTGTGGTTATTGGCTCATCAATCAATTAATAAGCTCATAAGGCTATTCATGTGTTCAAAATCTTAAAAAGAGTGTTTGTTTAAGCTTATATAATGGGATTATTGAAAATTTTAAAAGGTAATAAGCTTATTTTTTATGCTTATGAGTTTATCAAAGCTTGAGCTTATGGGCTATTTAATCTCATTAGCTTTAAAGCTTATAAGATTATTAGCCACAAAAATGAACTTGTTTGCTCATCAATCTAGCAATAAGCTCATACAGCCATTCATTTGTTGCAATGCGGGTAAAACTTCAATAGGGGTGTTTGTTTAAGCTTATATAATGAGCTTATTGAAAGTTTAAAAAGCTAATAAGCTTATTTTTTAGGCTTATGAGTTTATCAAACTTTTAGCTTATGAGCTATTTAAGCTTAGCTTTACAATTGATAAGCCCATTAGCCACAAAAAGTAAGCTTATTAGCTCATCAATCTATATATAAGCTCATAATGCCATTCATTTTTTGAGCTTAAATTCTCTTAAAGGGGGTGTATGTGTAAATGTTTCTTTCTTATGATTTGTGACACAAGCTTAGAGTAAATGTTTCTTTCTTATGATTTGTGTAGGTCCAACATGCTCTTTCCATGGCAGACGGTGCCATTTTTGTCGTGGACATGAATGAGAGCGTCATAGTGGATAAAGCTCGCGTTGGTGACATTGTTTCTATTGGAGGGTTAAAAAATGTTCGACTTGGAGACACTCTTGCACATATGCAGGTCATGACATGTCTTCACCCTTTGGTCTTTGACGAGCCGAGATTTTCGATGGCATTTGGTATGAATGATTCACCGTTGGCTCGTCAGGATGGTAAAAAGGTAAGAAATAATTTTCTATTGTGTTTTCATGGTTTCAACTTATATAAATGATGTTTAATGGCATTTACATATTTGTAGGTGGGTATCGAACATCTTTATGACCGCTTGGTCGTCGAATCGGACAGAAATCCAGGGTTCAAAGTCTATCGGGAAGGAGCATCCGTGGCGGTTAGAGGCCAAGGAGAGCGTCAAATGGGTATATTGCTTGAGATGGTTAGACGTGAAGGGTTTGAGCTTTTGGTCTCACGCTATCAATCCAGTAAGATCACTTTATCAATTTCTTTTGGTTGTGAGGATTAAGAGTAGCAAGTTGTACAATAAAGCTTTACTAAAAAAAATTCTAGTTATTTTATACGTAAATGAGTCAACTTGGTTTTACTTTTATCTCAAAAGAGACTCATGGGTTAAACTAAGTAAATTATTTTATAAACCATATCTTTCAGAGGATAAACTTGATTTTCCCTTTGTCAATGCCTCTCCCAAAGAAAGATGGGTTTTATTGGACTTCATACAAGATGCCAAGGACATGTTGGAGCTGCATGAAGCGATAATAAATTGTGTACCAACTCCAACAACAACAAGGCTTGAAGAACCCTTTCAAATGATGGTTGGTTAAATTTTATGCATTAAACATATACATGCATCAATTAGCATCTACGTGTACATAGAAAAAAACGACCATGTGTTCTGTCCATAATTCTTACTAGTACACAACATTCATTTAACTATTATTCACCCATTGAACCTTGTCACCTGTTGTGTTTGTAAATTAGGAACTTGAATAGCATTCAGTTAAGGGGTTTGCATCCATATAGATAACATTGTGTATTTTCTTTGCACTTTTCTTAATTCGAGCTTTGATTATTTCAGGTCTTTTTAACGATCTCTACAAGTAACCTAAGCAAAGGTTTTGTATGCAACTGCCACACTACCATATGTGTTAGCACACGTAGGTTAGACCACTTTCATAAAGCTACCATGTCCTCGCACTTCGCAGGTACACTCCAATTACTTTTTCTTTTTAAATTTTGGTTCTATTGTTTTTCTATGTCATAGCAATTTATGTTGTCATCATGTTTAAGTTAAATAACCCATGTATGAAAAGATGTACATTTAGGTTTTCTTTAATCTCAAATTTTTTTTTTTTTTTTTTTTTTTTTTTTTTTTTTTTTTTTTTTTTTATCGGGTGGTACTGTGGTAGGATATATTCTGGGTTGGGGTTTTGGTCCAACATGTTATGTTTTGTCATGGTAAAGAGATATTTGGTGTTTGTTCTATAATATATCTGTTAAGATTTGGATGCTTCCGGGATTGCTTTTTAGAACTCGGTTCTCATACGGTTTTTTTTTTTTTTTTTTTTTTTTTTTCCCTTATCGACAGAATATATTAAGAGCAACCTAGGAGTTAGAACTAGGAGGTAAAGGATTACATATTACATTAAATAGCTTTAATTACTTAGCCACTTATTTCAAATTAGAGGGACTTCCCTACATCTAGGATGTTATTTACAAAAGGAGAAGAGCTTGATGTCAATTAGGATTAGGTCCTTAGAAGACAGTTCAGGAGTGACAACGGTATCGTTTTGGAAATGCCAAAGCTCACATAGGGTGGTTTGAAGCTGATATTTGGTTTTGCTTATCCCAACCACTTAAAGGATACAGTTGTTTATCAAGACTATCTACTTATGCTCATTATGTGTTTCATGTGACAGATTCAACAGTTTTAAAGGTGTTTGGTTTGTTTTATTGAAATGAGTATTGAATCAACCGTGCCTTTTTATTATGACTTTGACTTGTCTTTCTATTTGCTGTTGTAAACTTATGATTTGTGTCAGTATCATTGTTAAATGAGAACAGGTGAGTGCCATTCTGCTGCTTTGATCATTCACGCATGCCTCTATATGTCTGCGTGACTTTTATGTGTTGATTTTGACTTGCATTTTTTTAATTGTTCACCTTATATTTACTTCACTTGGTTTATAATTTTGTGTTGATTTCGTAAGTTTTAATTGATTAAATAAATTAAGTTAACTTCGAAGAAATACATACTTAGTTTTGATGTTTAGATATATATATATTTTTTTGGTAAAGATGTTTAGATCTGTTAAGTTTTGAATCATAAACTGATGCGAGGTTGATTTTAGGCTAAGTGTTGATGAATTAATGTTTACATCTAATGTTAATAGTCTAAATGATGAAATTATGTTATAATGCTGTGGTGCTATTTCTAATTGAAGTTAGTGATTTGATCTTCTAGTATGTTTAGCATCAAGTGTTTGACATGTAAAAGTTTGGTAGACTATATTTGGTATTGTAGATCTGTTAGTTGTTGACGAACTGATGATGGTAAAAAGGCAATAGAAATAACGTTTCTACTGTGTTATGTACTTGAATA
Source organism: Artemisia argyi (assembly GCA_030686995.1). Classification (NCBI taxonomy): domain Eukaryota; kingdom Viridiplantae; phylum Streptophyta; class Magnoliopsida; order Asterales; family Asteraceae; genus Artemisia; species Artemisia argyi. Next base: position 166,147,819 of record CM060695.1, read on the forward strand.
ATTAATAACAACTCAACTAAAATGACTGCATCATGGTTTCAACTTCATACAAATTGTATCATTAACAAACTTATATAAATGGATTCATTTTATATACAATGACATTCATATATATGCAGGTGACTATTGGACAACTTTATGACCGCCTTGTCACCGAATTGGACACAAATCGAGCATTCAAAGTCTATAGGGAAGGAGCTTCATTGGTGGTTGGAGGCCAAGGAGAGCGTCATATGGGTAATGTGTCCCTAAAGTTGTATATTTCTTGCAGATCTTTTGAAGCATGACGTTTTCTGAGAGTTTTCAGCATGTCTTGTTTTACTAAATTAGGTATCTTGCTTGAGATAATGAGACATAAAGTGTTTGTGCCAACTGTCCTTGCATGAGGAGAATAAAAAAGAAGTTGCTAAAAAGCTAGAAGCTGCATTGCTGCAAGAGTAATGGAACAGAAGGGAAAGGATGAGGCTCACGCACCCTAGTGGTTATCTTGATGAAATGAGGTCTTCTATTAATAACGTGGTATGATTGGTCGAAGTAGGGTGCTCAAAAGGGTGCAATGTTCGGTATCAAAAGGTGGATTCTGAGTATGTAGTGAATTTGATAAAAAGCTGTTAAGTAGGAGATCAAAATTTAATGCTTTTTGTCCACGCAATTTCTGCAAAGACCGTTTGTTATGATACTGTGAATTTTTAGTGCAAGAAGGTTGAATGCATAAGCTATACATTTTGCCAACAGATTAATAAGTAAATAAGTTGCAACTACAACCCTCCAGTACACATAAAATATTTTCAGGTAGAAAGCCCAAATTTTATTGTGGAATAAATAATGAATCTCAATACCTCTCTACTTTGTATATAAAATCCTTTACGTATACAAATTTTTGTATAAAAAGGTGTAATAGAGTTCCAAGCTTGGCAAGGCTCGAGCACGGCTAGTTTAATATTGGATAAGGTTAAGCACAAGTTTGAGCTCGGCTTGTTTCAAGCCTTCTTTGTAAAGCTCGAGGTTGATTTGTGGGTTATTCGTAAGGCTCGTGCTCGACTTAGGCTCAGCTCGTTTATGAGTAATATGTAGTCTTTAACATTTTCAAAAGCTATACTATAAAAAAATGTTCAGAATAGAATTTTAATTCATGAATCGAAAAGAGAAAAGTCTTATTCATACAATAATGTACCACTGTTATGTTTAGTCTTTATCTTAGCTTATGTAAAAGTCTAGGGGGTGTTATGTAATTAGTCAAATAGCCATAGTATAGCTTGAGTCTTAAGCTACACGTTTTTCCTTGTTTCCTGTTTTGTTAACCGACTTAGATGGAGTCATTGTACAAGTCGGTTTGTCCTCCCCTCATCTCTATAAAAGGAGGTGAGGGGGGGGGGGGGGGGGGGGAGGGGTCTAGTCACGTCATTCTTTCAAGGTTTAATGCAACTTTCGGTTAAACCATCTTGTGCTTGTTCTTTTCTTTTCTGTCGTTATAATAGCTGCTAGTGTGTGTTGGACTTCAAAGATCGAGTTATCCGTGCTAGACACAGGTTGTTGATCGACAATATCAACAAGTGGTATCAAGAGCTAGGTTCGCGGGTTTCGGTGGTTGTCTAGGATCAATCGAGAAGGGTTCTTCTTTTGGTGTTCGATTTTCTGGAAGGAGCTGAACTTACGTTCTGTTTGGGCTACTGGTTTTTCGACTACAAAAGGTGCTTGTTGTTCACGTACTTGAACGACAAGGTTGCAGTGGGTTTCAACAGTTAAGGGTTCTTGGGTCTTCGATTGTCCGGGTTTGTGACAAGGTTTAGAATACCTAAGGTTTTGTTGGTTTTCTGGTCGAAGATCGACAATTTTTTTCTTCGTTTTGGTTCTTGTCGAGGTGCAAACGAAGAAGAAGGAGTAACAGTTTACAGAAAGTTTGGTTTTTTGTGTAAAAGTCAAACTATTTACTTCAAATTATTATAATCGTTTTTAATATATTGGTGGAATCCAATATATTTAAAGATTCAGATTCGATTTTATTGTTTTGTTTTTATTTTTAGAAAAACAAAAGGTTATTATTAATTTGAAGGGTATTGCACAAGGGACTTTGTTCGTTTGTGATTGTGAGGTTTTTCACAAGGTTTAGCAAATTAACAAAGGGATTAATGAATGACGGGAGCCAAGTTTGAGATCGAGAAATTCGATGAAACTGGTGATTTTGGGTTATGGAGAGTCAAGATGCGTGCTTTATTAATCCAACATGGATGTGAAGCAGCTCTGGAGGTTTTACCCGCGGATATGGATGCTACAGCGAAAGCTGAGCTAAACAAGAAAGCTCACAGTGTCATGATTTTGTGTTTAGGTAACAAGGTTCTGAGAGAGGTTACCGGGGAGACGACTGCAGCGGGGGTTTGGTCAAAGCTCGAGACTTTGTACATGACAAAGTCCTTGGCCAATAAGTTGTACCTGAAGAAGAAGTTGTATACATTCTACATGCCGGCTGGACGTACGATTTTCGAGCATATAGATGAGTTGAACAAAATCGTTCTTGATTTAGCAAATATTGAGGTAAAATTCGAGGATGAAGATCTTGCTTTATTATTACTCACTTCTTTACCAGCATCATACGAACACTTTGTGGATACCTTGCTTTATGGACGGGAAGCTTTGACTTTGGAGGATGTGATGGCCACACTGAATTCAAAGGAAATCAAAGAAAGATCCAAGGCGAAGGGGGATGATGGTGAAGGGTTATACGTGAGGGGAAGAACTGATCGCAGGAATTCGCATCAGTCTAGGGGAAAGTCAAGATCGAAGTCTCGAGGTGAAAGACTCAAGTGCTATATTTGCCAGTCTGAGGAGCACTTAAAGAGAAACTATCCGAAGAATAATCGCAAGAAGTCAAATGGTTTCGTCAAGAAAGATGATCAACCAAGCTCTAGTGGTTCGATTTATGACGGTTATGAGGTGATGATGGTTATAAGTGCAGAGGCTCTGCTAGATTGGATCATGGATTCAGGAGGTTCATACCACATGACACCCATGTTAGATTTATTTTTTGATTTTCTGGAATGCGATGGGGGCAGGGTACTGTTGGGTGACAACAGGGAGTGCAAGATCAGAGGTACTGGCAAGGTAAGGGTACAACTGAAAGATAGGTCAAGTTTTGTGTTACACAATGTCAGGTATATTCTTGAATTGAAAAGAAACTTGATATCGCTGGGAACTCTTGAAAAAGAGGGATATACCATAAAAATGCATTCGGGCAAAATCAAGGTGATTAATGGTTCTAGGGTTATTTTATCTGGAGCTCGAAGGGATAATTGCGTATACTCTTTGGATGGCCATGCAGTGGCGGGTGAGCTTAATGCTAGTGTTGAAGAAAAAGACAGTCTTGCGCAGGTTTAGCACAAAAGACAGGGACATATCAGTGAGGCGGGACTACAGTTGCTGGAAAAGCAGGAGTTGTTTGGCAAGAAAAGTCTAGGTAAGGTCGATTTTTGTGAGAATTGTGTTCTGGGAAAGTCACATCGAGTCAGTTTCGGTGTAGGAAGGCACACTACTCAGGGAGTGATAGACTATGTTCATTCAGACTTATGGGGTCCATCTCATGTGGAATCATTGGGAGGTAAGAGGTACTTCTTATCTATTGTTGATGATTATTCTAGGAGGGTATGGGTTTATATTCTCAGGCTCAAACACGAAGCATTTGGAAAGTTCAAAGAGTGGAAGCAGTTAGTAGAGAATCAGACTAGGAGGACGGTTAAGAAGCTAAGGACAGATAATGGTCTTGAGTTCTGTAATCAGGAGTTTGAGCAGCTATGTAGTGAGAGTGGGATTGCTAGATATTTGATTGTTGACGGGACGCCGCAGCAGAATGGATTAGCAGAACGGATGAATAGAACTCTCATGGATAAGGTACACTGCTTATTAATTCAGTCTGGATTGCCCAAGACCTTCTGGGCGGAAGCAACATGTACGGCCGCATATCTTATAAATAGGTCACCATCGACAGCGATTGAGAAAAAGACACCTATGGAGATGTGGTCGGGACATCCAAGTGATTATGGGATGTTGAGGATTTTCGGCTGTGTCGCATATTCACACGTTAAACAAGGTAAGCTCGAGCCGAGAGCGGTAAAATGCGTTCTTTTGGGGTATCCTGAAGGTGTGAAGGGGTACAGGCTATATAGGCTTGATAATGAATCACCTAAAATAGTCACTAGCAGGAACGTGGTCTTCAATGAAAGTGTCATGTATAAAGACACGTTGAAGGATTCTGGTGCAGGTACTGATAAGTCTGTTGAGGAATTACAGGTTGAGGTAGAACTGCAGAAATTAAATAATCATTCGCTTGAGGAAGATCTGATTGATGGTCAGGAAGATGGCGATGATGAAGATGCAGGGGATCACGATCATGATCAAACACCGGATCTCAAAGATTATCAGTTGGTTCGGGATAGAGAACCAAGGACAAGAACGAAACCTTTGAGGTTTCGAAATGAAAGTAATATGGCTGCTTACACGTTTGCTGCAGCAGAGGAAGAAGATACTCATGAACCATTGACATACCAGGAGGCAATTACTTGTAAAGATAGATTTAAGTGGAAAGCTGCTATGGATAAAGAGGTGGATTCTCTGAAGAAGAATGAGACCTATGAGTTAGTGGATCATCCAGCTGGGCAAAAGCTGGTGAGCTGCAAATGGCTGTTCAAATTAAAGGAAGGGATTGAAGGTGTTCAATGTGACAACCGGCAATTTAGGGAGTTATTTTGAAAACCCGCATTACGTTAAAGTTCGTTTATAATTTTTATTTGGAATTTTATTTCACAACGAACTTGTAAGACCTATTTTATGGATAATTATGTTTCTATGATGTTATGGAATTCGTGAATTATTTTCATAATTCATTTTGATATTATGCTCGGTGATGTATTTTTAAATTCTCACTCAGTACTACGTTGACTCCGGCACTAGGAAACCTAAAAGTTTAATAACTTACGAGTTTTAATACGTTGGACGTTTAATAACGTATTTATTATAAATTTCGGTGGAATATATATATATATATATATATATATATATATATATATATATATATATATATATATATATATATATATATATATATATATAGCCCGTCAAATGGTGAAAATAACGAGTTTCGGGGACGTACAATATTTTTATCGTAAGTTTTCACTTACGTGAGGGGACGTTTTTATTAATTAAACTTGGAAGTAAAAGGTTTGGTGTACAAATAATAAGGAAACTTAGTTGAGGGACCTAAAGTGAAAATACTCTATTAAAAACCCTAACCCTAACCCATCTTTATAATTTTCATTAAAAACTCACCCACCCTCTCCTCTCTTCTCCCTCACCGCCGGCCACACCCAAAATCCGGCCACCACCGCCATTACCCACTGTACACCGCCACTCCAAAATACTCCCCACCTTCTCCTTGTTACGTTGTGGTGATTCACGCGCTCAAAAACCCTCCCCCTCCCTCGTTCTACCACCACCGACGCCACCCACATCACCTTCACCATCTTTCTTGGTTTATTATTGTAGATCCGCGGGTAAGTGTGCACAAGGTGCCTCGTTTTTGTTGAAAAACTTACCCAAACCCACGAATTTTTATTAATATGGATCGGATTTGGAGAAAATGATTAAAAGTGATAATGGGTTTTGCTAAAAACGTGTTGAATCTTAGTTTGGTATCCGGGTTTTGATGTTTGGTTGGGTTTTGATGCGTGGTCGACCCCCTAGCCGAGGCCCTCTCCTCGATTTCTATTAATTTCGTGTCGATGTGGTCATTTTGACCCGTTTTTCTGGATGGTTGACCATTTGTGGTCATGGTGATTAATTGGCTTAATTGTTTTGGCCCATGGTTTGATTATTTTTGTTTTGGTCGACTCTTGTGGGAGCCGAAGACCCAAAATGGGTCGATTGGGGTCATTTGGGTCGAGCTCGTGTGAGCTAGCCGCGATCGTAGTGGTCTTGGGTGGGACCCTCTTGGCTCTTGGTATATGATTTGACTTTAGTTGACTTGGTCTTTGACCCGAGTACGGTTAATTTTTGAGAACCGTGGTTGGTGTCGAAATATATATGTTTCGACTAATTTTTATTTGTTATGGTTAATTGTGTATATATTGTTGGTTATCATTATTATTGCGACTTATTGGATTTTAAGCGGATGACGAGTTATTTTGGACTCGTGGTATATATTGAAGAAGTGTTGACGAAAAATGGTTCTGGGGACCGATTGTGAGACGGTCACTTAGAATGACGGAGATAGGTTAGTCGGGTGCCGTAGTCGGACCCTATTGTTTTAGCATGTGGATTGGGATTGTGTTGGATGGAGATACTTTTGTATTTATGACATTTGCTTATTACTTTGGACTTGGACAATGAGCCGAGAGTCATGACTCGGACATGTGACCATTTCGTATGACTCGATAACTATTTACAAATAAAACATAAATAATAAAACTCGTAATAATAGTTATTGATAATATAAACGTTTATATGAATATATAGACGTGAATAACGGATATATAATTATATAGGTGCGTATATTAATAATAATAATAATCACGAGTCATATTATAAATAATACAACTAGATATATATTTGGCTACGAAAGTGGCGTAATATTATTGAACGTATTATTATTATAAAAAGTTGTTATAAAACGAGGAATTCTCGACAATTACCAAATATTAAATAAAAATGTCATTTTATATATAATAAATAAACTTATCGAGTTATGCGAAGTCGTTGTCACTCGAGTTCAGGTAAGTTTTATTTGTGACTTTCGTGTTGTCACGGATATATGACGATTAATATAAACGTTTTCTATAACTAAATAACCACTTAACCGTAGGGTTGAATCGGGTTATTTGGCTATATAAAATGAATATATTAATGGGCATCGTATCCTACGACGCCCATATGTTGTGGTATATGTAAAGTGTAATAAATTGCGAATGTATATATCGGGAAATCTGGCCAATTTGACCATGTATATGAGGAATTTATTAAACTATGATATCTACCATATAGTATTTATGTGCTATGTGCTTTAGGATTGGGTGTAATCTTGGAACGGTATGTTACGTAAATATATATGAGGATTATCAAATCGACGGATTTGATAAACTTCGGCGATTTATTTAAATGATATATTTGGCTAATATTAGATCCATAGTTTATTTTATTATCCTTTGTGTGACCTTTTGGTTTGTTTTGTGTCGACCCACCACCCGTATGGATACCAAACGTAAATACACCAAACTAATACGAAAAGGATTTTCGGAAATAAAACGGATTTTCGTCCGGGTTTGGGAATATTTTGAATTTGAGGAAATGATTTCTGAACGAGTTGGTATTGTTAGGTCGTGCCGAGTCCGTAGTTGCTGTTTCGTGAGTTACTATACATCTTATTTCTACCGACTTCTTCTTGCTATTTTCTGGACTTGAGGTGAGTCATAGCCCCACTTTTACTCTTGAATTATGTTTTCAATACTTGGGGTGAGAAACGTGCAAATTATTTTATGTGGACTATTATCGCTTGTATATTCTTTCTAAAACTTGCTATGCGTATGGACTAGGATGTATTGTCAGCTTTAGTCACATTTTATGTGTACTATTCAAGGTTGGCTTATTTGTTATTGTCAGCTTTAGTCACACGGTTCGTGTGTACTATTCAAGGTTGGCTTATTTAGATACTGTAGTGTGCACCTATCGGTTATTAATACTTCGGAGGTTATCCGAGTATTTATTGGTATTGCGGGGTTTACCCGAATATCTATGTTAGAACGGAGGGTATCCGTGTGTTAGGTTGGAGCGGAGGGTATCCGCAGGCTTTTAGCTAATCCTTAGTCTAGCTAGCAAGCGTTTTGCGTATATGTCCACTATATTGTTAGATGAATGTAAACCTATGATCTCACCAGCGAAAGCTGACTTTTAGCACGTTTTCTCAGGTAATTAAGTGATGCTACGGATGCTTGGAATGGAAGGCTCGGCCAAGGCTCATAGTTTATGGATCTATTTTTCTAAACTCTGATAATTAATTTTGGACCTACTGTTATGTTATTTTGGGCCTGACTCTGAATGATGTTGGGATAAATGTAAACGTTAAAACCCCGATTTGGTTGCGTTTTTATTATGTTTACTTTATCTCGTTCTATATTGTATTGTGTCGGATACCAATCCCCGTAGCACCCCGAAAGCTTGTTGAGTCTTCCGCTGTATCAAATTTTGGGGGTGTTACAGATTGGTATCAGAGCCAAGGTTATAGAGAACTAGGTAAATAAACGCCTAAACTATAACCGAATTTTTATAGAAAATGATCCTTGACCACCGACCGCCAGCCCGCCAAGCCGAAGCATCTTCTATTATTTGAGGTATTATGAGATAATGAAATGATTGTTAGATTTGGAATTTATTGAGATGATTTGAGGTTTATGGATTTTAGTAATAAGATGGCGTTTCGAGGAATTATATGGTCTATATGTTTTATAAACATTTTAGTAATGCGGTGCTTGAAACTCTTTTTATTGAGATTATATGATTGAATTATTCGATGAGGATTTTTAGTATGGTATTTTGAGTTGTGATTTAGTTGTTTTGAAACACTTACACCTACCCTACGCTGTTGTCACAGACCATGGCCTCCCATATGCCCGATGTTGTCGAGGATATTCTTACTGCACCGGTTCTACCTGCACAGTTCACTATGGCATCTGATGATCCTTACCAGATGGCCATGCTTTCAGCTACTGTGCCGCAGACAGCTTCTACTTCAGCACTACCTGCTGCATCTACGCAGGGACCCTCATCTTCTTTAGGGCTCCCTGGTACATCGAGGCAGCTTACTCTTCATCAGGCTCTGGCTCGTGTGGCCCCACGCTTTGCCCACCGAGCTACAGCACGCATGTCGGTACGCCCTACTCCATCACCTTTACAGATTGATGCTCACTTTCTGTTGTCTGAGGCGCCACCCACATCATTGCGTTGTCGTCCTAGATCACCTACCACATCTCCACATGGTTCACCTAGTAGGAGACGACGATTGATGAGGTACTCTTCCGATGAGGAAGAGGAGGAGTACGAGGGTGAGGATGAGGTTGATGACCCTGAGCAGGAGGATGACCCTCAAGAGGCTGAGCAGGGTGATGAAGATGACCCTGAGGAGGTGGATAACCCTCAGGAGGATGAGATGCCTAATGATGATGATGTGTTAGTACCACCAACTCAGGCTGAGGAGCCTGATTCACCTGTACATCCGATTGAGCCTGATTCACCTGATCATCCGTTTTTTGTTGAGTTGCCACCTGGTAGTCCCGATGAGTCGGATGCATCTTCTGAGGTTTCTGCTGAGCATGCAGAGTTAGGTGAGATTGGCAGGTTATGGGCTCGGATTACTGAGCTTGGTGAGAGAGTTGCACGTGTATCTGATCGACTTGAGAGAGTTAATGGAGAGTTTTTAGCGGATTTGAGAGTTGACATGACTGTCGTTGTGGGCAGGACTACTGAGATGAGGAGAGTTTTGATGGAGGTCCATGAGCATATCGATAGTTTGCAGCGAGGTTTTGTTACTGCTCGAGAGGCTGACCGCAAGCTATGGCAAAGGAATGTCGAGCTAGAGAAGGAGGTGGCTGACCTCAAGAGAGACCGAGACACCCATAGCGTGGAGCTAGGATCATTATGGAGGGATCTTTATGGCTTGAGGCAGGAGTTGAGGAGCCTCCGCCAGCAGCGTGGCTAGTTGCTTGGGTTATGTTGTCCTATTGCTTTCTTAACCGAGGAGTGTTCGGTTAGAAAAGCTAGTTATCATGTTTTGATGTATTTTGTTCAGTATTCGTCTCTTTTGGAACGATTAGTACGTTTTGTGTTATCCGGTAGTTGGAACGATGTTAGATCGCTATTGTATGGTTGATGGTTATTAGTATATGGTATTATGTGATATTGGGTATTATGGAAATTGAGTCCTTATCCGTTTTATTGATGTTTCATGGTGTATTGTTGCTATTCTTTCCATGACTTGGCTTCGTTGAATTTATTTTGTTGAGCATATTGATAAGTTCTATTGGAGACTCATGGGCTTGTATAATGTTATAGATCAATGGCACCACGACGAAACCCTGTTAGAGCTACCAGAACTGGTCCTGCTGTGACTACTCCTGGTCGCCGAGGACGCCGACCTACCCGAAATGTTGAAACCCCTACTCCTGACAACCTGGACACTACTAACCGCAACAACAGGAATCAAAATGTCGATGTTCAGGGAGACAATGATCATGTTCCACTTAATGCACCTACTATGGATCAAGCAATGATCAACCAACTTGTGGATCAAAGAGTTGCTGAACTACTAGTTGAGTCAAATCATTCCAACAATTTTGCTGGAACTTTCCCGCCTGTTCGTGCTAATGGATGTCAATACAAGGAGTTCAAGATTTGTGGACCCATTGAGTTTGGTGGAACTGAAGGAGTGGTTTACTTAGTCAGATGGATTAAGAAGACTGAGTCAGTGTTCAATGTCAGTGGTTGTGCGGAGAATGCGAAGGTAAAGTTTGCTTCTTTTACTTTCAAGGATGAAGCTTTAACTTGGTGGAACAATTACCGAAATTCAGTTGGGAGTGATGTAGCTTATGCCATGACTTGGGAGCAATTTAAGTCTCTGCTGATTCAAACTTATTGCCCAAGGAATGAGGTTAAGAAGCTAGAGATTGAGTTTTGGAACCACAAGGTGAAAGGTAATGATATGACGACTTACAATCGTCGTTACCAGGAATTAGCCTTGCTTTGCCTAGATATGGTAAAAACCGAGACTCAAAAGATCGAGAGGTATACTGATGGGTTGCCTGTGGCTACAAGAAATGATGTGATTTCTGCTAGGCCTGCAAACATCCATGAGGCAATCACAATTGCTCAACAACTTATGGATTCGTTAGAATTAGAAGGAGCTGATAAGGAGAAGAATGGAAAGAGAAAGAGAGACCGTCACTCTAAGGGTAATGATCACCGAAGCAAGAGACAAGCTAAGGCTTATGCTATTGGGAATGGAGATAAGAAGAATCAGAACGGTGATGCACCCAAGTGTGGTCGTTGCCACCAGCATCATACTGGATGGTGTAGTGTGAAATGTCAGAACTGCTCAAAGAAAGGACACACAGCTAGGGACTGTAGAGCTCGACCTCTTGCTATGGTTCAGGCTGCTCCTGAGATGAGAAATAAGGCAGATGTTACTTGTTATGGGTGTGGAAAGAAGGAACACTATAGGAATGAGTGTAGAGAATCGTGGAACCGTGGAAATCAGGGCTCGGGTGGTAATGGGTACAATCATGGAAACCATGGAGCCGGAGGAAACCGTGGACGACAAGATAATGGGGACCAGCGTGTGGAAGCTGGAGCTGCTCAGGGAAGAGTGTATGCACTCGGGAACGAGAGAGGAGAAGATCCGAACGTCGTTACTGGTACGTTCCTTCTCAATAATCGTTATGCTTCCATACTATTTGATACTGGTGCCGATAGGCGTTTTGTGTCCACTACGTTTGCACCCTTACTAGAGAAACCCCCGGTGGCCTTAGGAATTAGATATGATATTGAATTAGCAAATGGGAATATAGAAAGGATTAATACCATCATTCGCGGTTGCACGTCAAATTTCTTGAACCACCCTTTCAACATAGATCTTCTACCCGTCACGTTAGGAAGTTTTGATGTTATCATTGGTAGGGATTGGTTGTCGAAGTATCGTGCTCACATACTTTGCGACGAGAAGATCGTGCGTGTACCTTACGGAAAGGAGATCCTAAATATATTAGGAGATCGAAAGGATTCTAGGAGCCCATCCCGATTAGCAGTTATTTCTTGCACTAAGTTACCAAAGCTAATGGAGAAGGGATGTTACCTTTTCTTAGCTCAAATTTCTGAGAAAGGAGGGACGAAGAAAAAGGAAAGGTGCATTGGAGATGTGCCTATAGTTCGTGATTTTCCTGATGTATTTTCCGATGATTTTCCGGGAATCCCGCTGACTAGACAAGTGGAGTTTGAGATTGAGTTGATACCTGGTGCTGCACCTGTAGCACGAGCGCCTTATCATCTTGCACCTACCGAGCTAGAAGAGTTGTCAAAACAATTGGCGGAGTTAGCCAAAAAAGGATTCATAAGACCAAGTTCTTCACCTTGGGGAGCCCCAGTCTTATTTGTGAAGAAGAAGGATGGATCGTTCCGTATGTGCATTGATTACCGAGAGTTGAACAAGTTAACGGTAAAGAATAGATACCCGTTACCTAGGATCGACGACTTGTTCGATCAACTCCAAGGATCGAGTGTGTACTCGAAGATCGATTTGAGATCGGGATATCATCAACTTCGAGTTCGCGATGAGGATATTCCGAAAACAGCTTTCAGAACCCGTTACAGGCATTACGAGTTTCAGGTGATGCCGTTTGGGTTGACTAACGCACCGACAATATTCATGGATCTCATGAATCGGGTGTGTAAGCCTTACTTAGATAAGTTCGTGATTGTATTCATCGATGACATTCTGATTTATTCAAAGAGTGAGAAGGAGCATGAGGAGCATCTAAGACTCATCTTAGAATTGCTCAGGAAGGAGAAACTATATTCCAAGTTTTCGAAATGCGAATTTTGGATTCCGACGGTACAATTTTTGGGTCATGTGATTGATAGACAAGGAGTCCATGTGGATCCTGCTAAGATTGAGGCGATAAAAGATTGGGCTGCACCTACAACCCCAACTGAAGTTCGTCAATTTTTGGGTTTAGATGGTTATTACCAAAGATTCATTGAGGGATTTTCGAAGATAGCTAAACCATTGACCAAATTGACTCAAAAGAGTGTTACGTATGAATGGGGAGATAAAGAAGAGGAAGCATTTCAATTGCTTAAGAAGATGTTGTGTAGTGCTTCTATCTTAGCGTTACCGAAAGGTAACGAGGATTTCGTCGTCTATTGTGACGCCTCACATAAGGTATTGGGAGCCGTGTTAATGCAACGAGAGAAGGTGATAGCTTATGCTTCCCGACAGCTCAAAAAGCATGAGAAAAACTACACTACCCATGATTTGGAGTTAGGTGCTGTGGTTTTCGCCTTAAGAATATGGAGACATTACTTGTACGGAACCAAGTGTGTTGTATTTACTGACCATAAAAGTCTACAACACATCTTGAATCAAAAAGAGCTCAATATGAGACAGCGACGTTGGATTAAGTTGCTAAGCGATTACGATTGTGAAATTCGCTACCATCCTGGTAAAGCAAACGTTGTCGCTGATGCTCTTAGTCGAAAGGAAAGAATACCACCGTTACGAGTTAGGTCATTGGGAATGACTATCGTATCGCCATTTCCGTCTCAAATATTTGAAGTTCAAATGGAAGCGTTGAAAGCAGAAAACAGATCTGCCGAGAATATATTTGGGATGGCTGAGAATGAGAAAGGATTTGTTAAGCGTTCTGATGGATTTTTATGTTTTGGAGATCGGATTTGGGTACCTTTGTATGGAGGAATTCGGGAGTTGATTATGCATGAGTCGCATAAGTCAAGGTACTCTATTCATCCTGGGTCCGACAAGATGTACCAGGATCTTAAGAAGTTCTATTGGTGGCCAAATATGAAGGCAAATATAGCATCGTACGTTAGTAAGTGCTTGACATGTGCTAAGGTTAAAGCCGAACACCAGAGACCGTCAGGATTACTAACGCAACCAGAACTTCCAGTCTGGAAATGGGAGCGGATTACTATGGACTTCATTACCAAATTACCGAAGTCAGCTAGCGGTTGTGACGCTATCTGGGTAATTGTGGATCGTCTGACAAAGTCTGCTCATTTCCTAGCAATAAGTGAAGATGATAGTGTGGATAAACTTGCGAGGTTATATGTAAAGGAAATTGTTTCGCGTCATGGAGTCCCGATATCTATTATTTCGGATCGCGATAGCCGTTTTACGTCAGCTTTGTGGCGATCACTTCAAACGGATTTGGGGATGAGACTTGATATGAGTACTGCGTATCATCCCCAAACCGATGGTCAAAGTGAGAGAACCATTCAGACGTTAGAGGATATGCTTCGTGCATGCATCATAGACTTTGGTAAAGGCTGGGAGAAGTACTTGCCCCTTGCGGAATTCTCCTATAATAATAGCTACCACACAAGTCTTAAAGCTGCACCATTCGAAGCTTTGTATGGCAGAAAGTGTCGTTCGCCTATTGGTTGGGCAGAAGTTGGAGATAGCCAACTCACAGGCCCTGAGCTGATTTTGGAAACTACTGAGAAAGTAGCTCGGATTCGTGATCGGTTGCAAGCAGCCAGAGATAGGCAGAAAAGTTACGCCGATCAGAGACGTAAACCCCTAGAGTTCCAGGTTGGAGACAAAGTGATGCTGAAAGTCTCGCCTTGGAATGGTGTGATACATTTCGGGAAACGTGGTAAACTCAACCCACGCTACATTGGACCATTTCTCATCTTAGAAAGAATTGGGCCCGTGCCTTATAGGTTGGAATTACCACATGAACTGAGTAAAGTTCACGATGTGTTTCACGTTAGTAATTTGAAGAAATGTCTTTCCGATGAGATGCCTGTCATTCCAATGAAGGATATTTGTGTTGATGAGAAATTGAACTTCGTGGAAGAGCCAATTGAGATTTTAGATCGTGAAGTTAAACGACTCAAGCGAAGTCGCATTCCACTCGTCAAGGTTCGTTGGAATTCCCGACATGGACCAGAATTTACATGGGAACGTGAGGACGAGTTCCGGAAGAGATATCCAAAGCTTTTCACTTCGTAGATGAATTTTTTCGAGTGAAACCCGGGACGGGTTTCTTCTGAGACTGGGAGGATGTGACAACCGGCAATTTAGGGAGTTATTTAGAAAACCCGCATTACGTTAAAGTTCGTTTATAATTTTTATTTGGAATTTTATTTCACAACGAACTTGTAAGACCTATTTTATGGATAATTATGTTTCTATGATGTTATGGAATTCGTGAATTATTTTCATAATTCATTTTGATATTATGCTCAGTGATGTATTTTTAAATTCTCACTCAGTACTACGTTGACTCCGGCACTAGGAAACCTAAAAGTTTAATAACTTACGAGTTTTAATACGTTGGACGTTTAATAACGTATTTATTATAAATTTCGATGGAATATATATATATATATATATATATATATATATATATATATATATAGCCCGTCAAATGGTGAAAATAACGAGTTTCGGGGACGTACAATATTTTTATCGTAAGTTTTCACTTACGTGAGGGGACGTTTTTATTAATTAAACTTGGAAGTAAAAGGTTTGGCGTACAAATAATAAGGAAACTTAGTTGAGGGACATAAAGTGAAAATACTCTATTAAAAACCCTAACCCTAACCCATCTTTATCATTTTCATTAAAAACTCACCCACCTTCTCCTCTCTTCTCCCTCACCGCCGGCCACACCCAAAATCCGGCCACCACCGCCATTACCCGCCGTACACCGCCACTCCAAAATACTCCCCACCTTCTCCTTGTTACGTTGTGGTGATTCACGCGCTCAAAAACCCTCCCCCTCGCCTCGTTCTACCACCACCGACCCCACCCACATCACCTTCACCATCTTTCTTGGTTTATTATTGTAGATCCGCGGGTAAGTGTGCACAAGGTGCCTCGTTTTTGTTGAAAAACTTACCCAAACCCACGAATTTTTATTAATATGGATCGGATTTGGAGAAAATGGTTAAAAGTGATAATGGGTTTTGCTAAAAATGTGTTGAATCTTAGTTTGGTATCCGGGTTTTGATGTTTGGTTGGGTTTTGATGCATGGTCGACCCCCTAACCGAGGCCCTCTCCTCGATTTCTATTAATTTCGGGTCGATGTGGTCATTTTGACCCGTTTTTCTGGATGGTTGACCATTTGTGGTCATGGTGATTAATTGGCTTAATTGTTTTGGCCCATGGTTTGATTATTTTTGTTTTGGTCGACTCTTGTGGGAGCCGAAGACCCAAAATGGGTCGATTGGGGTCATTTGGGTCGAGCTCGTGTGAGCTAGCCGCGACCGTAGTGGTTTTGGGTGGGACCCTCTTGGCTCTTGGTATATGATTTGACTTTAGTTGACTTGGTCTTTGACCCGAGTACGGTTAATTTTTGAGAACCGTGGTTGGTGTCGAAATATATATGTTTCGACTAATTTTTATTTGTTATGGTTAATTGTGTATATATTGTTGGTTATCATTATTATTGCGACTTATTGGATTTTAAGCGGATGACGAGTTATTTTGGACTCGTGGTATATATTGAAGAAGTGTTGACGAAAAAAGGTTCTGGGGACCGATTGTGAGACGGTCACTTAGAATGACAGAGATAGGTTAGTCGGGTGCCATAGTCGGACCCTATTGTTGTAGCATGTGGATTGGGATTGTGTTGGACGGAGATACTTTTGTATTTATGACATTTGCTTATTACTTTGGACTTGGACAATGAGCCGAGAGTCATGACTCAGACATGTGACCATTTCGTATGACTCGATAACTATTTACAAATAAAACAAAAATAATAAAACTCGTAATAATAGTTATTGATAATATAAACGTTTATATGAATATATAGACGTGAATAACGGATATATAATTATATAGGCGCGTATATTAATAATAATTATAATCACGAGTCATATTATAAATAATACAACCAGACATATATTAGGCTACGAAAGTGGCGTAATATTATTGAACGTATTATTATTATTATAAAAAGTTGTTATAAAACGAGGAATTCTCGACAATTACCAAATATTAAATAAAAATGTCATTTTATTTATAATAAATAAACTTATCGAGTTATGCGGAGTCGTTGTCACTCGAGTTCAGGTAAGTTTTATTTGTGACTTTCGTGTTGTCACGGATATATGACGATTAATATAAACGTTTTCTATAACTAAATAACCACTTAACCGTAGGGTTGAATTGGGTTATTTGGCTATATAAAATGAATATATTTGTTAGCATCAAAGAAGTATATAGAAAAGTGATGGTCATTCTCATATTAGGAACTTTGTCTTTGTGTCGTTAAAGTATGTAATTGTCTAAGATAGTTAGGCATTGAACTTGGTAATCTAATATGTTAAGAGTTATGTTAGTAAGCCTTTTGTAATTCATGTAAACCAAGTCCAAGCCCAAGTCCATTAGAAAGCCCGTGAGGCCTTTCTCTCTAACTATGAAAGGCACGTTACCTCTCATTTGTAACGTGTGCTTGTGTGTGTTTCTTGATAAAAGTTCTCTTCATCTCTTATTCTCTTTTATACATATTAACGCCACACATATTCTATACAAGTCACCATCTTTCCTTCTTCTAGTTCTTATATTGGTGATAAAGTTGATATACCTAAGGTATTACAAGTGGTATCAATCGCCTAACAATGATTTAGGAGTGTTTTTATCAAGTTTTTTGTTAAAAAGTTGCATTTTTCATTCATTTGTGCACTTTTTCTTCAAAAAGTTTCGATTTTTACAAGTTTTGGTGTTAAAGTTGTTGTTTTTATTGAAGTTTTAGTGATTCTAAGTGTTTTGGGAAAGATTTGATCAATAGAAACGAGTGGAAAAAGTGGTTTTGGTTGAAAAAATCGGATTTTTCACATTTCTGGTCATCTTACGCGTAACTTGGGTGAATAGTACGATTCCTTAGCTGTCTACAGTACTTTCTACGCGTAAGATTAAGTCAAAACCCTTTTCTTACGAGTAACATAGGTCAAAACCCTGTTCTTATGAGTAACTTTGGAAGTCTACGCCTAAATCCTACGCTTAAGTCTGTTTTTTACGCTTAACATTGATTCCTACGCATAAGATTGAAATCCTACGCATAAGTTCTTACGCATAAGATTTACGCAGAAGTTCCTACGCATAAGTTGTTACTCAGTACTTCCGTGACTTGGATAAGTTTGTGGAATACTTCGACAAGGGATATCTTTCAAGCTTGGACAAGTTTGAGAGATTTGTTTGGTTTTTAACCTTACGCATAAACATTTCTTATGCATAAGTTACAGCTTACGCGTAAAGTTCAAGTTTACGCATAAACTTAGTGTTTACGCTTAACCTTACACTTTACGCATAACCTTAACCTTACGCATAAGATCCAAGTTACGCGTAAGATTACTGTTTACGCATAAGATTAAAGGTTTATGCGTAAGTTTTTGACTTTTGACAACCAAACTTCAAACGGCCATAACTTTTGAACCGTAACTCCGTTTTCGACGAATCAGCTGTCAAAACGACCGCGAGACCGAGAAGAAGGACACGTTGAATGATCTAAAAGCCAAGCTTTGAGCCTAAATCCAGTCCGAACGGAAGTTATTGAGGTTTTAAGGTTCCAGATCAAATTTTTCACCATAAAAACTTGCATCAACTTACACTAAACACAACTCCTACTTCGTTGAATCGATCCAAGATTCAACTTTATTCATCTACACTTCATCAATGGCAACTCAGCAAGACATTCATGCTGCCAGTGCAGAAAACCGACCTCCAATGCTTGAAAAAGGTGGATATCTCCCATGGACAAGCCGCATGCTTCGTTACATCAAAACAAAGCCTGATGGTAAATTAATGATCAACTCCATTACTAATGGTCCATTCAAGCCAAGACAAGTTTAAATTGAAGGTAATCCAAATACAACACCTCCTACTCAACCATTCGTGCGTGAACAAACAGAAGCAGATTACACAGAGGAAGATAAGAAGCAGATCGCCGCAGATGATATAGCAATGCATTTAATCCAACTTGGATTACCACGGGAGATCTTTGTTGCGGTCGACAGCTGTGAAACTGCTTATGCTATGTGGGAACGTGTTAGAAGGATTTGTCATGGAACAGAGATTGGACAACAAGACGTTGAGAACAAACTTTTTACTGAATGGGAGAACTTTACATCCACTAAAGCTGAACAGATTGAATCTTACTACACAAGGTTTTGCACTTTGATGAATGAGTTAATCAGAAACAAGTTGACACCTCGAACAATTGCAACAAACATCAAATTCATCAATAACCTTCCAGAAGAATAGGGTCGTTATGTTACAATTGTCAATCAAACAAAGGATTTACATAAGGTGAACTATGATCAACTCTATGACTTTTTGAAGCAAAACCAAGCTGAGGCTAATGAAGTAAGGAAAGAAAGATTGGCAAAGAATCATGATCCTCTCGCATTAATTGCTACTACACCAACACCGCTACCAGTGAACACACAACAACAATCATCATCTTCCACTCACAACTACATGCAACCATCATACATTCAACAACCAACACCGGTCTACCAACAACAGTTCTACCCACAGCAACAACAACATGTTATTCCACAACAGCAATACCAACAATTCCAAGAACCAGAATTCACTGAAAATGATGAAGCTACTGCAACATTGACCCAAGCGTTTGCTTTTCTGTCAAAGGCATTCCAAGGACGCTATTCTACACCAACAAAAAACAACCAAAGGATTTCATCGAACACTCGCAATAAGCAGATTGCTCAGCCGAGTTTCAATATGGGCAACGGAGGCCAAATGGTTGGAGTTTATGGGAATCAGCAAGGATATGCTACTGGAATTAACATGGGGAATCAGAATATGCTAAATGCAGGGAATCAGAATGCGGCAAATCAGTATGGTCAGTATGCAGGGAATCAGTTGGGTCAGTTTGTTGGAAATCAGAGGGGTCAAAATGTTGGTAATCAGGCAATGGGTAATCAGAATAGAAATGTTGCAGCTCCAGTAGTTGGGAATTTGGGAAATGTGAATCAGGGTAATCCTGTAAAGTGTTTCAACTGTCAGGGTGTAGGTAATATGGCAAGGAACTGTCCTACTAAGCCGAACAAGAAATATCTAGCGTACTTGCAGAAAGCAGTGATGTTGGCACAAAAGGCAGAGGCAGGATTTCAGTTGAACGCGGAGGAGAATGATTTTATGGCTCTTATGGATGACATGGAAGATAGAGAGGATATCGATGCGAACTGCATATTCATGGCGAATCTTCAGGAAGCTAAGCATGACACGGATTCTGACACACTTCCTGTTTATGACACCAATGCACCATCCGAGGTTATCGAAATATGTCTTTGGATCGTCGACTCGGGTTGCTCCAAGCACATGACCGGGAATTTAAAGCTGCTGATCAATTTCGGTTGGAAATTCATGGGAACTGTACGCTTTGGAAATGATCATGTAGCAGCTATTCAGGGTTATGGAGATCTTCGGTTTGGGAATATTTTAATCACTCGGGTTTACTACGTCGAAGGGTTGGGACACAATTTGTTTTCAGTCGGGCAGTTTTGTGATGCAGATTTAGAAACACGGTTTTTATAAGAAATTTGGTTGGTGATGATCTCTTAACTGGTAATCGTGGTACAAACTTGTATGCTATCGACATCAACCAAATGGCTTCTACATCACCAATTTGTCTTATGACAAGGGCAACCGAAACTAAGTCCTGGCTGTGGCATAGAAGATTATCCCATCTTAATTTCGACACGATCAATAAGTTAGCCAAAGACAACATCGTCACCGGACTTCCTAAGTTCAAATACACCAAGGAACACCTATGTCCATCATGCGAACAAGGAAAAAGTAAAAGAGCATCATATAAACCCAAAACGGTACCTAGTTCGGAAGCAAGGTTACATATGTTGCACATGGACTTATGTGGCCCAATGAGAGTTGAAAGCATTAATGGGAAGAAGTATATTCTTGTTATTGTTGATGATTATTCAAGATACACTTGGGTAAAGTTTTTGAGATCAAAAGACGAAGCACCAGGCATCATCATCACCTTTCTGAAGCGTATTCAAGTTCTACTTCAAGCTCCAGTAAGGATTATAAGAACAGACAATGGCACAGAATTTACAAACCAGGAGTTACGAACTTACCTTGAAGATGTTGGAATCACACACCAAACATCTGTTGTTAGAACTCCACAGCAGAATGGGGTAGTTGAAAGAAGAAATAGAACTCTTGTGGAAGCTGCTCGCACAATGCTAATTTTTTCTAGTGCACCACTATTCTTATGGGCTGATGCTGTAGCCACTGCTTGTTTTACTCAAAACCGATCCTTAGTCCATCCGAGATTCAATAAAACCCCATATGAGCTAGTGAACAACCGTAAACCTGACATCTCTTACCTTCACGTGTTTGGCGCTTTGTGCTATCCGACGAATGACAGAGAAGATCTAGGGAAGTTAAAAGCTAAGGGTGATATTGGAATCTTCATTGGATATTTAGAAAACTTGAGGGCATTCAGGGTGTATAATAGAAGAACGAAAAAGATAATGGAGACGATGAATGTGAAGTTTGATGAGATTTCACAAATGGCTTCTGAGAGATACGCTCTAGAACCTGCGCTTAATCCAATGGCTTCTAATCAAAACGGATTAGGACCCGCACCAAACATGCAGACTTCTGGACACATCAGTTCAGGACTCGTACCTCAAGGAGCTCAGTCAACAAACAAGGATAAACCTTCAGAACAAGAACTGGAAAATTTCTTCGAGTTAATGTTTGATGAATATTATGGTGGACCTTCGACAAATGCATCTCAACAACATTCCGCTGCACCCGCTCAAAACCATCAACCACCACCACCACCACAAGATACATCTACAACAATCGAAGCTGAAGCACCAACTACATCAACATCATCTACATCTACTCAAGCAACTCCAGTACTTGAAACTGTTCAACCAAGAGTTGATGAGCAAAATCAAAACACTAATTTTCAAGAAGAACCAACAGATAATTCAAACGATGTTACGTTAGAAGAAGAAGAAGAAATATTTGAAAACCCATTTGCAACAGACTCTGCTGAATCTTCTTCAAGGTTACAAGAACCATCTAACACACATTCGTTACACCCAAGGTACCCTTCTACGTCTCAATGGACAAAAGACCATCCGTTAGTACATGTTATTGGTGATCCTTCAAAGCCAGTTCAGACAAGGAGACAACTTGCCACCGATCTCGAATTGTGCATCTACGTTTGCTCAATCTGCCTCAACGAACTAAAGAACATTCGGGAAGCAATGGCAGAAAACCCTTGGATTGAAGCAATGCAGGAGGAATTTCTTCAATACCTGTTACATGATAGTTGGGAACTTGTTGAACGACCACTTGATAAATGTGTTCTTGATCTCAAGTGGTTGTGGAAGAACAAACTTGATGAGGAAATGACTATTATTCGCAACAAAGCTCGTCTCGTGGCTAAAGGCTATCCACAAGAAGAAGGGATAGATTTCGAGGAATCATTCGCGCCTGTAGCTAGACTTGAAGCAGTCCAGATTTTCTTAGCCTATGTAGCTCACAAAAACATCACAGTCTATCAGATGGACATTAAGACAGCTTTCTTGAATGAAACTCTGAAAGAAGAAGTGTATGTGAGTCAGCCAGAGGGATTCATCGACAAAGATCATCCAGACTACGTCTACAAGCTTAAGAAAGCAATTTATGGTCTAAAACAAGCTCCAAGAGCGTAGTATGACAAACTATCATCTTTCTTGCTCAAAAACAATTTCACAAAAGGAACGGTTGATGACACCTTGTTTATCAAAAAATTCAAAGATGATATTTTGATCGTTCAAATTTACGTGGACGACATTATTTTTGGATCAACCAATCCTAAACATTCAAAACATTTTGAAAATCTCATGAAAAGTAAATTTGAAATGTCCATGATGGGGGAACTAAAATTCTTTCTTGGTTTACAAATCCATCAATCCCCTCGTGGCATTTTTATCAATCAAGCTAAATATACGATAGAGATTTTGAAAAAACATGGAATGGAAAATTGTGACTCTGTTGGTACACCAATGGTCACTTCACCAAAAATAGGTGCTGATTTGTTTGGGAAACCTATCGATCCGAAGAAATATCGGAGCATGATCGGTTCTCTCATGTACCTAACTGCTAGCCGTCCTGATATTCAATTTGTTGTATGTTTATTAGCACGGTTTTAGGCAAAGCCAACCGAACTTCACCTCAAAAAGGTTAAACGGATCTTTCGGTACCTACGAAGCACCATCAACTTGGGACTTTGGTATCCGAAGGATTCGGGGTTTAATCTTACAGCATTTTTAGATGCAGACCATGCCGGTGATCAAGTTACAGCAAAGAGTACATCAGGTGGAGGACAATTTTTGGGTGAAAAGCTAGTAAGCTGGTCGTCAAAGAAACAGGATTGTACTGCACTATCAACCGCCGAAGCCGAGTATGTGTCTCTATCTGCGTGTTGTGCCCAAGTTCTTTGGATGCGGACACAGCTCACAGATTATGGCTTTACTTTTGACAGAATACCTATGTATTGTGACTCAAAAAGTGCCATAGCCATCTCGTGCAATCCCGTACATCACTCTAAGACGAAGCGTATCAAAGTCCGCTACCATTTCATCAAAGAACACGTGGAAGAGGGTACTGTTGAATTATTTTTCATTAAGACTGGTTACCAACTCGCTGATCTATTTACTAAATCCCTTCCAAAAGAACGGTTTGACTATTTAGTTCGACGAATTGGCATGCGAAGCCTAACTCCTGAGGAGCTAGAACGTCTTCTCGAATCTTCTTGAAAAATATTTTTCACTATCGCTTCGCTGTAAATATTTTTTGAAAAACAAAATACAAAATTTGAAAAACCAACAAAAACAAAATACAAAAATATAAAATCTTTCAAAAAATACAAAAACAATATAAAATCAAAAAATCCAAAAATATTCTTCTCACGACATGTCTCTCGTATAAAAATATTTTGTACGTTTCTAGAAATGTCATTCAACAATGATACGGACATGTACAGATGCTTGAGCGGGAGTTCTTTATATGTTTTTCTAAAAACATGTCGTTTCTCTAAACTTTCTTCACAATGGCTTTCGTATATTTGAGTACGAAACCCGGACTCTAATGATGACTTCTGATTATTTTCAAATCAAGGACTCGTATTTTCAAGGACGAAATCTTTTTCAAAAAGTTCGAATCTAAACAAACGAAAAAGACTTCAAACAAAAACTCATTTTCAAAATAGTAATCTTGAGCACTTTTTCAAGATTCATCAAAAGATTTTTCAAAATCTTTCAAATGAGTGCTCAAGATAACTCCCTCAAAACCCTTAATTGATTTTAAAATGTGCTATCATTAAGGGGGAGTACAAAAACAATATTGTTCCGAATTCATGCAAAATGAAATCTGTCTATCTCTCCAAAAAGCTTTTTCTTAATCAGTTGATATAAAAAATATCACGATATGCTATTTTTGAGGGGGAGAAGACATGATTAAAATGTGATCAAAGATGTTTAAAGCTTGTTACTGAATCTCAAAAGAGCTCGACTCAGAATGTACCAATGAATTGACGATGCTTAAAATGTCAGTAATCGAAAAGACTTGTCCTGGACGGGTAATAATTTCAAGCTAGTCTAACTAGTGATGTAAGCGTGTCTCGAATAGGACTTGTCTGAGTAGAGTGTACCGTATCGAGAAACTTTCTTTGGACTTGACCAGGACGGGTAATAACTTCAAGCTAGTCTAACTAGTGATGTAAGCGTGTCTCGAATCGGGCATGTTCGCTGAAAGTGGATCAATTCAAAAGTGCAAACTCCTCTCGCATGTGCAAATTTCTTAAATATTCATGAGCACATGTGAAGGGGGAGTCATTCAAAAGAAATGCAAAAACTCTTAAAGTGTCAACAAAATTTGTTTTTATTCATAAACACTTTGAGAGATTTTCACAAAAGGTTTTATGGCATGTGATCAACAATAGGATAGTCATGGAGTTATAAGGTGACTAAGGTTAGGAAAAACCGTCCTATGATCCACCAGAGCTGGAGGGATCTACCCAAGAACAATTCCAATAGATTAGAATTAGAAGTCCTTAGGTATGATTCAAAAAAGGAGAAAGAAGGGGTTGAAGAATTAAAAAGAAAAGTTATGATAAAGGGTGAAAAGAAATAGCCCTCCAAATGTTCAACCTTAGGGCAGACACCGGGTACAATTCATATGCTACTGGTTGTTACTAAGGTAACACCGGTATTGAAGACAAAGACGTCATGGACCCAGTGACGCACTGCACTAAACCTTCTTAACCACTCGGGTATCTCTTAAATGGTACTTGTTTCATTCTCACGGGGAACCGGTGTAATCTATCGACCTGTCTCTTAGAGATGGTTGATATTGAAGCAGGAGACCTCTCCCTAATCTCCGCATAGGAAAACAAATGTGCACTTATCGAGTCTAGAGCCCCGAGATTCATCAAAAGATCTCATAGGAACACATGATATTTCTACACTGGTTGTTCATCATTAAGGACGCCAGATGTAAACTTAAGAGTCCTACGCAGATCTTAGCAATCTGCCAGAACATTTATGAGAGAATTCACACAAGTGATTCTCAATGATTGAATGGAAATTCCTGCCAAGGTCAACATCAAACAGCCCTGACAGCAGGTCACTTCGGTAATTCTTTATGGGTTACGCTTAGTGTTCATGGTGGTTTCAAACGGTCTATAGTCGTGGAGTGATCCCCAGCGACTCACCCAGTCATTGAGCTACTAAGTAGGTCTTGTAAGCTCTCTCGAGAGTATCTGACATGGGAACGGCCTTGGTAATTGATACGTGTCAATTATAGTATAATAATATTCCGAGGAAATACCGGTTAAAGTAATTCCCGGGTCGTTCTTCCCAACGAAAGCTCAAATGGAATATTTGAATTATCGAATCAGGAATCGTGTAGTGAAAGTGAGTTGTGAAAGAGTGATATAGTAAAAATAGCAATCAAGGAATTCAAATATTAACAAACAACAATAAAGCATGCAAAGAGTACAAGCTAACTATGCACCGAATTGAAAAACGCGAAAACGGTAATGCACACGTAAAAATTTAAACGTAACGTTATATGAAAAATGACCCTACGAACTTGGAAATATTTTCTAAAAATTAAAAACTAATAAAAAGAATTTTAGGAAAAAGAAAAATATTTTTTTGACTTTTCTTTTATTTTCTAGAATTAATTTTGTATTTATTGAATTAAAAATGAATTAAAAATAAGAAAAATAGAAAAATTAAGTGGAAAATTGAAAATAAAATTCTAAAAATTCTAAAATATTATAAAAGAAATTTAAAAATTATTTTTGTATTTTTCTGACCCTTTTTATATTTTTTTATTAATTTTTGGAATTTAAAAATGATTTAAAAATTGGAAATAACCAAAAGTAATTATTAAAAATAGTAAAACTAATCAGAAAAATCTGGAAAAATTCCAGAAATTCAAAAATATTAAAAAGAACCTAAAATAAAATTTTGAAGAAAATTTAAAAAGTGGAACAGCTTATTTAAGCAATACAGCTTATCACAAGTGCTTAAAAATAAGCACTTGTGATAAAAACTTAATGAAATTGAAAACTTAGGTAACTGAGGTAGTGAAAACTTCAAATGTAACAGATTTTGATGATAAGTAATCACAGATTCACACAAAAGCTAAGAAATGAAGCAATAAGCTATAGAAAAAGCTCAATAAGCTATGCAAAGGTGGTATAAGCAAACACAGAAGCTAAGAAACAATACACTAAGCTCAAATTATTCAAATGTTTCACAATTAACAAGCTGGAACACAGAAACAAGCTCAAATCTAATATAGCAGGCCAAAGAAATGATCCCAGAAATCAGCTAAGGTATGAACTATAAGGCCTTATTAAGCAGCTGATATAAGCCAAAATAGAGAAACCAAAAGCAAATACCACTACTATACCAATTAGTGAACACAAATCCAACAACAAACAAGATCTCAAATCTCTATAAACCACTTGAATCAGTCCAATTAATCAGGTATTCAACAATAGTGCAGGGGAATAAATGGCTGATCAGCCAACTTCAAACCAAAATCTCAATAAGCAAATGAGACTCAAACTGAAATTTACTATTAGAATTTGATTTTCAAGCTGATGAAATTTTAAAATCAACTAATACTTTTTATTTTCAGCAAATTAATAGACATTAACAAAGATTATACAATACAGACTTGAAATTGTCTTTGACTTTTTGCTATTTTGTAAAACTTGACTAAAATGAAATTCAAACACCTTTAGTTGAATCTAAACATGATAATAAGCTGATTTGAAACTAGATTAAACTAAGTGCAACTACTGATTACCTACATCTAAGATTATATCAGCCTAAAATCAATTGAACAAGCTTAAGCTAATATACTACCTAAGTTTGACTATCTATGTATCTACTTACTGAATTCTATGCTATTTTACTCTACTATTATTCAAACTAGATCGATGTATGCAGGCAAACCACTAGTCCAACCACTAGCAGTTACAGTAACAACTAAATCCAAACACTCCTAATTTGACAGTCACTACTAAGAATCCCTTAGTTCTCTTCAAATCACTTAACTACTAATCTACTGAACTTACAAATCACTAACAGAAGCAAAATCAACAACAAGTCACAACTAGATCCAATAGAAACTCAGTATCACAGATCCACTATATGACAGTTGTGCAACAAGCCGCAAATTATGAATAAAGCAACACAAATCAATATTCACTCAAACTTCAAACCATGATCAACTCAAATCCACACAATGACAGTAAATCAGATCTAAAATCAAGCTCTATCACAATAACTAATAAAAAGCAAGATGACAGAATATCAACAATCAATCAACCTACTCAGAATCTCAATCTCAAACTACTATAATAAAACTGGATACACAATCAAATCACTACTAACTCTAAACGATTCTATTAAAATAATCTAAACAACTATAATCATTTTACCAGAAGCTATTTAAAACAATTATCAAACAACTAGCTGATTAGAAACTGAGAATCAAATCTATTATAGCACTATAAAATGAAAATGAGCTCAACACTTACAATCCAATTCCACCTCAGCAAGAATAGAGGTGGATTCACTAAGCGAGCCTGTCTTTTAGACAGGCTGAGACCTTCCGTAACTGTCTCAATCTGTCTTAATACACCTCAGGAACACAAGAATTATAGTCCTTTGACTTCAGTTGACCAAACAATTTTTTTTTTGGTAATTTGAAATTAAATCAGCTTATGATCAAGCTAGAAAGCTTATCTAAGCTGAAATGTAAGCTACTGCAGCTTATTTATAATCTATAAAAGCTATTTTAAAAACTCTTTTTATTATATTTATGCTTTTTATATTTTTATTTTTTTATTTATTTTTATTTTTTGTAGATTAGTAAAACCTGTAAAAAGAGTAATAAGCTGAACTACTTTTCAACAAAAATAAGCAGAAGATAAATTTGTTTAAACAAAATAAGCTGAAATAAGAAACTAAAATAAGCTGAGAATCTATATAAAGTAAAACTTTTATTAAAATAAAACTCAATTCAACATTACAAAACCTAAACTAATTACAATGAAATTTTAGCAGCATTTCTTTAAGCTAATTATTACACACACTAAACTAAAAAATGACACCTATATATAGCTGAGGTGAAGGGTCTGGGTGATCAAACGCCAAGCTGGCAATCCACAACCTTGTGCTTTCTCTCCTTTCTTCATAGCCCTTCGATTTGAATTGTGTTTCTTTGATTCAATAGTAGCCCTTGGATCAGATCAATGATGTGGCTCAACCAGTAGTATTGCTCCATCTGTCCATTTGTGTGTTGATTCTCTGTCCTTGTCAGAGTTTCTAGAAGCCGAATCCAATGATTGGTATGCCCAATACCCCTCTGCCAAGTGTCCTTCGAAGGATTCTCTTAACTCTCTGACATGTGCCAGGCCACGTGAGGTTCTAGAAGACTCAATGATTAGATAATCATTAGGTTAATTGTAGTAATTTAGTTGGGAGAAGGGTAATTGGGGATTTTGGTAATCTAGGGTTCTTGGGGAGTTGGGGATTTCTGGGTTGGGAAATTTGGGAATAAATCTTTTAGGCGCGTTTGGTTTGAGTGTTTGTTTATTTATTTGTTGACCTATTGACCGAGGTTAAATGGGTGGGCTCGGGTTGTAAATGTGATTGGGCTTGGGATGTTTAACAAGTGGACCTGGACTTGAGTATTTGGACTTGGATCATATAAATGGACTTGGCAGATTTTAATCAACAAAATTACAAGGACCATTTTGGTAACATTCCAAACTTCAAGGGTTAAATATGCCAATCTTCAAAAGTCTTTCCAGGGACTAATCTTGATAAGTCTGATTAGATAAAGGACTGAAACTGATTCTCGGATTCCCAGCTTTGACTATTTGACCATCTTCTAATCTCGTGCTCGTTTTTCCGGTTTTCTGATGATTTTTCGTCCATTTCTTATATATCCGTACCTGCATGTCACAAACATGAAAACACACGATTTCTTGGCATTTGTTAGCTTAGATAAATCGTTTTGAGTCGGTATTTGGCCATAAAATGGTGAGTAAATAAGTACTCACCAAAATCCCCCTGACTAAAATATTGCCGTGTCCTCACGCAATGTGATCAATTCACGCTTTTGGGATAAATAACTTTGATACTCTTTTTACTAACTTTGAAAAGTAGCAAGGCGGTTCAAAAGAGATTACAAAATCATTTATTCCCGAAAAACGCTCCGCTTTCCAAAACTTTTCTTTTATTTCTTTATTCCACTTATACTTTCTATTTTTGGACTTTTCCATAATTCACACTTGTGACGGTTTGTTGAACTTTCATTATCTTGCAATAATTATTAGGGTCAACGAGTAGAAACACTTCTTTTAAAAAGCGACCATACGGTTAAAATTCGTCATCCTTGATTTTTCACGAGTCCCCAAACTAAGCGTACAAACGAGATCACAGCTTATCTACAAATTAGATGCTAACACTACTCATAACAGTTACTTGTGAAACTTCTTACTCCCATTTCCTAGGTTTGTATCTCAATATTTTTATTTTGTTGAGAAATGAATTGCTTCATAATTTCTCGTTTTGATAATTTTTAGTCCGATAGTGATACCTAAGTTAAAACGATAAGTAGTTAGTCATTTTCTCTTAAGAACCACTGCAATAGAAATTCGGTCCATTTCAAGGAATGAGGGGTACATACAATATCAAGGATATAAGTTGCGGAGTACGATCACGTGCACCTCATGTGACTGATTACTAATCACGTATCACATGCACCTCACGCGCCAACAACTTATTGATACATATATAAGCTCTTATTCGACAATACTACAACTTTCATTTTTTATTTTTCACTTTTTTTCATACTTTTCACTTTTTTTTCTTTCTTGACTTTATTTTTTTTTCTCAACATAAATGGAAGCTTAACGGGTAGCTCCAAAACCACATAGATAATCAACTTTTGACTTTTGATTTTTTCACTTTTCGCTCTTATTTTTGGTGTTCCTTGATATGTACCCAATTTCCAAAGCAAAAATTCTCTTAAGAAAACAAATAACTAAGTATTATTCAAACCGAAATACCACTAATTAACCTAGAACATCTATTTTTATATTGGTGACGTTTCTGATGGGAGTAAAAAGCCACAAGTACCTCTCATGAGCTCTAAAGAGAACCACTACTCCACGTTTAGCATCTAACTTCTAAATAAACTCTATCATTTCTCGCTCTTCGCAATTTAAGATTCCAAATAATGAAACCAGCGAATACTTAGCCGATAATCAGCCACGCATATATAAAGTCAGTTACGGAAACTTGCAAATTCTAGAAGAAGAATTCGCGTTTTCTAGCTCCTGATGTAAAAGACTAGTGAAAGCTTTTAAGCTGCGCATGTATAAAGTCAAGTACGGGAACTTGCAGATTCTTAAGAAAGAATTCGCATTTTATAGCTCCTGGTGTACAAAACTAGCACAAGCTTATGTGATCATCATTGGTTAAGGGAACAAGCTAGGGCTCAACACGCCCGGTCAAGTCAAAATATTTATTCCTACTCTCGCCAGCAAGAAAGTCAACAAGGTGTCAAAACACTTATTCAAACTTTATTATATTTTTGTACAACTTTTTCTCAACTTTTTCACATCTTTTTGTGCTTTTTCATTGCTTCTTTTTTTTTATCAAAATTTTTGAAATTTTTCAAATTTTTTCATTTTTATTTTTATTTTTGGTGGAAAAACGGAGTTGCAAGAGTACACGACTTGTGAAACATGCAAGGTCAAAATCGAATCGAAGATTCACCCTCCCCCCGACTAGAACAAAACATTGTCCTCAATGTTTGATGGGTAAAGGCAATCCTAACAAAATTCTAGGCCGTTTATTAATTATGCCAAAGAAAACGTTAGTCGATAAGATTTAACGGATATAGGATTTCCAAGTAGCATCGATGAATCAGACTCCAAGTGAAGAAATAACGAGCACGAGAGTCATCATAAATCACGGACAATCCTGAACAAACATCACAAATAACCACGAAACACAAGAGTAGAAGAGGCACCCCCTCCTCACGTTAGATGTTAGAAAAATAGAAAAATAAGAAGATGAAATTGGATAAGCATGGGTTGCCACCCACGAAGCGCTTGTTTTTGTTAACCGAGTCACATTAGCTTGACTCGATCCCCGAATTCAATTGTCCTTGGGGAAAGTTTGGAGATCCGGGACTACCATAGTCGGTACATCCCCTCCAAAGTAATGTTTCAACCTATGACCATTCACCTTAAAATTGGGACCATCTTGTTGAGCTAACTCAATGGTTCCATAAGGGAAAACTTGGGTTATTGTGAATGGTCCAGACCAACGGGTTTTAAGCTTACCCGAGAATATCTTCAACCGAGAATTGAAAAGTAGCACTTGATCACCAACGTTAAAAACGCGGTCTTTGATCTTGGCATCATGAATTCTTTTCGTCTTCTCTTTGTAAATCAAAGAATTCTCGTAAGCTTGATCACGGAGTTCTACTAACTCATTCAATTGAATTTTTCTATGATCACCCGCGGTTTTCAAGTCAAAGTTGGCATGTTTTAAGGCCCAGTAGGCCTTGTGCTCTAGTTCAATGGGCAAATGACAAGCTTTCCCGTAAACCAGCTTATATGGTGTACACCCAATTGGGGTCTTGTAAGCGGTTCGGAAAGCCCATAATGCATCTTCTAATTTGTCGGCCCAAGAGGCACGATGTTCACCTACGGTCCTTTCAAGTATACGTTTTAAACCACGATTGGAGACCTCAACTTGACCACTCGTTTGTGGATGATAAGCCGTGGAAAGACGATGTGTGACACCATATTTAAGCATAACTTTCGCAAATTGATCATTGCAAAAATGGGTTCCACGATCGCTTATGATGGCTCGAGGTGTACCAAATCGGGCAAAGAGACTCTTTAAAAACTTAACAACCACTCGGGCGTCATTGGTGGGGAGCGCCTTCGCTTCAACCCATTTTGATAAGTAATCGACAGCCACGAGAATATACTTATTACCCCTAGACGACGGGAATGGCCCCATGAAATCAATGCCCCAGACGTCGAAGATCTCACAAACTTGTATCGCATTTTGCGGCATTTCATCTTTTTGAGAGATTTTCCCTTGACGTTGGCATGAATCACATGTTTTCACCAATTCATGGGCATCCCGATAAATCGTCGGCCAATAAAAGCCGGAATCAAACACTTTCTTTGCGGTGAAATTGGCACCATGGTGTCCCCCCGTGGGTCCACTATGACATGCCTTAAGTATTTCAACGGCATCCGTACCGTGAACACACCGCCGGATCACTTGATCCGCACAGACTTTGAACAAGTAGGGGTCGTCCCAAAAATAATGTTGGACATCCTTAAAGAATTTCTTCTTTTGCTGGGACGACATCCCTTGTCTAATGAAATTCCCCGCATGGTAATTCGCAAAATCAGCGAACCATGGGGTACTTTGGTCTATTTTGGTCACACTCCCAAGTGTCTCAAGAGGAAATGTTTCATTAATTTCCTTTTTCTCGAGAACACTTTGGTGGGGGTTCTCAAGTCTAGAAAGGTGATCGGCAGCAAGATTCTCAGCTCCTTTCTTGTCTCGAATTTCAACTTTGAATTCTTGAAGAAGGAGAATCCACCGCATTAAACGTGGTTTTGCATCTTGTTTGGCCATTAAGTATTTTAGGGCTGAGTGGTCCGTATACACTATGCATTTTTTAAGTAGCAAATAAGACCGAAATTTCTCAAAAGCATAGACGACCGCCAACATCTCCTTTTCGGTGGTTGTGTAATGATGTTGGGCGTCATTCAAGGTCTTGCTTGCATAGTGTATAGGCTGAAAATATTTGTTTTTGCGTTGCCCCAGAACTGCACCAATGGCATAATCGCTAGCATCGCACATTAGCTCAAAGGGCAAGTCCCAGTCGGGGGCAATTAAGACGGGAGCCTCCGTTAACTTCTTTTTAAGGATATTAAATGCTTCGATGCATTCATTTGAGAAATTAAACGGAGCGTCTTTCTCTAAAAGGTGGGTCAGAGGCCGGGCTATTTTGGAAAAATCTTGAATAAAACGTCGGTAAAAGCCAGCATGACCAAGGAAACTTCGAATTCCTTTGACGGTAGTCGGGTGTGGTAACTTAGCAATAACATCGACTTTTGCCCGATCCACCTCAATCCCAGATTTGGATATCTTATGGCCGAGGACTATTCCCTCTTTAACCATGAAGTGGCACTTCTCCCAATTTAGAACTAAATTAGTGTTTTCACACCGAACTAGCATACTTTCTAAATGGGAAAGGCAAGAGTCGAAAGAATCACCATAAACGGAAAAATCGTCCATAAACACTTCCATGGTTTTTTCAATCATATCCGAAAAAATGGCCATCATACACCGTTGAAACGTGCCTGGAGCGTTACATAAGCCAAAGGGCATTCTACGATAGGCAAACGTTCCATACGGGCAAGTAAAAGTGGTCTTTTCTTGATCCTGGGGATCAATGGGAATTTGAAAGTACCCAGAAAAGCCATCGAGAAAACAATAGAACTCATTTCCCGCTAAACGTTCAAGCATCTGGTCCATAAAAGGAAGCGGGAAATGGTCTTTACATGTCGCATCATTCAATTTACGGTAGTCGATACAAACTCTCCATCCAGTCACAAGTCGAGTTGGTATAAGCTCATTATCGTCATTCTTCACAACAGTGATTCCGCCCTTCTTTGGCACACAATGAACCGGACTAACCCATGAACTATCCGAGATTGGATAAATCATTCCAGCATCAAGAAGTTTAATAACCTCTTTTTTGATCACTTCATGAATTTGTGGATTAACCCGTCGTTGTTGCTGAACGGAAGCTTTGTGATTTTCCTCCAAAAGAATCTTATGAGTACAAAATCGAGGGTCGATTCCCTTAATGTCGGATATTTGCCAAGCAATCGCACTTTTATGCTTCCGAAGCACATCTAAGAGTCGTAACTTCTCCTCATCTTTAAGACCTTTTGAAATTATAACAGGCAATTTTTCATTTTTTTCCAAGTATGCGTATTCGAGATGAGGAGGCAAATCCTTGAGCTCGAGCTCCGGAGGATTCTCAATAGACGGCTTAACTTCTTTTACGTCTGCCATTTTTAAATCAACCGGAGGGGAAGAAACAATCAGTTTTTCATTCAACAATTTTTCAATTAGTAAAATTTCCCCCTCCGGATCAAAGTTGTTATTATCAAATTCCGGTGAAAATGATTCGTTTTCAAGACAAGCATTGATTTCTTCCCAAGCGAGATCACTTCCCTCAAACGGAGTAAGGGAAGGGGAAGAATCGGAGACGATTGGTTCAAAAGAAGGAGTGGGATTGCCACTCGAAGCATTATCGGTAAAACCAAGAAATTCTTGAGCATACTCCTCCGAAAGTTCATCAATAACATCGATACGGTTAATGGAAGAAACATCGTAATCGGAGGAGTATCTCGCGGTTTGATCAAGATTAAAAGTGACGGCTTCGTTTCCAACACGTAAAGTAATCTCCTCGTCATAAACATCAATCAAAGCACGACCGGTCCTTAGGAAACCTCTCCCGAGAATAAGAGGAACCCGTGGATCGGCATCAAAATCAACAACCACAAAATCAGCAGGGAAATGGAATTTTCCCACATTAACAAAAACATCCTCGGCTATTCCCATCGGGCGGGAAGTAGATCGGTCGGCAAGCTCGAGGGTCATAAGCGTTGGTGTCAAATTGGGAAGAGACAACTTTTTCCATATCGATAATGGCATAAGGTTAATGCTAGCACCAAGATCGGCCAAGGCGAAGCATTGAACCATCCCAGGAAAATTACATGGTATAAGAAATTTGCCAGGGTCTTCAAGCTTTTCGGGTAGCTTTTTTAGAAGAACCGCTGAGCAATTCTCGTTCATTTGTGTTCTCGACATTTCAAAAAGCTTTTCTTTATTATTCAAAAGACCTTTTAGCATTGAAGCAAACTTCGGCATCAAAAGTATAGCATCCGCGAGACTTATATCGAAATGTAATTCTTGAAAAATCTGATAAAACTTCTCCATTTGGTTTTTATCTTTCTCGCGGTGCTTTTGTTCATTTAGGCGTGATGGATATGGTAACTTTGTTTTGACGGGTGTTTCGTTTTCATTATCATTAACGACCTTTTCTTTTCCTTTAGACATCGGGACCACCGGAGGTTGGATGTTCTCGGTCCTTCCATTATTACTAGGAATTCCCGTATCCGTTGTTGCCTCCGGTTCACGGACGACTACCTTAGGAGGTAGAGAAGAAGAGGTAGTCGGAGCCGTTGGTCCATCGTAAGTAACACCACTCCTCGTAATGATCGCTTTAGCATCGCCCCTCGGGTTAGCGATCGTATTGCTAGGCAAAGTTCCAGAGCCCGAGGGTCGATCATTTAAACGCTTGTTGATGTCGTTTATTTGAGTTGCAAACATTTTCGTTGTTTCTTCTTGTTTAGCAATTAAGGCTTGTTGTCCTTGAAGCAATTGTTTAATCAACTCTTCCGTGGGCGACGGATTTGGAACAGCAGCTTGAGTTTGATTATTAAAACTTTGCCCACGGTTTTGAAAATTTCCATTGTTCTGATTTCCATGATTATTATTTTGAAAATTCCCGTTGTTTTGAAAGTTATTCCCTTGAGGCGGGCCTTGTTGAAAATTTCCCCGATTGTGATTTTGTTGAAAATTCTGATTTTGTCCTTGAAAACCATTATTTCCACGGTTGTGATTCTGATTGTTGTTGAATTGATGATTACGGTTTTGCACATTATTATTCTGATTCACTGGATTTGGCTGATTAAAACCGGGTGGTCCTTGAAAATGGCTCGAACGGTAGCTGAGGAGATTACGGTCTCCTTGAAGAGGTGGGTAACCGTTGCCACCCATATTTGCAGCATACACGTTCTCTTGAGAGAAAGAGCCGGTCGTTGGGCATTCATAATACGGGTGTGGACCACCACAAGTTTCACAAACAACATTGACCGCATTAACTTGTGTATTTTTGGTTTGACTTGGCATCATTTGGTACATCTTTAGCATAGCCGTCGACAAATCGTCAATTTTCTTATTCAAGACGGCTAGCTCGGGGTTAGAAGAAGAGTTAAGAATCGCAGTCGATCTTATTGGCTCATTCCTCTCAGCTGAGGAATCCCAATAGTTGTAATGTGCCGTCATATTCTCGATTAGCTCGTAACAATCCTCAGGACGACGTTTCATGAAAGTACCACCAGCTGCAGCATTGATCGTGTCCCTATGTCGTAAAGTCAATCCATTATAAAACGTATCGATTATCGTAACGAGAAGCATATTATGATTCGGACAACGATCAATGGCAAGCTTGTAACGCTCCCAAGCCTCAAACAAAGACTCATCGGGGAGTTGTCGAAAATTGCTAATATCATTCCTTAATTTCGTCACCATCGATGGTGGAAAATACTTCGCCAGGAACTTAGAAACCATTTCATTGAAAGTATGAATCGAGTTCCTGGGAAGACGATCAAACCACGCGGTGGCATGATGTGTAAGAGAATAGGGGAAGAGAGAGAGACGGAGGGCGTCATCGGAGACCCCGTTTTGTTTCATATTTTGGGTGACGGTTAAAAACTTATCGAGATGCTTATTAGCATCGTCACCCGGTAATCCGTGAAATTGGCACGAATTTTGGACTTGTTGTATCATGTGGTGCTTAAGTCCAAAATCCGTAGCCTCAATATTTAGAGGGGCAATCGGGCCACCTCTACCATGCATTGTGGGTTGGCACAGCTCCTCCATCGTTCGGAGATCGGGAGCCGGCTCGTGTTGGTTTTCATCACCACCCACCGGAGGGTGTTGATTGTTCATATCCATTTCCTCAACGTTAAGGAAATGGACACGGTGTGTGTGTCGTATTACCCTTTCGGGATTTGAGAACGGAGACGTAAGATTCTCAAACGAAGAGCGGGTGTGCATACACCAAAAGCAAAATTTAAAAGAAAAGAAAAAGAAAAAGGAAAATCTTTTTGTTTTTTTTTTTATATATTTTTCTCAAAAACTTTTTATTTCTTTTGTTTTTCTTTTTATTGAAACGTTACGTTAATCAAAAATCGTTTCTCTCAAAACTACGCGCGACGGGACGGGAAAGAAGAGTGTTTCTCACTTCAGCTAGCAATTTAATGTCTTAGCTATCCGTATTTCCCGCTTATTCGGTTGTAGTAAAGAAATAATCCGATAATTAATCAATTTCACGTTTCGTTATATTGCGAGACTTATTTGGTTTACAACGCCCTTTCTTTCGATCGGAACGAGGCTGTAACTTTTATTTTATTTTTGGTATTTTGAAAACACTTTAGTAAAAGTGTTTTTGATTTTTTTTTTATTTTTATAAGAGATATATATACAAAGTAGAAGAAGGCTTATCAAAACACGATTTTCCAAAACAATTATTCAAAAATTCACTTTAAGCCTTCCCCGGCAGCGGCGCCAAAAATTGATACGTGTCAATTATAGTATAATAATATTCCGAGGAAATACCGGTTAAAGTAATTCCCGGGTCGTTCTTCCCAACGAAAGCTCAAATGGAATATTTGAATTATCGAATCAGGAATCGTGTAGTGAAAGTGAGTTGTGAAAGAGTGATATAGTAAAAATAGCAATCAAGGAATTCAAATATTAACAAACAACAATAAAGCATGCAAAGAGTACAAGCTAACTATGCACCGAATTGAAAAACGCGAAAACGGTAATGCACACGTAAAAATTTAAACGTAACGTTATATGAAAAATGACCCTACGAACTTGGAAATATTTTCTAAAAATTAAAAACTAATAAAAAGAATTTTAGGAAAAAGAAAAATATTTTTTTGACTTTTCTTTTATTTTCTAGAATTAATTTTGTATTTATTGAATTAAAAATGAATTAAAAATAAGAAAAATAGAAAAATTAAGTGGAAAATTGAAAATAAAATTCTAAAAATTCTAAAATATTATAAAAGAAATTTAAAAATTATTTTTGTATTTTTCTGACCCTTTTTATATTTTTTTATTAATTTTTGGAATTTAAAAATGATTTAAAAATTGGAAATAACCAAAAGTAATTATTAAAAATAGTAAAACTAATCAGAAAAATCTGGAAAAATTCCAGAAATTCAAAAATATTAAAAAGAACCTAAAATAAAATTTTGAAGAAAATTTAAAAAGTGGAACAGCTTATTTAAGCAATACAGCTTATCACAAGTGCTTAAAAATAAGCACTTGTGATAAAAACTTAATGAAATTGAAAACTTAGGTAACTGAGGTAGTGAAAACTTCAAATGTAACAGATTTTGATGATAAGTAATCACAGAGTCACACAAAAGCTAAGAAATGAAGCAATAAGCTATAGAAAAAGCTCAATAAGCTATGCAAAGGTGGTATAAGCAAACACAGAAGCTAAGAAACAATACACTAAGCTCAAATTATTCAAATGTTTCACAATTAACAAGCTGGAACACAGAAACAAGCTCAAATCTAATATAGCAGGCCAAAGAAATGATCCCAGAAATCAGCTAAGGTATGAACTATAAGGCCTTATTAAGCAGCTGATATAAGCCAAAATAGAGAAACCAAAAGCAAATACCACTACTATACCAATTAGTGAACACAAATCCAACAACAAACAAGATCTCAAATCTCTATAAACCACTTGAATCAGTCCAATTAATCAGGTATTCAACAATAGTGCAGGGGAATAAATGGCTGATCAGCCAATTTCAAACCAAAATCTCAATAAGCAAATGAGACTCAAACTGAAATTTACTATTAGAATTTGATTTTCAAGCTGATGAAATTTTAAAATCAACTAATACTTTTTATTTTCAGCAAATTAATAGACATTAACAAAGATTATACAATACAGACTTGAAATTGTCTTTGACTTTTTGCTATTTTGTAAAACTTGACTAAAATGAAATTCAAACACCTTTAGTTGAATCTAAACATGATAATAAGCTGATTTGAAACTAGATTAAACTAAGTGCAACTACTGATTACCTACATTTAAGATTATATCAGCCTAAAATCAATTGAACAAGCTTAAGCTAATATACTACCTAAGTTTGACTATCTATGTATCTACTTACTGAATTCTATGCTATTTTACTCTACTATTATTCAAACTAGATCGATGTATGCAGGCAAACCACTAGTCCAACCACTAGCAGTTACAGTAACAACTAAATCCAAACACTCCTAATTTGACAGTCACTACTAAGAATCCCTTAGTTCTCTTCAAATCACTTAACTACTAATCTACTGAACTTACAAATCACTAACAGAAGCAAAATCAACAACAAGTCACAACTAGATCCAATAGAAACTCAGTATCACAGATCCACTATATGACAGTTGTGCAACAAGCCGCAAATTATGAATAAAGCAACACAAATCAATATTCACTCAAACTTCAAACCATGATCAACTCAAATCCACACAATGACAGTAAATCAGATCTAAAATCAAGCTCTATCACAATAACTAATAAAAAGCAAGATGACAGAATATCAACAATCAATCAACCTACTCAGAATCTCAATCTCAAACTACTATAATAAAACTGGATACACAATCAAATCACTACTAACTCTAAACGATTCTATTAAAATAATCTAAACAACTATAATCATTTTACCAGAAGCTATTTAAAACAATTATCAAACAACTAGCTGATTAGAAACTGAGAATCAAATCTATTATAGCACTATAAAATGAAAATGAGCTCAACACTTACAATCCAATTCCACCTCAGCAAGAATAGAGGTGGATTCACTAAGCGAGCCTGTCTTTTAGACAGGCTGAGACCTTCCGTAACTGTCTCAATCTGTCTTAATACACCTCAGGAACACAAGAATTACAGTCCTTTGACTTCAGTTGACCAAACAATTTTTTTTTTGGTAATTTGAAATTAAATCAGCTTATGATCAAGCTAGAAAGCTTATCTAAGCTGAAATGTAAGCTACTGCAGCTTATTTATAATCTATAAAAGCTATTTTAAAAACTCTTTTTATTATATTTATGCTTTTTATATTTTTATTTTTTATTTATTTTTATTTTTTGTAGATTAGTAAAACCTGTAAAAAGAGTAATAAGCTGAACTACTTTTCAACAAAAATAAGCAGAAGATAAATTTGTTTAAACAAAATAAGCTGAAATAAGAAACTAAAATAAGCTGAGAATCTATATAAAGTAAAACTTTTATTAAAATAAAACTCAATTCAACATTACAAAACCTAAACTAATTACAATGAAATTTTAGCAGCATTTCTTTAAGCTAATTATTACACACACTAAACTAAAAAATGACACCTATATATAGCTGAGGTGAAGGGTCTGGGTGATCAAACGCCAAGCTGGCAATCCACAACCTTGTGCTTTCTCTCCTTTCTTCATAGCCCTTCGATTTGAATTGTGTTTCTTTGATTCAATAGTAGCCCTTGGATCAGATCAATGATGTGGCTCAACCAGTAGTATTGCTCCATCTGTCCATTCGTGTGTTGATTCTCTGTCCTTGTCAGAGTTTCTAGAAGCCGAATCCAATGATTGGTATGCCCAATACCCCTCTGCCAAGTGTCCTTCGAAGGATTCTCTTAACTCTCTGACATGTGCCAGGCCACGTGAGGTTCTAGAAGACTCAATGATTAGATAATCATTAGGTTAATTGTAGTAATTTAGTTGGGAGAAGGGTAATTGGGGATTTTGGTAATCTAGGGTTCTTGGGGAGTTGGGGATTTCTGGGTTGGGAAATTTGGGAATAAATCTTTTAGGCGCGTTTGGTTTGAGTGTTTGTTTATTTATTTGTTGACCTATTGACCGAGGTTAAATGGGTGGGCTCGGGTTGTAAATGTGATTGGGCTTGGGATGTTTAACAAGTGGACCTGGACTTGAGTATTTGGACTTGGATCATATAAATGGACTTGGCAGATTTTAATCAACAAAATTACAAGGACCATTTTGGTAACATTCCAAACTTCAAGGGTTAAATATGCCAATCTTCAAAAGTCTTTCCAGGGACTAATCTTGATAAGTCTGATTAGATAAAGGACTGAAACTGATTCTCGGATTCCCAGCTTTGACTATTTGACCATCTTCTAATCTCGTGCTCGTTTTTCCGGTTTTCTGATGATTTTTCGTCCATTTCTTATATATCCGTACCTGCATGTCACAAACATGAAAACACACGATTTCTTGGCATTTGTTAGCTTAGATAAGTCGTTTTGAGTCGGTATTTGGCCATAAAATGGTGAGTAAATAAGTACTCACCAGTAAGGGTTAGAAGGAGTCTTCACACTATGCTGTTGACAATCTCTAATTCTTATCTGTAAGTACCAGATGTTTTATTGCTAACTATTTATATGTAGGGACACTTCATCTCCGTGGCGACAGATTCCACATGCTCATACATGCATCTCGAAGTCAAAGGAAAGTTCTCACAAAGATCAAAGCAAAGAAAGGTTCAAAGAAAGATTCTACGCAATGTGAAAGAATCTACAGAAGTAAAGTGACAAAGATCTGTGTGAAAGAACGGGAACTACAAATGCATGTGGGCACAAAGACTGAAGATGTATGAGCATGTTGGAATGGCAAACAACCACCACAGGCGCAGAAGTGACGAAAGGCAGATAACTCCACATCACTAAGGAACAAAGAACGATGAAAAATCAGTCATCAAAGATCACAAAGCATGAAGGAACAAAGACTAAAGACTATTTTACAACGACACACAAAGTTGAAGACAAAGAACACGGAAGACCCACTCACATGGAGCATCATTCGAATGACCACCCCTTAGGGGGAGATTGTTAGCATCAAAGAAGTATATAGAAAAGTGATGGTCATTCTCATATTAGGAACTTTGTCTTTGTGTCGTTAAAGTATGTAATTGTCTAAGATAGTTGGGCATTGAACTTGGTAATCTAATATGTTAAGAGTTATGTTAGTAAGCCTTTTGTAATTCATGTAAACCAAGTCCAAGCCCAAGTCCATTAGAAAGCCCATGAGGCCATTCTCTCTAACTATAAAAGGCACCTTACCTCTCATTTGTAACGTGTGCTTGTGTGTGTATTGTGTGTGTTTTTTAATAAAAGTTCTCTTCATCTTTACCTCTCTTTTATACTTATTAACGCCACACCTTTATAACATCAAGTCACCATCTTTCCATCTTCTAGTGCTTATATTTGGTATTAAAGTTGATATATCTAAGGTCCTACAATATTAATGGGCATGGTATCCTACGACGCCCATAAGTTGTGGTATATGTAAAGTGTAATAAATTGCAAATGTATATATCAGGAAATCTGGCCAATTTGACGATGTATATGAGGAATTTATTAAACTATGATATCTACCATATAGTATTTATGTGCTATGTGCTTTAGGATTGGGTGTAATCTTGGAACGGTATGTTACGTAAATAAATATGAGGATTATCAAATCGACGGATTTGATAAACTTCGGCGATTTATTTAAATGATATATTGGGCTAATATTAGATCCATAGTTTATTTTATTATCCTTTGTGTGACTTTTGGTTTGTTTTGTGTCGACCCACCACCCGTATGGATACCAAACGTAAATACACCAAACTAATACGAAAAGGATTTTCGGAAATAAAACGGATTTTCGTCCGGGTTTGGGAATATTTTGAATTTGAGGAAATGATTTCTGAACGAGTTGGTATTGTTAGGTCGTGCCGAGTCCGTAGTTGCTGTTTCGTGAGTTACTATACATCTTATTTCTACCGACT
This sequence comes from Artemisia argyi, assembly GCA_030686995.1. Taxonomy (NCBI): domain Eukaryota; kingdom Viridiplantae; phylum Streptophyta; class Magnoliopsida; order Asterales; family Asteraceae; genus Artemisia; species Artemisia argyi. The sequence continues at coordinate 166,190,946 of CM060695.1, forward strand.
TCTTCTTGCTATTTTCTGGACTTGAGGTGAGTCATAGCCCCACTTTTACTCTTGAACTATGTTTTCAATACTTGGGGTGAGAAACGTGCAAATTATTTTATGTGGACTATTATCGCTTGTATATTCTTTCTAAAACTTGCTATGCGTATGGACTAGGATGTATTGTCAGCTTTAGTCACATTTTATGTGTACTATTCAAGGTTGGCTTATTTGTTATTGTCAGCTTTAGTCACACGGTTCGTGTGTACTATTCAAGGTTGGCTTATTTAGATACTGTAGTGTGCACCTATAGGTTATTAATACTTCGGAGGTTATCCGAGTATTTATTGGTATTGCGGGGGTTACCCGAATATCTATGTTAGAACGGAGGGTATCCGTGTGTTAGGTTGGAGCGGAGGGTATCCGCAGGCTTTTAGCGAATCCTTAGTCTAGCTAGCAAGCATTTTGCGTATATGTCCACTATATTGTTAGATGAATGTAAACCTATGATCTCACCAGCGAAAGCTGACTTTTAGCACGTTTTCTCAGGTAATAAAGTGATGATACGGATGCTTGGAATGGAAGGCTTGGCCAAGGCTCATGGTTTATGGATCTATTTTTCTAAACTCTGATAATTAATTTTGGACCTCCTGTTATGTTATTTTGGGCCTGACTCTGAATGATGTTGGGATAAATGTAAACGTTAAAACCCCGTTTTGGTTGCGTTTTTATTATGTTTACTTTATCTCGTTCTATATTGTCTTGTGTCGGATACCAATCCCCGTAGCACCCCGAAAGCTTGTTGAGTCTTCCGCTGTATCAAATTTTAGGGGTGTTACATTCAAAAGCCTAGACACAAGGCAAAGTTGGTGGCTCGTGGATTCACTCAAAGGGCAGGCATTGACTATAATGAAGTATTTTTGCCGGTAGTTCGACACACATCTATTCGGGTTATACTTGCATTGACTGCGTGTAGAGATTATGAGCTAGAGCAGCTTGATGTGAAGACGGCATTTTTACATGGGAATCTTGAAGAAGTGATCTACATGAGGCAGCCACTGGGTTATGAATAAGGTAACAAGGTATGTTTGTTAAAGAAATCCCTTTATGGTTTGAAGCAGTCACCTAGGCAATGGTATAAGAGGTTTGATGAGTACATGCTGAGCAACGGGTTCAAGCGTAGCAGTTACGACAGCTGCGTATATTACAGGAGTTATGCACCAGGTGAGTATATCTATCTACTGTTATATGTAGACGATATGCTGATTGCTTGTAAAAGCAAGGCTGAGATTGGGTCTATCAAGTCTTTGCTTAAAAAGGAGTTCGACATGAAGGAGCTCAGGGAAGCAAAGAAGATTCTTGGTATGGAGATCATCAGGGATCGGAGTCGCAAGATTCTGAGGGTGTCACAATCCGGGTAAGTTTCTAAGATTTTAAATAATTTTAGAATAGACAATGGGAAATCGGTTCAGATGCCATTGGGTGGGCACTTCAAGCTGTCGTTGAAGGATTGTCCGGTTAGGGATTGTGATGTTGAAAGGATGAGTAGGGTGCCATATGCAAATGCGGTTGGGAGCTTAATGTACTTGATGGTGTGCATGAGGCCAGACATAGCGTATGCGGTAAGTGTTGTTAGCAGATATTTGGCGAATCCAGGTAAAAAGCATTGGGAAGTAGTGAAGTGGATTTTGAAATATTTGCGGGGTACTGCAAACGTGGGTTTGGTGTATGGGACAGACCGTAGCAACCATGTGGACGTAACAGGTTTTGTTGATTCAGACTACGCTAAGGATCCGGATAAAGGTAGGTCAATCACGGGTTACACATTTTTAGTACAGGGATGTGTTGTAAGTTGGAAGGTAACGCTACAACACGTGGTGGCTCTTTCAACTACAGAGACGGAGTATATGGCCCTTACGGAGGCTGTAAAGGAAGCTATTTGGCTAAGGGGACTCTTGGAAGAGTTGGGTGTGGAGCTTAACACTGTGGCAGTTAATTGTGATAATCAGGGCGCGATTCACTTATCGCGGAATCATGTTTTTCATGAAAGGACTAAGCATATCAATGTGCGTTACCACTTTATCAGAGAGGTCTTGGAAGCAAAGACGGTTGAAGTTCTGAAGGTGGGTACTGAACGCAATGATGCGGATGCCTTGACGAAGGTGGTACCTGGACGGAAGTTACAACACTGCTTGGAGTTGCTGAGTGTCGGTGTAGGATAATATAAAGCCTAAGGTGGAAATTGTTATGTTTAGTCTTTATCTTAGCTTATGTCAAAGTCTAGGAGGTGTTATGTCATTAGTCAAATAGCCATAGTATAGCTTGAGTCTTAAGCTACACGTTTTTCCTTGTTTCCTGTTTTGTTAACCGACTTAGATGGAGTCATTGTACAAGTCGGTTTGTCCTCCCCCCTCATCTCTATAAAAGGAGGTGAGGGGGGGAGGGGTCTAGTCACGTCATTCTTTCAAGGTTTAATACAACTTTCGGTTAAACCATCTTGTGCTTGTTCTTTTCTTTTCTGTCGTTATAATAGCTGCTAGTGTGTGTTGGACTTCAAAGATCGAGTTATCCGTGCTAGACACAGGTTGTTGATCGACAATATCAACAACCACAATTCATTAATTATCTCAAAACCTATTGATAAATAAATGTATCAGAGTCCTCTATATTATTATTTTTTTTAAAGGCAACAATATATAAAAACACCACCAAAGGGAAAAAAAAACAATACGAGGCATCCCTTCTCTAGTAAACAAGTTAATTAATAGAGGAAGGGAACCAGAAGAAAAAAAAATTACATCCAACAAGACTACCAAAAACTTGTACAAAAGCTAGTTTAGGCTGACGAGTCTAAACAAGCTTGATATTTGAAGCTCGGCTCGAGCTTACTTCGTAAACAAGCTTTATGTTAAACTCGAGTTGAGCTCGAGCTCGAATCGAGTTTTTCGCAAGTCAAGATCTAGTAGCTCATGAGTAGTTCAGCTTGTTTAGACCCCTAGGCATCTTAATATGCTCAATGCAGTCAATTGATGTTTGATATAGACTAATAGTTGTTGAAAAAAAAAACCAAAATCATATGCTCTCATACACTGAAAGAAGTAATCATCAATGAAATATCAATGTATTATCAAAGAGTTTGCATTTGCAAACTTTCAACTGGACGTACTTGATGACACGAGTTAGAATTTTCTCCAGAAAACTCACCGTCAAAATCAACAAGCCGTTTCTAAGATATGTCTATATTGATTTTTCTACTCAACTGAGTAGAAATGTTATTTCTATCGTCAACAATTACATGCTTTATTGTTTCACAGTAGTAAAGATATAATGATATTCTACGAAGAAATATCACTAAATGGTAGTACTGGTGTTTACATTTTGGCATTTTGCCTCACAGGTTAAAACTTTTCTGATTCTATTGACAAACTCTAAACCGACTTTAGGTGGTTTTGTTATACTTTTGACACGTGGGTGCAGTTTGTGTTATCCGCGGATTATCCACGTGTCACGTCTGTTTTTACCCTCTCCAATAACATTCCTATAACACAAAAACTTAAAAACACCCTCTCCATAACATTCTAATAACACACAACCAAAAAACCATTTTACAATCAAGAAGAAAAACATATAAAACTTGCGTTATGCTAATGGCGGTGAGCCTATAATACATGCAGGTTGGTGGTGCATCTATAACAAGGATGGCGAGGTTATAGGTACATAAAAAAGTTATAACGGGCATTGCACCGAGCCCTCTAAGTATCCTTGTTGGGCTTCAAGCCGAACCAAAATGTGTGGCACATAAATAAAGCGTAATTTGGAAACGTTTCACATTCCAATATTTGTAAAAACCTCGTCATTTCGCATTAAGCAATAGCAAGGTATCTATTGTCCGACGTTTAACCCACAAAAAGTAACCAACACCGTATATATTGAAAGTATCACTAAATTCATGTTTGACGGGTTCCACCTCCTCACGATGTTGTACAACGTCTGCTCCATTAAAATGCACAATAACTTGTTTGGTAGATGTGCGACGTTAATTCTCATACCCCAACATTAACAATATCTTTTCCTCCCTTAACAAATTTTTACCACTCAACTCGCCGTCCAACCCCTGATAAAAAAAAATTTGTAGTTTAATTTTTTTTAACATATGTGGCTATTTTTGTAATTTGCCTCATAACGAACCACTTGTAATGTTGTTTTTAAAAAATTTCAAAATTTGCCCTTTCAATTGTAACTTTCTGGCTCCGCCTGTGATGGTGGAATGAAAATCTAATAGTCGAGTTAATAGCGATCATGCTCGTCTCAATTATTACTAGTCTGAAAGATATCTAATTTTATCAAACTATTATCTTTTTTATTATTATTGCATCTTTAAGAAAGTACGTAAACCCAAAAACTTTTTCTAAAAGGACATGTTTTTAAGCAGTTTCAAATTACTTACTTTTAAACTGAAAAATAACCAATCCAAAACACCCATTTAGGGTGTGTTTCTTGAAAATAGCAGTAGCAGTTAGTAATAAGAGTTAGCAGTTCCAGTAAATAGTTAGCAGTTTAATTTATAAAAGTGCTTGGTAAAATGACGTGTTGCTCAATGTTAAATGCTTATTTAAAGAGCATTGAGAAATTAGTTTTTTTTTTTTTTTTTTTTTTTTTTTTTTTTTAAATGTTATCTGCTTTTTTCCAAACGTGCTTTATAATAATAATGATTAATGTTAATTGCTCTAAAATACTCTTAAAAGCTTTCTGCCAAACACGCCTGTAGTCTAATGTTTCCAGCTTTCTATACTTTTTGAACAATAGTTTCCCACGACTAATGTACTACCCATAAATTTTACATTAGTGTTTCCAACTACTACAAAGATAATGTCAAAAGCAAAATCCTATAAACCTAATCATATATCTTGTGAAAACTAACATATCACCTAATAACAGGATCAAACTCTTCTCTGATTCCTTTGAAAAACTATAACCCGACGTATTTGTTTTACGGATTAGTTTATACTTTTGACGTTTGGGTGGCAAACACACAAAGTATCCTTGTCGCGCTTCTAATTCAAAAAAAAATAATAATAAAAAAAAAAAAAAAAAAAAAAAATCCTTCAAGCCGAACCAAAATGTGTCGCACATAAATAAAGCGTAATTTGGACTCGTTTCAAATTCCAATATTTTGTAAAAACCTCGTTATTTCACATTAAGCAATCAACATAAGCAATAGCATGGTATCTATTGTCCGACGTTTAACCCACAAAAAAGTAACCAACACTGTATATATTGAAAGTAGCACTAAATTCATGTTTGTCCAACGTTTACTCCAATTAAATGCATGCACAATAACTTGTTTGGTACTTTGGACTTTGGTAGGTGTATAACATTAATTCACATGCCCCAACATTAGCAATATCTTTTCCACCTTCAAAAACTTTTTTGTGTATGTTTTTCTTTTTCTCCTTTTCATACTCTTTTAGTTATCGTGTTTAATTGAGGGGATGTCTCGTTTTGTATTTTGTTTCTTCCTTTCGGGGTGTCATTATATATGTTGCCTTTCTAAAAAAAAAAAAAAAAAAAAAAAAAAAAAAAAAAAAAAAAAAAAAACTTTTTACCACTCACCTCGCCATCCAACCTCTTCTTCCCTTGGAAATGCAAGTTTTCGAAAGTGATTTTCTAAACCAATGTAGTAACATAAAAATCGAAATAACATGAAAATGTCTTATAAAAGAAGAGCTAAATGAAGTTATAAATTTATGCTATGACAATGTTTTTCTTTTGTAGTTTCTCTTTGGTTAAACCAATTGAGATGGTTTCTTTATGAAACATAAATACAAGAGTTGGTGTGTTGGTGAGATTGAGATACATTATCAATGAACTTTGAAAGTTTCAATGGACTTTTGGTCAAAAAAATTTCCTTTTATAGTTGCTGTGATAAACATTAACTACGTGACATTTTTATGTCTCATTTTTGTGTTGGTGTAAATTACATGTCAGGAGTAAAAAGAAAGAAAGGAATTAACATTTCAACATGAGTGATGTTTAATTCAAAAATAGTTTATTAATTTTGAGTGTATTTAGTATTTACTTCTCAAGCATTACTCCTTTTAGACTTTGAGTTGTATATACTATTTAACTTTGTTTACCCTATTTTCCCTAAATATTATTTCTCAAAATATATAATATTTTGTTTTAACATACGGAATAGTATTTCAGAGAGATCATTTTGAACTAAAATAATAGTATTAGTATCGACTGTCGATCCAGGAATATTTAGATAAATAAATTCATAGTGTAACACCCCCAATTCATGGATGCAGCGGAATTCGAACTGGGTGTTACTTGACGGCACAATAGTCACAATAATAGAAAACAAACTCCAATTGAGTTGTTTTAAAAGATTTATCATTCAAATTATATAAATATCAGAGATTACAAAATGAGGTCCCAGATGGTTCCATGTTTACAATTTAAATGAGTTTTGAATGATAATAAAATTTATAGCCCTCTTGAGTATCCGTGCCCTTCCGTGCCATCCTTGATCGTCATGAACCTGAAATACATGCTTGAGAGGTCAACACAAAGGTTGAGTGATATTCATAGAGTTTGTTAAATCGTTTGAACACAATATGTTGGTAGTGTGAGCTTGTAGACTCACACCAATGTTTGGAAAATAAAATAGGTAGGCTACGTTATTATACGCCCATAAAATGTATTATACACTAAGCTTATGAAACCAAAACGTTAACGTGTACCAATATCGATTGGCAGATTTATCCCGGTAGGTACTTTGCCGTCATACCTAATGTCTCAAATATTAATGCATTTGTTTGAACTTAGTCAAAACAAATGGGATTCGTCAATCCCATAGGCCTATTCACAATATTCGTGCTCACTTGCAAGTAACCCTCGCAAGTGATTAAATGGTTCATAATAAGGGATCTTGGTTTGGCAAGGATGTTACTTAGTGATAATAAAACATAGTCGAATAGCATACAGTAGAAAGCATTGTGTTCGAGTAGAAAAATAATAGCATGTATTCCCCCCAAGGTTTGTAAAACAATTAAGTAATGGAAAGTGGGGCTATGAACTCACCTTAAGTAAGATAGCAAGTAATGAATGTAACGGTTGTATCGTGAAGGTTTCTACGAGCAACAACTTTTGGCTTTCAAAGATGAAAGGAAGTTAACATGTAAGGATAGGACTTTGATAGACTTGCTTCAACCCACTTCACTTCATGCAATCTTTCTACCCTTGTAATCTTGAAAGATGGATGATAAGGTTGAGGTGACTTGAGTGGATCTAAACTCAAGAGAATCACCAAGAGTTTCAAAGGATTTGAAGTAGCTTGATGAATCAAAACCAAACTATGGTTTATGTGTTGATATTGCTCTTGATTTCTTGCATAAAACTTGAAGTAGAGAGAAAATCATGAATGTGTTTGTGTTTGTGATGGTATGAACGACCAAAGGGTGAGGAGAGGGTTATATAAGGCCTTGAGGAGGTGCTAGGAAGGTGCTAGGAAGTTGCCTTAAGGAGGTGCAAGTATTTAGGATATTTTCCAACACTTGGAGACCAAGTTTAACACATGTAACCAATCCAATAGATCAAGACTTATAACTTAGGCACATGGCATGGTGAATCACCCTTATACACGTTCATAAGATGGTTAGGGTGATTAGGTACTTAAACTTGGTATTATCTAGCTTACGGAGTGAGTTTTGGTACCGGTAATCGCTAACGGTAAGTCGTTAAGTCATGAAACTTAAAATCGGGTATCGTAAAAATACGAAACTTGGAAGAATGGTTAAACATGTCATTATACTCCATAATAAAATATAAAATGAGTGGTAGGTTCTATCGGGTGCTAAAACCCTGCTAAAAACTGGAAATACGGGTCTAAAACGCGTAATACGTAAAATGTACGAATATTGCGTAAAATTGAGAAAAGTAAAATGTTACTTTTCTAATAGGATAAAAATGATTTAAAATGACTTATAATGTCTAGACTGGGCTCAGTCTAGTGTCGGTTGGTATTAAATGTCTTTTAGACATCAAACCGTAAGCCTAAAAAATCACGAAATGACTTATAAAATCAAGGGATGATTTTTGGTCAATGGGGGAGGGAAAGAATATGTTGACTTTTTCTAATAATTTTGAAAACTCAAAACGTCTTAGAAACTCGTTTTGTGGTCTAACGGTTAATCGCCCATTCGGTTAAGCGTGCTCATGTGAGTATAGTACCGACATGGGTGACCTGCTGGGAAGTCTTTGGTCATGTTTTTCTCAGTCACGATTAATTCTCAAATAAATCATGAGTGTGTCAAACATTTTTCTGATGCGGGGTCACTTAACACGGTCGAGTTTCGTTGTACGTAGAATTTCTGAATGACGTTTTACCCTAAAACGTGTAATTCCTTAATAACTTTCACGAAAATGATCTGACGAATGTCAAACATTTAATTTGCCATGGAAATGATTTATCACTCGAGAATATCAAATAAAAATCAACTTTCGGGAAAGTTTCGGGAAAAATGAATAGTAAAAGTGAATAGTGAAATTTTCCGGGAATGGTAATTAACCTGAAATTGCGAATTGTTACAGTCTCTACCCCTTACGGGGAACTTCGTCCCGAAGTTCTTTGTGTGTCATATGTTGGAGTGGTGTCGATAAAGATGTGTGGTTACTTATGAGGACCAAAGTCAAAGTCTGGAATTACTAGTGATGTAGTTTGATTTGTCTCAGAATATGGTGTGTCAATAGAGATTGATAACATGGTTGAATATCAGTAGAGATCCATATAATAGTCGAATATCAAAGAAAATTGATATAGCAGTCGATTATTAATAGAAATTGATATAGTAGTTGTACAGAAATTGATATAGTTAAATATCAAAATGGAAATTGATATAGTTGTCAAGTATCAATAGCAATTGATATAACAGTTGAACAACAATAGTAATTTACATAGGAATCCAATAAATGGAAATTGATATAATAGTGGAATATCAATGGAAATTGGGATAGTAGTCGCAATCATAGTCTAGTAGGTAATCGGTTGTTGTACCTAATGTTTATGTCATGGTTTGAAGCGATGTTGGTGAAAAGATAGGATTTCTTGTGGCGAATATAATGTAGGTATCATGCCATACCCGAGCAATGTAATGTAGGTATCAAGCCATACCCGAGCAATGTAATGTAGGTATCAAGCCATACCCGAGCAATGTAATGTAGGTATCAAGCCATACCCGAGCAATGTAATGTAGGTATCAAGCCATACCCGAGCAATGTAATGTAGGTTGACTTCATACTTATGTTATTTCGGATACAAATAAGCCCACTTGTTTATAATTTTTTATTTACATAGAGAGGCATCCCAAACAATGTAAATAGAGGAATATAAACTTATGGTTTGGTGATTTACAATTTCTTTATTTAAATGAAAAGGCATCCCAATCCATTCAAATAATTATAAATCATCCTACTTAAGAATTCCCAACCCAACATTCATACTTTAGCCGGTGAGTTACAAGGTAGTGTATTACGAGATGATACTGGTGTTCCAAAAGTACAAAATGAATATTCAAACTTGTAAAGCTGATAAGGGTGTTTGTGGTGTAACTAAGGATGATTTGAGCTTTAAAAGTGCATCAAGATCTGATAATGAGCTTGTTTTTGTAACGATTGTGAAGATAATGTTATGATATGTTGATGAACAAAAGTGTGTAGTGTATGCTTAACATTAATACTCTTAGGTATAGATGTTGAGTTTGTTTTGAAAATCTTAAGAGATTTTAAAAGTTTATGATGGAATGGTATCCTAAACAGGATGGTACTTCTACAGGATGAAGAGAATAATTGATAACTATCCCAAGATAGTAGTTCGGATTATCTCATAAATGAAAACTTTCAAGAATGAATTTAGATCATACAAATAAGGTGTTAAGATTTCGCTGAGTGGTAAGACACTATCGTGTCTCTAGATTGTTTTAATGTATTCTGGTGGTTTATCGAGTTCAAGTAGGAAATCAACCTAAACATAACCCTAGTACAGCTATTCTCAGTATTTGAAAATTTTAAGTCGAATATAGTTAGTCAGACTATATTCCACTGTCCCTAGGTTAAATATAGGTGACTAGTCTATATTTAGCCAAGGTTCGATAAAATTTTCAAATACCTAAATTAGGTATACTTGTGATATGTCCGTTGGTTTTGGGAAACTGTTCACTAAACAAAGGCGATGTCAACCCTTAAGTTGCAAGTCCCGTCCATACAAGACTTGTAACGTATGTTTTCATATTCCATTGCATAGAAGGTAGTAAGGGTAGATACGTATGGAAAGGAAGTTTTAAGTAGTTCTAAAATAGAACATACTTGGCCAGGATCACGAACTTTTAATAATGAAGGTTTCATCAGAAAACTTTGATGAATGTAGAGAAAGTTCAGCTTTTGTCGATGATGGATTAGTTTGTCCTTTAGAAATCTCATATTTCTTGTTTGGAAATCGTTAGATTGTGATGGGTTTTTGATATCATAAGAAATGATATTGATGAGGTCGTGAAATAATTCCAGAGACCATTGCACAAATCACAATGTCTCGGAAGTAGGTTAGACCATTGTGCAATTCACAATGTCTGGGAAGTAGGTTAAACCATTATGTGACTCAAAACATTTGAGAAATGATTAAGACCATTGTATCATACAATGTCTTGGAAAATGAATGAGACCATTGTATCTCACAATGTCTTGGAAAATGAATGAGGCCATTGTATCTCACAATGTCTTGAAAAATGAATGAGACCATTGTATCTCACAATGTCTTGGAAAATGAATGAGACCATTGTATCTCACAATGTCTTGGAAAATGAATGAGACCATTGTATCTCACAATGTCTTGGAAAATGAATGAGGCCATTGTATCTCACAATGTCTTGAAAAATGAATGAGACCATTGTATCTCACAATGTCTTGGAAAATGAATGAGACCATTGTATCTCACAATGTCTTGGAAAATGAATGTTGGAGTAGGAACATGATTGGGAGAGTGTGGCTATGTCGAAATGCCTTAAAATAGGCATACACAGATATGTTTAGTTCATTGTTTAGATAGATGATTGAAAATAAACCGAGTTTATATATCAATAAACTAATATGTTCATGTAGCATAAAATGCCTAGTGTGTATATATCAATATACTAATATGTGTTTATGTAGCATAAAATGCCTAGTGTGTATATATCAATATACTTATATGTGTTCATGTAGCATAAAATGCTTAGTGTGTATATATCAATATACTTATATGTTTGTGTAGCATAACATGCTTACTAAGTCCATAATCGTCTGGAGGATGGAAGACACGGAGAGCGAAAGGCTATAAAATGTTTTTGTTTGTGATTGTAGTTATAGTTTAGGTCTCACTTAGACCCGTTTCTCTATAACCATGGCTCTGGTGCCAATCTGTAACACCCCCAATTCATGGATGCAGCGGAATTCGAACTGGGTGTTACTTGACGGCACAATAGTCACAATAATAGAAAACAAACTCCAATTGAGTCGTTTTAAAAGATTTATCATTCAAATTATATAAATATCAGAGATTACAAAATGAGGTCCCAGATGGTTCCATGTTTACAATTTAAATGAGTTTTGAATGATAATAAAATTTATAGCCCTCTTGAGTATCCGTGCCCTTCCGTGCCATCCTTGATCGTCATGAACCTGAAATACATGCTTGAGAGGTCAACGCAAAGGTTGAGTGATATTCATAGAGTTTGTTAAATCGTTTGAACACAATATGTTGGTAGTGTGAGCTTGTAGACTCACACCAATGTTTGGAAAATAAAATAGGTAGGCTACGTTATTATACGCCCATAAAATGTATTATACACTAAGCTTATGAAACCAAAACGTTAACGTGTACCAATATCGATTGGCAGATTTATCCCGGTAGGTACTTTGCCGTCATACCTAATGTCTCAAATATTAATGCATTTGTTTGAACTTAGTCAAAACAAATGGGATTCGTCAATCCCATAGGCCTATTCACAATATTCGCGCTCACTTGCAAGTAACCCTCGCAAGTGATTAAATGGTTCATAATAAGGGATCTTGGTTTGGCAAGGATGTTACTTAGTGATAATAAAACATAGTCGAATAGCATACAGTAGAAAGCATTGTGTTCGAGTAGAAAAATAATAGCATGTATTCCCCCCAAGGTTTGTAAAACAATTAAGTAATGGAAAGTGGGGCTATGAACTCACCTTAAGTAAGATAGCAAGTAATGAATGTAACGGTTGTATCGTGAAGGTTTCTACGAGCAACAACTTTTGGCTTTCAAAGATGAAAGGAAGTTAACATGTAAGGATAGGACTTTGATAGACTTGCTTCAACCCACTTCACTTCATGCAATCTTTCTACCCTTGTAATCTTGAAAGATGGATGATAAGGTTGAGGTGACTTGAGTGGATCTAAACTCAAGAGAATCACCAAGAGTTTCAAAGGATTTGAAGTAGCTTGATGAATCAAAACCAAACTATGGTTTATGTGTTGATATTGCTCTTGATTTCTTGCATAAAACTTGAAGTAGAGAGAAAATCATGAATGTGTTTGTGTTTGTGATGGTATGAACGACCAAAGGGTGAGGAGAGGGTTATATAAGGCCTTGAGGAGGTGCTAGGAAGGTGCTAGGAAGTTGCCTTAAGGAGGTGCAAGTATTTAGGATATTTTCCAACACTTGGAGACCAAGTTTAACACATGTAACCAATCCAATAGATCAAGACTTATAACTTAGGCACATGGCATGGTGAATCACCCTTATACACGTTCATAAGATGGTTAGGGTGATTAGGTACTTAAACTTGGTATTATCTAGCTTACGGAGTGAGTTTTGGTACCGGTAATCGCTAACGGTAAGTCGTTAAGTCATGAAACTTAAAATCGGGTATCGTAAAAATACGAAACTTGGAAGAATGGTTAAACATGTCATTATACTCCATAATAAAATATAAAATGAGTGGTAGGTTCTATCGGGTGCTAAAACCCTGCTAAAAACTGGAAATACGGGTCTAAAACGCGTAATACGTAAAATGTACGAATATTGCGTAAAATTGAGAAAAGTAAAATGTTACTTTTCTAATAGGATAAAAATGATTTAAAATGACTTATAATGTCTAGACTGGGCTCAGTCTAGTGTCGGTTGGTATTAAATGTCTTTTAGACATCAAACCGTAAGCCTAAAAAATCACGAAATGACTTATAAAATCAAGGGATGATTTTTGGTCAATGGGGGAGGGAAAGAATATGTTGACTTTTTCTAATAATTTTGAAAACTCAAAACGTCTTAGAAACTCGTTTTGTGGTCTAACGGTTAATCGCCCATTCGGTTAAGCGTGCTCATGTGAGTATAGTACCGACATGGGTGACCTGCTGGGAAGTCTTTGGTCATGTTTTTCTCAGTCACGATTAATTCTCAAATAAATCATGAGTGTGTCAAACATTTTTCTGATGCGGGGTCACTTAACACGGTCGAGTTTCGTTGTACGTAGAATTTCTGAATGACGTTTTACCCTAAAACGTGTAATTCCTTAATAACTTTCATGAAAATGATCTGACGAATGTCAAACATTTAATTTGCCATGGAAATGATTTATCACTCGAGAATATCAAATAAAAATCAACTTTCGGGAAAGTTTCGGGAAAAATGAATAGTAAAAGTGAATAGTGAAATTTTCCGGGAATGGTAATTAACCTGAAATTGCGAATTGTTACACATAGATTTAAATTTTTTATCCAACTAATATATGAGATGGTGTCCGGCCCGTAGATACAAAGTCGATCCTAAGAGCAAAGGGTATAATAACGCCGCTGGTGGCGGCGTTATCATCGCGTTACTACACCGTGTTTCGACGTTGAGCCGGCGTTGCCATGACAATGCTGCGTTAAGCAGCTTCTATTAATAAAAAACACCTTCGCCCCCTCAACAGCTAGTAACGTTTGAATTTCAAAAAAAAAAAAAAAAAAAAAAAACTAGCCCCTCGAATCATTGCCGCGTTTTCTTCGAGAGATATAAGGAAGGTAGCCGTTCGTATTTTGGAGAAATAAGGATGTTTATATGCTGCGTTTTGTTATTCGTTAAAGTAATAGACTTTAATGAATGAATATTATTTATGAGGTGATGTTATGAATAAAAAATTAGTTAAAGGGTTTAAATTGTAAGTTATAAGTTTTAAAAGAAAAGGTCGGCCCAAAATGTGGTGTTAAGGTGGTGTTTTTTTGTGTTAAGTTTGAAATGTTAAAACTGATGTCGTTGACGTGTCGCGGTGTTAACTCATAATTTGAGTTACGACACTTTGTGCTCTAACAAATACACTGCTTGCTAGTACGTAGTTTAGTTATGTGTTCATGTTGTATAGGCATTCATGAGAAATATCATACTTGATACATTTCATGCCTTGCTAAATTGCTGTTACAGAATGATTTAGGGAATCTGATTTACTCTGTAACGCATCATTAATGCTTGCGGTATATCCAGCCACATATTCATTTCAAGTCATGCTAACTTGTTTAACTTATGTTTATGAGTATTTTTCAAAACAAGACTCAGTTGGCTCGTAAAGGGAGAAAATTGATAATAGCATGAGTTACAAGCAAAGTTTTAAAACTCGGTCTTTTAATTAACCTGATCGGGTCACCGGTTCAATCGCCGGGGCGAACCGGGTCTATACATATGTTTATTTTTATAGCATCTTTGATACATCATAAGTACTTGTCTAATTTCGATCTTACATACAATTGAAGCGATAAAACATTAGATGTCATAATTGGGTTTGGTCTTTAATTTCTATACCTCCAATCCAAAAAAAAAAAATGCAAAAACAATACATTTATAATTCTAGTTTACAATATATTTATAATTATAGCTTATAAAAATGATATTACTCTATAATGTTTTTAAAAACCGAGTTGCTTCACCGAGCAGCTTCCCTGTTCAAACAAACAACTATTTTGTTCTTGCCATGTATGATATATATCAATCGACCCAATACATGGAAAGAACATAATATTTGTTATAGTAGTGGTAAGACACTATACTTCACCACCAAGAGGTAAATGATTCAAGCCTCACCAGGTACACATTTGTGAGTGGTTAGGAGATGGTAAAAAACGGTCATCGAGGATTCCCCGGTTAGACAATGTACATGCGGGTCAAGGACTCGTTCTTACAAGATAACATGAATAAAGAAAACCTCATTAGTTTACGTATATATCTCGATCTCATGTGTATACATGCTTGCACACTAGGTTTATTAATTTTGTTAAACACAAATACTCGAAACATGTTGTTAGTGTTGGTACTTATGTTGGTTAGGGTATTGTTGATCATCCGCATGACCCATAAAACATGCACAACGGAAAATAAACAGATAAAGGCCCCTAATAACAAATCTTATAATATGGGATATAACTTAATATAAACACATAACAACGGTGTTTATAGAGTTACTTATTCCTGCATTCCTTTAACTAAGAGTAATCTTTTGACCGCACGAATCACTTTCTTGATCTTCTTACTTACATGATCAATCGACTAGAGGGTTTATAGGGGAGAATCACTTTGTATATTACATCAGGTATCCATCGATACTGCACACTTAAAACTTGGGGCTAGATCCTATGTAACTTTGGAGAGTACAAAGTTTCAATTATATTCTTGATTGTTCAAGTTGGAGGGTTTAGATTAGTGAGCGTCTTATTTAATTAATGAACCAACATAAATAAACACAAACAACTCTTTATTTCTAAACAAACATACACAAACAAGAAAAGTCTTATGTTCAAGTTTTTGTATTTGTATATTTGTACGAATAAACTTAAATGAACGATACAAAGTCATTCACGTTCGTACACTTCATTTACAACCATAATGCAAAGCTTGTAACTTTATTCAAACACCAAAATGAACATACTCCATTGAATTTGATAGTGTCTGTAATGTATACGAGACTAGTAATTTATGTACACAAATGAAGTTCCTCATTTTTTGAAATTATTTGTTGTCGAAGGTTTGTATGTTTTTTAGTTTGTTAAATTTGTTTCATATGTTTTCCCGAAAATTTAGTATTCCCCCCACCCCCCACCATATATTTTCATCAAATCCCGGCTAATTTTTGGCCAAAATCAAGTAGTCCCTCTATTTTGTTCATTTATTTAACCACTTATACTATCCCCCAAAAAGCAAAATCACACTCATCAGGACATCACCAACTACGAACCATCCCATTAATTACTTTCATCTGTTCCCTCTCCGTTTCTTCCCTCTAAACACACGAAAATACACTCGATTATTTCAAACCCTAGATCTAAAAGCACCATCGTTTGATAGTCGGACAGCATGGATCTTTGTCATGGCCATAACATTTTTGCCACATGTGGCAGTGTCTTGGCGTGGTCTTGTTACATTTAGTCTCAGCATTAGTCTTGCATGAAGGTAGGTCGGATCTTCAATTCATCCCATAAATACACACCAAACTCAGTCAAAAAGGTACCTAGTTTAATAAATACACAACCCACAAAGATAACCTAAACCTAGATATAAAATAACCTCTACCCTTTGTTCCCACTTCCCACACAAAACATACACCTCATTTCCTTTTCTTTTCATACACCGGTCTCAGCCACCATTTCTATTCGCTTAAGAACAAATCACATAAGCAAAATCCATTTGTTTATAAAAGATTCTTTACCCTTTGTCTTCCTTTCACCAAACAAAATCACATTCATCAGGACATCACCAACTACGAACCATCCCATTAATTACTTTCATCTGTTCCCTCTCCTCACCCATTCCGTTTCTTCCCTCTAAACACACACAAAAACACACTCATCTAAAAGCACAGATCGTTTGGAACAGACACCGGATCTGTTTCGAGTTCCGCATTTCCTAGTTCTATGGACGACATGGATCTTTGTCATGGCCATAACATTTTTGCCACGTGTTCTCGAGTTTCAGAGGTGATTTATATGGTGAGTATATTTTTTTCTTTCTAGAAAAGTGAACCTTTTTGAGATCTGTAATACAATCTTCTCAAGGAAAAAAAAATTACAATATCTTTTGAGATCTTTATTTTTGTATGGAACTTTGTTTACCATGATTTTAATTCGAACAAAATTGTTGTAAGATGAGACAAAATAAAGAGAAATAGCTTTTCTTTTTGTTGGACATAACAAGTTTTATCTAATTTCTTTTTGTTAACAATAATATATAAATGTTGATGTTAAGTTGTACCATTTCCAGGTACTATTTTTCATTGTTACTAGCTACTAGCTAGCTTGATCGAGTTTTAGAGAATTTTCTACGAAGGTATAATATTATATCTTCATTTAATCATTTTAAGTTTGTTTTTTAAAAATGCTTAATTGCTATGTGCTTGTTGTTAAATACTGGTAGTCAAGTTTTATATATTTAGTGATTGAGTTCATTAAAATGGTCTTGTTGTTGTTCTTCTTTGAGTGTTTATACAATTTATGAATTCATTTTTCAAGTTTACCCATAAGTAAAAATGTAAAAGATAAAAAAGTTTTGGTTTGATTGTATTTTCTTATTTTTGGTTTGATTTCATACCACGTGAAATTAAGCATTTTTATTATTGTGTAATTTGCAATTATTAGGGCTATGGGTGATAGATTGGATTGGCGCGAGTGGGGAGTTGTGGGTCCTATCCGTAGCTTAAATGGCGGTAAGTTTATACTATATTAACATAAATTGTTTTGTGTTAGTTTTATTCGGCATATTGTATCAAAATGTGGTTAAGTGAATAAGTTAATACTATGGGGGTGTTTGGCCAACCTAATAGATTGGATCAAAATATGTTATTGTTTTGTGACGAAATTATGTACTTGTTTCGTGGCGTCAAGCTTTTGTAGTTTTTTTTTTTTTTTTTTTTTGGAACATGTGAAGCTTTTTTAGTATGTTGTATGTCCCCATTATGTTATTCATTTTCTCATCTTAATGGCCCATATAGTGTTCTGTATGCAGGTCCCATTATGATATTTATGTTAATTTTTGTAACTTGCAAGTCCCCAGGATGATATTTAGGGTAAAAAAAATGTAATTCAATTTTTCTACTTTATGCAAATCAATTGTGTAGTACGTTGAAATGGAGAGTCTAACAAGGGTTTTATAAGCATGTTAAGGTAAATCGAATTTTCATTTGTAATTATCTACAGGTTAATCACCGCTTTCTTTTTCGTCAAATGTAGAATTAAACTCAATATATTAAGAGATGGACGATACAGTATATATAAATGTTCTTTGATTTTTAAATTTTCGAATGGTCAAATATGCAAAGTTGCTCCAAACATTGAGTTATTTACTTTTTTGTGACACCTGTTGGTTTTTTGATTGTTTATTCTCACATGTTCATTTTATTTAATTTTTTTTTTGGCAAAAATTGTGTTGTGAAGATTGTTACTTTATATCGTATATAATTCGATGATAAAAACTATGTTACTGAGTTGAAGAGATGATTCATTTGGTGAAAAACATGAAGGGCAAAATAGTCTTAATAAAGAATTGATTTTATAAAATAAGTAAAATTGAGGAAATATGAAATTTGAAATGTGTGTTTGGGTATATATGAAATTAGTTGTGTTTTAAAGTGGATATATGAAATATCATTTGAGAGGCAAACTGGTTCTATTTTGGGCCACACCAAAAGGAGCATTTCACATCCCAAAATATATTCATTTCACAGGGTGAAAATAGCCCACGAAATAACCGGGCCCAAAATATTCCCAGATCAATACGCACCTCATAGACAATTTGGCCAAAACGTCACCTTGATCTATAATATAATATATGTTTAATTAACATTGCAGGACAATGTTGGGCATTTGCTACGATCGCATCGATTGAAAGCATTCATCATATTGGACACAATAGCAGACTCGAGAATAAGTTCAGTACACAATACCTTATTGATTGTTATAATGCTTACAAAGATAAGGATTCTGTTGGGGGCCATGTACGAAAGGCACTCCGCTACATCATTAATCACAACCAAGGTTATTTATATAGTGAAGAAGAGTATCCTCCCAGATTCAAGGACTGGAGGGGTGATTGTGCATCTGCAGGGGTTAGTATATAAAGATGACTATCTTTATTTATAAGAATTAAGAACTAAAGATGACTATCTTTATTTATAAGAATTAAGAACTGCTTTAATTAACTTTTATTATTGCGCAGAAAAAACCATGTACACGCATTCACGGGCTGGGGATGGTTAGGGAAAAGGAGAGTCTTCTTCTCGAAGTAGTGAAAAAGCAGCCAGTAGCAGCTCAGATAGCATCTTCAGGAATAGCACTTTATCCTCTTGATGCAAGGGTAAAAATACTTAATTAGTTCAACTTATATTATTTGCATTTTAGTTCAACTTAATTAATTGAGTTCAACTTATAAGCTCTTAGAAAAGTGAACCTTTTTGAGATCCGTAATACAATCTTATCAAGAAAAAAACAATTACAATATCTTTTGAGATCTTTTTAAGAATGTTTGTGATATGGTTCAACTTAGATTAAAATCAATTTCTGTCTTTTTAATTAAGGAGTGTTTGGATACAGGTTTTACCACAAGTAAAAATCTGATTTCATGAGGTTTGGTTAAAGTCCAAGTTCTTTTAGCTTTAATTTAGAATTACAAGTAGTTTTAAACAGTTGTTATTCATTAGTGATCAAGTCTAATAGGTTTTGGTTAAATTTGAAAGATACAATAGCTTAAGGTCTGTTTTAAATAGCTTATTTGTTTTAAGACTCATTGATTCAGCTTTTAGTGTTATTTTCGTGTATAATTTAGTCTAAAAGTCTGTAAGATGAGACAAAATAAAGAGAAATAGCTTTTCTTTTTAAGAATGTATGTGGGGTAAAGGGTTCTCTAAAGCTTATTTTTTGGGTGTTTGTGTATCCTTATATATAGAGCTTATTGAAGTCTGATAAGTTAATAAGCTTATTTATGGGGCTTATGAGTTTATCACACTTTAAGGTTATGGGTTATCCAAGCTCATAAACTTAAAAGTTTTTAAACTCATAAGCCACAAAAATTGAGCTTATTGAATGTCTGATAAGTTAATAAGCTTATTATTTATTTATTTTTAAATTGGCTTGTACTGTGGTAGGATGTTTGGGTTGAGGTTTTGGCCCAACATATTTTTATCATAGTAATAGAGATATTTGGTGTTCGTCCTATTATGTGTGCTACGATTTGGATGCTTATGGGATTGCTTTTTACAACTTTGTTCTCGTGCAAGTTTTATTTTAGCAACAAAATATTAATAGTAACAAACAAGGAGCAAAAGTGTTACATATCTCATGAAATAGATTGCTTGTTAATACTATTGTTTCCTTTTAACTGATGACAAGTAGTTTTGCTTATATGAAACGGTTTTCACGCTTATTGTGTGTTCACACGACAAATATATAGTTTTATGGGTGTTTGGGTTGTTACTTGTGTGTTCTGATTTTGGATGCTCCCGATAGCTCTACGACTCTTAGATAAAAGAGTTTTATATATATTTGTAAAAGAGTTTGTAGAAGAGTTTTATTCTTATATGATTATGTTTGTAAAAGAGTTTTATACTTTTATGTTAGATAAAACCTTCGTAATTTATATTGTATGACCGTGTATGTATTTTTACGGATGTTGGGTTGCTTTAATAGACTTCGTATTTTTTCTGTCACACTTATTGTTTATTCTAGCCAATGGATGTTTAGTATTATTTAACATATCATTAAGATTATTATAACCGATAAGTGATTAAGTGGGTTTAAATTTAGTTAAATATCTAATGTTCACTTGGTGATCTATATGTGTTACACTACTTTGTGAATATTTTTCTATTTTTTCCAGAATTAGCTTTGTTAGATTTAGGAATCTTAACTTGGAATTTTACTAGGCTGAGACTTACTTGACTCTATGACTACATATGATTGTATATCTAGTGTTTAATGTTTAAAGTTTTAACCCATCTTTTAAACTAGGTGATTTTATTGGGTTTATCTGACAACACATG
Source organism: Artemisia argyi (assembly GCA_030686995.1). NCBI lineage: Eukaryota > Viridiplantae > Streptophyta > Magnoliopsida > Asterales > Asteraceae > Artemisia > Artemisia argyi. The sequence goes on from CM060695.1 coordinate 166,211,981, forward strand.
ATTGTAGTAATCCATTTTTAAATATTCTCGAGTATGATGTCTACTTGGTCATTGATATGTGTTGAAATGTGAATATTATGTCGAACCTTATGATATGTCGTGTTTGTTTAGATTGACACGAAGAACTTATTTGCATATCTGACCGTATTTGTCATTTGTTATATTAACTTTCTTGTTACTTTTGAACTACATAGGGAGAAATGAAGGCTATTCAAGATGCGAACAAAGAAAAAAAGATGGATCCCAAGACACACCGCCAGATCAACGATGAAGTCTTGGATTCTCAAAATCGGGAACATATTGTGGGTGTAGGCAGGGTGGTACCGGGCATGGGCTCGAGTTCTAGGAGCTCACAAGTGGACCAAGGTTTCTGTACCCGGGAGGAGATTGAAAAGATGAAGAAGCAGTATGCTATGGAGCTACATGAGCAAAGAAACTTGTTTAAGCAATTTATGGATTTCTACAACTGTCAACAAGGTACACCATCTTCACAGTTTCAAATGCCCGACTCATGCACTCCTATGTTTCCGGGTTCTACATATACTCGTGGCGATCGGTCCTAGTACTACTCATTCTGACCCTAGTTCTAATCTCGACCTCGATAACTGTTACAAACCGATAAATGTTGATGAAGATGATGACGGTGGTGATGGTAATAGTGGGCATGATGTTGGTGATGACGAGTAGTGAGTTTGGTGATGATCGTAGTATTAGTGAGTATGATGTATGGATGTTCTTTTGTAATTTGAAATACGTAAGTTCAAAATTACAAAAGAAGATCCATACATCATACTCACTAATACTACCGTCATCACCAAACTCACTACTCGTCATCACCAACATCATGCCCACTATTATACTTGGTGTCATTTATGGTACTCTCCTGATAAGATTGGTATGCCACCATCTTCTTCTGATGTGATTGGTTTCTATATCGATTCATATGGTTTCAAATTGTAATACCTAAAATTTAAAAACGCGTAAAAAGACCAAAATACCCTTATGACTTAAAATCATAAATAAATAATCATAAAATATCAAATAAGCTCTAATAATTTTATAATTAATCATATATGATCATAATAACTAAAGGAAGTTTATAAAATATATTTTTATTTTTTTAGGAACATATATTATACGTTTAAAAATACAAAAAGATCCGAAAATAAATTGTAAATAATATAAAACATGATATGGGCTTAATATTAGTATCTTGGGCTAAAATTTGACATTGTTTTGGATGCCTTGGCCCATTGAAACTCCTAACCGACCTTGCTCCCCTCTATATTCATATATACGGATTTCCCTACTCCTAAATCACTTTTACGTTTTATAAAAAAACCCTATCTCTCAAGAAAGTTTCGGTATTCTTTGAATTGCTTCTGTTCGAATTGTATCAAGTGCCAAGGTATGGTTTGTGATCCTTGTTCTATTCGCTAATCAGGTGCCATCTGTCCTAGTTTGTTTTTGTTTTCTTTGATCTAATATAACATCTGTCCTAGTTTGTTTCGGTATTCTTTTAATTCGCTTTACACGTGCATGAACTTAAAATCTAATATAATATTTGGACTATACTGTTACTAATATGTATATATATATATATAGCTTGATGTCTAGGCCAATAAACAATAATATTGAACCATATTGATCATGCTTATAAAAATATAAGGATTATGTTTTGATTCTTGTTGTGTTGACACAATAAATAAAACAGGATTATATATAAATCGATTAAATAAGCTGGTAATATATGTGCGTTTCGTTCCGTTTGTAGTTGTTTAAACTACGATTAAAAAAAAGAGCTTGTTGACTTATAATATTGTTCGAATATGATTTTTAACGTGGCATATGTATATGTTAGTCGATTTGTTTTTGGGCACATAAAAAAAAATAATAATAATGAGCTACATGTTACATATAAAGTGGTGTATTTTGTTTAAGAATAACGAAGTCGGGTTATAAAATCTTGGGTCGTCACGGCATAAATATTAATATCATTGGTACGTTAATAAGTTATATAAAATTATAATGACGGGGTCCAAAATTATTACCTTAATATTAAATTATTAAAATAAAGTTTAAAATAATTTTATTTGACCTTTTAATATTTAATTTTGATAATTTACATTTTAGACCATAAACTTATAATATTGACACTTTAAAACCTGAACTATTATGTTGGTCATTTTATACCTTAAATATTATTTAATCGTCAATAATAAACTTAAGGTGATAAGTGCTAATTCGGGAAATTATTTAAAATGAAAAGATAACTTAAAATCAGTAATTTATGTTAATGAACTGTAAGTAATATTGGGTTTATTATTCCTTTAGGTTCTGCAAGGCAGGAGTGATCTTTGATTCTGTGTTTGCTTAATTGTCCATTTGCTTTTGAAATAAGGTACAGATATTCTGACCTTTTCAGTAAAGGTTTCTCATGATTTCTTTTCTCTTGCTATCTTTTGTCATTAGGATTCCCTAATCCATTGCTATGAAATCCTTTTGTTTCTGAACCTTTTCTGTATGAACCTTTGTTTATTTGAACCTTCTGATTTGAACCTTCTGATTTGACCTTCTGATTTGACTTCTGATTTGGACTTATGATATGAACCTCTGATATGTATTTCTGACCTGATTATTATGACCTAAGTTCTGTATCATTTTATGATATTCTGTATGACCTATTCTAGTTTGACACCCGAGCCAAATTTATTTCACTAGGCATGGGGGTTCCATGTCCGTGTCAGTGATGCACCTCTGACATGACTCTAGGGCAGTAGAGTGATGTTCTGCCACGTCCCTTGGTTGGTGTGCATATATATTTGTTATATGTTTGGGTAGGGGCGTATGGATGCATCCTAGATCAGTTTCTGTTATCTGTTATGTAACACCCCCAAAATTTGATACAGCGGAAGACTCAACAAGCTTTCGGGGTGCTACGGGGATTGGTATCCAACACAAGACAATATAGAACGAGATAAGGTAAACATAGTAAAAACACAACCAAATACGGGGTTTTAAGGTTTACATTTATCCCAACATCACTCAGAGTTAGGCCCAAAGTAAAATAACAATAGGTCCAAATTTAATTATCAGAGTTTAGAAAATATAGATCCATAACCGTGTGCCACAGCCGAGCCTTCCAATCCAAGCATGCACCTCAACACTTAATTACCTGAGAAAACGTGCTAAAAGTCAGCTTTCGCTGGTGAATCATAGGTTTAAATTCAACTAATAATATAGTGGACATATACGCAAAACGCTTGCTAGCTAGACTAAGGATTCGCTAAAAGCCTGCGGATACCCTCCGCTCTCAACATAACACACGGAAACCCTTCCGTAATAACCAAAACACACGGATACCCTTCCGTAACCACATAAGTATTCGGGTAACCCCCGCAATACCAATAAATACTCGGATAACCTCCGACGTATTAATAACCTATAGGTGCACACTACAGTATCTAATAAGTCAACCTTGAATAGTACACACTAACCGTGTGACTAAAGCTGACGATAACAATTAAGCCAACCTTGAATAGTACACATAAGAAGTGACTAAAGCTGACTATAGGTCCTAGTCCATACGCATAGCAAGTTTAGAAAGCATATAAAAGCGATAATAGTCCACGTAAAATGATTTGCACGTTTCTCACCCCAATCGTTGAAAACATAGTTCAAGAGTAAAAAGTGGGGCTATGACTCACCTCAAGTCCAGAAATATAGCAAAACGAGGTAGGTAGCAATAAGATGTATGATAACTCACGAAACAGCAACTACGGACTTGGCACGACCTAACAATATTAACTCTTTCAGAAATCATTTCCTCAAATATATAATATTCCCAAACCCGGACGAGAATCCGTTTTATTACCGAAAATCCATTTCGTATTAGTTTGGTGTATTTGCGTTTGGTATCCATACGGGTGGTGGGTCGACTCAAAACAAACCAACAAGATCGCACTTAGAACATATAATAAACTATAGATCTAATATTAGCCCAATATATTATTTAAATAAATCGCCAAAGTTTACCAAATCCGTCGATTTGATAATCCTCATATTTATTTACGTAATATACCGTTCCAAGATTACACCCAATCTAAAGCACATATAAAGCACATAGCACATAATTACTATATAGTATATATCATAGTTTAATAAATTCCTCGTATATATCGTCAAATTGGCCAGATTTCCCGATATATACACTCGCAATCTATTACCCTTCACATATACTACAACCTATGGGCGTCGTAGGATACGATGCCCACTAATATATTCGTTTCATATAATCAAACAACCCGGCTCAACCTTACGGTTGGGTGGTTATTTATTTATAGAAAACGTCTATATTAGTCGTCATATATCCGAGACAACACGAATGTCGCAAATAATAACTTACCTGGACCCGAGTGACGACAATTTCGCCTAACTCAATAAGTTTATTCGTTATATATCCAAAACGACTTTTTATTAAACGTTTCATAATTGTCGGGAGTTTCCCGTTTATAACACAATTTCTAATAATAATAATACGTTTAATTAATATTACGCCACTTTCGTAGCCTAATATGTATCTAATCGTATTATTTATAATACGACTCGTGATTATTATTATTATTAATATACGCGTTTATATAGTTATATATACGTTATTCACGTATATACTTTCGTATAAACGTTCATATTACTAATAATTATTATTACGAGTTTTATTATTCTCGTTTTACTTTTAATATTTATTGAGTTACACGAAATGGTCATATGTCCGAGTCATGACTCTCGGCTCATTGTCCAAGTCCAATAACGAGCAAAAGTCATAAAATAACCAATCTCCGTCCAAACACAATCTCAAACACGGGCTACAACAATAAGGTCCGACTACGGTACCCAACTAACCTATCTCCGTCATCTATCGACCGTCTCATAACCGGTCCTCATATCATATCCCAATCGCCAACAACTCCTCAATTACCAATAATAATAACCAATGTCGAGACCAAACACGGTCTCGACCCAACCAAAGTATACGGCCGAAATATTCAACCAAAGCCAAAACCATAAATCAAGTTATCAAAACAAGTCATAAATAAATAATTATAACCAAGTCACATTCGGGTTGGTTTACCAAGCCAAACCCGGGTCTATACAACTCAATTGAGTCGCGGTCCATATCACGAGCACAACGGCTCGGACCAAACATAAAAGAAATCAAATAGGTTCCAACAAGCACCACATTTTAGCCAAACGACCCATAAGGGTCTCGGCATCAAATATGAGTCAAAGAAGACTCGACCAAGAACCATCTTGGTCTCGGCAAAAGCTCAACCGAGCTAACCAAAACTGTCCCAAACACCATAATGGGTCGCGACATCAACAATCAACATTCGACCAAAGAATCAAGACTCAATCGAGTCTAGTCAAACTCCCAAGCAACTAATCATGAAAACCAAGATTTTAAGGTCATAACAAAAAGGATAACGAGCCACATGGCTCGAACCCACATCAATCCGTGAGTCCTTGACTCACGGTTCATTCGAACCATCAAAGGAAACACCAAACCCGGATACCAAACGAGTATATATGACAAAACCATTAGTTTCCCAACATATAAAATTCGATTCCCATGAGAAACATCCGTGTAGCCACGGATTTAATATCAAATCGTGGCACCTAAAACCCAACATCAAGCATACTCACCTTCTTAAACCTCCAATCGAATGTATCTACTAAAAACAACAAAGTTGGGTCGGATTGAATAAGATTTCGAGGTGTTAATGGGTGTTTTAGGGCGCGTGTTATATGTCAAATGAAAGAGGAAAAGATAAGGAACAAGATGGTGGTGTTTGTTTGGTGATGAGGGTGGCGGTGTGATGGTGGTGGCCGGAACAGTGGTTCGGCGGCTAGGGTTTTGGTGTGGAGAGGATGAGAGTGAGGTGAGAGAGAGATAAGAAATTTGTGTGTGTGGTGTGGTGTGTGGTAAAACCGGGCCCAAACGCCCCTTTATTAACTTTTTTTTTTTTTTTTTTTTTTAAATGTAATAATAATAATAAGTAGTGTAAATAATAATAATATTAGTAATAATAATAATATTATTACGATCGAGCGGGTAACATGGGTAAATGTAAAACACGTGGCCCGAACCCGAACTCATTTTAAAATTTCTATATTACACGAGAACCTCTCGTAATCAATTAAAATAATAACGGCTCGTTAAGACGAATCATAAAATTATGTTAGGTAATCCTAGTGCCAAAGTCAACGTAGTACCAAGTGAGAATTCAAATATACATCACCGATCATATAATTAAGAATGAATTATGAACATAATTCACGAATTCCATAACATCATTAATTAAAATATCCATAAAATAGGTCTTACAAGTTCGTTGTGAAATGAAAATTTCAAATAAAAATTATAAACGAACTTAAGTTGTAATGCGGGTTTTTAAAAATAGCTCCCTAAACTGCCAGTTGTCACATCCTCCCCGTCTCAGAAGGAAACCCGTCCCGGGTTTCACTCGGAAAAATGTCCATCTACGAAGTGAAAAGCTTCGGATATCTCTTCCTGAACTCGTCCTCACGTTCCCACGTAAATTCCGGTCCATGTCGGGAGTTCCAACGAACCTTGACGAGCGGAATGCGACTCCTCTTGAGTCGTTTAACTTCACGATCTAAAATCTCGATCGGCTCCTCCACAAAATTCAATTTCTCATCAATACGAATGTCCCTCATTGGAATGACGGGCATTTCATCAGAAAGACACTTCTTCAAATTACTCACGTGAAACACGTCGTGAACTTTGCTCAGTTCAGACGGTAATTCCAACCTATAAGCCACGGGCCCAATTCTTTCTAAGATCAAGAATGGTCCAATGTAGCGCGGGTTGAGTTTACCACGTTTCCCGAAACGTATTACACCTTTCCAAGGCGAGACTTTCAGCATCACTTTGTCTCCAACCTGGAACTCTAAAGGTTTACGTCTCTGATCGGCGTAGCTCTTCTGCCTATCTCTGGCGGCTTGCAACCGATCACGAATCTGGGCTACTTTCTCGGTAGTTTCTAAAATAAGCTCAGGGCCTGTAAGTTGACTATCTCCAACTTCTGCCCAACCAATAGGCGAACGACACTTTCTGCCATACAAAGCTTCGAATGGTGCAGCCTTAAGACTTGTGTGGTAGCTGTTATTATAGGAGAATTCCGCAAGGGGCAAATACTTCTCCCAGCCTTTACCAAAGTCTATGATGCATGCACGAAGCATATCCTCTAACGTCTGTATGGTCCTCTCACTTTGACCATCGGTTTGGGGATGATATGCAGTACTCATATCAAGCCTCGTCCCCAAAGCCGTTTGTAGTGATCGCCACAAAGCTGACGTAAAACGACTATCACGATCCGAAATAATAGATATCGGGACTCCATGACGCGAAATAATTTCCTTCACATATAACCTTGCAAGCTTATCCACACTGTCATCTTCACTAATAGCTAAGAAATGAGCAGACTTTGTCAGACGGTCCACAATTACCCAGATAGCGTCACAACCGCTAGCCGTCCTCGGTAATTTGGTAATGAAGTCCATGGTAATCCGCTCCCATTTCCAGACTGGAAGTTCTGGTTGCGTTAGTAGTCCTGACGGTCTCTGATGTTCAGCCTTAACCTTGGCGCATGTCAAGCACTTACTAACGTACGACGCTATTTCTGCCTTCATATTTGGCCACCAATAGAACTTCTTAAGATCTTGGTACATCTTATCGGAACCAGGGTGAATGGAGTACTTTGACTTATGCGACTCATGCATAATCAATTCTCGAATTCCTCCATATAACGGTACCCAAATCCGATCTCCAAAACATAATAATCCATCCGAACGCTTAGCAAATCCTTTCTCATTATCAGCCATCCCAAATATGTTCTCGGCAGATCTATTTTCTGCTTTCAATGCTTCCGTTTGAGCTTCGAGTATCTGAGATGGTAATGGCGATACTATAGTCATTCCCAATGACTTAACTCGTAATGGTGGTATTCTTTCCTTTCGACTAAGAGCATCAGCAACAACGTTTGCTTTACCAGGATGGTAGCGAATTTCACAATCATAATCGCTTAGCAACTCGATCCAACGTCGTTGTCTCATGTTGAGCTCTTTTTGATTCAAGATGTGTTGTAGACTTTTATGGTCAGTAAATACAACACACTTGGTTCCGTACAAGTAATGTCTCCATATTCTTAAAGCAAAAACCACAGCACCGAGTTCCAAATCATGGGTAGTGTAGTTTTTCTCATGCTTTTTGAGCTGTCGGGAAGCATAAGCTATCACCTTCTCTCGTTGCATTAACACGGCTCCTAAGCCTTTATGTGAGGCGTCACAATAGACGACGAAATCCTCGTTACCTTCTGGTAACGCTAAGATAGGAGCGCTACACAACATTTTCTTAAGCAATTGAAACGCTTCCTCTTCTTTATCTCCCCATTCATACGTAACACTCTTTTGAGTCAATTTGGTCAATGGTTTAGCTATCTTCGAAAATCCCTCGATGAATCTTCGGTAATAGCCAGCTAAACCCAAAAATTGACGAACTTCGGTTGGGGTTATAGGTGCAGCCCAATCTTTTATTGCTTCAATTTTTGCAGGATCCACGTGGACTCCTTGTCTATCAATCACGTGACCCAAAAATTGTACGGTCGGAATCCAAAATTCACATTTCGAAAACTTGGCATAAAGTTTCTCCTTCCTGAGCAATTCCAAAATGAGTCTTAAATGCTCCTCATGCTCTTTCTCACTCTTTGAATAAATCAGAATGTCATCGATGAATACAATCACGAACTTATCTAAGTATGGCTTACACACACGATTCATGAGATCCATGAATATCGCTGGTGCGTTAGTCAACCCAAACGGCATTACCTGAAACTCGTAATGCCCGTAACGGGTTCTGAAAGCCGTTTTCGGAATATCCTCCTCACGAACTCGAAGTTGATGATATCCCGATCTCAAATCGATCTTCGAGTACACACTCGATCCTTGAAGCTGATCGAACAAGTCATCGATCCTAGGTAACGGGTATCGATTCTTCACCGTTAACTTATTTAACTCTCTATAGTCAATACACATACGAAACGATCCATCCTTCTTCTTCACAAATAAGACTGGGGCTCCCCAAGGTGAAGAACTTGGTCTTATGAATCCCTTTTCGGCTAACTCCGCCAATTGTTTCGACAACTCTTCCAGTTCAGTAGGTGCAAGACGATAAGGTGCTCGTGCTACAGGTGCAGCACCGGGTATCAACTCAATTTGAAACTCCACTTGTCTAGTCGGCGGGATTCCCGGCAAATCATCGGGAAACACATCAGGAAAATCACGAACTATAGGCACATCTCCAATACACCTTTCCTTTTTCTTCGTCTCTCCCTTCTCAGAAATTTGAGCTAAGAAAAGATAACATCCCTTCTCTATTAGCTTCGGTAACTTAGTGCAAGAAATCACCGCTAATCGAGATGGGCTCCTAGAATCCTTTCGGTCTCCTAGTATATTTAGGACCTCCTTTCCGTATGGTACACGCACGATCTTCTCGTCGCAAAGTATGTGAGCACGATACTTCGACAACCAATCCATACCAATGATTACATCAAAACTTCCTAACGTGACGGGTAGAAGATCTATGTTGAAAGGGTGGTTCAAGAAATTTAGTGTACAACCGCGAATGATGGTATTAATCCTTTCTATGTTTCCATTAGCTAACTCAATATCATATCCAATTCCTAAGGCCATCGGGGGTTTCTCTAGTAAGGGTGCAAATGTAGTGGACACAAAACTTCTATCGGCACCAGTATCAAACAGTATGGAAGCATAACGATTATTGAGGAGGAACGTACCAGTAACGACGTTCGGATCTTCTCCTCTCTCGTTCCCGAGCGCATACACTCTTCCTTGAGCAGCTCCAGCTTCCACACGTTGGTCCCCATTATCTTGTCATCCACGATTTCCTCCTGCTCCACGGTTTCCATAATTGTACCCATTACCACCCGAGCCTTGATTCCCGCGGTTCCGCGATTCTCTACACTCATTCCTATAGTGTCCCTTCTTTCCACATCCATAACAAGTAACATCTGCCTTGGTTCTCATCTCAGGAACAGCTTGAACCATTGCAAGAGGTCGAGCTCTACAGTCCCTAGCTGTATGTCCTTTCTTTGAGCAATTCTGGCATTTCACACTACACCATCCAGTGTGATGCTGATGGCAACGATCACACTTGGGTGCGTCACCGTTCTGATTCTTCTTGTCTCCATTCCCAATAGCATAAGCCTTAGCTTGTCTCTTGCTTCGGTGGTCATTACTCTTAGAGTGACGGTCTCTCTTTCTCTTTCCATTCTTCTCCTTATCAGCTTCTTCTAATTCCAACGAATCCATAAGTTGTTGAGCAATTGTGATTGCCTCATGGATGTTTGCAGGCCTAGCAGAAATTACATCATTCCTCGTAGCTACAGGCAATCCATCAGTATACCTCTCAATCTTTTGAGTCTCGGTTTTCACCATGTCAGGGCACAACAAGGCTAACTCCTGGTAACGACGATTGTAAGTCGCCATATCATTACCTTTCACCTTGTGATTCCAAAACTCAATCTCTAGCTTCTTGACCTCATTCCTTGGGCAATAAGTCTGAATCAACAAGGACTTAAATTGCTCCCAAGTCATAGCATATGCTACATCACTCCCAACTGCATTTCGGTAGTTGTTCCACCAAGTCAAAGCTTCATCCTTGAAAGTAAAAGAAGCAAACTTTACCTTCGCATTCTCCGCACAACCACTGACATTAAACACTGACTCAGTCTTCTCAATCCACCTAACCAAGTAGACCACTCCTTCATTTCCACCAAACTCAATGGGTCCACAAATCTTGAATTCCTTATAATGACATCCATTAGCACGAACAGGTGGAAAAGTTCCAGCAGAATTGTTGGAATGATTTGACTCAGCGAGTAGTTCAGCAACTCTTTGCTCCACGAGTTGGTTGATCATTGCTTGATCCACAGTAGGTGCATTAAGTGGAACATGACCATTGTCTCCCTGAACATCAACATTTTGATTCCTGTTGTTACGATTAGTGGTGTCCAAGTTGTCAGGAGTAGGGGTTTCAACATTTCGGGTAGGTCGACGACCTCGACGAGCAGGTGTAGGAGTAGTCACAGTAGGACCAGTCCTGGTAGACCTAACAGGGTTTCGACGGGGTGCCATTGATCTGTAACATCACACAAGTTCATGAATCTCCATTAGAACTTATCGACATGCTCAACAAAACATCTCAATGAAATCAAGTCATAGCAAGAATGGCAACGACACGCTATGTAATAATAAGCGAATAAGGACTCAATTTCCATAACACCCAAAATCACATAATATCATATACTAACAACCATCAATCATACAATAGCGATCTAACATCGTTTCAACCAACGGATAACACCAAACATACTAATCGTTCCAAAAGAGACGAATACCAAACAAAATACATCAAAATATGATAACTAGCTTTTCTAACCGAACACTCCTCGGCTAAGAAAGCAACAAGATAGTATAACTCAAGTAACTAGCCACGTGGCTGACGGAGAATCCTCAACTCCTGCCTCAAGCCATCAAGATCCCTCCATAACGATCCTAACTCCACGCTATGGGTGTCTCGGTCTCTCTTGAGGTCAGCCACCTCCTTCTCTAGCTCGGCATTCCTTTGCCAAAGCTTGCGGTCGGCCTCACGAGCAGTAACGAATCCTCGCTGCAAACTATCGATATGCTTATGGACATCCATCATAACTCTCCTCAGTTCAGTAGCCCTGCCCACAGCGACAGTCAAATCCACTCTCAAATCTGCTAAAAACTCTCCAATAACTCTCTCAAGTCGATCAGATACGTGTGCAACTCTGTCACTAAGCTCAGTAATCCGAGCCCACAACCTGCCAACCTCACCCAACTCTGCATGCTCAGCAGAAACCTCAGACGATGCATCCGACTCAACGGGACTACCAGGTGGCAACTCAAACAAGAACGGATGATCAGGTGAATCGGGCTCAATCGGGTGTACAGGTGAATCAGGCTCCTCAGCCTGAGCTGGTGGTGCTAACTCATCATCATCATCAGGCATCTCATCCTCCTGAGGGTCATCCTCCTCCTCAGGGTCATCATCATCACCATGCTCAGCCTCCTGAGGGTCACCCTCCCGCTCAGGGTCATCAGCCTCATCCTCACCCTCGTACTCCTCCTCCTCATCGGAAGAGTACCTCATCACTCGTCGTCTCCTACTAGGTGAACCATGTGAAGATGTAGTAGGTGATCTAGGACGACGACGCAATGATGTGGGTGGCGCCTCAGACAGAAGAGAATGAGCATCCATCTGTAAAGGTGATGGAGTAGGGCGTACCGACATGCGTGCTGTAGCTCGGTGGGCAAAGCGTGGTGCCACACGAGCCAAAGCCTGATGAAGAGTAAGCTGCCTCGATGTACCAGGGAGCCCTAGAGAAGATGAGGGTCCCTGCGTAGATGCAGCAGGTAGTGCTGAAGTAGAAGCTGCCTGTGACACAACAGCTGTAGACATGGCCATCTGGTAGGGGTCATCAGATGCCATAGTGAACTGTGCAGGTAAAACTGGTGCAGTAAGGATGTCCTCGACGACATAGGCACATGGGAGGTCATAGTCTGTGACAACGGCGTAGGGTAGGTGTAAGTGTTTCAAAACAACTTAAATCACAACTCATAAAATCGTACCACATATGCACATCAAATAGTACCATATAATCTTAATAAAAGAATTTCAAACACCGCATTTCTAACATGTTTATAAAACATATAGACCATATAAATCCTCAAGAACGCCATCTTAATACTAAAATCCATAAACTTCAAATCATCTCAAATATCTCATAATACCTCAAATAATAGAAGATGCTTCGGCTTGGCGGGCTGGCGGGCGGTAGTCAAGGATCATTTTCTATAAAAATACGGTTATAGTTTAGGCGTTTATTTACCTAGTTCTCTATAACCTTGGCTCTGATACCAATCTGTAACACCCCCAAAATTTGATACAGCGGAAGACTCAACAAGCTTTCGGGGTGCTACGGGGATTGGTATCCAACACAAGACAATATAGAACGAGATAAGGTAAACATAGTAAAAACACAACCAAATACGGGGTTTTAAGGTTTACATTTATCCCAACATCACTCAGAGTTAGGCCCAAAATAAAATAACAATAGGTCCAAATTTAATTATCAGAGTTTAGAAAATATAGATCCATAACCGTGTGCCACAGCCGAGCCTTCCAATCCAAGCATGCACCTCAACACTTAATTACCTGAGAAAACGTGCTAAAAGTCAGCTTTCGCTGGTGAATCATAGGTTTAAATTCAACTAATAATATAGTGGACATATACGCAAAACGCTTGCTAGCTAGACTAAGGATTCGCTAAAAGCCTGCGGATACCCTCCGCTCTCAACATAACACACGGAAACCCTTCCGTAATAACCAAAACACACGGATACCCTTCCGTAACCACATAAGTATTCGGGTAACCCCCGCAATACCAATAAATACTCGGATAACCTCCGACGTATTAATAACCTATAGGTGCACACTACAGTATCTAATAAGTCAACCTTGAATAGTACACACTAACCGTGTGACTAAAGCTGACGATAACAATTAAGCCAACCTTGAATAGTACACATAAGAAGTGACTAAAGCTGACTATAGGTCCTAGTCCATACGCATAGCAAGTTTAGAAAGCATATAAAAGCGATAATAGTCCACGTAAAATGATTTGCACGTTTCTCACCCCAATCGTTGAAAACATAGTTCAAGAGTAAAAAGTGGGGCTATGACTCACCTCAAGTCCAGAAATATAGCAAAACGAGGTAGGTAGCAATAAGATGTATGATAACTCACGAAACAGCAACTACGGACTTGGCACGACCTAACAATATTAACTCTTTCAGAAATCATTTCCTCAAATATATAATATTCCCAAACCCGGACGAGAATCCGTTTTATTACCGAAAATCCATTTCGTATTAGTTTGGTGTATTTGCGTTTGGTATCCATACGGGTGGTGGGTCGACTCAAAACAAACCAACAAGATCGCACTTAGAACATATAATAAACTATAGATCTAATATTAGCCCAATATATTATTTAAATAAATCGCCAAAGTTTACCAAATCCGTCGATTTGATAATCCTCATATTTATTTACGTAATATACCGTTCCAAGATTACACCCAATCTAAAGCACATATAAAGCACATAGCACATAATTACTATATAGTATATATCATAGTTTAATAAATTCCTCGTATATATCGTCAAATTGGCCAGATTTCCCGATATATACACTCGCAATCTATTACCCTTCACATATACTACAACCTATGGGCGTCGTAGGATACGATGCCCACTAATATATTCGTTTCATATAATCAAACAACCCGGCTCAACCTTACGGTTGGGTGGTTATTTATTTATAGAAAACGTCTATATTAGTCGTCATATATCCGAGACAACACGAATGTCGCAAATAATAACTTACCTGGACCCGAGTGACGACAATTTCGCCTAACTCAATAAGTTTATTCGTTATATATCCAAAACGACTTTTTATTAAACGTTTCATAATTGTCGGGAGTTTCCCGTTTATAACACAATTTCTAATAATAATAATACGTTTAATTAATATTACGCCACTTTCGTAGCCTAATATGTATCTAATCGTATTATTTATAATACGACTCGTGATTATTATTATTATTAATATACGCGTTTATATAGTTATATATACGTTATTCACGTATATACTTTCGTATAAACGTTCATATTACTAATAATTATTATTACGAGTTTTATTATTCTCGTTTTACTTTTAATATTTATTGAGTTACACGAAATGGTCATATGTCCGAGTCATGACTCTCGGCTCATTGTCCAAGTCCAATAACGAGCAAAAGTCATAAAATAACCAATCTCCGTCCAAACACAATCTCAAACACGGGCTACAACAATAAGGTCCGACTACGGTACCCAACTAACCTATCTCCGTCATCTATCGACCGTCTCATAACCGGTCCTCATATCATATCCCAATCGCCAACAACTCCTCAATTACCAATAATAATAACCAATGTCGAGACCAAACACGGTCTCGACCCAACCAAAGTATACGGCCGAAATATTCAACCAAAGCCAAAACCATAAATCAAGTTATCAAAACAAGTCATAAATAAATAATTATAACCAAGTCACATTCGGGTTGGTTTACCAAGCCAAACCCGGGTCTATACAACTCAATTGAGTCGCGGTCCATATCACGAGCACAACGGCTCGGACCAAACATAAAAGAAATCAAATAGGTTCCAACAAGCACCACATTTTAGCCAAACGACCCATAAGGGTCTCGGCATCAAATATGAGTCAAAGAAGACTCGACCAAGAACCATCTTGGTCTCGGCAAAAGCTCAACCGAGCTAACCAAAACTGTCCCAAACACCATAATGGGTCGCGACATCAACAATCAACATTCGACCAAAGAATCAAGACTCAATCGAGTCTAGTCAAACTCCCAAGCAACTAATCATGAAAACCAAGATTTTAAGGTCATAACAAAAAGGATAACGAGCCACATGGCTCGAACCCACATCAATCCGTGAGTCCTTGACTCACGGTTCATTCGAACCATCAAAGGAAACACCAAACCCGGATACCAAACGAGTATATATGACAAAACCATTAGTTTCCCAACATATAAAATTCGATTCCCATGAGAAACATCCGTGTAGCCACGGATTTAATATCAAATCGTGGCACCCAAAACCCAACATCAAGCATACTCACCTTCTTAAACCTCCAATCGAATGTATCTACTAAAAACAACAAAGTTGGGTCGGATTGAATAAGATTTCGAGGTGTTAATGGGTGTTTTAGGGCGCGTGTTATATGTCAAATGAAAGAGGAAAAGATAAGGAACAAGATGGTGGTGTTTGTTTGGTGATGAGGGTGGCGGTGTGATGGTGGTGGCCGGAACAGTGGTTCGGCGGCTAGGGTTTTGGTGTGGAGAGGATGAGAGTGAGGTGAGAGAGAGATAAGAAATTTGTGTGTGTGGTGTGGTGTGTGGTAAAACCGGGCCCAAACGCCCCTTTATTAACTTTTTTTTTTTTTTTTTTTTTTTTTTTTAAATGTAATAATAATAATAAGTAGTGTAAATAATAATAATATTAGTAATAATAATAATATTATTACGATCGAGCGGGTAACATGGGTAAATGTAAAACACGTGGCCCGAACCCGAACTCATTTTAAAATTTCTATATTACACGAGAACCTCTCGTAATCAATTAAAATAATAACGGCTCGTTAAGACGAATCATAAAATTATGTTAGGTAATCCTAGTGCCAAAGTCAACGTAGTACCAAGTGAGAATTCAAATATACATCACCGATCATATAATTAAGAATGAATTATGAACATAATTCACGAATTCCATAACATCATTAATTAAAATATCCATAAAATAGGTCTTACAAGTTCGTTGTGAAATGAAAATTTCAAATAAAAATTATAAACGAACTTAAGTTGTAATGCGGGTTTTTAAAAATAGCTCCCTAAACTGCCAGTTGTCACATGTTATCTGTTATCTGGTGATTGATGCTGCGTGCATGCACGTCCTTCACAACCCTTTGGTAGGTCTCCCCTACATATGTTGCCTTATGTGTGATTATGTTTATTATATGATATCTGTTTCTGGGCTCGTGGTAGATAACTATTCTTTACCTTTACCTTTATTTCTATTTCAGTTACTTGATTATATTTCAGTTACTTCTGTTACACCATATTCTGTATTTGTTTCTGTTTCATATTACTTTGTTGTTATATCTGTTCACTGAGCTTGTAAAGCTCAGCCGCATTTCTTTTCTTCCGCGGCAGGTATCTAAGCTAGGAGCTGGGGTTTGCTTATGGGATTGAGTGAAGAGTGGACTTACCTTAGATCATCTTAGTTTGGAATATTATTATCATATTTAAGACTTTGTTTATTTTCATTTACTTTCTATTGGAGCTTTCTGTTGGAACTTATGTAATTTAAAGTCATGTTGACTTTCTTCCTTTTGGTTATTTAAGTTAAGACTTTCTTTTATTTATGTCCATGCATGTTTCTGATATGTCACCATATTTGTAATACTTTTACCCTTGTCGGGTTGGGGTGTTACACAAATGGTGCCTTGGGGGCTTATATCTATTCCCTTAGGATGGATTCATGGAGAAAGATTGAATATTTAGCTGAAAACACTGACTGTATCTCCAATTACCATTGGTCGCTGGCTACTTTTTGGGGCCAAAATATTTATTTTGTGGTTTTAGATTCATTTGGAGATCAAAGATACATTATTTGTTTCAATGTCCAGTCGGAAAAGTTTAGGAAAATACAATTTCCCCCTATTAAAAAATATACTTCATCAGATTTTACGACAAGTTATTTGTTCTAGATGGCTGCATTCATTTGTGTGTATGCTATATACGCTCACAAAGGCTCTCGCTGTTGGAAGGTGGTACGTGGAGGATGGATGGTAACGATGTGTGGCTGAAGGTCAAGGCTTTCTTCTATGTAAAAGATGATTAGACTGTGCAGAGGCTTGTTTGCATGATGAGGAATGAGAACTAGCTCGCCATAGGTAAGGAGAACGGCTCTTTTAGAAAAAGTAGACTTTGGGGACTTTGCAACAAGCTATTCTTGTTTATGTAATAAGGGTTGGGTCTCAAATTTTGGACAAACAAGTACAATATTTAATGAGTGTCTAGTATCACTCTGATCGCCGTCAAATGGTCTAGTGGTAAGGCATTTAATTGACCTCTTCACAAGAGATTAAGGTTTCACGCCTCACTAGATACATAATTTAGGGTGGCCATGAAAGGGTTGTAAACGGTCTTGATCAATTACATATATTTGCTTTAAAATTTTGTTCTTCTGTTGTCTATTTAGTCATTTAATAATTTTTATTATCGTTGGGGCGTCATGAAATTTTGTTATTGCTGAGTTACTATGCTAATTTAAAGATCACCTAAGCATAAAAAATAATAATAATAATAATTTAAAAAAATTAAAAAATATATATAAATAAATAAAATGAAATAAAAAAATGAATAACTTTCTTTTTGGATTCAGGGCCTCTAGGAATTCGAGACGAGCATGTTTGTTTCTGACCATCTTACTGTAACAAATTAACAAACATAAACGAGAACACGAACATAAACACATGCATGCTTAATGTTCTTTTCCTATTTGATCTTCACGAATAATTTTTTGTTTCATGTGTTGGCAATGGTGGTGAATTCCGCCCCCTCATGTGATCTCAATCTCTGATGCAATTACCTTGGTGATGTTGTATCATATGGGTAACTTAGAATGATATTGGAAGGCTGATGTGGATTATTGGTAATATCTGATTGTCTAAGGCTGGTAGGCAAGGTAACAGTTTTTTCACCATACACATCAGCACAACGTCAGCTTTCTCTCTCCTCTCACTCCCCTTCACAACTCTTCACCAATTAGTGGGCAAGGGAAACCCATCTTCACCTTAACTCCTAATTTTTTTTTCCAATTAATTTAAAGTGCACCTATCAAGATGTATACCTTTTATTCCTTCTAATAAAATTATTACAAAATTTGTTACTGTACAATGTACATACTTATATTGGACTATTTATAAAGATTTTCTTAATAAAGGGTAGAAACTACTGATATTATAAGTCCTAAAGCCCTTATTTGGTACTAACTATTTAAGATTTGGACAAAAGTGTTAAATATACAAAACAATGAGGTTAAAACTGAAAATAATGCTAACTACTCATCTTCTCCCAACATTTTTCTACCCCTGTTTCACATCTTCATCATTAAAATAAAAGTGCCGAACAAATAAAAACATTGAGGTTGGAACATGACGATTTTAGCTCGTATCTGGTAGGAAGGAAGTACATAGAATACTCTTTCGTCAAAAGTGGGCCCCGTTTTTTTCTTTCCCGCTTGATGAACGCTTCACCAATTGTGGTCTTATTTTCCGTGCCTCGCACGTGAACAAGGGAGGAAGGCAAGGGCTCTTACGCGTGAAATGGTGGGGATAGGTGAAATGTTCACCTCCTTGCCGAGTAGTCTAATCGAGGCTAGTAAAACCACATCAACCTCAGGCTAATGTTCAAGCTGGAGCTCGTAGTATTAAGAATTTAATCAAGGATGTTCAGTGTTAAATTTATCAAAATAAAAATCACGTCTAATGCTAAAGTACTTGTGAGTTTTGTTTTCCGTCATTTAGGTGATTAAACGTCAAAGATTTATTATTAACACTAAAACAGATATGGATTCTTTGAATCTGCAAAGAGATTGTGTTATACTCTGTATATAATTAGATTAGATACGTGCTTAACAAGCACATAATGTTATACCGGGAATGTTTTCATGAATGGTCATAGCATCAAAGACACGAGTTTTTGTTGAAATATTGGATAAATATTAATTAGTTAAATGTCTAGTATCGAACCCGAGACCTCGGGATTGCACACATTACAAACGAGAGTCAAAGATTAATAAATATTAATTGTTAGATATATTTATTAATAACACAAGTTTAAGGACTAATGGTCGTTAGTTATTAAATGTACGGACTAACTATCGTTAAAAGGAAACGAAAAGGACTAGATTGAAACTTGGTAACAAGAAGGATCCGGAACACCCTTCTTTGGTGTATAACCGGTCGATCAAGGTCCAAGGGGAAACCCAATGCCTTTGCTTGTTCACCAAGTATTATCTAGTATATATACAAACTCAAGGGTCATTGTTTTGCTATCTTTTGTGCACACACAATACCCTAAGTTTGGTTTTCTTTCTTGTTTTCTTCCTTGGCCGATCGTACATCCCTAAACCCTAGGGATTTCGATTTTGGTTTTTACAAAACATATTCTTGTGTTTAATCTTGCAATTAATTTGATTCGGTATTAGTTTGTGTGTACAAGAACGAGGTAACAACATACTTTGTTGTTATCAAGGGATCGATTAACAAAACGGTAAGGGGTTAATCATTGATCCATATAAACCCTAATTAGGGTTTTTCATATTGTTAAAGACAATTGCTTTTGATTCTTGTTCAGGCTAGAATCATCACGGTACGTTCCTATTTAATTTATGTTAATCTCTTATGTGTTATAGATGTTCCTACGCTTCCGCATATGTGTTTACCTGTTTATATGATGGTCATGATTCTAATATTATAACAGTGGTATCACGAGCTTGCTATAACATGTAATTGATTACATAAAACACATAAAAAACTTAGATACATGTTTTGGATCTAGGGTTTTGTTTTTTTAATTTTTTCGAAACCCTAACCCTAATTTTCGGGGGGAGGGGGTCGATTTATTCCATGAACCCTAATTAGGGTTTGTGGTTTTATTAATTAATTGGATTAGAAACCCTAAGTTGCCTACATGTTTATGTGTTATTTGGGCGTATCCTTGACCTAATTGGTAATTGTTATGCTTTGATCCGTGACGAAACATGCATGTTAGTCATGGGTTATTAATTGTTTATTAATTGTTAAGCTTTTCACATATTTAGATAGATCTAATATTGGGGAAGACCCCATAATTATTAAAATCAATTATGTGCTATGTGGTATGTGATTAGCTTTGGCCTACGCAATTGACTTGTCAATGTATGTGGCTCACTTCCATTAAGAGGGGAAGGCCTTAGTTGATTACATGCATTATTATATCTAGAATTGATTTTATTAGGATCTTTTCTAATACGGATTGCATGTGGCTAATTGTTTCACTTATCATTATTGGTTGTTTTGATTTTCTTTGATACTTGTTTTATTGTTTTTAGTTAGACTTGTTGTAAGCAATAAAAGGGTAGTTTTCATAAAGAAAATTAATACGGACTAATAATTGTGAAACCCTAAAGTGATAAAGTAAGAATCTTGCAAGGTCTTATTGCCAATCGTGGTCCGATTCGCACGGTAATCAGCTCCCAGGCGAGACTAGCAAAATTCAAACTTTGTTACTATTTTGAGATAGAATCCATAAACTTTTTCTTGATTGATGTTTTGTACAAATATGCTTTTAAAATTAAGTCCTTTAAGATGATATTCATAACCGTGATTTGAAGGCTTAGAAAAGAGCCCTAGAGTCTGCCTTGGTTATCACAATCTTGAATATGTCTTAAACGAATTACTTTTAAAATCATATACTGTAGAAAGTCATCTTAGGGTTTTGGCATAAACCTCAAGTAAAACTTTGTGTATTTATTTCCCGAATTGGATATAAAAAGTTTTTATGAAAACTTATGTTATAAAGATGAGTGCATGCATCTTTATACATGTTTTGATTTTCACATCAAAAATTTATACCCTAAAATTTAAGTTACATGCCATCTAACTATAAGAAACACTTGAAGTTATTATTTAGTAAATGTGAGACGCAGGCTAAATTTTAATGACAAGGTAAATTTCCGAGTGTGCGTGAGACCACACATGGAGAATTTGCAGTTTCTAAGTTAGACGACTTAATTAAGTTGATGCGTGAGACCTAGAGCTTAAGGCATGAGATGGGATGAAACATGCTTACATGACAAAATTGATGAATCAATTTGATGTAAATCCCATAATGATCTAGGAATTGGAAAAGTGTTTGCCAATTATTGTTCGACAGATTACCATCTTTTATACTTTCACCACTAGCAGATCAACTGATGTGGTGGAATCTATGTAAAGTTGGATCCTAGATTTTCAAGAAATAAGTTGGTTATATGAATATAACCTTGGGTATTATATTTTCTTGGAAATATAAATTATCGAAAATACTAAAATTGAATTTTGTAAATTCTTTAAATGTATTAATGCAACTCAAAACCGTAAACGTAAGTTATTCTTTTAATTGATCTACACCCGTTTGGGTTTTTGGTTAGAGTCAATATTTACAAAAAGAATAAATATAGTCTTCTTTCCATTACGAGAAGTGTGAGACTTAAATCCTAATCCTTTTCATGAATGAGAAAGGTATAATAGGATGATTAGAATTGTCTAAATTCTAAATACATAACTCATAGCAAAATTTAATAGTAAGATTATTTGCACTTTATGAGTTATTAAATTAGAAGCTAGACTGAGTACTGCAAAATGGTAAAAGACGAATTAGATTATTTTATCTAGTTGTTTTGATTTGACCATTTAAAGATACTACATACAATTGTTGGAATGGTAGATCTATACAAGAAAAAATTGCATGCCCGAGCCTTTTCAAGTTAATAATTTAGAATGTGATGAATCACATTTATGCAGTAGATTACATCCTTTTATAACCTATATAATTGTTTGAATGAGTTTTCTTAAAAGATGTAGGAAAGTAAATAGTACACTATTTCTTTCACTGATTAATGAAACATTTACAATGTTGTCAAATTCAGTGGGAGTATTGTGTTCTTATGAATGAATAAGGGATTATTATTATGTTCTCTAATTCAGTGTGAGTTACAAGACTTATTGTCTTGATTGTAACTTAGATTATCTTTTGCATATCTCAAGGTAATTACTTTCCAAAATATAGACACTAATATTTTCAAGGATAGTCATGTACGTTTCCTTGATTGATTGAGTAAACTCTATATCTACAAAGTTATGTTAATGACACAAATCATATTGTTTGTTTATATGATACATGGTGTTGTACCATGCACAAGTGGGAGAAATCTTCATTATGTGCAAAGTACGACACATAAGAATATGATTTAAAAGATTCTCTTAACCGCAAGTAAGAGATTATAATTCTAATTAGATTAATACATCTAATCTTAGAAACACTTGGTGTTGAAATTTAGTAAACGTGAGACGCAGGCTAAATATTAACAACAAGGTGAATTTTCATGTATGCGTGAGACCAATATGGATAATTTACTGTTTCTAAATTAGACATCTATTAGAACATATGTGTCAAATAAAAATACTACTTCAGCTTTAATATTTATGTATTATTGGAATGACATAAATGCATGAAGTAATATAATACTACTTCAATAATTATGTATTCTTAGAATGACATAAATAAATAAAGTAGTGTGTTAACTTGAAAATATTATTGAAACCAAATGATGGTGTTCATGATCACTTTAATTATACATGTTTATACTTTATTGTATAGTTATAAATATGAAGTCTTCTAAGTATTACAAGACTTATAATTAAGTAAGACGTTAGCTTGTTATGGTCTTTTAATTAAGACATATACAAGAAGTCATTGAGTTGATCAATGATTAATAACGTATAGTGGGATTATAACAAGTGTATGTTTTATAAGACATAAACATGAAGTGACTTGATTAATAAGTACTTGGGTTATAAAGCATGCAATTGGCTTGAAAATACTATTATACCATTAAGTTGATTTAGTTGGTATATAGGTATGCCAACAGGAATATGGTTATCTTATATATATTGTTAGATCTTCTTACAATATTAATTCTAATTGAAGTACTACATATGGATAGTATGTTCAGTTAAGGAATCAAACTCTTGTTAGATTGTTTGATTGAAGATAACTATGATTTCTTTTATTCTAAAAGTTTTCAAGGTTAGAAATTGAGTATGGCTTGAATATACTCAATTAGACTCCTAGAAGATTAATAAGACATTGTTGAACTATGAAATGTGATGAATCACATTAAGTCTTAAATTGAAGTTCTGAATTTGTTAAGCTACTTAAAAGAAGGTTGTTAACAAAAGAACATCAGGAACTATCAATGTGTATTTGTAATGTCCTAAAAGAGAACGCTAGATTGTTGCTCTAATTGCTAAGTACTTATATTCTATATAATGCTAAAGGCAAGTGGGAGTATTTTATCTTGAAAAGATAGAATTACAAGATACATAATCTTCTAAAACCACACTAGTTAAAATCATAATGAGGCTTAACATGTAAATGATAAACCTCAAAATGATGAAATTATCATTCATAGATCCACTTGGATATCTCAGATATTTAATTTATATGCTGATGATTATATGATGTAGTATTACCAAAATAATGAATTGGGTAAATTACTCATACTATGAGTGTTATAGATGTTGTTCATAAAGATATTCAAATTTAGAAAATTTGGTTTATCTTAATTCTTAATAGTTAGAGAATGATGATGAGTTTATTCAAAGATAATGCAACCCTAGTGGTTTAAATCTTTGTGAAATAATCATATGGACAAAATTGTACACATATCTTAATGCATGTCTTATGACAAGATTATTAATCATACTTAAACAATTAACTATGATTGAATACTCTTTCCTAAGCACATTAAAGATACAAAGATGGTAAATTGTCATATTTATATGAATATGAAATTTGACAATGAATATCAAAAACTCTTTCTTGAATAATTACTTGAGCGAGGACGATAAGTAATCAAAAGGAGTTTATGAATTCAAGAAAATCTTTGGAAGTGTACAAAGTGCAATAATCCATGAATGGATAAATGCATGCATCTAGGAAATTATTCTTATGATAAATTATTAAATCTATGTTTAAGTTTATAATTAAAATAAGGTAATTTCTAAGTATTCCTGAAAGCTAGTGGGAGTATTATGTTTGATTTACTAAATCATATATGTCGTATAACATATAAGAAGTTACATTCCATATAAGTGAAATGTTAAGACTTAGTTTGGAATGAAACTGTAAGTGAAAGATTTAGAAAATAAAACATACAACCTTGGAACAAAAGTTTATTATTTGATAAATATGTGCGGTAAATGATTCTAATAGAATATGATATATCATTTAGTAAATGGATATACATATTTGTAAAGATAGTACATGAATAAAAATCAAGTTTGACAGAATGATTTTCATGTGCATTGTATTATTGTTGTATCATGCTTAAGTGCTTAAATGATTTGACAATATTTGATATCCAATTAAAGGTTATTATATAACTTGTGTAATAGATATTCTAATGAAAAATGTTTGAAATTAGAATAATGATCCTCAACCTGGAATAGCTCCTAAACATTACACTATGGATATTAAGTTTACGAAAATTTTAAAGAGCATATTGTGTTTAATATACAATGATGCTGGTTTAATTGAGATGACACTCAATAACTAGTGATGAAGGATTTCATAAGAACTAGTTGTGCTCAACTAAGAGCATAGTTGCATTAAACATTAAAGAATTAGAATACTTTAAACTTTAAAAGGTTTGAAAGTTTGATTGTCATAAGTTGGTAATTGAGGATATCACACTATTTATGAAAAATTATGTGGCTATATCAAGATAGTTGGATTTACACATACAAGAATTATAATTATTGGATTCTTGAAAGAAGTATTCTCAAAATTCGGATAGATCATAGTTAGATGAAATAATGCCTTGTCAACAAGTATGATTGTCACTACTTGAGGCATAATTGTCTTCAAGTTATTACTTGAGGAAAATTCATTAACTGGTATAATCATGCATTGATCTATTTTGGTATTTGGATAAAGGACATTAAGCAATTATTATTTATAATGAATTAAAGTACTTAGTACGTTTGTTTTCATTAATAATATATTGTGTCATATATTTGCATGTTTAAAATCCGTGAATAACTAATATTATTCTAAATTGTCCATTGTCGATTAATGATATGGGAATATCATCAAACTAAGACAAATCTGAGTATTGGTTAAGAATATACTTGAAAGTATATTGATGCGTTGACATACCAATTTCACATGATCTTCGATGAATTGAATATAGGACTTATCTCAACTACATGATTTTACTTTATGGATCTTGTCAGTAAGTAAATCATGAATTTGTTATCCTCAGACTTGAGATACCAGATAAGAGTCATGGATGTAGTGCATTTTTGTGAAGCAATCTACCGCTCACCGTAACAGGGAGTTATAAGGGTTGTTTTCAGAAGTGTTGCAAAGTTCATGGGTTATTCTTGTAGTCAAGAAAGAATTTGTTCCTTCAAATTTGTTTTGAAGTTTAATACTGCTGGGCCCCTCGTAGGGTTGTCAAGATGTTTGCGTGCGCACGCCCAAAGTCTATCTGGAATACGTTCAGATGTTTTGGTAATCTTGCTCAATCATAAACAACGAGAAACAGAATTGTTAATTAAAGAATGACTAAGATCCATATCTTTATTAACGTGGTATTAGAAACAAAAGGATGATAATAATAATGATGAATCATTAAAGGTTTTCCAGGAAACCTTCCTCGAGTTGAACTAGGGGCATTGGAGTGTTGCAAGACGCCAACCAATGTCATTTTACTATTAATAGATATCCAAGTGGGAGGTGTTGAAATATTGGATAAATATTAATTAGTTAAATGTCTAGTATCGAACCCGAGACCTCGGGATTGCACACATTACAAACGAGAGTCAAAGATTAATAAATATTAATTGTTAGATATATTTATTAATAACACAAGTTTAAGGACTAATGGTCGTTAGTTATTAAATGTACGGACTAACTATCGTTAAAAGGAAACGAAAAGGACTAGATTGAAACTTGGTAACAAGAAGGATCCGGAACACCCTTCTTTGGTGTATAACCGATCGATCAAGGCCCAAGGGGAAACCCAATGCCTTTGCTTGTTCACCAAGTATTATCTAGTATATATACAAACTCAAGGGTCATTGTTTTGCTATCTTTTGTGCACACACAATACCCTAAGTTTGGTTTTCTTTCTTGTTTTCTTCCTTGGCCGATCGTACATCCCTAAACCCTAGGGATTTCGATTTTGGTTTTTACAAAACATATTCTTGTGTTTAATCTTGCAATTAATTTGATTCGGTATTAGTTTGTGTGTACAAGAACGAGGTAACAACATACTTTTGTTGTTATCAAGGGATCGATTAACAAAACGGTAAGGGGTTAATCATTGATCCATATTATCCCTAATTAGGGTTTTTCATATTGTTAAAGACAATTGCTTTTGATTCTTGTTCGGGCTAGAATCATCACGGTACGTTCCTATTTAATTTATGTTAATCTCTTATGTGTTATAGATGTTCCTACGCTTCCGCATATGTGTTTACCTGTTTATATGATGGTCATGATTCTAATATTATAACAGTTTTCTGAATAATAGTAGTTCACAATTCTAGTATTTTCTGCAATTAACAAAACCCATATGGCCTGGTGTCATTTTACCAGTATGGCGTGTTTTTAGATATATATATTGTTATTAACATAAGAAATTGAAAAGAATGTGATCGGATGTGAAGATTAGTTATAATATTTTACCCATTGTAAACAAGCACAAGACCTTAAATATGTGGTTTAGGATATCCGGCACCTTAATTACTATATGTTGAATTGTGTTAGGCGTCTTATATAAACTGCTTAATTATTTGATAGCTTGTTGTACATACGGCATGAAATTAAAACGTGTTATGAATGTTTCTTGTAGTTATGAAAACATGTCAAGCATTTTTAGAGGAATCAATCCCGCACTATTGACTTCCACACGCTCGATGTCCATACTCTCCCACTCCATGAGAGGTAGTATCTATTTTATGTATGTTTGAATGTGAGAAACTGATGTTACTGTTTACAGATTTGCTAACATTTTAAACACAAAAATTTATCCAGCACGTACCAGACGAGAGATGGGGCAAGCTACATCATCCGAGCAGGAGGTCTACAAGACTACAAGGTAATTAACATCAATAACTTTTATAGACATTATTCACATAAATCTGAATTTTGGTATACTTATGTCTGCTTTCACAGTAGGATGGTCAGGGTTGCAATACTTTAAACAAGTTACGACATTTTATATAGTGTGAACATTCAATGCTGATTTCATCTTATTTAGAGTTCAATAAAAGTGCTTATCTAATGATATAAATAACCAGTTAACTCTACATTTTTATGCTGATCTTACGAATAAATTGATAGTAACTTAAGATTACATCATGAATATAGTTTGTTTATTAAAGCTTCTTTCACTGTAATTCACATGCTTGTGTGAACTACAACAAATGAGATGGGTTCTTATATGGCTTCTTCAACCATTCTTTTCAGCCCACACACATTTACAAATGTTTCTAGAGGTGGCAAAAAGGCGGTTGTGTTGGGTACCAAGTCAAAACTGGTTCGGGTCATAATGGGTCAAATGGATTCTAGTAATAACGGGATGGGCAGGTCTGCAAGGTTGCTTTTTTGCTCTATTTTTATGTTACATTTCATGATAACAAATATATTCAACGATACTTCATAATTTACTGTATTATGTTATGCGCAAAGAAAAAAGTGAGCAAGAAAGTATCAAACTGATGGTAGTCTCAGAGGATGTTTGTAAGCTTATTTTTGGGATTATGAGCTTATGTGGATTCGAATTATGTTACATAAACCCTTTTGTTTTGGCTTATTTTGAAACTTATGATTTTATATAAGTTTATTATGTCATAATAAGCTTACATAAGCCCATAAGTTTCAAAATAAGCCGGAAAAATATAGGCTTATAAATCGTAAGCAAGCAACCTGGTTCACTTAATTTGAACCTCAATATTATGACCCGTTATTTGCTTTACCTTCCTGCCCAATATGACCCGCATGGAAAAAATATTAGAGCCCAATAAGTCTCAGCAAATTAGATTTAAGACCCAAATTCAAGAGTTTGGGCGGATATTACTTTTTATAAATGCTTCCAAATAGTGGAAGAGTTCCAGTATCATATTATGTATGCATGGGACCTTATTTCTGTCAACTGTATTACCGTTTTTCCTGCCAAAACCACAAGACACAAAGGTTGGAAGTTTCTTGGGGACTGCAACCAACTTTGTCTGTTGATATAATAGATAATTCTGGTCATAGAAACAGACACAAAAATTTATCTCTACTTTATTGCTCTATTATCTGAATATGAGTGTTTCTTTAGATTATCGCAACATAGATCTCGTGTAACCCATGTATAAAGTGTCGAAATACTGTATTTGGGAAGTATTGTAGTTACCTTCGGTCATAGAAAATTGTTTCTTCGTTTGCAACGTCTCTTACATGATCTTCAAGTACCTGTTACCAAACCTATACCAATAATGTGTTGCAATCAATCCTCTATTGCTCTAGCTTCTAACCCTGTTCAACATGCTAGAATCAAGCACATAGAAATTGATTGCCACTTTGTTAGAGATAAGATCAAGGCTGGTATCATTTGTCCCACATTCATCCCCACCAATGCTCAGCCTGCAGATGTTCTCACTAAAGGTTTAAGCAGATCTCCCTTTCAAGCTTGTATTTCTAAGTTTGGCATGTGTGATATTATCAACATCACAAGAAATGTCTATAAAGTTGTGAAGCCATGTAATCATGATGTGTACAGTTTACTACTAGCTTGTATATAGTTTAGTGATGTTTGTACATAGTTTAATTTAGGGCTGAGCATCGGGTTGGAACCGACCCGAACCGAAAAAACCGAAAACCGAAATTCATGAAAAACCGGAACCGAAACCGAACCGACGGCCCGTCGGTTCGGTTCGGGTTTGTCGGTCCATGTGTATTTTGGCATGTTTTTGTCGGTTTTGGGCCGAACTGGACCGAACCGAACCGACCCGAAACCGAAATTCATGAAAAACAGGAACCGAAACCGAACCGACGGGCCGTCGGTCCAGTTCGGTTTTTGTCGGTTCGGTCGGTTTCGTCGGTCCGGTTCGGTTTTTGTCGGTTCGGTCGGTTTCGTCGGTCCGGTTCGGTTTTTGTAAGTTTGGTCAACGCGGGTCAAAGAAGCAGAGGCTGTATAACTGTCTTTCCCGCCTTTTCTTTTCCATTGTATCTGTATAAATAGTTCTTAATGTGTAATGAATTGATTTGATTTAGTTGAAATAAAATCCTCTCTTTATTTTCAATATAGGAAAAAGGCAAAAAAGTGGTACTCGTTTTATAAACCGAATCCTTATGCTTTCATTTAGGTAATTTTTGCTTTAAATTATATTCAAACTTTTTGAAATGCGAACCAATACACAAATATGGATATCATTAAGATCATGCCCTCTGACAAAATATGGATACAAAAGTAGACAAATAGGCAGATGATTTGCACGCATGAGATTTTTATTTGCACACTTCAATGTACAATTAACTAAAACAAGATGTATAAAGAGTACAACTGCTTATTGCATAGATTTGAGTGTCACAATTAAAAAATCAAGTGTTCAAATCATTTTTCAAAAGTAATGGAAGTGAAACTTCATACACAAACTATAAAATGAGTGGGTTTTGGGCCTTTGGCCCATTTTTTCAAATTGAAAAACAGCACAAAAGTAGGTGAGCATTCATGTTATGTACATTATTGTCTACAAAATGCGCACCCAACATGTAAAATCAAGTTTTCCAACTAAATTAACACTAGGATTATACAAAAGTTAGTTCATGGTTTTAAGATAGAAGTGATTGACATGTCTAATTAGTGAAGTACTTCATTTGTATGTCTAAATGGAAGAATTATTTGTAATAAAACTAAAGCTAACATAAAAATAGAAATAACATGAAAATGTCTTATAAAAGAAGAGTTAAATGAACTTATAAATTTATACTATAACAATGTTTTTCTTTTGTAGTTTCTCTTTGGTTAAACCAATTAAGATTGTTTCTTTATGAAACATAAATACAAGAGTTGATGAGTTGGTGAGATTGAGATACATTATCAATGAACTTTGAAAGTTTCAATGGACTTTTGGTCAATAAATTTCCTTTTATAGTTGCTGTGATAAACATTAACTACGTGACATTTTTATGTCTCATTTTTGTGTTGGTGTAAATTACATGTCACGAGTAAAAAGAAAGAGAGGAATTAGCATTTCAACAACAGTGATGTTTAATTCAAAAATAGTTTATTAATTTTGAGTGTATTTAGTATTTACTTCTCAAGCATTACTCCTTTTAGACTTTGAGTTGTATATACTATTTAACTTTGTTTACCCTATTTTCCCTAAATATTATTTCTCAAAATATATAATATTTTATTTTAACATACGGAATAGTATTTCAGAGAGATCATTTTGAACTAAAATAATAGTATTAGTATTGACTGTCGATCCAGGAATATTTAGATAAATTAATTGATAGATTTAGATTTTTTTATACAACTAATATATGAGATGGTGTCCCGTTGATACAAAGTCGATCCTAAGAGCAAAGGGTATAATAACACCGGTAGTGGTGTTATGCACACATGGCCAGCGTTATCATTGCGTTACTACACCGTGTTTCGGCGTTAAGTTTCGGCATTGAGCCTGGCGTTGTCATGGCAATGCTATGTTAAGCAGATTCGATTAAAAAAAATACACTTTCGCCCTCTCAACGGCTAGTAACGTTTGAATTTCAAATAATAATAATAATAATAAAAACCTAGCCCCTCGAATTATAGCTGCATTTTCTTTGGTAGATATAAGGAAGGTACCCGTTCGTATTTTGGAGAAATAAGGATGTTTGTATGTTGCGTTTTGTCATTCGTTAAGATAATAGACTTTAATGAATGAATTATTATTTATGAGGTGATGTTATGAATGAAAAATTAGTTAAAGGGTTTAAATTCTAGTTTATAAGTTTTAAAAGAAAAGTGGGGCCAAAATGTGGCTTTAAGGTGGTGTTATGATAAAGGGTGTTTTTTTGGTGTTAAGGTTGAAATATTAAAGCTGATGTGACACTGAAGTAGCATGGTGTTAACTCATAACTTGAGTTATGACACTTTGTGCACTGTGTTCATGTTGTATAGGCATTCATGAGAAATATCATACCGGATACATTTCAAGCCTTGCTAAATTGCTGTTAAAGAACGATTTAGAGAATCTAATTTACTCTGTAACTTATTTGACTTATGTTTACGAGTATTTTTCAATACAAGGCTCAGTTGGCTCGTAAAGGGAGAAAATTGATAATAGCATGAGTTACAAGCAATGTTTTAAAACTCAATTTTTTAATTAACCTGATTGGGTCACCGGTTCAACCGCCGGGGTGAACCGGGTCTATACATATGTTTATTTTTATAGCATCTTTGATACATTATAAGTACTTGTCTAATTTCGATCTTACAAACAATTGAAGTGATAAAACATTAGATGTCAAAATTGGGTTTGGTCTTTAATTTCTATATCTTCCATCCAAAAAAAAAATGCAAAAACAATCAATCTATAATTCTAGCTTATAAAAATGAGGGTTACTCTAAAAACCGAGTTGCTTCACCAAACGACTTCCCTTTTCAAACAAACAAGTATTTTGTTCTTGCCATGTATGATATATATCAATCGACCCAATACATGGAAAGAACATAATATTTGTTATAGTAGTGGTAAGACACTATACTTCACCACCAAGAGGTCAATGATTCAAGCCTCACCAGGTACACATTTGTGAGTGGTGAGGAGATGGTCAAAAACGGTCATCGAGGGTTCCCAGGTTAGACAATGTACATGCGGGTCAAGGACTCGTTCTTACAAGATAACATGAATAAAGAAAACCTCATCAGTTTACGTATATATCTCGATCTCAAGTGTATACATGCTTGTACTCCAGGTTTATTAATTTTGTTAAATACAAATACTCGAAACATGTTGTTAGTGTTGGTACTTATGTAGGTTATGGTATTGTTGATCATCCGCATGACCCATAAAACACACACAACGGAAAATAAATAGTTAAGGCCCCTAATAACAAATCTTATAATATGGGATATAACTTAATATAAACACATAACAACGGTGTTTATAGAGTTACTTATTCCTGCATTCCTTTAACTAAGAGTAATCTTTTGACTGCACGAATCACTTTCTTGATCTTCTTACTTACATGATCAATCAACTAGAGGGTTTATGTAACACCCCCATTTTTAAGGTTTGTTGCAGTGGAAAATTAATTTGGGTGTTACGGTGAGGATCGAAGTTTTAACCAATAAAACGGTTTGAAAGAAACACTTTGAAAGTCATTTGTCATTTAAATAATAATCTTGATAAAAGATGAACCATTTGATTTAAAATCTTATGAAAAGATATAAAGACTTGTAAAAATGACAAATTTGATTTTTACACCATTTTAATTTATCAGAGTAATAAATGCCCACTCCGTGTCTTGTCCTGCTCTGTTAAATTACCTGAGATTACATGCTTAAAAGTGTCAACACAAAGGTTGGTGAGTTCATAGAGTTTTAGGAAAAACCCTTTATTTTGTTAGATTTCAGGAATATTTGGTATTAATAAAATACAAACAGTAACGAAACAAGTATCGAATATAATCACAAATAAATCATATAAATATTCAATCACATTCAATAAAGAATCAATAATCTTGACATGAGCTGGAAACTCATGATACTAAATCAATCAGATAAACAATTCACATATGGGCGAACCTATACAGCTGTATCTAAATATATGTTGAAAACATATATATACTATTCCTTTATAGATATTGCACCAAGCCTCAGGACACGCAAGGCGTTAACAAATACCGTAAACGGCGGGTGTTCATCAAATCAATGATGAATTTGCCCTCGTGTAATAGGTGATTTGCCAATTCCTATTTACTCAAATATAGTGTATCACGACTAATGCGGCTAACCAATTGCAATTGGCATTCCGTCAAGCATTAGTGGGACCGGAGGTCAACTCGAAACAGGTTTCGAAGCTGTCGACTATATTCGCGCTCACCGCAGTGATTAATGGCTCATGATAGAGGGGCTTTATGGCAATAGGGTAACTTAGGCAATATCAAGGACCTATGGGCTCATTTAGCATAACATCATGAAAACAGTATCATTGGAGTATCAGAAATTCAGTTTGAAAATAGTATCGCTTGAGTATCAGAAATTCAGTTTGAAAATATTATCATTTGAGTATCAGAAATTCAATTTGAAAATAGTATCGCTTGAGTATCAAAAATTCAGTTTGAAAATAGTATCGCTTGAGTATCAGAAATTCAATTTGAAAATATCATCCTTTGATTATCAGAAATCCAATTTGAATATATCGCCAGTAACACATTTATATCACATATCACAATAATCGAATTGGGAACAACTTTCACATGAATATCAATATTTCAGTCAAATAATTCATCAACAAATATATATTTCACATATCATAATAATCACATTGGAAACATTAACATATTATAAATCACAAATTATATTATTTTAATATCAATTAGGAAATTGATTTGAATCATGTATTTTATTTTATTTCATATACTTATCAAGTTATCAAAGTATATGTAAGCATGTATCTCCCCCAATGAGTTAAAAACAATTATTTGAAATGGGGCTATGACTCACCTGGGTTTGATAAAGAGATGACGAAGAGTAAATTTGAATAAGATTATGGAAACGTCTTTGAATAGGAACCTGATAAATAAATTTATCAGAGAATATAACCAAATACTATTTGGTAAATACGAACGAATAACGAATAAGATTTATTCGTTATGACGAATAGATGATGTGAAATGAAATTATTATGTCATGCATGATATGATAAAATACTTAATTTAAAATATCCATCGTAGTTTTACCTTTTTAATTGTAAGCAAAAATATTAACTTTTTAGATATCGTTATATATATATAATTAACGTAAAAATAAATAATATATATATAAAATGTAATAAAATGCATATGACGTGAGGGTTGCCGTAAAATGGAAAATAAAATAAGAATGTCAAATAGATTATGTGTAGTCCTTGTCCTTTTTCCAATTTTACACTTTTTATACTAACGGAGTTAGCGTTACACCGTTAGTCCTTTTTATATATAATTTACAATTATAGTCCACTACATGTCTAATATTAAAATCTAAGCTTGGAAATTAATAATAAATCATTTTCTACCTTAATAATTCTGTTTTTACAGTTTTAGTACCTAAGTTTCATAGTTTTCAATATTAGTCCTTCTAGGTGTCGTCGCGTTACATTTTTAGTCCAAAAATACAAAAATTATGGGAAAAATTATCTTAAAATTTCTGGAGCTTATTGATGCTTATTAAAACTTATTTCAACTGCTTATTTACAAAAATAACTTATTTTTCAATAAATGGGCTTTAACGAGCTAAATTAAAGGCCCGTTAACGTTTTAAAATCCGTGAGCGTTGAGACAAGTTGGGCTTATCCCTAGACTCATTTTTAATGTTATAAAATCATATCAAAATAGCTTTTTGGTCCAGCTTATACAGATTGCTTATTTTCAGCTTATTGGGCTTTTCAGTCCATTAAGCATTATAAATAGTTTTTGAAAAATGAGTTTTTGTGGTTTACTTTGGCCAATTTAAAGGGTCTAAACGAGCTTATTATTAAAAAGTATAAACACGAAACTTGTAGCTTGTAGCAAGGAGAAATAGGTCGTGTAAAAATATTGGGTGGTTATTAAGTCGGATTGAGTTTTAAAGGGTCATTTTGGTAGCGATCTGAACCAGTTTTCTGGGTAAAAAGACTTAGAAAATTTTTAAGTGTTTTTGGTATATACGAGTTTTGCAATTTACTTTGGTCGATTTAGAGTGTCAAAACGTGGTTATTTTTACATGTTATTTATACGAAAGTTGTAGCTAGCCATGGTGTCTATTAGATGGTGTAAAAATATGACATGCTTGTTACGCTAAATTGTGAAATAAAAGACGGTTTTATAAGAGACTTGGGACGTATTTTTATTATTAAAAGACTTAGTTAATTTTTATGGTTTTGCAACATTTTTATACATTTGATATATAGTTCAAAATAAGTTTGTAGGATGCATGTAACTTAAAAATAAACGTGAAACAAGTGTGCTACGTGACTCCTAGGCCTTCCAAGATAGAGGCTAGTCACGCTCGTGTTTCTATATAACAATATTTGTACGTAAACTATATATAAAAGTATATATGATTGAATAAAAATAAACATGATGCATGGACATATAATAACGTGGGAAACGAATTGAAAAGAGATTGATGACTACTTACAAACACCTTAGATGTGATAAAGAGGTCGAGTGAAATTGAAAGGAACACAAGAATTTATCACGTTCGAAATATAACCCAAACGTTATATATATAATTCAAACCCGATATTCCCTTCCTTGCTTCCAACAAATTAGCAGTCGACTTATGAGTTGTAAGAGTATTTTAAAAGACAAAATAATTAAGTGAAAGTGAATGAGAATGAAATGAAGCAAGTGCATGCATGATATGTATATATATTTCAATTGAATGGTTTCGTATGGTTTAAAATCACTCAAAGAAACATAGCTACTATGCATGTCAGTATACTTACACTCCTAGGACAAATTATATGATTATAATATAGAATGTGAGAGCTAGAATTTAGGGGATTGTCTTGGTGATTCATGTATCAATGTCGACATATATATTTTTCACCATACGGTTTGCATAACCTAGTACTACTTGATTATAGTTGATCATAGATAATATTTAAACATGAAAACATGCTTGAAATATTATTAGGATCATTTAGAAACAAACCGGGATTAAAACGGTTAAGTTTTGAATAATATATAAATCGATTGAGTTGATTTTGGTTCAATCACTTTGCCACTTAAAAATGTATCAAACGTCGTCCAATGAACTTGGGATTTGACACACTAATATTTGGCTAGGTGGTGAACGAGACGGTACAAATATATATATATATATGTCGTGTGCACGAATTAAAAATAAATGAGGCGTTTTGATGCATGTTTGGTCGAATTATATGTGAAATTTAGAAATAAAATGGGTTAATTATTTGGGCCGGTTGGGCTTATGAAAGTTTAAGGGTCCGTTTGATTTTGTAATTAATATTGTTAATTAAGATTAGTGAATTATTTATATTTTGTTAATTGTGTCGAGAACTTGTTTTGTCGTTTGACGAATTTTGCAATATTGTAATCGTGACCATTTTAATATACAAAGAAAATTTTAAATTTCCCCGTAAAAATGGTAATTACAATAATGACAGAGATTATTTATTTAATTAACCGAAGTTAATTATACGAATTTTTGCGAGGTTTTACAGTACCCACATGTCATTCTGAATTTCGTCCCGAAATTCAAATTTAATGTGATTACTTGAGTGGAGAATTTTGAACAGAGGGTTGTCGAGAGATTTTTATTCGAAATTCAAAGAAACGGGATTCAGTTAGATTTACCTGTACTAGACAAGATAAAATAACTGAGGTATTTAAGGGTCGTGAATATTGAAAGTAGTGGAAAAATAACAGCTAATGAATAGTGAATATTAACGGTCGTGAATAATAACTTAACGGCTATATTGGTCCCAACGGCTAGATTTTTGAGCCTATAAATACTCCATTTAATTTCCTATTCTTTCATCATCAATTTTCCTATCATTTCACATTTCCTATCCTTAATCCTTTTCTCTCATTAAATACTTCCGAAAATGCCGAGCCTAATTACTATTATCGCAATGATATATATCGTTTTGGCACTCACCTATTTGACTTTTGTTCCGGATGAAGACTATGTAATTTTGGTCAGGATTGTGGGGTTCGTAATACCACTCACGGTTCTATCATATGGTGTTGATAAGATATGGAGGCACTAGTCTTAAGCTAGGTTTATTTAAAATGTATCCTTGTTATGTTTCTATGTAATCCTCAATAAATTTGAAATAAAACTTATTTGTCTTTAGGTTTAAGAACTAGGCTTGCTATTGTTTCTAATGGTGTACTTATACTTATCTTTTAGAATAATCAACGTATTTCATCCTATGGTGGTTCTTGCTATGGTACTGTTGATGGGAATCCTTATTGTTATGCTGGGTCAGCCTATTGAATATTCTACGCTTTTTTTTTTTTTTTTTTTTTTTTTTTTTTTTTTTTTTTTTTAATCATTGTAATAATAGCACTTCCTATGCTAATTATATGCCTATTTATTAATTTTTGTGGTCTCTAATAAAATTTTTGCTATTGATGTTTTCCATAAGTCTCTGTCAACTCTTAGGTTTCTAATGTTTTTACTCTTCTCAAGTTACTATAATAAAATGATGGATATTAAGTGTAAATATCTATTGGAGTTTGTCAAAAATGAGGTTTAAGAATAGTTTATTTAATCTCAAGATTTTGTTTTTACATGAAGATTGTTATTTAGAAAATTCTGAAAACATAACTGTTCCATTTATGACATAATTCTTCCTAAATTATACATAGGTAGCTAGGCTATGTATAATTAAGGACCAAATGATGTAATGCTTGGCTCAGTAATAATGGTATTTATTTTTCTTTAAATTATTTTAGATGATTCAGTCTCAATGATTGAATGACATCTAATCATTTTCAAAAGAATTTTGTAAATTTTTGTTCATAATATGGTGATGAGTCAGGAATTTCTAAGGTGATACTAGGATATCCTTGGTATAAACTTAAAGTTCATGAGATAATTCTTACAGGGTGGTAATAATCTATCGTTCAGTCACTCTTATTTTTCTCTTGAGTTGAGTTGGTCTAAAATCCATAAAACTTTCAGGGTTATGCTTACAAGGTATGGCTATCTTATTTTCTTTTCTTGCTATATCGTTGCTAATCGGAGGAACTAAGGTTACTTCAAGTATTACTGCAATGATACTGATTACTAACCTCTGGATATTCTTAATACTTTGTTAGGTCCTTTATTGAAAGAATATGGAGCTAATTATTTCATTGATAATAGACTGAATTGAATTCCTACTGTAATCTAATTTCAAGATATGTCTGGGTAGTGTCTTAGAAAATTTATCAACTATTGGTATAGGATTGCTAAGGAACAAACGGACTTATCTACTAAAGCTAAAGTTCAATAACCTTCTCTCAATTCTTCAAGTTCTCTTCCAAAAATTTGTCATATAAAATTCTATGGTTATAGCCTAATCATGGTAGGTATAAGGAATCATAATAATCCTAGGTATTCTTAAGGTAAATTTGAATATATTCACTATAATCAACTTTATATTAATAACTTGATTGATTGTTTTTGCAAAACAAACGATACAAGATCTTTTATTAATACTCCATTGATATGAGGGGAGTCATTTGTCTACCTAAGAGAGTAACAAATGGTGAGATTTTTCATGAAGGTATGAGGAATCATTAGATGCAGGTATAGCATCATGATGGAAACAATTTATTAACAAAAGAGGGCTAAAACGAAAGGAGATTTTTATCGGAGGTCGGTTACAAGTTTTGAGAATTTCGGAATATTAGGAAATCTGTCATCACTAACCAAAAACTTTTTGGTTTAGTGGGTACAACTTTCTTTTAAGAGGAATTGAGTGAAGATACATCGTTTGAGATGTATTGTATCGAGAAATTTGGAACGTCAGGAAATAGAGAATTTGGAAATATTTGGTATTGAGGAATATGAAGTATAAGGTGGCGGAGAATTTGGCTCAACGTTCTTCTACGGCATCTATTGGCTTATAATTAACATTTTTAGTTGAATTTCAGTTATAGTTGAATATTAATTATAAATGAAATTTTAATTTAAAAAAAAGTTAAAAAATAGTTACGGTCGCCATTAGAAAATGGTGGTTGAGATGTAGTTTTGGAAAAAGAAAGCTGGGTTGCCGTTGATGTGACACGGGTGACCACAAAAGAATGTTGTCACCATTAGGCTAAACGTAATAAGATCAAACCCACTCAGTTGGTCTATGCATTTATTCGGTATAACTCGGTCCCCCTTACTACCCCAACCAAACATAACCCCCCCCCCCCCCATTTTTTTTTAATTTTTTTTATTTCATTTGGTCTGGTCTTGGACCTAATGAAATGGTTTGGTTTGTGTGTGTGTTTTTCGTTTTATTTAATTTTGTTGGGTATGTTTTTGATTGTGAGTACAGTCTCTTTACTATGAGTGTTTAATCTTGGTTTGGTCTAAGAGATAGAAAGCCTAATTGACACTAATGTGGCAGTGTCTTGGCGTGGTCCTGTTACATTTAGTCTCAGCATTAGTCTTGCATGAAGGTAGGTCGGATCTTCAATTCATCCCATAAATACACACCAAACTCAGTCAAAAAGGTACCTAGTTTAATAAATACACAACCCACAAAGATAACCTAAACCTAGATATAAAATAACCTCTACCCTTTGTTCCCACTTCCCACACAAGCAAAATCCACCGGTCTCAGCCACCATTTCTATTCGCTTAAGAACAAATCACATAAGCAAAATCCATTTGTTTATAAAAGATTCTTTACCCTTTGTCTTCCTTTCACCAAACAAAATCACATTCATCAGGACATCACCAACTACGAACCATCCCATTAATTACTTTCATCTGTTCCCTCTCCTCACCCATTCCGTTTCTTCCCTCTAAACACACACAAAAACACACTCATCTAAAAGCACAGATCGTTTGGAACAGACACCGGATCTGTTTCGAGTTCCGCATTTCCTAGTTCTATGGACGACATGGATCTTTGTCATGGCCATAACATTTTTGCCACGTGTTCTCGAGTTTCAGAGGTGATTTATATGGTGAGTATATTTTTTTCTTTCTAGAAAAGTGAACCTTTTTGAGATCTGTAATACAATCTTCTCAAGGAAAAAAAAAAATTACAATATCTTTTGAGATCTTTATTTTTGTATGGAACTTTGTTTACCATGATTTTAATTCGAACAAAATTGTTGTAAGATGAGACAAAATAAAGAGAAATAGCTTTTCTTTTTGTTGGACATAACAAGTTTTATCTAATTTCTTTTTGTTAACAATAATATATAAATGTTGATGTTAAGTTGTACCATTTCCGGGTACTATTTTTCATTTTTACTAGCTAGCTTGATCGAGTTTTAGAGAATATTCTACGAAGGTCTTTATTTAATCCTTTTAAGTTTGTTTTTTAAAAATGCTTTATTGCTATGTGCTTGTTGTTAAATACTGGTAATAAAGTTTTAATAAAGTTTTGAAAATGGTCTTGTTGTTGTTCTTCCTTGAGTGTTTATACAATTTATGAATTCATTTTTCAAGTTTCCCCATAAGTAAAAGTGTAAAAGATAAAAAAGTTTTGGTTTGATTGTATTTCTTATTTTTGGTTTGATTTCATACCACGTGAAATTAACCATTTTTATTATTGTGTAATTAGCAATTATTAGGCCTATGGGTGATAGATTGGATTGGCGCGAGCGTGGAGTTGTGGCTCCTATCCGTAGCTTAAATGGCTGTAAGTTTATACTATAATAGTTAAATAGAAAAGTGAACCTTTTTGAGATCTGTAATACAATCTTCTCAAGAAAAATAAAATTACAATATCTTTCGAGATCTTTATTTTTGCATGGAACTTTGTTTACCATGATTGGAATTCGAACAAAATTGTTGTAAGATGAGACAAAATAAAGAGAAATAGCTTTTCTTTTTAAGAATGTTTGTGATATGGATCAACTTAGATTAAAATCAATTTATGTCTTTTTAAGGTGTGTTTGGATATAGGTTTTACCACAAGTAAAAATCTGATTTCATGAGGTTTGGTTAAAAGTCCAAGTTCTTTTAGCTTTAATTTAGAATTACAAGTAGTTTTAAACAGTTATTATTCATTAGTGATCAAGTCTAATAGGTTTTGGTTAAATTTGAAAGATACAATAGCTTAAGGTCTGTTTTAAATAGCTTATTTGTTTTAAGACTCATTGAGTCAGCTTTTAGTGTTATTTTAGTGTCTAATTTAGTCTAAAAGTCTGTTTGAATTAGTTGGAGTCTAAGGTTTTTAGTCATTTAGCATTTTGCAAAGCTAGTCTATCTGTCACTTTTTCAGTTAAAATTCTAGCTTATTTTTAAGGTTTAATTTCATGAAAAATGCTTTTAAGTCATCTATATGGAATGAATAGGTCTTATTGGATGGTCGGTTTAAATAAAAAGCTTAGTTTTTTGGTAGATAATTTTGCTTTTGAAAAAAGGTATAACTTGTAAATATATTTCTTTTTGTTGGACATATCAAGTTTTAACTAATTTCTTTTTGTTAAAAATAATATATAAATGTTGATGTTAAATCTTTTGTCCAAATCTTTTGGGTCCA
Organism: Artemisia argyi; assembly: GCA_030686995.1. Taxonomy (NCBI): domain Eukaryota; kingdom Viridiplantae; phylum Streptophyta; class Magnoliopsida; order Asterales; family Asteraceae; genus Artemisia; species Artemisia argyi. Next base: position 166,254,002 of record CM060695.1, read on the forward strand.
TTTTTTTTTTAATATTAGGCATCATGGACTTATGGGCCACTTTTCCTTTTTTTATTTTTTTATTTATTTATTTATTTTTTTAATTCCGGTTATTTGTCACCCGATTGATTTATAATATAATTATTTAATTAACATTGCAGGAGATTGTTAGCATTTGCTACGATTGCATCCATTGAATCAATACATTGTATCGCAACCCAAAGCCCTTTCAAGAAACTCAGTACTCAACACCTCATTGATTGTTATAATCAGTACAAAGATGAGGACTCTACTTAGGGGAATGTATTAAAGGCACTGGAATATATCATAGGTGTGACAACTGGCAAATTAGGGAGTCATTTTAAAATCCGCATTACTATGAAATTTAACAAAACAAAAATGTTTGGAATTTATTTGCAGTAAATTATGTCAAATTTGAACGTGTGATTTGAATTTGTGAATTTTATGTGGAGTTTTATTCGTATCGTTGATTCTATTTGAGATATATATGTTGTGGATGTTGATTGTTGCGTTAATTAGGCACTACGTTAACTCCGACACTAGGATAACCTAACAAATTGAAAATTTTGAATAACGTTAGCGTTTATATATTAAACGAACGTATTTATGATCACATTTTGTGGAGAGACGGTTTTGAAAATAATGGTGTGTGAGTTAACGCGTGTTGAGGATTTGTTTATAATAAATATGGATTCGAGAAGCGAGGGTCGGGATACATGGAAAATTCACATGATTGGTCCTTGTGTTTTACACCTAGCCGCCCCCTCCCCCTTAATTAGTATTATTATTATATTTTTTTTATATAAAAGAGTATATTACATTGGTCCTTGTGGTTCCCTGGCACACACAAAGAAACACAACTACATCACCATCTCTCATTTCTCTCATCTTTTTTCTTAAAAACACTAGCCGCCGCCCCTTAATCCGGCCACCACCGACACACCGCCACCATAAAACAAATCCCCATCATCTTTTCTTTTAGATCCACTAGTGCACGCGCTAATTTACTTGTTTATTCGAAGATTTCGTGTTCTTTTCTTGTGAAGTCGAAGATAAGATGAGTCACAAGAGGGTCGTGACTCGAATTGTATTGAAAACGTGACCAAGAGGTCACGAGTTATACTTTTCCGGTTGGGTTTTGATTAAAAACAAGATATACATGTGGGTTTATATATAAAACATGATTTTAAACAAGTTTGGTATTCGAGTTTACATTTTTCTTGTGGGTGTCGAGATGAAACCGAGAGCTTAGGCTCTCGGCTTGTGAATTTTGTGAGCTTATGTGGTTTTTCTTGATGATTTTGGCCTCGTGGTGTTGTTATCGAGGGTGTTTGGTTATATATTATAAGGTTTTGATTGGTTATTGTTTGCAAATCTTGGATATTTTTGTTGTTTGGTGGTACCGAGAACCTAAGGGTCCGTTTGGTTTAGTTGAGTGCTCGAGTGAGCATAACCGAGATCCTCGTGGTCTCGGTGTCTCGTTTTGTGGCTCGTGAAATCAAGCCAAAACCCAAGTGGGTCTCTTGGCTTGGTTGCGGTTTGATAATCTTGACAAAATTTATTTTGTTTTGCTGTTTATAAACATTATTGTTACTTGTTGTTGTTGTTGTCTTGTGTTGTTGGCCGAATGGGAAGAAGAGTCGAGACCCTTGAGGTCTCGGCAATGGACTTATTGTTTTTGTGGAGTTGTGTTGTCGAGGGAATGATATGGGGACCGATTGTGAGACGGTCAAAATAGTATGACGGAGATAAGTTAGTTGGGTACCGTAGTCGGGCCTTATTGTTGTAGTTGTTGAAGGGTTGAATTGGACTTGTTGACGGGGTTGTTTGATACTTAATGATATTATATTTGGACTTGTGAGCTTGAGCGAGTCGGGGTCACCTTGACTTACTAGTCAATGGTTGATCTCGAGAACCGCCTTAACAATTGGATTTGGACATTGAGCCGAGAAGAGATGACTCGGACATGTGACTCGTATTTATAACTTGAAAACAAATGATAAAACTCGTAATAACTTATATATCGATATAAACATTCATATATATATATATATATATATATATATATATATATATATATATATATATATATATATATATATATATATATATATATATATATATATATGGATGCATATATAATAATTAAGAAATCACGAGTAACGAAAATAATAATGTAACGACCAATATTAGACTATTAAAATAGTATAATATCGTCTGAAACCTTATTATGATTAAATTGTTATAAATGAAAATATAAATTCAACGTGAATTGTTTTACGAAATGAAGCGAGTTTTTGGAAATAAAATTAGACTTTGCGAGTTATAAAATATTCGGGGGCACTTAAATTCAAGTTCGGCCATTTTATTATTTGATGACTATTTGTGCTAGTCACGGATATCTGACGTTAATATACCCGTTCTAAATAACTATCTAACTTATTTAGTCGACGGATTAAATAAGACCTATTTAGTTATATAAAAGGGGTTTATTATCGAATAACGTATCCTACGACGCCTTAGGTCGTGGTAGGAGTTCGGGATGATAAGTTAATAAATATTTTGTGAAGTTTATCGAATTGACGAATTCGATAAGTTTGACGATCTATTTTGAAGGCTTATTAAACTCTAAAACTTACTATGTAGTAAACTATGTGCTATGTGATTTAGGACGTGGTATGATTTTGGAATAATAAGTTAAGTTAATATGTTGTGGAGGTTTATCGAGTTGACGAACTCGATAAACGTCGATGATCTATTTAAGGGACTTATTAGCTAAGGCTAGACCTATGGATCATTATTGTTCTATACTTTGATGGTATGTTATATGGATTTCGTTGAGTCGACACACACCAACACGGATAGCAAACGCTAAAACAAATACGAGAAACGGATTTTGGAAAATAAAATGGAATACGTTCGGGATTGGGAATATTTGATTTTTGAGAAAATGATTCTGAGACAAGTTTATATTGTTAGGAAGTGCCGAGTCTGTAGTTGCCGTCGTTGAGTAGCGATACTTCTTGTTTCCATCGATTTTGAGCTATTATCTGGACTGAGGTGAGTCATAGCCCCACTTTTACTCTTGAATATTGTTTTCTAAACTTGGGGTGAGAAAACGTGCAAATTGTTTTATGTGAACTATTCGTGATGATTGAGATAATACTTGCTATGCTTATAGACTAGGTTGTTACACTAAGGTTTTAGTATGTCACTATGGGGTGATCCGACCTTAGGGTGTTTCGTAGAGCATGTCGTATCCTTAAGAATGCACGGCATGTCGCATCCTTGCGAATGCATATTGAATTGATTGGTTTTGGACTATAGTGTGCACCTATAGGGTTTGTTTTGTGGATTGAGGACTAGTCTAGCTAGCAAGAGTTTTTGCGTGTAGGTCCACTTGTATGATTTAGTTTAAACCTATGAACTCACCAGCGTAAGCTGACTTTTAGCGCGTTTTCTCAAGTAGTTAGTTGATGCTTGGAATGCTCGTTTGGAAGGCTTGGCTTGGCATTTTGGTTAAAGGATCTATTAGAAACTCTGATATTATGTTGTGGACCTATGTTTGAATTTATTGTTGGGCATTACTTTGGATTATTTGGGATGAATGTAAACTTAAAAACCTTGGATGGTTCTCTTTTACTTGTGTTTACATTATCTCGTTTCTTTATTACTTGTGATGGATACCAATCCCGTAGCACCCCGAAAGCTTGAATAGTCTTCCGCTGTACCAAATTTTGGGGGTGTTACAATAGGTCACAACGGTAATTTATACAGTGAAGATGATTATCCTCGCGATCCCAATGACAAGAGGGGTAGTTGTGCAGCTCAAGAGGTTAGTATATGTATAATTTATCTATATTTATAAGAACTACTCTGACTTGATTAACTTTTATTGCGCATAAAACACCAGCTGCACACATTGATGCTATTTGGCTAGTTAGGAGGGACGAGAGGAAACTTCTAGAAGTGGTGAAGAAGCCGCGCGTAACAGCTATGGTTAAATCTTCAGCAATACTTTATCCTTTTGAAGAAAAGGTAAAAATACGTAATTAGTTCAACTTAGCTTAAAATCAATTTCTGTCTTTTTAAAGAGTGTTTGGATATAGGTTTTACCACAAGTAAAAATCTGATTTCATGAGGTTTGGTTAAAAGTCCAAGTTCTTTTAGCTTTAATTTAGAATTACAAGTAGTTTTAAACAGTTATTATTCATTAGTGATCAAGTCTAATAGGTTTTGGTTAAATTTGAAATATACAATAGCTTAAGGTCTGTTTTAAATAGCTTATTTGTTTTAAGACTCATAGAGTCAGCTTTTAGTGTACCTAACCGATGTAGTATAGTGTAGTGGCAAGTACCGGGGGATTGATCGTTCTCTCGGGGAATAGTGTCGTTAGGATCAAAACTTAATTAAACTAGGTCTAGAGGTGAGGGATGATTCTTTTTGTATTTTTATATTTTATGGAAAACAAGTAAAAATCTCGGGTATTGGAAGGGTGGGCGGAATTAGTTGCTAGTCAACTAATCCAATTAACTACAAATGCAATAAAAATAAAATAACATGAAAGTAAATATGAGAAAAACAATAATGAGAGAAACGTGTTTACTTAGATTTCACTACTCCCTAGTTTTTATATTTTTTTTATGGTATTTGTTATCAGGATGGGAAATCGAACACTGTTTTAAGAGAAATAGCTTTTCTCTTTTAAGAATGTTTGTGGGGTAAAGGGTTCTAATATTTTGTTTGTGTTTGTTGGCTCATCAGTCTATTAATAAGCTCATAAGGCCAAAAGCCATTATTCATGTGTCAAAATCTTAAAAGGGGTGTTTGTTTAAGCTTATATAATGGGATTATTGAAAATTTTAAAAGGTAATAAGCTTATTTTTTATGCTTATGAGTTTATCAAAGCTTGAGCTTATGGGCTATTTAATCTCATTAGCTTTAAAGCTTATAAGATTATTAGCCACAAAAATGAACTTGTTTACTCATCAATCTAGCAATAAGCTCATACAGCCATTCATTTGTTGCGATGCGGGTAAAACTTCAATAGGGGTGTTTGTTTAAGCTTATATAATGAGCTTATTGAAAGTTTAAAAAGCTAATAAGCTTATTTTTTAGGCTTATGAGTTTATCAAACTTTTAGCTTATGATCTATTTAAGCTTAGCTTTACAATTGATAAGCCCATTAGCCACAAAAAGTAAAGTAAGCTTATTAGCTCATCAATCTATATATAAGCTCATAATGCCATTCATTTTTTGAGCTTAAATTCTCTTAAAGGGGGTGCATGTATGTATTGATCATATCACAGTTTTACAAGGAGGGAAAAGAAATCACCACATGCTATTAGGTTTTGCGTGTGTACGGTGTGCATGTATGTATACTACTTGCATGATCTTGCATGCTCACATGATTAATACATACATGATCTTGCATGCTCACTATATGGTTTTTATTCTCTGCTTGTCGAACACTGGAAGGAGAAGAAAAACACATTAGGATTTAGTTATTATTCTTTTTGCGTATGTTTTAGGTTTTGTGATAGGAAGGATCGATTTATTATATCCTGGAATAATGAGCATTAAGGGTTGTTAAAATACCCACTTAACTTATTCTTCAAGCTTTGTCAAACCACTCCATCACTTCTCGAAAAACGACTCCTAAGCCCCTCCTAGATCCTTCTTGGACCGAACACTTTAGGGAGGAGGACCGGACTTTACGTTTTCGACACGTAAGCCCTTCTCTTTATATTTAACGAATATTAATTAGTTTATAACGTCTAACGGTTAAACCAATAATCATTAAATAATTATTTCGTGAAACATATTATATATTTAATAAATATAAACGAGTTACATATATTAAATACATAATAAACGTACTCTTCGTGTATTAACGTGTGTGCCCCCAATAGGCTCACGTATTTCTAATCGTATAACATGCGTATCCGACTCACATATTCCAACAGCTCCCACTTGGGAGTTGGAGTAGCAGACTTACATTTATACTAACAATAGCAACGTCTAGCAACACACTTATTGTCATAAATCAGAAATACTTGAGATAAAGTTTCAAGAACAATATCAGCGTTTATGGTTATGTATTACTTGCCATTATCATCCCTTTGTTACAGATACCGTTAAACCATGGATATGGATCCTAACTCATTCCATATAGTTTAACCATTTAGATTCTCGTTATAGAAGTTAATTCAGATATGCCAAATGTAATTAAGAATCGTCTTAAAATTACCCTTTGGGTGCGGCCACACAATTATCTGATCAATTCTAGAGAGGCGCCATGGTATCATTCTGCACTTATCAAGTGGAGGAACAAATCCTTTGTTGACTACAAGTGTTGTGGATACTGCTTCACATTCACTCAGAAAAATAGCTTTTATGACTACCTTTTTCAGGACAGCATTTGGCTATAATCACAAAGTGATATCCACACATGCAGAACTTGCTTGTATCTCAAGTCTAAGGATGACTTGTTAAACCATTTTCAACATCTTACTCATGACACGGATCCAAAAGTAAATGTTCGAAAGTTGGGGTATCCAATATGCATCCCTTGTGAATATATATGAGTTTGGCGGGAACAATCCAGACTCTCATAGAATATAACCAACACTCATATTTGCCTTACATAACAATATTCCCATATTGTTAACCGACAATGGACAAATTTAGAATGATAAGTCATTCAAGGATTAAACATGCAAATATATGATAACAATTATTCTATGAATAAATAACAAATACCAAAGTATCTTTATTCATCATAAAGTAAAAATTGTCTTTCAATCCCAATTATCCAAATACTAAAAACAGATATGCATGAGACTAATTAGTAAGTTGTACTCTAATGTTTCCAACATTCTCAACTTTTCTTTACAAGAAAACTAAATGGTCATCTGAGTAAACTTTCCGAATACTAGTTTCAAATTTCACATATAGTGAGGGATTTGAAATATATGATGAGTGTCTTATCTCATATGCCCATACTATTGCAAGTCATAGTATGGAGATGTCGCCCTACCTTACATAAGGTATTTGAAGTCAACGACATACTGACAGTCATCATTACAATTTCTTAAAATGTAAAGTATCCTCATTACTTAATGCGTAATGCAACACTGCTCTTCGTTGAGCATATCTAGTTAGCATATTTATCACAAATGATAAAATTCTACATAAACTGGTATTAATTATCCTCTAGCATCATTGTAAATATACAACACTATGCTTTATAATTCGTAAACATTCGTATTAACAATAATCTAAACACTTTCAATTAGATATTGTTGTTGTCAGCTCATCTTTTGTGCAAAAGTAACAACTAGTCACATACACAATATAATACATTATTCCAAGTAAAATATACCATTTAAGACTTTCTTCAAGGATATATTGCATTTGTGTTAGACTTAATTTCCACATATGTTTATTCCAAATAAACATTTATTCCAAGGTTGTTTGTTCTATTCCCTAAATCCCAAGTGAAGTTTCATTCTAAGCGTAAGGATTAATATCTAGCTTAAATGGAATGTCATCTTCAATATGTTATACAACATATAAATTTCAAGGAAAAACATAGTGCTCCCACTTAATGTCAGATGTACTCAAGAGATCTTAATTCAATTAAAATCATATTGTAATTAAATTCAAGATCTCAGTTCCTAGATGCATGATCCAATCCAAACTTGGATTGCTTAAACTTGTATACTATATAAAGATTATATATAACCCTTTTGATTATACACCGTCCTCGCAAAAGTTAATCATAAAGGAAAGTTATAAAACTTAATCGTCATATTCCTCATTCAAGGAAACATGTGTGATAATTAAATTATCTTTATTTAATTAATGCGTGTATATAAGAAAATTTAATCACAGTCAATTGCTTGAGTATGATTAAAAACTTCTTATTACAAGTCATGAATTAATATGTATACAATTTTGTCCTTTTGAGCCTTTTTTCAAAAGAACCTCATCCTAACCTCTCAGGTTTATTAATTTAGGCGAAATATCAATTAAACTCAAATGATTGATTTCCCTTTAAGGACTGCATCTTATCATTCATATTCTAATACATTTATCAGATTCAAGATATGATGATGTATCTTAGTAGTTACCAGATTTCCTATAATCTTCTAAGTTATATACCTCATCATAGATATTAGAATATCACTCAAGTGATGAGGCATCCTCGCGGATTTATGAATGAGAGTAACATTATACTTTGGTTTACATTTACATGTTTAACCTTAGTATGACATTAGCATGTGGATTCAGAAGGTTATGTATTTTGTTCTTGAATATCTTCAAGATTTGTTGATGCTCCCACTTACTTTTGTAAGTAGAGATAATTCTCTAAATACTAAGTATTTAAGCAACAATAAATTGTTCTTAATTGGGAAATTACAAAACACATTTTAAGTTCTCATCTCTAGTTTGTTAATTATATGCTTCATAAGATTTTAACAAATTCAGAACTTTAATCAAGACATAGTGGGATTCCTTCCAAGAACCCTAATTAAGGTTTGTAACAAACACCCCAATTTTTTTTTGTATTACTCTTTAACCAAAAAACCTTAGCAAGGTTTGTGTTACGTCGAGCTAGGAGGAACACCAAAACTACAATCTTCAAGTTAGGAAGTGTAGGAGAATCAAAAAACCCAAAAGGTTTTAGGATTCTATTGGTTTGAGTGGTACAACCGAAAATCCCTAAAAGTTTAGGGGTTTCAGTCGTGGATTATCTTGAATACCTTCTAGGTTTGAACTATATTGAGTGTACCCATGACGCACACAATTTTCTAACCTTGATAGATTCTAGAGGTATAGCAATTAAAGCTATCATGAATCAAACAATATGAATACAATTTGTTTCAACTCATTAGACATACCATACTAATGTGGTATTCTATGAGTATTGGAATTGTGGAACTTGATCAGAATTCCATAGATAACTTAATTCTCTTTGGATTAAATTCTTGTCAATTGGGTCATGCCAAATTGCATAATTAGTATTTTGAAACCAAGTGCATGCTATAATGTATATTTATTGAATAATATAATAACTTTATGTTCACGTGTTCACAAGAAGACAGAACTGTTCAAGAATTATTTGTTCATGTGTTTACAAGAAAACATAACATGTCAATAATACATTATAAGTCTTTGAATAATTCAAAGACCTCATGTTTATGTGTTAACTAGAAGACATAACAAATTTACTATATACTTTATGTTATAAGTCTTTGACTAATTCAAGAACTTTATAATTATGTCTTAACAAGAAAACATAATTATACTAACTAAAGTAAGCATGAACGCAAACTCTTGAGTTCAATATTAATTTTAAGTTAATTTTATACTTCAAAATTATGATTATTATAATTTAACCATAATTATATTGACTAAACATGTAGTCAAAATGTTGAAGTAGCTTTACATAATATCATGACATTAGAATGTAGTAGGGCAACAAACATCTTGTATGTTTAAGTCCTAGTAGAATTATTAGCTTTCTTACCTTGCGGTCAAGAGAAACAAATAATATGTTGTTCCTTGCACACACTTTGAGATTTCTCCCACTTGTGTAAGGCACAACATCATATTATAAAGACAAACAACACAACATGTGCTTGATTGTGTAAACAATATGATAATGTCATCGATATTACAAGTAGATTTGGAACCATAATGTTAAATAAGAAATTCTGGATTATTATTCTATAGATAACATTTCGAAAGGCAACGTGTTATCTAATAAAATAAAATGCAGTTTTCGTTTAAAACAATGGTCGTTCATATTCGGAAAGTATGAATTATTTCAAAACAAGTTCGAAATAATATGGGTGACTAACAAGAAAACAAAATTTCATAGCTCCCACTGAAATTTGCAACATTACATTAATGTCATTTCAGTAATAAAACCGCAATGCTCCCACTGGATTTGTCAACATTATAAATGTCACATTTCCAGTAGAAAGCATATAGAAATTTAATATACTTTCCTTTTCTCTTCGAATGCCTACAAGTAACAATGTACTTAGGTATTGAACAAAGTATATGAAGTCCTACTTATGTAGATGAGGGACTAGCCATTCATGCTTTCATTTAACTTGAATATTTAGCATGCAATTCCTCCTTTATTGTCTAAATAGCCCCAAGGGTATTTAGCACTATAAGGAATAGTGGAAATCAAAGAAAAACCTAGCTAATGTGCTAGTAATTTCTTTACTCTTTGAAGGTTAAACTCATACATCATGAAAAGTGCAAAGTGTTATTTATTTTGGTAGCTCTAGACAAAATGTTTTCTAGTTACACAAAATATATTATCTTTCAATTATTTCAGGACCAAAAAAGGGTAATGAAAGATTATAAATGAGTTTAACAATTGTAGTCCTACCTTAGTTTGTCAACTAAGTAGAAAAGATAGGAATATGTCTCACTCTTCTAGCTAGGAAAAGAGACTTTGTTCGTCTTTTTAATAAAACAAACTTTTGTTTACGAATTATGTTGCAATAACACAATTATATTAGAACATAGAAAGTTCGATTTTAGTATTTTCGATAATTAATTTCTTAAAGTAATCAACTACCCAATTAATTACTAATAAGACTAAGATCCCACTTGAACTCCAACTTATTACCGGAGGTCTGACCAGCGTGTAAACAAGTAGGGTAAGAGGTAAGCGACGAGCGTTAATTGCATAAAATGCAACTCTTAGAATTATGAGACTGTTCAAGATATTAGTAGACAAGTAATAATGTCATGAGCATGTTTAGTCTCATCTTATGCCTCGGGTCCAAGGTCTGACCAAGCATACTCGAAATAAGTCGACCAAGCAAAACGTGCAACGATCACCAAAGGTCTGACCAATGAGTAAAAGTCGCCATGGGTTGGAATGGCCCTAAGGTCTGACCAAGAGGTCAAGCCAAATGCACGTGTTCTTGGTTGGCTGGCATAGACTTAAAATTTACACATAGGGGTATACACATAAAGTGTTAAAATGGCGTGTACAAAGAAGCATGCAAACAAATTTGTAGCACTAATTTTAAAAACCTTTAGTGATGACACTGTAGTGATCATAGCATCCGGTTTTTAAATTCATGAAAAACTTGTTTCAATAGTTTTAGGTCCTTCTGGTTTCATAAAACAATTTTCAACAAAATACATAGCATGTCACAATGAATATGTATGTTAGGTGTGTAGAGTTAAAGACCATTTTAATGTCATCTTACATTATAATTATTAGTCCGTATCATTATGTTTTAGGCGTGTAAACATGTAAACAACCTAAACACATATGCAAGTAAGGCACATAATAATTATAAAGACATTAAAAGATAGCTAGTAACAAGTAAAAATCTGAGAAATCCAAGGAGTCTTCCCCAATTGGAGAACCATAAGACCTTCAATAGGTTTTCATCTCAGTACCTTGATCGCCACATGCATAAAAAAAATGATTGCGTAGGTCTTATAGCCGTAATTAAGGAAACAAATCAATCTAAAACTTAAAAGATCTATTTTTCAAAATTAAAAGATTTAGTTACTATAAATAAAATAAAAGATTTAATTCCAAAATTAGAAGATTTAGTTTCCAAAAATAAATCTGTAGATCTTTTAAACTAATAGAAAAATTTACAATCCTAAATAAATAAATTAAAAGAAGAAACAATATACTAACTAGTAATTTTCCACTTTTAATCCTATATTAACTTTTTAATATTATATGCAAGATCTAGCATAATATTTTTCTTATTTTATTTATGGTAAAGATTTATATATCTTTACCATATTAACATTTAAATATAAAAATAAAGAAAATAATTATAATAATCGCAACAAAAAATTAAAATAAATTTTAGGCGTGTATCTAGGCGTAAAATTTAATTTAAATAGTGTAACCCTATATGCCGAAACGATATGGCTCGTGATGCCACTGTTGGGATTTTATAATTCTAGGTAATCAATTTAGCTACGAGTGCACAGCAGAACGGATCTAGTTATGACAAATGGGTTAACACAATACGAATAATAAAAGCGTATCTTTTAGCGATTATTCTTGAATATAAAGTATCTAAAATAGATACCTCTACGGTTGCTCACACAACACGTCGAACAAGCACGCCAAGTATGCTAGCCTTGACTTCACGATTAAACAACGGAACACATTGTTCTTGTTTTGGATTATGTATCGATCGTATCACAGTTTTAAAAGGAGGGAAAAGAAATCACCACATGCTATTAGGTTTTGCATGTGTACGGTGTGCATGTATGTATACTACTTGCATGATCTTGCATGCTCACATGATTAATACATACATGATCTTGCATGCTCACTATATGGTTTTTATTCTCTGCTTGTCGAACACTGGAAGGAGAAGAAAAACACATTAGGATTTAGTTATTATTCTTTTTCCGTATGTTTTAGGTTTTGTGATAGGAAGGATCGATTTATTATATCCTGGAATAATGAGCATTAAGGGTTGTTAATATACCACTTAACTTATTCTCCAAGCTTTGTCAAACCACTCCATCACTTCTCGAAAAACGACTCCTAAGCCCCTCCTAGATCCTTCTTGGACCAAACACTTTAGGGAGGAGGACCGGACTTTACGTTTTCGACACGTAAGCCCTTCTCTATATATTTAACGAATATTAATTAATTATTTCGGGAAACATATTATATATTTAATAAATATAAACGAGTTACATATATTAAATACATAATAAACGTACTCTTCGTGTATTAACGTGTGTGCCCCCAATAGGCTCACGTATTTCTAATCGTATAACATGCGTATCCGACTCACATATTCCAACATCTTGTTCTTCAGAGTTTGGAATCTGGTTTTAGTAAATGATTTCCGTTAAATGTTGTAGGGCAAATCAGAATATGTGGAATCTGGTTTTAGTAAATGATTTCCGGTTGTCAAATCATTTTTTGATTGAATAAGTGTTTATGGATTTAACTTGATTCACAGTGTGATTTGATAATTATTTATGAAGTATCAAATGAGTTTATTGAATGTGTTTACTCTTCAATTCTTTTGCAGTCGTAAAGATGATTTTTGGTTTTGGTCATCGTATTGTTATAAGTTCTCTACGGTCAAGCACACGTAAAATCAGCCTAGCCTCGTTTGATTCCATCCGGCTTCTTTTTCATACTGCAACCACCTCTGGTACATCATCTCCAAACCTCATCAGAAATGTTGCAGTACTTGGCTCTTATAAGCATGGAAAAACATCATTGGTGGAGGCGTTATTGAGGCACTGTAGAGTTCCTATACGCCATGATAGTTTCGTTAGACTCAAGGTTGGAGAGGGGAAAACGGCTGACATTCACTTCCAAGGTTGATATGCTTTTATTCACTCTAAAATTTGTTATATATATTTTTTACTGTAATGTGTTTACTTGGTTTAAATGGGCTAATTTGGTTAAAAAAACAAAAAAAACTTTTGATTTCCAGACTGAGATTTGCAGTTGTCAAACATGACACATATTTTATTCTCTAAAGCTTATTTTTTGGGTGTTTGTTTATGCTTATATATAGAGCTTATTGAATGTCTGATAAGTTAATATGCTTATTTATGGGGCTTATGAGTTTTTCACACTTTGAGGTTATGGGTTTTCCAAGCTCATAAACTTATAAGTTTTTAAGCTCTTAAGCCACAAAAATTGAGGTTACTGAAAGTTTAAAAATTGAGCTTATTGAATGTCTGATAAGTTAATAAGTTTATTATTTATTTATTTTTTAAATTGGCTTGTACTGTGGTAGGATGTTTGAGTTGGGGTTTTGGCCCAACATGTTTGTATCATAGTAATAGAGATATTTGGTGTTTGTCCTATTATGTGTGCTAAGATTTGGATGCTTATGGGATTGCTTTTTAGAACTTTGTTCTTGTGCAAGTTTTATTTTAGCAACAAAATATGTTAAGAGCAAATTAAGAGTAACAAACAAGGAGCAAAAGTGTTACATATCTCATGAAATAGATTGCTTGTTAATACTGTTGTTTCCTTTTAACCGATGACAAGTAGTTTTGCTTATATGAAACGGTTTTCACGCTTGTTGTGTGTTCAAACGACAAATATATAGTTTTATGGGTGTTTGGGTTGTTACTTGTGTGTTCTGATTTTGGATGCTCCCGATAACTCTACGACTGATAATTCTTTTATGATTATGTTTGTAAAAGAGTGTTATACTTTTATGTTAGATAAAACCTTCGTAATTTATATTATATGACCGTGTATGTATTTTTACGGATGAATATTTATAATTCTTATATGATTATGTTTGTAAAAGGGTGTTTGGGTTGTTACTTTGTGAACATTTTTCTATTTTTTCCAGAATTACTTTGTTAGATTTAGGAATCTTACTTAATCTTAACTTGGAATTTTACTAGGCCGAGACTTACTTGACTCTATGACTACATATGATTGTATATCTACTGTTTAATGTTTAAAGTTTTAACCCATCTTTTAATCTTAACTTGAAATTTCACTAGGTGATTTTATTGGGTTTATCTGACAACACATGATTGTAGTAATCCATTTTTAAATATTCTCGAGTATGATGTCTACTTGGTCATTGATAAGTGTTGAAATGGGAATATTATGTCGAACCTTATGATATATCGTGTTTGTTTAGATTAGATTTTGTATTATTTGGTATTAGTTATTTGTTAATTGACACGAAGAACTTATTTGCATATTTGACCGTATTTGTCATTTGTTATACTAACTTTCTTGTTATTTTTGAACTACACAGGGAGAAATGAAGGCTATTCAAGATGCGATCAAAGAAAAAAAAAAGATGGATCCCAAGACAGACCGCCAGATCATCGATGAAGTCTTGGATTCTCAAAATCGGGGACATATTGTGGGTGTAAGCAGGGTGGTACCGGGCATGGGCTCGAGTTCTAGGAGCTCACAAGTGGACCAAGGTTTCTGTACCCGGGAGGAGATTGAAAAGATGAAGAAGCAGCATGCTATGGAGCTACATGAGCAAAGAAACTTGTTTAAGCAATTTATGGATTTCTACAACCGTCAACAAGGTACACCCACTTCACAGTTTCAAATGCCCGACTCATGCACTCCTATGTTTCCTGGTTCTACATATACTCGTGGCAGTAGGTCCTAGTACTACTCATTGTGGCCCTAGTTCTAATCTCGACCTCGATAACTGTTACAAACCGATAAATGTTGATGAAGATGATGACGGTGGTGATGGTAATAGTGGGCATGATGTTGGTGATGACGAGTAGTGAGTTTGGTGATAGTATTAGTGAGTATGATGTATGTATCAAAGAAGACACATACATCATACTCACTAATACTACCGTCATCACCAATCTCACTACTCGTCATCACCAACATCATGCCCACTATTATACTCGGTGTCATTTATGGTACTCTCCTGATAAGATTGGTATGCCACCATCTTCTTCTGATGTGATTGGTTTCTATATCGATTCTTCTAATGATTACAAGCTTTTACATATGGTTTCAAATGGTGCCTTGGGGCCCTATATCTATTCCTTAGGATGGATTCACGGAGAAAGATTGAATATTTAGCTGAAAACACTGACTGTATCTCCAATTACCATTGGTCGCCGGCTACTTCTTGGGGCCAAAATATTTATTTTGTTGTTAGATTCATTTAGAGATCAAAGATGCATTATTTGTTTCAATGTCCAGTCAGAAAAGTTTAGGAAAATACAATTTCCCCCTATTAAAAAATATACTTCATCAGATTTTACGGCAAGTTATTTGTTCTAGATGGCTGCATTCATTTGTGTGTATGCTATATACGCTCAAAAAGGCTCTCGCTGTTGGAAGGTGGTATGTGGAGGATGGATGGTAACGATGTGTGGCTGAAGGTCAAGGCTTTCCTCTATGTAAAAGATGATTAGACGGTGCGGAGGCTTGTTTGCATGATGAGAGAACTGGCTCGCCATAGGTCAGGAGAACGGCTCTTTTAGAAAAAATAGACTTTGGGGACTTTGCAACAAGCTATTCGTGTTTATGTAATAAGGGTTGGGTCTCAAATTTTGGACAAACAAGTACAATATGTAATGAGAGTCTAGCATCACTTTGATCGCCGTCAAATGGTCTAGTGGTAAGGCATTTAATTGACATCTTCGCAAGAGATTAAGGTGTCACGCCTCACTAGATACATATTTTTGGGTGGCCATGAAAGGGTTGTAAACGGTCTTGATCAATTACATATATTTGCTTTAAAATTTTGTTCTTCTGTTGTCTATTTAGTCATTTAATAATTTTTATTATCGTTGGGGCGTCATGAAATTTTGTTATTGCTGAGTTACTATGCTAATTTAAAGGTCACCTAAGCGTAAAAAAATAATAATAATAATAATAAATAAATTAATATATATATATAAAATAAAATAAAAAAATGAATAACTTTCTTTTTGGATTCAGGGCCTCTAGGAATTCGAGACGAGCATGGTTGTTTCTGACTATCTTACTGTAACAAATTAACAAAGATAAATGAGAACACGAACAAAAACACATGCATGCTTGTTCTTTTCATATTTGAACTTCACAAATAATTTTGTGTTTCAAGTGTTGGCAATGTATGAATTCCGCCCCCTCATGTGATCTCAATCTCTGAGGCAATTACCTTGGTGATGTTGTATCATATGGGTAACTTAAATTTATCAAAATAAAAATCACGTCTAATGCTAAAGTACTTGTGACTTGTTTTCCGTCATTTAGGTGATTAAACGTCAAAGATTTATTATTAACACTAAAACAGATATGGATTCTTTGAATCTGCTGCAAAGAGATTGTGTTATACTCTGTATATAATTAGATTAGATACGTACTTAACAAGCACATAATGTTATACCGGGAATGTTTTCATGAATGGTCATAGCATCAAAGACATGAGTTTTCTGAATAATAGTAGTTCATAATTCTAGTATTTTCTGCAATTCACAAAACCCATATGGCCTGGTGTCACTTTACCAGTATGGCGTGTTTTTAGATAGGGAAAAATATTTTAAAAGGTATTATACTTGCCACGTGTTTATCTTCTGGGTATCAAACTTTTTTTTTTCAAAATTTACACCTTTAACTTGTAAATTTTTCATCTTTTGGGTAATCTGTCACTTGCTAACCGGTCACCACTATCCAGAAGATGAATATGTGTCAAGTATAATACTTTTTTTTTTAATTTGCCCTACCCATCACTCCGACGACCACCGCCGCTCCGGCCACCTCAACCTACTACCCACCTTCTCTTTCCTCATCACACAAACTTAAAAAAAAAAAAAAAAAAAAAAAAAAAAAAAAAAAAAAAAAAAAACCTCCACCATTATTCACCGCTGTTATTTCTTCTGGAAACCACCACCACCATCACAGCAGCCGCCGTTATTTCTACATGAAACCACCACCACTAAACTAAGGATTTACCAATAGGGCAAATTATAAAAAAAAAAAAAAAAAAAAAGTATTTTTACCATAATAGCAATTCAATAATTTTTACGTTAATAGCAATTCAAGAATTTTTGTTAGTAAAGCAGCACATCAGATGTTTGGGTAGTGAACTAGAAACATCTCTACGTGCCTGAGAGAGATGTGGGGTGTTAGAATACGGTTATTTCGTGTTATTTACATGATATAGGAAGTAAATAACGGCGGCTATTGTGTTAGTGGTGGTGGTTTCATGTAGAAATAACGGCGGCTGTTGTGATGGTGGTGGTGGTTTCCAGAAGAAATAACAGCGGCGAATAATGGTGGAGGTGTTTGGGTTTTTTTTTTTTTTTTTTTTTTTTTTTTTTTTTAAGGTTTGTGTGATGAGGAAGGAGAAGGTGGGTGGTGGGTTGAGGTGGCCGGAGCGGCGGTGGTCGTCGGAGTGATGGGTAGGGCAAATTATAAAAAAAAAATATTATACTTGCCACATATTCATCTTCTGGGTAGTGGTGGAACTTGCTACCGGTCGAGCAAGTGACAAATTACCCAAAAGATGAAAATTTTACAAGTTAATGGTGTTAATTCCGAAAAAAAAAAAAGTTTGATACCCAGAAGATGAATACATATTACTCCCTCCGTCTCTTATTAAATGTCATGTTTGAATTTTCAAAGTCTTTTTTTCTTAACTTTGACTTTAAATATTTGTGTTTGTGTAATATAATATTTGATATAAAATGTATAAATGAATTAAGTTTTAAATGTACTTTAATTGTGTCTAATTTTTATCAAATATTATATAACACAAGTAAAAATATTTAAGGTCAAAGTTGATAAATAAAGACTTGAAAAGTCAAACATGGACATTTAATAAGGGACGGAGGGAGTACCTTTTAATATATTTTTCCCTTTTAGATATATATATTGTTATTAAGATAAGAAATTGAAAAGAATGTGATCGGATGTGAACATTAGTTATAATCTTTTACCCATTGTAAACAAGCACAAGACCTTAAATATGTGGTTTAGGATATCCGGCATCTTAATTACTATATGTTGAATTGTGTTAGGCGTCTTATATAAACTGCTTAATTATTTGATAGCTTGTTGTACATACGGCATGAAATTAAAACGTGTTATGAATGTTTCTTGTAGTTATGAAAACATGTCAAGCATTTTTAGAGGAATCAATCCCGCACTATTGACTTCCACACGCTTGATGTCTATGCTCTACCATTCCATGAAGTAGTATTTATTTTATATATGTTTGAATGTGAGAAACTGATATTATTGTTTACAAATTTCCAAACGTTTTAAACACAAAAATATATCCAGCACGTACAAGATAAAAGATGGGGCAAGCTACATCATCCGAGCAGCAGGTCCGCAAGACTACAAGGTAATTAACATCAATAACGTTTATAGACATTTTTCACATAAATCTGAATTTTGGTATTATTATGTCTGATTTCACAGTAGGATAAACATTAACTAATAATAAGCCGCTAAACGGTCATAGCATGGTCAGGGTAGCAATACTTTAAACAAGTTACGACATTTTATACAGCGTGAACATACAATGCTGATTTCATCTTATTAAGAAGTTCAATAAAAGTGCTTAATCTAATGATATAAATAACCAGTTAACTCTACATTTTTATGCTGATCTCATATGGAAACTTTGATAGTAACTTAAGATTACATCATGAATATTTGTTTATTAAAGCTTCTTTCATTGTAATTCACATGCTTGTGTGAACATTGACATGGGTTCTTATATGGCTTCTTCAAGCATCATTTTCAGCCTACACATTACTATTAATAAAACATTCTAGTAAAGTACAAATGTTTCTAGAGGTGGCAAAAAGGTGGGTTGTGTTGGGTAACAAGTCAAAACTGGTTCAGGTCCCAATGGGTCAAATGGATTCTAGTAATAACAGGATGGGCAGGTCTGGTACTCTGGTTGACCAGCTTGCGTTTTTGCTCTATTTTCAGTACATTTCATGATAACAAATACAGAGTATATTAAACGCTATTTCATAACTAATTATGTTATGTGCAAAGAAAAAAGTGAGCAAGACAAACAACTTTCTAGCTCGATAAAAACGGATGAAAACATACGAAAACGTATAAAAATGTACCAAAACATACGAAAGCGTGCTAAAACATAAAAAAACGGATAAGAAGGTATAAAAAAGTAACAAAGGACAAAAACGGCCAAAACATACAAAAACTTAAAAATAAAGGCAGAAGCGTATGAAAACGTACAAAAACGAAAAAAATAAAAAAAATAATAAAAATAAATAAAACCATAAAACGGACAAAACATACAGGGGTCAAAATAAGTGGGTCAAATACCCGGAGAAAGTTATATATATATATATATATATATATATATATATATATATATATATATATATATATATATATATATATATATATATATATATTAGGTGAATTTTCAAATGACTAATGGTGGAAGTCAATGAAAAGGTCAAATACCCGGAGAAAGTTATAAAAAAAAATTTACGTATATTTTGTTCATTTCATGAAGTAATTGGGTTTGATATTATCTAGCTCGACTGAATATGGCTGATGATGAAGGCAAAAAGTTTAAGATTAGGATTTCTATGTTAACTTTAGGATTAGGATGTTTACTGTTATACATGCTAATGCCAATGATAAAATACTTGCAATTTTTATTATTTTTTGTTTAATTATTTTTTTATTTTTTATTTTATTTTTATTTTATTTTTTTTTACTGATATACATGCTAATGCCAATGATAAAATACTTGCAATTTTTTATTATTATTTTTTTTAGGCGAGTAGACGTCAAGTAGTTAGTTATCAACACTAAAATTGATATTAATTTTGAATCTGTAAGGTAAATTTTGTTACATATAACGTAAATTTATGCTAATGCCAATGCTACCTAAAACTGATATGAATTTTGAAAATGATATAGATTTTAAATCTATAAGTTATTAACCCATAAAGAAGCACCTTTGGATCAAGACCTGGCTTCATTTCAACACGATAAGGATCAACGAGAGTGAGCGTGAAGTTCTCTTTTCTCCTTCATGTCTTTCATCAGTTGAGCATCACGTTCTTTAATAATTCCTTTCTCAAGCAACTTTTGATTGAACAATTGGCAATTTCGTTTGAATTCTTCTCGTGCCTTTTCCTGGCATGCCGACCTCGCTGATATCTCATCAGTATGACATGGTGAATAAAGTGTTGGTGCCTTTCTACCATCTCCATAATGTTATGAGGATCACCTTCCATTGCGCATAATACATTAGTATCATTAGTTATAGTATGTAAAACAAGCTTTGTGGTTCTTCCTATTTCTATTTTCAGTACACACCTTAACGTGACTATGAGAAATAGGAAGAACCACTTTGAAAATTGTCAAAAAAACACCATGCCATCATCTCCTTTCTGTTTTCACTGATTCTAATGTTTTGAGAGTTGAGATTTATCACTTCTCTTAAATTTTAGTCTGCTTAAACAACTTAAACAAATGCATCTTATAATCTAATGCTTTGGTTGTTGATTTTAGTATTCTTTTGGCAATACACAATCTCATATTAGATATCTCATGAGGTTTTGATATGAGACTCCGTGGGTTGTGGTAAATAGGTTGTGTTCTATATCCGGTTGACTTTGTTCATTTTCCTCTTCTGTCTAAGGAAGCACACTTAATTTCAAATTTATTGTCAAATGTCAACATTGTATGTTGAAATTTGCATACGTATGTACTAACACTTTATATCATAAGAGTGGAGTACGTACTGACTAGTTGTTGTACGTTGATGGTTTGTTCGTGGTACCGCAGGCGCCTTCATATAGCAAGGAACATGTTGTTGTACGGAAAAGACTTGGCAGCAAAGGGTATGCAGCGGCTAATGGCGCTTGTGGAAGCAACAAATCATGCAGTGATTCATTTGAACTATACAGTGGGACTAGAGGTGGGTAATAAATTAATTAGGTTACAAGCTTTATTTTTTGCTGGGTTTTTTTTACCCAACGTACGCTTTTTCATATGATTTTATTTATTTATTTCTTGTAGGTAGTTCCGACTCTTGATGATGAAGATTGGATTTTAAAGGGGACACATTTGAAAAGACTATGATTGTGAATAGTCACCCAAGGTATCTCATAACACCAAAACAATATCATCGACATTAACAAGGCCGTAGAAATTTTAAGGCCATGTACCGGATTTTTTAAATGGGCCCTTTTTAACATCGGAATGAAATATGTGTAAAAATAGTAAACTACTACTACATCCGTTCCATAATTATTGTCCAGTATTGACTTTCAAAGTCTTTATTTCAAAAGTTTGACCTTAGATATTTTTATTTGTGGCATACCATACTTGATAAAAATTATATAAATGAAAATACATTTAAAACATAATCTATTCATATATTTTTCATCATATAATCTATAATCTAAATAAAAATATATAGGGTCAAAGTTGAGAAATAAAGACTTAAAAAGTCAATAGTGGAAAATAATTATGGGACGGATGGAGTAATAGATTATGTTTTTGTTTTTATATCGATCAAACAACACATCCATTATTCTTCAAGTTTAAATAAATCTTCTGTATTTCTAAGTATAATTGTTGAGTTCTTAAAACATTTTATGATAATCTATGAAGTTCTATATACTTTTTTATAAGTTAAGAGGATGCCATGTAGAACTTTCTTAAAAAATATATTAGATGTTTGTGTTTGCTTTTCTAAAACAATCTACAATGTTTACTTACTCTAAAACAATATTCTCAACAAAAAATATAGTTTTTCATAAGATATGTGTTTTGTTTAAACTTTCTGACAAAAAATCTATGCTTCACATAGGGATAGAATTTAAAATCACAAATATTAAAAACAAAGGGATTAAAGTTGAACTTTCATAAGAAATATGATTAGAGAAAACAATACAACTTATGAGCACCACACACTTTATTACGTCTTTGGGTTTGTCTTTCTCACAAAACTCCTCTACTCAATTTACACTATTAAAGCACAAACATAAACTCTTTTTTCTTTTGAAAACTCTAAAATATTATTCTTGTCATACCGAAGTTACATTCTTCATTTTAAATCATATGTTATCCTTCAAAAATGAGTTTATACCTATAAGAGAGTTTCAAAAATCGATGGCCCTTTAAAAAGAGAGGCCATGTGCGGTTGATGACCCCGCACATGCTTAAATCCTGACCTAGACATTAATTCTAGTTGTCTATGAACTCATGTATAGGCTCTTGATTGACATGATTGTAAATAAATTTTGTGACATTGATTCGTTTACATATATAGATTGTTAGTCACTAATTTCTTATAAGTTGAATGGGTTTGTAACGTTGTCCACAACTCCTCATATATGCATCCATCATTATTAAGTTATTTGAGCCGTCATCCAAAAGTGTTGTTATCACAATAAACTAGCATCCATCAGTATTAAGTTGCAGAGGATACAATACAACATTATTTTGACACATATTCCCCACTTTAATAATATCGTAAAGCTATATACATACTATAACCTTTTAGGTCGAAGTTACATTACGCATCCTTGGGTCTCTAAAGGAAAGAGTAGAACATTTGTAAAGTTTTTCGCCTTTTAACTTAATTTTGAAAAGGTTTATAATGTTTCTTACCCTCAGCTGCTATACGAGTCAACGTTATACAGAATTATACAAGGAGGAAGTAAATAGCTGTAATAAGATGTTTCTCTCAATATTTTTTTAACCATAATCCCTAGACTCATTTGATTGGACCTAGTCTCGAGGATTTAATCAGTTGGTGAAGGTAACATCTCCTAGGTCCTAGCCATTAACAGCATAAAGCTCTAAGGTCACAGATGAAACCTGTATCAGTATAAATTCGTTTACAGGGTTTCAGTTTGATTATGTATTCGATTGGACAATATTAAAATATGAGCAGTCACAGATTTCAGCTTCTTCTTGTGGTCTTGAAAGTACTATATAAAAGCAGTTATTACTCTAATTATTTTCACTTATCGAAGTTTCTACAATCATCATCGTTGTTGTTTTATGTGAAGTGCTATTCCTTCCAATTCTAAATTGGCATGATGCAGGTGAACACACGCAGCTTGTCAGCAGGCTGAATATGCAGGTATAAGTCCATATCTAACTTCAGCGTTTTTAAATAACACACGTTTGGCTATCATTAAAACATCTAGTACAACCACTGCTTCACTCATTGGTTACCTCTGCTTAATCCTATGACTAGATGTAAAGATTAGCAGCTAATTGTTGGATTAAGCATTTTAAAAGGTTATGGAGGCTATTTACCCCATTGATAAGTAAAAACAAATAAAGTTGATGGTGGAAAAATTGGCCGGGTCACGCAAACGGGTCAAAACAGACACTGTTATATGGCTCAAAACTGATACTTTTGTACTCGTCAAATTTGGCCAGGTCAGGTTGACCCTGGAATGGCGGAACACCTAATTATGTGCAGAACTAAAAATAAATAACTAGCATGCAAAAGTTATAACGAAATCTATCGTTTCAGTAAAAAAAATTTTTTTTACTGATTTAGGGTAGGTTTAAGCATACCACAGATGACAGAACTAGACCATGTGGCCGGGTGCATTTTCTTTTGAACCCATGAGTAACGGGCTGAAATAACCAATTACTCCCATAATCTCGTCTGTAATTACGCATCACGATAGCTAGACATCGGTGTTTTTTTTTTTTTTTTTTGATAATTAGATGAGTCAACATCTAATGCAAGTGATCAAGAAACAGTTTATCCTTTCTAAGCCTGCCTAAATATATTACTGTACTACTCAAGTTCCATAGACATAAGCTTGTAAACTGCTAATAAAAAGTATATTAGAATTTCAGTTCTATAAATTTAAGGTCTTGATTTATCTTGCAAAATGATATTGATATTGATCTTAGTTGATGAGGTTAAGTGTTGGTTACAGGTTGCTAAGGAAGGTGGAGCTAAGTGGAAGGATATGTCTAGCTCTGTAAGATTTCTTCACGAAATCAAATCATATGTTCTAATAAGAAAAGCACATTAAGCATACTTATGCTTATATATGTTCGCGTTCGTTTATCTTTCTTGATTTATTACAGAATATGGTCAGCAGTAAACATGCTTGTCTCGGATTCCTTGAGACCCTGAATCGAAAAAGAAAGTTATTTTTTTTTTTTATATATATGTTTAGGTGACATTTAAATTAGCATACTCAGCAATAACATAATTTCATGAGGTCCTGACAATAACAAAAATTATTAAATGACTAAAGAGACAACCTAAGAATAAAAAATCAAAGCACATATATGTAAATTGATCAAGAAACATGAATGAAAGAGATCTTCACTTGAAAAAAATTTCTTGCGACCGTTTCAGACCCTTCCATGACCATCCTCAAATATGTACAGTGAGGCTTGAAACTTTGATCGACTGTGAAGAGTTCAATTAAGTGCCTTACCACTAGACCATTTGACGGTAATTAGAGTGATACTAGACTCTCATTGTATATTATACTTGTTTGTCCAAAATTTGAGACCCAACCCTCATTACATAAACACGAATGGCTTGTTGCAAAGTCCTCAAAGTCTATCTTTTTAAAAGAGTCGTTCTCCTGACCAATGGCGAGCCAGTTCTCATTCTTCGTCATGCAAACCAGCCTCCTCACCGTCCAATCATCATTCACATAGAAGAAAGCCTTGACCTTCAGCCACACATCGTTATCATGCATCCTCCAAGTACCACCTTCCAACAGCGATAGCCTTTGTGAGCGTATATAGCATACACACAAATGAATGCAGCCATCTAGAACCACTAAACTTGCCGTAAAATCTGATGAAGTAAATTTTTTAATAGGTGGAAATTGTATTTTCCTAAACTTTTCCGACTGGACATTGAAACAAATAATGCATCTTTGATCTCCAGAGGAATCTAAAACCACAAAATAAAGATTTTGGCCCCAGAAAGTAGCCGGCGACCAATGGTAATTGGAGATACTGTCAGCATTATCAACTAAATATTCAATCTTTCTCCATGAATCCATCCTAAGTGAATAGACATAGGCCCCCAAGGCACCATTTGAAACCATATGTAAAAGCTTGTAGTCATCAGAAGAATCGATATAGAAACCAATCACATCAGAAGAAGAGGGTGGCATACCAATCTTATCAGGAGAGTACCGCAAATGACACTGGGTATAAGACGGCTTGTAGAAACGAGGAGAATAGGAGTTAGCTGCCAACTTCTTAAAGGCACCTGTCAAAGGATTCCAAAACGCTAGTTCTTGGGTAAACATTGCGGCTAGACACACCAATCCATCAAAGCTTGCTGCAATATACACCGTATTAAGAACATGATTGGGGTAAGGTAGTGAACTATAATTATGCACAGTAGTTACACCATATTTTTTACTAAGATCGAAACTACAGATACGGCGGTCTTTGAACCAACATTGGGAGCTTCACAGTCAATCGTATGCAATGTAAGAAGTCGTGATTCGCTGGAATGATCAATTTGGAACAGTTTATAGCCTCTTACATACTGGTGGTGCACCTTGGCAAAGTTAGGAGTCGACAAAAAAGATTTCCATTCTTTGCAAACGCACATGCATCGACCAAGCAACTTGGTGGGAAGTCTAGGCAATATCTCCATTAGTATTATATTTGATGGAAGCTCAGATGTAGTAGTCTCTTTTTCTGTTAAATCCCAAAAAACTGTAAACACGTGCTTCAAAACCAACCCCAACGCGATGTAGGATACAAACCTCATGATTCTTTGACTGTTATAATCTATCAAAGCACAATTCCAACTTCTAGCTATGCCGTATATATATTTGTGAGAGCAAGCCATGCATGTCTTTATTAGCAAACCAAAGCATATATTATAATGAGTTAAAACCCTAGCTTTGGAAAGAAGTCATACCTAACCTAAGTAAGGAAAGCATATATTGTAAATGATACCATCCACATTTAACCATGAAGATATATTGCTTTATTATCCTTTCTTTCATTAGATGCCAAGTTAATATACGAGTAAATGGCCTACTCTTAATAACCCATTTCCTTTATCTTCTTTGTCAATTAACTCGTTAATATTAAGAAGGGTTTGTCTAAACCAATGTCTTCTAGGCACTCGTTTAGATAATTAAATAAGGAAACTTTGAGTTCATTAATATGAAATCACAACTAATTAACGTAAATCATAAGTTCATTAACGTGTACTAAATGCATTTTCAATTTGAAAAGAAAGCTACAAATGAATTAATGCATACTAATCGATGTTCTGAGCATCGGTTATACAATCTCATATTTAAAAAAAGACAATGTCAAAGCATTTTACGAAATAGGAAGTGCAGGGATTAAATGCGTGAATAAAATCCAAAATCAAACGACTTTAAAACGTTTTTCAAATGACCGAACATAAAAACCTTGGATGCCCTTTTCAACATCAGGCTTTGAGTTATATTTTAAAAAATTGATGACCTAAGAAGATTAAAATTGTTGTTTATTATATAAAATAGATAGATGGATTTAACTTCGTTTATCAAATTTTCAAGAAATATATATATATATATATATATATATAATATAGTGTAGCGTTCAATGCAGAACCAATTTTTTGTACAGAACTTTACAGAACCACTTTTGGACCAATCACAATTTAGTAAATTACTTTCTATTTATTTTATTCATCTTTTAATGGAAGGGTATATTTGGTATTTTACATATGCTAGAGATAACTGAAAAATATCCTAAAATCATGGAGAGGCCGGTTTAAATTATACGTATATTCCTCACAAATTTCTCACGTATTTAATTTTTCAAACCCTAATTCCAACCGCCTCCTAGTTCTCATAAAAATGATGATACATGATGATATCACACTTCTAGTAACAAACAGATTATTAGAATTCCAATGGCGAAAACGAAGATCGACTACGAATGACACTAAAAGACTTATGTGGTTTAGATCTGTTATTTGGCTATAAAGGTAAGTTTATTGTGTTCGATCCTTTTCATTAGATCCAATCATAAAGGTATTTGTATTAATCAATTTATAACAAATGGATTAAAACTGGTTTATTTGGTTTATAAACACCACCGTATATTGGTTATCGATGCATTTCACAATATGTACATCTCACGATACGAACTTCTAATCAGTTAATATGGATAAGAAAATTCATATGTGATGGTATGTATATGACCATCTGTTTCTAGTTTATATATAACATCATGTTTTCAAACGCGTACGAGTGATAATTAGATGGGTGTTTGGATATTTTTTTCATAGTCGCATCTTTCGTAGAAAATATTGTTTGAATGTGCTTAAAGTTGTGATAAAATGATTACATAAGACTTTCCGGTAAAATCATTAGTTTTATTTTTTGATAACATGAAAGTGATTCTAGATTGTTTACTTGATGTACCGTAGTTTTATTTTTTGATAACATGCGCATTTGAGAGCTGCATGTAAGTAAAATGGAAAAATATGTTTAAGTAAATTATGTGTGTGGCAGCCATAGAACATTTACTTTTTAAATGTTATAATAATCATGTATGTTCTCTTCAATGTGCAGATAAAGCAAGATGACAAGATCGCAAGATAAGATTAGGTGCTTACTAAAAATTGCAGCGTGCACATATGTTTTTGGAAGAGACGCGCATATGTTCTAGTGAATTTGACGAGAAAGTGCAACGTGCACATATGTTCTTAGAAGAGTACACACATGTTTTTTTAATGACGTGCACATGTGTATGTTCTAACGAATTTGATGAGAAAGTGAACCGTGCACGCATGTTCTTGAATGAGTGCATGAATGTTCTTGGAGTAGTGAACACATATTTTTGATTGATATGCACATCTATAGTTAACAAGATACATTTGTACTTGAATTGTATTTCATTTTATATCTTATGTATACTATTTATGTTTTGATTTGTTATAAATTTGGAGGTTATATGTGTATGTTTAAGTTTTTGGTTATAAATTTCAAAGATTCAAAAATATACAACAAAAACATATGTGCAATTACCATTTTAAGCAAAACATAATTGCCAAACAATTGAAACATTTGTAAATTTCAAAAAAAAAAAAAAAAGATAAAAAAAAATAACACACATATACACCTGTTTTTTCTAAAAACATATATGTTAGAAAAAAAAATATATTTTTTAATTCCAAAAATCAAGGGCATTAAAAGAAACGTTTTTCTAATAAAACCAAAAAAAAAATAAAAATAAAAAAAAAAAATGAAAATGTATGTTACTATTATACCCTTTTTATTTAAATAAAAATATTTAATAATACTAAATTCTTATTGGTTCAAAGTGGTTCTGTAAGTTCTGTACAAAAAAATGGTTCTGCATTGAACATGACCCTATATATATATATATATATATATATATATATATATATATTTTCCTCAAAATATGTAGTTTAATATATTTAGTTAGGAGTAGTATTTTAGAGAGATCATTTGAACTAAAATAATAGTCGTATCGATCGATCAAGTTATTTAGATAAATAAATTGATAGATTTAGATTTTTATTATGCAACTACTATTAGTGATACAAAGTCGATCCTAACGAATACACTAGTTCCTAAATTGCTGTTAAGGAACGATTTGGAGAATCTGAGTTACCCCCTTACACATCATTAATGCTTGCGGTGTATCTAACTACATATTCATTTAAACTTTTAAAGCAATGCTAAATTGCTAAGTTTTTTAGCTTATGTATACGTGTATTTTTCAAGACGAGACTCAGTTGGCTCGTAAAGGGAGAAAATAGATAATAGCATGAGTTAAGGTCGGATGACACCTTTAGACATTTTATTCATGTTATATGCAAATTCTATGATGGTGATTTGAATCTCGGTGAGAGGACATGTTCCTTTTACTCGCTCGGATATTTCTTATGCAGTTAAGAAGGTTTGTCTTTATATGCATGATCCGCGGGAGCCTCATTTTTCATCTCTCAAACGGATTTTCCAATATGTTTTGTGGTACTTTAGAACATGGGTTGCAGCTATGTTGATCATCCACTACATCTTTGGTTGCTTATTTAGATGTGGATTGGGCTGGTTGCCCCACTACTAGACGTTCGACTTCAGGTTATAGTGTATTTTTTGGCAACAACTTATTTTATTGGTCCTCTAAACTTCAGCATACGCTATCTCGGTCTAGTGCCAAAGCAGAGTATCGTTGTGTGCCAATGTTGTTGCTAAGACTTTTTGGTTGCGGAATGTATTACATGAGCTGCGTACGCCTATCCCATCCGCTAGTCTTGTTTACTTTAATAATGTCAGTGTACTTTATTTGTCTTCTAATCCGGTCCAGCATCAACTTACGAAGCATATAGAGAGCGATATTCACTTTGTTCGTGATTTGGTTGCTGTTGGTCAGGTTCGAATCTTCGTGTTCCATCTCATTATCATGCGGACATCATTACCAAGGGATTGCCGTCCGCTTTGTTTGAATAGTTTCGTACCAGTTTAAGCGTCCGGTGTCCTCCCGCTCAAACTGCGAGCGAGTATTAGTCGAAACTTTTAGTATATTGAGCTCAAGCCCGCTTCTAGATTATTCATTGTACTCTATTTATTGTACCGAACATATTATTGTAATAGATCAGTTATTCACTCTAATAAATTATTATTCCAGCGTAAAAGAGAGAAACAACAGATAGAAGTTTGAATTAACTTAATACTCCGTAATAGCGTGTGTTTGTATTTGAATAGTGTGATTTTGTAGAGGGAGTTTTCAACTTTTCATACACAAAAGGAAGATTTCATAGGGTTGATGTTAACAAATCCTATCAAGGGATCCTAGTCTTGGTGATTTTGAGGTACACTTATTATCATTGTTAAATCATTTTAGCTTGTAAAGTGAGCTAAAATCTTCAGAATCAAGAAAAAGAATATTTTTTTTTTTTTTTTTTTTTTTTACAGGGTAACTCTTTTAATCGGAAAAAAAAAGAGAACATGTAAAATAATCCTCAAATGGTTGTCCCTTATCCTTTTATCTTCTAAAACTTAAAATCCAACAAATTCATAATTCAACTTCATAATAAAGTTGTACAAATCGTTAATACAATACATAAACACAACAATTAAGATTCATATAGTTATTGTAGGATGCTTCATCATATCTTTACCTGTTCCAACACTTGAAAACGTAACAACAAAGCCACATATGATTCCATAACCCATTTTTACCTATCTAAACTTATTGTAACAAACTCTAACGTACGATATACATTGATATGATATAATAAATTTACAAATTATACTGTACATGATGTAATAATAAACACGTATGGACATTGGTTCCATATGATGGATTCAAACAAGCCAACCCATTTTCCGATCCTACAAACTAGCAAGACTCATTGCATTCTTCTCTACTTCTTTAACCATGAAGTTGCTATGTTTTATGTTGAAATTTATGTAAGCTAGTTGCAAAGGCCTTAAAGGTGCGTGGAATAGTTATTAGCTGGAATGGTTCTTCATGTTGGAATAGTTGGAATGCTTTTCTAGTTGAAAGACTTTCAATTAAGAATACTTTAATGGAATGCTACTAGTTAGAATGGATTATTTGCTAGTCTATAAAATGAGGCATTCATATGGAGATTCAAGACACCACAACAACAACAAACACACCAACGTCACAAACAAAGTCTCCTTCTTTCGACCGTGGATGTAAATCGTTCAAAACCGAATGATTGAATCTCGTGAATACTTGCGTCTATTATTTACTAATATCTTCAATTTTTTTAGAACGGTAAATTTTACAACCTACACCACCTATCTCACAAATTTTATTTCACATGTCACCAACGAGACTTGAACCAACAACCTCTAGGTCGATGGGCCACTCACATACCCGCTGGGCCAACAGGCCACTCACCTATCTTCAATGTTCTTTACGTTGCCATTTACCGCTTTATGACTAATAAGTAAAGTTGGGGGTTTCAGTATCATCACAAACACAAATACCATCAACAAACCCAAATGAAAACGAGTATGTAATATATTTTTTTCATTCGTAGTTCTAAAGGGACCTTACTTGATAAATTTATTTCTTGTGTAGGGGTTCATTGTTTATTGTCTGGGGGCATAAATTGCCTTATTAACCACATTAACACATAAAAACACGTTGTAACACCAATTGACAATCCCACTGGAATCGAAGATCTAAGGATTGCATCAGAGATTGAGATCTCACATGAGGGGGCAAAATACACCACCATTGCCAATTTGCCAGCACTGTAAACAGAAAGTTATTCGTGAAGTTCAAATAAGAAAAGAACATTAAGCATACATATGATTATGTTGTTAAGTTATTACAGTAAGATGGTCAGAAACAAACATGCTTGTCTCGAATTCCTCGAGGCCCTAAATCAAAAAAGAAAGTTATTCATTCTTTGTATACGTTTAGGTGACCTTTAAATTAGCATAGTTTCTCAGCGATAACAAAATTTCAATGGCCAACCCTTAAATATGTACCTAGTGACTTGTGAAGAGGTCAATTAAATGCCTTACCACTAGACAATTTGATGGTGATTAGAGTGATACTAGACTCTCACGGTATATTGTACTTGTTTGTCCAAAATTTGAGACCCAACCCTCATTACATAAACACGAATGGCTTGTTGCAAAGTCCTCAAAGTCTATCGTTTTAAAAGAGTCGTTCTCCTGACCTATGGCGAGCCAGTTCTCATTCCTCGTCATGCAAACCAGCCTCCTCACTTTCCAATCATCTTTTACATAGGAGAAATCCATGACCTTAAACCACAAATCGTTACCATCCATCCTCCACGTACTGCCTTCCAACAACGAGAGCCTTTCTGAGAGTAAATAGCATACACACAAATGAATGCAGCCATCTAGAACCACTAAACTTGCCGTCAAATTATATTTTTGAACAGGTGGAAATTGTATTTTCCTAAACTTTTCCGACTGGACATCGAAACGAATAATGCATCTTTGATCTCCAGAGGAATCTAAAACCACAAAATAAAGATTTTGGCCCCAGAAAGTAGCCGGCGACCAATGGTAATTGGAGATACTGTCAGCATTATCAACTAAATATTCAATCTTTCTCCATGAATCCATCCTAAGTGAATAGACATAGGCCCCCAAGGCACCATTTGAAACCATATGTAAAAGCTTGTAGTCATCAGAAGAATCGATATAGAAACCAATCACATCAGAAGAAGAGGGTGGCATACCAATCTTATCAGGAGAGTACCGCAAATGACACTGGGTATAAGACGGCTTGTAGAAACGAGGAGAATAGGAGTTAGCTGCCAACTTCTTAAAGGCACCTGTCAAAGGATTCCAAAACGCTAGTTCTTGGGTAAACATTGCGGCTAGACACACCAATCCATCAAAGCTTGCTGCAATATACACCGTATTAAGAACATGATTGGGGTAAGGTAGTGAACTATAATTATGCACAGTAGTTACACCATATTTTTTACTAAGATCGAAACTACAGATACGGACGGTCTTTGAACCAACATTGGGAGCTTCACAGTCAATCGTATGCAATGTAAGAAGTCGTGATTCGCTGGAATGATCAATTTGGAAAAGTTTATAGCCTCTTACATACTGGTGGTGCACCTTGGCAAAGTTAGGAGTCGACAAAAAAGATTTCCATTCTTTGCAAACGCACATGCATCGACCAAGCAACTTGGTGGGAAGTCTGGGCAATATCTCCATTAGTATTATATTTGATGGAAGCTCAGATGTAGTAGTCTCTTTTTCTGTTAAATCCCAAAAAACTGTAAACACGTGCTTCAAAACCAACCCCAACGCGATGTAGGATACAAACCTCATGATTCTTTGACTGTTATAATCTATCAAAGCAAAATTCCAACTTCTAGCTATGCCGTATATATATATTTGTGAGAGCAAGCCATGCATGTCTTTATTAGCAAACCAAAGCATATATTATAGTGAGTTAAAACCCTAGCTTTGGAAAGAAGTCATACCTAACCTAAGTAAGGAAAGCATATATTGTAAATGATACCATCCACATTTTAACCACGAAGATATATTGCTTTATTATCCTTTCTATCATTAGATGCCAAGTTAATATACGAGTAAATTGCCTACTCTTAATAACCCATTTCCTTTATCTTCTTTGTCAATTAACTCGATAATATTAAGATGGGTTTGTCTAAACCAATGTCCTCTAGGCACTCGTTTAGATAATTAAACAAGGAAACTTTGAGTTCATTAATATGAAATCACAACTAATTAACGTAAATCATAAGTCCATTAACGTGTACTAAATACATTTTCAATTTGAAAAGAAAGCTACAAATGAATTAATGCATACTAATCGATGTTCTGAGCATCGGTTATACAATCTCATATTTAAAAACAGACAATGTCAAAGCATTTTACAAAATAGGAAGTGCAGGGAATAAATGCGTGAATACAATCCAAAATCAAACGACTTTAAAACGTTTTTCAAATGACCGAACATGAAAACCTTGGTAGCCCATTTCAACATCAGGCTTTGAGTTACTCCCTCCGTCCCATAAAAATTGTCCAGTTTGACTTTTCATAGTCAAAGTGGTTCAACTATGACCTTAAATATTTTTTATGTGTTATATAATACTTGATGAAAAATTATACCAATGAAAAATACACTTAAAACTCAATCTATTCATATATTTTGCATCAAGTATTATGTAATAACCACAAAAATAAATAAAGTCAAAGTTCAACCAGTTTGACTTTGAAAAGTCAAACTGGACAGTTTTTATAGGACGGAGGTAGTATATTTTAAAAAATTGATGACCTGAGAAGATTAAAATTGTTGTTTATTATATAAAATAGATAGATGGATTTAACTTCGTTTATCAAATTTTCAAGAAATATATATATATATATATATATATATATATATATATATATATATATATATATATATATATATATATATATATATATATTTTCCTCAAAATATGTAGTTTAATATATTTAGTTAGGAGTAGTATTTTAGAGAGATCATTTGAACTAAAATAATAGTCGTATCGATCGATCAAGTTATTTAGATAAATAAATTGATAGATTTAGATTTTTATTATGCAACTACTATTAGTGATACAAAGTCGATCCTAACGAATACACTAGTTCCTAAATTGCTGTTAAGGAACGATTTGGAGAATCTGAGTTACCCTCTTACACATCATTAATGCTTGCGGTGTATCAAACTACATATTCATTTAAACTTTTAAAGCAATGTTAATTGCTAAGTTGTTTAGCTTATGTATACGTGTATTTTTCAAGACGAGACTCAGTTGGCTCGTAAAGGGAGAAAATAGATAATAGCATGAGTTAAGGTCGGATGACACCTTTAGACATTTTATTCATGTTATATGCAAATTCTATGATGGTGATTTGAATCTCGGTGAGAGGACATGTTCCTTTTACTCGCTCGGATATTTCTTATGCAGTTAAGAAGGTTTGTCTTTATATGCATGATCCACGGGAGCCTCATTTTTCAGCTCTCAAACGGATTTTCCAATATGTTTTGTGGTACTTTAGAACATGGGTTGCAGCTATATTGATCATCCACTACATCTTTGGTTGCTTATTTAGATGTGGATTGGGCTGGTTGCCCCACTACTACACATTCGAATTCAGGTTATAGTGTATTTTTTTGGCAACAACTTATTTTATTGGTCCTCTAAACTTCAGCATACGCTATCTCGGTCTAGTGCCAAGGCAGAGTATCGTTGTGTGCCAATGTTGTTGCTAAGACTTTTTGGTTGCGGAATGTATTACATGAGCTGCGTACGCCTATCCCATCCGCTAGTCTTGTTTACTGTGATAATGTCAGTGTTGTTTATTTGTCTTCTAATCCGGTCCAGCATCAACTTACGAAGCATATAGAGAGCGATATTCACTTTGTTCGTGATTTGGTTGCTGTTGGTCAGGTTCGAATCTTCGTGTTCCATCTCATTATCATGCGGACATCATTACCAAGGGATTGCCGTCCGCTTTGTTTGAATAGTTTCGTACCAGTTTAAGCGTCCGGTGTCCTCCCGCTCAAACTGCGAGCGAGTATTAGTCGAAACTTTTAGTATATTGAGCTCAAGCCCGCTTCTAGATTATTCATTGTACTCTATTTATTGTACCGAACCTATTATTGTAATAGATCAGTTATTCACTCTAATAAATTATTATTCCAGCGTAAAAGAGAGAAACAAAAGATAGAAGTTTGAATTAACTTAATACTCCGTAATAGCGTCTGTTTGTATTTGAATAGTGTGATTTTGTTGAGGGAGTTTTCAACTTTTCGTACACAAAAGGAAGATTTCATAGGGTTGATGTTAACAAATCCTATTAAGGGATCCTAGTCTTGGTGATTTTGAGGTACACTTATTATCATTGTTAAATTAATTTAGCTTGTAAAGTGAGCTAAAATCTTCAAAATCAAGAAAAAGATTTTTTTTTTTTTTTTTTTTTTTTTTTTTTACCGGGTAACCCTTTTAATCTACCCGGTAAAAAAAAAAAAATGTAAAATAATCCTCAAATGGTTGTACCTAATCCTTTTATCTTCCAAAACTTAAAATCCAACAAATTCATAATTCAACTTCATAATAAAGTTGTACAAATCGTTAATACAATACATAAACAAAACAATTAAGATTCATACAGTTATTGTAGGATGCTTCATGATATCTTTACCTGTTCCAACACTTGAAAACGTAACAACAAAGCCACATATGATTCCATAACCCATTTTTACCTATCTAAACTTATTGTAACTAACTCTAACGTACGATATACATTGATATGATATAATAAATTTACAAATTATACTGTACATGATGTAATAATAAACACTGTTAGGTATGGACATTGGTTCCATATGATGGATTCAAACAATCCAACGCCCATTTTCCGATCCTACAAACTAGCAAGACTCATTGCATTCTTCTCTACTTCTTTAACCATGAAGTTGCTATGTTTTATGTTGAAATTTATGTAAGCTAGTTGCAAAGGCCTTCAAGGTGCGTGGAATAGTTATTAGCTGGAATGGTTCTTCATGTTGGAATAGTTGGAATGCTTTTCTAGTTGAAAGACTTTCAATTAAGAATAATTTAGTGGAATGCTACTAGTTAGAATGGATTATTTGCTAGTCTATAAAATGAGGCATTCATATGGAGATTCAAGACACCACAACAACAACAAACACACCAACGTCACAAACAAGGTCTCCTTCTTTCGACCGTGGATGTAAATCGTTCAAAACCGAATGATTGAATCTCGTGAATACTTGCGTCTATTATTTACTAATATCTTCAATTTTTTTAGAACGGTAAATTTTACAACCTACACCACCTATCTCACAAATTTTATTTCACATGTCACCAACGAGACTTGAACCAACAACCTCTAGGTTGATGGGTCACTCACATACCCGCTGGGCCAAGAGGCCACTCACCTATCTTCAATGTTCTTTACGTTGCCATTTACCGCTTTATGACTAATAAGTAGAGTTGGGGGTTTCAGTATCATCACAAACACAAATACCATCAACAATGTTGACAGGTCCTTTCTTATCCATATCCAGGATCGAATAAGATCATAACAACATCATATGTATACCAAACAAGAATCAATAATAAGAAACAAAGAATGATTTGGGATGAACCCTTAATAACTGATATATTATAAATGTGTGGATTACATTCTTTTTACAAACTCAAACATATATATACTTACTGAAACGTTGCATTCACAAGAGACATGCAATTTCCTTCTAACCGTTATAACCTAACTAAACGTTGTAACCCTACACTATATAACCGTATCTTTCTTGTGACCCAGCCCAATACAATGGGTCGGTTTATAGAAACTTACAGAATACATACATAAAATTACACTAAACTACCCTAACTTTTGCTTCTATAACATTATGGTCCAACATTCACCCCCCTAATGTTATAGACGCAAATCGAGGCTTCTTTACTTGACTTCATTCGCCATGCTTTCTTGCTTGCATTCTTTGACGTGCTTTCGCCTTTCTTGCCTTCTTTCTTCCTATCTTTCTTTCTTCCTTTCTGGTACGTGCTTACTTACGTATCTTTTTCGTTCAAGCGTGCTTACTTACGCTTTCTTTCTTGTAAACGTGCTTACTTACGTTTACTTTGTTACTCGTGTGCTTACTTACGCGTTCTTTAAACAAGTGTGCTTACTTACGCCTTCGTTCTTATAAGCGTGCTTACTTACGCGTTTCTTTCTTACTTTCTTACTTTGTGAACCACAAGCGATCTTTCAATCTCTCTTTCTTTTGTGTCGGTCTTCAAATGTCGCTTCCAACAAAAAAGTTTTTCTTCCTGTTGTGTCAGTCTTCAAACATATGTCGTTCCACAAAAATTTCTTTCATGATCTTGCCCAAAGAAGCCCAAAGAGCCCCTTTTTTTTCTCTGGTGGTTGTCGACACAGAGAAATAACACAAATGATAGACCCCTTTTTTCTTACTTCTGCAATGATGTTGCGGTTCTTCTCTTGATTGATGGTCACCAAAAAACCCATTGGTTTATCTTTCTTTCGTACCAACAAGAACACAAAACCGTGTTCTTCTTCTTATTCTTCTTGGTTAACCCCCGGTTGGGGTAACCGTTTTACCTTCTTTCTTTCTCTTCAAACGCCATCTTTTTCTCCTTAACCCGCTGTTCTTTTTCCTAAAAAAAACAGGTTTAATCTTGATTGTAAAACATGATTTGAATGTTGTTTGATTCCCTCGAAGCTCTTGATACCACTGTTGACAGGTCCTTTCTTATCCATATCTAGGATCGAATAAGATCATAACAACATCATATGTATACCAAACAAGAATCAATAATAAGAAACAAAGAATGATTTGGGATGAACCCTTAATAACTGATATATTATAAACGTGTGGATTACATTCTTTTTACAGACTCAAACATATATATACTTACTGAAACGTTGCATTCACAAGAGACATGCCATTTCCTTCTAACCGTTATAACCTAACTAAACGTTGTAACCCTACACTATATAACCGTATCTTTCTTGTGACCCAGCCCAATACAATGGGTCGGTTTATAGAAACTTACAGAATACATACATAAAATTACACTAAACTACCCTAACTTTTGCTTCTATAACATTATGGTCCAACAAACAAACCCAAATGAAAACGAGTATGTAATATATTTTTTTAATTCGTAGTTCTAAAGGGACCTTACTTGATAAATTTATTTCTTGTGTAGGGGTTTATTGTTTATTGTCTGGGGGCATAAATTGCCTTATTAACCACATTAACACATAAAAACACGTTGTAACACCAATTGACAATCCCACTGGAATCGAAGATCTAAGGATTGCATCAGAGATTGAGATCTCACATGAGGGGGCAAAATACACCACCATTGCCAATTTGCCAGTACTGTAAACAGAAAGTTATTCGTGAAGTTCAAATAAGAAAAGAACATTAAGCATACATATGATTATGTTGTTAAGTTATTACAGTAAGATGGTCAGAAACAAACATGCTTGTCTCGAATTCCTCGAGGCCCTAAATCAAAAAAGAAAGTTATTCATTCTTTGTATACGTTTAGGTGACCTTTTGATGAGGCGAAAAATGATCCGTTTTTAGGGGGTCATTTAAGCTCGAATCCGACTTTATTTGATCAAATATTGCCCTAAATCGTTCCTTTTGTGATTTTAGGTGTTTGGAGAGAAGTTTTGGTGAAACCCTAAAGACGATTTTGGTGTATCTTTTACAGGTTTTTCAAGGGTTCCAAACCCTTGAGACCTTGCATTGTAATTGAGATAAGTGTTCTTTCAATTCAATCAATATGTCTATGTGTTGGTTGTTTATATCTTGTTCTTGTCTCAATTCCACTATGCTAGGCTAGATCTCTTTTGTGTTTGCTTAGATCTAATGAAACCTAGATGTTGATTATATGTTGATTACTTGTCTATTCTTATTTTGGATGAATGATTTTATATGTTAGGCTTAAGAAAACTGGCAGATCTCCAAATGGTAACATGCTTGAACGTCTTAAGAAACATGAACCGAGGCGTACTAGGTCTTTATTGGTTGTATTTAATGCATGAGCCACTGTTTACAATCCCTATAGTTGTGCTGGGTCATGGTGTAGGAGGAGATAAGAGCTCATAGAGTTGGGGAGTTATGTATGCCACCCCACGAATGGTATTAAGGAATACAATCCGTCATCCATACAAGTATAACAAGTAATTAATGTGTAAAAGATATTTAGGGAGTAGTGAAGTCTAAGTAAACACAATTTCTCCAACCACTGCTCACAACCTTAGTATAATTTAGTTTAATTTCATTTTCAGTATTTTATTTTAATTATATAATAGCTTTGGGTTAGTTGAATAGCAACTAATTCCGCCCACTCTTCCAAAACCCGAGATTTTACTTGCTCTCATAAAAATATAAAAATACAAAAATAACCATCCCTCACCTTTAGAACTATTAATTAGGTTTTCTAATCCTAGCGACACTATTCCTAAGCTGAACGATCAATCCCCCGGTACTTGTCACTATACTATACTACAACGATCAGGTACACTGCCTGGTGGGGGTTGTAAGCTTCTCGAGATCCCTCGAGAGGTAAAGCAAGGTGCGATTCCCATGCATCAAGTTTTTGGCGCCGCAGCCCGGGGAATAGTTATTGTCTAGGTTAGGATTTCTTTTTATTAGGTCTACTTGCTAGATTCCTTTCTAGTAAGATTTTTATTTTTATTTTTTAGGTCTTCTTTAGTCTATCTTATTTCTTCGTGCCTTTGTTCGTAACTCTTTACCATCCGACATCATGGAAGGTGGTAACATCTTTGAACCCATCATCCCACCACAACAAAACCCACCATTAGAACCCCTTAGGCCCCGAACCTTAGGAGAGTATTCCCGACCTAGCCACCAAGGCTACCGAAACACCATTGAGCTCACCGGAGACAATGTGACCCCCTTGCGATCCGACACCATCCGGTTGGTGCAAAGCGGATGTGCATTCCATGGACTTCGTTCCGAAGATCCAAACCAACACCTTAAGGACTTACTCAAAATCGTAGATTCCATAGACCTAGGTGTTGAAACTAGAGAGACTACCCGTTTACGCCTATTCCAATTCTCTCTACGGGATCAAGCTAGTCAATGGCTTGAGCGTTTACCCGCGGGATCCATCACCACATGGGATGATCTCACCACTCGTTTCCTTGCTCAATTTTTCCCACCGGGGAGAACTACTAAGCTTAGGAATGACATCTTGATGTTCCAACAACGTCAAAATGAATCTCTTTATGAAGCATGGACTCGTTTTAAGGACTTACTCCAAAAAGTCCCTCATCATGGCATAGATCTTTGGCTCCAAGTCCAAATCTTCTATGACCATATCGACATCTCCACGAGGCGAACCATTGACCAATCGGCCGGTGGTAAGCTACGTGATCTTAGTGCGGAACAATCATGGGAACTCATAGAAGATCTTGCTCTCTATGACAATGAAAGTTGGAATGATCCCCGTGATTTGAACAAAACGGTCAAGGCAATATCTTTGCCTTCGAACAATTCAAGCACTCCCGACCGTAGGATCATGGAACTTGAGGACCAAGTCAAGTTTCTCATGAAATCTTACGAAGCTCCGAAGCATTCAAGCCAAGTGAACAAAATCACTTCTTCATGCGAATTATGTAGTGGTCCCCATGACACTCGTGATTGTGTGGAACTCCCCGGAACAGCTTTTGCGGACTACGCATCCACGCGTACCGACGAAGCGGGAGATAAGTGGTACACTTTCAAGCCCGAGCCAAACACATACGGTGATTCATACAACCCCTCATGGAATAATCACCCAAACCTTAGGTGAAAACAAAATCAACCCAATTCTTCCAATCCGCCTAATCGTTACCAATCAAACGGTCCACCATCCAACCGTACCTTCAACAACAATCCTTCTAACAACTATGGTAGTACCAACAATCTTGAAGGATTGATGTCAAAGTTCATGGCATCTCAAGAAGCTCGCATATCCAAGTTTGAAGCCGATTTCAAACAAAAGCAAAGCGAGATGACCACTAGAATTGATGCATTGTTGAAAGTTCTCAATGACCGAGAAATGGGAGCACTCCCAAGTGACACGATCAGGAATCCAAAACTAACCATTAATTCCATATCATCCGTTTTGTCACCCGCTTCGTGTCCACAATATTACTCGGTCAAATCAACGAGCACGTGTTTCAAACAAAACCAAGTTCCCCAAAAGGACCAATCAACCAAAACCCCCACTATAGGGCCGGTCAAAAGCATTGTTGAAACACCTCTTACGCAAGACCTTGACGATGAATTCAAAGAACTTCACCTTGAACGCCCCGTCATTGATGTCTTAGCGCGTGCTCCCTACTATAGCGCCCTCCTAGAAAAATATGAGAAGTGTAAGCTAGGCAAAAATGGGACCGCCTTCGTTCAAAACAAGTTACCTAAAAAGCTTGATAACCCGGGTATATTTGTTTTGCCTTGTAAGATAGGAAGATCCGAAGCTTTCGACACATTAGCCGACTTAGGGTCAAGCCTCAACTTGATTCTTTTATCCTTATTCACCACTCTTAAGCTAGGAAAGTTAGAGGAAACGGAGGTATTGATAGGTCTAGCGGATGGGAGTATTGCAC
Organism: Artemisia argyi; assembly: GCA_030686995.1. Taxonomy (NCBI): domain Eukaryota; kingdom Viridiplantae; phylum Streptophyta; class Magnoliopsida; order Asterales; family Asteraceae; genus Artemisia; species Artemisia argyi. Next base: position 166,296,161 of record CM060695.1, read on the forward strand.
ACCCGGTTGGAATGATTAAGGATGTAGTTGTTCACGTAGGAAAGTTAACTATATTAGTGGATTTTCACGTCCTAGACATGGTTAGTGACACTACATGCCCATTATTGGTAGGAAGAGGATTTTTAGCAACCGCTAGTGCCATGATAGATTGCAAGGAATCAAAGATAACGGTAGGTGAAGGCGACACTTGGTCGGTATATGATGTTAAGAAGCATAGTTATGATTGTGATGATGAACCAACACCATATTGGGTAGAGATGAATAGGAGACCGTCTAGATATGGGCCTTGGATAGAAAGGAATTTCATAGGACCTCAATGCCCATTCTATCTAGAGAAGGACTTTGTTGAGAAGACACATTCGGTAGAACAACTCATAGCTAGAGATGAGGAGCTAGACCCCTTTGAGGATCCCTTAGTCTTTAGGAAGATGATTGAGTTACTAAGCGTAATGCCCATCAACATAGAAAGGAATAAATGGAAAAGAGAGGGAGATAAGTGTGAGTGGAGGTGGGACAAGCCACCTAAAGAAGGTGACGGGTCATGGCATATTAGAATGACCATGTATGATCCGGATGGAGAAAAGTTTGAAAGGTCATACCGTACTAAGGAAACCGATAGAAAGTTGAAACCTAAGTTTGATCCCAAAGATGTCCTCAACGAGGAACTCACCCGAATCACGTAGTAACCCATGACTTTGAGTCTAGCTACAAGACTCGTAAATAAAGAAAAGCGTTTATTGGGAGGCAACCCATGTTTTGTGTGATTTTATTTGTTTGATTGTTATTTGCTTCCGTATGCATGTTTTATTTTTATTGTTGGTTGATCATGTTTCTCAATTAAAATGTGGAAATACTTTATTATGTTGTTTGGCTTAGTCTTAACTCCAACCTAAAGGTATTTTTGCAAAAGATAAGTGTAAGGGGAAACCCCAAATATGTTTTTAAGAAACAAACCGATCATGATTCTCCACAATATTAAATGAACATGTATATTCGTATTTGTTAGAGTCAAATGCTTGTATTGAGTCATAATGAAGTTTTGCAGGATTTTCCAGGAAGTAGGACAAAGTTTTTCCAGAAATTTTCCGGAAACTTAACATAAGAATTTCTGCAGGTCCATTCTGACGGCGTCAGAGTATTACTCTTGACGACGTCAGGAGTTAAAATCTGGAAATTTTACCGGTTTTGTTTTTCTAACGGAGTCTTATGGTTTTTGTAAATTATTAAGTTTTATAATCTCCAGGAAATCTGCAAACTTCATTCCACAAGCATTATATCTTACTTTGTTTTCTAGGATTTAGTAACTTATATAGGATGCCGCCGATTTTACGCGAGGTTGCCTTGTCTATTGTTGTCAGGATTTACAGGTTATTTATGACAAGAAGATGATTTATATTCTGAAAGGGAAGCTTTGATTGTTCGTTTTCTTGGAGGAAGATTTAACCTGGCCAACCTATAATCCATACCGAGCGAATCAGGGGAGTATTTGATTTCATTCTCTTTACTTCTTAACTTTTACATTCTTTACTTGAACATTGGGGACAATGTTCATCCTAAGTGTAAGGGGAGGGTAAAAAGATGATACCTTACATATGCACTTTCGCTTGAGTTTGTTTTGTTTGATGGTAGATGTGTAATAAAACTATGAGAAATACTTGTTAGTGTAATTTTAGCGCCAAATTTAAAAATTTTTACAACATTTAGGAGTGAAACTTTAGCCATAGCAAGCGTCTCATGGATAGGAGGTTGTATGACTAGCACATAACCGTATATTCAGAAAAATTTTCCACCCAAAAATGTGAGGTTCGCCTTTAGATTTGATAGGAAAAGCATTCATTATTGGTGCTTATGAGTGTACCGGTAGCGTTTAGATTCTAGAACTTGCGTTAGTAATGCATCCCGAGACCGCTAGTGAGACTACATTCGTGTAGTAGGATTTACTACATGATAAGAGGCATTAGGATCACCCTTGTGTTAAACCCGTATTATAATTACTTGACCATTTAAGTCATATTACTTGGCTAGTTAAGTCAACTAATTTTTCCCACACCCTTAGCGTTGTACTCATTTTTAGTACACGATACCCCTAGTACACCCCTCCGAGCCTATCTTTTCGTTTCTAACTTTAAGCATCTTACTTAAAGGAAGAATTTGTTACACCCCACTTAAATGTACACCCAAATCGCCTTAGCCTTCCGTGTATGCGCTCATTTTTAGTGCATTATTGTTATTTGTTAAACCCTAAGTTAACTTTCTAATTGATTACATGGTTGCTAAGTCAAGTCATATCCTTGTACATATTGTTTTGGGACGATTGGGACTCATGGGTAAGTACTTATTTTATGGAGTAATGCGGAAGAACATAATATTATTACCCCCATATGTACGTTAATCTTAAAAGTGCTCCAAGTGTTTTGATTTTCTTAATTCGAGTCATTAGAATAGTTTAATGTAAAGTATGTAAAGATTCAAGTGTAAGGAGAATGTTCATTCCCTATGATGTATTATTTTGGATGGTAGGGTAAGAGTGTATGCAAAAAAAAAAAAAAAAAAAAAAAAAAAAAAAAAAAAAAAAAATCGAAAAATCAAGAAAAAGAAAAAAAAATAGAAAAGAAAAAAGAGAAAAAAAAACATACGGACTACCATCCCGTTTTCATTCTATGTTCATTTTACGTTTTTGTTATTTTTCATTTATTAGCTTAAGTCGAGTCTAGTCTTGGCTTAGCAACGCCATCTTGTACGTGTAATTAACCAAGATTGTTAACTCGCCACCAGTAAAACTCCCTTTATCCAACAAAACCGTGTATTTCATATCCCTATACCTAACGCTACAACCCTTTAAAAGACCTCTTTGATAGTTTATCCTAGGTGCTTACGCCATGTGGTGGAAGTTTGATCCTTTCCCAAGCCTATGGTAATCTATTTTGCTATTACAGGTAGTGAGAGATATCTTCCATTTCCATAATGTTATATTACTTTATTACACCCGAGAGATGTGAGTATCTAAACACTATTTGTGAGGTGCTTGTGTATGACCTCCGTGCTTGTCTATTGGTCTTTAGTGGAATGATTATTTGTTGTAATTACTTTTATATTAGTGTTAAATGACCCCTAACTTGTCTTTTGAGTAGAATAAAAGCGCATTTGCTTGAGGACAAGCAAATCTCAAGTGTAAGGGTATATGATGAGGCAAAAAATGATCCGTTTTTAGGGAGTCATTTAAGCCCGAATCCGACTTTATTTGATCAAATATTGCCCTAAATCGTTCCTTTTGTGATTTTAGGTGTTTGGAGAGAAGTTTTGGTGAAACCCTAAAGACGATTTTGGTGTATCTTTTACAGGTTTTTCAAGGGTTCCAAACCCTTGAGACCTTGCATTGTAATTGAGATAAGTGTTCTTTCAATCCAATCAATATGTCTATGTGTTGGTTGTTTATATCTTGTTCTTGTCTCAATTCCACTATGCTAGGCTAGATCTCTTTTGTGTTTGCTTAGATCTAATGAAACCTAGATGTTGATTATATGTTGATTACTTGTCTATTCTTGTTTTGGATGAATGATTTTATATGTTAGGCTTAAGAAAACTGGCAGATCTCCAAATGGTAACATGCTTGAACGTCTTAAGAAACATGAACCGAGGCGTACTAGGTCTTTATTGGTTGTATTTAATGCATGAGCCACTGTTTACAATCCCTATAGTTGTGCTGGGTCATGGTGTAGGAGGAGATAAGAGCTCATAGAGTTGGGGAGTTATGTATGCCACCCCACGAATGGTATTAAGGAATACAATCCGTCATCCATACAAATATAACAAGTAATTAATGTGTAAAAGATATTTAGGGAGTAGTGAAGTCTAAGTAAACACAATTTCTCCAACCACTGCTCACAACCTTAGTATAATTTAGTTTAATTTCATTTTCAGTATTTTATTTTAATTATATAATAGCTTTGGGTTAGTTGAATAGCAACTAATTCCGCCCACTCTTCCAAAACCCGAGATTTTACTTGCTCTCATAAAAATATAAAAATACAAAAATAATCATCCCTCACCTTTAGAACTATTAATTAGGTTTTCTAATCCTAGCGACACTATTCCTAAGCTGAACGATCAATCCCCCGGTACTTGTCACTATACTATACTACAACGATCAGGTACACTGCCTGGTGGGGGTTGTAAGCTTCTCGAGATCCCTCGAGAGGTAAAGCAAGGTGCGATTCCCACGCATCACCTTTAAATTAGCATAGTTTCTCAGCGATAACAAAATTTCATGAGGCCCCGACGATAAAAAAAATTATTAAATGACTAAAGAGACAACCGAAGAATAAATAATCAAAGCACATATATGTAAATTGATCAAGAAACATGAATGAAAGAGATATTCACTTGAACAAAATTTCTTGCGATTGTTTCGGACCCTTCAATGGCCAACCCTTAAATATGTACCTAGTGACTTGTGAAGAGGTCAATTAAATGCCTTACCACTAGACAATTTGATGGTGATTAGAGTGATTGATACGTCTGTAGAACAGGTATCAAATAAATACATACAAAGTATGCGTGAGGAAATTGACTAATCGACCTTTGTGAAAAGACCGACTTGCAAAACCCGTGCATACGATATATATATGTGATACCGGGCAAGTCATCACCCGGGTCGTGTCCCAACGAGGTGTGAATGGGCAAATTCGAGTAAGGTTCGGGATTAAAGTGCTTGTAAGATTGGTTGAGAGATTATTTGGACAAGTGAATCAGAAACTTAAAGCAACAAACTAAAAGAAAAGTATAAGAAACTAAAAAACGTATAAGAAACTAGAAAATGTATAAGAAACTAAAAAAAAACGTGTAAATGCGCGGAAGAGAAAGTGAATTCTAAACACAATATTTTCCTACGTACTAAATGGCAAAAGAAGGTTTTTAAGAAAAATTAATTATAAGGTTAAAATTCTAATTACTACGATTTAAAGACTTGTTTTACGCTAATTCAATTTTTAATAAATACTAAAACTACTTAAGTAATTCTAAAACTTTTTAGACAATACTACAACTGAATATTGATTACTAAAATCAATAGTTTTAATGTTTACACTATAGTGATATTAACGAAACTAGTAAATATCACAGTAACTTTAAGCTACCAAAACGAAAAACAAGCGTATAAGACCCTTAAGCTCCGCACCTTAGGCTGCAAAAGATAAGAAAACAACGAAAAATAGGTGCTTCGTTAAGGTAAGTATAATAAACATTACGCTAAAAATGACAATAAATAAACAATAATATATAAAGCTAAAATATTAGGACTAGTATCAAAACTAGAATAGATCGGACTAGCATTAACACTAGAATAGATCGGACCAGTATTTAAACTAGAGTAGATCGGACTAGGATTAAAGCTAGAATGGATCGGACTAGGATTAAAACTAGAATAATTACTAAACAAGAATAATGACAAACTAATAGTAAGAGAACAAGTCTTAGTTACCAAACTCTCTCAAGGAGATATGTTTACAAAAAGTAAACTAATTCGAGCATTAAGGTCAAAGATTTCAAAAGATGAAGATTTTAAAAACAAGCAAAATGAGAATTTAAATAACTAAAACAATATATTTATAAAAAGAAAGATGTGAAAAAGAGTGTGTGTGACCATATGTAAAACAATATTTTACAACTACACCATCATAAGAAACTCTTTTTTTTCACATTCTCTTTTATAAATATTTTGTGGACTTTGAAAGTTTAAATGAAAAGGATAAAGAAGAATTAGATGAAAGAAAGTTAGATTGCAAGTAAATAAGATTTAAACAAGAAAATACTTTTATAAAGCTTAAAACAATAATTCAAAGATTACAACTTAAAATAAAAGCTTAAATATAAAGTAGACTAAAGAAAACTAAAAAATTGAAGAGAAAAGAACGTCCTAAATAAGGTGTGGGAGGTGGGTTTTTATAGACTCAAATATTACATGTTTAGTCCCTCCATATACTACAAAAGAGCATTTCTAAATAATATCACATTAACTCATAAGCCCAAACGTTGCGACCAAGAAATTACATAGTCACTGTCTTTTCCGTATCTTCTCCCGACCAAGAGATAATAAAAATGCATGAATTTGTCGCACATGTCCAAGAAAAGCAAATCACTTTTCTTTCTTCTTATTCTTGGTACATTCCTCCCTGATACAAAAGTGAACACAAAAGTCTTTCATGTAAATTCATATTGGAGCAAATGGTGGAGCCTACCAAAGATTCTTGTTTTATTCTTGTCTTCTTGGTCGATCAAATATCAAATAGAACAAATAGTTTGTCATTCTCAATTCACATATCACATGGTGGTGGGACCCATGCTTCTAGAAACTTGATTTAATTAGAAGTTTGATGTGAATTGCCACTTGACACCCCTGGCCTTCATTTTCAATCCTTGTCTTTTTTATACTTAATTCATTGATCCTTGAAATAAATAAGCTTTATATCGGCTTCGACGCTTCAAGTAAAATTTCATTGGTCTCGTAATTTTTGTTCTCTTTCCAATCTCGTGCTTGGTTATGTCATTTTTCCATTATTTTTCCAACAATCTATTCGGGGCTGGCCTTGACTCAAACTTAATATCACAGTATGTATTGCTCGTTGCCGAATCGCGCAAAACTGCATGCTTTCGCTCAAAAATTGCATGATTTCGCCCAGAATTCAATCCCTTTGTACCTGAGACACATAAAAACACGAAACCAAGGATATCTATATTGTTTTTGGCCTTTTTTGTATTTTTACGTATCAAAATTGATGGTGAAATGATGAGTATTTGCATACTCATCAATCCCCCACACTAAACTATTGCTAGTCCCTAGCAATAACTGTTTTGAAAACTTAATGGATTTTAAACTCTTTACAAAAAGCCATCACTTCTGGAGTAGCCAGGTGTAAGAACTGTGGCACACCTGATAATCGTGTGATTTTGAGCAAACCACCAGCTGTCAACGAATTTGATTAGTCTTTACCAAAAGCCGTTTGCTTCTGGACTAGCCAGCTCTTGATGGAATAGTCAACATCTTGGTGAGCTGATTACCAATTATGGTTTTTCCACGGCCTTTACCACAAGCCATAATCTTGCGGGCTAGCCAACTCATTTGCTTTTGAGGATATGGGGAGTTGAGGAACCATACAATTTTGGGCAAATTGCAAGCCGTAAACGGATTTGAGATATCTTTACCAAGAGCCGTTTGCTCCTGGATTAGCCAATCCCTTTGTCGGTTAGACATGGCGGACTGATTACCACAAAAATTTTGAAATAAAGTGAAAATTTTTTGAAAATTTTGGCCAAAAATGAGGGTATTAGAAGATATATTTTGATAAAATTCGCTTAGAATTTCCCCCCCCCCCCCCCCCAACACTTAGAAATGAATATTGTCCTCAATATTCAAAGTCCCGGCTATTATGCCGACTCTTTGAACGTAAAAGGGCAACATTACAAGCTAAATGTGGAAACACCATTTTTCACTTTATTTGTAACCACAGCAGGGGTAACTCCCCCACACTTAGGGTGAAAACCCTATATGCATGCTACTGTTTTTGTTTACCGAGTTGCTAGCTTGACTCGACCCCGAATTTAATTGTCCTTGGGGAAGCATGATGTGGAAAAGAGAATCTCAATCGGACTTTCATTCAAGATGTTTGGACAAACATTTGAAGCACGTGAAAGTTCCACACCGATGAGATATAATCCCGGCTTAAAAATAGTATAAATGATAAGCGGTGATGCCGGGGTCAAAGATAATGTCTTCATTCCTGAAGGAATGAAGAACAGGAGAAGTCACCCGGTAGGTGAAGAAGGGTAGAAAGATCTTGATGACAATCAAGATAAAGTTATCATCATCAGAAAGAGAATCCATAATTGGTGTATCATGAATCTCATCATTTAAGCTCGTATGATCTAGACATATTATGGATGGGAGGGTTGGGATTTTGATATCAAGCAAATTCTCAAGGTTGAGAATATTTCCCTCCGGAACACAAAGATCATCTTTGTCTTGATCAAAGTAAAAGTTATCATACTCCGGTGGAGATATGATATGAGTGAGTTCACCGGAGAACTCCTCATGAAGAGAATCATTCACATGGTGTGAATCTGTGAACTCTTGTTCCATTGTAGACTCATCACTATCCTCATTCTGAATACCAAAGATTGGGTTATCAGAAATAAGAGTGAATTCAGAGTCGAATTCAAACAAAGGATTGGTGAGAGTAGTTTTGAATGCTTCGGAAACAAAGTGATCAACATTCTCAATTGGACTGTTGGGATGAGAAGTGAGTGACGGATCATGATGTAGGAGACTTTCAATCTCTACCAGATCGGCTTCGAAGTCAAAGAGAACATCGTCACTTCCCGTTGGAAGTGGATTGATATGAGTGAGTTCATCGGTGAACTCCTCAAGAAGATGATCATCATCAGAATGTGGAACTGATGCCTCAACATACTCGATGTCTCCATAAGATGCACAATCTTCGCTACAATCGGAGAAAGTCTCAAATTGATCTTTTGGACACCCAAGAGGGGAAGGTAAATCACACATATGATCAAAAGTTCCCTGTAACTCTCTTGGGATTGGGACAAGGTTCTCAACACTAGACTTTATTAATTCGTCCGATTCCTTATTAGGAACAGTGCTAAGATGCTCATCCCCCATGTTCAGAGAGTGAGTGTGAACTTCGGGTGTGATAGCAACGGACTGAGGGAGTTGAGGAGGACTAGCAGACATGGGTTTTATAAATTTCATTTGTTCTTCTGCTAGTAATTCTATCATAGTCTTTTCTCCCTGATTTTCCGAGGAAGGAATCACAACTGATGAACTTGATGAACCCTTACAAAATTGAGAAATATCAAGGGTAACTTCATCATCATCATCATCGTCAAGAAGAGCAGCATGACGAAATATGGCACGTGTTTTAGCTGCTTGTTCTAAGACTAGCAATTCTTCCTTGCTCAATTCATTTCTAGCATCTCGTTCTTCAGCAAGCAATTCTGCCATGGATTTCTCACGAGAATCTACTAGCACGTCACAAATAGTGTTTGGATACTCTCATCTCTCGGGTGTTATAAGTGTATACTATCATAAATGGAAATGGAAGAAATATCTCTCACTACTTGTCATAGCAAATAGATTACCATAGGCTTGGGAAAGGATCAAGCCTCCACCACTTTGGCATAAGCACCTAGGATAAACTATCAAAGAGGTCTTTTAAAAGGTTAAAACGTTAGGTGTAGGGATATAGAAAACACAGTTTTGACATTTTTCGAGAACCTTCAAGGTAGGCTTATTACTACGAGAACCTTCAAGGTAGACTTATTACCGGTAGTCCCAAAACTCCTATGCAAGTATGAGACATTCTTGAAACCATTTTTCCTTATAACAAACACACTCATAATATCGCTTTAAAAGGTGAACTATGGGCCATACAACTTGCTGATCGAGCCGTTGATGCTTACTTTCAAAAGTTAGAATCCATAGTTTTGGCTCTCCATTGAGAAATGATGTTGTTGTTACATATGCTATTAATGGCTTGAGTGATAAATTCGCTCATGTTGCCAGTATAATTCAGTTCGTGGATATATTTACCAAGGGTCTTCCTTCTGCTTAGTTTGGTGAGTTTCAAAATAGTTTGACTGTCGGTTCCCCTCCTACTCCAACTGCGGGGCTGTTAGTTGACTTATTTATATTAGATTGGTATTAGTGTTTGTGCTAGATTTGTATTATTATAGTTTGAGCCTAAGCCCAAATGTTAGTGTATATATAACGTGGCATATGTAATCTCATAATTAATTAATCAATATATCACATATGATAAAATGTGGTTTATTAAAATTAGTTATAAGTCACGTGCACACATTTAGTTTTCACATTAATGAAATTCATTTTAAGTTTTTGTTTTATATACTGACATATGAAAATTTGCTCGTGTGTAATGTTTTATAATTGTGATATAGGTACAACTAATAATAATGCACATATTTTTATTTAAACATTTTCATTATTAATTAATATCGATTAATATTCTGTAAATATTTTTGTTGGATGAAAATTTAACTTTGTTTAACTCACATGCGTGTTAAGGTTGGTGTTGTTGTTTAAATTTAACAATTATAAACCTATGGGTGTCCAAATATTCTTAAATTATACAAGTAATTCTGTACACAATATGTGAGTTTAATAGCAAATAATAACCATTGATAAAGTTAAAGTATAAAGTTTTTATAAAATGTTTTTTCAGATATTCCTATATAAACTTTAAATATGAATTACATGAGTCGTTATTATGAGTAAAATCGTGTATATTTATTTTCATATCACAGTAATTCGTGCTTACATTTGATATGGATATCCCCTTTAATAGTCATTTAGCCGTATTTAATTTTTAAACCCGTGTAGGCATGAGTTAAACTTATAAAAAGGAATAATATGAGTCCTTATTAAACGCAGATAATAATTTTTTTCCGGATATCCCTACTTCAACTCATAAAGAGGGATAACATGAATTATTCGTATACATACAACCTCGTGTATTTATTTACACCCACAATAAGTCGTGCCTTTAATTTGATATTTATAATCTCATGTATATACATGTATTTTTAAAACAACCATATGTTGTATCTTTAAAATATAAAGTTCACGGGGTATCAAGTTTAAGTGTTATTTGTTTATTTTTTAAAGTTATTAAAGACATAAAAAATTATAAATTTATACTTAACCTCATATAATTTATTTAAAAATTATCGACTAAAGTGTTATTAATTATTCCATCTTTTTAAAGTTCTTTTTTACACAAATTTGACACTTATATTTTTATATTTTTTTGGTCTTCACCAAATTTCTCTACCAAATTAATCAAAATTTGACTATTGCTTTTTCAATTTGACTTTCAATTGATGAATAAAAATGTTCGATTTTGCCACTTGTCAAAATAGAGCAACCTAATTTGGCCTAGTTTTTTACCAATAAAATTGTTTTAGAAAATGATGTACTAATTATTTTATTATATAAAAGATAGAGTTGAGATTAATGTAAAACCAAAATTATGTAAATATCCAATGACAAATCCTAGCCACTAAAAAAAAAAAAAAAAAAAAACAAAAAACTTTCACATTTTTTTAAAATAAAATATCTTGCAAACGGTAAATCGTCAAGTGAAAAAAAATACATCATCGCGATCAGTATGTTTTTATATTTAGTATATGGGCACTTCGATATACTTTCGACAATTTTTTTCTGTTTTTTTAGTTACCACCGGAAAAGTCACGTGTGATTTGTCTCACAAATCACATGTGATTTCATAAATCACATGTGTGATTTGTGATACAAGTCACATGTGATTTTTTCAGACGTAACTGAAAAAAAAATCGATTTTTTTTTTTTTTTTTTTTTTTTTTTTTTTTTTTGTCGAAAGTATATTAAAGTACCATTCTAGAAAGATAATCTAGTTCTCGTCGTGATGGTATGATTCGTTTTGCCTAACAACTAACAGTTTGTGAGATATTTAATTTTAAAAAAATGTTAAAGTTTATTATTATTATTATTTTTATTTTGACCAAAAAATAAATGAGCTTGATTGGTTTATTGGATCTCTAAAGAATATTGGATATACATTAAACTTTCCTCTTAAAAAAATGTGAAAGTTTATTATCAATTGATGTTTGATGTTCGAAAAGAATAGTATATTTAAATATCGAGCGTTAACAATTGTTTTGGACCTCAAGGTTCTTGGATGATTGGGTCCAATGGTGAATTTACAAATGGGCCTAATAGCTCATTATGATGTAGACCTTAACGCCATTGAAATACAAGAGTTTTTTGATCAAGACATGCTAAAATATTAAAAATATTTATAGTTGTCATCTCAATCTCAGTATTGCCTTTAAAAAAGAAATTTTTTGAATGAAGAAGATCAAACAATTAGTAGAAAATAAGTACATATTTGGTTCAGAATTTATGTTATCCGCTAATGTGCAACTTAAGTCCTTTTTTTTTTTTTTTTTTTTTAATGACAAACTAATTATCTCACAATGAGATGAGATCCATGCAAAACAACTAGTATATAGAGAACAAATAAACAAATCTCAACCATCCATTCAACTTCAATCTAATGGCTTAGATGAAGCCAAAAAATACAAAGAAGGGCAAGATAGTAAAATCAAGTATCTTAATAAAACCCAAAAACTAATAACCGTTCCATCAAATTTCTCATAACCGTCCCAACTAATTTCTCTCTCATCCAAACGCATCAAATCTCGCCGGAAACCACCTAGCCGGAATCCACATAAATCTCGCCGGAATAATCATGAATCTGACGAATTCATCAACAAAAACGTCGTCGGATTCATCAACAACACCAGCGGATTCATGTATATGGCCGGATTCATCAAAAAACAAGTCGGAAACTTCAATTGTAAGGCCGGATTCATCAACAAACCAATCGGAAACTTCAATTATAAGGTTGGATTCATCAAAAAAACAGTCGGAAACTTCAATTATCATGCCGGATTCATCAACAACACCGCCGGAATCATCAACAACACCGGATTCATCAATAACAAGGTCGGAATTATCATCAAAACCGCCGGAATCATCAACAAATCCGATTGACATAGATGATGTGGTTACAGCTGATGTAGATGATGTGGTTACAGATGATGATGTAGATGGATTACTCACAGAAGTTGCTATGAAGGAAAATGATGGTAAAATCCCTTGGGAATCTGATTTTGTTGATTAATTTTAGGAATCTGATTGAATCCCATGGGATCATGTATGAATCCCATGGGATTCATTGATGAATCCCTTGGATTCTTGTTTTTTGTTGTTTAATTTGAGATACCATTGAATTCATACATGAATCCCATGGAATTCATGTGTGAATCCAATGGGATTTATTGATAAATACTTTGGATTCTAATTATTTTGTTATCAATTTGAGATACCATGTAATTCATACATGAATCCCATGGGATTCATACACAATCCCATGGGATTCATGTATGTATCCCATGGGACTCATGGATGAATCCCTCTGATTCTGATTTTGTTGTTTAAATGCTAAACTAAAAATGATAATTAAGTTTATTTAAGATACCATGGGATTCATGGATGAATCCCATAGGATTTTTATGGAATCCCATGGGATTCATGGATAAATCCCATGGGATTCATGCTGAATCCCATGGGATTTTGCAGTCAATCCCATAGGATTCTTGCAGAATCCCATGGGATTAACACTTCAGTTATCTTAATCCCAACTGCTTTTTATATACAGATTCTATAAAATCACCAAGACCAACTTTATATGAACATGCTGAGACACCGGGCAGATCAGTATATTGGGAGCCTCATGTACAAGAAGGAATTCCTATTCCAGAAGAGGGACAATACTATAACACTATAGATGAAGCTCTAGATATGTACAGTAACTATGCCGAAGCGGGAGGTTTTCAAATAAAAAAAGCAGGACAAAAAACAACAAAATCTGGAATTGTACAACTCAAATACATCATGTGCAACAAAGAAGGAGCTCCAAGACATATTAATATCGACACTTTGGATGCTAAAAACAGCAACAAACAAAAAAGAAATACAACTATGCACGTAACAGGTAACATATTTTAGACTTGTAATATGTATTTTTGAATAATGTTGAATCCCATGGGATTCAATGTAAATCCCATGGGATTCTGTGAAAATCACAAGGGATTCTTATTTTTATTTTATGAAATGTTTTTTTTATATATAACAGGTTGTAAAGCTCGTATAAGGTTAGAATTGGATGTCATTTCTGGAAAATACAAGCTAGTTCAATTTATTGCAAAACACAACCATATGCTCATACCAAAAGAGTACAAACATTTTACTAAAAAGCAAAGAAGAATGCCACAATCAGAAAAAATGTTTGTTATTAAAGCTGCAAAGAACAAGATTGGTCCAACACGGGCTCACAACTTGCTAACGAGTATGAAGGGTGGGTATGAATATGTTCATGGGACAGTTGTGGATTTTAAGAATGAAATGCGGGATGTTAATATGTTCATAGGGGAAAGTGACGCACAAATGCATATAGATAAAATGGAAAATAGAAAGATATATGTGCCGAACTTCACGTTTCAGTATAAGGTCGAAGAAAGTGAGTTGGTGGCTTTGTTTTGGGCTGATGAAGTTGCAAAATGCAATTATAAGGAGTTTGGAGATATAGTATCTTTTGATGCAACATTCAGATGCAACAAGTAAGTGTTTTATTCATATTGCATGGTGTTCATTCTGAAATCCCATGGGATTCATGAAGAATCCCATGGGATCCTGTGATAATCCTATGGGATTCTTCATGAATCCCATGGGATTCTTCATGAATCCCATGGGATTCTTCATGAATCCCATGGGATTCACAATGAATCCTTTGAGATTGTGTATGTCACTAAAACTTATATTACTCTTAGGTACAATATGGTGTTTGTACCATTCACCGGTGTCGATAATCACAGAAAGTGTGTCACACTTGGTTCGGGAATGCTTTTACATGAAGATACTGAATCATACACGTGGCTGCTAAAAGCGTTTATGACTGCTTTCAAAAAAGAACCTACTATGGTGGTAACAGATCAAGATGGAGCAATGAAGAGAGCAATTGAGACCGTTTTCACTAGATCGAAACACAGACTTTGCATGTGGCACAGTGACCAGAAGATTCCAGCAAAGGTAAGTTGTCGAGGTTATATTGTATGAATCCCAAAGGATTCACTATGAACCCCATGGGATTATTAATGAATCCCATGGGATTATTAATGAATCCCATGGATTCACTTTGAATCCCAAGGGATTCACAATGAATCCCATGGGATTCATGGATGTATATCATGTTATTTATGCTGATTATAAGATTCTAAAAGTATCTTTATCAAAAACAGATTTGTAAAGAGATATACGTAGAAACAGATTTCAAAAAGCGTTTTAGGAAAATTGTTTGGAATATGTACATGGAACCGTTGGAATTTGAAGAGAAGTGGGCTAAGTTGATTGAGGATTTTGGTTTGCAAAATCACAAATGGATGACCAAGATGTTTAACCTACGACAAATGTGGATTCCAACTTTTTTCATCGACTCGCCATTGTTTGGTTTAATGAGAACAACATCAAGATCGGAAAGTGAAAACTCATTCTTCAAAAGTTTCACGAGCCCAGGAGCAACGTTGGTTAGTTTCATGATGTCCTATGAATCTGCAATGGAACGGCAACGTTATAGGCAAGAACATTTGGACTTTCAAACATTTGACTCAGCTCCAAGATGTGTAACACCATTAAAGATTGAACGTCATGCTGGAAAAGTGTATACTAGAACGATATTTCTTCTTATTCAAACGGAAATGCATGAAGCATGCTGGACTTGTGCGATTCAAGATTTAAAGATTGAAGAAGGTTGTGAGAATTTCATGATAAGAGACAACAATCCGTGGGTTTATAGAAAACTTAATAAGCAACATGCTAAAGAACTAGAAGAGGAAGACGAAACAGAAGCAAAGAAGAAATTTATAGACTATAAGGTATGTTACTTGTTACTCAGCATGAATAATCTGTGGATCAACATGAATCCCATAGGATTCATTAAACAATCCAACGGGATTCACTGTGGACAAAGTGAATCTATTATTTACATTTTGAATCCCATGGGATTCACTGTGAATCCCATGGGATTCCCATGGGGTTCACTGTGAATCCCATTGGATTCAGTGAATCCCATGGGATTGTACGTGAATATATGATTTTCTTGATGAATTTTAAAAATCTTTAATCTTGAAAAGGTACTGCGTACTGTCGAAGATGGGTCGGTGGTATGCACTTGTAGACATTTTGCCCGATTTGGTTTTCTTTGCCGACACATATTCTGTGTATTCAAGAACCGTGATATTGATGTCATTCCAGACCAGTATATTTTGAGGCGTTGGACAAGGGATATAATACCACCTGAATTGAGAAGGAAAATAAACAGGTATGGGAAAAAATGTGGAAGTTGAAAGACTTACAAACGAAGCAAATTCTGTGGTGGACGATTGTTTATTCAGGTTAAGCAATAACGTTGAAAAGATGGGTAATTTTGTAGAAAAGTTAAAGATTTTGAAAACAGAAGTGGAGGCTGAGGTGCCAAATCCTCCTTCAAGTAAAACGGGAGATGTGATTGGTGAACATTATGCAATTGCTAATCCTGAGGAAAAAATAGTTAACAATCCAACAAGGGTACCCAACAAAGGCAATATTACAGAAAAGGAACGCAATAAAAGGCGAAAAAGTGAGAGAGAGAAAGCACTTGGAGTTAAAAAGAAACAAATGAAGGAATGTGGCTTTTGTGGAGTGAAGACCAACTTGCACACAAAAACAACCTGCCCAGATAACCCAAAAAGGAGAAAGCCAAAACCAACCTGTCCAGGGAAGCCAAATGCAAGGCGAAAGCCGACCCCAAAAGTTTCTTGATTATTTATATTCTGGTTCCTGGTTTTGTTAGTTTTTTTTTTCATCTTTACTTGATTATTTAGATTATTTGCAAAGAGAGCTATGGTTTTGTTAGTTACTTTTTCATCTTTACTTGAATATCTAGATTATTTGCAAAGAAAATTCTTGTTTACTTTGAATATATCTTGTATCTTACATATATTCTGGAAGAATCCCATGGGATTCACAGTGAATCCCACCATGGGCACAGTGAATCCCATGGGATTCACTTTGATTCCCATGGGATTAACAATGAATATCAAGATGATTTGCAAAGAGTTATGGTTTTCAGTATGAATCCCATGGGAATATCTTGTATCCTATAAGAATCCCATGCGATTGAGAAATGAATCCCATGGGATTGACAGTGAATCCCATGGGATTCACAGAGAATCCCATGGGATTAGTTACAAATCCATAGTTTTCAATATGAATTTAAAGGAAAAAGTAATTCATAAAAATCTGATAATAGCAAGAAAATCTATACAAAATATCATAAAAATCTGATAATAGAATAAAAGAAAATCTGTGTAAACCATCTGTGTAAACCAATTACTTCAACAGTTATAGTTCTACCATTATCAAAAGACGAACTTCTAGAATTTGCAGTCACGTGCATCCCTATTCCTAATTGCTGAAAAAATCATAGACAGCTTTTCACCAGCAGGAAGTTTATCAAACTCCAATGCTAATTCATACATCTTAGCCGCATGAACATTAATCTCGTGTAACAATATCTTGGTGGCAAACTTGAATCTCAATAACCTCAATTGGTCAGACTGCTCTTTAGACTCAGCTACCAAACCACAATCCCATTTTCCAGGAGCTTCACCAATGTAATTATCCATATGTAACATAGCGAAAACACCACAATCCTTGAAGTTGTTCTTGGTGTTCCACTTGAGGCTTGGGATTCTTGGCTTGACTTTCCGAATGCTAGCATGTTTGGTGTGACCATACAACTTCAGATGACGGGAAAACAACGTTTTCTACAAAAATTATTAAAAAAAAAAAGAAAGCATAAATAACTATAATTATGAGAAAATCAACAATTCGTCTAGTATCTCATGTAGTTCTGTAACATTGAAATTTAACAAAGAGATACATGTGAATCCCATGGGATTCTATGTGAATCCCATGGGATTAATAATGAATCCCATGGGATTGACTGCAAAATCCAATGAGATTGACTAACAACCTAACCTAGGAAATCAATCAAACAAATAAAGACATATTTATACCTTTTTCAACCTTGTCCTTCGACGGTTTAGGAGCTTCAGATAATCGCAAACTCCGTTTAGGAGCTTCAGATAATGTTTTATTCT
Organism: Artemisia argyi; assembly: GCA_030686995.1. NCBI lineage: Eukaryota > Viridiplantae > Streptophyta > Magnoliopsida > Asterales > Asteraceae > Artemisia > Artemisia argyi. Next base: position 166,313,996 of record CM060695.1, read on the forward strand.
GTTCTCCTTTTTCCGGCGCAGCCTTTTTCTTTACAACAGCATCTACATAAGGAAATAAACATAATATAAACAACTTGAAAAAAAAATTCATTATCAAATCCCATGGGAATTATACACAATCCAATGGGATTCAAATTGAATCCCATAGAATTCATAATGGCATTATGTATACATCACAAAATAAATAAATAAATAAAAATATAAATAAAAAATAAACAGACCAATACCTTTTGCTTTCGGCGCAACCTGCTTCTCCTTCGAGGGTCCCTTGACATTCAACGTCAAATTTTTCACAGCAACATCAGTGTCAACACGCCTTGCCTTCTTAACCTTCTTTGGCATAACATTCTCAACTAAACCCGTATCCTTATCAACATCAGAGGAACCCTTAACCTTAGCCTTAACCTGCTTAACTAAACCCTTAACCTTAGCCTGCTCATCTGATTTATGCTTTTCAGCAGCATCTACATAAAGATAAAAACATAACATAAACAGCTTGATTTTAAAAAAAAAATCGTTATGAATCCCATGGGATTCACAGTGAATCCTATGGGATTCAATGTGAATCCCATGGGATTCATAATAGCATTCTGCATTCATAACAAAAATAAATAAATAAACAGATCAATACCTTTTCCTTTCCACTTCTCATAAACAATACCACTCGACTTAACCACATCCTTCTCACTCACCACATCCTTAGAAACATCCTTCTCACTCGCCACAACCTTAGCAGCATCTTTCTCAGCAACAACATCGCCCTCCTTCTCACTTGCTAAATCGGAAACTACACCAGCAATCAGTTTCCCAACATCTATGATTTTAGTAACATCAGGCGCATCAGATGCTTTGTTTATCATAGAAGCAGCCGCCGCCGCCGCCGCCTTTGCTGCTCTCTTTTTTTCCTTCTCCTTATAAGGATTGAATCGAGGCATCTTCAAAGGACTAGTAGCATCATAAGGATTATATTGAGAAACCGGAGTTGGATTCAAAATAACACCTACATCAATAACATAGCACAGGCGTCACGTTAAATCAAACAAGCAAAATCAACTCAAAGACGCAAAATCAACAAACACCTTACAAAATATATCTATAAGCATCAAAATTAACAACTATCTTCAACTAACTTAATCTCATACTAACATCAGTTCTTCTACTAAAATCTAACAGATGTAATTAACAGATCTAATAACACTAAACCTACAACATATGATAACTAAAACTAATCTGATAACACTTCATCCACATCAATTAAAATGTCATAAGGATTGAACCTAGCCAACGGTGTCGAGTTCAATATGTTACCTACATCAATTTAGTAACAAAATAAGCTAATAAATTCAAAATAAGCTAACAAACAGCTGAATAATGACAGATCCAAACACTCCCTTATACCACAATTTGTTCTATTAATCACAACTCAAAGATATTCAACTCCACAACTATGATCCAATAGATGCACTAACACTACCAACAACAATCAACAACAATAAACATAATCCAAATAGACATTCACATAAGCCCATGGGATTATTTATGAATCCCATCGGATTCATAAATAGCCTAACACTCAAAAAGTCATTCAATCACAAAAAATAGCCTAATCCTAAAACATAATCTACTCGCTAATATAACATCATCCAAATATTCTATCAGTAACAAAAATAAGAAAAATAAGCCAATACAACCAAAAAAAATGTAATCGATCACAAAAATAAGCAAAATAAGCCAATACATTCACAAAATAATGTAATCGATCAATAAAATTCAAAATAAAAACTGATTTAACAAAAATATACCAGAATCGACATTAGGAAGCTTATTTTGATCGGATTCCGCCGCCGAAGGTTGTTTAGATTGAGATATTTCAGATTGTAGGTCCATTTTTATGGAATGAACGGTGGTTTCGCGGTGGAATGAACGGATTTAGGGGCGGTTAGGGTTTATGAAACGGAATTGGGGGAGAAAACGTTTTAGTGTGTGTTTTTGGTGTGTGAAATGGAATCGGTGGAATGACAGTTTTTTGTTTTTTGTTTTTGTTTTTTTTTTTGATTTATTTGTTTTAACTTGAGATGACTAAAATGCCCCTTAGACGATTTTAATTATAAAAGGATAATTATTATACACCGTTGGATGGAAGGGGGATGGATGGTTAAGATCGTCCAGTTAGTTCTTTAGATAAAAGGTGTTTCGTATAGAACTTTTCTCATACAAGCACAAATTATCTCACGTGTCCTAAGTAGGACGTGAACCCGCAATAATTTCGTTGGGGAGCTCCGTGCTTCTCACACATCACGGGTACCATTGGGACACAAGTCCAGAGCTGTATATGAAGGTGTGAGAGGAGTGCTACCGCACAGGGCTTCAAATTTTTAGAAGCCTCAAAATATATACCTCATTGTATATTTGGAGTCTCAAAATTCACTTCCAATAAAAATTGTTAAACGTTGTACAACCTTATGTCATATATATTTGTTAAAACCTAAGATAGATTATCAAAATACTATTTTTTTTATCAATAGTTAGTATAATATATTTTTGACCATCGTATATATTTATCATACAAGTTTTCGCACAAGGCCCCCGTTCGCTTAGCTACGTCACTGCACAAGTCCTTTGGTTGCAACTTAAGGGCCTGTTTGGTTTGTAGGTGAGTTTAAGATTAAGATTTGGATTTAGATTAGAATTTTAATTTGGATTTGATGTAGGAGAGATAAAAAAAATTAAAATAAATAAAATATATATTTTACTAATAAATAATCATCTTTTATAACTTAATATATATATTTTATTTAATATGGACCAATAAAAAAAATAAAATAAAAACTACAATAGGGCTTTTATAAACTTAAACCCACCTTACCACTCTCCTTTAAAAATATATAGGCTCAAAGGGGTTGAGTCTCACTTTTTAATCCAAATAATCTAACAAAACATAGTTTTTGATCACTAAACTAAAATCTTATAGAGATTGGTGGATAGGGGTGTTCATGGGTCGGGTAATAAACCGAATAAATCGAAAACCGAACCGAACCGAACCCAAAAAAACTGAACCGAACATATAACCGAACCGAACCGAACCGAATTAAACATCCGGTTTTCGGTTTGGATATGGGTTTCGCTATCTAAACCGAAAACCGAACCGAAAACCGAATTTATATATATATATATATATATATATATATATATATATATATATATATATATATATATATATATATATATATATATATATATATATATATAGGGTGGCGTTATTGTGGTGTACAAGTTAAAATAGGATAAAATAGACACACTTGTGGACCGTTGGATCAATCATTTAAGATGAGATTCAAACTTAATTAGATAAATGGCATAGTTGTAATTAAATGGAAAATGGATGGTTTATATACACTTTTAAAATCAAATGGTCGACTAAATTTCCAAGTGCATTAAGGTCACTTTTACACACCATTTAATGCTTTCTTACACCATTAATGCTTTTCCAAATGTTTTAAACTCACGTGTACTGATACAACACAACCATTTCAAAAGATAGATACCACTATTCCTTTAACACTCAAATTAATACAATAATTTCAATAGGTAGATACCAAATCAATCAACACAACTCATACAAACTAAATAAGAATTGACGCCCAAATTTGAAGACTCGACATTTACACAACTAAAACTATATTATTAGACAACATAGTTTTAATACAGTGATACACCCTTATACATATTGACACATTTGATACGTATTTTTAGACATATCTGCACATCATTTTAATAAAGTGACACATCCTTATACATTTGACACACATTCTATATTTGTAGCTAGTGACACTAAATTTCTTGATACATGTTTAGTGACACAGTAAAATTTTAGTGACACACTATTTGTATCACATAAATTTTCTTGACACATATGTAGTGACACACTAAGTTTTTTTTAAACGTTTGTAGTGACACACTAATTTTTATGATATATTTTAATGACAAATTAAGTTTTTTGACACACTTAATTTCATGATACATTTTAATGACAAATTAAATTTTTTGACACACTTAGTTTCATGGTACTCCCTCCGTCCCATTTTAATTGTCCGCGGGCCCGAATTTGACCGTAAATATTTTTGTTTGTATTATATAACACTTGATGAAATTTATATCATTGAAAAGTTCGTTTAACGAACTTTTCAATGATATAAATTTCATCAAGTGTTATATAATACAAACAAAAATATTTACGGTCAAATTCGGGCCCGTGGACAATTAAAATGGGACGGAGGGAGTACATTTTAGTGACACACTAATTTTTTTGACACATTTTAATGACAAATTAAGTTTTTGACACACTTAGTTGCATAATATATTCTATAAAAACAAACACATATTGGCACACGTAATTCCGAAACACTTTTAACTTATTTTTTTCAATGCAGAAATGATACTGTATTTTCTTATTTCTACATTACAATATGACATCAACTGATTTACAACAAACACTTTACTGATTTACGTACTAACAATATTACGCTACAGTATTACAATATTACGAACAACCTTATCAACAAACTTTTATTGACACACGAATTTGTAGTGATTCATTTGTAGTACACGAAGAAAAATAATTGCTCTTGCTATATAATGATGATATGGTTAACACCACTAATAAAAAAGATTAAAAAAATAGAGTTGGTTCACAGAAGAACACAAAAATAAAACCAATAGATCCGGCCAGTTCGTACACACAAATAGATTCTACATGATAGATGAATCTAAAAAAAAAAGGATACATCATATTTGATCAACTACAGGATCGCACCGGAGATCACAAAACCATCGTCTCAAGCTTTTATTTTTTTTAATTATTTATTTTTTTGCAACTGATAATACATGGGTATGGGTATGACAACACAAAAACTCGAAACCGAATGATGGGTGACTGGTCACCGTAAGAAAATCTTTATCGACGACGGCTGTGTGGTTCCATTCGTCGAAGGTTATCACAAAGGTACACACAGATCGAGCTCTAAAATTTATTGGCACAGCATAATGATACATATTAATACACAAGATCGATCTCTAAAATCCACGTCATTTATACATCGGTTACGGCAACTAAAATACCAAAATAACTATCGATTACAAAAAAGAATTCTAAAACATGACACATTCGTATGAACTCAAGGACTCGCCTTGAACAGAAGTGAGAGAAATATTCTAAGCACTCATGTTCTAAAGTAGCAGATGGAAGAACCGAAGAAATAATGTATATATATATATATATATATATATATATATATATATATATATATATATATATATAAATATATATATATATATATATATATATATATTGTGAAAATGAGGAGAAGTGAGAGAAAGTTAAAAAGAAATTGATTAGTTTTATAAACTGAAGAGAGAATGACGGGATTTAGCAAATAAGTAGCATGCATCAAATACCAAATATGCCCTTTTTAATTAAATTATTACGGAGTAATATATATATTTCTATAATGAAATGTACACTTGGCAGAATATGGTTGGTGCATATATATATATATATATATATATATATATATATATATATATATATATATATATATATATATATATATAGTGAGGATCACGTGCGGATTTTATATTTTAGTGCGGATGTACGGACAGATCTGGACTGTCTATCCAGATCTGATCTATATCTAATCACACACACATCACACACACGCGCTATTATTGTGGTACCAATTAACTATGCAAATGATTTTTTTAATTTTTTTCCTTTTGAGGGCTTCTTAATATTGTTGTCTTCTTTCATTTTTTTATTTTTTCAGATTTTTGTGAGCACTTTTTTGTTTTTGTGATTATGAGTCCTACCACGATATTAAGAATATTATGAGTTCTACTGTGATATTAACGATATTTACTTAAAAAGTTACTTTGATATTTGTAAAAAAACTTAATATCACTGTTTTTTTTATTACGATATTAAGAAAATTAACTTTGATATTAAGAAAGCATGATAATTATGATGATATTAACGATATTATGATACGGTGATATTTATAAAACGGTGATATTATAAACCAACCGTGATATTAAACTTTTTTTACATGTAAAAATGAACCATGATATTAAAAAACACAAGATAGTTATGGTGATATTAACAATATTATGAGTTCTACTGTGATATTAACGATATTTACTTAAAAAGTTATGGTGATATTAACAATATTATGAGTTCTACTGTGATATTAACAATTTTATTAAGAAAAAGTGTTTATGATATTAAAAAACACAAGATAGTTATGGTGATATTAACAATATTATGAGTTCTACTGTGATATTAACAATTAGACGCTAATATCACAATACCTTTAACGATGAAAACGAATTTTTTTAAAAATTTTTTTTAGCGATTTTTAATAACTTGTTATCCTTTTTCTTTTTTTAATTTTTTCAGATTTTTTTGAATTTTTTAAGAAAAAAAAGCTAATATGATATTAACTACTTTTAAAAAAGACCGGATATTTACGATATTGCCACTCCGCTTTTTTGACTAAAGATAAGGTGGTTGACTAGATGGATGACTGTGATTAATCCGCACCATCCCTACTTAGATGTCAATCCTCACCCGATCCTCTCCCTATATATATATATATATATATATATATATATATATATATATATATATATATATATATATATATATATATATATATATATATATATATATATATATAGGGTCCCTTTCATATGAGAACCATATTATGTGCAAGAACTGCGAAAACCACTTATGTACCATTATTAAAGGATAGGGTGCAACATATTAATGCAAAATGGTTTTTTTGTAATTAAATGAAACTACATTTCCCTGGAAACATTAATGAAAAGGGTAAAATAGGTATTTTATTTTATACATTCTCATTAACTACATGCTACAATTCAGGGATTTATTCCAAAATTTTCTCAATGATAATCATCATGTATCAAGTTGCTGCATATAACATACACAGACACACAAAATTCAATTGATAATAATCAAAACACACGCATTCTCTCGCCTACCAATCTAAAACCCCAAATTAACCAAACACGCTGAACAATCAAAATCAAACAAATCGGATTTTTTTTTTTATTCAAATGACAATAACATCAGTCCAAGGTATGATCATCACTGTTATGTGTTTGATTTTTTGTTTTTATTTTTATAATGTTGTTGATGGATATTGCGATACATCATATTCTAAATGCATGTTTGAAAGTTTTTATTCGGTTTTGTTAATTTTGTTGTTTAATTAACGGTTTGATTGGTAAAACATTCATGTTTCCTTTAATTATATTTATTTTTTAGGTTTTTTTGCGTTAATTGAAGATAGTAGTTTTTTTTTTTTTTTTTTTTTTTTTTTTTTTTTTTTTTTTTTTTTGGTTAATTTAAGATGGTAGGTTTTTTTGGGTTAAGGAATATCAGGTTTGAAGAGGAAAGGAAGGATCATAGAAAATGAAATAGTTGCAGAGGACGATCACTACGATGACCCTATAAACCTGGTGCAAGCATGGTGTATACTAAAATTATGTTTGGAACCGGGGTGTTTGGATTAGCAGTTTAAAAAAAGTGTGTTAGTAAAATATTTAGAAAAAGAATGTATACTAAAAATAGGTTTGAAACAGGGGTGTTTGGGTCATGCTTATAAAAAAAAATTTGTTATTAAATTATTTAGAACGAGGATATTTGGTTATTTACGGGGGAGGTTGCACATGAACGTTTGGTTATGTATACATTTGTTAATTGTATGTAATTTAACAATTGTTCAATGTATACGTGTTAGGTGTCAGAAGAAGTGGACGAAAGAAAGGGAAAGTGGAATCTGAATCTGTCCAAGAGAAGACAGCAACATCCGGTAGCAATGGTAAGTGTTTGTATTTCGGATATGAAGATATGCCATGTTTGCATATATGTTACTAAGAATGCATAGATATAACTGCATAGGCTGAAAAAAATTTAAACATGTGTTAATGAAGTATCTATTAAAGAACTACATATATGTTACAGGTGCCGGTCCAATCAGAATCATCAAGAAGGAAAGAGTTGCAGTAACGAAGAGAAAAACGTTATGGTGTAGTCAGATGTGAACATGGAATATACATCTGAATTTTGAACATGGAATGGATATATGATGTGTTTTGGGTTACGCTATGTGTGTATTTTTTTTTGTGGCGTATATGTTTTGTTTGGGAAAAGTATACTTCAAAAGATTATAGTTTTAGTGTTATTGTTTATAGGTATGTTGATTGTAACAAGGATGGCACTGATTTTTTGTATTATTGTTTTTACATAATATATCAATAAAAAAGTTATATAACAAATGTGTTTTTTTTGTAAACAGTTGTGTTTGGTTGGAACATGTATGTTCACTTTTAAGAATCAATCATGTTAAATGTTTTAGGTAACTCTTCATTTTTAGATGTGTATAACATGCATGTTTTGCAAACATTTATGTTTGGTGGTGACATGTAGTTCATTTGTAACATTACATTGTAAAATCATTTTAACTTACACAAATTGGCAATGTGAAAAATAATGAGGGTAGAAACATCCATGTTTTAGCTCAGAAGACCTTTTTTATTGGAATTAAACAGATATTTTCTAATAATTGAATAACATGCATGTTATAGTAGAAATTGAATAACATGCATGTTATAGTAGAAAAATAATGAGGGTAGAAACATCCATGTTTTAGCTCAGAAGACCTTTTTTATTGGAATTAAACATATATGTTCTAATAATTGAATAACATGCATGTTATAGTAGAAATTGAATAACATGCATGTTATAGTAGAAAAATAATGAGGGTAAACAACATGCATGTAGCAAAACATACATGTTTTATTAAAACATAATTATTTGGTACACATGTATTTTAGAAATTTGAAACAAAGATAACTACAAATGTATTAAATCAAAATTAATTTAATATACAACACACATAACATACTAAGAACCAACAAATAGAGTTACCAAATGTGTAAATTAATTTTATTTGAAATAAAGCCAAGATTAATTCGTTATAAAACTACTAGTCGTCCGCCTCTTCATCACTTTCTTCAAAATCTTCTGATTCATGAAATTGGTCAAAATCTTCTGATTCATGTGATTGGTCATCTTCATCAAGTTCTACAGAATCACCAGCTTCATAATATTCATCATCAGCATCGTCAAAAGTTGCAAATATATATCCCTTTTAAGGCTTCTCATTATCAGTAATGTTTGGAACCCAATATTTGTGCCCATTGGGGGTGGGAATAAACTCTGAGTCAATGTCATACACATCGACATCAATAACATCTACAAAAAACACAAACCAAGTAGCCAGTTTAACATGCATGCACATATATCAAACGACAATTTTACCATAGCAAAAACAGATATTAAAACATGCATGTTCATAATAACAAATGGGATGTGTAACCTAGACATGCATGTTCATAATATCAAATGGGATGTGTAACCTAAAACATGCATGTTCATAATATCAAAAACATAACTTAAAACATTTTTAAAAACATGCAAGCTCATAATATCAAATGGGATGTGTAACCTAAAACATGCATGTTCTCAATAACAAATGTTATTGTAACGAAGTAAGAAGTCAATCAAAAATCATAATACGACAATACAAAAGGAAATTAAGAAACATAATTAAATAAAAAATCAACCCATTCATACAAACTGTTAGAAGTTTTATAACTTTTTTATACTAAACCAAAATCAAATCAATCCTTTATCAAGCAAATGATTCAAAACTCAAAAATAGATTTAAAACCCCATATCTATAAACAAACTGTTAGAAGCTTTAATTTTTTTTATACTGCACAATCTATTATGTGTTATCAATTATAAGATTTATTGCAAGAACCATTAAAATACAAAATATGTGTCAATATTACCTGGTAACTCTTCATGCTTTATGAATAATTAACGACGTAACTTAGTCAAAGGCACAAACGATTGCGACAGATCTGAAAGGTGAGAACACATGATTTATAAGATGCTGTGATTGAATGAAAGGTGAGAAGGGTAATGAAAGTCGAAAAAAGAAAAATGGGAAAGATACCAATGTTCCCATCTTGATCTCGTTCCGTATAAATATTTGTGTGTTTGATATGATGATTGAATTGATTTAGGGTTTGTTGAATATGAATGAAAAAGAGAAACTGGGGAAAAAAATGAAACCGTATGATCTATATTGGAACCGAATTAATTCCTTGTTAATAGGAAAATTTTAATTTGAAAAAGATCAGATTTAATGCATAAAATCAGATTTAAATTATATGGTAAATTACTTTTATGCCCCTACGATATTAACTAAATAAAATAAAATGAAATCAATTAACTAAATTCTGATTGGATAAAAGTGGTTTTCGCAGTTCTTGCATTTAAAATGGTTCTCATTTGAAAGTTATACTATATATATATATATATATATATATATATATATATATATATATATATATATATATATATATATATATATATATATTATATTATATTATATTATATTATATTGAACGCGTCATACATGCTTAATTCATTAATGAGAAATACTAGGATCACACAAATTTTACAAAAAATTACCCACACAATGACATGGAATGGTCATTTGTGGATGAAAATTAGAGAGAATTTAAAAGTAAGAGAGAAAAAGCCATTAATTAGATGACAACTCATTATGTGGATATTTTTTTGTAAAAATTTTGTGGTTCTAGCACTCCTCTTCATTAATTACGTACACATGTAAGCATGAATTTCAGCCATGAGAATCATTTCTCTTTAGTTTATATATGGTCAAAAGTCCAATGAAAGGAAACAAGAGAAACGATTACTACCATGTATAGAGGCACTGGTACTACCATAAATAAGAGTTATATTTTGCAAATGAAACACAAATAGTAAATCACTAATAAGCTATGTCATTTGCAAATGACACACAAATAGTAAATAAAGGGGAGGTGATTTGTACACCATTTTTATTTGCCATCCACCACTAAATTATTTATAGCGGTGTTGTACTGTGTGCATTACTGATGTGATTTAGTAGTGTATAACTAAAAAGAAATGATGCACAAATCATCTCCCATAATCTATGTCATTTGCAAATGAAACACAAATAGTAAATCACTATTAGGCAACATTTTCCCTAATAGTTGTACAAAACTACAAATATAATTAAGAAAAGTTGGCAACCTTTTTTGTAACTAATTTTGCCAAATGGAAAGAAAATTATTCACGTCTTCTTATTGTCTTCACTCCCATTCTTAGACGGCAAACTTCACTTTCAAAAAGAAAAAGACTTGGGTCCATAGTCTACTCATGATAGAGTGTCTTGTGGGTTAAGTTTAAATTCCACGTATAAATTATTTTTCAAAGTTATGATGTTTTTTTTAATGTCATAATATTTATAACCTAAGTTGTGCTACAGAATTTTGAAATTTCTTCCACTAGCTATAACCATAAACTCAAATAACAAAAACCATGCTTGCCTTTGATGAAGTGAATGGTAACTACAACATGTCATATCAACCAAAACTCCATCCCATCACAAAACAATCAGATTTCACATTTTGTGAAATCCCAAAAGAGAAGAATCAAAGAAAACAAGATGAAAATGAATCACCACCCCTTTGGTCTAATAACGTTCGTTCTAATGGCACATGTCGATCATCTGCCACGACAAAAATGGCACAAGCAAGGAATGAGCTCATGGAAATGTTTGACGACTTGCCAGAATCATGTTATGAGTTGTCGTTAAAAGATATCGTCACAAAGGATACAAAGCCTGAAATGAAGGGGAATAAAAAAGGTGAGAAAAAGGGTCCGATTTCAAGAAGTGTAAGCCTTGATACGGGTGTTTTTCTTCTTAAGATGTTTGTCCCGAGTTCTTTGGGCTTGAAAAAACAAAAGGTTTGTCGGAGTACTTCAGTGAATGATTCGAAGAAACGTCTTGGTGATACGAAACAATGGAAGACTTGGTTTTTTGTTGATAACAAAAGTAACCTCGATAGTAGATCACGAAACAATAATAGGTGTTATGCTAGTGTCCCTCAAAACAGGTAGATGTTATTTCTTTTTATTTTGGAATTTTTTTATGACAGCCATTACAATTAATAGTAGATATATCATCATTATGTTTAGTTGAAAAAGTGTTGATATAAGAAAAAGTTTTTTTTTTTTTTTTTTTTTTTTTACACGAACCATGATATTTAGTATTTTACGCAAAGTAGTTCACAAGATTCATGTAAATCGAATCATTCACAAACTGAAGTCTTTTTTTAACCGCAAAGAGTCGCAGTCTTTTCCGTTGGTAGCATAGCTCGATGTAGATTAATAGCAACTACAAGATCCATTGGAACCTTTGTATTCACTTCTTGATAATTTCTCTCCTCAAATCATGATTGAAAAAAAAAAGAAAAAAAAAAAAAAAAAAAAAAAAAAAAAAACTTTATAGTTTGTATGATGTGAATTTTATATGAAAAATTTCACTTGTTATGTTTGTACCGGCCTTATTTTCTTAACACTTGGTTGTTGGCTCGTTGTGCATGTAGGTACGAAGAAGAGACGTTTAAGCCTGGATGTTGGTTTAATTTAACGAATCGAAAGGGTGCATTTTGTTTTAATTGAATAGTGACAACAACTATATATCATACGATTCATGTTTTAGTAGATTTTTTTGAAGATCTTTTAACATGTAAACTAGATGAGATATTTAATTTGTTATCATTTTCTAATCTCTAGATGAAACAATACACACTGTATAGTTTCTTTGTATACCAAGATGGCAGTGCTTATATTATTTTACAGTAATTAGAACAATTACGCAACTTTCTTTTACGAAAACAGTTTATTGTGTCTGCTCGTACTTCTCCTAAAAGAAATGACGTATCAATGGCACTACAAGAAATATGGCATTTGCTGACAGACAAAAAGTGTCAGGAAAGTATAAAAAAGTGTCACCAAAGATAAATTAGCTTCTCCTTCACATATAATAAGTGTCAGCAGAAGTTCCAACGGTAAAGGTCTATGGTGACACACCTATGCTGACACATAATGTGTATAAGTGACAGCAGAAGTTCAGATCTTTGTCTACACAAGGGTTGTGTCAGTATACACACAAACATACTTTTACATAGCATAGCAGAATTCAAAACTTCCAATGCCATAATATCATACATATTTTAGAACTTTCCAATACCAAAATATCATACAAAATCATAACTTTAGAAGGCTGATTATACAGAAATAATTATACAGAATCAGAACTTTAGAAGGCTGATTATCCGGAAAATAACAAATTTCAAACTAGTTGCTAAAATCCTCGAGGCTTAGCTGCCAATCAGAGTATCAGTCATATACACAAGCTATTAACTAAAAATAAACATAAATACTCCATACTAGGAAACACCTAAGAAAATAACTAACACATATGTTTGTTACCGTTAAAGGACTTTTATTACGTGTACAGTTTTCCGTTTAATATACAAGATATACAATATTTTGCTTGTGGTAGCAAAATTTACCAAGAACCTCCAATTTCAACATCTTAAAGTAAGTTAGTGTTTGTAGATGGCACAAGATAAGTAAACTTTCATTGGACTTGCATCTAGTAAAATTTCTAAATCACATGAATCTAAGTATAGGACCTTCATGATGTCAAGAATGTGTGTGAGGATATTGGTTTGTTTTCCGTTATACGTGATTAAAGGGGATTCTTGCATAAAACCTGATGAACAGACAGACTTTTAAAACCGACAATGTAAGATCTTATATCAATGTACGATTCGTGAAATTACTTCATAAGAATCAGTTAATACTTTTGGCAGGTATGGCCAAAAACACGAAATTTAAGTGGTTGGGATAAGCAAAACCACATATATACAACTTGAAATTTAGCATCACCTATAAATACTCCGTAACTAATTAATAATCAGTACGCATTTCATATTAGATGAAAAAAGGAAGCCGCGAATTGTAGGAAATTAAAAACGCTTAATTTGCCCAAACTGTTCCATAACTTCTGGTTGTTGAAAGTTATGCCCATCCGAAGTTTGGCTTTCCCTCGTGATTGTCATGCTCCTAGCTATTGATCCATGTACTTTTGAAGAGTTATAGGCTCTTGTTGCTCGATTTCAATAAATTTGTTTTTTTTTCCCATGAACTTTGGTGGCACCACAAGGTTCTTGGACCGAGTGGCAATTTTCAAGTTTAAGATACAAAGTTAAGAAAAACCAAAGGATGAGGATCAATTTTTGTTTAGTTTACAAAATATAGAGATTTTAGACGCCAATATTAGTTAATGTGATGAATGTTGTTTTAGATATGAAGGTGTCATGCAGATAACATGAACAAAAGGGAAAGATGATTAACCGGATCGATGCAACAACTACAAGGATTTACCGTGTCCTTAACTCAAGTTTGATCTCGTCAAAAGAAATGTGTTTCGGTAAAAAAAAAAAAAAAAAAAAAAAAAAAAAAAAAAAAAAAAAAAAAAAAAAAAAGTCACTACTAAATAGTAAATACATTTATGAAAAATTCTCAATTATATATGTTAACTTAGCTATAAGATTTTTAACGTGTAATTGTGGAAAGTAGTACTATTTAGAAAATAGGGAGAGACTTTAGAAGTCAATGTTGGGGTTGGGGTCATCATCTTTCACATTTTCTAACCCTTTAAGAACGTTATTGCTATTGACTTAAAAGTCATTTTCACATGTTTTTCTAAAATAACACAAGTAATTTAAATTTTTATATTAAAATTTGTGTTATTTGGTTTGTGACTTTGTGTCCTTTAAGAACGTTATTGCTATTGACTTAAAAGTCATTTTCACATGTTTTTCCCGGGAGTGAGTCCCACAATTGAGGAGACTTCGGGTCAACATGCACAACACGTTTCATGTAAATTAATATAAAAAATGTATGCACTATGTCATCATGCAACATTATATTCACAATGAATAGTAACGGTATTTCTCGTATCCACTTGGGCTTGCTAGTAATTCTAGTTTGCTTTGTTTCAACCAATGCCGTTCAGTCAGATATCGATTGCCTAAGATCCATCAAACAAACCCTGGAAGATCCTGAGAATCTTTTATCTTCCTGGGATTTCAACAACAATACTGAAGGTTTCATATGTAGATTTACTGGTATCGAATGTTGGCACCCTGATGAGAGCAAGGTTCTGAATATTCACCTATCAGACATGTTTCTTAGAGGACCATTTCCAATGGGCTTAAAAAACTGCACCAGCTTAACGGGATTAGATCTTTCTAGCAACCACCTCACAGGACCCATTCCTTCTAATCTTGGAGATATTCTACCATTCATCACATCTCTAGATCTCTCGTCCAACTACTTCTTAGGTTCAATTCCACCTAGCATTGGCAATTGCAGCACCGTTAATGTTCTAAGGCTAAATAACAACCTCCTAACAGGAGAAATCCCTCCGGAATTGGGTGCACTTAACCGCATCAAAGAATTTAGTGTTGCTAACAATAGATTATTAGGAGAAGTACCCTTCTTCGGCATTAATTTTACTGCCCCTGCATCTAGCTATGCAGGCAACCCAGGACTTTGTGGAGGTCCTTTGAGACGCTGCAAGAAAGAGAGACATGAAGATCTCTTTTTTTCAGGGTTTGAGGTTGGATTTCCTGTTTCTACAGTCTTAACTATGTTGCTTACAATCTACTGTTTGCCTACACTGTCTATGAGCAACACGACACTGTATCGCATGATCAAGAAAATAAAGGGAAGAAGCAATCACCTAATTCCAGAAACACCCCTAATCATATTTGCAGAGAATTTTGGAAGTGAAGCGAGCAAGGTAAAATTCTCTCCCTTTACTCTCTCTAATTCCCATTGTGTAATACTTTCCATGTGTAAATGAAAATTATGGTTTATTTAAAAGGTGTAAAATAATAAATTTACATTTGCTTAAAAGTAAATTTTAAGATTTTAACCGAATGATGTAAAATGTAGTTAAAATAAAATATGTGTGTCTGTATTAAATCTAAGTACAAAGATTATTACTAATATGTAATTACTCTTTATCACACAGATAAGTACCATGGAAAAGTTTATATGTCGAATGAATTTGGAGGAACTTAATATGGCCACCAATAATTTTGACAATAAAAAAGTAATAGGCCATGGAAACATGGGGATCATGTACAAGGCTATGTTTCCGAATGGTTTGCTGCTTGCAGTCAAGAGGCTTCATAAGTTCGAGAGTTTTGAGAAAGAATTCTTATTGGAAATAGAAATTTTAGGAAGACTAAGGCATACAAATTTAGTACCATTGTTAGGTTTTTGCTATGAAAGGGAAAAGAAATTTCTAGTATACAGATACACGTGTAACGGCACCCTCCATCAATGGCTACATTTTAGGCCACAAGTGGAGGGTAAGAAGATGGGCTGGCCTTTAAGATTTAAGATAGCAATAGGAATAGCACGAGGACTTACATGGCTACATCACAACAACGTCCTCCGAGTGGCCCATCTCAAAATCAGCTCAAGATGTATCTTACTAGATGATAAATTTGAGCCCAAGATATCAAACTTCGGTAACTCAAATATCTTGATGAACACAAGTGGTATCCCTTCAAGTGGTTGCACTTTTGTGGTTCCAGATGCTAGTCCTAGTCCTTACAAAGAGGATGTTTATCAATTTGGGATTTTGTTGCATGAGTTGGTTACAGGTAGAGAACCATCTACTTGGATCAACTCCTTGACCGATCGTAGTAGGGAAGCAATTATGATTGATGAAAGCTTAATGGGGCAAGGATTCGACGTGGAAATACATGAAACACTAAAAGTGGCAGAAAAGTGCATTCGATCACAAATAGATGGGGAAATATACATGCTTCAAGTGTATCAAGAAATGCATGCCATTCGAATAGCAAGCAATGTAATTTCGGCTGATTTATGTATGAATATAGAAGATAACTAGGGAGATGTGTAGCATCACGCACTAAATCTAAATGTATTTTCATACGATAGTGATCAAGAACCTCCTAATGCGTTTTCAAGTGGCGTATAATTAGTATGTACTTTCTAGTGTTACGGGTATAAATAATAATTAAGTATAATGATAATTATAGATCTCAAATAATCAATTTTAGATAATCAGGGTTGGGATTGCATTTTCAAATGCGATCGTAAAACTGCATTTTGTCTCTAAGAAAATGATGATAACCAAACACTATACCTGCTGCGATAGTAAAATAATCAGTTGCAAAACACAATCTATAACTCCTCTTAGTATAAGCTCCATCTATAACGTCATTATCTATTGTGATTAAAGCAGTAGCATTCAAACGAACAACAAAAGAACTAAACAAAGGTTCGTAACATCGTAGCATACACCAGGTGACAGTGATTAACATGAACAACAATTAAAAACAAAGGTTAATTTTTTAAATATAAAATGTAAAGATTTTATTGGAGACAAACATACCAATACGCCATAATTTGTGTTATGATCAGATTTATGATGTTGGATTTTATATTTGGGAGTGCTAAATTGAAGGTGAACTTGGGTAAATAACGACATTTTGCGGGTTCTTGTTTTGTAAATAGTGGTATGCATATAATGTGTTTAAGTGGATTTAATCTCTTGATGTCATTAAAATTTGAACAACTGATTAAACAGAATTAAAAAAATGAAATACGGAGTAACTAAAAAACAACATTATGTTGAAAGTTACAACTCTTACAGTGACACAAAGGTTTTAATTATCACTAGGTGTTTGGCTAAGCTTTTTAGAGATGTTTATTTAGACTTTTCAAACTTTTAATGAAAAGAATCTATACTACTTATAATGGAAGGAAGAATAACTCTCTTTCCAAAAAATTTAGATGTACAAAAAATGATGCATGGTTTACAACACTTTAAAGCAAGCAATTTTCATAATTACAACAACCAAAGCATTGTGTACAACAAAAACTAGCATAAATCGAAATTTAGACCACTTTCCTTAGAATTCTACATCAATAGAATTAAGAATACCCCTACACCTAATATTACAATCATTTAAACACAATGCACAACCTTCATTCTACATTAATAGCATTAAAAACACCCCTACACCCAATATTACAATCGTTTAAACACAATGTACAACCCTCATTCTACATTAATAGCATTAAAAACACCCCTACACCCAATATTACAATTATTTAAACACAATGTACAACCCTCATTCTACATTAATAGCATTAAAAACACCCTTACACCCAATATTACAATCATTTAAACACAATGTACAACTCTCATTCTACATTAATAACATTAGAAACACCCCTACACCCAATATTACAATCATTTAAATACAATGTACAACCTTCATTCTACATTAATAGCATTAAAAACACCCCTACACCTAATATTACAATCGTTTAAACACAATGTACAACCCTCATTCTAAATTAATAGCATTAAAGATACCCCTACACTCAATATTACAATCATTTAAACACAATGTACAACCCTCCATCTTAACCTAGACACGAACCTGTGACCAAGACTCGACTCAATAAAACTCGACTCGATACACAAGGCTGTGAGCTCAAGCTCATTGCATCCCTTGTTTTCGCGACTCAATAACAACGACAACAACAAAAAGAAAGAAAATGATAGCAAACAATTATTTAGCTTCATATTTATTAGTTTTAATCTTTATTTAATCAAAAACTCTTGAAAATTCATGTAATTATCCCCCACCGTCGCTAGAACGACAAAAAGGGTGGTGGATTTTCCTACCTTCGACCACTGGTATTAACAAAACGAGAGAGAGATGGTTTTGGTGATGAATTCGAGCTGTGGTGGTGTTAATCGTGGTGTTGGGAGGCGTTTCTTGGCACGTGATGTACGTCAAAATGATGGGGAGGTTGTAAAGAATGTGGTGGTGGTGGCGGTGAGTTTAAGTGGCCGGCGGTGGTGTTTGTTTGGCCAGAAAAACGACTGGAGAAGAAGAAGAAATAGAGTGCGGCTAGTTTGAGAGAGAAAGGATGTCAAACCCTAAGTGAGGGTATAATGAGGTTTATATAGGAAAGTGTTTTAGACATTGTGTGAACCCTATTGCACCCTTAGGGACTAAGATTGTAAATATATGCGAGGGTGGGAAGTGTAGTTTACCAAATCTTTTAGTATTTCGTTCTCGAGGCAAATTTAGGTGTCGGAATGACTTCCCGTGACAATTTTATTAATTCCATCAAAAAAATTTATTTCAGGATACCCACCGCTGCAATGCGCGGGTACCTTGCTAGTTTTAATAAATGCTAAAGGCATAAGCTTTTTTGAGAAGGTATGGGGGTGTTTTTCTCATTTTTAAAGATTGAGCGATAGTTTTGAAAAGAGAAATTATAGAAACACATTGATGTGTCATTATATCTAGTTTAATCACTTAATTAAAAAAGAAAGATTTTTCGGGCCTTCCAATTAAATGGAAAAGAAACACTCTCTTAATCACAGCTATATTGGGGTTTTCCCCCTTAAAGCTCAAATATATAAAGTAAACCACATACCTTGGTTTATGGTTCTTTAAGGTGAGTTTGCTTTAGTCCACTATGGTTTCAATCCAAATGTGAGCAAAAATACTATCTATGAAAATAGATTGGTTTAGTAACATTTTACGTGTCAATTGATTAAATTTGGGGTTATTATACAATATTACAATTAGCGTGAATGTACTATTCCCTCTTCTGCTACAGTACTTTTTGTGAGTGGCTACAGTAACATACATTTTTATATTAATGGTACTGTAGCAATGTACTGTAGCATGTAGTGTACTGTAGCAATGCTACTGTAGCAGCTGCTGTAGCAACATTTTTTTTTTTTTTTTTTTTTTTTTTGTAATATTTGACCAAAAAAAATGATATTTTGATTATTAAAAATTTTCATGAAGATACATTTTTGACAAGATTTGGAAAATCCATTAACAAAATTCATTTAGAGTGCCACAGTGGAAGCAATAGTAGTCTTTTGCAATTTAGTCCCTGAGCCCTAAGATGTGAAAAAAAAATATCACGGCATTTCCGCAGCAACGTGCGAGTACCTCCACTCGTTGATTAAGAATACAGTGGATCAAACGAATCAAAATTTGTCTAAATGCATCCAACATTTTAAGTCATTTTAGTAGCACAAATGAGCCCAAGGCTAAAGTTAAAGAATGTACAAATTTTTAGTGTTTTCGAGCATGTTTAGGTCAACCCAATTATACGAATACAAATGTGCTAAAAGCTAAGGCACTGACCCAAAACTAATTTTTTATATAATAAAACAAAACCACAAGTGTGGACTTTTTCATTTCAAAAAAAGTAAACCATACCTTATTTAGTAATAATATTATTTAAAAAAAAATATTATTTTCTTATTAGGTAACATTTTATATTTATA
Organism: Artemisia argyi; assembly: GCA_030686995.1. Taxonomy (NCBI): domain Eukaryota; kingdom Viridiplantae; phylum Streptophyta; class Magnoliopsida; order Asterales; family Asteraceae; genus Artemisia; species Artemisia argyi. The sequence goes on from CM060695.1 coordinate 166,334,431, forward strand.
AGTAGAAGATAAATACAAAAAATATAGATAAGATACAATTAACAATAGGATTAAAATTTTTAAATAATTATCTTTAATAATAAAAAAACTATAATTAAAAATCATAAAATCAAACAAAACAAAGATTAAATTATTTGTTTTTAAAAAATAAAAATATATGATTCAAAATTTAAAAAAAAACGCGCGTGCGCAGGCATTATAACTAGTTTTTCATATACTATATTCTATAACTTGATCCAAAACTTATTTCATCACTATTTTGAAAAAAATCGAAAATCTTTTATACTCCCTCCGTCCCATAATTATAGTACACTGTCGATTTTTTAAGTCTTTGCTTTGTAACTTTGATCTTATATATTTTTATTTGTTTTATATAATACTTGATAAGAATTATACCCATGAAAAATACATTTAAAACTCAATCATTCATATATTTTGCGTCAAATAATATATAACACAAATAAAAATATTTAAGGTCAAAGTTTAAAACTAAAAACTTCAAAATTACTATAATTATGGAATGGAGGTAGTATTAGATTTAAGAATTTTGTTACTTTATTAAATTTACAATTTTTGCCAAGATACTTGAACAAACTAGTATAATCGATTTATATGATCTTGTCGTAGCGCAGTGAAAATAATTATTCAGGCAATAACTTTTCATCAAGATATCTCAACAACTCTTTGTTCCTACCTATAAACTGCATTAAGCAAAGGCAACATGTTATAAGCAGGATAACAAAAGCGCACAACACATTCATGTCATCGGCAACTTATTACATGTAGAACCAGAGAAAATAACACCTATCATTTTCTCATAATTAGTCAAACTTCATAAAATTCAACTGGCCGGCTTGATATAATAAGAACAAAACCAACTTGAAAAATAATACTTCGATCTTAATCACTAGTCCTAGCATTGTAAATAACTAATACAGACAGTCGTTATCGCTAAATAATTCTTGTCGTTGTTAAACTTTCCAAGAATCTCAAACATCTTAGATGGAGTAAAGCTAGCTCGTTTGTAAATGCATGGGACATTTCATTCAACTTGCATCAGAATTAAAAATCTCATGTTTAAGAATGGGGTTCAATTTTCTTCATAGGGTGAATCAAAGGGAAATCATACATATAAAGTGATGAACAGACACTACAAGAATCAGGAGAACAGACGACGACAGCAATGCCGACGACTCAAAGTCGTCGGCACCATACGCTAAACGACAAAAAACTGGCTTGACCCAGGCAAGGCTGCGTTGAATTTTTAATCTTGAATTATACCGACGTCATGTCGTCGGTATAATAACACCATGTTTGACTTTTGATAAACCTGGTGAAAAAAAAGGCGGGAATTTGACCGCCAAAACACGTGCCGACGTCATGTCGTCGGTGATATATAAATACACATATAATTGTGGTTAGCGTGGTATTAACCAATGATTAATAACTAATAGCCCCCTAGTTTAAAAAACGCCGACGACATGTCGTCGGCAACAATTTGAGTCAAAATTTTGGTTTTTCCCTTTAGTGAGTTATAGCGAATAATTGGGCTGGGTTTTTTCCCGCCTTAACGACGACGACGACATGACGACGGGAATATCTCTCCCAAAATTCAGGCTATATATAACCTAACAAATATATTCCCGTCTCATTTTTTACCTACACATCTACATATACATTTTCACAAAATTATTTCCGTCTCATTTTACACATCTCACAAATAATTCAATCGTCAATTCTTACAATACACATATGACTTGGCGTGGTTGCACAGTTGAAGAGGAGTACTCAAAAATCTTGTCACACGAGCTCCTCTTTAATGAAGTTATGTTAACTTTTGGTCATGCAGTTTATGAGGAATATGGTGATTTTAAGGATGCTGAACCGTGGATGAGAGACAAGATTATCGAATGGTGTAGGAAAAAGCCGTACTACAAAGAGTACATGGACAAGCTAGATGCTGCTGAAGCTCAAGCTGTTGCTGAAGCTCAAGTTGTTGCTGTTGGAGGTGACGACGAAGCTGAAAGTACGTTGGAAACAAAACTTGATAATCTGGGAAATAGGATCACAAATCTTGAAGCTACGTTTGCACATATCAAGGAAATGAGAGCAAGGAAGGGAAAAGATGGTGCGAGTTCGAGTAAAGCGGGAAGTAGCCGCAAAAAAAAAATAAACGGGTTGTTTCGTTTGATCTGTTGTTTTAGTTGTCGAGTTGTTTAGTTTGAGTTGTTTCGTTTGGTTGTCGAGTTGTTTAGTTTGAGTTGTTTCGTTTGTTTGTCGAGTTGTTTAGTTTGAGTTGTTTTGTTTGGTTGTCGAGTTGTTTAGTTTGAGTTGTTTCCTTTGGTTGTTGAGTTATTTAGTTTGGTTGTCGAGTTGTTTAGTTTGAGTCTGTATGAAAATGCATGTGGTTAAGAACTCTTGCTTGTTTTAAATAAACAGTTTGCCTTTGTGTTTGATAATTATTGCTCCTTCAGTTCTAATTATTGCTCCACAACAACAACAACAACAACAACATTTTATTAAACATCAAAAACATCAACAACAACAGCAAACAACAGCAACAACAACGATATGATAACAGTACTACATATGAAATTTATCCATGTCACCTACAAGGTCACGGAGTATTGCATCCGACTGACATGCGTGGTCGTGGTTGGGATACGTTGCCATGTCAAGTTTTGCCTCCATCACCCTTAATTTTGTCTCTAACACCTGTTTTTGTGCCTCCAACACCTGTTTTTGTGCCTCCAGCAAGTTTATTCTAAGATTTTTTTCATGACAGTTTGAGCACCTTTTTGGAGCAGATCCAGAACCGCTTGATGTTGAAGCTCCCAGAGAACCGATCATCATTTTGGCGAGTCGTTCCTCTTTCCATAAAAAAAAATTACATCCATGGTCGTCCGTCCCAGGCTGTTAAAGAGTAAAAACTATTATTTTTAACAACTAACCAAATTATTTAAAGAAAAAATATGTAATTGTTCACCTGCGAGAAAGGACACGCATAGTATAGTTTACCACGGGAGTAAGATTTACACGATTCTCGCAGAACCACGTCTCCTCGTTCACAAGGATAAGGAAAAGCTTCAAATTCTGCCATCTTCTTCACCATTATAACAGTGTATGTTTGTGGTTGTGAGGTTGAGTGGTTGAATCGTGACCGGTGTGGCCCGATCTACAAGTTGAGGTGATAAAAGGTGGTGGCCAGAAAAAGATTCCGGCGGCCGGAAAATGCTGGTGTCGCCAGAAAACAGAAACTGCTAGAGAGAGATAGAGAGAGAGAGAGAGAGATATAGTGAGATGAGTATGTGTGTGTGTGTTTATATTGTGAGGATAAGGTGTTATGTAGAGAGAGAGATATAGTGAGATGAGTATGTGTGTGTGTATAACCATTGCATCTCGACTCGTTCGTTTAACATCTCATGTATAACCATTGCATCTCGACTCGTTCGTTTAACATCTCATGTATAACCATAGCATCTCGACTTGTTCATTTAACATATCATGTATAACCATTGCATCTCGACTCGTTCGTTTAACATCTCATGTATAACCATAGCATCTCGACTCGTTCGTTTAACATCTCATGTATAACCATTGCATCTCGACTCGTTCGTTTAACATATCATGTATAACCATTGCATCTCGACTCGTTCGTTTAACATCTCATGTATAACCATTGCATCTCGACTCGTTCGTTTAACATCTCATGTATAACCATAGCATCTCGACTCGTTCGTTTAACATCTCATGTATAACCATTGCATCTCGACTCGTTCGTTTAACATCTCATGTATAACCATAGCATCTCGACTCGTTCATTTAACATATCATGTATAACCATTGCATCTCGACTAACATATCATGTATAACCATTGCATCTCGACTCGTTCGTTTTACATATCATGTATAACCATTGCATCTCGACTCGTTCGTTTTACATATCATGTATAACCATTGCATCTCGACTCGTTCGTTATTTTATTTTATATTTTAATAAATGATTTTTTTAATTATAATATAAGTAATTAATTTTAAATATATATATTTTTTTAATTTTATAAAATTATTTATAATAAATAATTTTTTTTCAATTATATAAATTTAGTTTATTAATTTTATAAAACTTATTTTTTAATATTTTATAAAAGTATTTATAATAAATAATTTTTTTAAATTATATTAAAGTAATTTTATACAAGTATTTATAATAAAGTAATTTTACAAAGTATTTATTATAAACATTTTTTATTAATAAAATCTATTTTCCCGTCGACATGTCGACGGGAATAAAACCGCCAAAATTTCGTGAAAATTTTGTACGTCCCGCCAAACGCAAACGACAAAATATTGTAATATTACTGTCGACATGTCGTCGGTATGAGTAATAATATAAAAAATCCTTGTAATATTACCGTCGACATGTCGACGGGATAATAAAAAGCAATACCAAAACCAGATCTGGTCAAAATTATTGCTCATAATTTTCGAACCATCAAAAAACCATCCCCCCCCTCTGCCGGCGATTGTACCACCAATCCTCCACCACTCCTCCACCACACCTCCACCACTCCTCCACCCCAACCACATTATACTCCACAGCTCACCACCACTCCTCCACCCCAACCACATTATACTCCACCACTCCTCCACCACTCCTCCACCACCACTCCACCACTCCGACACTCGCACCACTGTGCACCTCCTCCTCTACCCCCTCCATTTTTTAATTCTTCTTCTTCCCCATCTCTCTTCTTCTTCACTCCGACACAGCAGCAGCAGCAGGTGAGCAAATTTTGTTAATAAAATTGTTATTAAAATTTGTTATTATTATTGTTGTTATTAAAATTTGTTATTATTATTGTTAATAAAATTGGTATTAAATTTTGTTAATAAAATTGTTATTAAAATCTTGTTACAGTAGCAACAGGTGAGAGCCGAGGGTGAGAGCCGAGGGTAACAGCAGGGTGAGAGCCTCGTTTTATTTTTTTTATTAACTTTTGGTATCCCGACGACATGTCGATGACAACAGTTTTTTTTTTTAAAATTTTGATATAACCATTATATATTGCATCTCTTTTATTATAGCCCGAGCCCAAGACGAGACCACAGCCGAGACCACAGCCGAGCCACAGCTGAGCCACAGCGGAGACCACAGCCGAGCCACAGCCGAGACCACAGCTGATACGTACGGTATGTATTCCTTTTTTTTTAATTTTTTTTTCTTCTTATTTATGCTTTGTTGTAGCGTTTGGTTACTAGTTTAGTGATTGCAGCCGTATACATACTAGTATAGTGTTGCGGAATGTGAACTAGCCGTAGGATATTATATAACTAGCCGTAGGATATGGTTAGTATATATTGGACTAGCCGTAGGTATTGAACTAGCCGTAGGATATGGTTAGTATATATTGGTTAGTTTGGTTTTCGGCTTATATAACGGGCTTATGGTTTGTTTGGTTTTCGGCTTATGTTTCACAAGCTTAATTTTTATGGCTTATTTTGAAACTTTTTAACTTAAATAGTTTCAAAATAAGTAAAAAAAAATAAAAAAATAAGCAAGGTATGTATTAAGTAGGATATTCTGAAGGTTGCAAATATTAAACTAGTAAAAGAAAGAAAAAAAATAGTGTGATTTTAGAGTGTGTTTGTTAGTAACTATATAATTGTTTAACTTTAATTGTTTGGTTTTCAGCTTATATTTCATAATTGTTTATATTCTAATTGTTTAACTTAAAATATATGCTATTGTTAGACTTTTGTGAATATTTTAGGATTTTAGTGATTAATTTCGGAAAGTCCCCGTCCGAAGTTAATCATCCTATAGAAAACCCGTCCGGAATTAATTTATTAGAAATTAATTTCGGAAAGTCCCCTGTTTGGGACTGCTTTTTGAATGTTTTGTCTCATTTAGGATATGGATGTGTATAACTGATTTACTATTTGAGATTATTTCGACAGTGTTCCTCCTTTACTCCTACGAATATGTCCATCTTAATGCACATATTTGGGGAGTTGAGGGGAAATGCTGCCGAAATTTTCTCAAATAGTAAATCAGTTATACATATTCATATATGGGACGAATCATTCAAAGAGTGGGTTAGGATTGCCTTCCATAGTTGCGCTAGGTGAACAAAACAACTCGTAATCATTAATTAAGTGCATATAATAACCGATTGCATCATAAAAATGCAGTTATGATAATTGATAAGAGTTGGACCCGTATAGATCATCGTGGTTCAAAAGAATTTCTTGATGGTCTTGCCGCCTTCCTCCATCATTGCAAACCGTTATTGAATAGTTCCGGAAAAATAAAACCACATAGGTCAAAATGGGTGGGACCCAACTTATACACAATGGAAGGATCACGGTGAACCGGATCCTCCGAATAATGATCAAAATGCTATTCTTGATAACACAACACAACGTGAGATAAGTGACATGGGTGCGTGCCTAAATGATATTCTTGATATTCCTCCGAATAATGATCAAAATGCTATTCTTGATATTCCTTCGAATAATGAGCCGACTCACGGAAATATTGGCGAGACAAGTAACGAGCCTACTCAAGCAGCGACACCTCCTCTGCGTAACGAGTATGAAGAGTTACTTGCAAGTTCCAACCAGCCTCTGTACCCGGGTTGTGACTTTATGACAACATTGGATTTTATGGCAAAGTTTACACATCTCAAGGTCAGCGGTAAATGGAGTGATACTTCATTTAACAAAACGCTAAAATTTCTCCAGGAGGTATTTCCGCCCAGGTTAGGTTACAATCTCCCACCGTCATACTATCATATAAAGAAGACATTTAAAAAGGTCGGGTTAGGGTACGAGTCGATACATGCTTGTGAAAATGATTGCTTTCTATATCGGGGGGATGACGAAGATTTGGAGTATTGTCCGGTTTGCAAAACGCGTAGATGGAAAGACAATAAAACAACGGGGAAGAAAGTTCCTAACAAGGTGTTGCGTTACTTTCCTATCATTCCTAGACTACAACGTTTGTAAAAGTCTATTCACACTGCAAAACATATGACTTGGCATGCTACTGGAAAGTCTACGGACGGTAAGATGCAACACCCGGTTGATGGTGAAGCATGGCAGAAGTTTGACAATAAATATTCGGATTTTGCTATAGAACCACGAAACGTTCGATTAGGGTTGGCTGCTGATGGTTTCAATCCGTTCGGAAACCTTAGTCAGACTTACAGCATGTGGCCGGTTATATTAACAACATACAACTTGCCTCCGTGGTTATGCATGAAAGAGACTTCTTTGATGTTGACGTTGTTGATTCCTGGCCCTAAATCACCGGCGAAGGACATCGATGTTTACTTGAGGCCCTTGATTGATGACCTTGTGAAATTATGGAAAAAACCAGGTATCTTGACTATGGACGTTGCTACAGGCACTCAATTCCACATGAGAGCGATGCTTTTATGGACCATCAATGATTTTCCTGCTCGAAGTAGTTTGTCTGGTTGGCAAGGGCAAGGTTACTTCGCTTGCCCTACATGCAAAGTAGACACTCCGGCTACGCGTGTGATAAGCAAAACAGCTTATGTTGGTCATAGAAGATTCTTAAAAAAAAACCATAAATGGAGGAGGGACGATACTACATTCAGTGGTGAACCCGATCATAGAGAGCCTCCTAGAAAAGATACCAGAGTTGATATCTTGACTCAACTTGCGAAATTGCCCACACGTGTGCCGGGCAAACATCCGGATTATGGGGGTGGGAAGATAAAACGTAATCATGACGACGAGCTGAACTGGACTAAACGGTCTATCTTCTACGATCTTAAATATTGGTCTTTTCTTTCTCTACCACACAATTTAGAAGTCATGCATATCGAAAAAAATGTGTTAGAGAGTATCTTGAACACCTTGTTAATGAATGACAAATCTAAAGACACCGCGAAGACAAGACAAGATTTGGAAGCTCTGGGCATTCGACAGGAGTTGTGGTTCGGAAACAAAAAAAACGGGAAGTGCTCGAAGCCTCATGCAAAGTACTCCTTCACACCCGATAAAAGAAAACTCTTCTGTCAATACATCAAAACAGTTAAGCTACCAGATGGGTTCGGTTCCAAGTTCAAGTCAAAAGTGACCAAAGATGATAACAATATAACGGGCATGAAGTCTCATGACTGTCATATAATGATGCAACGGTTACTTCCTTATGGACTTCAGCAATACTTGGACGCACATACTTATACACCATTGATCGAGCTTTGTTTCTTCTTTAAGCAAATTTGCGCCCGAACTTTGATGGTGAAAGACATGGAGAAAGCTGAAGACCAGTTGATCAGTATTTTGTGCAGTCTCGAGCAAATATATCCTCCTGCTTTTTTTGACATTATGATTCACTTGGTTATGCATTTACCTGAAGAGGCTATTCAAGGCGGTCCTGTTTCATTCCGGTGGATGTATCCATTTGAAAGATACATGAAGAAGCTTAAAAACTATGTCCGAAATAAAGCTAAGCCGGAGGTTTCAATAGCGGAGGGTTATATTGCAGATGAAGCATTAACTTTCTGTTCTCGTTATTTTCGTGGTGTTGGGACAAATTTTAATCATCCCGCTGCATCTCAGGACCGTCCTCGCCCAACCAGTGATTTCCAGGTGTTCCGATCACTATGTACCAATTCTGGTAAAGAGACATTGATTAAGTTAGGTCTCCCAGAAATGAAGAGAGTGATATGGTATGTACTTCACAACAGTCCTGAGATCGACAAGTACATGGACGAGTTCGAGAGGTATGCGTTTATATTTTGAAATTTCTGTTTCCCAAGTTATCTTTTCGATTTATTCTAATATCATGAACATTTTCAGCGAATTTCCTAATATCGACATGCAACAAGCATTTCCGAGCTGGTTTGAGACGAAGGTAAACTTATTGTATGTATTTCCATGTATAAATAACGACTATTACTCATCTCCATCTATTCTTATCTTTTTTCATAGATCCGTAAACTTTACATAGCCGATGACCCAAGCTGTACTCCCGACTTATTCGCTTTGGCTTGTGGACCATCACCGACCCCAATCTCAGTCAACTCTTGCGTAGTCAACGGTGTGAGGTTTGTCGTACACAGCCGCGATATAAAACGTACAACTCAGAACAGCGGAATTTGTTCACCTGGTGAGAAGGAGAGAGAAATGTATTATGGTCAACTAGAAGATATTCTGGAGTTCGCATATTCCCAGTTCAAAGTTGTGTTGTTTCGAGTTAAGTGGTTTGATTTAAGCAACAAAAACCGTAGAGTCCAACGTTTTACCACTAGAAACAACATGACACAAATTTTGGCATGTAGCTATGCGTTCGAAGATCAACCTTACATTCTCGCAACACAAGCAAAACAAGTCTTCTACCTTGAAGATCCTGCCAGACGACCACTCCATTGGAAGGTCGTCCAAGAAGTAAATCACAACACAAACTGGGATGTCATCGTGGTAGAAGACGATGATGATGTGATACATGGCAACAACTCATCCGATCTCCAACTGTCTGCTAATTTGAATGATTTGGAACCTGGAACCTTAAATATCGATGGTGAATCAACGTTAGTTGAGGCACCACCACCACCAATCATTCCTGTTGATGACGACGATGGTTTTATTGATGATGAAGACGATGATCCTTATGATTTAGCATATTCTGATAATGAAGTCGCAAACAATTCTGATGATGAAGTTGAAGTTGTGACTAATGTTGTTTATGATAGTGATTTTGATTGTGCAGATTGATCTTAAAATGTAACTTGTAAAACGACACTTATTTTAATGAAATTGTTATGGATTGTTTAAAAGTGTATATTTCTTTTGAATGTGTATGTATTTGAATGTGTGCATGCTTATGTTAATTTGTTCCCGAATTTCTATATGTTACTCAACTTGTACTTTTACAGATGGCAGCAGCAGTTGCACGGAGTCATGGTGGTGACGGTGCCGATGATCCACCACCTTCCCCTACCCGTCAGATTGAGGGCGGGCACCATGCTAGTGGTAAGAATTTCTAGATTATATATATATATATATATATATATATATATATATATATATATATATATATATATATATATATATATATATACACACACATATTATGTATATATATAGATATATGTGTATATATATATATATACATATATCTATATAAGTTACTTTATGACGTTTTCACTCACTCCAATTGCAGGATCAGGGCGACCCCGCCGAGGAGGTCGGGCCAGGGGGGAGGCAGGGGTAGGGGAGGTCAGAATGGCGGTAGGCAACGACCACACGAAGAAAATAAGAATGTGAAGCTCAAGGCTGCCGTGAGACTTCGTGGCCTACAGTCTATTGACTTTGAGATTGGTGATAAGGGGACTTACACTCATGTGGGCCCGAACCAAGCATGGTTTGGCAATTACGTCGGCGAGCTCATTCGACAGCTGCCGCTACACTATGACACCTGGTACGATATAGAACCGGAGCTGACGGCTAACTTCCTTCCAAGCGTCGGGGTCAGTTATTTCATTTTCCTTTTATATATACTGTTATGTTACCGTGTTTATTTATTTAAATGTGAATATTTATTTAAATTTGTTTATTTATTTATATCTCTATATTTAATTATTTGAATGTGTACATTTATTAACATTTTTTTATTTATTTATATCTTTATATGAATTTTAACTATATTTGATTGCAGCGTATGTTCGATTTGGAGCGCCACCACACCAGACCGGAGTGGGAGACCATTCGGTCGGCGCTCACAGCATATTTCGCCACCCGATACCGTGACAATAAATATGATCTGAAACGCGATTACTTTACGAGAAAGGGTGGGGCTGCGAGAGTGGACGAGATCAGAAGAAATCCTCCTCCGAACTTGGAACCGGCTGAGTGGAACACGTATGTCAACCAGTACATGACGGAGAAGGCCCAGACACGATCGGCTGTGAACAAAGAGAATAGAAAGAAGAACAAGATTCTCAGCCGCCACGGTTCGAAATCATTTGCCGCATCTCGACACGAATATGTAAGACACATTTTATTTTTATAAGATTATTTAATTTTAATAATATATTAATTAAAAGTATTTATACTAAATAAAATATATATGGTGTTTGATTAGTCATTTTAATTTGTTTCATCCTATATGCATGTGTATATATTTATACAGTTCGAGAACAGCGAGGACCACCGGTATCCGTCCATGTTCGATACCTATCTTGACACCCACTTTAAGAATGGTGTTTGGTTGCAGGACGAGGCTCGTGCTCGGTTTGTAAGTATCGTTATTTATTTATTTATTTATTTATTTTTTCCAAACACGCACTTAGTGATTTATTGAAACATAATCTAGTAATTAACCCGACTAATATATTAATTTTCTCATTTTTTTTCAACTACACAGGAAGAGATGGTCCGACTACGGGAGCCTAGATCCGATATGCCGGCAGACGAGCCGTGCCTCACGGAGGAGGAGATATTTGCTCGGGTAATCGGGGGCAAGCAGCGTGGTCATATACCCGGCATCGGCAAGGTGGTACCCTTCTTGAAGAGGCCACGGGTAGACTTGCCGCCTCCAGCTCCACCAGGTATTTAAAGTTGGATAATCTTATGTATTGAAATGACCGTTTTTAAATTTTGATTATTTCGTTTATAGGTATTTAAAGTTGGATAATCTTATGTATTGAAATGACCGTTTTTAAATTTTGATTATTTCGTTTATAGGTATTTAAAGTTGGATAATCTTATGTATTGAAATGACCGTTTTTAAATTTTGATTATTTCGTTTATAGGTACGTCCGAGCTTGACAGGAAGCTTGCTGAAGCTCAGAAGAAGATTGATGAATTTAAAACGATAGTGGATGAAGCTAAGAAAGAGAAGGAGAAAGAAAGAAAGAAAGCCAAGAAAACCGAGAAGCAGCTTGAGTTGTTGACACGTTTTGTCTCGACAAACCCAACATGGGAGGCGTTTATTAGCCAGAGTGGTTCTCGTCATGCAGCTGGAGGCGGCGCAAGCGCTCCAGCTAAGGGCTCAGGCGGCGAGAGTGGCTCTGGCAGCGAGAGTGGATCTCACAGCGGGAGTTCTGATGATGATCAGGATGACGACGAGGGGCTGTATGACGACGATGGGCTGTAGAGGTATTATTTTGTGTTGTTTTGTCTTTGGAACTATGTCCGGACGACCCCAATCTTATTATCTTTGAACACTTAGGATATTGCAACATTTGTAGATATAGTAGCTACATTTAGCGATTATAACACCCGTTTTGTAAACTTTATGATGTATTTTGAGAGTGTTATAAAGTTTATGGCCGTTTTGTAAAGTTTATTAATTGTTTAGTGGTTATATATAACCGTTTTAGCCGTTATAAACTTTATAGTCGTTTTAGCCATTGTTTTGTGTTGGAATGTGTTGTTATGAGAGCAGGACATGAAACTGGAATTGGTAGATTTTTGCTGCACAATTTTGCGGCAAAAATCTGGGCAGGGCAGCTGCGCAGGCTGCAGTGCAGCTGCAGTATAACTTCTTGCCGACTACATGTCGTCGGCAATATTAACTATTTTCAAACGGTGCCGACTACAGGGCGTCGGCATAATAACGCAAATGGTGACGAATTTCAAACGGTACCGACTATATGACGTCGGCAATATAACACACATATTAACTATTTTCAAACCGTGCCGACTACAAGTCGTCGGCATAATAACGCACGTGGTGACTAATTTCAAACGGTACCGACTATATGTCGTCGGCATCATTTTACAAAAATTTGACTTTCGTTGACTAAATTAAGGTAATTTAATTAATGCGTTAAATAATTATTACATTACCGACGACCTGACGTCGGTAACAAAATGTCGGACACACCCATTCGTTTGACCAAAAATCGTGTGGGTCCCGCACTGTCGTCGGCGTTATTCGTCGGTAGGGACGTTGCCGACGCGGCTCTGTCGACTAGTTGTTGCCGACGACATGACGTCGAGAAGGTATGTTGCCGACGTCATGACGTCGGCACGGTTAAAAAAAAGTCGACGCCAGAGGTTGCCATTGTACTAGTGAGACCGAAAATGTAAGAACACATGTGTCTGGTGAAAAACGTGAAAGTCAACATCAATTATAAACAACTACTATACTGTAATAATCATTTGCCTAAAAGGCTAAAATGATACATGGTTGTCATAAATCAGTACGCTTTTCATATTAGATGAAAAAAAGTATAGAGCCGAGAATTGTTGGAACAACGCTGGCCAAACTGTAGTCCCTAGCAAACTGCTCCATTACTCTCCCTTGGTCGAAAGTTATGTCAATTTGAAGATGATTACCATATAAACCAACTCCAAGAATTTATGTCGACCAAAACCAGAGTTTGATCTTGTCAAAAGTAATCTGTTCAATGCATCTTTCAAGACACGTGCGTGTGCTGTTTACTTATTACTATTGCTGTTTTGAAAAGTAGTACTTAGAAATTAAGGGGAAACTTCAGAAGTCAAAACTTGGGTTGTGGTCATCATCATCTACTTTTCTAATCCTTCATGAGATCAACTTAAAAGTCATTTTCCTTTAGCCTGTTTTTCTAGGAGTGAGTCCCACAAGTGACTTGAGACTTTGGGTCAACGCAACGCGTTTCATCTAAATTTGATACTGGAACTGTTTCATTCTGTCATAACTCAAAGTAACGCTATATTCACAATGAAAAGAAATGGTATTTCTAGTATGCACTTGGGCATGCTAGTAATTCTAGTTTGCTTTGTTTCAAGCAAAGCCGTTCACTCAGATATCGAATGCCTAAGATCCATTAAAAACACCCTGGAAGACCCTGAGAATCTTTTATCTTCCTGGGATTTCAGCAATAGTACTGAAGGTTTCGTATGTAGATTTACTGGTATCGAATGTTGGCACCCTGATGAGAGCAGGGTTCTAAATATACACCTATCAGACATGGGTCTTAGAGGACCATTTCCAATGGGCTTAAAAAACTGCACCAGCTTAACGGCATTAGATCTTTCTAGCAACAAACTTACAGGACCCATTCCTTATAATCTTTCTGATGTTTTAGGTTTCGTTATGTCCCTCAATCTCTCCATCAACAATTTCTCAGGTCCAATTCCACCAAGTATTGGCAATTGCAGCTTTCTTAGTGTTCTAAGGCTAAATAACAACCACCTAACTGATTAACAATTTCTTTGTTTTCTTTTCCATTAACTTTGGTGGCACCACAAGGTTCTTGGACCGTGGGCAATTTTCAAGTTTAAGATACAAAGTTAAGAAAAACCAAAGGATGAGGATCAATTTTTGTTTAGTTTACAAAATATAGAGATTTTAGACGCCAATATTAGTTAATGTGATGAATTTTGTTTTAGATATGAAGGTGTCATGCAGATAACATGAACAAAAGGGAAAGATGATTACCCGGATCGATGCAACAACTACAAGGATTTACCGCGTCCTTAACTCAAGTTTGATCTCGTCAAAAGAAATGTGTTTCGGTAAAAAAAAAAAAAAAAGTCACTACTAAATAGTAAATACATTTATGAAAAATTCTCAATTATATATGTTAACTTAGCTATAAGGTTTTTAGCGTGTAATTGTGGAAAGTAGTACTATTTAGAAAATAGGGAGAGACTTTAGAAGTCAATGTTGGGGTTGGGGTCATCGATCATCTTCACATTTTCTAACCCTTTAACAACGTTATTGCTATTGACTTAAAAGTCATTTTCCGTTAACCTGTTTTTCCAGGCCGGGAATGAGTCCCACAACTGAGGAGACTTCGGGTCAACATGCACAACACGTTTCATATACATTAATATAAAAAATGTATGCACTATGTCATCATGCAAAATTATATTCACAATGAAAAGTAACGGTATTTCTAGTATCCACTTGGGCTTGCTAGTAATTCTAATTTGCTTTGTTTCAAGCAATGCCGTTCAGTCAGATATCGATTGCCTAAGATCCATCAAAAACACCCTTAAAGACCCTGAGAATTTTTTATCTTCCTGGGATTTCAACAACAATACTGAAGGTTTCATATGTAAATTTACTGGTATCGAATGTTGGCACCCTGATGAGAGCAAGGTTCTGAATGTTCACCTATCAGACATGGGACTTAGAGGGCCATTTCCAATGGGCTTAAAAAACTGCACCAGCTTAACTGGATTAGATCTTTCTAGCAATAAACTCACAGGACCAATTCCTTATAATTTTTCAGATGTTTTAGGTTTTCTTGTGTCCGTCGATCTCTCCAGCAACAATCTCTCAGGTCCAATTCCACCAAGTATTGGCAAGTGCAGCAACGTTAATGTTCTAAGGCTAAATAACAACCTCCTAACAGGAGAAATCCCTCCGGAATTGGGTGCACTTAACCGCATCAAAGAATTTAGTGTTGCTAACAATAGATTAATAGGAGAAGTACCCTTCTTCGGCATTAATTGTGCTGCCCCTGCATCTAGCTATGCAGGCAACCCAGGACTTTGTGGAGGTCCTTTGAGACGCTGCAAGAAAGAGAGACATGAAGATCTCTTTTTTTCAGGGTTTGAGGTTGGATTTCCTGTTTCTACAGTCATAACTATGTTGTTTACGTTCTACTGTTTGCCTACACTGTCTATGAGCAACACGACACTGTATCGCATGATCAAGAAAATAAAGGGAAGAAGCAATCACCTAATTCCAGAAACACCCCTAATCATATTTGCAGAGAATTTTGGAAGTGAAGCGAGCAAGGAAAAATCCTCTCCCTTTACTCTCTCTAACTCCCATTGGTAATACTTTCCATGTGTAAATGAAAATTATGGTTTATTTAAAAGGCGTAAAATAATAAATTTACATTTGCTTAAAAGTAAATTTTAAGATTTTAACCAAATGATGTAAAATGTAGTTAAAATAAAATATGTGTCTCTGTGTACATGTAAGTATGAAAATTATTACTAATATGTAATTATTCTTTATCACACAGATAAGTAACATGGAAAAGTTTATATGTCGAATGAGTTTGGAGGAACTTAATATGGCCACCAATAGTTTTGACAATAAAAAAGTAATCGGCCATGGAAACATGGGGATCATGTACAAGGCTATGTTTCCAAATGGTTTGCTGCTTGCAGTCAAGAGGCTTCATAAGTTCGAGAGTTTTGAGAAAGAATTCTTATTAGAAATAGAAATTTTAGGAAGACTAAGGCATATAAATTTAGTACCATTGCTAGGTTTTTGCTATGAAAGGGAAAAGAAATTTCTAGTATACAGATACACGTGTAACGGCACCCTCCATCAATGGCTACATTTTAGGCCACAAGTAGAGGGTAAGAAGATGGGCTGGCCTTTAAGATTTAAGATAGCAATAGGAATAGCACGAGGACTTACATGGCTACATCACAACAACGTCCTCCGAGTGGCCCATCTCAAAATCAGCTCAAGATGTATCTTACTAGATGATAAATTTGAGCCCAAGATATCAAACTTCGGTAACTCAAATATCTTGATGAACACAAGTGGTATCCCTTCAAGTGGTTGCACTTTTGTGGTTCCAGATGCTGGTCCTAGTCCTTACAAAGAGGATGTTTATCAATTTAGGATTTTGTTGCATGAGTTGGTTACAGGTAGAGAACCATCTACTTGGATCAACTCCCTGACCGATTGTAGCAGGGAAGCAATTATGATTGATGAAAGTTTAATGGGGCAAGGATTCGACGAGGAAATACGTGAAACGCTAAAAGTGGCAGATAAGTGCATTAGAGCACAAATAGATGGGGAAATATACATGCTTCAAGTGTATCAAGAAATGCATGCCATTCGAATCTCAAGGAACAAAATATCAGTTGATTTATGTATGAATATAGAAGATACCTAGAGAGGTGTGTAGCACCACGCACTAAATCTATACGCGTATTCATAAGATATCCAAGAACCTCCTGCTGCGTTTTCTAGTAGTGTATAATCAGTATGTACTTTCTAGTGTAACGGGTATAATGAAAATAAATTCTTATTGTATGATACATAGAGGTCAAATAATCAATTTCAGATAATCAGATTTGGGATTGCATTTTCAAAATTAGATTATGCTGATAATCACTTTTTCTGCCGCGATAGTAATTATAATAATTACTTACAAGATGCAATCTAGAACTCTTCTTAGTAGGTAGCTCCAACTAAACAAATGTTCGTAACATCATTACATACTCCAGCTGCTGACTGTGATTAATATGAACAACAATTAAAAACAAAGGTTAAATTTATGTAAAATTTTATTAATTGGAGACAAAGTACATACCATACCGCCATACGCCATGCTTTGTGTTATGATCAGATTTCTGACGTTGATTTCTATATTAGGGAGTGCAAATTTGAAGGTGAAGTTGGGTAAATAGCGGCATTTTGCGGGTTTCTTGTTTTGCGAAGAAAATAGCAACAAATATTTTCTAAGTATTATTTTGATCTGTAAATTTAAAATATGGGGTAAATTGCAAAAATGGTCAATAACGTATCGCGAAATTGCAAAAAAGTCACCGAGTCATAAAGGCGTGCAAAATTGCCACTAACGTTTCGGATAAGTGCAAACTAGCCACCGAGAGTGTTTTTCCGTTAGTTTCCTCATTGTTGATACAAAAGTTGGGCTTACCTTGTTCGTACTCCTGCTCTCGTACCAATTAGAACTTTAGTGCTTGTGAAACCTGCGCACTAAGAAAGTAAACAACACCGTTAGACTTATCGTGGGATTGTCTCCCACGATTAGACTCCGGCGTGAGAGTAAGTAATCGGTTTTAGGGTTTGTAGAAGAGTTAGGGATTGTGTAAATTGTACCTTTGAATGAGAATATATCATTCTATATATAGGGCGAGGAAACCGTGTAGGTTTCTTGCCCCTTACTCTTCGCACTCGTGGTGCTTATCTTAGGTAACGATATCTATCCGTGAATAGAGAATCCTTATCCCTTAATTATACGTACCGGTTGGGCTTTGGGCTTCATGAGCCCAAGCCATATGTATTAGAGGCCCAAGTCATTTGTCATGATAACCCACTCGTGGTGGGTTTGGGCTTAGTAATGTCCATAATTTGGGCTCGTGGCCCAACTATAGGATATACGTCATCATGTCCCCCCAGTCTAGTATGCGTGGCACATAGCCACGGGTACTAGACTAAAGGAACGAGCGGTAAGCGTGGCGGGAAGAAATTAAATATTTCCCGCCCAAATGATAGGAACAATGAACCTAGTCCCAAATATCCCAAGGTGTGCCTCGAGAAACGGGGGAGCTATCCACGTGTGTCTCGGGAAAAGGGGAAAAGTGCTTGTACTCTTCACCTCCCAGCCACACGTTCGTGAGTGGATTCCACGTGGCGTCCCATTTAGGGTTTCTTAGTCTCTTATATAAAGTACCGCCCCCATTTCACTGTGTTTCACACAGTTAAAACGTTTTTTCACCATTTGCAAATTTTTCGAAAGCGTTGTCTCTCCTTGATATTCTGTATACGCTAGGTAACTGCGCGTGCGTAATATTTTAGCAAAACTTATTTACAAAATGGTTGTTGCGCAGTTAGATGAGTTTCGCTTCTTGATGGACGAGGATGACGTACGTCAGTTTGCTTCTGACTATTTCATT
Organism: Artemisia argyi; assembly: GCA_030686995.1. Classification (NCBI taxonomy): domain Eukaryota; kingdom Viridiplantae; phylum Streptophyta; class Magnoliopsida; order Asterales; family Asteraceae; genus Artemisia; species Artemisia argyi. The sequence continues at coordinate 166,353,022 of CM060695.1, forward strand.
CCTCTAGACGTCCATCCGGAGGCCCCCGATGTTGACGCGTGTATAGCTGACATCCCCGATGGGAAGATAGGTTTATACACGCGCTTTTTTGACTATACGAATTATCGTATACCCATTTCAATGTTTTTGAGCAATTTGCTCAATCACTATCAGCTCCATATATCGCAGTTGCACGAAGATATCGAATTTTGAGATTAACTGTCGGTTGCTTGCCATTAACCCGACTGTCGATCTGTTCCGCGTGTTTTACCATTCTACGTGGGCGAATGGATGGGTCTCATTTGCCAAGCGCGCCGGTAACCTTCAATGCTATACCGTTAAGGTAGATTCGTTAAGGCATTGGAGGGAACACTTTTTCTGGGTAGATGATGTGGTTTTTCCATCACGGTTTGGGTTCTATGCCCAAGGGACGCTGCCGAGGGATGAGCGTCCTGTCCCTGGTTCGTACAGCCTTGGGGATGCGGATACTATTGATAGTAACCGTATTCCCATTAACTCCTATCCTGAGGAGTTTTTGGTGCACATGGGGCTTAGTCGCAATTATTTTGATGGCACTGGGGAGGTTCCAACCTTCATTGATGAGATTAGCCAGGGTGGGTGCTCATCCTTTCTTGCCTTTGCCTCTAGGATGTAAGTATTTGTTTTAAATAACTAAGTTGTCCTTGTTATTTGTTGTTGTTCTTCGCAGAGATGGATTTGTTCGCGTTCGTGAAGTTGAAGGAGCCCAAGCGTGCGACCATAGGAGTGCGTCCTTTGAGGGTTGGCGAGCAGCCTATTTTAGAGGCGACGGACGGGCACCTAACGGTGTATGGGCCTGCTAATCGTCTGAGCTCGCCACCTGTAGCTGTGTATGTGCCACCAGTACAGAGTGTTCCTCCCACTAGAGAGCCGTCTCACGCGGAGGAAGAGACGCATGCGGAGTCATCTGATAGTGTGGAGATTGTGGAAGTCCGTAGAGAGAAGCGCAAGGAAGCGTCTTCTGGTAGTTATGTTGGTACCTCCAAAAGAAGGCGCCGTCTGATTGGTGAGGATGAGTTGGATGCACCAGATGAGACGTCTGCTACTAGTGCGCAGAAGAATCAGGACAGATCTCCACCACTTGTGTAAGTGTTTGTGCTTGTAATCTTCTTTATTTGGCGTATTCGCATACTAATTACATCCTCTTTTATTTCACAGGGACTATGCTGCAGGGGGTGATGCGGCTTTTGCTGATCATGCCGCATCGCCTAAGGTTGCAGATGTGGAGGAGCCTTTGAAGGCTATGGCGCAGATGTCTGCGCGGGAGTTGGTTGAGGAGCTTGCTGGTGTTGCTACTCGCCAAGCTGAGTTGGTTACTCAGCTGAAGGCGCGGACCGTCGTTGAAGGAGGTAGCCTTGCTCAGAGGGATGAGCAGATTGCGCAACTCAAAGCGCAATTGGCGGAGGCTCAGGCGGAGGTGTTGGCTGCCGATGAGCGCGCACAGAAGGCAGCTGAGGAAAAGCTGGTAGTGTTGGCTGAACTACAGCGCGAACGTGGGGTGTCGCAGCAATATAAGGCTGACCTTGCGTGGGGGGTAAAATATCTCGAAGAGAGAAAGAACGAGCTCTGCGGTCAGCTTGCTCAGTTTGGCAAGCAGATAGAGGACTCTGTGGAGGCGCAGGAAGAGAAGCTGCGCCGTCTCAGCATAGAGTATGATGAGGAGCTGTATCCTCATATGATGTCGACTATTGCCGAGCGCAGGTATTTGTTGTACCGCAACTTCTTCATATGTTTTGCGTTTCTTTTCTAATGCCTTTGTCGTTATTTTCGCAGGTGGTTGATCAGCCATGGCTTGCGCTTGGCTGCCATGGGGACTCTGGAGTCCATAGAGGTTGTGAGTGCCTTTGGGAGGGTTTTGGAGTGCGCCGTTGCTCGTGGCAAGGCGCAGGCCGTTGAAGAGTTGGCTGAGGCGCAACTTCTTAAGGTATCTCCTTCTGAGGTTCCTGAGTATAGGGCTGATGCATACGACGAGCTTGTGCAGGCAATGGAGAAGATGAGGCTCTTTGAGCTTCCCTACATTGCGCAGCTGGAGCGCGACCAAGATTATCCTATCCGAGTGATCATGCAGGGGTTAACACTTGGGAGGCATATAGCCGAGAATGCAGAGGCCGAGGCTGATTTCTTCTTAAAGCCTGATGAATCCCAACTGCAAGTTCCAGTTTTTGCGCGGCCGCGTGATATCCTGAACCCCTTCGCTCTTGAAGCGGAGGTGCCACTGAAGGAAGTTTTGGAGCGCCATGAAGAGAGGGCAGCAAAGAAGAAAGGTCTTAAAGGGAAGGCCACTCTCTGCGGCGTGGGTGCTGCGCATCTTCCGAGGTCGGATGGCATTGCGGTCAGTGTGGCGACAGTGTCACAAAGAGATGCGCTGTTGTTGAAGAAGCTTCAGGAGGCGGGAAGCTCAGCTGTGCCAGAGCCTTCTACAAAGCGCGTCCATAGTGTATAGGTGTTGATAACTCGTAGTTATAGCTTTTGTAAAAAACTTGTAGTTTTTAGTAAATAAAGTTATTGAGCTCTTTTGTGCACATATGTTGTTTTTGTACTTAGATTTTTTCATGCCTTCATCACGTGAAAGATTTTATCTAAAGTAACAAACGTGAAAGTAATATCTTGTATTTGAGCCCAAAAGATGTGTTAAGTTCGTGACTTAGGTAACGTTCGCGGTCCATAACTTGAACCAACGTGCGAGTAAATATGTAGCATACTACGTTTATCATTTTTTGGTAACCAAGTGTCTTGGTTTATTAATTCGTTTTCAACTTGTTGTTGCACATTCGTTGTGAGATGGTACTAAAGTCATGAGCTTGTATGAAGTTAGTGTACGAACTTAGCAGTCAATTGTTTTGAATCCATGTGGTGGAGTGCAGCGTGCTGCGAGTTCCACTACGTAAGAGTCAATTGTCTTGAGTCCATGTTTTGTTAAACGCGCACCGTGTGCAATAAAGTGCATCCATCGTGGGATGTACTTATGAACTTACTCCAACCTCGTGGTAATAAGGTGTTTAACAAGGATGCGTGATCCGATGTTGATGGGTTTGCAACCCTCTTACTCAACGAGTACTTTAGTAGGTTTACTCATCCTGTCTGCCCTCGTGTGGTCTTAATATGTGCATGCACGCCATGTAGGCAAAAATATAAACAGAATTGAAACATAAATAGATAATGTAAGCAATAATGTTGAAATGTGTTGTGGAGTTAGCTAAAAACCACAACGTTTTATTAATTGTTGTGATTGCAGAAATAACAATTTCCTAAGAAAAAGAAAGAAAAAATAAATACACCAACTGTAAACCCGAAATTTTAAAACTTATTAAGTACCCAAAATACCCCGCTGATTTAAACTTTTGAAAGAGGTTTAATGATCCAAGACATAGCAATATATTATAACCTAAATATATTAATGTTGGCACACTCGTTCTCTCTCTTGTCCATCACACGTTACACAAGTTAAAGGGACCTAGTGTAATTTAACATTTTCACAAAACATATTACATTCCTAAATAATAACATCATGTAACATATTAAGTTGACCCATTCTCAAGCCTTGGTCCACGTTTCAACTAAAGATATTATACCGAAATTAATATGGGAGCAAGAATCACGGCAACCTTCCCATATTATAATTCCCTATCCATTTATTTTTAACAACCAAATATCACACAATATATGCCTCGAGAATGGATCAGATTTGAAAATATGAAAATAGGAATTAGTCTCCCACCCTCCCATTGGACTCGACATTCACTCTCCCATATTCCACTTTTATATCTTAAACCGTACAACACATAACAACTTACATAAAACCCTAAAATCAAACACACACACAACCGGCGGCTGCTACTTTCTTGCCCTTTTTCCGTTCAACTCGAGGCAAGTTAAGGGTGCTTGATCGTGGTGTTAGTGGTGGTCTGATCGTGTGGTTACAAATGTTCGAAGGGTTGTTTTTGTCTACTGTTCCGCTAGATATTGGCATTCGACATGGTGGTTGTTGCCTTGCTTCGACACGCAATGAGGGTATGGTATTAAAGCCTTGTTCGATATCTCCTTGACTATTTCTTTTTCAAACGTATGCTTGTTTTCTATTCGGCTAATATCACTTGTTTAGAATCGGTTAAAAGATCACATAATATCAAGCGAGACCTCACATAAAATAACGATAAATCAAACCTATATAATCGACTAGACATTGGTGATCATACTCTGCTATTTTGGATGTTGGTGGTCGACCCTAAAACTGTTTTAAACTCTACTTGTAATCGTTTGACACAAGACTTAGAACATGACAGTTGATTTTCGAATGACATAAACAAATAAGGAACCCATAACTTGTTTCATTCGAATGGCTAAAAGAGATTTAATGAAGTGATTTTTTCATACATAATCGATAAATCACGGGTCTTAAACGTATTGATCATGTGAACATGTGAATTAAATAACATGATATACTGTATATTGAAGCTATCGACGTTAAGATTTAGAAGAGAACGCTATCGTTAGAGAACTTGACACTCTATGAATGAAGATGAAACTATAACTCATGTGTCGACTTTAGTTGGAATTACTTTTCTTTAACCTGTTGTGATATATGCGTTGATCTGGTCATCTAATACCACTTTTATGTTGTCTAAATATACATTCTAAAACTAGTTTATCAACTTGAATAATAAAAGAAAAGGGCATGCATGTGTTATACGTATGCATGGAACCAAGTTTTGGTAATTTTGTGTTTTATATTATTTTGGTACGTGCATATATGTATTTCAAATCAAAGGAGCTCAAGGTTAGTATTTGAAAAAAAAAATGAATTAGCTACTTGTATTTGGGTGTAAATGCATGACCTGGTGTAAAGTTTTATGAGTCGAGTATGCTTTTGTCTCGCTAATGGTTTTGGCTTGTGGTAATGTGTCGTGTATATACATGGATGTGAGTCGTGTGGGTATACATGTGAATAAATGTATTTTTGGTCGTCGCGGTCTAAAATGATGTCAAAAGTACTTTAATATAATTTATGAAATGGCGGAGTCCTAAAATGTCATTATTAAGCTAATTTACATTTTAATCCTAGAATAAATTAATTGACATAATTAAACCTTAAGTTTTAATCAGTGTTGCAAAAATCGGCTGAGGCGGCCTATTAATCGGCCTCGGCCCTGGAACTTGTAGGAAATTACAAGGTAATCGGCCGATTAATCGGCCGAGTCAAGAAAATCGGCCGATTAATCGGCCAAAAATCGCAACTCGGCCCCCGACCGCCTCGGGACCGATTCACGATTTTTGCAACATTGGTTTTAATAATTTACAACTATGACCCTGAACCTTATTAAATTGACATATTAATCCCAAACTATTATATTGGTCATTTGAACTCTTAAATACATTTAAATTGTCAATTAAAACAAGTATTAAATTGCTATTTCGGGAGACTTACTAAATATGGGAACTTGCTAATTTGGGACACTTGCTAAAAGTAAAAAGTTACTAAAAATGCCAAGCCGACTAGAACGAGTAATCTGATTTGAATAAGTTATTAATAATAAGCCGACCATTATTACGTGTAGATTCGCTGAAGAAGGAGTAACTCCCGATCTTTATGATGTGTTTGCATTTGCGGTCTAAGGTACAGACATTCTGTACTCTTTCAGTAAGAGTACAACTATTTCTCTCATAACACTTCTCTCTCTCTTTTACATTACTTGATATTAACCCTTGATATTGACCCTTGATATTGAACCCTTGATATTGAACCTTATCTTGAACCTTAACATTGAACCTTGACTTGAACCTTTGATTATGACTTGACCACTTGTACTTGATATTGAACCTTGACCCTTGACCCTTCAGTATTTTACCCAGGAGCTACTTGTTGTGGAGTAGCCACAACCATAGCATTGATGCACCAATGTTATGTACTCTAGTATAGTTGGAGAGATGTACTACACCGTCCCTGATACTTGTTATCAACTGCTGCTATGATTATTATTACTGGCCTGCAGGGGCGTATGGATGCATCCTAGTCGTGACTTGTCTTGTTATTTGCTTGGGCTACGGCCATCTTGATTATGACTTGGACTACATGATATATTACTTGGTGACTGGGCTTGTGTGCATTGCAGCCCCTCACATCTTGGGAGTTCGCGACTCCAATCTTGGGATACTTGACTTGATACTTGTGTGCCTGGGGGTTAAATACTGATAGCCTTGACACTTGACACTTGATACCTAATACTTGATACTTAACACTTGATACTTGACACTTACTAACTCTTGATACTTGACCCGTATTAATTCTTGAGAACCGTGAAACTTGTTAAACCTGGATACTAAACTTGTTAATCCTTGCTATTACACTTGATGATTCTTGATACTTAACCTTGGTGACTTTTCATACTTAACCTTGATAGCCCTTTGGTATACCTTGTGACACCATATGAAATTTCAATTCGTACTCTCTTGTCTTATTACTTGATGTGCTTGTTATCTTCATATCTGTTCACTGAGCTTTTTATGCTCAGCCGCGTTTTCTTTTCCATGCGGCAAGTACTTAAGCTAGGATGCGGGGTTTATCTTTGGGGACGAGAGATTGTGGACCAACCTTAGAGTTATTTTAAATAATGGACTTTGTTTTATTATCGTATATTCCTTATTTTGGAATTCGTTTGTAACTTTTGTACTCATTGTATTGTTAAAGTATTAAGCTTGTGTTTTGCTCTGTTGGACACTATTTATTGTGATATCTTTACCCTTGATGGGTTGGGGTGTTACAATTTATGGTATCAGAGACAAGGCTGACGACTTATAATACATAACCTGGACCTGTGAGTTTTGGACCATTAGGTTTCCACTGTAGGAACATTGATGAACACCTTGCAAACTTGATTTAGGATTCTTCCCTGTGCGAACTTAAGTTTAAACCTGTGAGGATTTGGGTAGATATTAGGCCTCCTTTGGCATACTTTTCCCTTTCGTGTTTAGTCTTGATTCCTTATTCGGATCAATTGGTAACCGTTCAGATGGTTAAATCTCATCGCTCTGGACCACCTGACAAAAACCCGAAGAAAATTGTGACTCATGCCATTAAGGATACCTCAAGACAGATCCAGCGCGTAAGAAGGAGTAAGGGAACTACTGTTAATGCTACGGGCTACCAGAAGGTGGATGAAAAGGAGAAAGAGAAGTATGAAACTAAAACAAATGATAACAAAAGTATTGGCACCAAGTCTTACAGAAAGTGCCATGAGTCGGTGGAAGAAGAAGAGAGAGATCACAAAAGTGGTTTTGCTAGCCGCCTTTTGCCGCAACATGAGAATAACATGAATGGCTGGTTTAGTGAAAGAGAGGAGGAGAAAGAAGAGAATGATGTAGACTCCGATCTAGAGTCTACGGCGACCAGCCGTTATAATCCAAGTTGAATGAAGGGAATTTGTAATCATGAACTAGTTTCTTTTACTCTTCTGTTTAGTCTATATTAGACTTCATATTTCATTTCCATTTCCAAGTTACTCTCATAGTATTAAAATTTTGAATTAAGTTTCCCTCCTGTGCGTTTTGTTATGGCAATCTTGTTTGTGTCCATCAGTTAATTGTTATGAGAATCTTTATGATTTTGGAAGTATTGGTACGATAGTTTTGCACCCTAAATTGATTGACCTGATAGATTCTGTTACTTTCGGATAATTCACATCCTTCTATTTTGACTCCATTGACGGTGTTAGCAACTAGTGTTCCACGCACATCACTTTGACAACAATACAATGCTCGCATTCGCAATGAGGCACAAAATCCCAACCTCCTTGAATGGTTAACTTATCTACCTAAAGACTTTTGATAAACCTTGCACTTGATCCTAATTCGTGAATTGCCCGTCTGGTTTGGCAAATGCAGTTGTTATACAATTCTGTTTACCTTTGACATGATTTTGGACCTACCTTGGAAGATCCGTTCCCGATGGCTTCATTTGAAAGACTGAAGAAACAAATAAAAGAACTTCTAAGAAATGAGTTTACTAACCGAGAGTAAGCCCGTGAAGTAGATCAGTTTTATTGGTGAAGAAGAGGAGAGACGACGTAGGGTGAACGTGAAGGTTCCTTAAAATGATTTTGAAGCCGTTTTTGTATTCATAATAATAAGTAAACGATTCCAATTGTATTGGCTATCACGTCAACTATTCCATTGTATATGGTGAGATTGTGTTTTCGTGAATATTTGGAAGAATTGTGTAGTATGACATTGTGGTATGTTTTGAAATTGAGTTATGAGTTGAGGTTATTTTTCGAATCGCCTTCCATAATTGTGAAGACTACTATGACGGTTAGTGACGTTAATAGTATTAGCTAAAGCTATGACCATTTTGTGAATCTGATAAATATCGTTTTCTCGTGAGTACTTGGACAAACAGTGATGGTATGATGTAATAGTACATTCGGAGACGAGAAAGGACATGGAAACTATTTTGTACCTTGTTAGAAATTTGGCGACCATTTGTGCATTTTGGGAGATTGAAAATTGTTGGACAAACGATGTTCTTATATTAGAATAGCTCTTTAAATTCCGCAAAATCTGAAACTATCACCAATTGATCAAGATCGACAATAAACCTGAAAAGCTAGTCTTTGAATCTTATGGAAGAATCTTGGAAGATGCTTACCAATTTGCATCAACTAGAAACTTATGAGAATATTAACTTCACTGCCTGACCTGGAATTGACAACAACAGTGACTACCATGAAGAGGGAAGACACTCCTTACAAGGCAGAAGTATTGGTGATGCAGGGAACAAGAGCTAGTCAAAGTGGCGAACCTGGAGCTGATGAAGACATGCAGTCTCACTTCCTTATTCATTTTGGTTGAACTAAGATGAATTAAGAGCGGAAGCAGACTGGATGAGGAAGAGATTTAAATATCATGTCAGGAATTCACATTTTTGTTTCACTTCCAGATTGATAGACAAAAGAAGACAGATTACTTGGACTTGGAGAGATTTGATGTTTCGAATGGGTGGTTTTTGGAACAAACCCTTTTGTTGTTTAGATAAGTTGATTCTATGAAGGATGAAGTAAATGATGACTAATGCCCACTCTCGTTAATTTCTTGAGTTTCATTACCTAGTAATATGATCTTTGGATGATTTAGGTTCTCCAATATCATCTATGTTTCGTGTTCATTCTGCGTATGCTTGATATTGGTCTTGTTTTGGAAATTTTGGCGAATTTCGGGAAGATTGATGCTTTTGAGACGACGTACGTTGATTGCTGATATGTTAGATTTTTGTTACTCTTGCAAATAGTTTTGTTTTCCTTTAGTTATTTATTGAGACTTCCGTTGTTATGTTATTAAATGTTCCTCTTGGTTATGATGCTTGATTTCGGTTGACCTCTTGGATGATAGAAGTAATAGGTAAACTAAGGTTGGCTTGTTTGTTTACGACTCGTGATAAAATATGACCATCATGAGGGCATATTTATATGATGCTAGTATTATGACGCCTGGCCAACGTGATAATACTTACATCATATAACGTGCATTTATTGTGGTCATAGGATATCTCGGGGAGTATCTAAGAAGTTTAGAATTTGATCTCCCTTGAATTTTCTGCGACTTGTGAGACTTTAGGTTCATTCTACCTATGCGTTGACTCTGCTTTCGTTCGTTAGATAATTGGATAAAATTGAACTCTTGATTTTGCATTCTGTTGACCTCGATACATCTGTCACCAGTCTCAAGCTCCTTGTAGAGATCTCTACTGTTTTTTTTTTTTTTTTTTTTTTTTTTTTTTTTACAATTAATTTGATTTGAAAATTTTGTTCGTATTCCGTATGAGCTTTCCAGAATATACAATTATCATGCTCTACATATGGTGTCATACACTTGTGATCAGATTCAGCCAGATATGTCACTTCCAGAAAAAAAAAAAAAAAAAAAAAACTGGAAGCCATTCTTGATAGACAGGAGAGAGTCATGAGTAAGAAAGTTATTCGTTTTGTTAAATTTCTTTGGAAGAACCATCTACCACGTGAGGTGACCTGGGAGACCGAGGAGTCTATGCGAGCCAGCTACCCTAATTTTCCTTAGAAGTCTGGTAGGCGTTCGTTTTGTTTCGCTACCGTATTCCTTCTTTCAATTTCGCGGACAAAATTTTCTTTTTAGAGGGGAAAAATTGTAAAACCCGAAATTTTAAAACTTATTAAGTACCCAAAATACCCCGCTGATTTTAAACTTTTGAAAGAGGTTTAATAATCCAAGACATCGCAATATATTATAACCTAAATATATTAATGTTGGCACACTCGTTCTCTCTCTTGTCCATCACACGTTACACAAGTTAAAGGGACCTAGTGTAATTTAACATTTTCACAAAACATATTAAATTCCTAAATAATAACATCATGTAACATATTAAGTTGACCCATTCTCAAGCCTTGGTCCACGTTTCAACTAAAGATATTATACCGAAATTAATATGGGAGCAAGAATCACGGCAACCTTCCCATATTATAATTCCCTATCCATTTATTTTTAACAACCAAATATCACACAATATATGCCTCGAGAATGGATCAGATTTGAAAATATGCAAATAGGAATTAGTCTCCCACCCTCCCATTGGACTCGACATTCACTCTCCCATATTCCACTTTTATATCTTAAACCGTACAACACATAACAACTTACATAAAACCCTAAAATCAAACACACACACAACCGGCGGCTGCTACTTTCTTGCCCTTTTTCCGTTCAACTCGAGGCAAGTTAAGGGTGCTTGATCGTGGTGTTAGTGGTGGTCTGATCGTGTGGTTACAAATGTTCGAAGGGTTGTTTTTGTCTACTGTTCCGCTAGATATTGGCATTCGACATGGTGGTTGTTGCCTTGCTTCGACACGCAACGAGGGTATGGTATTAAAGCCTTGTTCGATATCTCCTTGACTATTTCTTTTTCAAACGTATGCTTGTTTTCTATTCGGCTAATATCACTTGTTTAGAATCGGTTAAAAGATCACATAATATCAAGCGAGACCTCACATAAAATAACGATAAATCAAACCTATATAATCGACTAGAGATTGGTGATTATACTCGGCTATTTTGGATGTTGGTGGTCGACCCTAAAACTGTTTTAAACTCTACTTGTAATCGTTTGACACAAGACTTAGAACATGACAGTTGATTTTCGTATGACATAAACAAATAAGGAACCCATAACTTGTTTCATTCGAATGGCTAAAAGAGATTTAACGAAGTGATTTTTTCATACATAATTGATAAATCACGGGTCTTAAACGTATTGATCATGTGGACATGTGAATTAAATAACATGATATACTGTATATTGAAGCTATCGACGTTAAGATTTAGAAGAGAACGCTATCGTTAGAGAACTTGACACTCTATGAATGAGGATGAAACTATAACTCATGTGTCGACTTTAGTTGGAATTACTTTTCTTTAACCTGTTGTGATATATGCGTTGATCTGGTCATCTAATACCACTTTTATGTTGTCTAAATATACATTCTAAAACTAGTTTATCAACTTGAATAATAAAAGAAAAGGGCATGCATGTGTTATACGTATGCATGGAACCAAGTTTTGGTAATTTTGTGTTTTATATTATTTTGGTACGTGCGTATATGTATTTCAAATCAAAGGAGCTCAAGGTTAGTATTTGAAAAAAAATGAATTAGCTACTTGTATTTGGGTGTAAATGCATGACCTGGTGTAAAGTTTTATGAGTCGAGTATGCTTTTGTCTCGCTAATGGTTTTGGCTTGTGGTAATGTGTCGTGTATATACATGGATGTGAGTCGTGTGGGTATACATGTGAATAAATGTATTTTTGGTCGTCGCGGTCTAAAATGATGTCAAAAATACTTTAATATAATTTATGAAATGGCGGAGTCCTAAAATGTCATTATTAAGCTAATTTACATTTTAATCCTAGAATAAATTAATTGACATAATTAAACCTCAAGTTTTAATAATTTACAACTATGACCCTGAACCTTATTAAATTGACATATTAATCCCAAACTATTATATTGGTCATTTGAACTCTTAAATACATTTAAATTGTCAATTAAAACAAGTATTAAATTGCTATTTCGGGAGACTTACTAAATATTGGAACTTGCTAATTTGGGACACTTGCTAAAAGTAAAAAGTTACTAAAAATGCCAAGCCGACTAGAACGAGTAATCTGATTTGAATAAGTTATTAATAATAAGCCGACCATTATTACGTGTAGATTCGCTGAAGAAGGAGTAACTCCCGATCTTTATGATGTGTTTGCATTTGCAGTCTAAGGTACAGATATTCCGTACTCTTTCAGTAAGAGTATAACTATTTCTCTCATAACTCTTCTCTCTCTCTTTTACGTTACTTGATATTAACCCTTGATATTGACCCTTGATTTTGAACCCTTGATATTGAACCTTATCTTGAACCTTAACATTGAACCTTGACTTGAACCTTTGATTATGACTTGACCACTTGTACTTGATATTGAACCTTGACTCTTGACCCTTCAGTATTTTACCCAGGAGCTACTTGTTGTGGAGTAACCACAACCATAGCATTGATGCACCAATGTTATGTACTCTAGTGTAATTGGAGAGATGTACTACACCGTCCCTGATACTTGTTATCGACTGCTGCTATGATTATTATTACTGGCCTGCAGGGGCGTATGGATGCATCCTAGTCGTGACTTGTCTTGTTATTTTCTTGGGCTACGACCATCTTGATTATGATTTGGACTACATGATATATTACTTGCTGACTGGGCTTGTGTGCATTGCAGCCCCTCACATCTTGGGAGTTCGCGACTCCAATCTTGGGATACTTGACTTGATACTTGTGTGCCTGGGGGTTAAATACTGATAGCCTTGACACTTGACAGTTGATACCTAATACTTTATACTTGACACTTGATAGCCTTGACACTTGATACTTGACACCTGGAAGCCTTGACACTTGATACTTAACACTTGATACTTGACACTTACTAACTCTTGATACTTGACCCGTATTAATTCTTGAGAACCGTGAAACTTGTTAAACCTGGATACTAAACTTGTTAATCCTTGCTATTACACTTGATGATTCTTGATACTTAACCTTGGTGACTTTTCATACTTAACCTTGATAGCCCTTTGGTATACCTTGTGACACCATATGAAATTTCAATTCGTACTCTCTTGTCTTATTACTTGATGTGCTTGTTATCTTCATATCTGTTCACTGAGCTTTTTATGCTCAGCCGCGTTTTCTTTTCCATGCGGCAGGTACTTAAGCTAGGATGCGGGGTTTATCTTTGGGGACGAGAGATTGTGGACCAACCTTAGAGTTATTTTAAATAATGGACTTTGTTTTATTATCGTATATTCCTTATTTTGGAATTCATTTGTAACTTTTGTACTCATTGTATTGTTAAAGTATTAAGCTTGTGTTTTGCTCTGTTGGACACTATTTATTGTGATATCTTTACCCTTGACAGGTTGGGGTGTTACACCAACATTTATTGAGCGCTTACTAAAGTGCGGATGTGTCGGTGTGTGGCTCGTAGCCTAAAGGTAGCATCTCTTGAGATTGCAAATGTTCCAGGTGCGTGGTAGCTCGTAGCCTTTCATATCGCGCACTCTGTACGCACCGTCGCCTAATGCTTCTGTGACCTCGTAAGGCCCTTCCCACTTTGGTCCGAGCTTGCCCGTGTCTTCTGCGTGGCTGGCATCGTTGGCGTGGTATACAAAGTCTCCTGGTTTGAAAGAAGTGTTTCTGACTCGTGCATCGTAATACTTCTTCATCTTTGATTTAGCTTTAGCTTCACGGATAGCCGCTCTTTCGCGTCGTTCTTCCAACAAATCTAAGTCAATGCGTCGTTCGTCATCGTTTGTTGCGATGTTGACTTCCGATGTACGGATTGTTGGCATCCCAATTTCTGCTAGTATAATAGCTTCTGTCCCGTAGACAAGAGAAAAAGGTGTGTCGCCATTGCTGACCTTGATTTCTGTGCGGTGAGCCCACAAAACATGCGATAATTCGTCTACCCATCTATCTTTATGTTTGTCCAAGCGCGCTTTAATTCCTTCACCCAAGCTACGATTCGCGCGTTCTACCAATCCATTTGTTTGTGGATGTTTGACTGACGCGAAGTATTGTGTGATGTTTAACTGCGCGCACCAATCCTTGAATGGGTTATCACAGAATTGTTTTCCGTTGTCCGAAATGATTTATCCAGGTAGGCCAAAGCGGCATACAATGTTGTCCCAAACGAATCGTTTGACCTGGTTACCTGTGATACTTGCCACTGCTTTTGCCTCGATCCATTTGGTGAAGTAGTCAATGGCGACGATGAGGAACTTGAGTCCTCCTGCCGCGACTGGAAATGGTCCAGCAATGTCGATTCCCCATTTGTGGAATGGCCATGGTGAAGTGATGGGTGTTAGCTCATGTTGCGGCCGACGCGGAATGGGTCTATGGACTTGGCAGTCGTTGCATCTTCGAATCATGTCTCGCGCGTCGTGGTGCCTGGTAGGCCAATAGTATCCGGATCGTAAGGCGCGCGCTACAACAGACCGTGGTCCTGAGTGCATACTGCAAGATCCAGCGTGGATTTCTCGGAGTACGTAATCTGCCTGAAGAGGTCCAACGCACCTGAGCCATGGTTGTAGGAATGAACGCCTATATAGGATACCATCTCGAAGTTCGAACCTCTGCGCTGTGCGTCGTATCCGTCGAGCGTCCTTTTGTTCCTGGGGGAGCGTTCCCTTACTGATAAAATCCATGATGGGTGTCATCCATGTGAGATTTTCTTCCTCTATCACTGTGGATACTTCCATCTCAGAGATGGACTTGTGTTTCAATGTTTCCACCAATACCTGTTTTGACAGGTGTGCAAAGCTTGTGGATGCGATTTTACTAAGCGCATCTGCTTTTTTGTTTTCTCCTCGTGGGATTTGTTTGATGGAAAACTTGTCAAAATTCTTGATCAAGGATTTGGCTTTATCGAGGTATTGGATCATGTGTTCTTCTTGAGCCACATACTCGCCTAACACGTGGTTTGCTACTAGTCGTGAATCCACATTAGCTTCTAGGTTGCGTACACCCATTTGATTTGCTATGCGTAGTCCAGCCAGTAATGCTTCATACTCTGCCTCATTGTTTGTGGCTATGAATTCAAAGCGTAGAGCGTAAGTATGCTCTGTTCCATCTGGGCTGGTAAGGATAAGACCTGCGCCTGATCCTTCTGCGCATGAGGATCCATCTATAAATAGAACCCATGGTTCTTGTAATGGTACTTCAATCTTTGTTGATGGAGTATCACCATCTGGTTTCTCGATAATGAAATCCGCCAGTATCTGTCCTTTGATCGCGGTGCGCGGCCTATAGGAGATATTATGTTCACTTAATAACACACTCCACTTTTGAAGCTGCCCTGATGCGTCAGGTTTAGAAATAACCTGCTTGATGGGTTGGTCCGTGATTACATCTATCGGATGCGCTTGGAAGTACCTGCGTAGTCTTTTAGCTGCGAATACTAGAGCTAGGACCAGTTTCTCCATAGCGGTGTAGTTAGTCTCTGTCTTCTTGAGGGCTTTGCTTACGAAGTAGATGGGTGTTTGAACAGAGTTTCTGTCTGTCAGTAGTACCGCGCTAACTACTCCATGGGTCGCTGATAGGTACATGATCAATTCTTCCCCTTGTCGGGGTGCGACAAGCTTTGGTAGCTGTGTTAGGTTTTGTTTTAACTGTTGGAAAGCGTCTTCCGCTTCTGGAGTCCACCGAAAATCTCCCTTCTTTGTGCACTTCGTGAGTGTTTTAAAGAGAGGAAGTGATTTGTCCGCTGATTTGGACAAGAATCGGTTCAACCCGGCCAGTTTGCCGTTTAGTGACTGGACTTCTTTTAGTGTGCGCGGTGAAGGTAGTTCGATGACCGCTCTTTTTTTTCTGGACAAGGTTTAATACCATCGGGTTCTATTAGGTAACTAAGAAACATGCCTTCTGTTGCTCCAAAAGTGCACTTCTTGGGGTTCAACTTCATGTTTATTCTTCCCAATGTTTTAAACGTCTCCTCTATGTCACGCACCAATTCTTCTTCGGTATGGCTTTTTATGACTAGGTCATCAACATAGACCTCCAAATTGCGGCCTACTTGCTTCTCAAATGCATTGTCCACTAACCGTTGGTATGTGGCCCCTACATTCTTTAAACCAAAGGGCATTTTTGTGTAGCAATACACCCCTTGACTTTCTTGAAAAGCTGTTTTTTCTTCATCCTCCTTGGCCATTTGAATTTGGTGGTATCCTTTGTACGCGTCTAGGAAGCATTTAAAGGGATACCCGCACAGGGATTCTACTTTCCAATCGATTTCTGGTAGTGGGTAGCAGTCTTGTGGACATGCTTTGTTGAGATCGGTGAAGTCCACGCACATTCTCCAGCTACCATCGCTTTTCTTTACCATCACTGGATTTGAAAGCCAATCGTGGTAGTAAACCTCTCGCATGATCCCTGCGTCCACGAGCTTGTGTACTTCCTCTAGGATAGCTTTTGCGCGTTTTGGAGCTTGGCCACGTTTCTTCTGGCGTATTGGAGGATATCCTTGTCGGATTTCGAGCTTGTGTTCAGTAATGGCTCTTGGCACTCCAGTCATATGTTTGGGTTCCCATGCGAAGATGTTTAGGTTCCTTTGCAATAGTGCGCACACAGCTGCTTTGCCCTTGTCGGACAGTGATCCCCCAATTGATATCTCTTCATCAGGATAATCTGGGTTAATTGCAACTTTCAGGTTTGTCACCTTGTTCGTGTGCTGTTCTGGAGCGCACGGAACTTCGTCTGCCACTATGTTGCATTCTCTTGGAGATGTGGTAGTGTTGTAGAGGGTGACGATCCCTCCTTCTACTGGGAATTTAAGCATCCCATGTGCGGTGGATGGGACCGCGCGCATAGCGGATATCCCTGGTCTCCCAATAATGCCATTGTATGATGATGGGGACCTGATCACCATGAAGTTCATCCAAGCTATTGTAGAATGGTATTCGTTACCAATGGCTACAAGTATGCGTAATTGCCCCATAGGCCAAATTTTTTCACCTGTGAATCCCGTCAGCAACGTCGTGGCTGGGATTAACTGGTTTTGTATCTCGGGTTTTAGCCTTCTGAAGCAGTGTTCATACATGATGTCCACAGATGCTCCTCCATCCACATACATGCGGTGGATCTCGTGACCTCCCGCTTGTATCTCGATAGTGAGTGGTTCGATCACCGCGTTGTCCGCAGTGAGGGTGGGGAAAGAGATATGGTTTCCCTTGGAAAACCTTTGGCTGACTTTTTGCTTCGTATGTCGCTGCCATGATGGTATCATGTATATTGTGTCAGCTTTATTTTTTGGTATCTCCTTTTTTGCCCCATTCCTTTGTCTATCTTTCCCTTCTTTGATGTTTTTAACGAGGTGGTCCATTTTTCCTTCTCTCACTAATTTATCAATTAGCTGGCGTAGTTGGACGCACTCGTTAGTAGTATGACCCTTCTGTCCATGATATTCACAATAACCTCCTCCGATGCTCTTTTGTTCTGGGGTTAGCATGGGTGGAGGTTTTGGAAAATTTGCTCCCTCCGTCGTGAATATTTCTTTAGGGGTTTTTGTAAGTGGGACGTACTTGTCGTTATCCCTTCCCCTGTTTTGGTTGTGGTAATTCCTGTTGCGGTTGCCGCTTTGGTCATTGGATTGTCTCCTTGACTGTTCTTGTGGTTTAAAGGTTGAATAACCTTTTTTGCTGTCTGCCGCTGCCGCTTCCCCTTGAACGAAGGATCTGGTGCGCTTTGTTAGCTCATCAAAGCTTTGGGGTACTTTGTCATTTAGCTTTCGTATCAGCTCTGGATTATTGATCCCGTTCATGAACCCTGAGATTTTTAGTACCTCGGGACATGCCTTAACTTGCATGCATTCATCCTTGAAGTGCTCCATGTAGGCGCTCGTGGATTCCCCTTGGCGCTGTTTCACTCTGGCAAGTTCCACAGGGTTCTTTGCGCACTTTTTTCGTTGTGTGAAATTTAGGCGGAATGCTTTCCGCAGCTCTTTGAACCCATTTATGCTTCGTCGTGGAAGCTTGTTGAACCATGTTCGCGCATTCCCTACCAAGGTAGAGTTGAACATATGGCACCACACAGGTTGTGGCCAGTTTTCGATAGCGGCTGCTGACTCGAAAATTTTTAGATGATCATCAGGATCGCCCGTGCCATCGTATGTTTTAAGATTGGTGGGCATACGCCTTCTCTTGTCATCTGAGAAGTCACTTATGCGTCGTGTAAACGCATCAATCTTTTGGCGACGCCAAGGAAGGGAAATATCCTCATCCTCGTCGTACCGGCGTCGGTTCTTAGATTTCCGATGTCCCGTCTCTCTGTCCTCGTTGTCCGAGGAGCTGCTTGAAGGGGAGTTGTTTCTCCTATGGCGCTTGCGCCGTTTGTCCTCGGAGCCCGAATTTGAAGGACTTGTACTTGGGGAGTAGTGTTTTCCCAACCTATCTTGGATTCTTCTGCTTCCTGACCTTGAGGTGCTTACGCTTGGTGAATGTTGTCGTCCAAGCCTATCTTGTATCCTGCGGCTACCAAGCCTAGCATGGACACTGGTGCGCCTCGCGTTGTCTTCGTAATCCTCCGAGTATTGTGAGTTAGATGCGGTACCAAGTCTATCATGGACGCCGGTGCGCCTCTCACTGTTTCTGCGCTCAGGGTGGCGCGGTGGAGATTTTTCTTGGTTAAAGTTTAGCCGATTTTGCGGGTTACGGCTTGACCTTTTCCTTGCCTCCTCTTGCATGAGACGAGTCAAAGTCTCATAATGTTGGGACACAAAATCATTTAATGCCACTCCGGGTGTATCCTCTTCTACTGCAAGGATGCCCGTCTCCGCATGGGGTTCCCTCTCTCTATCAGGTGCCCCTGGTGGCACAGTGTTGTCCACTATGGATGCCATCTGGTGGGGAGTGGTGAAGAGGGTGCGCTGGATGTCCTCAGCGCTTGAGACTACGGTAGCAGTGCGGGTTGTTCCCGAAGGCAATTCTACCACGGTCGAGATTGGAGTTACGTTTGACTCACGATGACCAGGCGCACTGGTTGTTCCAGAGGTCGGTTTAGGAGTTGAATCTTGATTCTTCTTCCTATGTGAATCGTCACGTGTTTTCTCCCGCTGCGGAGTTCGCTGGCCTGAGTTCTTGTTTTTCGGCATTCTGGTTTTGAGTTCTTAGTGTAGGGTCCCACGGATGGCACCACTTGTTGATACAAAAGTTGGGCTTACCTTGTTCGTACTCCTGCTCTCGTACCAATTAGAACTTTAGTGCTTGTGAAACCTGCGCACTAAGAAAGTAAACAACACCGTTAGACTTATCGTGGGATTGTCTCCCACGATTAGACTCCGGCGTGAGAGTAAGTAATCGGTTTTAGGGTTTGTAGAAGAGTTAGGGATTGTGTAAATCGTACCTTTGAATGAGAATATATCATTCTATATATAGGGCGCGGAAACCGTGTAGGTTTCTTGCCCCTTACTCTTCGCACTCGTGGTGCTTATCTTAGGTAAGGATATCTATCCGTGAATAGAGAATCCTTATCCCTTAATTATACGTACCGGTTGGGCTTTGGGCTTCGTGAGCCCAAGCCATATGTATTAGAGGCCCAAGTCATTTGTCATGATAACCCACTCGTGGTGGGCTTGGGCTTAGTAATGTCCATAATTTGGGCTCGTGGCCCAACTATAGGATATATGTCATCACTCTTTAAGTGTCACGTCACTGAGGGTATTATTGTCATTTCACGGTTTCCCGGGTACTATGTATACGTGCATTACACTATAGATTTAAGGACTAAATTGCAATCAAAAGTTTTACGTTTATTTCACAGCCACCACCACCACCACCACCACTCTCTACCGCCACCACCACCACCACCCTCTACCACCACCACCACCAACACCACCACCCTCTACCACCACCACCACCACTCAATTAACAGTAATAAGTAAACTCAGTTGTTAAAATGTGCATAAATTTGTAAAAATCGATCAATAATAATCATTTATCTTACTTTTAAAAAAGAAAAGAACAACACCAGTTTAGCAACTACTAAATCTTAATTTAGCTTATGAAGAAATTTATTCTTAATCATTACCTTACCTAAGAATAGCTAAATCTATTACAGTAAATCTTAATTATTTGACATTTATTCTTAGGTAAGAGTAGCACAAGCTTCTTAAGCCAGGGGCCAATCTTTTTTTTTTTTTTTTTTTTTGATGAGCCAAGCAAGCTTAGGCTAAGTTCAGTTCAACAGGTCCCCAATTTGATATATCAGATTTTTCCAGTCATGGAGCTAATACAAAAAGCTCATGCCAAACCAACTTTTAACAAAACAATATGCTCAACAAAAGACTAGTATATTTCATATTTTGGTAAGGTTATTACTGATATTTCACTACCCCTGTCTGCTAAATTCACTGTTGGTACCCTCTTAACTTCTGCAACCTTTTCGAAATGTAATTTCCTATAACACCCTACAGCAGAATCCACTCTTTCCATGTCACGTCTTCTAGGCTGAGTGTATGGGACCCGTGGTGTACCATTAACCGAAGAAGGAGAAACAAATGGCCTCCTAAATCCAAGATCAGAGTTTCTTCGTTTCCCTTTTGTCTCATTTTGAATGCAATCTGTTTCTTTGTATCTACTAAGAAACTATGAGAATGATACTTGATTACCATTGTTACACCTCTTCTCCATTTCCAATTCATCCATCACATGTTTCGCACGCTCATAAGACTTTGCATATGATACTTGGTTACCATTGTTCTCAACAATGTCAAGCCGTATGCATGTATTTTAGGGGGAAAGCATGTAGTACTGGTTACGGCACTTCTGCAAAACTTAAAACAATCCTAATTGACCGAGACATAAGGCCACTATCAAGAATGCTCACCTAGCATCTCATGTGGCAGCTAAGATGGTACATAGAATTCCAATTGTAACAATGCCACCATTACTTCTCAAAGAAAAACGGAATCCAAAATGAAACTAAAAATCGTTAACAGTTGTACTCTTTCCTGTTTAATTTGGTAGTCTCGAAAAAGTGAAAATGAATGAAGTTCACGTATACAACTTCAAATAAATTTAATGTAAGCATAAAATTTAATTTTAGTTATTTTTTTTTGAATGAAATAAATTTAATTTGATTGAAAAATGAATAAAAAAATAAATGTGTAAAAGGTGGGGCCCTAATGGGGAAGTTGAGGTTTGTTGTTTGGTGGGGGGGGGGGGGGGTTTGTTGTGGTTAGTTGAAGTTGAGGTATTTGGTGATGTGGCAGGGGTGGGGCCCGAATGGGGAGGCTAAGCCTCAACTTGCACCTAGAGCTCTTATGTTGTTTGTGGATTTTTGAAGTTACTAAATTGAAACTCTGCTTTCAATGGACTGACATGGGTAATCAGCTACTGAATTTTTATAGAGCTACTTACTTTCTTGCTGCGATAACTGCACATAACATTAAAAAAAATGTTGGATAATACCTCGACAACAAACCCGAAGTTCGATCGCGGAACGCTAGATCGCGAGTTATATCAAGCACCCGTAGCAAACACGAGAGACTACAAAAGAACGATAAGAATATGCACACGATATACCCTCAAACACCCCTTTATTAATCAACCAATAAAACTTACAATTTGAGGAAGAAGAATGAATAACTAGCATCCCCCACATCTCTATTTATTGAGATGAGGGGGTAGAAACCTTAGCTTGCAAGCCAAGTAACTAGTTTCCTAATCTAAGTACCCCTTTCAAGCTTGGTACCTGGACGATGGGACTATTATCGGAGACACCTTGATGGTGGGGAAGGCCTTAGAACTTATTATGGCAGATGGGCCACTACGGGGCCTGCACCTCAATGTGGATAAGACCGAGATTTTCTGGCCAAAGAAAGACCCCCGGAGCAGGCTTGCAGGTGTTTTCCCGCCTAACATTGCCCGCTCATAACATGGTGTTAAATTACTGGGTGGGCCGGTTAGTGTGGACTTTGAGTTTAGTAGTGTGCTTGCTATGAAACGGGTTGATAAAACAATTGAGCTTATGGCGGCCATTGCTAAGTTTAAGGACCCCCAATGTGAGCTGCTGCTTCTTCGTGCTTGCGCTGGTATTTCAAAGTTATATTTCTCTATGCGCACATGCTCCCCTAGGGTTTTCGAACGGGCCCACGTTGCTTTTGATACGGCACTGCGTTCTTCCCTGGAGTGTATTGTTACTGCCTCCGGGCCTGGATTTAGTGACTGGCAATGGAGGTTGGCTACACTGCCTTTTGCATTTGGGGGACTTGGGGTATATTTTGTAGGAGATGCCTTGATCTATGCTTTCCTTGCGTCTAGACTCCAGTCTGCCAAACTACAGACTAAGCTCCTTAAACTTTCTGGTGTTACAACCCCTGGCCCCTCCTTCGATGAGGCCTTGTGCGTTTCAAAGCAAAAACGGGGAATGACCTTCCGAGTAACCCGGATGAGATCGATGCCCCCAAACTCATGAAGAAATTGGAAGACATATATTTCAAACGTGTTACCCAAATGGCTGAATCCACGTTTTGCTTATCTCCCCGACAAATGGCACTTTGGGGGTCGCAGAGGGAGGACCACACTTCATATTGGCTTAGGGTGGTCCCGATATCTTGGCTTGGACAGACTATGAATGCCAGAACGTACAGGTGCGTATTATGTTATCGGTTAGGCATTCCCCTCTTCTCTGTTCAATTGACATGCTCAGCTTGCTCCAGGGTTTCTGTTGGGGATATCTTTGGGGACCATGCTATATCATGTGCGGATACAATTGGTATTAAACACCGACACAACTTGGTGCGTGATACGTTGCTTGACATTTGTTGTCGATCTGGGGTCTCGGCTCGTAAAGAGGTCGATATCGGGTTGAGTGGAGATGGGGAGCAGGCCTTAAGACCGGCAGACATTTTGCTCTACTCCTGGGATGGGGGGAAGGATGTGTGTGTTGATTTAACTAGGCTGTCCCCCCCTCACGCAGACCGGTCTACTGGACTTTGTGCCAGGTCGTGTGGTGGTTGATGACGCTAAACGCAAGCGTGGTAAGTACGGGGATAAATGTGTGAACATGGGGTATGGGTTTATCCCCTTCTCATTTTCCTCTTTGGGGGAACTTGGGACTGATGCGGTGACCCTACTTAAGCGGATACGGAAATTCTCTATGACTCAAGACATTGGGGCGCGTGTTGCACCTCATATCTTCAGTAGGATTAGTTTTGCCATTGCTAAAAGTGTGAAAGCCCAGATAGTGTCGAGGCTCCCCACTAATTTCTTGTAATCCTTTGAGTTTGTTTCTAATAAAATGGATGTGTTATAATAATAATAATAATAATAATAATAATAATAATAATAATAATAAGATTACAATGTTTGCCATGTATTTTCTAAATAACATTAGATACTTACACAAACTAGTATAGTCAATTCATATGATCTCGTCCTAACGCGGTGAAGATAATTATTCAAGCTATAACTTTTCATCAAGTCATCTCAACTCTTTGTTTCTACCTATAAATTGCGTTAAGCAAAGACAATATGTTATAAGCAAGATAACAAAAGCACACACGGCATTCATGTCATCGGCAACTTATTAAACTGACTCCTAGCTAGCTGTAGAACCAGAGAAATAACACCTATCATTTTCTCATAATTAGTCAAACTTTATAAAATTCAGCTTGCTTGATTATAATATGAACAAAACCAACTTGAATAATAATACTTCAATCTTAATCACTAGGCACTAGCATTGTAAATAACTAATACAGACGGTCGTTGTCGCTAAATAATTCTTGTGGTTGTTAAACTATCCAAGAATCTCAAATTTCGACATCTTAGACCGAGTAAAGTTAGATCGTTTGTAACTGCATGGCACAAGACTTTCATTCGACTTGCATCAACATTTGTTGCTTCAGAAAAAAAGGGGAGTTTCAAAAGCTCATGAATATAAGTTCAGGACCTCATGTCAAGACTAGGATTCAATTTTCTTCATGCATTATAGTGACGCTGAAAATGTAAGAACACGTGTTTGGCGAAAAATTTGAAATTCGGCATCGATTATAAATAACCAATGATCATTTTCCTAAATAGCTAAAAGGGCACATGATTGTCATAAATCAGCACGCTTTTCATATTAGATGAAAAAAGAATAAAGCCAAGAATTATTTTTCATGTACTTATATACGAGTAGTTATAAGATCTTGTTGCTGCATTTTCAACGAGTTCTTTTCCTTTTCCATCAGCCTCCACGGCACCACAAGGTTCTTTGACCGGGTTGCAATTCACAAAGGATGGGGTCCTGAGGATCAAATTTTTTATTCCTGAAAATTCACAAAATTAAAAATGTGTTAATGTGATTAACATTTTGTTATAGAGTTCACAAAATTGCAGATAGCACAAATAAAAGGGAAAGATGAGATGATTACTCAAATGCAACAACTCCACGGATTTATCTTGTTCTTAAACCAAGTTTGATCTCGTCAAAAGAAATCAGCTTAGGTAAAAACACAGTCAATTTAATACAAAGTAGTACGAGTATTTAGAAAATAAGGAGAAACTTAGAAGTCAAAATTGGGGTTGTGGTCAACTTTTATTGAGATCAACTTAAAGACGTTTTTCTAGGGAGTGAGTCCCACAAGTGAATTGACACTTAATTTGGGTCAATGCAACACATTTTTTTTATCTATATTTAATACAGGAACCGTTTCAGTCTGTCATAAGGCAAAGTAACCCAATATTCATAATGAAAAGAAAAGGTATTTCTAGTATGCACTTGGGCTTGCTAGTAATTATTCTAGTTTGCTTTGTTTCAAGCAATGCCGTTCAGTCAGATATTGATTGCCTAAGATCCATCAAAGAAACCCTGGAAGACCCTGAGAATCTTTTATCTTCCTGGGATTTCTACAACAAAACTGAAGGTTTCATATGTAGATTTACTGGTGTCGTCTGTTGGCACCTTGATGAGAGCAGGGTTATGGAGATTAAACTATCAGGCATGGGTCTTAGAGGACCATTTCCAATGGGCTTAAAAAACTGCACCAGTTTAACGGGATTAGATCTTTCTAGAAACCACCTCACAGGACCCATTCCTTCTAATATTTCAGATGTTATACGTTTCCTTACGTCCCTCGATCTCTCCAACAACAATCTATCAGGTCCAATTCCAGGAGAATTTGGCAATTGCAGCTTTCTTAATGTTCTAAGGCTTAATAACAACCACCTAACAGGCGAAATCCCTTCACAATTGGGTGCACTTAACCGCCTCAAAGAATTTAGTGTTGCTAACAATAGTTTAATAGGACAAGTACCCTTCTTCAGCAATTTTAGTGCCTCTGCATCAAGCTATGATAACAACCCAGGACTTTGTGGAGGTCCTTTGGATCCCTGCGAGGTAGAGGGTCATGAAGATCTCTTTTTTTGGGGGTTTAAGGTTGGATTTCCTGGTTCTACTGTCTTCACTATGTTTCTTATGTTCTACTGTTTGCCTACACTGTCTGTGAGCAACATGACACTGTATCGCATGATCAAGAAAATAAAGGGAAGAAGGTATAGCCTAATTCCAGAAACCCCCCTAATCTTAATTGCAGAGAACTTTAGCAGCGAAGAGAGCAAGGTAAAATCTTCTCCCTCTTTTACTCTTTATTTTGCAAACATTAAATTGTTAATCAACTTTTAATGGTTGTAAAATCTTTTTTTCACTTTCCATGTCTAAACGGAAATATGGTTTATTAAGAGTCGTAAAAAATTTACATTACTTGTAATAAACTTTAAATATATTTAACCAGACGATTTATAATATAGTTAACATAAAATGTGCATGTGTTCGGATCCGTATTAATACCAAGATAAATACTAATATTTAATTATCTGTTTTACTCACAGATATCTGCCATGGAAAAGTTTATATGCCGAATGAGTTTAGCAGAACTTGAAATGGCCACCAATAATTTTGACCGTAAAAAAGTAATCGGCTATGGAAATATGGGACTCATGTACAAGGCTATGTTTCCAAATGGTTTGCTGCTTGCAGTCAAGAGGCTCCATAAATTTGAGAGCTTTGAGAAAGAGTTCTTACTGGAAATAGAAATTTTAGGAAGATTAAGGCACACAAATTTAGTACCATTGTTAAGCTTTTGCTATGAAAGTGAAAAGAAATTTCTAGTATACAAATACATGTGTAACGGAACCCTCCATCAATGGCTACATTTTAAGCCACATGTGGAAGGTAAGATGATGGGATGGACTTTAAGGTTTAAGATTGCGATAGGGATAGCACGAGGACTTGCATGGCTGCATCACAACAACGTCCTCAGAGTAGCTCATCTCAACATCAGCTCAAAATGCATCTTACTAGATGATAAGTTTGAGCCCAAGATATCAAATTTTGGTAACTCGGATATCTTGATGAACACAAGTGGTATCCCTTCAAGTATCTGCAGTTTTGTGGTTCCCGACTCTGGTCCTAGTCCTTACAAAGAGGATGTTTATAGCTTTGGAATCTTGCTGCTTGAGTTAATTACTGATAAAGAACCATCTACGTGGATCGACTTTCCAACCCATTATGTGTACGGTGGGGAGTTAAATGTGATCGATGTATGCTTAATGGGCCAGGGATTTAATGAGGAAATATATGAAACACTTAGAATAGCAGAAAAATGCATTCAAGCACGCACAGATGGGGCGACAAGCATGCTTCAAGTGTATCAAGCAATGCGAGCCATTGGAATATCCAGAAATAAAATTTCTATTGACACGTGTATGGACGTAGAAGATAATGAGGGATTTGTGTAGTATCATGCATAGTTCAATTGCTGTTTGTAATCAATAAGTATTACCTGTATCCACCGAAATTAGCCTATCTCTGTTATGTTCAAAACAGCAAAAATCCTATGTCTTCAACGAAAAAAAGAAGACAAAAAGCTACACATTATAACTCATGGCAGTTACATTGTTGAATAAACAAAAACTGAGATTTTTTTCAAACAGAAAATACAAATTTTAATGTTTTCAGACATACCTTTCCTCACCATAATTGTAATCACCATCCACTTTGTTCTATCATCCAACTGGATCTGATTTACGATGTCATTGTTTTGATCGACATACACAATCAGTGGCAAATACGAGACAAAACCAATTTAGTTAATATATTCTCTGAAGTCATTCCTTCTTGTTAATACTCCATACTAATTTAATTATTCAATACAATTTACTAGGATTGATCTTAAAAGTAGCAAATTTGTCAGTTTGGGTACAACATAAAAATGGTGGAAGATCGATTTTTGAAAGAGTTGCTGAAGCTACTACTACATTAATATTTATAATCAACAATTATTTGAGATAAGTTGTTCTAACAGGTCTTATTGAAAAATTAAAAGCTTACAATGATCATCTCAAAATATTAGAGATGTAACTGATTCATAATGTCCAATTTAAACTTAAATGGCATAATCTACAATATCATTAACAACAAATGCCAGAGTAATTAGTTTATTATCCCTTGTCAATTATCTCTCAGTTTCTAATACTGAACAAGTCAAAGTTGGACTTGGTGACAACAATTTAACTTTATAACACTTGAACAAGTCAATATTGTGGATTGGTGTCACCATCTTCCACATAAATAGTTTGGATTTTGTCACCTTCCCTTTACCGTATATTGCTTGCAACTCGGTCCTAAAACACACCTTAAGAATTTTGGACTATAAATGTGTATAACCATAGTCAATATTTCATCATGCAACACTAGAATACTAAACTGAAAATGAAAACAAATAAGATTCTTAATCCGGGACTGTTGATGCTAATCATACTAGCTCGCTTTGCTACAAGCCAAGATGTCGAGTCAGAGATCAGTTGCCTAAGATCCATCAATGAATCATTGGAAGACGACCCTTTGCAGAGTCTTTCAACCTGGAATTTTAACAACAATTCTAAAGGTTTTATCTGTGGCTTTACCGGTGTTGAATGCTGGAACGTTACTGAGAATAGGGTTCTGAAAATTCGGCTACCAAACATGGGACTCACAGGACCATTTCCAATGGGGATAAGAAACTGCACCAGCATTATAGGATTGAATCTTTCTGGCAACTACCTCTCGGGATCCATTCCTACTAATCTAGTGGACGATTTACCATTTATCGTTTCTCTGGTTCTCTCAAACAACAATTTATCAGGTTCAATTCCGTCTAGCATTGCCAATTTGACCTTCATAAATATTCTAAGGCTTGATAACAACCACCTAACAGGCCAAATCCCACAAGAGTTGTCTACACTTCATCGCCTAAAATATTTTAGTGTCACTAATAATAGATTGTCAGGACCTGTACCTATCTTTATCAATATTAACTTCCCTCGAGAAAGCTACACACATAACCTAGGACTTTGCGGAGGTCCCTTGTACCATTATTAAAGTGATTGCATAATTGAGGAAGAATTGGTAACTTGTTTGAAAGATTATTGGTGTTAACTTTTGGTTTCATGATTGCCGAGTTGATTTTAGTGAGGGAAATTAGGTAATGATGCGATGATGCAAGATGAAAAGAAAACAAATAGAACACGTTAATTTGGTCATGTGAACAACAACCGCAACAAAGAACAAAGCGTTTAATGTATATGTGATCTCACATAGACTACACCATCAAGAAAAAAGAAAAATGAATTATATAACGGTATTTGGGAAAGAATTGTCCCCTGAACTGGAATTGTTTAATGGTTTTTCATGCTTTGTCTCTGCTCTACTAGTGACAAATTAGAAGATGAATTTTTGTTCAACGGCAATTAGAGAAAAAAGAAAATAGGGTTTAGCTTTGATACCATATTGGTTGGGATAATTGTTGTGTATATTCCATGGAAACAATAGAGTACAAATAGTTACAATGCATATCCTATTTTGGTTAAATGCCTAAATGGCAATCACCCGTTAACTAAATCAATTACAATCTCTATATATAACTATGGAGCCTTCACCGACCCACTTTTTTATTACTCGTATATTTTTTTTGGGCCTACCCACTTTTTTATTACTCGTATATTTTTTTGTGCCTAACGGTTGGCCTTTTGTTGGTCCATTATAATTCTATAGAAATGCTTTCTATATACCCAAGTACCCCTCAAGTATTCAAGGAATAAACATTACAAACTATATTACAAATACTCATTTCTATACATTAGTAAAAAATTTATAACAAATCTGAATAAGTAACAAAATAAAAAGATATCTAAAACCAAAAAAAAAAATACTATTATTACCCAACCGCAACGAAAATCTAAAATAACAACGAAAACAAAATACCTGCAATACCATACAAATGGGAAAAAAAATAAATAAATAAATAAAAACAATCCCAATAAGCCCGCCGCAACGCGGCTCGTACCATACCCCTTGTTAACTCTATTCTTATCATGACAACACTATCTTATCATGACAACTATTGTCAACTAATAGTTATTGCTATTGGCTTTTAATGCAATCAACTTATTAAGAGTCGTTTTCCTATAGCCTGTTTTTCTAGACTCCCACAATAAGTGACTTGAGACTTTGGGTCAACGCAACGCATTTCATCTATATATTTAATACTCGAACTGTTTCATTCAGTCATAATGCAAAGTATCGCTATACTCACAATGAAAAGAAACTGCATTTCTAGTATACACTTAGGTGTGCTAGTAATTCTAGTTGGCTTTGTTTCAAGCAATGCTGTTCAGTCAGACATCAATTGCCTAAGATCCATTAAAAACACCCTGGAAGACCCTGAGAATCTTTTATCTTCCTGGGATTTCAACAACAATACTGAAGGTTTCATATGTAGATTTACTGGTGTCGAATGTTGGGACCCTGTTGAGAGCATTGTTATGAATATTCAACTATCAGACATGGGTCTTAGAGGACCATTTCCAATGGGCTTAAAAAACTGCACCGTTTTAACGGGATTATATCTTTCTAACAATGCCCTCACGGGAACCATTCCTTCTAATCTTGCAGATGATGTAGGTTTCGTTGTGTCCCTCGATCTATCCAACAACAATCTCTCAGGTCCAATTCCACCAAGTATTGGCAATTGCAGCTTTCTTAATGTTCTAAGGCTAAATAACAACTACCTAACTGGCCAAATCCCTCCATCATTGGGTGAACTTAAACGCCTGAAGGAATTTAGTGTTGCTAGCAATAGATTAATAGGAAAAGTACCCAATCTTCGTAATGATAAATTCATTGCACATATGTAACACCCCCAAAATTTGGTACAACGGAAGACTCAACAAGCTTTCGGGGTGCTACGGGGATTGGTATCCAACACAAGACATAAAAGAACGAGATAAAGTAAACATAAGAAAAACACAACCAAAACGGGGTTTTAAAGTTTACATTTATCCCAACATCATTCAGAATCAGGCCCAAAAGAAATAAACGTAGGTCCAAAATTCAATATCAGAGTTTTAGAAAAATAGATCCATAAACCAGGTGCCTTAGCCGAGCTTTCCAATCCATGCATCCAAATCATCACTTAATTACCTGAGAAAATGTGCTAAAAGTCAGCTTTCGCTGGTGAGATCATAGGTTTAAATTCATCTATTTTATCTAATATAATAAGGTTTTGTACAAGTACTACTAAGCACGGAGCATTAAAAATTCGTTTAATGCTCTGATGTGGAATTCCTTATTTAGCTTCAAAGTACAACACCAGCCTTGCACAACACTATTTTTGTAAAGAAGTAATTATGTTCATTACGCTCCTTCCTCTCCTTCCTCTCCACGCAAATCAGTTTCAATTCCTCCCATTGACCTTCTTCTCCACGCTCCTCCATTAAATAACCCGATTCAGTTTCAAATCACCATTAAATGTCAATCACCAATTAATGTCACCCATTCAAAATCATATATCTACCTTTCTGTTTCAATTGATCCCACTATGGCTTTCAATTCAATATCAGTTTATGTTCATCAAATAAATTAGGTTTCGAATTGATGCTTATTCTATACAGATGCTTAACATATGATCTTCTTAATCCTCCTAAAATCTCAAACAACAAGGTATGTCTTTTCAAATTGATTATGAGTTACTAATGGTTTATTGTGTGTTTTTAAATTAGGTGTTCGAATTAGAGATCGGAATTGACTATGCGGCTGACTATCAGATATACTTTTAATCCCCAGTTTTAATTTTTATACTTATGGTTTTGGTGGTGATTTTTTAATAATCTTTGTATCTGAGCGGTTTGGAATATAGTGGTTTTGGTTGATTTTTGCCGGTTTTGAAATCGGCAAAAGTAAACATTCAAGTGCTATTTTTTTTTTTTTAATTCATGGAAATCTGCTACAAGGACTTAAACATAGCTATCTGTTGTTGTAATAGGGTTCCACAAAGGAGGCATTCAAACAAAGGGTTGACGAGGCTGAAATAATAAGCAGTTTCGAGGTTAGCTTCTTATATTTGATAATTTGATTTTATGTGTCATTTTAAACAATGCAGCCATAGATGATACACAACGTATGATGCAAATGAGTGGATTGCATTTGGTCCATTCAAGGTATACTAATTTTGATGGTTTTACCTTTTGATATAATTTTTATAGATTATATTATGAATGGTTCTTACACTATTACAGTTACAAACTGTAACTGAAATAGAAGTTAGTAAAAGTTTGGCCAAAATAAAAGTGTTCAAGTTTTGGCCAACTTTACAAAAATGTTCATATTGAGCATATGGTAGTTGAAACAAATAGAGCAATTTACCATTTCATTATAAATAAGCAATTCCAAATAATGTATTTTATATTTAGTAATTGTAATCACAACAAAAAGTCGCCTGAGTTACCAATATTGTCGTTATTACAGGTGGATGAATATATGGAGGAGCTTCCGCTTAAGACGCTTCAGGTATTGGTTGTGCTTTAGAGGAGAAATTGAAAGGGATACATGTTAAAAGTTGTGGAGTGATACGGATGATATCCCTTTAGATTTGAATCATGCAATGATTCGTCCGATTTAAAAAGCAACATTCCTTCAAGGTACCGATTTAAATCCCATAATACAACTATTTTGATGTATTGTTTTTTTCTAATCATTAATATAATTGTGTTTTTTAATTTATATTTATATGAATGAACTGGTTTTATGTTTAATTTGGGATGAAGTTTTGAGTTTGATTTGGAACAAATTAATGGGGGTATTATATGCACACCACATGTTTGATTAAATGTGTGCAAAGCTAATTTTGCTATTAATCGAGTTTTTAATTGTTTTAGGGTGTCGAGTTCACTTATTGAACATGATATGAAGCGGTTTTATTTATGAAGCAAACCACAACGTCAATGGCAGGTACTCATTTTTAAGGATAGTCAACATGATTTGTTAATGCCATGGGATTAATGTATATAACCGACTGTTACAGGATTTACCAATGCTACCACTGACCAACCTATCCTTTATTTGTTCTTAGAAATCATAATGCATAAGTTCTGGTGCTGTAGATCAGGTTTCATATTCGCTTTATTTCATTTTGTACATCAAGTTTGATATTTGCTTTATCTGATTATGTTTTTAACAGAATGCTTCATCCGGTGATGCTACTGTTAATGTGTTTCAAGTAATTAAAGATCATCAGGTACTCATGTGCATTCATAGATTTTAAATTGAAGAATTTTCATATTAGTAATGCATTGAACCACAAGACTACAGGGGGTAAGAGCTAATGGCTTCATTTTTTTGAGTTTAGTATTATTGCTATTATGCTATTATAGTGGATAGTAGTGCTTAAGATAATGTATATTGGTTACTTCCCGGAATAAAGGAAGAGGTAGCAAAATGAACGGGTCAAGTGGGTAGGGTAATGGGTTCGGGTCAAAATGGGTAGTTCTTTAGTGGAAGTTTAGATGTGTCAAACTTGCCATTTCTACTGCAATATCATCTTTTCATATCATAAGTCTGCTATCATTTTGGTATTTATAAAAGTAAATTTTTGGTATTTATAAAACAACAAACTCATTGCCTATGGAAAAGTTCTAATGTATCAGGTTTATGCATGGATTACTGCAGGTACAGGTAACTATTTTAACTATTCCAACTATGGAATTGAACATGTATGCTGGAAATAACACCAGCCAGTTCCGTTTTAATGCCATGGGATAGGTGGGTAGGGTAACGGGTTCGGGTCAAAATGAGTGTTTTAATGACGCAAACATATTTTTTTTGACAAATAGGTGCTATTTTGAAACTTATGCCTAAGCTAAATAGATAGTGTATATTAGTTACTTCCCGGAATGTGTCGTAGAGGTAGCAAAATGTACGGGTCAGGTGGGTAGGGTAATGGGTTCGGGTCAAAATGGGTAGTTCTTTAGTGTGAAAATGAGATGTGTCACTATAAGCTCTTTTCCATAAGACATGGTACTTATGAAGTCCATCTGAAAATGGATTTAGTGTGAAAATGAGATATATTCTATTAGCGTTGCTCTTGCATAAAGTACATCTGAGATATGGTACTTATAAACTCTTTTCCCCATTTGTAGGTATCGCTCAGTTTTTCTCAATGCTGCTGATGTGGGCACGTGAAAGGTACACACATCTACCTAAAATAATATCCATACAAGGCCATGTGTGGACGTTTGGTAAAAACATTTATCCTTGGGCATTTTTATAATAGACATAAAATGGGTGTTCATCTTGACCCGTCAGAGGTAAAAATATGGTCGGGTATTTTGTTCACAATGTGTGCGTTTTTTTTTTTTTTTTTTTTTTTTTTTTTTTTTTTTTTCAGCAAAATTAGCATATATGCTCCTGTTTATACAAAAGGAGTCGCACATTGACTCCTACATAAACGTGTATCGGTTTCTTAAGTTGCATCCTCTGCTCCGCTATGGGCATATAAAGTAACCAATCATTAATGTATTAATCTTGAGATTTTTAAACTTATATTATAGTAAGTGTAGTTCATGATCGTTATACCTCTTTTCTTGATAACTGCAGGTAGAAAAACAATCTGCCCAATTTTATGTTGCCACAACAAAACACAACGCCAAAGTACCTCAGAACGAAAAGGTTAGTTTTCCCGGCTTCTTCTTTCCTTTAATATGCGTTAATCTTTTATATACTTATCTGACTAAAGTTGTTTCATTGTTTCGGGCTGCAATAAACTCAGGTAATCGAGTTAATAGTGCATTGAAAGATACGGCGATAGCGCTGAAATAGTCGATTAAGTCTTTTCGTCATCTTTGTGGACAAGAAGCACAAACGTCCCTTCACAACATTCTTCTTGAATTGGACAAGGTACATTACCGAATCATGTCTCTACATAATCACTTTGGAAAATAAATTCAAATAAGAAATGTAGGAATTGGTACTTTATTGTAATGAATAGTAATCAAATAGTTGACTATATTTAGATATTATTAGTAATCAAGGAGACAAACTATTGTAGTGAATCAGTTATCAGTTTTCATTGCACTATGAAATTATAACGAATCATGGTTATATAGAATAAAAACCATGGTTCTTGACGTTTAATACATAAATACTAAACCAAGTAGTAAGTAAAGTAAATGTATGATATCAAGTTTAGGTTCAATATTGTCAATGTCATGAGAATAATTCCCATGTGTTAGGCCTAATAATGAGTTCGGTAAGTGGAGTTTAGTATACGTCAAAACTCCTTATTGGGATACTATTTTGGATTATGAGAGTATTAGAATATTAACGATATCAGAGGACCATTATTGCCTCCAAGATCAGTTATGTGGAATGGTTAGACTAAAATTGCTAAAACTACACAGTTAGACGAAAGGAATACATACCCATTCATTATTTTGAAATAGAAAATAACCTATAATCACAAATGATATAGATGGTTTGCCACCTGTATGGCTGGTTTTTGTCCAGTAAACACTTCGTCCAATAAACTTTCATGGGTCAATTGGCTTATGTAACAGTTATTGGAAACTATGCATGTTACAAGCTATAATCTGTCATAATCTATAATGCACCTTTGGAGCTCAACGATGAAGAAAATAATTTTTTTTTTGTTTGTTCAAGATAGAAGTGTTGTTGAAGAGTAACTGGAGTAGTTTGAGCAGATTTGAAGGCATGCATTATACGGACGATGCATCCGTTCTTTCCTAAAATAACAGAATTATCCAAATGATGCATTTGTTCTTTGTTTATGTGCTCATCATCATAAAATCAGGTAAGTTGTTTCTAAATATTACTTTTACTGTTGTATCCCATTCTTGATTACACTATATGTGTTCATAATAAATTGAAAACTGTTATTTCACTTTCATTTAACCCCGTGAATTCACAAGTCATTGATTAATTCGAATGATTAATATACTTATATTCTAATTTCAGTACCCAACTTGAGCTTCATCGTTAATTTTATTCTCTTGGTGCTGGTGTAATCGAGGAAGTTCGACTACAGTGTGATAAAGTATTTGGTTTTGTGACACAGAATAATCATGCTGAGGTGGCTCTTGCCATTCAAATGGGTAATACCCAATGAGTTCTTTCGGCAAACAAAAAAGGAGGTGTGTTCTTCTTTGCCTTCATTAGTAATGCACTCAACAAACTTTAAAGTGTTCGGTAAAGAGGAACCTAAGATGATAAAGCTAAGGATTCGAAAAGGATTAAGCCACACAAGTTCTTCTATTTGCTTAATACAATTTCAGTTGTTGAAAACACTAAGAGTTGTATAAACCACCCATAACTTTTTTTTTGTTTGTACTTATAGAACAATGGATGCAGCCAAGCAGCATGTAAAAACGAATATTGATATCAAAGTTTATATTTATTTTGTATTATTGTATGTTAGTGAAAACTAAAATAATATGTGGATTTGAAGGCATAATTTCATCCTTATTGGTACCATTATAAGATGTAAATGTTCATGTAAAACAAATCACGTTACCAATGTCAAAGTTTGTAAGCCCATGAGTGTTTCTGAGAAAATCTTTGGTGGGTTGGTGGTAAAATTCCCAATATTGCAGCATGTTTGGTGGTGCAAGTTTTAGGTAGATGTGTCAAAATGGGCAAGTTAATTAACGACTGAAAGTGGGCAAATTTTAATTCTGTGATGTTCGGGGGCTATTTTATATTTTAAAAAATGATAGAACTTATAGTTTTAACAATGAAAAAATTATTTAAACAAAATCTATATATTTAGTGTTTAACAGTTCGTTTACACACTAAGTAGTCAAGATTTATATTCAAACTTTTACATTTACCACTATTGTGAACATATAAATTAAACACTGGCATGCAAATAAGCGAATTAACTAACCAACCAAAAAGGTTATTGTAAAATACAAATTTTTTTGTTAGCATATTTGTGTTATTACAACGTTATGAGAACGTATATCTTATGAAACCTTTGCGCCATTTGAGATCAAGAAGGCAGAACCAAACCATAAAAATGATTGGTTTTTTGTCGACATTGGCTATTATATTGATTATCGCTCACAGACGTCATTTGCTATTCCAGACCATCAAATTTGGAGACGACAACGCATGGACGTCTATTATTTTAATTGTTACAAATTCAATTGATTGTTGAATAATTCAAGTTTTATCTCATTATTTCTTATATATATTAATGAAACATATTGATGTTAGTTGTTTTTCTTATTATCTCATTTTCATATTTCTTTAAAAACTCCGCGAATCCGCGGGTTCTTTGCCTCACACATGGACATTGGGTTTCAACATCGATAGACGCTCACACACATCTTTTGCTACTCAAGACTATCTGTTTTGGAGACCTCCAAGCTTAAACATTTGTTACTTCATTTGTAAGAAAAGTATTTGCTTATTGCATAATGAACGCATTGTCACATTCTTTATTTCATATGTTAAATGGAACATGGTTACGTTATCAATTTTCTTATCATCTCATTTATCTACTTCTTTAAAATATTACCCGGTGTCAACGGGTCTCTAAGCTAGTAATTCAATATAGTGGACATATACGCAAAACGCTTGCTAGCTATACTAGGGATTCACTACAGCCTGCGGATACCCTCCGCTCCATCATAAATACACGGGTACCTCCCGTAATAAACCTGCGGATACCCTCCGCTCCATCATAAATACTCGGATAACCTCCGAAGTATCATAATCCTATAGGTGCACACTAGTCAAATAATCAAATCCAATCAAAACAATATATATGCGTAAGGATACGACATACCCAACATGCGTAAGGATATGACACGTACAACTTACCTAGATCTAGTCTAGGCCTCGTTGTGTAGCTTACCTAACTCTAGGTTAGGCCTCGCTCTTCCTAGTTTTATACGCATAGCAAGTTTTGAAAAGAATATAAAAGCGATAATAGTCCACATAAATAATTTGCACGTTTCTCACCCCAAGTATTGAAAACATAGTTCAAGAGTAAAAAGTGGGGCTATGACTCACCTCAAGTCCAGAAATCAGCAATAAGAAATCGGTAGAAGTAAGACGTATAGTAACTTGAAAGACGGCAACTACGGACTCGGCACGAACTAACAATGTCAACTCGTTCAGAAATCATTTCCTCGAAATCGAATATTCCCAAACCCGAACGTATTCCATTTTTATTTTCCGAAAATCCATTTCTCGTATTAGTTTGGAGTTTGACGTTTGGTATCCATACGGGTGGTGGGTCGACACAACTCAAACCAAGAAGCCACAACAAAAGAATAATAAACCATCTATTGATCTAATATTAGCCCAATATATTATTTAAATAAATCATCGAAGTTTATCAAATCCGTCGATTTGGTAATCCCCCCATATTTATTTACGTAATATACCGTTCTAAGATTATACCCAACCTAAAGCACGTAGCACAAAAATACTATATGGTATATATATCGTAATCCAATAAATTCCCTATATACATCGTCAAATTGGCCAGGTTCCACGATATATATATAGTAATTTATTATCCTAATACATGTACCACAACCTATGGGCGTCGTGGGATACGATGCCCATTAATATACTCATTTTATATAGCCAAATAACTCGATTTAACCTGTCGACTAAATAAGTTACTTAGTTATAGGAAATGTTTATATTAATCGTCATATATTCGTGACAACACAAAAGTCACAAATAATAACCCACTTGGACTCAAGTGACCACGACCCCGTATAACTCGATAGTTTTCCTCATTATATAAAAGATATTATTTTATTTAATATTTATTCAACGTCAAGAATTCGTCGTTATTTATAATATTTAATCATAATAACGCTTCCAATAATATTACTCTACTCTCGTAGCATAGTATATTAGTCGCGTTATTGTTATAATACTACTCGTGATCTTGTTATTATTAATATACGCATTTATATATTTATATATACGTTATTCACGTCTATATATTTATATAAACGTTTATATTACCAATAATATTATTACGAGTTTTATTATTTGCGCTTTAATTGTAAATAATTATCGAGTCATACGAAATGGTCACATGTCCGAGTCATCACTCTCGGCTCATTGTCCAAGTCCAAAGATAAAATAATCAAGTCATAAATAAGTAATCCAACTCCGTCCAAATCAATCCCAATACACGTGCTACAACAATAGAGTCCGACTACGGCACCCGGCTAACCTATCTCCGTCAATCTAAGTGACTGTCTCACAATCGGTCCCCACATTTACCATTCGTCAACAACTCCTCAAATCACAATATTCCCATTGTCGAGACCACAAAGGGTCTCGACCCAACAAGAGCATTCAGCCAAAACAAATGCCACAACAATACCAATGACAACATGAACCATAACAAGGAAAAAATATCAAAATGGACTAGTTCCGGGTTGGTTTACCAAGCCAAACCCGAGCCTTATAACCCACTTGGGTCTCGGCATAACACACTAGTCACCAAGACTCGAAACTAAGACCAAGAGGTCTCCAAAATAAGCTCAAATGAGCACTAAAAATCTGCCCAAATGACCCTCTTCGGTCGCGACATCAACAACAACAACACGGCCAAAAACATGACTCAATCGAGTCAAACCAAACACCATAGCAACTAAACATGCTAACCAAGAACACAAGGTCAA
The DNA here is from genome assembly GCA_030686995.1 of Artemisia argyi. Classification (NCBI taxonomy): domain Eukaryota; kingdom Viridiplantae; phylum Streptophyta; class Magnoliopsida; order Asterales; family Asteraceae; genus Artemisia; species Artemisia argyi. The sequence goes on from CM060695.1 coordinate 166,392,137, forward strand.
TCATCAAGAAGAATAACGAGCCATAGGGCGCGTACCCACATCAAGCCATGAGCCCAAGGCTCACGGTTCACTCGACCTCCATGAAATCACCATTAAACCCAGATACCAAACTCATTTCAATATCAAAAACATTAATTCCCAACCATTTTAATTCGATACCCATAAAAATCTTTCGTGTTCCCACGGGTTTAGTACCATATCGAGGCACCCAAGGTGCCAAAACGAGTCTACTCACCTTCTTGAACCTCCAAAACTTACGGATCTAGTGAAAACAATAACACTCGACCGGATTTATAAAGATTTCGTGGTGTTAAAAGGTGTTTTAGAGCGCGTGTTATATACCAAATGATAGATCTGAAGATGGTGGTTAAGATGGTGGTGTTAGTTTTGTGGTGTGGGTGGTGGTGCGACGGCGGTGGCCGGCCAAAAGGGGCGGCTAGGGTTTTTGGGGTTGGAGAGATGAGAGAGAGATGGTGAGGAAGAGAGGTGGGTTGTGTTTGTGTGTGTGGGATGCAGAAACCACAAGGACGGTTTTTGTATCTTTACTTAAAAAAAAATATTTTTAATAATAATAATAATAATAATAATAATAATAATAATAATAATAATAATAATAATAATAATAATAATAATAATAATAATAATAATAATAATACTATTATTAGTATTAAGGGTAAGATGAGTGGGTGGAAATTTCACGAACGAAAACCCGAAACTCATTTCAAAGCGTTTAATATCTCGCGAAACGTTCCATAAATAAATATATATTGTCGAATTCGTAAAATCAGGACATAAAATTTTAGTTAGGTTGTCCTAGTGCCGGAGTCAACGTAGTGCCAAAAAAAATCTCGAAATAAATTCTCATCACATCGATAATCCAAATTGATTCCATAAAAATATTAAATATAATCGACCACCATATAGGTTTTACAAGTTCGTTACGAATAAAATTTCAAATAAAAATTTATAAACGAACTTTTACGTAATGCGGGTTTTCAAAATAGCTCCCTAATTTGCAAGTTGTCACATCCTCCCAGCCTCATAAGAAACCCGTCCCGGGTTTCTCTCGGAACAATCCATCTATGAAGTGAAAAGCTTCGGATATCTCTTTCGGAACTCGTCCTCACGTTCCCACATAAATTCCGGTCCATGTCGGGAATTCCAACGAACCTTGACGAGTGGAATGCGACTTCGCTTGAGTCGCTTAACCTCACGATCCAAAATCTCAATCGGCTCTTCCACAAAGTTCAGTTTCTCATCAACACGAATATCTTTCATCGGTATAACTGGCGTCTCATCAGAAAGACACTTCTTCAAATTACTAACATGAAACACATTGTGAACTTTACTCAATTCCTGTGGTAGTTCCAACCTATAAGCCACGGGCCCAATTCTTTCCAAAATAAGAAATGGTCCAATGTAGCGGGGGTTGAGTTTCCCACGTTTCCCGAAACGTATCACACCTTTCCAAGGCGAGACTTTCAGCATCACTTTGTCTCCAACCTGGAACTCTAGGGGTTTACGTCTCTGATCGGCGTAACTTTTCTGTTTATCTCTAGCTGCTTGTAATCGATCACGAATTTAAGTCACTTTCTCAGTAGTCTCCAAAATAAGTTCGGGGCCAGTGAGTTGGCTATCTCCAACTTCAGCCCAACCAATAGGCGAACGACATTTTCGGCCATATAAAGCTTCAAACGGTGCAGCTTTAAGACTTGCGTGGTAGCTATTATTATAGGAGAATTCCGCAAGGGGTAGATATTTCTCCCAGCCTTTACCAAAGTCTATGATGCATGCACGAAGCATATCCTCCAAAGTCTGAATAGTCCTCTCACTTTGTCCATCGGTTTGGGGATGATATGCAGTACTCATATCAAGTCTCGTCCCCAAAGCGGTTTGAAGTGATCGCCACAAAGCTGACGTAAAGCGGCTATCGCGATCAGAAATAATCGATATCGGGACTCCATGACGAGAAATGATTTCCTTCACATACAACTTCGCAAGTTTATCCACGCTATCATCTTCACTAATCGCCAGGAAATGAGCAGACTTAGTCAACCGATCCACAATTACCCAGATAGCGTCACAACCGCTAGCTGTCTTTGGTAATTTGTTAATAAAATCCATTGTGATCCGCTCCCATTTCCAAACTGGGAGTTCTAGTTGCGTCAATAATCCTGACGGTCTTTGATGTTCGGCTTTAACCTTAGAACATGTCAAGCACTTACTAACATACAATGCTATATCTGCCTTCATGTTTGGCCACCAATATAGCTTTTTCAAATCCTGGTACATCTTGTCAGATCCAGGATGAATAGAGTATCTTGACTTATGCGACTCATGCATAATCAACTCTCGAATTCCTCCATACAAAGGTACCCAAATCCGATCTCCAAAACATAATACTCCATCAAAACGCTTAACAAATCCTTTCTCATTCTCAGCCATCCCAAATATGTTCTCAGCAGGTCGGTTTTCTGCTTTCAACGCTTCCGTTTGAGCTTCAAATATTTGAGATGGTAACGGCGATACGATAGTCATTCCCAATGACCTAACTCGTAACGGAGGTATCCTCTCCTTTCGACTAAGAGCATCAGCAACAACGTTTGCTTTACCAGGATGGTAGCGGATTTCGCAATCATAATCACTTAGCAACTCGATCCAACGTCGTTGTCTCATGTTGAGCTCTTTTTGACTCAAGATGTGTTGTAGACTTTTGTGGTCAGTAAACACAACACACTTGGTTCCGTACAAGTAATGTCTCCATATCCTTAAGGCAAAAACCACAGCACCTAACTCCAAGTCATGAGTGGTGTAGTTCTTCTCATGCTTCTTGAGCTGTCGGGAAGCGTAAGCTATTACCTTCTCTCGTTGCATTAACACGGCTCCCAAACCTTTATGAGAAGCGTCACAATAGACGACAAAGTCTTCACTACCTTCAGGTAACGCCAAGATAGGAGCACTACACAACATCTCCTAAAGTAATTGAAATGCTTCCTCTTCCTTGTCTCCCCTGATGCGTGGGAATCGCACCTTGCTTTACCTCTCGAGGGATCTCGCGAGGCTTACAACCCCCACCAGGCAGTGTACCTGATCGTTGTAGTATAGTATAGTGACAAGTACCGGGGGATTGATCGTTCAGCTTAGGAATAGTGTCGCTAGGATTAGAAAGCCTAATTAATAGTTCTAAAGATGAAAGATGATTATTTTTGTGTTTTTATATTTTATGAAAGCAAGTAAAATCTCGGGTTTTGGAAGAGTGGGCGGAATTAGTTGTTATTCAACTAACCCAAAAACTACTTTATAACTAATTAAACTAATGAAAATGAAATTAAACTAATATTAAACTAAGGTTGTGAGCAGTAATTGGAGAAATTGTGTTTACTTAGATTTCATTACTCCCTAGATATCTTTTACATGTCAATTACTTGTTACACTTGTATGGATGACGGATTGTATTCCTTAATACCATTCGTGGGGTGGCATACATAACTCCCCAACTCTATGAGCTCTTATCTCCTCCTACACCATGACCCAGCACAACTATAGGGATTGTAAACAGTGGCTCATGCATTAAATACAACCAATAAAGACCTAGTACGCCTCGGTTCATGTTTCTTAAGACGTTCAAGCATGTTACCATTTGGAGATCTGCCAGTTTTCTTAAGCCTAACATATAATATCATTCATCCAAGAACAAGAATAGACAAGTAATCAACACATAATCAACATCTAGGTTTCATTAGATCTAAGCAAACACAAAGTAAATCTAGCCTAGCATAGTAGAATTAAGATAAGAACAAAAGATAAACAACCAACACATAGACATATTGATTGAATTAAGAGTATACTTATCTCAATTACAATGCAAGGTATCAAGGGTTTGGAACCCTTGAAAAACCTGTAAAAGAAGCACCAAAATCGTCTTTAGGGTTTCACCAAAACTTCTCTCTTTTTTAATGAAAAAAACTAGAAAACTATATATAGGAAAATCGTCCTGACGGCGTCAAGAGTTAATTCTGACGTCGTCAACTAGCCGCCAATAACTTCCTCGGACGCCCTAGATCCACTTGTGACGGCCTTGGTGACGCCGTCACCACCTACGGTAAAATATTCTTGGCCACTTTGACGCCGTCATCTCTTCATCTGACGCCGTCACCAGCTACGGTAAAATATTCATCTTGTCTGACGCCGTCAAGAGTAATACCTTGACGCCGTCACCTTGTATTTCCAGCTTGGATTTTTGGTACTTTGTCGTTTTCTTCACTTTATGCTCCAAAAACGTCCAAAATAGCCTCTTTTCCAGAATTCACTCTCCAAACACCTAAAATCACAAAAGGAACGATTTAGGGCAATATTTGATCAAATAAAGTCGGATTCGGGCTTAAATGACCCCCTAAAAACGGATCATTTTTTGCCTCATCATATACCCTTACACTTGAGATTTGCTTGTCCTCAAGCAAATGAGCTTTTATTCTACTCAAAATACAAGTTAGGGGTCATTTAACACTAATATAAAAGTAATTACAACAAATAATCGTTCCACTAAAGACCAATAGACAAGCACGGAGGTCATACACAAGCACCTCACAAATAGTGTTTAGATACTCACATCTCTCGGGTGTAATAAAGTAATATAACATTATGGAAATGGAAGATATCTCTCACTACCTGTCATAGCAAAATAGATTACCATAGGCTTGGGAAAGGATCAAACCTCCACCACATGGCGTAAGCACCTAGGATAAACTATCAAAGAGGTCTTTTTAAAGGGTTATAACGTTAGGTGTAGGGATATGAATTACACGGTTTTGTTGGATAAAGGGAATTTTACTGGTGGCGAGTTAACAATCTTAGTAAATTACATGTACAAGATGGCGTTGCTAAGCCAAGACTAGACTCGACTTAAGCTAATAAATGAAAAATAACAAAAATGTAAAACGAACATAGAATGAAAACGGGATGGTAGTCCGTATGTTTTTCTTTCTTTTTTTTTTTCTTTTTTTTTTTATATATTTTTTTTACATACACTCTTACCCTACCATCCAAAATAATACATCATAGGGGTATGAGCAATCCCCTTACACTTGAATCTTTACATACTTTACATTAACTAATCTAATGACTCGAATTAAGAAAATCAAAACACTTGGAGCACTTTTAAGATTAACGTACATATGGGGGTAATAATATGATGTTCTTCCCCATTACTCCATAAAATAAGTACTTACCCATGAGTCCCAATCGTCCCAAAACAATATGTACAAGGATATGACTCGACTTAGCAACCATGTAATTAATTAGAAAGTTAACTTAGGGTTTAACAAATAACAATAATGCACTAAAAATGAGCGCATACACGGAAGGCTAAGGCGATTTGGTTGTACATTTAAGTGGGGTGTAACAAATTCTTCCTTTAAGTAAAATGCTTAAAGTTAGAAACGAAAAGATAGGCTCGGAGGGGTGTACTAGGGGTATCGTGTACTAAAAATGAGTACAACGCAAAGGGTGTGGGAAAAATTAGTTGACTTAACTAGCCAAGTAATATGACTTAAATGGTCAAGTAATTATGATACGGGTTTAACACAATGGTGATCCTAATGCCTCTTATCATGTAGTAAATCCTACTACACGAATGTAGTCTCACTAGCGGTCTCGGGATGCATCACTAACGCAAGTTCTAGAATCTAAATGCTACCGGTACACTCATAAGCACCAATAATAAATGCTTTTCCTATCAAATCTAAAGGCGAACCTCACATTTTTGGGTGGAAAATTTTTCTGAATATACGGTTATGTGCTAGTCATACAACCTCCTATCCATGAGACGCTTGCTATGGCTAAAGTTTCACTCCTAAATGTTGTAAAAAATTTTAAATTTGGCGCTAAAATTACACTAACAAGTATTTCTCGTAGTTTTATTACACATCTACTATCAAACAAAACAAACTCAAGCGAAAGTGCATATGTAAGGTATCATCTTTTTACCCTCCCCTTACACTTAGGATGAACATTGTCCCCAATGTTCAAGTAAAGAATGTAAAAGTAAGAAGTAAAGAGAATGAAATCAAATACTCCCCTGATTCGCTCGGTATGGATTTTAGGTTGGCTAGGTTAAATCTTCCTCCAAGAAAATGAGCAATCAAAGCTTCCCTTCCAGAATATAAATCATCTTCTTGTCTTAAATAACCTGTAAAACCTGACAACAATGGACAAGGCAACCTCGCGTAAAATCGGCGGCATCCTATATAAGTTACCAAATCCTAGAAAACAAAGTAAGATATAATGCTTGTGGAATGAAGTTTGCAGATTTCCTGGAGATTATAAAACTTAATAATTCACAAAAACCATAAGACTCCGTTAGAAAAACAAAACCGGTAAAATTTCCAGATTTTTACTCCTGACGCCGTCAAGGGCAATTGCCTGACGCCGTCAGAATGGACCTGCAGAAATCCTTATGTTAAGTTTCCGGAAAATTTCTGGAAAAACCTTGTCCTACTTCCTGGAAAATCCTGCAAAACTTCATTATGACTCAATACAAGCATTTGACTCTAACAAATACGAATATACATGTTCATTAAATATTGTGGAGAATCATGATCGGTTTGTTTCTTAAAAACATATTTGGGGTTTCCCCTTACACTTATTTTTTTGCAAAAATACCTTTAGGTTGAAGTTAAGACTAGGCCAAACAACATAATAAAGTATTTCACATTTTAATTGAGAAACATGATCAACCAACAATAAAAAAAAATAAAACATGCATACGGAAGCAAATAACAATCAAACAATTAAAATCACACAAAACATGGGTTTGTAAAGATAAACCATCAACAAAAATTAAAAGCTAATTATTCATACACAAATTAAAAGAACAGAAATAGAAATTGTTCAATGCCAACAAAGGCCGGATCCTAGACTATTACAACCAAATGTTTCAAATTGTTCAACCAAGAATAAATTGTTCAAGAATTACAGACATCAAGATGGATCACTGAGGGGGAGGACCAAAACGATAATCATAACCAGGTGGGAGATGTCCAGTGTACCCATAGGGAGGATAGTCAGTCTCACGGCCTGGGAAGGGGTCAATCTGCAAGTGAGGCTCAAGTTGATCTCGGGTGGACAGGTGCTGCATCTGGCGGAAGGTATGATCATACATCTAGTCAAAGCGCTGGTCGGTAGCTGCTCGCCACGTGTCCATCTGACCCATCCAGACACCCTGGTGTGCCTGCCAGTCTCCCCGACTCATATGTCGGTAGTAATCAGCCGTCCCTGCCTCATACTGATGCTGCTGGGGCACTCCCTCATCATCACCATCATCATCCTCATCATCAGCCCCTATGTACCATATATAGGTACCATCCCCCATCTGCATCACAATCCTCATCTGCCTAAGGGATTTCGCCCTCACTATCCTGCAGTTCCCACAGTCGCTCAAGTATCCCATGATCTGAGGAGTAAGAAGACCATAGGAACGGGCCAACCGTGTGATGAACATCCCCCCATAAATCCTGTCGATATCCCTCTCACCCACACTGGTCTTCAGATAACTGGCCACCCAAAACGGGATGTTGCAATAGACATCCTCGGACAAGATGGTGTACAAGTAGAATAAGTCCGAAGAAGTGATACGGTGGGTGGTACCCTGGCGTGCAGACAAGCTATAGGTGATGCATCGGTGAACTAGCCTGACAATGGGGTCCCGGATAGATGCAGCCCCAGTGGTTGAGGTATAGGCCCCATTCCCTATGGTGGGCCAAAAGGTAACACACCTCAACTCATTCCGCTGAGTCTCTCCGTGTAACAGATTCAACAGAAAAGCCCCATCAACCTCCTCACTAGTGTACAGCCCCAGCCTCCAACCAAACTCAGCCACAGAACAAGACCTCAACTCACCCCCTAGCCTAAAGTATATCGTGGTGCCCCCCATATCTCCCCTAGCCTCAGCTTGGTCAAACCGAAAAGTCGCAAAGAATTCTCGTACCAACTCACTAAACACCGTCTCCCTCATCCTAAACAATCTCTCCCATTGCGGACCCGCGAATCCATCTGTGCGGATCCTCCCTACAAACTCACCCTCCAACCCACTAGCCCTCAGAAAATCCCAGTCAACCACCGCCCCAACATCGATGTGGTGGTTACACAACCCCTCATACTTAGTACTAGTGCCGACATCACCAAACTCACTCCAACTATGCACTAATTCCTCATAAGTAACTCCCTGAGACCTAGAAGAACTACCCCTATGTTGGCGAGTTCGTTTGCTCATTTTCCTGAAAAAAATGCAGTGAGTGGAAACGATTAAAACGCGAGATTTATATGAATTTTATGCAGTCAGACACATCTGACGCCGTCAAGAGTATTTTCTGACGCCGTCAGATGGACCAAAAATGAAGCCATGCAAAAGCGAGGGAAAAATCAATTTTCAAACTCTTAACCCATTACCCAAACGCTCCTTAAATCAGGAAACAGGGGTGGGGGTCAAAAAATCCGAGGCATGATGGGTTCTCCCTAAATTAATGCATGATTCGGATGAGACAACATCATCAAATGGTAACCCCACGATTACAAATCACCAATTGGATGGCATTACGATTTGCTAATGGTGGGTCAAGAACGGGGTTTCGGGGGAAAGGGGTTTTTCAAATTGACGGGTCCTAAGGATAATTAACCGAGAAAGGATGAAGAAAACTTACTTACAAAGGAGAGATCGAAGGCGGAAGATGTCGAATTGGGGGTTTGAGAGTCGGAGTAGCAGCAACACTTGGGTGAGATTTGTGGGGTATGGGTTGAAAGTGATTGGTTTTTGGGTTAATATTGCTGATTCGTCGAGCTGACGGCGTCAAGGGTAAATTTTGACGCCGTCAAATGCCCGTGTGGGGTGGACTTTGGAGTAGTTTCAAGTTTAGTCCCTGTTCTTTGCGTGAATAACTAATCGTGGGTAAAACTCATGAGTAGTTATTCCGTTAACGAGGTCCACCAGGGTCGAACGTCTCGTTACTGTCGCGGAGAGAGGTAATGTCGTAGCTGGGGTTGGGCGATGTTTTGGCTAAGTTGATCCTTATGCACGGGTCGTTGGCGCGAGAAGAAAGACGTTGTTCAATGGGAGGTTTCAAATCAATGGTATTTATGAGGTGTGGCCTTTTCACACCGGGTTTAAAACCAAAAGAACATTTTTTGGATGAGATCGGGAATATGGTTCGCAAGCACCCAACGAAAATGCAATTTATCCGCGAGCTTTTCTCCTTATGGGGGTACTTATGAGAATGGGGGGTAGTTAGTGGTAAAGCATTTGAGGAGAATTTCCAGCTGTCCTCCTGGTCAAATACCAAAGAGGCTGACACCTCGAAGACTTTTTCAATTTTTTTGGGTATAGAATTCTCTTTAATCTTTTCTTTGACCCTTGATATGAATTGGTCTGCGAAATCCATGAAGGCTTTGTGAGTGCTTTCCATGCGTGCCTCAAGGTGCTGGATTTGCTTTTCCTGATTATCCATGAAGGTTACCATTATTCCTTCGAATTCCTCTTGTCGTGAGCGTTCAGGAAAATTTTGGCAGATAACCGTGTTCCTATGTGGACTGGGGTTCCATATGGGTTCATTAGCCAGTTTCTCAATACTCATTAGTTCTTTTACCTGTTTCTCGATACTTCCCAACAATTGTTCTTGGGTGGCACATGCATAGTCAAGCTTTGCTTTGCTCGGGAGCATCGGGTCCTCCCATCCTTCCTCTTCGTATTGTGCCAACTCCTCAAGAACTTTCCAACATTCGTCAACGCTAAGTCTATCTAGCCTACCCTTTGCTGCGTAATCAATAGCTTTCCTTGTTTGATAGTCAACCTTACCATAAAAGATTTGGATCTGCAGCCATGGTTCGATCCCATGATGAGGAACTTTTCGGAGTAGGTCTTTATATCGATTCCATGCTTCATAAAAAGATTCATTTTGACATTGTTGGAACATCAAGATGTCATTTCTAAGCTTAGTAGTTCTCCCCGGTGGGAAAAATTGAGCAAGGAAACGAGTGGTGAGATCATCCCATGTGGTGATGGATCCCGCGGGTAAATGCTCAAGCCATTGACTAGCTTGATCCCGTAGAGAGAATTGGAATAGGCGTAAACGGGTAGTCTCTCTAGTTTCAACACCTAGGTCTATGGAATCTACGATTTTGAGGAAGTCCTTAAGGTGTTGGTTTGGATCTTCGGAACGAAGTCCATGGAATGCACATCCGCTTTGCACCAACCGGATGGTGTCGGATCGCAAGGGGGTTACATTGGCTCCGGTGAGCTCAATGGTGTTTCGGTAGCCTTGGTGGCTAGGTCGGGAATACTCTCCTAAGGTTCGGGGCCTAAGGGGTTCTAATGGTGGGTTTTGTTGTGGTGGGATGACGGGTTCAAAGATGTTACCACCTTCCATGATGTCGGATGGTAAAGAGTTACGAACAAAGGCACGAAGAGATAAGATAGACTAAAGAAGACCTAAAAATAAAAATAAAAATCTTACTAGAAAGGAATCTAGCAAGTAGACCTAATAAAAAGAAATCCTAACCTAGACAATAACTATTCCCCGGGCTGCGGCGCCAAAAACTTGATGCGTGGGAATCGCACCTTGCTTTACCTCTCAAGGGATCTCGCGAGGCTTACAACCCCCACCAGGCAGTGTACCTGATCGTTGTAGTATAGTATAGTGACAAGTACCGGGGGATTGATCGTTCAGCTTAGGAATAGTGTCGCTAGGATTAGAAAGCCTAATTAATAGTTCTAAAGATGAAAGATGATTATTTTTGTGTTTTTATATTTTATGAAAGCAAGTAAAATCTCGGGTTTTGGAAGAGTGGGCGGAATTATTTGTTATTCAACTAACCCAAAAACTACTTTATAACTAATTAAACTAATGAAAATGAAATTAAACTAATATTAAACTAAGGTTGTGAGCAGTAATTGGAGAAATTGTGTTTACTTAGATTTCATTACTCCCTAGATATCTTTTACATGTCAATTACTTGTTACACTTGTATGGATGACGGATTGTATTCCTTAATACCATTCGTGGGGTGGCATACATAACTCCCCAACTCTATGAGCTCTTATCTCCTCCTACACCATGACCCAACACAACTATAGGGATTGTAAACAGTGGCTCATGCATTAAATACAACCAATAAAGACCTAGTACGCCTCGGTTCATGTTTCTTAAGACGTTCAAGCATGTTACCATTTGGAGATCTGCCAGTTCTCTTAAGCCTAACATATAATATCATTCATCCAAGAACAAGAATAGACAAGTAATCAACACATAATCAACATCTAGGTTTCATTAGATCTAAGCAAACACAAAGTAAATCTAGCCTAGCATAGTAGAATTAAGATAAGAACAAAAGATAAACAACCAACACATAGACATATTGATTGAATTAAGAGTATACTTATCTCAATTACAATGCAAGGTATCAAGGGTTTGGAACCCTTGAAAAACCTGTAAAAGAAGCACCAAAATCGTCTTTAGGGTTTCACCAAAACTTCTCTCTTTTTTAATGAAAAAAACTAGAAAACTATATATAGGAAAATCGTCCTGACGGCGTCAAGAGTTAATTCTGACGCCGTCAACTAGCCGCCAATAACTTCCTCGGACGCCCTAGATCCACTTGTGACGGCCTTGGTGACGCCGTCACCACCTACGGTAAAATATTCTTGGCCACTTTGACGCCGTCATCTCTTCATCTGACGCCGTCACCAGCTACGGTAAAATATTCATCTTGTCTGACGCCGTCAAGAGTAATACCTTGACGCCGTCACCTTGTATTTCCAGCTTGGATTTTTGGTACTTTGTTGTTTTCTTCACTTTATGCTCCAAAAACGTCCAAAATAGCCTCTTTTCCAGAATTCACTCTCCAAACACCTAAAATCACAAAAGGAACGATTTAGGGCAATATTTGATCAAATAAAGTCGGATTCGGGCTTAAATGACCCCCTAAAAACGGATCATTTTTCGCCTCATCATCCCCATTCGTACTTAACACTCTTTTGAGTCAATTTGGTCAACGGTTTTGCGATTTTCGAAAATCCCTCAATGAATCTTCGGTAGTAACCGGCTAAACCCAAAAATTGACGAACTTCTGTTGGGGTCTTTGGTGCAGCCCAATATTTAATCGGTTCAATCTTCACGGGATCTACATGAACTCCTTGACAATCAATCACATGACCCAAAAATTGTACCGTCGGAATCCAAAATTCACATTTGGAGAACTTGGCATACTGTTTCTCCCTCCTGAGCAATTCTAAAATAAGCCTTAGATGCTCCTCATGCTCTTTCTCACTCTTCGAGTAGCTTAGAATATCGTCAATGAACACGATCACAAACTTATCTAAATAAGGCTTACACACCCGATTCATGAGATCCATGAATACTGCCGTTGCGTTAGTCAACCCAAACGGCATTACTTGAAACTCGTAATGCCCGTAACGGGTTCTGAAAGCCGTTTTCGGAATATCTTCCTTGCGAACTCGAAGCTGATGATATCCCGATCTCAGATCGATCTTCGAATACACACTCGATCCTTGGAGCTGATCGAACAAGTCGTCGATCCTCGGTAACGGGTATCTATTATTCACCGTTAACTTGTTCAGCTCTCGGTAATCAATACACATACGAAACGATCCATCCTTCTTTTTAACAAATAAGACCGGGGCTCCCCAAGGTGAAGAACTTGGTCTTATAAATCCTTTTTCGGCTAACTCCGCTAAATGTTTCGACAACTCTTCTAGTTCAGTGGGTGCAAGTCGATAAGGTGCTCGTGCCACAGGTGCGGCACCAGGTATCAACTCAATCTGAAACTCCACTTGTCTAGTAGGAGGGATTCCCGGCAAATCATCGAGAAATACATCAGGAAAATCACGAACTATAGGCACATCTCCAATGCACCTTTCCTTCTTCTCCTTCCCTCCTTTCTCAGAGATTTGAGCTAAGAAAAGGCAACATCCTTTTTCCATTAGTTTCGGTAACTTAGTGCAAGAAATGACCGTTAATCGAGATGGGCTCCTCGAACCTTTTCGATCTCCTTGTATATTTAGAATCTCCTTTCCGTAAGGCACACGCACGATCTTCTCATCGCAAAGTATTTGAGCACGATACTTCGACAACCAATCCATACCAATGATGACCTCGAAACTTCCTAACGTGACGGGTAGAAGATCTATGTTGAAAGGGTGATTCAAGAAATTCAACGTGCAACCGCGAATGATAGTCTTAATCCTTTCTATGTTTCCATTAGCTAACTCTACATCATACCCAATTCCTAAGGCCATCGGGGGTTTCTCTAGTAAGGGTGAAAACGTAGTGGACACAAAACTTCTATCGGCACCAGTATCAAATAGTATGGAAGCATAACGATTATTGAGAAGGAACGTACCAGTGACGACGTTCGGATCTTCTCCTCTCTAGTTCCCGAGTGCATACACTCTCCCATGAGCAGCTCCAGCTTCCACACGTTGGTCCCCATTATCTTGTCGTCCACGGTTTCCTCCAGCTCCACGGTTTCCATGATTGTACCCAATACCACCCGATCCTTGATTTCCTCGGTTCCACGATTCCCTACACTCATTCCTATAATGTCCCTTCTTTCCACATCCATAACAAGTAACGTCTGCCTTACTTCTCACTTCAGGAGCAGCTTGAACCATAGCAAGGGGTCGTGCTCTACAATCCTTAGCTACATGTCCTCTCCTTGTGCAATTTTGACAAATCACAATACATTGTCATGTATGATTCCTGTAGCAACGACCGCACTTGGGTGCATCACCATTGTAGTTCTTCTTATTTCCATCCCCAATAGCATAAGCTTTAGCTTGTCGCTTGTTTCGGTGATCATTACCCTTAGAGTGATGGTCTCTCATTATCTTTTCATTCTTATCCTTATCAGCTCCTTCCAATTCCAAAAAATCCATTAATTGTTGAGCAATTGTGATGGCCTCATGGATATTTGCAGGTCTAGCAGCAATCACATCATTCCTTGTAGCCACAGGCAACCCATCGGTATACCGCTCAATCTTTTGAGTCTCAGTTCTAACCATATCTGGGCAAAGCAAGGCCAACTCCTGGTAACGACGATTGTAAGTCGCCATATCAGTACCCTTCACTTTGTGATTCCAAAACTCAATCTCCAACTTCTTAACCTCATTTCTTGGGCAATAAGTCTGAATCAGCAAAGACTTAAATTGCTCCCAAGTCATAGCATAAGCCACATCACTCCCAACCGAATTTCGGTAATTGTTCCACCAAGTTTAAGCTTCATCCTTGAAAGTAAAAGAAGCAAACTTTACCTTCGCAGTCTCCGCACAACCACTAACATTAAACACTGACTCAGTCTTCTCTATCCACCTGACCAAGTAGACCACTCCTTTAGTTCCACCAAACTCAATAGGACCACAAATTTTAAACTCCTTGTAGTTACATCCATTAGCACGAACAGGTGGAAAAGTTCCAGCAGAATTGTTGCAATGGTTTGACTCAGCTAGTAGTTCAGCAACTCGTTGCTCCACAAGTTGATTGATCATTGCTTGATCCACAGTAGGTGCATTAAGTGGAACATGATCATTGTCTCCCTGAACGTCCACATTTTGATTCCTGTTGTTGCGGTTAGTAGTGTCCAGGTTGTCAGGAGTAGGGGTTTCAACATTTCGAGTAGGACGGCGTCCTCGACGACCAGGGGTAGTCACTGCAGGACCAGTTCTGGTAGCTCTAACAGGGTTTCTTCGTGGGGCCATTGATCTGAAACATCATACAAGTTCATGAGTCTCCGATAGAACTTATCATATGCTCAACAAGAATTAAATCAATGAAACCAAGTCATGGAAAGAATATCAACAATACACCACAAGACATCAATAAAGCGAATAGGGACTCGATTTCCATAAGATTCAAAAACCACAAAATACCATATAATAATAACCATCAACCATACAATAAAGATCCAACATCGTTCCAACTACCAAGAAACACAAAAGATAGTAATCGTTCCAAACGAGACGAATAATCAACGGAAAATACATCAAAATAGGATAACTAGCTTTTCTAACCGAACACTCCTTAGTTAAGAAAGCAACAAGGTAACATAGCTCAAACATCTAGCCACGCTACTGGCGGAGGCCTCTCAACTCCTGTCTCAAGCTCTCAAGCTCTCTCCATAGTGATCCTAACTCCACACCATGGGTGTCGCTGTCTCTCTTGAGGTCAGCCACCTCCTTCTCCAGCTCGGCATTCCTTGCCATAACTTGCGGTCGGCCTCTCGAGCTATAATAAAACCTCGCTGTAAACTCCCAATATGCTCGTGAATCTCCATCAAACCCCTCCTCATCTCAGTAACTCTCCTCTCAGTCGTAACCATGTCAATCCTCAACTCCCCAATGAACTCAACGGTCACCCTATCGATCCGCTCAGACATACGTGTAACTCTCTCAACAAGATCAGTAATATGAGCCCACATCCTACCAGTCTCACCTAACTCTGCATACTCAGCAGAAACCTCAGAAGGTGCATCTGACTCAACGGGATTACCAGGTGGCAACTCAAACAAAAATGGATGATTAGGTGAAACAGGCTCAATCGGATGTATAGGTGCATCAGGCTCCTCAGCCTGAGCTGGCGGCACTAACAAATCATCATCATTAGGCATCTCCTCCTCCTGAGGGTCATCATCCTCCTCAGGGTCATCATCATCACCCTGCTCAGCCTCCTGTGGGTCATCAGCCTCATCCTCACCCTCGTACTCCTCCTCCTCCTCATCGGAAGAGTACGTCATCAATCGTCGTCTCCTAACAGGTGAACTAGGGATGGCAACGGGTCGGGTTTGGGTCGGGTTTTAGTGAACCCGTACCCGTACCCGTTTATAATATCCATACCCAAACCCGCCCCATAACCCGTCGGGTACCCGATTAATATTATCCATCGGTTTTTCGGGTTTCCCCGCGGGTTTCGGTTATCCCCAATTGAATAATATATAATTGAATAATATACAGATAAAATGACGGTATTAACATTAAGTGACACTAAAATACACCGAAAAACAAAGGAAAACACCCTAATATAATTATTTTTTTTAAGTTAAAGAAAATGAATATAGTATCAAACGATTTAATGCTTTTGAATAATTCATGTACAAAATAAAATATGTTATGTAATAGAGATACATATATAAAAAAATGTAATGGAAGAAATTATATATAATACATATATATTCTATTTAATTATAATATCAATAAAGCGGGTATAGATTTGGGTAAACGGATACGGGTACGGGTACGGGTAATCGGGCGGGTATTACCAGAACCCGTACCCGAACCCATACCCGGCTAAACAATTATATCAATACCCAAACCCGCATCCAAACCCGCCAACCCGCCCCCGAACCCGACCCAACAGGTTCGGGTTTCGGTTTTCCCCGTCAGTTTTGGGTGCTTTTGCCATCCCTAAGGTGAACCATGTGGAGATGTGGTAGCTTATCTAGGACAACGACACAATGATGCAGGTGGTGCCTCTGACAGAAGAGAGTGAGCATCCAACTGTAAAGGTGGTGAAGTAGGGCGTACTGACATATGTGCCGTAGCTCGGTGGGCAAAGCGTGGAGCCACACGAGCCAAAGCCTGATGAAGAGTAAGCTGCCTCGATGTACCAGGGAGCCCTAGAGAAGATGAGGGTCCCTGCGTAGATGCAGCTGGCGGTGCTGAAGTAGAAGCTGTCGGTGACACAGTAGCTGAATGCATGGAAACCTGGTAAGGATCATCAGGAGCCATAGTGAACTGTGCTGGGAATACCGGTGCAGAAAGAATATCCTCAACAACATCGGGCGTACGGGAGGCCATAGTCTGTGACAACGGCGTAGGGTAGGTGTAAATGTTTCAAAACAACTAAAGCGCGAACTCAAAATACCATATCAAAATCCTCATATAATTTCAATCATATAATCTTAATAAAGAATTTCAAATACCGCATTACTAAAACATTTATGAAACAAATAAACCATTTAATTCCTCGAAACGCCATCTTATCACTAAATCAATATATCCATATTCTCAAGTCATCTCAAAATCTCATTTTAAATCATTATCTCATAATACCTCAAAATAATCGAAGATGCTTCGGCTTGGCGGGCTGGCGGGCAATGGTCGAGGATCGTTTTCTATAAAAATCGGTTATAGTTTAGGTGTTTAGTTACCTAGTTCTCTATAACCTTGGCTCTGATACCAATCTATAACACCCCCAAAATTTGGTGCAGCGGAAGACTCAACAAGCTTTCGGGGTGCTACGGGGATTGGTATCCAACACAAGACATAAAAGAACGAGATAAAGTAAACATAAGAAAAACACAACCAAAACGGGGTTTTAAAGTTTACATTTATCCCAACATCATTCAGAATCAGGCCAAAAAGAAATAAACGTAGGTCCAAAATTTAATATCAGAGTTTTAGAAAAATAGATCCATAAACTAGGTGCCTTAGCCGAGCCTTCCAATCCATGCATCCAAATCATCACTTAATTACCTGAGAAAACGTGCTAAAAATCAGCTTTCGCTGGTGAGATCATGTAACAATTCGCATTTTCAGGTTAATTACTTTTCCCGGAAAATTTCACTATTCACTTTTACTATTCATTTTTCCCGAAATTTGATTTTTATTTCTTGGGCTAAAGTGATAAATCATTTCCATGGCAAATTAAAAGTTTGACATTCATAAGCTCATTTTCATGAAAGTTATTAAGGAATTACACGTTTTAGGGTAAAACGTCATTCAGAAATTCTACGCACAACGAAATTCGGTCGCGTTAATTTTCCCCGTATCAGAAAAATGTTTGACACACTCATGATTTATTTGAGAATAAATCATGACTAAGAAAAACATCACCAAAATAAACCTCGGCCGTGAAAAACTGGAATTTTCAGTTTTAAGCGTTTTTACTCAGCCATAACCTTAGCCTATACCTGCACCGCATTTCTAAGACGATTTAAGTTTTCAACTTATTAGAAAATATTTGGAAAATATTTGGAAGATTAAGTAGTGGTTCTTGGTCTTGATCTTGGTTCTAGTTAGTTTCTTCACAAGTTGTAAGCAAACCCTAACTTGCTTCTTGTTAAATAATCATGTTCATGTTATTTACATACTATTCTTGCTATATTATGTCTTGTATGCATGTCCATGATGTATAAAAATGAGTAAAACATGTTGTTATAATTGATTGTTAAGATAAGTTACTAAAACAAGTAAACTAGTGACTTTCTTGGTAAGACCTGATCAAAATGGTAAAAATATGATATTTAATCATTACATATTGTATTAGAGGACCTAACAAGGAAACCGTAGCAATTTGAACCACCTAAAACGAGTACACGAGTCAAAAGTTATGACGATTTGAAATTACCAAAACTTTGCGGCAAAGCTGCCAAAACTTTCTGTTACAGAAACATTAAACACGCAAAAAGAGGCATTTCTGGTCCGATTCATCAAAAAGTTAAAACACGAAAGTTGTCCGGAATCACGTTTTCCTTCAGGAATATAGAAGCTCGAGCCTTGAAAACACTTTCTGAGTGAGATATTTCTAAATTTCTTAACAGCTATTTACATATATATAAGTCACTATATTATGGTTATACTTTAAAAGGAACAAGAGGTCTTATGACCAATAATCAAGACCACCACCATGGCTAGAGCCAAGGTTGTGTCTCATGACCTTGGAACAAGGACCAAAGGTCATGGCTAGGCCATGACGAAACAACCATACAAGCTTATTTAGGCGAAAACATGAAACAAGGATTTAGCGAGAACTTGAACAAGCAATTTGGATCTACTACACTTAAAAAGGAAACCATGAGATATTACCAAGAGAAAATGGTCATTCAAGACTTATGAAACTACCCCTAATAACAATCTTCATGTACTAATAAACTTTCCTAAGTTTACTCAAATATCGGACATGTAACTTTTCGGATCAAAACTGATATCTATATATTTTATCAACTACTACAATAGTAGGGAGCCTCATGTGAGGAGTTCATTATGTAAGCCGTCGAGATGAGTTGTGGATTTACGAGTTAAAGTGTCCTGGCTCCTCGAACGCTTACTAACATGACTTCTGAAATATGTCAGCCCGAACGGTAGTAAACGATATACAAAACATACATGTTCATGAATCTTTTCTTTCAAAGACATACAATATACATCATACCACATCATGGACTAAATGCAAGATATATATATAGGCACTTATTCATATTCTTTACTCCGATCCTAAGACGCAACATTCTATTATAGGTTGCTCGTAGAAACCTTCACGATTCAACCGTTACATTCATTACTTGCTATCTTACTTAAGGTGAGTTCATAGCCCCATTTTCCATTACTTAATTGTTTTACAAACCCTTGGGGGGAATACATGCTATTTTAACCGAGCACAATGTTTTTAAATTGTATGCTTGCCTGATTGTTTTATTATCACTAAGTACCAACCTTGCTAAACCGAGATCCCTTATTATGAACCATTTAATCACTAGCAATAGTGAGCGCAAATATTGTGAATAGGCCTATTGGGATTGACGAATCCCATTTGTATTGACTAAGTTCAAACAAATGCACTAATATTTGAGATTTAGGTATGTTAGCAAAGTACCTACCGGGATAAATCTGCCGATCGATATTGGTACACGTTAACGTTTTGGTGTCATAAGCTTAGTGTATAATACATTTTATGGGCGTATAATAACGTAGCCTACCTGTTTTGTTTTCCAAACATTGGTGTGAGTCTATAGCTCACACTACCAACATATTGTGTTCAAACGATTTAACAAACTCTATGAATATCACTCAACCTTTGTGTTGACCTCTCAAGCATGTATTTCAGGTTCATGACGATCAAGGATGGCACGGAAGGACACAGATACTCAAGAGGGCTATAATTTTTCTTATCATTCAAAAACTCACTTAATGTGATTTATAAACATGGAACCAATTGGGACCTCATTTTGTAATCTCTGATATTTATATAATTTGAATGATAAATCTTTTAAAACGACTCAATTGGAGTTCGTTTTCTATTATTGTGACTATTGTGCCGTCGAGTAACACCCAGTTTGAATTCCGCTGCAACCATGAATTGGGGGTGTTACAGATTGGTACCAGAGCCATGGTTATAGAGAAACGGGTCTAATTGAGACCTAAACTATAACTACAATCACAAGCAAAAACATTTTTATAGCCTTCCGCTCTCCGTGTCTTCCATCCTCCAGACGATTATGGACTTAGTAAGCATGCTATGATACACAAACATATTAGTATATTCATATATACCCATTTTGAGCATTTCCCCGTAGACATTTTTGTGCTACACAAACATAATTGCATATTAATATATGTACCCTAAACATAATTGAGCATTTCCCCGTAAGCATTAGTATATTGATATATAAACTCGGTTTATTTTCAATCATTTATCTAAACTATGGACTAAACATATGTGCGTATGCCTATTCTAGGGCATTTCGACACAACCAGATTCTCCCAATCATGCTCCTACTCCAACATTTTATGTCCAAGACATTGTAACTGATTGCAATGGTCTTTCCTATTTTCCAAGACATTGTATTATACAATGGTCTTAACCATTTCTCAAATGTTTTGAGTCACACAATGGTCTAACCTACTTCCCAGACATTGTGAATTACACAATGGTCTAACCTACTTCCGAGACATTGTGTTTTGCGCAATGGTCTCTAGAATTATTCCATCACATCATCAATATCATTTCATATGATATCAAAAACCCGTCACAACCTATCGATTTCTAAATAGAAATATGAGATTTTTAAAGGACAAACAAATCCATCACCTACAAAAGCTGAACTTTCTCTGCATTCATCAAAGTTTTCTTCTGAAACCTTCATTATTAAAAGTTCGTGATCCTGGCCAAGTATGTTCTATTTTAGAACTACTTAAAACTTCCTTTCCATACGTACCTACCCTTACTATCTTCTATGCAATGGAATATGAAAACATACGTTACAAGTCTTGTATGGACGGGACTTGCAACTTAAGGGTTTGACGTCGCCTTTATTTAGTGGACAGTTTCCCGAAAGCAACGGACATATCAAAAGTATACCTAATTTAGGTATTTGAAAATTTTATCAAACCTCGGCTAAATATAGACTAGTCACCTATATTTAACCTAGGGACAGTGGAATATAGTCTGACTAACTATATTCGACTTAAAATTTTCAAATACTGAGAGTAGTTGTACTAGGGTTATGTTTAGGTTGATTTCCTACTTGAACTCGATAAACCACCAGAATACATTAAAACGATCTAGAGACACGATAGTGCCTTACTACTCAGCGAAATCTTAACACCTTATTTGTATGATCTAATTTCATTCTTGAAAATTTTCATTTATGAGATAATCCGAACTACTATCTTGGGATAGTTATCAATTATTCTCTTCATCCTGTAGAAGTACTATCCTGTTTAGATCCTAAGGATACCATTCCATCATAAACCTTTAAAATCTCTTAAGATTTTTAAAACAAACTCAACATCTATACCTAAGAGTATTAATGTTAAGCATACACTACACACTTCTGTTCATCAACATATCACATCATTATCTTCACAACCGTTACAAACACAAGCTCATTAACAGATCTTGATGCACTATTAAAGCTCAAATAATCCTTAGTTACATCACAAGTACCCTCATCAGCTTTACAAGATTGAATATTTATCTTGTACCTTTGGAACACCAGTATCATCTCGTAATACACTACCTTGTAACTCACCGGCTAAGTATGAATGTTGTGTTGGGAATTCTTAAGTAGGATGATTTGTAATTATTTGAATGGATTGGGATGCCTTTTCAATTAAATAAAGAAATTGTAAATCACCGAACCATAAGTTTATATTTCCCTATTTACATTGTTTGGGATGCCTCTCTATGTAAATAAAGAATTATAAACAAGTGGACTTGTTTGTATCCGAAATAACATAAGTATGAAGTCAATAAACACTAGGTACAACAACTGATTACCTACTAGGCTATGATTGCAATTACAATCTCAATTCCTATTAATATTCGACTGCTATATCAATTTCCTTTGATATTCGACTATTACCATACCTTTCCTACATAAAATTAAGCCTCATCCTACACCATACTGATGCGTGGGAATCGCACCTTGCTTTACCTCTCGAGGGATCTCGCGAGGCTTACAACCCCCACCAGGCAGTGTACCTGATCGTTGTAGTATAGTATAGTGACAAGTACCGGGGGATTGATCGTTCAGCTTAGGAATAGTGTCGCTAGGATTAGAAAACCTAATTAATAGCTCTAAAGATGAAAGATGATTATTTTTTGTGTTTTTATATTTTATGAAAGCAAGTAAAATCTCGGGTTTTGGAAGAGTGGGCGGAATTAGTTGTTATTCAACTAACCCAAAAACTACTTTATAACTAATTAAACTAATGAAAATGAAATTAAGCTAATATTAAACTAAGGTTGTGAGCAGTATTTGGAGAAATTGTGTTTACTTAGACTTCATTACTCCCTAGATATCTTTTACATGTCAATTACTTGTTACACTTGTATGGATGACGGATTGTATTCCTTAATACCATTCGTGGGGTGGCATACATAACTCCCCAACTCTATGAGCTCTTATCTCCTCCTACACCATGACCCAGCACAACTATAGGGATTGTAAACAGTGGCTCATGCATTAAATACAACCAATAAAGACCTAGTACGCCTCTGTTCATGTTTCTTAAGACGTTCAAGCATGTTACCATTTGGAGATCTGCCAGTTTTCTTAAGCCTAACATATAATATCATTCATCCAAGAACAAGAATAGACAAGTAATCAACACATAATCAACATCCAGGTTTCATTAGATCTAAGCAAACACAAAGTAAATCTAGCCTAGCATAGTAGAATTAAGATAAGAACAAAAGATAAACAACCAACACATAGACATATTGATTGAATTAAGAGTATACTTATCTCAATTACACTGCAAGGTCTCAAGGGTTTGGAACCCTTGAAAAACCTGTAAAAGAGGCACCAAAATCGTCTTTAGGGTTTCACCAAAACTTCTCTCTTTTTTTTTATGAAAAAACTAGAAAACTATATATAGGAAAATCGTCCTGACGGCGTCAAGAGTAAAATCTGACGCCGTCAACTCGCCGCCATACACTTCCTCGGACGCCCTAGATCCAATTGTGACGGCCTATGTGACGCCGTCACCACCTACGGTAAATTAATCTTGGCCACTATCTCTCCATCTGACGCCGTCACCAGCTACGGTAAAATATTCATCTTGTCTGACGCCGTCAAGAGCAAACCCCTGACGCCGTCACCTTGTATTTCCAGCTTGGATTTTTGGTACTTTGTCGTTTTCTTCACTTTATGCTCCAAAAACGTCCAAAATAGCCTCTTTTCCAGAATTCACTCTCCAAACACCTAAAATCACAAAAGGAACGATTTAGGGCAATATTTGATCAAATAAAGTCGGATTCGGGCTTAAATGACCCCCTAAAAACGGATCATTTTTCGCCTCATCATATACCCTTACACTTGAGATTTGCTTGTCCTCAAGCAAATGAGCTTTTATTCTACTCAAAAGACAAGTTAGGGGTCATTTAACACTAATATAAAAGTAATTACAACAAATAATCGTTCCACTAAAGACCAATAGACAAGCACGGAGGTCATACACAAGCACCTCACAAATAGTGTTTAGATACTCACATCTCTCGGGTGTAATAAAGTAATATAACATTATGGAAATGGAAGATATCTCTCACTACCTGTCATAACAAAATAGATTACCATAGGCTTGGGAAAGGATCAAACCTCCACCACATGGCGTAAGCACCTAGGATAAACTATCAAAGAGGTCTTTTAAAAGGGTTATAACGTTAGGTGTAGGGATATGAATTACACGGTTTTGTTGGATAAAGAGAATTTTACTGGTGGCGAGTTAACAATCTTAGTAAATTACATGTACAAGATGGCGTTGCTAAGCCAAGACTAGACTCGACTTAAGCTAATAAATGAAAAATAACAAAAACATAAAATGAACATAGAATGAAAACGGGATGGTAGTCCGTATGTTTTTTTTTTTCTCTTTTTCTTTTTTCTATTTTTTTTCTTTTTCTTAATTTTTTCGATTTTTTTTTTTTCTGCATACACTCTTACCCTACCATCCAAAATAATACATCATAGGGGTTTGAGCAATCCCTTTACACTTGAATCTTTACACACTTTACATTAAACTATTCTAATGACTCGAATTAAGAAAATCAAAACACTTGGAGCACTTTTAAGATTAACGCACATATGGGGGTAATAATATGATGTTCTTCCCCATTACTCCATAAAATAAGTACTTACCCATGAGTCCCAATCGTCCCAAAACAATATGTACAAGGATATGACTCGACTTAGCAACCATGTAATCAATTAGAAAGTTAACTTAGGGTTTAACAAATAACAATAATGCACTAAAAATGAGCGCATACACGGAAGGCTAAGGCGATTTGGTTGTACATTTAAGTGGGGTGTAACAAATTCTTCCTTTAAGTAAAATGCTTAAAGTTAGAAATGAAAAGATAGGCTCGGAGGGGTGTACTAGGGGTATCGTGTACTAAAAATGAGTACAACGCTAAGGGTGTGGGAAAAATTAGTTGACTTAACTAGCCATGTAATATGACTTAAATGGTCAAGTAATTATAATACGGGTTTAACACAAGGGTGATCCTAATGCCTCTTATCATGTAGTAAATCCTACCACACGAATGTAGTCTCACTAGCGGTCTCGGGATGCATCACTAACGCAAGTTCTAGAATCTAAATGCTACCGGTACACTCATAAGCACCAATAATAAATGCTTTTCCTATCAAAACTAAAGGCGAACCTCACATCTTTGGGTGGAAAATTTTTCTGAATATACGGTTATGTGCTAGTCATACAACCTCCTATCCATGAGACGCTTGCTATGGCTAAAGTCTCACTCCTAAATGTTGTAAAAAATTTTAAATTTGGCGCTAAAATTGCACTAACAAGTATTTCTCATAGTTTTATTACTCATCTACTATCAAACAAAACAAACTCAAGCGAAAGTGCATATGTAAGGTATCATCTTTTTACCCTCCCCTTACACTTAGGATGAACATTGTCCCCAATGTTCAAGTAAAGAATGTAAAAGTAAAAAGTAAAGAGAATGAAATCAAATACTCCCCTGATTCGCTCGGTATGGATTTTAGGTTGGCCAGGTTAAATCTTCCTCCAAGAAAATGAACAATCAAAGCTTCCCTTCCAGAATATAAATCATCTTCTTGTCTTAAATAACCTGTAAATCCTGACAAAAGTAGACAAGGCAACCTCGCGTAAAATCGGCGGCATCCTATATAAGTTACTAAATCCTAGAAAGCAAAGTAAGATATAATGCTTGTGGAATGAAGTTTGCAGATTTCCTGGGGATTATAAAACTTAATAATTCACAAAAACCATAAGACTCCGTTAGAAAAACAAAACGGGTAAAATTTCCAGATTTTTACTCCTGACGCCGTCAAGGGCAATTGCCTGACGCCGTCAGAATGGACCTGCAGAAATCTTTATGTTAAGTTTCCGGAAAATTTCTGGAAAAACCTTGTCCTACTTCCTGGAAAATCCTGCAAAACTTCATTATGACTCAATACAAGCATTTGACTCTAACAAATACGAATATACATGTTCATTAAATATTGTGGAGAATCATGATCGGTTTGTTTCTTAAAAACATATTTGGGGTTTCCCCTTACACTTATCTTTTGCAAAAATACCTTTAGGTTGAAGTTAAGACTAGGCCAAACAACATAATAAAGTATTTCACATTTTAATTGAGAAACATGATCAACCAACAATAAAAATAAAACATGCATACGGAAGCAAATAACAATCAAACAATTAAAATCACACAAAACATGGGTTGCCTCCCAAGAAGCGTTTTTCTTTATTTACGAGTCTTGTAGCTAGACTCAAAGTCGTGGGCTAACGTGTATCGCTTATGCTCATATAACCAAGTGTGAGCCATCTAATAGTCGCCTCGTCTTTCTTATATTCTTCTCCTAACTCTAGGCACCCGCGATAGTATTTTTTATTCTTTTCATGCGTGTATTTAAGTCCCTTTTTCTTATCATTCTCACTTAGCATTTCCATGGGCGGATACCTACTACACTTTTCCATTGAAAAACCTTTGAACCTAGGGTGCGCACGGGGCATTTGATAAACAAAATCTTCATCCCCATCCGAAAATGTAATTAGCCCTTCTATGAGTTTTTCGTCAAGGTTGGTCAATCGTTTGAAGGGTTTTCCACACACAACTTGGGTCAATTTATTATCAATAAACTCTCCTAGATTTTCCATAACCATGAACTCAACAAGATAAACCAACCTTCCTACAAACACGTGCAATGGTATTGCCTTAGCAACAACGTTGTCCCCTTTGTATTCTAACTCATCTACCATGATTTTATTATATTCGTTACGTGAAATTATGTTCATTGGAAGAGATGAGTTGAGATAGGCATTAAAGCTCTTAAATCCAATCTTACAAGGGAATTGCATGTTAAATGAACTATCGCACTCAATCCTAGTTCTAGGGTCCACATACCTAAGAGGGTTTATTTCCTCTTCCATTCTATCCTCATTGATTACGTCACCATCATCGAGATCCTCATCGGAGTCTGAATAGTAAAAAGGACTAGCCCTACGGTCATCATCATGATCAGACTCTTCTAGTTCAGAATTATTGTCAAAGTGGTGATTGGGTGAGAGGTTAGGTGGGTTCTCATTTTCTGCTAAAGGAAGTGGGGCGGGTAATTGGAACATCCTACGACGAAAAACACGAATAACAGGAATCAGCCGATCAATGTTATTGTGATTCATCGAAACAGTTTACGAACAAAGACACAAAGAAATAAGATAGACTAAAGAAGATCTAAAAATAAAAATAAAAATCTTACTAGAAAGGAATCTAGCAAGTAGACCTAATAAAAAGAAATCCTAACCTAGACAATAACTATTCCCCGGGCTGCGGCGCCAAAAACTTGATGCGTGGGAATCGCACCTTGCTTTACCTCTCGAGGGATCTCGCGAGGCTTACAACCCCCACCAGGCAGTGTACCTGATCGTTGTAGTATAGTATAGTGACAAGTACCGGGGGATTGATCGTTCAGCTTAGGAATAGTGTCGCTAGGATTAGAAAACCTAATTAATAGCTCTAAAGATGAAAGATGATTATTTTTTGTGTTTTTATATTTTATGAAAGCAAGTAAAATCTCGGGTTTTGGAAGAGTGGGCGGAATTAGTTGTTATTCAACTAACCCAAAAACTACTTTATAACTAATTAAACTAATGAAAATGAAATTAAGCTAATATTAAACTAAGGTTGTGAGCAGTATTTGGAGAAATTGTGTTTACTTAGACTTCATTACTCCCTAGATATCTTTTACATGTCAATTACTTGTTACACTTGTATGGATGGCGGATTGTATTCCTTAATACCATTCGTGGGGTGGCATACATAACTCCCCAACTCTATGAGCTCTTATCTCCTCCTACACCATGACCCAGCACAACTATAGGGATTGTAAACAGTGGCTCATGCATTAAATACAACCAATAAAGACCTAGTACGCTTCGGTTCATGTTTCTTAAGACGTTCAAGCATGTTACCATTTGGAGATCTGCCAGTTTTCTTAAGCCTAACATATAATATCATTCATCCAAGAACAAGAATAGACAAGTAATCAACACATAATCAACATCCAGGTTTCATTAGATCTAAGCAAACACAAAGTAAATCTAGCCTAGCATAGTAGAATTAAGATAAGAACAAAAGATAAACAACCAACACATAGACATATTGATTGAATTAAGAGTATACTTATCTCAATTACAATGCAAGGTCTCAAGGGTTTGGAACCCTTGAAAAACCTGTAAAAGAGGCACCAAAATCGTCTTTAGGGTTTCACCAAAACTTCTCTCTTTTTTTTATGAAAAAACTAGAAAACTATATATAGGAAAATCGTCCTGACGGCGTCAAGAGTAAAATCTGACGCCGTCAACTCGCCGCCATACACTTCCTCGGACGCCCTAGATCCAATTGTGACGGCCTATGTGACGCCGTCACCACCTACGGTAAATTAATCTTGGCCACTTTGACGTCGTCATCTCTCCATCTGACGCCGTCACCAGCTACGGTAAAATATTCATCTTGTCTGACGCCGTCAAGAGCAAACCCCTGACGCCGTCACCTTGTATTTCCAGCTTGGATTTTTGGTACTTTGTCGTTTTTTTCACTTTATGCTCCAAAAACGTCCAAAATAGCCTCTTTTCCAGAATTCACTCTCCAAACACCTAAAATCACAAAAGGAACGATTTAGGGCAATATTTGATCAAATAAAGTCGGATTCGGGCTTAAATGACCCCCTAAAAACGGATCATTTTTCGCCTCATCACATACACTGAAATGACAAATCAAACTACATCACCGGTAATGCCAGACTTTAGTCCTCATAAGTAACCACACCTTTTCATTGACACCACTCCAACATATAACACACAAAGAACTTCGGGACGAAGTTCCCCGTAAGGGGTAGAGACTGTAACAATTCGCATTTTCAGGTTAATTACTTTCCCGGAAAATTTCACTATTCACTTTTACTATTCATTTTTCCCGAAAATTTTCCCGAAATTTGATTTTTATTTCTTGGGCTAAAGTGATAAATCATTTCCATGGAAAATTAAAAGTTTTACATTCATAAGCTCATTTTCATGAAAGTTATTAAGGAATTACACGGAATTACACGTTTTAGGGTAAAACGTCATTCAGAAATTCTACGCACAACGAAATTCGGTCGCGTTAATTTTCCCCGTATCAGAAAAATGTTTGACACACTCATGATTTATTTGAGAATAAATCATGACTGAGAAAAACATGACCAAAATAAACCTCGGCCGTGAAAAACTGGAATTTTCAGTTTTAAGCGTTTTTACTCAGCCATAACCTTAGCCTATACCTGCACCGCATTTCTAAGACGATTTAAGTTTTCAACTTATTAGAAAAAGTCAACATATTTTTCCCTCCTCCATTGACCAAAAATCATTCTTTGACATTATAAGTCATTCCTTGATTTTTAGGCTTACGGTTTGATGTCTAAAAGACATTTAATACCAACCGACACTGGACTGAGCCCAGTCTAGACATTATAAGTCTTTTTAAATCATTTTTATCCTATTAGAAAAGTAACATTTTACTTTTCTCAATTTTACGCAATATTCGTACGTTTTACGTATTACGCGTTTTAGACCCGTGTTTCCAGTTTTTAGCAAGGTTTTACCACCCAATGGAACCTACCACTCATTTTATATTTTATTATGGAGTATTTTGACAAGTTTAATCATTCCTCCAAGTTTCGTATTTTTACGATACCCGGTTTTACGTTTTGTGACGTAACAACTTACGGTTAGCATTTTACGGAGTCGAAACTAGCTCCATAACTTGGATAATATCATCAAGTCCAACCCTTGCTCCCCAAGATATACAAACCGCCATAGGGGGGGGGATTCACCACCCATATGTCATGATCTTATGCTTAGAACTCTTGGATGAGAACATGTGTTAACCTTGGCCTCCAAGGTTTGACAAGTCAACACAAGTAACCTCCTCATTTTTAGTATAAAAGAGACTCATTCTCTTCCTTTCTCTTGCAATACCAACGACCCTAAACCATCAAAATGCACCATTTTGATCATTGATCTTGCTCATTCAATCCATCACAAGTTCAAGTCATAGTTCCTAGTTGATCCTTAACACCTTTCAACCATAAAACTCCATAAAACACCACAAAAACTCATCAAATTTCCAAGTGTTCTTAGTGAAGATTTTTACTAAGGCTTGTTTTTGTGATAAGATTAGTGTTTATCAAGGGATTATAAGATAGGGTTTTTGATATGGAAGCTTGGCTATGGTTGGAAAATATTTGGAAAATATTTGGAAGATTAAGTAGTGGTTCTTGGTCTTGATCTTGGTTCTAGTTAGTTTCTTCACAAGTTGTAAGCAAACCCTAACTTGCTTCTTGTTAAATAATCATGTTCATGTTATTTACATACTATTCTTGCTATATTATGTCTTGTATGCATGTCCATGATGTATAAAAATGAGTCAAACATGTTGTTATAATTGATTGTTAAGATAAGTTACTAAAACAAGTAAACTAGTGACTTTCTTGGTAAGACCTGATCAAAATGGTAAAAATATGATATTTAATCATTACATATTGTATTAGAGGACCTAACAAGGAAACCGTAGCAATTTGAACCACCTAAAACGAGTACACGAGTCAAAAGTTATGACGATTTGAAATTACCAAAACTTTGCGGCAAAGCTGCCAAAACTTTCTGTTACAGAAACATTAAACACGCAAAAAGAGGCATTTCTGGTCCGATTCATCAAAAAGTTAAAACACGAAAGTTGTCCGGAATCACATTTTCCTTCAGGAACAAAGAAGCTCGAGCCTTGAAAACACTTTCTGAGTGAGATATTTCTAAATTTCTTAACAGCTATTTACATATATATAAGTCACTATATTATGGTTATACTTTAAAAGGAACAAGAGGTCTTATGACCAATAATCAAGACCACCACCATGGCTAGATCCAAGGTTGTGTCTCATGACCTTGGAACAAGGACCAAAGGTCATGGCTAGGCCATGACGAAACAACCATACAAGCTTATTTAGGCGAAAACATGAAACAAGGATTTAGCGAGAACTTGAACAAGCAATTTGGATCTACTACACTTAAAAAGGAAACCATGAGATATTACCAAGAGAAAATGGTCATTCAAGACTTATGAAACTACCCCTAATAACAATCTTCATGTACTAATAAACTTTCCTAAGTTTACTCAAATATCGGACATGTAACTTTTCGGATCAAAACTGATATCTATATATTTTATCAACTACTACAATAGTAGGGAGCCTCATGTGAGGAGTTCATTATGTAAGCCTTCGAGATGAGTTGTGGATTTACGAGTTAAAGTGTCCTGGCTCCTCGAACGCTTACTAACATGACTTCTGAAATATGTCAGCCCGAACGGTAGTAAACGATATACAAAACATACATGTTCATGAATCTTTTCTTTCAAAGACATACAATATACATCATACCACATCATGGACTAAATGCAAGATATATATATATAGGCACTTATTCATATTCTTTACTCCGATCCTAAGACGCAACATTCTATTATAGGTTGCTCGTAGAAACCTTCACGATTCAACCGTTACATTCATTACTTGCTATCTTACTTAAGGTGAGTTCATAGCCCCATTTTCCATTACTTAATTGTTTTACAAACCCTTGGGGGGAATACATGCTATTTTAACCGAGCACAATGTTTTTAAATTGTATGCTTGCCTGATTGTTTTATTATCACTAAGTACCAACCTTGCTAAACCGAGATCCCTTATTATGAACCATTTAATCACTAGCAATAGTGAGCGCAAATATTGTGAATAGGCCTATTGGGATTGACGAATCCCATTTGTATTGACTAAGTTCAAACAAATGCACTAATATTTGAGATTTAGGTATGTTAGCAAAGTACCTACCGGGATAAATCTGCCGATCGATATTGGTACACGTTAACGTTTTGGTGTCATAAGTTTAGTGTATAATACATTTTATGGGCGTATAATAACGTAGCCTACCTGTTTTGTTTTCCAAACATTGGTGTGAGTCTATAGCTCACACTACCAACATATTGTGTTCAAACGATTTAACAAACTCTATGAATATCACTCAACCTTTGTGTTGACCTCTCAAGCATGTATTTCAGGTTCATGACGATCAAGGATGGCACGGAAGGACACGGATACTCAAGAGGGCTATAAATTTTCTTATCATTCAAAAACTCACTTAATGTGATTTATAAACATGGAACCAATTGGGACCTTATTTTGTAATCTCTGATATTTATATAATTTGAATGATAAATCTTTTAAAACGACTCAATTGGAGTTCGTTTTCTATTATTGTGACTATTGTGCCGTCGAGTAACACCCAGTTTGAATTCCGCTGCAACCATGAATTGGGGGTGTTACAGATCATAGGTTTAAATTCATAATTCAATATAGTGGACATATACGCAAAACGCTTGCTAGCTATACTAGGGATTCACTACAGCCTGCGGATACCCTCCGCTCCATCATAAATACACGGGTACCTCCCGTAATAAACCTGCGGATACCCTCCGCTCCATCATAAATACTCGGATAACCTCCGAAGTATCATAATCCTATAGGTGCACACTATAGTCAAATAATCAAATCCAATCAAAACAATATGTATGCGTAAGGATACGACATACCCAACATGCGTAAGGATACGACATGTACAACTCACCTAGATCTAGTCTAGGCCTCGTTGTGTAGCTTACCTAACTCTAGGTTAGGCCTCGCTCTTCCTAGTTTTATACGCATAGCAAGTTTTGAAAAGAATATAAAAGCGATAATAGTCCACATAAAGAATTTGCACGTTTCTCACCCCAAGTATTAAAAACATAGTTCAAGAGTAAAAAGTGGGGCTATGACTCACCTCAAGTCCAGAAATCAGCAATAAGAAATCGGTAGAAGTAAGATGTATAGTAACTTGAAAGACGGCAACTACGGGCTCGGCACGAACTAACAATGTCAACTCGTTCAGAAATCATTTCCTCGAAATCGAATATTCCCAAACCCGAACGTATTCCATTTTTATTTTCCGAAAATCCATTTCTCGTATTAGTTTGGAGTTTGGCGTTTGGTATCCATACGGGTAGTGGGTCGACACAACTCAAACCAAGAAGCCACAACAAAAGAATAATAAACCATCTATTGGTCTAATATTAGCCCAATATATTATTTAAATAAATCATCGAAGTTTATCAAATCCGTCGATTTGGTAATCCCCCAATATTTATTTACGTAATATACCGTTCCAAGATTATACCCAACCTAAAGCACGTAGCACAAAAATACTATATGGTATATATATCGTAGTCCAATAAATTCCCTATATACATCGTCAAATTGGCCAGGTTCCACGATATATATATAGTAATTTATTATCCTAATACATGTACCACAACCTATGGGCGTCGTGGGATACGATGCCCATTAATATACTCATTTTATATAGCCAAATAACTCGATTTAACCTGTCGACTAAATAAGTTACTTAGTTATAGGAAATGTTTATATTAACGTCATATATCCGTGACAACACAAAAGTCACAAATAATAACCCACTTGGACTCAAGTGACCACAACCCCGTATAACTCGATAGTTTTCCTCGTTATATAAAAGATATTATTTTATTTAATATTTATTCAACGTCAAGAATTCCTCGTTATTTATAATATTTAATCATAATAACGCTTCCAATAATATTACTCTACTCTCGTAGCATAGTATTTTAGTCGCGTTATTGTTATAATATTACTCGTGATCTTGTTATTATTAATATACGCATTTATATATTTATATATACGTTATTCACATCTATATATTTATATAAACGTTTATATTACCTATAATATTATTACGAGTTTTATTATTTGCGCTTTAATTGTAAATAATTATCGAATCATACGAAATGGTCACATGTCCGAGTCATCACTCTTGGCTCATTGTCCAAGTCCAAAGAAACATAATCAAGTCATAAATCCAACTCCATCCAAATCAATCCCAATACACGTGCTACAACAATAGGGTCCGACTACGGCACCTGACTAACCTATCTCCGTCAATCTAAGTGACCGTCTCACAATCGGTCCCCACATTTACCATTCGTCAACAACTCCTCAAATCACAATATTCCCATTGTCGAGACCACAAAGGGTCTCGACCCAACAAGAGCATTCAGCCAAAACAAATGCCACAACAATACCAATGACAACATGAACCATAACAAGGAAAAAATATCAAAATGGACTAGTTCCGGGTTGGTTTACCAAGCCAAACCCGAGCCTTATAACCCACTTGGGTCTCGGCATAACACACTAGTCACCAAGACCCGAAACTAAGACCATGAGGTCTCCAAAATAAGCTCAAATGAGCACTAAAAATCTGCCCAAATGACCCTCTTGGGTCGCGACATCAACAACAACAACACGGCCAAAAACATGACTCAATCGAGTCAAACCAAACACCATAGCAACTAAACATGCTAACCAAGAACACAAGGTCAATCATCAAGAAGAATAACGAGCCATAGGGCTCGTACCCACATCAAGCCGTGAGCCCAAGGCTCACGGTTCACTCGACCTCCATGAAATCACCATTAAACCCGGATACCAAACTCATTTCAATATCAAAAACATTAATTCCCAACCATTTTAATTCGATACCCATGAAAATCTTCCGTGTTCCCACGGGTTTAGTACCATATCGAGGCACCCAAGGTGTCAAAACGAGTCTACTCACCTTCTTGAACCTCCAAAACTTACGGATCTAGTGAAAACAATAATACTCGACCGGATTTATAAAGATTTCGTGGTGTTAAAAGGTGTTTTAGAGCGCGTGTTATATACCAAATGATAGATCTGAAGATGGTGGTTAAGATGGTGGTGTTAGTTTTATGGTGAGGGTGGTGGTGCGACGGCGGTGACCGGCCAAAAGGGGCGGCTAGGGTTTTTGGGGTTGGAGAGATGAGAGAGAGATGGTGAGGATGAGAGGTGGGTTGTGTTTGTGTGTGTGGGATGCAGAAACCACAAGGACGGTTTTTGTATCTTTACTTAAAAAAAATTATTTTTAATAATAATAATAATAATAATAATAATAATAATAATAATAATAATAATAATAATAATAATAATAATAATAATAATAATAATAATAATAATAATAATTATGTTTGTGTTGATCTTACGGGGTCGTCACCTTTGACGCAATCTGGTATGATTGATTTTATGCCAGGTCGTGCGGTTATTGAAGCTGCACAACGTAAACGTGTCAAGTATGAGGCCAAATGTGTGGATATCGGATATGGGTTCCTCCCCTTCTCTTTCTCCTCTTTTGGAGAACTTGAGAAAGATGCAGTAACTCTTCTAAAGCGTATTCGACGTTTCTCTACGACTCAAAACATTGGAGTGCGGGCTGCCGTTCATATTTTTAATAGGATTGGTTTCGCTATTGCTAGAGGTGTGGGGGCCCAGTTGGTTTCTCGGCTCCCCACTAATTTCTTGTAAAATCCTATTTATTGTTAATAAAAGTGATGGTTAATAATAATAATAATAATAATAATAATAATAATAGTATTAAGGGTAAGATGAGTGGGTGGAAATTACATGAACCAAAACCCGAAACTCATTTCAAAGCGTTTAATATCTCGCGAAACGTTCCATAAATAAATATATATTGTCGAATTCGTAAAATCAGGACATAAAATTTTAGTTAGGTTATCCTAGTGCCGGAGTCAACGTAGTGCCAAAAAAAAATCTCGAAATGAATTCTCATCACATCGATAATCCAAATTGATTCCATAAAAATATTAAATATAATCGACCACCATATAGGTTTTACAAGTTCGTTACGAATAAAATTCCAAATAAAAATTTATAAACGAACTTTTACGTAATGCGGGTTTTCAAAATAGCTCCCTAATTTGCCAGTTGTCACAAGATAGCTATGCAAACAACCTAGGACTTTGTGGAGGTCCTTTCGGTTCCTGCAAGAAAGAGGGTCACAAATATCTCTTTTTTTCAGGGTTTGTGGTTGGATTTCCTGTATCAACTATCTTGACTATGTTGCTTATGTTGTGGTGTTTGCCTATATCTATGAGCAACATGACACTGTATCGCATGATCAAGAAAATGAAGAGAAGAAGGAATCACCTAATTCCAGGAACGCCCCTAATTTTACTTGCTGAGAATTTTAGCAGCAAAGAAAGCAAGGTAAAATCATCTCCCTCTTTAACTCTCTGTCTCTCTCCACACACATGCACAGGTTGGTCATCCCCCCCCCCCCCCCCCAAAAAAAAAAAAAAACAAAATTTTTTATTAGTATTTCGGTTGCATAGTGATAAATAAATGTATTGCATATTCTAGTCTGAATACATGAAGAGTTATCAAATAAACCCATGTTAGAAAGTCACAGTTGAAAAGCCATTCTCTTTTGTAGGAGGTATAAAACTGAATCTCTTCTGCTTCTCCATGAATAGTTAGATCGCCTATATCCACCTTGTGCTTCCTAGTGACTTTTAAAATGTTCTTCGAACTAAATTGCAAATCTTAATCATTTTAGCCTTAATTTACATCTCTTTTTTCTATACCCGGCCACATGTTTGTTTTCTTTATATAGAAACAACTAGAACATCTAGAAGGATTTTTGCTCCCTAACGAAATGCTCAAGTCCCGCTACTGGTATTGAGATACTGGGGGAGTGGTGGACGAGGCGGTGTGAGTATGAAACACACGCTCTGTAAAATATATTTTCAGTTAGGCAGAATATTTGAGCGATCTTGATTTTCCTTTTGCAAATATTCGATTGTTTAAAAAACACTTTCAATGGTTGTAAACTTCATTTTTTTTTTTTAATGGAAGATATGGTTTTTCTTTTTGGGTAAAAGGGATCACCCTCGAAGATATGGTTTTTTAATCACATTACTTAAAGAATTTAGATTAGCTTTTAAGAATTTTAACCAAATGATTTATAATGTAGTTAAGATTAATGTATGTGTGTGCGTCCGTGTTAGCATGGATAGAATTACTACTATATATTATGTAACTATTTGTTTTACACATAGGTACCTGCGATGGAAAAGTTTGCACGCCCACTAAGTTTGGTGGAACTTGAAATGGCTACAAATAATTTTGATAATAAAAAAGTAATTGGCTACGGAAACATGGGTCTCATGTACAAGGCTATGTTTCCAAACGGTTTGCTGGTTGCAGTCAAGAGGCTCCATAAGTTCGAGAGCTTTGAGAAAGAGTTCGTATTAGAAATAGAAATATTAGGAAGATTAAGTCACACAAATTTAGTACCATTGCTAGGTTTTTGCTATGAAAGTGAAAAGAAATTTCTAGTATACAAATACATGTGTAATGGAACCCTCCATCAATGGCTACATTGTAAGCCACATGTGGAAGGTAAGAAGATGGGATGGACTTTAAGGTTTAAGATCGCTATAGGGATAGCACGAGGACTTGCATGGCTACATCACAACAACATCGTAAAGGTAGCTCATCTCAAAATCAACTCAAAATGCATCTTACTAGATGATAAGTTTGAGCCCAAGATATCAAATTTTGGTAACTGTGATATCTTGACAAACACAAGTGGTACCCCTTCAAGTATCTGCAATTTTTCGGTTCCTGATTCTAGTCCTTACAAAGAGGATGTCTATAGCTTTGGGATTCTGCTGCTTGAGTTGGTTACAGGTAGAGAACCATCTACTTGGATCAACTACCCCACCGATCATGTATGTAGTAGGGAATTAGTTATAATTGATGAAAACTTAGCAGGACAAGGATTCGATGACGAAATATGTGAAACACTAAAAATAGCAGAAAGGTGCATTCGAGCACAAACAGGTGAGGAAATAAACATGTGTCAAGTGTATCAAGCAATGTGTGCCATTGGGACATCAGGCAACGAAATTTCAGTTGATTTATGTATGAATATAGAAGATAACTAGGGAGATGTGTAGCACCACGCACTAAATCCATACGTGTATTCGTAAGATATCCAAGAACCTCCTAATGCATTTTCTAGTAGCATATAATCAGTATATACTTTCTAGTGTTACAGGTATAATGCGAATAAATTCATATTACATAGAGGTCAAATAATTAATTTTAGATCGATAATGAGGTTTGGGATTGCATTTTCAAAAATAGATTATGCTGATAATCACTTTTTCTAATGGTGTTCCGAACACTATTTTATAGACTATTTGCCGCGATAGTATAATAATCACTTACAAAACAATCTAGAACTCTTCTTATCTATGTGATCAAAGCAATAGCAGTAGGGGTGAGCAAAACCGAGTCAAAACCGAACCGACCCGAGAAACCCGACAAAACTGAGCCGACAGAAACCAAACTGTGACAACTGGCAAATTAGGGAGTTATTTTGAAAACCCGCATTACATTAAAGTTCGTTTATAAATTATATTTGGAATTTTATTCATAACGAACTTGAGAAACCAATATTTTGGTTGATTATATCTAAAAATTTTATGGAATCGAATTTGGTTTAGAGATATGATGAGAATTTCTTTCGAGATTTTATTGGCACTACGTTGACTCCGGCACTAGGAATAACCTAACAAAAATTTAATATTTTGAATGCCTTGGTTTGGTTTATATAGTTAACGAAAATTTCATGTTTTGAATTTACGGTTCGAGTATATAATTATTTTGAACGTCTCGTGAGATATGAAGATGA
Source organism: Artemisia argyi (assembly GCA_030686995.1). NCBI lineage: Eukaryota > Viridiplantae > Streptophyta > Magnoliopsida > Asterales > Asteraceae > Artemisia > Artemisia argyi. The sequence goes on from CM060695.1 coordinate 166,430,646, forward strand.
GCTCGGGTGATGATTGTCGGGAAGGTTTGAAAAACTACACATATGGCCCCTCTAGTTACACACTCCTATTAGTAATATTATTATTACTTATGTCAAAATAAATAAATAAATAAATAAAAATGAATGAATGAATGATATATGGTCTTTGTGGTCTTTCCTGGCACACACACAAATAAACACAGCCACACCATCCTATCACCTCTCTCCCTCATACTCATCTAAACCCTAGCCGCCACTCAGATCCGGCCACCATAGCCGCACCGCCGGCTACCACCTAACACCGCCACCATTATATTAATCCTCATCTTATCCTCTTTAATTTGATACCATTCACGCGCCTCCAAACCCACAAAAACATCTTGAAACTATTTCAATTCGAGAATTATCTTTGCTTATTTCTTTAGATCCGAGAGATTTGAGGTTCTTCAAGGTGAGTAGCATCGTTTTAGCACCTTGGGTGTCTCGATGTGGTCCTAAATCCGTGTAAACCCGGATTGTTTCAAAGGGGTTTTGATCTAATATTGTCTAAAAACAATGGGGAAATGATTTTGATAATGAATATGTGATGAAAAAGTTTGGTATCCATGTTTTTGTGTGGTGTCGACGGGTCAAGGGTAACCGTGAGCATAGGCTCACGGCTCAGCCCCTTACATGACGTTTCTTGTTATTTTTTTAACTTGGTTGAGCTATACATTCTTGTGGTTATTCCTGGTCCATGGTTCGGTTACTGATGGTATCGAGAATGCTTAGAATGGGTTGATGTTTTGATTTGGTTTGGTTGAGAGAACTTGGACCTGGTTATTTATTTGTGGTATCGACCCAAAAGGGTCCGTTTGGCTGATTTGTTGAGCTCGGTTGAGCCTTGCCGAGACCTCAATGGTCTTGGGGTTGGGTCTTCATGGCTTGTGGTGTAGCCGAGACCCAAACGAGTCTCTCGACTCGGGGTTTGACTTGGTAAGTCGACCCGTTTTATGAGTATTCTTGATGAATATGTTAGTTGCTATTCTTTTTGTTACTATAATAGTTGATGTTGCTGTTATTCTTATTGTTGTTGTTTATTATTGTGGTCTTTGATCACTATTGAATGTTACTTCTTGTTGTTATTTCTGTGTTGTTGGCCGAAGGGATGGAAGAGACCGAGACCACAATAGTCTTGGATATGGTATTTTATTGTGAAGTGTTGACGATAAAGTGGTATATGTGGACCGATTGTGAGACGGTCACTAGAATGACGGAGATAGGTTAGTCGGGTGCCGTAGTCGGACCCTATTGTTGTAGCACGTGTTTTGGGAAGTTGTTGGACGGAGATAGATTACTTGGTTGTGTTTTTTTTTTATTATTTTGGACTTGGACAATGAGCCGAGAGTGATGACTCGGACATGTGACCATTTCGTATCACTCGATAATTAGTTATAATTAAACACAACTAATAAAACTCGTAATAATATTATTAATAATATAAACGTTTATATAAATATATAAACGTGAAAACGTATATATATTTATACAAGTGCGTATATTAATAATAAAACGATCACGAGTAATATTATAATAATAACGCGACTATAAATATTATGCTATGAAAGTAGCGTAATAATATTACGAGCGTTATTATAATTAAACGGCTATAAACAACGATGAAATCTTGACGTTAAATAAATATTAAATAAAATAATTTCTTTTAAATAAATAAAGGAAACTATCGAGTTATACGGGGTCGTGGTCACTTGCGTCCAAGTGGTTTATTATTTGTGACGTTTGTGTTGTCACGGATATATGACGATTAATACATTCATTTTCGATAACTACGTAACTTATTTAATCGACGGGTTAAATAAGAACTATTTAGTTATTTAAATTGAGTATATTAATGGGCATCGTATCCTACGACGCCTATAGGTTGTGGCATGTGTACGGGAATAATAAGTTACTAAGTATCTCGTGGGATTACCAAATTGACGAATTTGGTGAGCTTAACGGTATAGTTAGTGAAGTTATTAAACTTTGATATATACCATATAGTACTTTATGTGCAATGTGTGACCTAGGATTCGGGTATAATCCTAGAATGGTATATTAAGTAAATAAATATGGAGGATTACCAAATCGACGGATTTGATAAACTTCGATGATTTATTTAAGTAATATATTAAGCTAATATTAGACCCATAGATTGTTTTATCATCCTTTTTGTTGTGACTTCTTGGTTTGAGTTTTGTCGACCCACCACCCGTATGGATACCAAACGCAAATACACCAAACTTATACGAAATGGATTTTCGGAAATAAAACGGATTCTCGTCCGGGTTTGGGAATATATTGAAATTGAGGAAATGATTTCTGAACGAGTTGATATTGTTAGGTCGTGCCGAGTCCGTAGTTGCCGTCTTTTGAGTTATTATACATCTTACCTCTACCGATTTCTTATGGTCGATTTCTGGACTTGAGGTGAGTCATAGCCCCACTTTTTACTCTTGAACTATGTTTTCAACGATTGGGGTGAGAAACGTGCAAATTATTTTACGTGGACTATTATCGCTTTTATATGCTTTCTAAACTTGCTATGCGTATGGACTAGGATCTATAGTCAGCTTTAGTCACTCCTTGTGTGTACTATTCAAGGTTGACTTATTTGTTATTGTCAGCTTTAGTCACACGGTTAGTGTGTACTATTCAAGGTTGACTTATTAGATACTGTAGTGTGCACCTATAGGTTATTATTACTTCGGAGGTTATCCGAGTAATTATTGGTATTGCGGGGGTTACCCGAATACTTATGTTGTTACGGAAGGGTATCCGTGTGTTTTGGCTATTACGGAAGGGTTTCCGGGTGTTATGTTGAGAGCGGAGGGTATCCGCAGGCTTTTAGCGAATCCTTAGTCTAGCTAGCAAGCGTTTTGCGTATATGTCCACTATATTATTAGTTGAATTTAAACCTATGATCTCACCAGCGAAAGCTGACTTTTAGCACGTTTTCTCAGGAAATTTAAGTGATGCTCTATGGATGCTTGGATTGGAGGCTTGGCAATGGCACCTGGTTTATGGATCCATTTTTCTAAACTCTGATATTAAATTGTGGACCTATGTTCATTTCTTTTGGGCCTGACTCTGAATGATGTTGGGATAAATGTAAACTTTAAAACCCCGTTTTGGTTGTGTTTTTCTTATGTTTACTTTATCTCGTTCTATTATGTCTTGTGTTGGATACCAATCCCCGTAGCACCCCGAAAGCTTGTTGAGTCTTCCGCTGTACCAAATTTTGGGGGTGTTACAGATTGGTATCAGAGCCAAGGTTATAGAGAACTAGGTAAATAAACACCTAAACTATAACCAATTTTTATAGAAAACGATCCTCGACCATTGCCCGCCAGCCCGCCAAGCCGAAACATCATTATTATTATTGAGGTATATTGAGATAATGATTTGGAATGAGATCTTTGGAGATGATTATTAGATTTGGGATTCTTGAGATGATTTGAGGATTTGAGATTTATTGATTTAGCGATGTGATGACCTTTTGAGGAATTATATGTGTTTTGAGGAATTATATGGCTTAATTATTTTATGAATGATTTTTAGTAATGCGGTATTTGAAACTCTTTACTGAGATTATATAATTGGGATTTTATGATGATTTTTGATGCGATATTTTAAGTTCGCGCTTTAGTTGTTTTGAAACACTTACACCTACCCTACGCCGTTGTCACAAATAATAGCCTCCTTGCACGTGTTATTGTTAAGAATTGTTATTGCGAGTACGCGTCGTCCATCGTAGATCACTATGGCCCCTGATGACCCATACGTGTTGGTCATGCGTTCGGCCGCTACTTTATCGTCGCATTGTCGCCCTAAGTCGCCGACTTTATCGCCTCGTGGTTCGCCTGCTCGAAGATGACGAGTGATGGAGTACCCTTTCGACGAGGAGTACGCGGGTAAGCAGAATGATAACCCTCAAGATGAGGAAGAGAATGATGACCCTCAGGATTGGGAAGAGAATGATCCTCAGGAGGAGGATATGCCTGATGACGATGGGTCGCTAGCACATTCAGTTCATTCTACGAAGCCCGATTCCCCGATACATCCGTTAGAGCCGGTTTTACCTGATCATCCGTTTTTGTTTGATTCACCACTTGGTAGTCCTGTGGCGTCGGATGCACCTTCTGAGGTTTCTGCTGAGCATGCAGAGTTAGGTGAGACTGGTAGGATGTGGGCTCAGATTACTGCACAGGGCGAGAGGATCTCGCGGATGTCTGACCGACTTGAGATGATTTTTGCTGAGTTTATTGCTGAGTTTGTTACTGAGTTAAGAGTTGATTAGACAACTGTCGTGGGCAGGACGACAGCGATTAGGACATGTATGATAGAGATACATGAGCAGATAGAGAGTCTGCAGAGAGGTTTCCTCACGGCTCGCGAGGGAGATCGCAAGCTGTGGCAGAGGAACACAGTGTTAGAAAAGGAGGGTGCAGACCTCAAGAGGGATAGTGATACTCACAGTGTTGAGTTGGAATCATTATGGAGAGAATTGGATAAATTGAGATCAGAGTTGAGGAGTCTACACCAGCATCGTGGCTAGATCGATTTGGAATCAGGTTGTTGTGTTGCTACATAAGCCAAGGAGTATTTGGTTAGGAGAGCTAGTTATTATATCTCTTATGCCATGATATTCGGATTGTACATCCGTCTTGTATGGAACGATTAGTATCTATTATGCCTGTTGGTAGTATGGAACGATGTATTGATCGCTACTTATGGATGATGGTGAGCTCGTATGATATTTTACGATTTTCGGCGTACATGGAGAATTGTGTCTTATTTGCGTGGTTGATATTGTGTTAGTATTATATTAATGGCTGTACGACGAAACCCTGTTAGAGCTACCAGAACTGGTCCTGCAACGACTACCCTTAGTCGTCGAGGACGCCGTCCTACTCGAAATGTTGAAACCCCTACTCCTGAGAACCTGAACACTACTAACCGCAACGACAGGAATCAAACTGTTGATGTTCAGGGAGACAAATGATCATGTTCCACTTAACGCACCTACTGTGGATCAAGCAATGATCAATCAACTTGTGGAGCAACGAGTTGCTGAGCTACTAACTGAGTCAAATCATTCCAACAATCCTGCTGGAACATTTCCACCTGTTCGTGCTAATAGATGTAACTACAATGAGTTTAAAATTTGTGGACCCATTGAGTTTGGTGGAACTGAAGGAGTGGTCTACTTGGTCAGGTGGATGGAGAAGACTGAGTCAGTATTTAATGTCAGTGGTTGTGCGGAGAATGCGAAGGTAAAGGTTGCTTCTTTTACTTTCAAGGATGAAGCTTTAACTTGGTGGAACAATTACCGTAATTCGGTTGGAAGTGATGTGGCGTATGCTACGACTTGGGAGCAATTTAAGTCTTTGCTGATTCAGACTTATTGCCCAAGAAATGAGGTTAAGAAGCTGGAGATTGAGTTTTGGAATCACAAAGTGAAGGGTACTGATAGGGTGACTTACAATCGTCGTTACCAGGAGTTGGTCTTACTATGCCCCGATATGGTTAGAACTGAGACTCAAAAGATTGAGCGGTATACCGATGGATTGCCTGTGGCTACAAGGAATGATGTGATTGCTGCTAGACCTGCAAATATCCATGAGACCATCACAATCGCTCAACAATTAATGGATTCATTAGAATTGGAAGGAGCTGATAAGGATAAGAATGGAAAGAGAAAGAGAGACCATCACCCTAAGGGTAATGATCACCGAAACAAGCGACAAGCTATTGCTAAGGTTTAAGCTATTGGGAATGGAGATAAAAGGAACCAAAATGGTGATGCACCCAAGTGTGGTCGTTGCTACAAGAATCGTACAGAACAATGTACTGTGATTTGTCAGAATTGCTCAAGGAGAGGACATGTATCTAGGGAGTGTAGAGCACGACCCCTTGCTATGATTCAAGCTACTCCTGAAGTGAGAAGTAAGACAGATGTTACTTGTTATGGACGTGGAAAGAAGGGACATTATAGGAATGAGTGTTGAGAATCGTGGAACTGAGGAAATTAAGGATCGGGTGGTAATGGGTACAATCATGGAAATCGTTGAGCTGGAGGAAACTGTGGATGTCAAGACAACGAGGACCAACGCGTGGAAGCAGGAGCTGCTCATGGGAGAGTGTATGCACTCAGGAACGAGAGAGGAGAAGATCCGAACATCGTTACTGATACGTTCCTTCTCAATAATCGTTATGCTTCCATACTATTGGATACTGGTGCCGATAGAAGTTTTGTGTCCACTACGTTTGTACCCTTACTAGAGAAAACCCCGATGGCCTTAGGAATTGGTTATGATGTAGAGTTAGCTAATGGGAACATAGAGAGGATTAGGACTATCATTTGCGGTTGCACGTTAAACTTCTAAATCGTCCTCTCAACCTAGATCTTTTACCCGTCACGTTAGGAAGTTTCGATGTCATCATTGGTATGGATTAGTTGTCGAAGTATCGTGCTCACATACTTTGCGATGGGAAGATCGTGTGTGTGCCTTTCGGAAAGGAGATTCTAAATATACAAGGAGATCGAAAAGGTTCGAGGAGCACATCTCGATTAGCGGTCATTTCTTGCACTAAGTTACCAAAGTTGATGGAAAAAGGATGTTGTCTTTTCTTAGCTCAAATCTCTGAGAAAGGAGGGAAGGAGAAGAAGGAAAGGTGCATTGGAGATGTGCCTATAGTTCGTGATTTTTCGGATGTGTTTCCCGATGATTTGCCGGGAATCCCGCCTCCTAGACAAGTAGAGTTTTAGATTGAGTTGATACCTGGTGCTGCGCTTGTAGCACGAACGCCTTATCGTCTTGCACCTACTGAACTGGAAGAGTTGTCGAAACAATTGGCAGAGTTAGCCGAAAAAGGATTTATAAGACCAAGTTTTTCGCCTTGGGGAGCCCCGATCTTATTCGTGAATAAGAAGAATGGATCGTTTCGTATGTGTATTGATTACCGAGAGTTGAACAAGTTAATGGCGAGGAATAGATACCCGTTACCGAGAATCGACGACTTGTTCGATCAACATCAAGGATCGAGTGTGTATTCAAAGATCGATTTGAGATCGGGATATCATCAACTTCGAGTTCGCGAGGAAGATATTCCGAAAACGGCTTTCAGAACCCGTTACGGGCATTACGAGTTTCAGGTGATGCCGTTTGGGTTGACTAACGCACCGGCGATATTCATGGATCTCATGAATCGGGTGTGTAAGCCTTACTTAGATAAGTTTGTGATTGTGTTCATCGATGACATTCTAATTTATTCGAAGAATGAAAAGGAGCATGAGGAGCATCTAAGGCTTATCTTAGAATTTGCTCAGGGGGAGGAGCCGTATGCTAAATTTTCTAAATGTGAATTTTGGATTCCGACGGTACAATTTCTGGGTCATGTGATTAATAGACAAGGAGTTCATGTAGATCTTGCTAAGATTGAAGCGATTAACGATTGGGCTGCACCTTCGACCCCAACAGAAGTTCGTCAATTTTTGGGATTAGCCGGTTATTACCGAAGATTCATTGAGGGATTTTCGAAGATAGCAAAACCGTTGACCAAATTGACTCAAAGGAGTGTTAAGTACGAATGGGGAGATAAAGAAGAGGGAGCATTTCAATTATTTAAGGAGATGTTGTGTAGTGCTCCTATCTTAGTGTTACCTGAAAGTAGTAAGGACCTTGTCGTCTATTGTGACGCTTCGCATAAAGATTTGAGAGCTGAGTTAATGCAACGAGAGAAAGTGATAACGTATGCTTCCTGACAGCTCAAAAAGCATGAGAAAAACTACACCACCCATGATTTGGAGTTAGGTGCTGTGGTTTTTGCTTTAAGAATATGGAGACATTACTTGTATGGAACCAAGTGTGTAGTGTTTACTGACCACAAAAGTCTGCAACACATCTTGAATCAAAAAGAGCTTAACATGAGACAACGACGTTGGATTGAGTTGCTAAGCGATTATGAATGTGAAATTCGCTACCATCCTGGTAAAGCAAACGTCGTTGCTGATGCTCTTAGTCGAAAGGAGAGAATCCCACCGTTACGAGTTAGGTCCTTAGGAATGACTATCGTATCGCCATTACCGTCTCAAATATTAGAAGCTCAAACGGGAGCGTTGAAAGCAGAAATTCGACCTGCTGAGAAAATATTTGGGATGGCAGAAAATGAGAAGGGATTTGTTAAGCGTTCTGATGAAGTATTATGTTTTAGAGAGCGGAATTGAGTACCTCTGTATGGAGGAATTCGAGAGTTGCTTATGCACGAGTCGCATAAGTCAAGATACTCTATTCATCCTGGGTCTGACAAGATGTACCAGGATTTGAAAAAGTTATATTAGTGGCTAAATATGAAGGCAGATATAGCATTGTATGTTAGAAAGTGTTTGACTTGCTTTAAGGTTAAGGCAGAACATCAAAGACCGTCAAGATTATTGACGCAGCCAGAACTCCCAGTTTGGAAATGGGAGCGGATTACAATGGACTTTATTACCAAACTACCTAAGACAGCTAGCGGTTGTGACGCTACCTGGGTAATTGTGGATCGATTGACTAAGTCTGCTCATTTCCTGGAAATTAGTGAAGATGATAGTGTGGATAAACTTGCGAGGTTGTATGTGGAGGAAATTATTTCTCGTCATGGAGCTCCGATGTCGATTATTTCTAATCGCGATAGCCGCTTTACGTCAGCTTTGTGGCGATCACTTCCAACCGCTTTGGGGACGAGACTTGATATGAGTACCGCATATCATCCCCAAACCGATGGTCAAAGTGAGAGGACTATTCATACTGTGGAGGATATGCTTCGTGCATGCATCATAGACTTTGGTAAAGGCTGGGAGAAGTATTTACCCCTTTTGCGGAATTCTCCTATAATAATAGCTACCACACAAGTCTAAAGGCTGCACCATTTGAAGCTTTATATGGTCGTAAATGTCGTTCACCTGTTGGCTGGGCTGAAGTTGGAGATAGCCAACTCACAGGCCCTGAACTGATTTTGGAAACTACTGAGAAAGTAGCTCGGATTCGTGATCGATCGCAAGCAGCCAGAGATAGGCAGAAAAGTTACGCCGATCAGAGACGTAAGCCCTTAGAATTCCAGGTTGGAGACAAAGTGATGCTGAAAGTCTCGCCTTGGAAGGGTGTGATACGTTTTGGGAAACGTGGAAAACTCAACCCTCGCTACATTGGACCATTTCTTATTTTGGAAAGAATTGGGCCCGTGGCTTATAGGTTGGAATTAACACAGGAACTGAGTAAAGTTCACAATGTGTTTCGTATTAGTAATTTGAAGAAGTGTTTTCCTGATAAGATGCCGGTTATACCGATGAAAGATATTCGAGTTGATGAGAAATTGAACTTGGTGGAAGAGCCGATTTAAATAGCGGATAGAGAGATTAAGCGACTTAAGAGAAGTCGTATTCCACTCGTCAAGGTTCGTTGGAATTCCCGACATGAACCAGAAATTTACGTGGGAACGTGAGGACGAGTTCAGGAAGAGATATCCGAAGCTTTTCACTTCGTAGATGAATTTTTCCGAGTGAAACCCGGGACGGGTTTCCTTCTGAGGCTGGGAGGATGTGACAACTGGCAAATTAGGGAGTTATTTTGAAAACCCGCATTACATTAAAGTTCGTTTATAAATTATATTTGGAATTTTATTCATAACGAACTTGAGAAACCAATATTTTGGTTGATTATATCTAAAAATTTTATGGAATCGAATTTGGTTTAGAGATATGATGAGAATTTCTTTCGAGATTTTATTGGCACTACGTTGACTCCGGCACTAGGAATAACCTAACAAAAATTTAATATTTTGAATGCCTTGGTTTGGTTTATATAGTTAACGAAAATTTCATGTTTTGAATTTACGGTTCGAGTATATAATTATTTTGAACGTCTCGTGAGATATGAAGATGAGCTCGGGTGATGATTGTCGGGAAGGTTTGAAAAACTACACATATGGCCCCTCTAGTTACACACTCCTATTAGTAATATTATTATTACTTATGTCAAAATAAATAAATAAATAAATAAAAATGAATGAATGAATGATATATGGTCTTTGTGGTCTTTCCTGGCACACACACAAATAAACACAGCCACACCATCCTATCACCTCTCTCCCTCATACTCATCTAAACCCTAGCCGCCACTCAGATCCGGCCACCATAGCCGCACCGCCGGCTACCACCTAACACCGCCACCATTATATTAATCCTCATCTTATCCTCTTTAATTTGATACCATTCACGCGCCTCCAAACCCACAAAAACATCTTGAAACTATTTCAATTCGAGAATTATCTTTGCTTATTTCTTTAGATCCGAGAGATTTGAGGTTCTTCAAGGTGAGTAGCATCGTTTTAGCACCTTGGGTGTCTCGATGTGGTCCTAAATCCGTGTAAACCCGGATTGTTTCAAAGGGGTTTTGATCTAATATTGTCTAAAAACAATGGGGAAATGATTTTGATAATGAATATGTGATGAAAAAGTTTGGTATCCATGTTTTTGTGTGGTGTCGACGGGTCAAGGGTAACCGTGAGCATAGGCTCACGGCTCAGCCCCTTACATGACGTTTCTTGTTATTTTTTTAACTTGGTTGAGCTATACATTCTTGTGGTTATTCCTGGTCCATGGTTCGGTTACTGATGGTATCGAGAATGCTTAGAATGGGTTGATGTTTTGATTTGGTTTGGTTGAGAGAACTTGGACCTGGTTATTTATTTGTGGTATCGACCCAAAAGGGTCCGTTTGGCTGATTTGTTGAGCTCGGTTGAGCCTTGCCGAGACCTCAATGGTCTTGGGGTTGGGTCTTCATGGCTTGTGGTGTAGCCGAGACCCAAACGAGTCTCTCGACTCGGGGTTTGACTTGGTAAGTCGACCCGTTTTATGAGTATTCTTGATGAATATGTTAGTTGCTATTCTTTTTGTTACTATAATAGTTGATGTTGCTGTTATTCTTATTGTTGTTGTTTATTATTGTGGTCTTTGATCACTATTGAATGTTACTTCTTGTTGTTATTTCTGTGTTGTTGGCCGAAGGGATGGAAGAGACCGAGACCACAATAGTCTTGGATATGGTATTTTATTGTGAAGTGTTGACGATAAAGTGGTATATGTGGACCGATTGTGAGACGGTCACTAGAATGACGGAGATAGGTTAGTCGGGTGCCGTAGTCGGACCCTATTGTTGTAGCACGTGTTTTGGGAAGTTGTTGGACGGAGATAGATTACTTGGTTGTGTTTTTTTTTTATTATTTTGGACTTGGACAATGAGCCGAGAGTGATGACTCGGACATGTGACCATTTCGTATCACTCGATAATTAGTTATAATTAAACACAACTAATAAAACTCGTAATAATATTATTAATAATATAAACGTTTATATAAATATATAAACGTGAAAACGTATATATATTTATACAAGTGCGTATATTAATAATAAAACGATCACGAGTAATATTATAATAATAACGCGACTATAAATATTATGCTATGAAAGTAGCGTAATAATATTACGAGCGTTATTATAATTAAACGGCTATAAACAACGATGAAATCTTGACGTTAAATAAATATTAAATAAAATAATTTCTTTTAAATAAATAAAGGAAACTATCGAGTTATACGGGGTCGTGGTCACTTGCGTCCAAGTGGTTTATTATTTGTGACGTTTGTGTTGTCACGGATATATGACGATTAATACATTCATTTTCGATAACTACGTAACTTATTTAATCGACGGGTTAAATAAGAACTATTTAGTTATTTAAATTGAGTATATTAATGGGCATCGTATCCTACGACGCCTATAGGTTGTGGCATGTGTACGGGAATAATAAGTTACTAAGTATCTCGTGGGATTACCAAATTGACGAATTTGGTGAGCTTAACGGTATAGTTAGTGAAGTTATTAAACTTTGATATATACCATATAGTACTTTATGTGCAATGTGTGACCTAGGATTCGGGTATAATCCTAGAATGGTATATTAAGTAAATAAATATGGAGGATTACCAAATCGACGGATTTGATAAACTTCGATGATTTATTTAAGTAATATATTAAGCTAATATTAGACCCATAGATTGTTTTATCATCCTTTTTGTTGTGACTTCTTGGTTTGAGTTTTGTCGACCCACCACCCGTATGGATACCAAACGCAAATACACCAAACTTATACGAAATGGATTTTCGGAAATAAAACGGATTCTCGTCCGGGTTTGGGAATATATTGAAATTGAGGAAATGATTTCTGAACGAGTTGATATTGTTAGGTCGTGCCGAGTCCGTAGTTGCCGTCTTTTGAGTTATTATACATCTTACCTCTACCGATTTCTTATGGTCGATTTCTGGACTTGAGGTGAGTCATAGCCCCACTTTTTACTCTTGAACTATGTTTTCAACGATTGGGGTGAGAAACGTGCAAATTATTTTACGTGGACTATTATCGCTTTTATATGCTTTCTAAACTTGCTATGCGTATGGACTAGGATCTATAGTCAGCTTTAGTCACTCCTTGTGTGTACTATTCAAGGTTGACTTATTTGTTATTGTCAGCTTTAGTCACACGGTTAGTGTGTACTATTCAAGGTTGACTTATTAGATACTGTAGTGTGCACCTATAGGTTATTATTACTTCGGAGGTTATCCGAGTAATTATTGGTATTGCGGGGGTTACCCGAATACTTATGTTGTTACGGAAGGGTATCCGTGTGTTTTGGCTATTACGGAAGGGTTTCCGGGTGTTATGTTGAGAGCGGAGGGTATCCGCAGGCTTTTAGCGAATCCTTAGTCTAGCTAGCAAGCGTTTTGCGTATATGTCCACTATATTATTAGTTGAATTTAAACCTATGATCTCACCAGCGAAAGCTGACTTTTAGCACGTTTTCTCAGGAAATTTAAGTGATGCTCTATGGATGCTTGGATTGGAGGCTTGGCAATGGCACCTGGTTTATGGATCCATTTTTCTAAACTCTGATATTAAATTGTGGACCTATGTTCATTTCTTTTGGGCCTGACTCTGAATGATGTTGGGATAAATGTAAACTTTAAAACCCCGTTTTGGTTGTGTTTTTCTTATGTTTACTTTATCTCGTTCTATTATGTCTTGTGTTGGATACCAATCCCCGTAGCACCCCGAAAGCTTGTTGAGTCTTCCGCTGTACCAAATTTTGGGGGTGTTACACAAACCGATAAAACTTGGTTCTATTTCGGTTCAAGATTTTTCCGAGTTTCGTTTTCGGTTCGGGTCGGTTTGGTTCAGTTCAAGCAAAAAACCTACCTAAACCGAGAAATTTCAGTTCGGTTTCGGTTCAAGTTTTTCCCGAGTTTCGGTTCTCGGCTTTGTCGGATCGGGTCAGTTTTGACCCGATGCTCACCCCTATTAGCAGTTAAATAAATAAATGTTCTAAACAACAATTAAGAAAAATGTTAATTTTAAATATAAAAGTAAAGATTTAACTGGAGATAAACTTGAAGGTGAAGTTTGGTAAACAAGGACATTTTGCGGCTTTCTCGTTCTGTAAATAGTGGTATGCATTTTCGTTTGAGTTGACTTAATCGAAAATTTGGAACAACTGACTACACAGAAGAAAAAAAATGAAACAACTTAATATTAGATGTTACAACTTTTATAAAGTAAATCACAAACCCGGTTTATGGTTCATTAATCGCATTGGACGAGCTTGCTTTGGTTCTTATGATTTCAATCAAAATGTGAGCACCAATACTGTCTATCTAAATGGTTTAGTTACATCTTTAACTGGTCAATTGATAAAATTTGAGATTATTGACCAATAATCGAGTGGATCAAATGAATCAAAATATATACTATCTATAATAGAAAAATGGTCAAAGGTGAAAAGTAGAATAGTCAATATTGTGGAATGTTGAAAACTGTATATAAGGAAATATTGAAATGCATTTAATACTCTTATTAAAACACCACATTACTTAAAAGTACAATGATTTATTCATATTATACAACCAATTAAAAACATATCTACCAAATTAAATACAACCAATTAAATCACAAACCGAGTTGACCCGGGACGCTTCAAACACGGCGGGTTGTCCCGGTTTAATTTGACTCATTTTCGACCCAACCTAGCAAGTTGACCCGGTTTAAATCGACCCATTTTTAGACCGGAACGGTTCAACCGTTGAACCACCCGGGTCAAACCGGGTTTCAAAACACTATCTATTACTTAAAAGTACAATAATTTATTCACATTGTACAACTAACTAAAACATATCTATCAAATTAAATACAACCAATTAAAACAAAAACCGGGTTGACCCGAGACGCTTCAAACCCAGACGGGTTTACCCAGTTTAATTTGCCCCATTTTCAACCCAACCTAGCAAGTTGACCCGGTTTAAATCAACCCATTTTTTGACCGGAACGGTTCAACCGGTTAAACCACCCGGGTCGAACCGGGTTTCAAAACATTATGTTAAATTCTCAAATCTTCAAACTTTAATTATTTTTCGTTTATAACCTATAAACTTTTTTTTATCAATAAACTATCTGTCTCTATAAAATCTCATTGCTATGCACGGGTACTCGTCTAATTTGCCTAAATGTATACAGCATTTTGAGTCATTTTAGTAGCACAAATGAGCCCAAGGCTAAAGTTAAGGAATATACAAATTTTCAGTGTTTTATAGCATGTTTGAGTCAACCCAATTATAAGAACACAAATGTGCTAAAAGCTAAAGCACTAGCCCAATACTATTTTTTTCATATACTTTCTATAACTTGATCCAAAACTTATCTCATCACTAATTTTTTGTGATATACGGAGTAAACAATTTAGATGAGCTCTTTTGTGCTTTTGTGAAAATCTTTTATATTAGATTTAAGGATTTTATTACTTTATTAAATTCAAAAAAATTTGAAAAATAAATAAATAAATAAAGGTTACAATTTTTGCCATGTATTTTATTTTTTTATTTTTATTATTTTTTTATAGAAAGGCTTTACCATGTATTTTCTATTTTTCTAACTAACTTATATGATCTTGTCGTAACGCGGTGAAGATAATTACTCTGGCTATAACTTTTTATCAAGTCATTTCAACTCTTTGTTCCTACCTATAAAACGCTAAGCAAAGGCAACATGTTATGAGCAAAGATAACAAAAGCACGCAACGCATTCATGTCATCGGCAACTTATTAAACTCGCACCTAACAGTAGAACGAGAAAAGAATAACACGCATTCATTTAATCATTTTTCTTTCAAGTCAAACTTTACAAAATTCAACTGGCTTGATATAATATAAACAAAACCAACTTGGAAAAATTTAACTTCGATCTTAATCACTAGTCACTAGCTAGCATTGTAAATAACTATTACAGACGGTCGTTATCGCTAAATAATTTTTGTGGACTTTGTGGTTGTTATCGCTAAATTTTCTTCATGCATATAAAGTTATGAACAGACCGAAAATGTAAGAACACATGTGTTTGGTGGAAAGCTTGAAATTCATCATCAAATATAAATAACTAATAATCATTTGCCTAAAAGGCTAAATGACATATGTTGTCTAAATCAGTACGCTTTTCATACTAGATGAAAAAAGTATAGAGCCGAGAATTGTAGGAAAAACGCTTAGGGGCCAAACTCTATTCCCTAGCAAACTGCTCCGTAACTTCTATGGATCCATGTAGTTATGAATAGTTATAAGATCTTGTTGCTGCATTTTCAACGAGTTCTTCTTCTTTTCCATCAACCTCGGCGGCACCACAAGGTTCTTTAACCGGGTTGCAATTCACAAAGGATGGGGTCCTGAGGATCACATATTTTATTCCTGAAACTTTACAGAATATGTGTTAATGTGAGTAATTTTTTGTTATCGAGTTTAGAAAATTGCTGATAGTACCAATAAAACGGAAAGATGAGATAATTACCCAAATGCAATAACTTCTGATCTCGTCAAAAGAAATCAGCTCAAGTAAAAAAAAATGTCAATTAACCCACTGGGCTAGCTCATTTGGCTACCAAGGTTTCATTAAGGTGTCTTGGGGAGGGGATGTTTGGCTAGGGGAGGTCTCAAGTTCGAGTCCCACCCGGGACTTTTAACCATTCAGGTAATACTGCCCAATTGGATATCACTGCTGGACCTGAACCACTAACAACTAACAAAAAGTTCAAAATCAAAAACAGTCAATTTAATACAAAGTAGTATTTAGAAAATAAGGAGAAACTTAGAAGTCATGGAAGTTATTGCTATTGACTTTTGAAGCAATCAACTTAAGAGACATTTTCATATAACCTGTTTTTCTAGGGAGTGAGTCCCACAAGTGAATTGAGACTTTGGGTTAAGGCAACGCGTTTCATCTGTATTTAATAATGGAACTATTTCATTCTGTCATAAGGCAAAGTAACGCTATATTCATAATGAAAATAACCGGTATTTCTAGTATGCACTTGGGCTTACTAATCATTCTAGTTTGGTTTGTTACAAGCAATGCCGTTGAGTCAGACATCGATTGCCTAAAATCCATCAAAGAAACCCTGGAAGACCCTTATAAGGCTTTAGCTACCTGGAATTTCGGCAATTATATTGAAGGTTACATATGCATTTTTAATGGTATCACATGTTGGCACGATGATGAGAGCAAGGTTCTCAGTATTAACCTATCAAACATGGGACTTAGAGGACCATTTCCAATAGGCTTAAGAAACTGCACCAGTATGACAGTTTTAGATCTTTCTAACAACAACCTCACGGGAACCATTCCTTCTAATCTTGCAGATGTTTTAGGTTTCGTTACGTCCCTCGATCTCTCCAACAACAATCTCTCAGGTCCAATTCCACCAAGTATTGGCAATTGCAGCTTCCTTAATGTTATAAGGCTAAATAACAACCACCTAACAGGCCAAATCCCTCCAGAATTGGGTGCACTTAACCGCCTGAAGGCATTTAGTGTTGCTAACAATAGATTAGTAGGACAAATACCCAATCTTCCTAATGATACATTCCCCGCAGATAGCTATGCGAATAACCTAGGACTTTGTGGAGGTCCTTTGGGTTCCTGCAAGAAAGAGGGTCCTGAATTCTCGGGGTTTAAGGTTGGATTTCCTGCTTCTACTTTCTTAACTATGTTCCTTATGTTCTACTATTTGCCCACACTGTCTATGAGCAACATGACATTATATCGCATGATCAAGAAAATAAAGGGAAGAAGGTATCACCTAATTCCAGAAACCCCCCTAATCTTAATTGCAGAGAACTTTAGCAGCGAAGAGAGCAAGGTAAAATCTTCTCCCTCTTTTACTCTCTATTTTGGAAACATTAGATTGTTAATCAACTTTTAATGGTTGTAAACTCTTTTTACTTTCCATGTCTAAAATGGAAAAATGGTTTATAAAGAGACGTAAAAAATTTACATTACTTGTAATAAACTTTAAATATATTTAACCAAATGATTTATAATATAGTTAACATAAAATGTGTGTTCGGGTCTGTATTGATACCAAGATAAATACTAATATAAGTAATTATCTGTTTACACACAGATATCTGCCATGGAAAAGTTTATATGCCGAATGAGTTTAGCAGAACTTGAAATGGCCACCAATAATTTTGACAGTAAAAAAGTAATCGGCTACGGAAACATGGGACTCATGTACAAGGCTATGTTTCCAAACGGTTTGCTGCTTGCAGTCAAGAGGCTCCATAAATTTGAGAGCTTTGAGAAAGAGTTCTTACTGGAAATAGAAATTTTAGGAAGATTAAGGCACACAAATTTAGTACCATTGCTAAGCTTTTGCTATGAAAGTGAAAAGAAATTTCTAGTATACAAAT
The DNA here is from genome assembly GCA_030686995.1 of Artemisia argyi. Taxonomy (NCBI): domain Eukaryota; kingdom Viridiplantae; phylum Streptophyta; class Magnoliopsida; order Asterales; family Asteraceae; genus Artemisia; species Artemisia argyi. Next base: position 166,448,491 of record CM060695.1, read on the forward strand.
ACATGTGTAACGGAACCCTCCATCAATGGCTACATTTTAAGCCACATGTGGAAGGTAAGAAGATGGGATGGACTTTAAGGTTTAAGATCGCAATAGGGATAGCACGAGGACTTGCATGGCTGCATCACAACAACGTCCTCAGAGTAACACATCGTAAAATTAGCTCAAAATGCATCTTACTAGATGAAAAGTTTGAGCCAAAGATATCGAATTTTGGTAATTCGGATATCTTGATGAACACAAGCGGTATCCCTTCAAGTGGCTGCAATTTTGTGGTTCCTGACTCTGGTCCTAGTCCTTACAAAGAGGATGTTTATAGCTTCGGAATCTTGCTGCTTGAGTTAATTACCGATAAAGAACCATCTACGTGGATCGACTTTCCAACCCATTATGTGTACGGTGGGGAGTTAAATGTGATCGATGCATGCTTAAAGGGACAGGGATTTAATGAGGAAATATATGAAACACTTAGAATAGCAGAAAAATGCATTCAAGCACGCACAGATGGGGCGACAAGCATGCTTCAAGTGTATCAAGCAATGCGAGCCATTGGAATATCCAGAAACAAAATTTCTATTGACACGTGTATGGACGTAGAAGATAATGCGGGATTTGTGTAGTATCATGCATAGTTCAATTGCTGTTTGTAATCAATAAGTATTACCTGTATCCACCATAGACACATATATTATGCCATGTGATTTATCATTCAACCAAAATTAACCTATCTCTGTTATGTTCAAAACAGCAAAAATCCTATGTCTTCAACGAAAAAAAAGAAGACAAAAAGCTACACATTATAACTCATGGCAGTTACATTGTTGAATAAACATAAACTGAGATTTTTTTCAAACAGAAAATACAAATGTTAATGTTTTTAGACATACCTTTCCTCACCATGATTGTAATCACCATCCACTTTGTTCTATCATCCAACTGGATCTGATTTACCATATCATTGTTTTGATCGACATACACAATCAGTGGCAAATACGAGACAAAACCAATTTAGTTAATATATTCTCCCTGCTCATTCCTTCTTGTTAATACTCCATACTAATTTAATTATTCAATACAATGTACTAGGATTGATCTTAAAAGTAGCAAATTTGTCAGTTTGGGTACAACATAAAAATGGTGGAAGATCTATTTTGGAAAGAGTTGCTGAAGCTACTACTACATTAATATTTATAATCAACAATTATTTGAGATAAGTTGTCTGACAGGTCTTATAGAAAAATTAAAAGCTTACAATGATCATCTCAAAATATTAGAGATGTAACTGATTCACAATGTCCAATTTAAACTTAAATGGCATAATCTACAATATCATTAACAACAAATGCCAGAGTAATTAGTTTATTATCCCTTGTCAATTATCTAACAATTATATCTCAGTTTCTAATACTGAACAAGTCAAAGTTGGACTTGGTGACAACAATTTAACTTATAACACTTGAACAAGTCAATATTGTGGATTGGTGTCACCATCTTCAACATAAAAAATTTATGGATTTTGTCACCTTCCCTTTGTATATTGCTTGCAACTGGGTCCTAAAACACACCTTAAGAATTTTGGACTATAAATGTATATAACCATAGTCAATTTTCATCATGCAACACTAGAATACTAAACTGAAAATGAAAACAAATAAGATTCTTAATCCGGGCCTGTTGATGCTAATCATACTAGCTCGCTTTGCTACAAGCCAAGATGTCGAGTCAGACATCAGTTGCCTAAGATCCTTCAAAAAATCATTGGAAGACCCTTTGCAGAGTCTTTCAACCTGGAATTTTAACAACAATTCTAAAGGTTTTATCTGTGGCTTTACCGGTGTTGAATGCTGGAACGTTACTGAGAATAGGGTTCTGAAAATACGGCTACCAAACATGGGACTCACAGGACCATTTCCAATGGGGATGAGAAACTGCACCAGCATTATAGGATTGGATCTTTCTGTCAACTACCTCTCGGGATCAATTCCTTCTAATCTAGCGGACGATTTACCATTTATCGTGTCTCTGGATCTCTCAAACAACAATTTATCAGGTTCAATTCCATCTAGCATTGCCAATTTGACCTTCATAAATATTCTAAGGCTTGATAACAACCGCCTAACAGGCCAAATCCCACAAGAGTTGTCTACACTTCAACGCCTAAAATATTTTAGTGTCGCTAATAATAGATTGTCAGGACCTGTACCTATCTTTATCAATATTAACTTCCCTCCAGAAAGCTACACACATAACCTAGGACTTTGCGGAGGTCCCTTGAATGTCTGCAAGGATGAAGACCTTGATGGTCTCTTTCTTTCAGGGTTTGCGATTGCTTTTCCAATATTTACAATATTAAGTACCTTCTTTATGTTATATTGTTCACCAAAATTTAGTACTATCAGTCACATTTACACTAATCTTCTTCCCATCAAGAAAATTGTGAGAATTAAGCATCCCCGGACTATAAAAAGACCCCAGATCTTCGTTTCAGATGAAAATAGCAGTGAAGAGAGGACGGTAAAATCCTCTCTGTCTCTCACTAGTAATTACTACGAGTTTTACACACAGGTTACTGCAGTGGAAGAGTTTATCCACCGGCTGAGCTTGGTGGAACTAAAATGGGCCACCAATAAATTTGACATTAGAAATGTAATTGGGTATGGGAACATGGGAGTCATGTATAAAGGTGTGTTTCGAAACAGTATTCTGATTGCAGTCAAAAGGCTCCATAAATTTGAGAGCTTTGAGAAGGAGTTTCTATCAGTAATACAAATTTTAGGAAGATTGCAGCATGAAAATCTAGTACCACTTTTAGGTTTTTGCCTTGAAATGGGGAAGAAATTTCTGGTATACAAATACATGTGTAATGGAACCCTCCATCAATGGCTACATTATAGACACAAAATTTATCCTAAGAAGATGAAATGGACTACAAGGTTTAAGATCGCCAAAGGGGTTGCAAGAGGGATCGCATGGTTGCATCACAACAAAATTTTCAAGGTAGCCCATCTTAGAATTAGCTCAAAATGCATCTTACTAGATGATGATTTTGAGCCCAAGATATCGAAATTTGGCAACGCAAAGATGATGGTGAATGCCAGCGGAACCCCTTTGAGTAGTAGCACATCTGTGGTTCCAGATTGTAGCCCCTACAAAGAGGATGTTTATAGCTTTGGGATATTGTTGCTTGAGTTGGTTACAGGCAGAGAACCATCTACTTGGATTCACTCCCTGGCCAGTCGTAGTAGGGAAGCAATTATGATTGATGAAAGCTTAATGGGGCAAGGATTCGATAACGAAATACGAGAAACACTAATAATAGCAGAAAAGTGCATTCAAGTACAAACAGATGGGGAAATAAGCATGCTTCAAGTCTATCAAGCAATGTGTGGCATTGGGATATCAAACAACGAAATTTCAGTTGATTTAGGCATGAATATAGAAGATAACTAAGAATATTTGTAGCATCATGTGGTAAGTCCAAATTTTTGTGCTTAAAGAATCAAATAAAAATGTATCCGCCGGATAAACGCATAGGGGTGTTTGGCATTGCATAATAAAAGCGATTACATGATTAAGGGGGTGTTTGGGGTTGCTTTGATTTAATTTGTTAACTACTTTGCAATTTAAGACAGCATATAAGTAGTTTTAAGGTTGTTTGGGATTGATTATGGTATTGACCGGGAGCAAAATAAGCTTCTTTGAATAAGCAATTTGGAGTTGCCTATTCCAAGCAATAAAAACATAAGCAGTGTTAATAGGAAAACCATCTAATGTTTGTGTATAATGAAAAGGATTCTGATTCTTTAATTTACTAGAGGTCATATTATCAGTTTTAGCTAATTTGGCGGGCTTATAAGCTATGTAACCTTGGAAAAGCTCATAACCTCACTTTTTCCCGTTTATGGCTTATCAACTTGAGCACTTGAGCTTCTGGCTTATTTAAAGTCATAAGCTTATAAGCCGAAAAAATGGGCTTATGAGCTTTTCCGAAGTTACATAAGCTCATAAGCCTGCTACACAAACACCCCCTAATTGTTTGGGATTACGTTTGTGAAACAGGTTGTTCATTTTCAAACTGTTTCACTAAAAAGTAGTTCACCACCTGCTGTTTTTAAACCTGGGTCTTATCTCTGGTAAAAGGCAGATAATTACTTATTTTTAGCCGTTTATCAAATGCTATTTCCTGAGCTTGCGTCTTGCAAACGCAGTAATCACATAATCACTTAGAAAATGCAATCCAAAACACCCTCTAAGTAGTAGCTCCAACTTCAAACAGAATTTTGGTTAATTAATTAGAGTTCAAAGAGCATACATAATCACATCCACACACCTTTTACTGCATAATAACTTTCAAACACAATGCGACACACCACTATAAAACTTGTGATTCATTGTTCCACCAAAATTAACCCTACTTATATGTATTACAGAAATACTCCATCAGTGGCGGAGTGGCAGAACTAATATAAGGAATTTAATCAATGTTTGAGGTTACTTTCACTTATTAATATAGTAAATAAACTAGAAACATTGTTTTGCAAGCAACAACATTCAAATGAAGAACAAAAGAACTAAACAAATGTTCGTAAGATCAGTACATACTGCAGCTGACAGTGATCAAAATGAACAACAAATAAAAAAGAAGGTTAACGTTAAATATAAAATGTAACGTTTTAGTTGGAGACAAATGTACCATACACCATGATTGTGATCACAAACTGATTTGTGTTATGATAGTCCATTTAAGCAGTAACAAGATGTAACTTGTTTACTCATGGTTTTTAAAAACATACCACACATCGAACCTGTTTTTAAGAACTAACCGGCTTCTGATTTAACCAGCTAAATAGGCCGGTGTGGGCCGGTCCGGTTTTCATAACATCTTGTTCAGTTTTATGCTTCATTTACACTGTAACAGACATGTGCAAGTCAATAATCTTTTTTATTCTTGACCATACCACATATGTCACTTTCAGTTAGTTCAAAATCGACCCGGTCGAGTCACCGGTTCGACTGCCGAGTCAACCCGGTTTTCATTTTTTTTTTTTTACCGGTTCGACCACCGGGTCAACCCGGGTTTTTATTAAAAAAAAAATTAAAACAAAACCTGGCCGGATTTCGAGAGCCGGGTTGACCCGGGTCACTCAAAACCCGGCGGGTATAACCGGTTTTAGAAACGCGGGATTTTTTTACCTTTTTTTGGCCGGAACCGGTTAACCCGGCCGGGTCGACCCGGGTTTCAAAACACTCCTTCCACTATCTCATAATAAGTGACCACTTTTACAATGCACAAAACGTCGGCTTTCTACTATTCTTAAAGTGTTTGCCCCTCAAAGATCAAAACTGCTAACTAAACCACATACTTTGAGTTTATGGTTTCTTAAAACGCGTTAACAAGTTCGCCTTAGTGAGTTAGTTCGTATGGTTTCTTGGCTAATTAGAATGCGAACACTATAAAACCGTTTTGAATTATAGCAAAACCAACTTGATATAAATACTACAGTGACCACTAACATAAAAGCAGTTATGTACTTATGTGTCACCAACCAGTCCATCATATTGTTTATAGCTTTTTTGTTGCTTGTACCCAAAGCAAAGTTAGGTAGATTGGTTTGTCACAAGCTTTATTTCCCAATTTATGTTTTTGTACATCCTTTTTACTGATCGACATTAAAGGCATTGCCAATATATATCCTGTATGTGACTATTCATGCTACCAACATTAAAGGCAATGTATGTGACTATGTTCATGCGATCAAACTTGTTGCAAACTGAACAATAACTGCCTACATTATAAGTAGCCCACTAGGACCACATATATTTTGAATTTTAAATACTCAATTTTATCTGAGATAGTTTTTATGCAATGTAAAATTTCCTCAACTTTTCAAAAAATGTTATTGATCATTTTTTAGCTTAATGGTTAATTAAAAGTCACTTCGGCTAAAATTATAACTCGTAATCGCTTTTGAAAAGTCGAAAAAATCTTGTATTGCAAAAAAAAAAAAAAAAAAAAAAAAAAAAAAAAAAAAAAAACCTTCGATGCCTTAAGTTGAGAAAAAAAAAATGAGTACTTAAAATTCAAATTAACTTATAATGTAATACATTTTTGTGCGATTTGGTTTTTTAAATAACATGCTCGTATAAAAAGCTCATTGTTTCTCTAAATGCGTAATAATCTGGATTGGTTTTTAAGTTATACTTCTTCGTTGGTAACTTGATTAACAATGATATTGGTCAAACACAATATAACAAAATTAAAGAAATAACTGAAATTCAATCGAAATTTATTCAACTATTACGAATATCAACTTGTTAGTTAGATTTTACTATAAACAAGTTATATTGTACACTTTATCGAGGTAAACTGGGGAGGTTAAAAACATTACATCTGCAAGTTATTTAAATAACTTCTAAAATTAGTTTTGACTTTATTACTCGGCTAGATAAAAAAATTTAAAAATAAATAACTAAATAAAATAGAAAAGTCAAAGTATGATGAAGTCAACAAGTGGCCGTTTGATATTTTGATACATAACCAAGTAAATGTAATTGAAAAAAAAATTGAAGAAAATATATCATTATAACAATTAAAAGGGTTAAAAATAAAATAATAAAAAATAATAATAATAAAAAATACTACCCTCCAATAATAATACCAAGCTTCACAAATAAAGATTTTTTTTTTTTTTTTTTTTTAGTTTGAAATATAAAGTGAAAATTTATTTTACGATGAAATTACTTTTCAGGCTGTTATTACAAAACTTTTTGGTTGTGTTTGGCGTAAGACTTATAAAGGCTTAAGCTTTAAAATAAGTTTTGTTTTTCACAAAGAAATCTTTTATAAAACACAAGTTTTCATAAGCTCAAACCCATTAAAAGAAGGCTTGTAGTTAGATAAATTATTTAAAAATCTTCAAAATACAATAGATTATCAAGTAAGAGCTGAAAATATAAGCTTCATGCTTATAATATAAGCTCCGGCCCCGGTCTCAACCCGGGCCCATTATCAATAAAAAAAAAAAAAAAAAAAAAAAAAAAAAAAAAAAAAAAATCCTCCACATATACCTTCGGCAAAAAAAAAACTTTACTATTTGGTAAATGCAATTACAATCATCAAAAAGTTAAAAAAAGGCACCAAAATTATTCCACTGTTTACTTATTTACACTCACACATATATAAACCTTTACTTTACTTTTTTACCCACATACATTTATAACATCAATGCCTATCCGGCAACCTAAACCTAATCTCCGACGCCGGCGACTTAACCGCCACCCCATGCCAACAAATCCCCCCTCTACACATCTCATGCGCCACGTCACCACCACCCACCTTACACGTGGCAGCCACTTTACGCGACACATCCCACATCAACGTCACCACTAGCACCACCCCAACCACCGCCGTCGAAAGCACCAGCACCGCCGCCCCGCCGTAGCTCCGCCCACTCATCTCGCCGGAAACCTTGATGACTGCTATTAAGGCTAGGTAGAAGAGGGTTAGGTGGTTGACTAGTATGTCGGAAATTGCCATCTGGGTATTGGTTTGATTTTGATGGGGGTGTGGATTGAAGGTGAATTTTGGGATTTAGGGTTAGGGTTAGGGTTAGGGTTTGGGTTTTTTATAAAAATTGGGGGAATGTTTATTACAGGGGTTTAAATGTTTGGTTGGTTATATAGTCTAGGGATGATATTATATTATTGGGTGGAGCTTATGCTTATCTATTAAAACTATTTTTTTTTTTTTTTTTTTTTTTTTTTTTGATTTGGGATTGGTTGTCGACTTGGTATGGTACTTTACAAAAAGACAATAATGTTTTTTTTGAGTATTTTGAAAGGCAAGTATGTGTACTTCAAATTATAAATACTCCATCTTGTACTCGCGTCGCGTGTACTCAAGTTATTAGAATCTTTCAATTTAAGTACTATTTAATTTTGTGTACTCAAGTTATTGGAGTAGAATCTTTCAATTTGAGTATTTTAATTTGGTGTACTCAAGTTATTAATTAGAATCTTTCAATTTAAGTATTTTAATTTTTATTTTTAATATAAATAATTGTCGGATATGGTATGTTCGATAAAAATACTCTTGTTGTAATTGTAGTTGAAAATTGAGGATTATACAAATTATTTTTATAAGCTATACATGAATATATTTTAAGTTATTTAAATTTATATTTAAAAAAAAATGTATAATCTTACCATAATATTATATGCTTAACATACCTATAGTATTTGAGATTTACCAGCTTGCTAATAGTTCTTATGGTTAGGTGTTTCACAAAAATAGTCTTTTTATGGTTTGGTGTTTGGCAAAAATAGTTCTTGAAAAAGTAAAAAAAAGTCTGAACATTCCTAAAATTAGCAATGATTATTTGATCACTTGATTAAATCTAAACCTAGCAACCCATTACGGAGCGCGGGGTACAAAAATTCATCGTTATTTGCACATTTGGTATAATGTTAGTAAAAAATTATACCTCTAATATTGGAAATGGTTTTAGACAGTATAATGTTGTGGTCATCACGACTTTCACGTAGCCCCGCATTATTTTTTCTTTCCGTCATCTTCTTGCCGATTTTATCGTTATAATGGTAACCAGCTAGTGATTTAAGCGGGTGTAATGTGGTGGTCATCATGACTTTTATGTAGCGCCCCGTAGTTAACATTATTTTGTATAATGTTAGTGTAAAACTTTTGTTACCGTTTTACCTATACTTATTAACTACATAAAAACTTGATTTATACACACAAATACCTCACAACATACTCAAATACAAACACACACAAAAATTGATTCACTCGGTGGCCACTTCTTTACACTTTCATGCATCAACTTTGACTTCCTTTAATGGTGCATCATGCTTTTAAATGTGGAAAAAAGTTAGGAGACTCCACTTAGATTTCCATATTACCACACTTGGTCTTATACTCTTATATATGTGGTTAATCATTTTTAAGAAACCCATGGGTTGTTATTATTTTTTATTGCTCTTAAGCTGATCAATATCGATATTCTATTAAAAATCAGTATGAATGAAATGACGTTTATATACAACGTATCATGCATGTGTCATATAAAGCTGTTAGAATACATGAGTGACCTTTGATATTAGATGTTGAATAATTAGTGACTACTTATTTGATGTATTAAAGTGCAATAATATGTCTCTTTTTTTCTTTTCTTTTCTTTTTATTTATTTATTTATTATTATTATTATTATTATTATTATTATTATTATTATTATTATTATTAAAGTGCAAAACTTGACAACTTTTCACAAAACATACACTATATTAATCTTAAAAAAAAAAAAAAAAAAAAAAAAAAAAAAAAAAAAAAAAAAGTTTTGTATTTGAAAAACACACGTTTTGCATTAAAGGTCGAAAAAGAATCACGATTTTACAAATATAATTTACACACAGTCGATTCGCAAAGGTATTCATATAGTATCACTACTTCCTTATGTCTTATTATTTCAATTAAACACCACCGTCATTACCAATGTTTTAAAAACCGAGTTTTTAATTGACCCGGCCAAGCCATCGGATCACGGTTTAACCGGCTTTTTTGCTCAAACCCGCCTTTCTGTCACCCGACCGATTCATGTTGTTTTGGTACAAGTTCAGGGACGAACGACGCCATTCACTCAATTTTACAATAACTTTATAAAAGAAGGATTATTAATTAATTAAAATTGACCGAAAGATTAGACCAATTTACACAAAAACCACAAAAACTTCACAATTTATACAATTTACACACACAAAAACACACACTTACACTTTTTAAATCGGTGACCGGAACCCTAACAACCATGGCCGGAGCATCGTACGGTCAACTAAACCTGGACGAATCACCGTCGTGGGGGTCTCGAAGCGTTGACTGCTTCGAAAAACTCGAACAAATCGGTGAAGGAACTTACGGGTACACTCTCTAACCCTAATTTCGTAATTAGTTTCCAATTGATGTAATTAGTATCGATTAAGGCGTTGATTGTGTGTTTTTAATGGTTAATTTGTGTAGTTAGGGTTTCGGTTAAGTTAGTTGTGTAATTGATGGGGTTGTGTTTATCGTTTTCGCGTAGTTAGTTATGCGGTTGAGGTATATGTGCTGTTTGAATGATTGTGTTAGGTGTAGATTAAGTAGAACGAATGAGTGGATAATATATTGTTTTTGCGTCTTCGAAGGAGTAGATTCACGTAAGTTTGTATAAGCATGGGCGGAGATAGAGAGGGGGGGGGGGGGGGGGGACAAGGGGCAGGTTTCCCCTAGCGAAAAATATTGTAGTGTAAATTTTCGAAAATATTTGGCGTTTTTCGTGATTTGCCCCCCTAAGTACCAATTTATGATGTTTGAATGATTGTATTAGGTGTAGATTAAATAGAACGAATGAGTGGATAATATATTGTTTTTGCGTTTTCGAAGGAGTAGATTTAGGAAAAAGATATGTGCTGGGGGGTGTTTGGGGGGGGGGGGGGGGGGGGTGATTTATTCACGTAAGTTTGTTTAAGGGCGCGTGGTGGAATGCGGTAGAGAGAGTATTTTAAGAAGTGAATGTTTTTATTTTTGGGTTTCGACCTTTTGGCCGACTAATCCAGGGGATTTGAGCCCACCAACAAAGAGACACAATCCGGGTAGGGAAGGCTAGGGTTTTATAAGAAGTGAAAGCTGAAACGTACTTTACGTGTATGTAGAGATTGCTTGGCCAATGGAATTTGGTGGTGCAATGAGTAGATAAATCTTTTGTGGCTGGAAGTTTTTGGGCTCGAATCACGGGACACATTTTGGGCAGGTGTGTTTGTGTTAGCTTATACATTGGGCTTACTAGCTTACGTAAAACTTGGAAAGCCTATAAGCTCATTTTTCGTGGCTTATGGGCTTGTAAACTTGAAATTATTAGCTTAAATATGCTATAAACTCAAATTGATAAGCTCATAAGTCATAAGCCACAAAATGAGCTTATTGGCATGTCAAATTTTACGTAAGCTCATAAGTCCAACATAGAAGCCAACACAAACACCTATGGGTCACTCACTCATTCTCTAGAGATCATATATGGGTTATTGTGATAATCTTTTACTTATGAGATCCAAGTTTCATTGATTGTTGTTAATAGGTGAATGTGTGATGTGAACATATATAGTTAGTTATGTTCAATATGTTGACGAGGAGAAAAACATATGAACTTTTTGGGTGTTTTAGAGGAAGAAATGTGAATGTGTTGTTCATTCTTGCTATATATGGTTACTTTGGGAAGGCATAGAAAGTAGTTGATAAGGCTATGCGTTGGTGACTCCGTTCGTTTGTTACACGTCAACTTTCTAATACACTTGAAGGTCCAAACTTTTTTAATGTATTTAAAAAGATGACGCCAGTGACACCATATATATCAGCATATCTATTGTGTCACATAAAGGTGATGCACATGGTTTGTGGGAGTTACTGTATTCCCATGTAAGTAGCTTATATGGAAGTGCATCCTTCTTGCAAACTGTTACGTTATCGGTAACTACATCACTATCATGAACTTACCAATTCAGGGCCATTATAGTAATATACTAGTATATGTTTCACACTTTGGACTATTAAGACGGATTGATGTGTTTATTGAGTTGCTGGTTGTGCTAACATTGAGTATAATTTGTTGCCTCGAGAGTTCCAGTAGCTCTATTACTCTTTTGGCTATAAATGCCGTCATTGATTAAGTTTTTGTGAGATCAGATGGGATATTTAAAATTTTTTGCCCTCCAAGCATTGTCTAATTGGTTGTCATATTACATTACTGGTTTTGGTTCTGCCACCTAGGATAAATATGTTTCCAGCTTTAAAACGACTATCGAAAGGTAAAGGAGGGGGAACTATGACTGCTGCAACTCATGGCCCTGTTTACCTCTTTTATACTTGGCAGTTTGTCCTGGAATGTATGGCTCCTAAAAAAGTTGAGAAAATTGGGAAGGACCATTCATTTTCTGTGTCACATAAAGATGTCACTAAAATCTACTTTCTCAAAGTTCAAACTTGTAAGACCTTACATGCATGTTGAAGCGTGTTAGAGCCTTGCTTTCTTCTTGGTTGTTACAGATTGATAATAACATTTAAAAAAACTGACAAGGAGAAGGTGATCAACTAGTAAGGGATTAATGCGAGAGGCTGGGAAAATAGCTGAATCATGGATTTTCAGGATGCAAAAGATTTCATCATGAAGTGTGTGTATACATGAGAGCATTGGACATAACTAAAATCAAGTCAAGACTTTTGTTTTTGAATCACGGAGTTTAATGATCTCAAACATTCCATTTTAACATGTGCCCAGTGGGCACATGTTAGCAAAACCCAATTAAGTAAAGGGAATGAAACACCCCCGTTTTAGGTCTTAAGTTATATTGGCGTCATTATCTGAATATTTACTTGTTAGTTATGCATTTTAGGTTTCTGTTTCTTTTCTGGTTATAAGATTTAATTTGCATTTGTTTATTGATCTAACCACTTGTTTATGCTTGATGTTTTTTATTAATTTTCTTTTGCGTTTGCTCTCAGTCAAGTATACATGGCCAGAGAAATAAAAACTGGGGAAATTGTTGCTTTGAAGAAGATACGGATGGACAATGAAAAAGAAGGGGTACATTTTTTTCCCTCGGTCAAGTTTTATGTAGATAAGGCTTCTTACATGTGGTTTCATATATAAAATGTTGTTGCAATTTACTCTTCTAATTTCCTTTTTGTCACTGTTGCCTTCTTTCTGCAGTTCCCAATAACTGCTATCCGTGAAATTAAAATTTTAAAAAAGCTGCAGCATGCTAATGTTATCAAACTAAAAGAGATTGTGACCTCTACAGGTACTAAGCTTCTACTTATGTAGTTAGTTATGTTACCATCTTCATCGCAAGCTTTGCAACAATGTTGACCAATAAATCTTACATTTTTCGTTACTTTTTAATTCCTTATAAAGGTCCAGAGGGGGATGAGCATGGGAAGTCAGGTGATAATTTCTCTTTGACTTTGTTGCTTGGTTCTCAGTTTTGTATTGAACCAACACTATCTCACATGGATTGTGTATTTCTCTCGAGACTACAGGTGGTCATAGGTACAAGGGCAGCATTTACATGGTTTTCGAGTACATGGACCATGACTTAACAGGCCTTGCTGATCGTCCTGGAATGCAATTTACAATTCCCCAGATTAAGGTATTATAAATTCGTTTGATGTAAGTAATGTATATAGCTAGTATTCAACACTATTAGCTAGAGGTGGCAGTAGGGACGGGTTGGATAATAAGATAAGACTGGGTCAAAATGAGGCACACTTTTGTATGGGTCAAAAGGGTCGGGTTGGGTTGGTTGACCAAAAGGCAGCTTTTATAAACAGTTAGTGTCTCAATATGATCACAAATTTATATATTAGTTCGGTTATAACTTATAAAATGATTTAGGAGGTTTTATACTTACAATATTTTACACTGGTCGACTTTTGACCAATTTTCTTTAAGCTTTTCATGGATTCTAACCATTGGATCCGCAAGAGACGAAAAATAACCATTATCTACCCATTTATCAGTAAATGATGGGCCATGAATGTACCTAACTTGTGACATTGTTTACATGCAGTGCTATATGAAACAACTGCTGACAGGGCTTCACTATTGTCATGTCAATCAAGTACTTCATAGGGATATAAAAGGTCATTGCACAATTAGTTTTTCGCTTATTGGTTCTTTTGTTCTCTTCATTCACTGCTTATATGTGTTGAAACTTTTATGCTCAGGTTCTAATCTTCTTATTGATAATGAGGGGAATTTAAAACTTGCGGATTTTGGGTTAGCACGGACATACTCCAGTGACCATAAGGGAAATCTCACAAATCGGGTTATTACTTTGTGGTATAGGTAAGTGAATAAATGTAATAATACACTATATACCCTGTTTATCAACTATTTGTATCTTAAAAGTCTCGTGACTCTTTTTGAGCAGACCCCCAGAACTGTTGCTTGGAGCTACTAAATACGGTCCAACTGTTGATATGTGGTCAGTTGGCTGTATCTTTGCTGAACTTCTGTTCGGAAAGCCAATCTTAACTGGTAAAAATGAGGTTAGTCACGCAAATACATCTTTTCATTCATGTTTTCACTTGCATTGCTGTCTACGTGGTCTAGTGATATGCGAATATAAATATTTCGTCTCTAGTTAAAGTTATGGTAATAGGTCATGAATTTGTTCAGTTTCAAAATCTGATTAACATATACGCTCTAGTGTTTAAATTATGAATGCATGTTTTGAGTTGTTACATAATATGTGACATGTTACTCATAGAAGATGGATTTATTACGTGATGAGCCAACTTTATGTGCTTCTTGCAAGAGCTCAACTTAAACGTTATGTGACATACATTCTACTGACGCAAACATTATGATTTGACGATCCTTAATAATGTCCCTGCTGACTTCGAACAAGTATTGATTGTGAATTATGGATATCTGTGCCTTTTAATGAATAAGAATATGAAAAATGGTTTGTTGATTGATATCGGATGGCTGTTTTGTTCATTCACTTGCATATGTTTTGTCTGTATGTTTTTGGCTGTATGCATAGTATTTGTAGCCACTAACCATTAGTAGCCAAACTTACCTTAGGGTCAGGGTATGCACACGCGTATCCTTAGAAAGAGTCCAATAGCTTAAAAAAAACAGTAAAAAAAGGCATCTGAATACCAAGACTGCCACTCTTCATAGAAATGGTGTTTACCCTCATAAGTAGTCCAGTCCAATTAATGAATTATTTCAGATATCCAAAGTTTAGTTTAAAACTCAATTAAATAAATAAAAAAACTCAACAACTATAAGCCAGATTATTAAAACTGTAAGTGAACCAAAATTAAATTCAATCACATACCAAACTGATAACCGGGTAACCATGTCTGCTTCTCTGGCCCATCGCACCACTTCAGCCCCACACACCATCGCATCGGTCCGCCTCAGCCCTCTTAGTTAAATTTCAGTCTTATGTCATTGTAATGTAACTTTAGTCGTTTTGTGCGTACCCTGCATTGGGCAAGACACTAAGCAGAGTTGCAGAAGTTCTTTTTACTAAAATGATTTGTTTACTTGATCAATTCATTTAAATCAACATATTTTATTTTTAATGTCAACCATTATGGTTATAAAGACTAAATCTTTATAATAAAAGAATCACAGTAATGACAATCCGTACAAAATCGTGGAATTAATGGTTTTTCCATAGCATCCTCATATAATTTTTAATACTGCGATTATGTCAAAGCTGTCACCTGAAGTGAATTGTGTATATATAGCAATGCTCAATTGCAACTTAGGAACCCACACATAAAACTTCCATATTTCTGTCAATTCTTTGCTTCTTTGGGCATAAGTGTTACCATGACTAGGAAGAAAGTAAAACTTGCTTTCATAACCAACGACTCAGCAAGGAAAGCCACCTTTAAGAAAAGGAAGAAGGGTTTGATGAAGAAGGTCAATGAGTTGAGCACCTTATGTGGCATCGATGCATGTGCCATTATATATAGCCCATATGAAGCTCAACCTGAGGTGTGGCCCAACAGTATCGGTGTCCAACGTGTGATTGCTCAGTTCAAGAGGATGCCAGAGATGGAGCAAAGTAAAAAAATGGTGAATCAGGAAAGCTTTATCAGGCAAAGGATCTCCAAGGCGAATGAACAGCTTAAGAAACAGATCAAGGAGAATCAGGAGAAGGAGATGACTGAGGTCATGTACCAATGCTTGACTGGAAAAGGGTCAATAGCAAACTTGACCCTGCCAGATTTGAATGATCTGGGTGGGTTGGTGGACCAAACCCTGAAAGATATTTGCAGGAGGATTGAGTCCCTCAATAAAGGTGTCCCTGGTAGTGCTGTAACTGCACCGCTACCATCACAACCTCCTCGACCACAAACTACTGTTGCTGGTAACAGTTCAACTACTACTAATGAAATGGTGAAAAAAGGAGCTGTGAGGCATCCATTGGAGAAAAGATTTATGGTTGATAATGCAAGCTCTCTGGATATGATGCAAAAGACTCAATGGTTCGCGGATTGGATCAACAATCCTTCTGAACACACTATTGATCTTGGTCCTGGGTATGAGTCGAATTCGTATGGAAACAACCTCAATCCAATATGGCCAAATCCATTTTTCCCCTGAAATTTGAATTGTCTTACCTGTTTTGTTGAATCCTTCAAAATTTCTGTTTTTCAATGTTGGCTTCTCCATATCACTTCTTTTCCTTTCTTTAAAATGTTGGTGTTTATGTCATAACTTGTTTACATTGATCTCAATCTGTGACTGCCCATTCGATTGTATCAACTGGTCTTAAATAAAGTAAAGATGTTGGTACTTTCACAGTGTGATTATATCACGTGTTGTGACTATGACAGATTAAGATTACTAGATTGAAATAAGTAGATCCGTAAGTGATGCATGATTGTCATCATATGTTACTAACACAGCGTAGAACTGCTAAGAGCATGCAAGGGACATAGAACAATATATAGTTGTCAAGAGTGCTGAAGAAACATTGTATACTGTCTGTTTATTCTATCTCAACCTGTGTGTGGTCTAGAAGTTGCTATAAGTGACATGATATGGTCATATAAACCATCTCTTGATTTGGAATCCTGTGACTTAGCATCTATAGATGTGCATACATAACCATATAGGCTGGCATCAGTATCTGCGATCAGATCTTATAATATCCTATAAACATTAAATGAGAATCTCAGTGTAATATTAGTTTCTTACTATAGCAATGCTAGTTAAACAAATATCGTTTTAGGTTATTTGTGTGTGAATTGTATGAGTTTATGTTCCTTTTGAAGCCTCAGTGTTCGTCTAATAGGGTACACAGTGAGAACTCCATACCCTTTTATTGTTACGCTATGGTAATGTTCAGTATTCTTTAGAATTAGATTAAATACACACTAGATTACGCATTCAAAACTACTAAACAGGATTGAAGTTAGATTAAGATGCCGTTTCCTGTATAGTTTTAATTGTTAATTTTTGCATCAATTCATTGTTTTTCTCTTTTTCGTAAATTATATAGTTTCTCTGACCTGGTTAATTTTGGATAAAACGCTTGAGTTGAGTGCCTATGAAACCTCTGAATTCAAGTCTTCACAGATATGGGAAGCTTCATACGTTCATTATTATATACTTTTAGCTCACCCAGAAGTTAATACAGAAGCTAGTTGACATCAAAACAGGCTCATTATACCGCGTTTGGCTGGTTGTGCATTCTCTATTAAAGAGCTGCAAACCAGTTTTACATCCCTTAGACTTATAACGGTTCATACTTGATGCATATTTTAGAAGCCAACAGAAAATTTTTAAATCGCATCTTGGCCACAAAAATTGTGCTCGACTTTGTGATGTTCTCATCTCTGTTATTGCATCATAATAAGATTCAGCTTGAAATGTCAAATATCACTTCTGGCTTTTATATGTTGCAATAACTTTTTGCAGCCTGAGCAAATCACCAAAATATTTGAGCTTTGTGGATCTCCCGACGAGATCATCTGGCCTGGAGTTTCCAGACTCCCGTTGTATCCCAAGTTTAAACCTAGTAGGCCCATGAAGAGGCGAGTCAGAGAGGTTTTCCGACAGTTGAGCACACTCCATGCTTATTATAAGTCAATCTTAGTGTTCAGCTGTAATTGGTTAATTTATTCTTTTATTACAATTTTTTTGCACAGGTTTGACCGTAATGCCCTTGATTTATTGGAGAAGATGTTGACTCTTGATCCGTTACAGGTATGCCTATTATTGGACAAACCTAAAATTATTTTGTTGCAAACTTTTAGCTCCCTTAGGCTTTTTTGGGCAACCATGGCAATGTTGACGATTTATTTATGCATTGGTTGATTTGGAATGTGTATTATCTCAATTCTCATGCGGGATAGATAAAAATAGCTGGGCTAATAACGGAATATGTCATTGTCGGTAACCAGGTTGAAATTTGCTTACCTTTTTTGATTAGCTCATTTTCTATGTTTTTATCTTGTTTTGTATAGAGAATATCTGCGAGTGATGCACTGGATGCTGACTATTTCTGGGCTGATCCTTTTCCTTGTGACCCGAAAAGGTATGTCTTCATTATTCAAGTTTCTCAGTCTTACAACCAGTTAGGATACCATATTTCCATTCACATATGACCGGTTTAATCGGGCTTATGTTTTTTTTCAACTTAGCTAACAAATAACGTTTTAATTGGGTTGTACACATGTTCTCGTGCTGTCAAAACAGCTTGAATGTTGACCTGTTATTTTAATGCATTTTACCAAGTCACTTTATTTAAAAAAATCAGATTGTTTATAATAGTCCACATTTTTTGTAATAATATTTACTTTTTTACCCGAGCCAGCCTGTTTCGACCTGTATCAAAATTCCGTGATTTCTCTGAGCCCAATTTGACTAGTTATACATATGGGTCAAATTATTTTACCCAAACCTAACTTGATTAGTTTGTTTACTTTGAGACGGCACTAAACCGAGTACTCTCTGTTGATCTTGTCAGTTTGCCCAAGTACGAGTCCTCACACGAGTTTCAAACAAAAAATAAAAGAAAACAACAGCGCGAGAATGAAGAAAAGGCTAAAAAGCAGAAAACACAGCACCCACAGCAGCACGCACGCTTGCCACCGGTGCAGCATTCCGGTCAAGGCCATTCTCAGCACTGGGGTGGTCATAATAACTATCCCACGGGCAATACAGGTCAAGCTCCTTTAGCAGCAGGTGGACCTAGTCATCATCAATATGGCAAGCCTCGTGGACCCCCTGGTGGACCTAACCGCTACCCTCCAGGCGGGAACCCTAATCCAAGTGGATACTATCAAGACCGGGCAACAGGTCAAGGTGGTGCTGGGTTTAATAGTGGACCATATCCGCCACATGCTCGAGGCCCATCTGCTAGTGGGCCCAGAGGATCTTCTGCTGGTTATGGACCGGGCCCGCAAAATTATCCGCAGCAGTATGGTGCAGGCGGTAGAGGTCCGAATGTGCCGGGTAACCGTAACCAGCAATATAATTGGCCACAACAATAATATTTGAGAGGAGAATGTAAAAGATCACAGTTTTGGAAATGTTTTCCGCGGTTTGATTTAAAATTAATCTGCAACTTTGTGACAGAACATGTACAGTTAGATTCTAACTTCACAAAAATGTTTGTTAGGCAGGGTTATTCTTGGTACGGCATCTTGTGTTTTTTCAATTCATGTATGATTTAGTTGTAAACAAATCAATTGTCAAATGATTCAGAGACATAGTTTGATTGGTATAAATTTACTATTTATGACTTTTTGAGATCCTATTTATCTTCTGCTTCCAATGTGTCTGCATTCCACAAGCTTTGTTGATATTATCAGACACAACCACACATAAGCATGTTTGGCTTTGTGCATGCACCGTGCACATGCGGTTATGTTGTGGAGGTCTATTTGGTAACCTATGTATTTCTAGTATATTTTCTAGTAGAGATGGCGAAAATTGAAACCGGTTATATTTGGTAAACATCAAAAGAGGTTGGCGAAAATGAGCAAGTCATCAAAAGAGGCCGGTTCGTGATATGAAACCTAGTTACTCCTATAACTTACATACAGGCTTTACGATTAAATTCATGTATGTTCTTTTTACTCACGCATCATCTTTTTTTTAGAAAGAAGACATGGCACTTGATTTTTAAAGGTCGCTTGTTTTTTAATGTTTCAAAGTTAGGCTTTAATTCATATATTTATTTCTAGCTTTAAAATAAAGTTTCAAGTTGCTTGATAAATTTACTTCATCCACAACATTATTATGTCTTCTCCTAAAGTTTTAACATTTCACCCAACTACAACCGTCCTTGGTTATGCACACATTTCCAAATCACACCTCATGCTTCCTTTTTTCACCTATGAAAAAGTTACATGTGTTTCAATTTTTCTCTTTTCCCGATTCATTTATCCCTTTCACTCAGAATTTGGGACTTTGAGTTTGTGTGTATTATTACTTAATGATAAAATGTTTTCAGTGGTTACAAATAGAGGAACACTAACTACTCAGGCTTGGGCCTAATACAAATAATAGTATAATATAACATAATAATAGTTCGTTAACACCTTTTCGCAGTTGGAGCGGGAAGACCCAAAACACTCAAACTGGTTCGAAAATCATCAAACAATGCAAACGGAAGTCCATTACCGAAAATATATGTGTATTGATAACATGAGAGAACATGCAAACCATGAACATGTCCGGTAGTAACTAATCGGAGTTAGAGCGAGAGAACGCAAAACACTCAAACTGGTGTGAAAATCATCAAACAATGTAGACGGAAGTTGAAGTCCATTAGTGAAAATAACTGCGCGTATTGATAATGTGAGAGAACATGCAAAACACGAACATGTTTGGTAGTAACTAACGAGGCTCGGCCTAACACAAATAATACAACATCATTACATAATACTAATAGTCCACTAGGGACACCTTTAAATATTTCAACACGGTTGTTGGGAACAAAAGATTTAATTTCAAAGACCTTGTCAAACGACAACATAACTAAATAAGAAGAGCAAATTTAAACCAATAGCAAAAATGTAGGTTCACAATAAAACTACAAAAGGGAAGATAATAAAATACTAGAATCTAAATTAAAGAACTTGAAGAAAGAAGGAAATAAAGTAGAAATTCATGATTGCAGACCACCGTGATGTCGAAAATAGGTTGGCAGTATTTTCCGGAGGGGCAAACCGGTGGTTTGGTGGAGGACGTGTAGACTTGGGTCTTATGTGTGTTTTCGGTAGTTAAGATAAGTGTGTGTCAAGTTATTTTAAAACATTTCAGGTTATATAAGTTCACTGTGAACTTAATAAGCCGAAAAGTTTCAAAATAAGCCACAAAAAGTAAGCTTAAAACCAAATTAGCTATAAGTTGGCTACCTAAGCCGAGACAAACAACCTCTTAATTGAGTCATCTTCAAAATGTAGAAGTGGTTGGATTGTGGGTTTGTTTACATTATATTGTTTTCTTAATTTTCTTAAATAAAAACATACTAGTAGTACTAGCTTGTTTTCACTACCTAACTTTTTAAAGAAATAACTTTTTCAACTGCAATAGTCTAATAGATGGTAGGTAGTGTACTAGAAAAGTCACTCAAAATCCAACACAATTAATTATTATTGTTCAAACACAATTTTGTTCCAACTAATTTGGCAAATAAGAGAAATGGTTTTTGTATTTTGATAACATCTCAGTTTCTCATAACCCTTTAACAACATTTGTGATTGTCAGTGCTAAAAATAGAAAAACTCAACCCTCGTATTTCTAAATCGTTTAACAGGCAATTAAAATTGATTATCAGATAATTCAATAAGTATAATTGAAGCTATTGTGCTTTTTTTTTTTTTTTTTTTTTTTTTTTTTTTCTCATACAACAACGTACAAAAAGCGAAAACTTAACATGATCATGTTATAAATTAATGTGTGTTGCAACAACTTTTATATTCTCGTTCATGTGGGTGCGTTGTGCGCATGCACAACCTAAGATTGGGTGCAATGGGCGTTGACCCATCATTTTTGGTTGGATCAGATAACACGCCACCCTATTGTGGGGTGCGTGTCACGCGTAAGCACGCAAAAAAAAAAAAAAAAAAAAAAAAAAAAAAAAAAATGAAGGGTGACCAGCCTCACCACTCGGTTAATGTGTGTTAGTTGCCTCATGAATGTTTTTATTATTGTTTATTTGACTTGTAAGTATATATGAGGTATTTTTTTATGGTATGTTTAAAAAGTAAGAAAAATGATGATCATTAATATTTGAATCATGATATGATGCCGAGATGAAGGATGAGAGACTGATGACTATTTGATGCTGTATGATGTTTTCCTGGTTTTTATTTAAAAAAATATGACAGAGAATAAAAGAATCTTACGGGCTTGTCCTATCATTATCATGTTTAACTTTTATAAAGTAAAATTGTTATATTCGTTTACAAAAAATATGAAGTCTTTTACTCCTTTAGTCTTAATTTATTTGTCATGTTTTAACTTTTTTAAACTTTGACTTTAATTGTTTTCTTTTGTGTTATATTATTCGATGCAAAATATATGCATGAATTCACAAATATAGATAATTAAATATCAAAGTTGAAAAAGAAAATTTTCAAAAGGACAAAACTGAACAAATAAATTATGACGGAGAAAGTAAGATACAAATTCTTTCTAGCCCATCTATTGGATATCTTTAAGTATATTGTCTTTGAAATATTCTAAATCTGAATGTTAGAGATGTTATTCTTATCAATTTTTGCATCGTAATATTCAGTTGATCGGTCAAATAAGTTTCGTGGGTAGATTATGAGTTGAATCATAGCTCCAGACTAAAAGTCATAATAATAGATGCTCATTGCGTAAGGCTAAATTGTTCATCAAAAAGATGAACATGTCGCGGTATCTTCCCGGGAAGTAAACCTTTTGTGAAAACATAAAAAAAATAAAAAATAAAAATAAAAAAATAAAAAAACTTTTTGACTGTTACGGTTATCCAAAGATGCAAAAAACTTCCGTTTGAGATGATCGTTTCTTGCCTGATAATAAATGAAAATTTGACAATACATACACAATACTACAAGGACGATAGTTGCACGCCAAAGCCTCCAACAACGATTGCGCGTGTACTTTCAATGTTGGTTAAACCAAATGAACAGTTTTTTGCATTTTACTCTATTATAAGCTGGATATCGAAAAATTCATTCTTATAATAGTGTTTTCTTATTAAAAAAAATAATAAAAAAAAAAAAAAAAAAAAAAAGTCTCGTAAGTATCGACGAATCAACTGATAATAATTGTTTATAAAGCACGTATAACTAACTAAAAATCATGAATAATGTTTTTTGTGCAAAGTAAAGAAATGTTAAATAGTCAGATTGACAACGGTCGAGATTTATTTGGAATTTAGTGTTTGTGTTTTCCATAAGAAGAAGGTCACGAGGGTTTGGATTGATTTCTGACTACAAAAACACACAAACAAACAAAATAAATAAATAAATAAATAAATATTGCAAGAGAAAGTTTTTGTCCTCGCATATCCATTAGTCCATTACTACATGCCACGATGTTCACTTTCATAACACTCCGTATATAATAAAACGAAGGTTATAAATAGCGTGAGACGTGGCGTGGCGACATGGTCAAGCCTCAAGCTTTAATGTGAGGCGTGACGGTAAGGCGTTTTTAAGACGTAAATTAAAGCGGCAAAAAGTATTTATAGATTTATAGATTTATATTATATTTCATTAGTATATCATATTTCATATACATCGAGTTTACAAAAGTGTTATATATACGCAATAAAGTCAATAAACTTTCTTTACATTTATAATCTTCTTCAAATACTAGTAAACCCCTAAACGCCAAATACCAGTAAACCTCAAATACGATGCCCAAATTCCAATTACTAGTAAATCCCCTAAACGTCTCGAATACCAGTACACCTTATCGCACCTCATCTCATGTCAAACCTTAAGATGACGCCTTGGTCTATTGCGTGGCGTGAAAGTGACGCCTCGCGCCTTTGCGACGCCAAGTCGCGCCTTTTAGAACATTGATTATAAACCTCTTAGGGCACACAGTATTGTTGTATGCCAAAATCATTTTTCAGCCTATCTCAATGTCATCTCAGCATGCATATTATTTTTTAGCACTCACACATCAAAATACTTTCTTCATAACGTGTCATTTTACATGTTAAAAAGCCCTCACTCACTCACTCACTCTTTTATTTTATTTTCTATTTTTTCAAACAAACTAAATTTTTATTCATTCAACCAAAAATACATATAACATTTTTATAAGGGAAAAAAAATGATTTCTCAGCCCACTTCTACAGCCTAACAGCCCCTTAACACATTTGATAAATTCTAATTGTAAAAAAAAAAAAAAAAAAAAAAAAAAAAAAAAAAACAACACACCAGAGAAAGAGAGTAACTTCGAGTGTATTTATTTTATAAGAATGAGAATGAAGGAATGGATTCCATTCTCAATAAATCATTTGGTTGATAGGTTTTATTTTGAGATATAGGTATGAAACCCATACAAATAGTCAAATCTCATACCCACCAAGCATGGTGGGTTTACAAACACATAGTGATTCCCATAGACAAACCAAACACTCCCTTCATTTTCCTAAAACACATATCAACTTCTTTTCACACATACACACACAAAATTAAAGAATCATTTTTTTCCACGCAAGCTAGTATATTGGCGAAAGAGATGGGGGTGGGGGTTGGGACGCCATGATACCTTCCTCTCTTAACGCATGTATATGTATCCCGTAATTTTTTCTACATCTTTCTAATTTTATGTGAACGAAATAAAAATACAAGAATAACATCAGATATATACTTATTTAATTTTGATTATCATTGACTCATGTTTATTGCTTTAATTTATTATGTTTTCATGATATTTGGTAATGATTTGTTTAACTTTTACATTTTAGTATTAATATGAAATAATTAATTAGTAAGTTAACAACTGAGAGTTAAAAATCTTGATTCACAAACATACGACAAATATCAATTTGTGGTTAGAGTTATTACAATTAACCACAAATATCAATTTGTGGTTAGAGTTAAAAAGCTAGGATAGTAGACTATAAAGTTTAAGTTTAATCAAGGTGAATTAAGATTTATGAAGTAGTTGAGTGTAGTTAATTAAATAACTTTACACACAAGTCATATAGGTTAGTTGGCGGACTTAAGAAATGGACTATAACTAGATATCATTCACTAGCGTTGAGGTATCAACACTACATCCGAGCCACTGGTTTGGGTACTGGTTAGACAATGTACGAGCAAATCATATTGTCAGATTATTAGAGGAATGACTAGGTGAACACAGTTTTTCTTTCATTGACTTCCATCTCATTTTATTTACTCGTTATTGACCTTATTGTATTGTTTATTATTATCTCAAAAATACCCGTATTCATTGTTTTTATCATTTGCTTATAACAAACAATTTCTCTCGCTTTTGTGGACGACCTGGTCTTGTCAAGCCTATACTATATGTGATCGGGTACACTGTCCGAGAGTAGTGGTATTTCTTGTAAAGTTAAAGAAATAAATTTAACACTAGAAATCACACATCACACGCGCATAACATTTACGTGGTTCAATGTGCGGTTAACTTAGTCCACAATGTTTGATTTAAAGATTACCAAATCAAAAGATCTAACAAAGTGTTTTTCTAAATCAACAAAAAAAAAAAAAAAAAAAAAAAAAATTGAAGAAACCAAAAGGTTTCATAACTTAACGAAAATAAATGAAAGCAAAATAAGATAAAATGTTCTTCGACAAAAGGTTTACAGAAGTCTTATGCTTAAGTATGTCATCTTCAAGCGTCCTTGATTTAAGGAGTGGTTAGTTTATAAGATATTTTAAATTTTTAGGATTTTTTGTTATGAAGATAAACATATAAAATCTGTATATATATAATTTAAACTTTTTTGTGTGGATAGATATGTATTCGGTTTTTTCGGTTTGGTTTGGTTTGGTTATGTATTTATCAAACCCAAACACCAATTAAATACTTCGGTTTGGTTTTAAACCAAACCATAAACCAAATTAAATTTTTGGTTTGATTTTATTTAGTTTCGGTTCGGTTTATATTTCAGTTTGTTCGATACTTCGATGTCAAACCAAATACTGAACACCCCGAGCTTAGCTAAGACATACATAAGACATACATGAATTAAGCATTTTTAATATGAAAAAAAGATTGGGATAAATAACTCATACTTTTGACATATGAATTGCACTAATTTTCGCATACGCGAATCTTTTTAGAAAAAAATTACGTTATACTCCGTATGATTTAAGTTTGTTTATTAGTGAAGTTAAACATGTGACTAAATAGATCAAGGAGTCAAAAACAATTGTTAAAAGAATAAAAATATGTAAAATTTAATACTCCCTCCTTCAAATGTGACTTTTAAAGTGTTTTATTTTCAATTTTTACCTTAAATTATTTCATTTTGGGTATGTTATACTTAATAAAAATTATACCAATGAAAATATATTTAAAATACAACCCATTCAAATCTTTTGCATAAATTATTATATAACACAAATGAAATAATTTAAGGTTAAAGTTAAAAAATGAAGGACTTTAAAAGTTAATAGTGGACACTTATTTAAGGACGAAGTGAGTATACAGACATGTCATTAAATTCAAAAAACAAATAATAATTGAGAGAAATAAAAGCATGATTAATTTTGTGTCCAAATTCATGTGTCATCGATTTCTTCCTACCATCGACAAAAAGCTAACAACTATACTGGCATGCAATTAACCATGCCAATAAGTCGATAATCAAATACTAAAAGTGTAAAAGAGTCGAGATTTTGTTGAGTAATTCAAGCTCGAACTCAACTCGAGCTTTACCAAGCTACGAGCTCTAGCCCATAAAATAGGCTCGAAATGTTTAACGAGTCGAGCTTGAGCCCAGAAAATGAGCTCGAAATATTTAACGAGTCAAGATTGAGCTTATATAGGCTTGACTCAAGTTATTGTCGAGCTTTTTAATAGTTTGTGTTTTTATATAAATCATATATATTTTAAGACCTTATATGTAAATACACTACTTATTTATGAATATATCGAGCTTATTTCAAATCTTATCTTATACTCTTTCCGTTTTATATTAACTATCCACTTTGACTTTTTGAAGTCTTTCTTTTTAATTTTACCTTAAATATTTTTGTTTGTTTTATATAATACTTGATGTAGAATATATAAATTGATTGTGTTTTAAATGTATTTTTATTAGTATAATTTTTACTAAATATTATATAACACAAATAAAAATATTTAAGATCAAAGTTGAAAAATGAAAAACTTCAAAAATCAAAATTGGACAATCAATATAGAATGGATGTAGTATTTCTATTTTAATTGGTTTCAAAACACACTATTGTAGTATTTTTATTTTAATTGGTTTCAAAACACCTATTACAAATAAATCAAACTTTTCAAGCCGAGTTTGAACTTCTCTTACTAAAGCTCGTCGACCTATCTAACCGAACATAATATTGTCAAGTCAAGCCGAACCCTGCCGTACTTAACACTCATCCAAAACAATATTCACAAAATTTAGTTTGTGTTACTTTTCACTGACGTTTTCTTTTTTTGAACGAAATTTTTCTCACTGACTTACTCAAACCGTGACCGAGCAACTATGTGCATTATATATTCTTCTACTACTACTGTCACCCCACGGGCCACGGGACCTAGTCTTTCTCACTTTATTCTCTTTCACACTCTGAAAAAATGCACACACAAACTCAACAACAAATACAACCTCTCCTTCTTCTTCTTCACATGTCAAGCTAAGTTAAAAACACGTACGTCATCACTCATCAATGGCTGCTGTTAACTCTACAGACGAGGTCTAAATTCATTAATCATCTCTCTAGCTCTACATTTTCAGTGTTCATATGATTAGTGGGGTGTGATTTATGTGTTTTCAAACTTATCTGTCTCGGCTTATGTTTCATAAACGGCTAAAAATGCATCTAACTTGACACTTTATCGAATGTTGTGTAGCCAACCTTTTTCTTTACTATTGTATATCTAAACTTTTGAATTTCGACCTTTGTATGTATTTTGTTCATGTACTACCTTTCGGTGTTACTAGTGTGGTTAAAAACCGTAAGGGTAAATTGGTCACAAAATGCACACAAAAGGTGTAAATTCAAAAGTTTGAGTATACAAAAAAAAAAAAAAAAAAAAAAAAAAAAAAGGGCATGAGTTTGTATAGAATAGAAATGCTAGTACCACTCACAAAATCAACACAAAAAATCCACACGCCCTTTTAACGGGTGATTGTTTAATAAGAGAAAGGAGAGAGAAACTGCCAGAAAATGCACCAATCACCAGCTGACACATAAGCCAGTTTTTTTTTTTTTTTTTTTTTTTTTTTTTTTTTTTTTTTTTAATAATTTTGTGAGTGGTATAACATTGCATTAAGTTTATTATGGTATGTTTGGCAAAACTAGTTGTAAGCTGTAAGCTGCAAAGCTGTTAATATGGGCTACAAGCTGTATTTTTTTTCCAATAAAAGTGTTTGATAAATTACCAGTTTAATGTAATTATTAGCTATTAACAATAATTTTATGTTTTAACAGCTCCAAAATATTTTAAAAGCTTCATGAATGAGCTTTTCATTTTGGAGCTACTTGTTTAAATTAAAAACTTGAAGTTGATGTATCCAAACAGAGCTACTTGTTTTAGAAGAGATTATTTTTGTAACAAAAAGCTTACAGCTCCAAAAAAGCTGCGTACCAAATATGCCCTATGTCGTAACAAACTTATCGAAAAAAAAAATAAGCCGAAAAAACTGAGCTTATAAAATATAAACCAAAAACAGATTAACTCGTAAGCTAGTAACCCCTTAAACTTAAATTTGTTATGGAAATGATAAACTGCATGTCATTGAAATATGTGCTATATAATTAACACACATTTACTATTTTTAGCTTAACTTTCAAGCTACACATTTGAAAATTTCGATTAATCATTGTTTATTCAGTTAATGTGTAATTTAGCCTAATGTTTGTTATTCGTTTTCGGAATTATAAATTGCATGTTATTGAGAAATGTGATTAAGATTAAGTTATTTTATATGTTGTCAGATGTGTTTTATAATTCGAGGTTTAGATTGGGTGTAGTGGTTAGTAGGGCCGAGAATAATAAACCACGGACAGGGCCAAACCGATAAACCGGACAGAACGTATTTCAGTCCGGTCTTCGGTCCACACTTTTCCTCATATTCGGTTCTCGGTACGGTCTGGTTTGGTCTTAGGCAAAACCGGCTATTATGCTTTGTTGGACCGAACAAACCGACGAACCGGGCTGACCCGGACTTACCTGGACGAATATTTCGTTCCCGTCCTCAATCCAGTGTTTTGGGCCAAATTGGTTTTTGGTCCGGTCCGGTTTTAGGACCGTGCTCAACCGGTTGTGATACCACGCGTGGTAGGGGGTTATTTTGTTTTGAAAGTTTGCGACTGTTTTGTGTGTGTTTAGTAAGGTATAGGTAAATGGGGAGAGGTGATTGGTTGTTACGGTTACGGGTAAAAGTGGTGGGAAGGGGATGATGTGACGCATACGTGAATGTGGTAATAACTACATCCAATTTTATATTCTGAATTTCATCCTAATTTTTTAGATTTTGTTGTTAATATTACATTAATAAGTACTCCGAATATTAAACTGCGTGTTATTGAAAACTGTGTTTGGATTAAGTTAATTCAATAAGATGTATTATATTCTTATGTAATTTGAGGTTAACCAGTCCTATTTTTTTTTTATTATTATTATTTTTTTTAAATATTGTTAATTGCTGATTAATAATAAGCCTAATTATAGACAATGTGTCCGATTTTGTTTATAATTTGAGATTTATATTTTCAATATTTTCCTAATTTTTTCAACATTTTTCTGTTAACTACATGCTGATTAATCTGTTAGAGTGATTGATTCAGATGTAATTTGAGGTATATTTATGTTGAATGATTATGTACCTAATGATAACTCATAAACCTCAACGGATTGTAGCACTCAACTTTCATTTCCACGTGTTACTATATGATTGATATTAATGTAATTTGTTAGTTTGAAGTGGATGATTATGATACTAACATAACTTTTAGGAATAAACTGAGTGTGGGTCCTGTGGTGGCTTTTTTGTATATGGTATTGTAATAATAATTAGGATAGTGACTGAGAGTGAGGCTTTATATTAGGTCCGTTGGAGCCTGTCTGTATTTGAATGAGACGTTATGTCTTCTTTTACAAGATGCTTATGTAGTTTGTAACTATATACACTATATGAATTGACAGGAGTAATTCCAACTGGACTTTATTTAAAACGGACAAAAAAATAAAAAAATAAAAAAATAAATAACGAACATATGGGTTTGTATTACTGATAAGACTTTTGAGAGGTTGGTTTGCTTTCTGATATTGCTGATTTAAGAGGGTGTCTTCTTAAGCTGCTTATCTGCCTTTTGATAATGCTGGTTTAAAAGGGTGTTTGGAATTGCTTTTTAAGCTGGTTATATGCTTTTTGTAGGAAGATAAGCAGTTTTGCATGTTTCAACTTTGAATAAAACTGCTTATTTTATCTGATAGGTTAATCCACTTTCTGATAATGCTGATTTAAAGGGTATTTGGTATTGCTTCTTAAGCTTCTTATCTGCTTATAATAGTGTCGGCTGATAAGCAGTTTTACATGCTTAGACAAAACTGCTTAATTGCTTATATTATACTGATATAGAAGTATAAGCACTGAAAATGAAGCTAGTTGAGTAGTTGGTAGCTTATTAAGCAGATAAACTTTTTGAAATAAGCAATCCCAAACACCCCTTCATTTTAATTCATTTCAATAAAATCAAATTCAGTATTAAAAAAGTTCTCCTACTCCCCGTTAGGGCAGAGCATCGGTTCAAAACCGACCCGAACCGACCCGACCCGACCCGACAAAACCGAAAACCGAAAATCATGTTTGGGCCGAACCGAATATGGTCGGTTCGGTTCGGTTTTATGTCGGGTCCGTCGGTTCGGTCCGGTTCACGTGTTTTTGTGTGTGTTTTTGTCGGTTTTGGGCCGAACCAAACCGAACCGAAACCGAAAACCATGAAAACCCAAAACCGAAACCGAACCGACGGGCCGTCGGTCCGGTTCGGTTTTTGTCGGTTCGGTCCGGTTTGTCGGTCCGGTTCGGTTTTAAGCATTCGATGCTCACCCCTACTCCCCGTTTAAATAGATTATCCGATCCTAAGACTAACTCAAGTGCTACTAAGAATAATTATCCTGAACTTTATCTAAAAGTATTTATTATGTAATGAAAAAAGGTGTAATACTTATCCGAATGCTAACAAAAAGTTTGTGAAAATTGCTAGAGTGATGCATAAGCTTCTGCTAGGAAAAAAGTTATGATGATGAATATGGTGGCAAAAGTTACAAAAGCTGAAGGATATATTTGTAACTTCGTCTGTACTTATGCTTAAAGTTCCCTTTACTTGAACCATGGGCCATAACCGTATAAAATTAATCATTTGATTGGTTATATAATAGATGCATCTCTTAGAAACTAGTATGCTGTTTAAACAACATTGTAGGGTTTCCCTTGCTCGACGCATCACACCTATATTGTACCATAACTCTTTGTCGCGTATCTAAATGAGTACAGGTGCATTCGATTATTCCATTCTTCATTGATAATAACACTATCTGGTTTATATAACTCTGATGGTGAACCATGACTTGGCTAGTCACATCACCAATGAAGAGTGGGCACACCTTATTGAAATATGCGTACTATATAAGCACACTGTTTACTTGTTTGCTACTCATGGTTGCAATCGTCTTAAAAAGAAGAAGTGCTTTTAATGCATTTTGCATCATTCCAAATGAGGGCTAATTCTGAACCTTGATTAGTCATTGTCGTAAAATTAATTAGTTTTAGGTGTAAATGAATGCTATGTATAAAATTATAAATAGTAAACTGATACTTATTCTAACTTGAGCAGAGTCTTACCTTCAACGTGTGCAGGGTTGTGATACTTTTAGCGCTGTTACTTTGCCGGATGAAGCCAACACTGTACATCACTGTGAATTGCCAGTAGCTTTATCGAATTCAATGGATGTTTACGTGCCCCTTAAAATCCAGTCTTTACTGGATGATCAAATGATGATGGTGGAAAATGCAGCTGCGTATTCTGAATGCACTGAAAAAGATGTAGATATCGAGAAGGGCAAGTCGGAGACACCTAAAATCAATGAAGAAACACTTGGTGATTTGAAAACTGAGGAAGAGCAGATGGTGAGTTATCATAGCTGATATATGTTTTTAAACCAATAATTATACTACCTGTTTTTTTAAATTGTGTTTTATTTATCATTATTTCAAAACCACTTTACAGAAATCGTTGCAGAAACAAATGAGCTTTGAAATGGGAGGCAAATGTATGCAGTTATTGATGAGTCACAGCCTGATCTTACCCAAGTTCTCTCGAGGTATCTAGACACGTTCTCGGCTATATATATGTATGTGTACGTGTAACTATGTAAAGTGTATGTATGTGTGTGCACATGTGTTTGTTCTGTAATTGTACGTGTGTATGTGTGTATGTACATGTATATGATTGGTGAACAAATAAAACTGCAGCTGAGAAAGTTCATGAGGCCCCGAGAATGAGGAAATACAAGCGTACCGCCTCATTTAATTCAAGAAAAGTTGCTCTTCTGTTCTCAGTATTGTAAGTTTACAGCCTCTTTTTCATTATTTCAGCATTCACCTTCTTATCCATTCTTTCATGACTTTATAAATAACGAACAGACTAAATATGAATGCAGAGACTCCATGATAGAAAACACTCTTCTTAACAAGGCGAAAGTTTGATGCATAAGATTATACGTAACTGATGTTCAACCCGTTTAACTTCTTAGATCCATTTCCTGTTTAGTTAAATCCATTAGTACAACCCATTAGAGATAAAAGCGCAATCCAAAATAACCCATTTATAAATGACCACTATGATAATCTCTCTTTAATTTTTCCTTTCAGATCGAGTTTGGGAACAATTATACTCATATATCTGACACTGAAGGTTAAGCAGATTGGTGACGTGTCTATCCATTCTGAATAAACTTATTTCACATTCATTCATTAACTTTCGGGTGCTTTGTATTTTTTGGAGAATGTTACTATGCATCCCTTAGGACCGTGCTTGAATGTTTGGAAGTGTCTTACGCTATCAGTTGTACATAATGAGTTAATCCTTAAGGCTTAAATCGCGTTTTTTTTTTTTTTTTTTTTTTTTTTTTTTTTTTTTTTTTTAACCTAATCCCGTCAATGCTCGAGACCTCCTAAATTGCTTTTTCTAAGCAATTTAACTTTATTTTATTCAGATTTCATTGCTTGTTTGATACATTAATTTTAATAGAAACATAACTAAAAAGTGATGGCTGGTATCGGCATTCTTCTATCTTTGTGAGTAAAAGATGTTTTGATATTATGACCTTTGTATGTCAGTGTAAGTATGCAATTTCTGTGCAGTTTGATTGACAGTAATATGGTGACTAAAGTTATATTTTTTGATTTAGGAATATGTATATTCGCCTTCCATCAAATTTTTCAAAGGCCTTTTCACTGTAAATATTATACAGTAACATAATCTATACTACTTATAAAGACAAAACGGTCAAAGTGGAAAAGTGAAAACTTAACTTTTGGTCAATTCTCATAATGCCCTTGTGAAAATGAATTAGTCAATGCCCTTATTGCTTGCAAAGGAAAGTCGAAACTCTACATTAAAGGCTTGCAAAAGAAAGTAGACTTTCCAAAAAAATAAACACGTTTACATCACATACATTGTTAATACTTTCCATTATGCCGCTGAACACTTTAAACACTTTCTAAAAAAATAATTAAAAAAAAAATACTTTTACATCACATAAATGGTTAATATTTTCCAAGATTGTCTGGTTACATGTACAACTTGTTTTACATGTATTTACATACACGGCTACATATATTTACATGCATATTCATGCTTTATCATTGGTGAAAATAAATACTTTCCAAAACATTATCCTATTCTCTACTATTTAAACAACATAAACTTTCAATTTTAATGAAAAAAATGTTGATGTTGATGATCATCTTGAGGTTGGTACATCGTAATCTCTTATTTATCTTCGTAAATTTGTTGTTTTATTGCTTTTCTTCATGGATTTTTAAAATTTTTGAAAACTTAAAAACTATTATAGGAAACTATTATAGAAATCTTAAAAACTATTATAGGAAACATGAATTGTAATAAGTGACTTGAAACTGAAACACGGTTTGGTAGTAATTTTAATTGTAATCTAGACAAATTTTAGTAATATATGAAACACACCAAGTTGCAAGAGTTGTCTTTGAAAATACTTGAAACTTAGGAAACACACCAAATGTCTAAGAACCACAGTTATATATGAATTGTGAAACTGCCAATCGTATATATATGATTTGTGAAAATAAAATAAGATTTTTTATATTTTATACTTTCCAAAATATTATCATATTCTCAACTATATAAACATCATTTGTAATGCATGCCTTGAAGAAACACATGTTTCACAACCGTTATCGTTCACTCTCTATGAGTTACTATCTCGTTGACGGATCTGAGGGTTCAACACACCACTTGATCAGATCGGACATTCAGCCACCCACAAATGAGAACTTGCACAAGAGGTCAGGTTTCAGTCATATGTCCCAGCCAGTGAATTTCAAGAAAGATTTAACATTGTCAAACACATACATTTCATGCTACGTACTTAGCTCAAGGGTAACTAATGCAAATTGTAGAAAATAAATCTTTGATTATTTATAACTTGTTTAGTATTATTGTTCTTGAATCAAGAATCATGTGTATGTATGTACCGAAGAGGCACATTCAAAATAATTAGTTGTTGTATTTGAGTATGAATGTATGATCATATTCCTTTACAGACGAATGCAAAATTGTGCATTCTAGCATGCTTGTTTTAATGTTGTTTTTTTCATTTTAATGTGTACAAATAGTTCTTGTGTTGCTTATAATATACATATTTAATCACATAATCAACATGCAAAGTCTATTAAAAGTGAAAATATTGAACCGAATAAAACATATGCCAAGTGTTTGTTTACAAAGTTTATGGAAAAAAGCAAATAGATATTTCCATGAAAAAAGTAAACATATGAAAAATGCATTGTTGATTGTGTTAACATCGGGGAGATTCAACCGAATAGAGTTGGCCAGCGTATTGTCTTGCGTATGTTTTTATCAGAGGACCACGTCTCATAATTGATGTAATATTCTAAATGTATTGATATGTTCTTTGATACATATTAATTAGTATTATTGTTTGAGTTGATTATCGCATTTTCCAACCTTTTACAATTACATTTTGATATCTTCATGTTTTTATATTTAAGTGTTACATGGAATATAACCACAATATCACGACTATAAATGTTTGCCACTAGAAATTCCCGTTGCTATGCACGAGTACTAGTCTAGTATTATAAATGTGAAAATAGTATTCATGTAAATACGTATTATATTAACCTAATGTATTATTCATTAGGTGAACTAAAGGTGTTTTTTAATGGACGGTTAACAAATAATACAAATGGTATCCATGTAAACTTATATACCCCGCTATGTCGTTTCGCAAAGAAAAAAAAAATGTAACACACTCATACTATGTCACTAGTTACGAAAACTACTATGTACTTTCAGCTATTTATCATATTTTATATAATAAACGTTATCTATCAAATATCCAACAAATTTATAACGATTTCTTTATAAAAAAAATATATCGATGAACTGGTCTCTCAATTAGGAGCAAAATAAGCCAAATATTGCGATATTTTTTACTTAAGTATGATTTTATAAAAATGTAGAACTTTGTTTATAAAAATAAATGTTTTTATGCTAAGAAAAAATTTCTAAACACAACTTTAAACTATGTAATAATTCTAAAGACTACCCTCAAGTTTGTTTAAATCTAAGTTCCATAAAAAAAATTCCAAAACACGCTCCTAAATTATGTCACAAGTTACGAAACCACCTTAAACTTTTAAATTTTACAATTGTTTTATATAACAAACTTTATTTATCATGTACGTCGACAATTTTCTTATAAAAATTTACCAATAAAAACATTTTTAAATTAAAAAAAATAGCTAAATATCACAATGCTTTTTAATTACGTACAATTTCATAAAAGAATTATCATAATTTTAAAATCAACTTATTTTTCTGGTAATATGTCAAATTTAGTAATTTGTTATAAAAATATACCAATAAAAAGTCTTTAATTTTCAAATAAAATGAGCCAAAAATTATAATACTTTTTACTTACATTAAAAAAAATAGGGATTAAAATTTTAAAATAAACTTCTTATTTTGTTAAATTTAAAATAGGAATTAAAATTTTAAATAATATTTTGTTAATATTTTTAAAGATAAAAATCCTTTTAATCTAACTATCTACAATAATTAGGAAACAAAAAAGAAGAAACATGTGAAAGGGTTGTTGTCTAGTAATGAAGGATCATGTAAAATTGATTGACGGGCAAATAGTTAACGGGCAAATATATTATTTTACATTTAGGCTATAAAGTTTTATAAATTATCTTTGCTTTTTACGTCTTTTTGTTTTGCATTTTGACATTTTTTTTTTTCTTGCATAAAATCAATTTCAGTAAATTTTGATCAATTGAGTGTTCAATTTTAACTTTTATTGCCTGACTAGGTGACTCAAATTAGCAACGAGAAAAAATCGAGATCCTTTTTTTTTTTTTTTTTTTTTTTTTTTTTTTTTTTTTTTAATCCAATCCGGCTTTTGCACACATATTAATTTTTCTCAACTGGTTCCGAAATGAGATTTTTCTTTTTTATATAAAAGATTTACACAACATAACATTTTTCACACTTATAATTGTAACTAAAAATGTTAACTCTTTCAAACATGAACACATGTTAGATTAATTTATTCACATTTGAAAGTGTGAAAATTAGTTTGTCAAGCCCAATTTTCCACCCACGACACTACAAAAACATATATTCACGCTTCCACAAAATGCCAAAAAAATCGATTTTGGATTTATTAAATATGTACTGTATAAGTTTGTTACATTCATAAAGCGTGGACAAAAGTAAAACATCATAATATTTCACATTTGTGTTTGTATAAGCAAATGTTCACACTTATTAATGCGGATAAGCATTAACTTGTTCACACTTAAAAATGTAGAAAACAATTTGTGACGCCTAATTTTTCACGCCGGAGGAAACGTGAATAAACTAGGTGTCACTAGTTTGTAATTACACTTTAAGTGTGAATAAAATTTTGATTTCTACACGCTTATTTATGTAAAATATTGTTTTCTTCACACTTTTTAATGCTACAATGCAACAATATTTGATATTTCTTCACATTTATAAATGTAATAATTTTAGACACGTTTATAACTATGAAAAACTTGAACTTTTTGGTACGCTTGAAAAACATATAGTGTGAGTAAATAACACATGAAAAAAGGAGAGTAGAGAAATTATACACTTTTAGAGCCCGTTTAGTTTGTAGATGGGTTTAAGATTTAAATTTGGATTTGAATTAGGAGTAGGATTAGGATTTGGATTTAATGTAGGAAAAAGAAAATATATTATAAAATTAATTATAATTTATTATTTTATAAATTAATATTTGAGGTCCACATTAAAAATACGAAATAATTAATGAAACCTGTAAATTGTTGTGAGTGATGTCGTAATTATTATTTCAAAAGATATCATTTTTGTAGGTTTTGTGTATGGTAATGTTTAAAGGTTGGGAGGTGATTTGCACACTCTTCAAATTGATTGGCACACTCAAAATTAGAGTGTGTTAACAATTATACCCTCACATTAATTTACACATTTTTACTCTGTGAGGGTATAAATGTCAACACACTCTAATTTAGAGTGTGTCAATCAATTAAGAGAGTGTGCAAATCATATCCCTTAAAGGTTTGATGGTAGAATCCTAAAGGTATAAAGTCATAACAAACAAAGGGGGTGTTTCTTTTTCCGTTAGTTAAGTGAACGAGTCAACACAAATATTTAATAATTTTTATTTTTTATTTATTTTTTTTTTATTATTATTATTTTTTTTTTTATATATAAAGCTCACATTTTTTCGCTAATACCTTTATATCATCAAGGTATATAAATATGATCTCCCCCCATTAAGAGACTCATATAAAACGTTGGACCCATATGGCCTTAGCTAAGGAAAAAAAATAAACACCCCCAAAGTTTATTAGTCGCATCATATCTCAAAGCCACAATCCCCTCAAAACAAACGTGCCTTTAAAAATGCAAAAATAATAATAAAAATAGATAAATAAATAAATAATAAATATGAAAATTAATAATTTGTCGTGCGTTATGTTTGCTATTTTTTTTTTTATTTTTTTAATTATTTATTATTATTATTATTATTATTATTATTATTATTATTATTATTATTATTATTATTATTATTATTATTATTATTTTTACGATTTTAAATTTTAACACTAGAATTATTTTTTTACATATCTTCTTGATTATTAATGGAATACTTTTATACATTTTTATATGTGTAAAAAATCTAATAATATTTTACACGTTTTGTATCTTCTCGATTTTTTTTAACAAATATCTTCTCGATTAATAATCTAATAATATGGGATAAAGGACATTTTTATTGCAGTGACGTGGCATTAAATTTATATACGAAATGGACAAAATGAACAAAAATTTAGGTAGATCAGCCAAGTTTTAAACCAAATTTATTTTGCAATGTTCCCCTACGACAGTGACAAACATACTTAATTAAGGCAAAGGTTTTGTAAGTGCATATCCTTTAAACACCATCCTATAATGTAGATTTTTTTTTTTTTTTTTTTTTTTTTTTTTTTTTTTTTTAATGTTTATTACCGTTTCTAAAATTTTGAGAGTTTGACATTAAACGAACACTTGTGTCTTTTAAAAAAAGAAGTATGTGATACATATGTGGATCT
Organism: Artemisia argyi; assembly: GCA_030686995.1. Taxonomy (NCBI): domain Eukaryota; kingdom Viridiplantae; phylum Streptophyta; class Magnoliopsida; order Asterales; family Asteraceae; genus Artemisia; species Artemisia argyi. The sequence continues at coordinate 166,487,153 of CM060695.1, forward strand.
GCCACTGCTTACGGGTCTAGTTGGTCACCTCGCAATTACGCTGTTGTTGGTCGCTATCTCAACACGAAGAAAGACAATAAGAACAAGTAAACAACTTATTACCATTCTGCATGCATCTATATTATGGGACTTGTATTGATTCAAGATCTTAAGTGCAACAGAATGCTACTATTTTTATCTCCTCAATATCACTAACGAGGTATATATTAAGTTTGTCTTTGGCGTCGTTTCCATTCATTCCGCTAAGCCACACGTTGCTCTCATCACGAGCATATATTAAACCTTGTGAATAAAACCATTTGCTTTCTTGTGGCACTAATGTGGAGGGAATTTACGATGATGTAGGGCACTGATAAGACAGCACATAGAGGAGATATGAGAGGCTTCTATATACAAGGGGACACAAAAACCCAATCTTACGACATTAAAACACCTCGTACGGTCAATTCTGTGTTTCAAGATGAAAGTATAAATGTAACATTAGACCACATCAGGCCCCATTGCTGAATCTGCTATGCCGGCAAAGGCGAGGGACCAATTGAAGTGGCCAGACATGTTACTGATAGGGCTTTAAGAACTTTGTCACGCGGAGTGCCTTTAACTAACTTGTAACGTGTCAAAACATGTGCATTAGGTGATTTAGGTGGTCTAGCCTTTGCCGGCGTAGCAAACTCAGCTATGGGGCCTGATGTGGTCTAATGTTACATTTATACATACTTTTATCTTGAAACACAGAATTGACCGTACGTGATGTTTTAATGTCGTAGGATTGGGTTTTTGTGTCCCTTTATAGAAGCCCTCTTATATCTCCTCTATATGCCGCCTTATCAATGCCCTACATCATTGTAAATTACCCTTTACATTAGTGTTTAACGCTCGTTAGATAGCAAGAAAGTCATTGACCAGATTTGCTTAGACATACTGTTGATCGATAATTAGTAACTCACTTAACCAGATTTGCTTAATCCACCAACACTTTCGGCCTTTTTGTATAATTTTATAATTGATTAATGTCTTAAAAGGCGATTTAGGCAGTCTTAATCATTTTCCAGATTTTTTTGGGAAAAAAACACTATATCAACCCATATATAGAACATGTCAAAGATCAACTAGTTATATACATGACAAAAAGATGAGAGCTTACAAACAATCAAACGCAATCCAAAGGGAACATTTTCCAAAAAAAAAAAAATCAAGCACCCGAAACTGAATGAATGTAAAATATGTTTATGTAAATTGGCTAGACACATCACCAATCTGTTGAACTCGATCTAAGTGTCAGAAATATGAGTACTATTGTTCCAAAAGTCGACCTGAAAAGAAAAAAAAAAACACAAGAGAAACATGAACATGAGTTAACAGTTGAATAAGGAAGCAAAGGTAACGCAAACGTAACTAGCTTTTAAGGGGGATAGATGTGTCGATTATAGGTTGTAAACTTACATGGCTGAGAACACAAGAGCCACTTTTCTTGGATTAAATGATCCAATATGCTTGTATCTCCTTATTCTGGGAGTGTCAATAACTTTCCCAGCCGTCGTGTTATCTTTTTAACAAGAAAAATCCATCAATATCAATCATATACATATACACTTATATGAATAGACGTGTATACATTCACGCACACAACCCACATACACATACACACGTATATATTACCTATACATAATTACATACACGTATAGCCTAGAATGTGTGTAAGTACCTTGAATAGAAAACTTGGGTAGGCTGTGATTCATCAACAACTGCACGCATTTGCCTCTCATTTCAACATTAATTTGCTTCTGCAATGATTTCTACAAAATGGTTTGTAAAAAGGCCAAATGAGAAGAATTATAACAAAAATAAAATATATACAAAAAACAAAAGTATAAAAGAAAGACCTTAAATTTGCCCAAGAAAGAAGCATATTTAGGTGTCTCTGAGTTTCCCTTCTCAATATCAGTTGCATTTCTCACCATCAACATTTGGTCATCCAATGAAACCTTGATTTTCAGTGGCGCATAATTAACATCCATTGAACTTAATAGAGCAGCTGACAATATATATATACACAGTGAGAATCACAATTCACAACCTTGATAGAATTAAGATAAGATTCTCCTCAATATAGGATAATAATGTATACAGAATGTATATAAACTTTGATAGATTGAGCACCTCTGTATTCCAGAGTATAACTTTGTCACAAGACAATATATAAAAGAAATAGCTACCCCACCGCCGTAAACTGTATGGCACGTACGTTTTACCATCAATATTCAAAATTTGTAAAAAGAATTATAAGCTCGATAGTCACAAGTTATGTGGACTAAAATCAGTGTGTTAAGTTTGTGATGGCAAGGAATGAGCAAAGAGGTAGTGACAAATTCAAACTTTGCAAAGCCAAAAAAGAAAAGATGCTTTACTATTATTGGCCATAACTGGAAAGTTTTATGATCTGTTTTTGGATGTACACCGTTACTACAATATATGAAAAGGAGAAGAAAGTAACCTACATAGAGTAAAATAATCACAAATAAGCAGTAAAGAATGATTAAAAAAATGGAAACGTGAAGGATTAGTTCAAACCTAAGAGTGGTTTATTAGTGGTAAACCAAAGCTAACTGACCAAGTAATTGGATTCTTATCAAAGTTTCAATAGCTCCGTGCATCAATTATTAGTAACTAACGGCTAAAATGTGTACTTATATTGTAGACATGTTGCAATCAGCTGGTGTGACCACCTTTAAATGCTGAAGTGAACGTGCATGTAATTTATTCACACAGTCGACATGTGAAACAGATATTTAATGCACCAACTATGAATACCAAGCAAGTAACTTAAGGAAGTTGTATATAGTTAATCATTGCCATGATATTTTACTAATAAAAGCTTAATTAGTTATGATCACTTTAACAAAGAAACTATCAACTAGCTGACCTTAGAAAATCTATGCGTAGGTGAGTAGGGGTGTAAATTAAATGAGTCGAGTTTTTGTCAAGTAATTTGAGTTCAAACTCGATTTGAGTTCGTTCGAGCCTCAAGTTGGAGCCATGAAATGAGCTTGAATTGAATTGTTTAATAAGTCAAGCTTAAGCTTATATAGGCTCGATCGAGTTGTTGTCGAGCTTTTCGAGTTTTATATGATATATATGTTTTCTTATATATTATGTATATTTTAAGGGCTTATATATTATACACTGAATGTATAATACTTATTCATAAATGTTGTATTTTGAGCAGAGCTCGAGCTAAATTTAAATTTTATCTTAGTTGTTTCAAAAATACATCATTACAAATAAATCCAGCGTTTTGAGTTGAACTTGAGCCAAACATGATATTGTCGAGTTGAGCTCGAGCTTCTCTCATGAAAGCTCGCCAAGCTCCATCCGGACATTAAATTGTCGAGTCAGTCAAGCCTTCAGCATCATTAGAGATCGGTCGTCCCGTTCAATTTGAATTCCGTATGCAATAATTAAAAAAAGGCTCTTCAAACATGAGAAAATTAAATAATCCAAGAAACTGGAATTGCAAAGAAAAACTGCAAGAAAAAACAAAACAAAAAGAAGGGATAGTTGTGTTTTTTTTTTTTTTTTTTTTTTTTTTTTTTTATTTAAAAAAAAAAAGACTAGCAAGGATCTAGAAGAAACTACAAAATAATAGAGCTAGGATTTTTCATCCAAGAGTTCCATTCAAAAGAAGAGTTACATCGACTAGAACACCAAGTAAAAGATAACCGAACAATCTCATCAAAGAGAAGATCTAAGCGAGGGTGATTGCTCCTAGACAAGACTTGGTTACGAAACTTCCAAATAGCCCACAAGTGATATAACAAACGCCTTCAAACACTTCCTTGAACCGCTTAGATACTCGAAGATTGATTAACCAAAGAAGCCAATCATCATATGTAGTAAAGTCGTGAATCTCTAATTCCCACCAACGTGCTACTTTAAGCAATAACTGACGAGCCAAATGACACGAGAAGAAAAGATGCGAACTAGATTCCACTGTAGTACTGTAAAGCGGGCAAATAATAGAAGGAATGTCAAGACTACAAAGAGATAAGTTCAACCTCGTGGGGAGCTTGTCCAAATAAACTTTCCATGCAAAAATGTTGATCTTAATGGGAATAGTTTTAACCCATCTTGTAGGAACATCCATCTTCGGGAGAAAAGAATCATCAATAAAATTACAGGCTGATTTCACCGAAAAGGCGCCTGAAGAATCCAACCTCTAAATCCACCTATCACTAATATTAGGGAGCATAATAGAGGAAGTACTTGCAATGAGATGCTGGAGCTGCTCCTCTTTAATGCCACCTCAAGGAGGCCATCTAAAGGAAGCAACAAGCGTAGGATCCATCAACTTAGAAGCCACACTAGAATGCTTATCAATTTCCAACAAATAAAGCCGAGGATACACTTGCTTCAAGGGAGAATCCGCGAGCCAAACATCATCCCAAAAAGACGTTGACACACCATTACCTACTTTCTTTTTAGCAAGGAAAAGTAGATCAATACCATTATTAGATAGATTTTTGAATTCGCGAACAATATCAATCCATGGAGATCTTTTAGAGAAAGTAAGAGGGTTGTCCAAAGCTCCACGGACTCCATATATGGCTATGATAAAATGGGACCACAAAGAAGAGCCATCTGAAATAAGCCTCCAAATCCATTTGAAGAGAAGCGCAAGATTAAAAGCAAAGAAGATAGAGACACCAAGCCCTTCATTCGTCTTAGAAGCTAAGACTTTCTTCCAGCTAATCAAAGAGACCTTCTTCTCTGAATTTTCCACACCATTGAAAAAAATTATATGAATCGATTCCATTTTACTAAGAACACCTTTAGGAACCTTGAAAGAGGACATGTGATGAGGCGAAAAATGAACCACTTTTAGGGGGTCATTTAAGCCCGGAATTGAATTTATTTGATCAAATATTGCCCTAAATCGTTCCTTTTGTGATTTTAGGTACTTTGGGAGTGAAATCCGGAAAAGGAAGCAATTCGGACGTTTTTGGAGCATAAAAGTGAAGAAAACGCCAAAGACTTAATTTTCCAAGCTGGGAACAGTGTGTGACGGCGTCAAGAGCATTTTCTTGACGGCGTCAAGAGTAAAAAGCATGACGGCCCAGTACAGAAATGAAGACGTCACAAGGAAGAGCGTCAAGAGTTAAATACGTGACGGCCTGGAAAAGTGTATAACGTGACGGCGTCAGATGTAGATCAAGGCAGTCCGAGGATTCTTTTGGCGGCGAGATGACGGCATCACAAGATTGTTCTTGACGCCGTCAGCCTCTATTTTATATATATAGTTTTCTAATTTTCATTCATTAAGAGGAACAAGTTTGGAGAAACCCTAAGGTCGAATCATATACGAATTTTACAGGTTTTTCAAGGGTTTTCAGCCCTTGAATGCTTGCATGTGCTATTGAGATAAGTGTTCTTTTAATTCAATCAATATGTCTATGTGTTGGTTGTCTATATCTTGTGCTTGTCTTGATTCCACCATGCTAGGCTAGATTTATCTTGTGTTTGCTTAGATCTAATGAAACCTAGATGTTGATTATGTGTTGATTACTTGTTTATTGTTGTATTGGATGAATGATTTCAATGTTAGGCTTAAGAAAACTGGCAGATCTCCAAATGGTAACATGCTTAAACGTCTTAGGAAACATGAACCGATGTGTACTAGGTTTTATTGGTTGTATTTAATGCATGAGTAAATTCTAATGATCACATGTTAGGAGCTTCTTAGCCGGCTCGACATAGGAGTGAAGTAGACACTCATAGGATTGGGGAGTTAAGTACGCCACCCCATGAATGGTATTAAGGAATACAATCCGTCATCCACGCAACTATAACAAGTAATTAACGTGTAAAAGATATCTAGGGAGTAGTGAAATCTAAGTAAACACATTTCTCTACTTATTGCTCACAACCTTAGTTTTATTTAGTTTATTTTCATTTCTATTATTTTATTTTGATTGCATCTTTGTATTGGGTTAGTTGACTAGCAACTAATTCCGCCCAAATCCTTCAAAACACGAGATTTTTACTTGCTTTCTAAAAAATATAAAAATACAAAAAGAAACATCTCTCATCTCTAGAACTAGTAATTGGGTTTTCTAATCCTAGCGACACTATTCCTAGTTGAACGATCAATCCCCCGGTACTTGTCATTAAACTATACTACATCGATCAGGTACACCGCCTGGTGGGGGTTGTAAGCTTCTCGAGATCCCTCGAGAGGTAAAGCCTGGTGCAAACCCCACGCATCAAGTTTTTGGCGGCGCAGCCTGGGGAATAGTTATTGTCTAGGTTAGAATTTCTTTTTATTAGGTCTACTTGCTAGATTCCTTTCTAGTAAAATTTTATTTTTATTTTTAGGTTTCTTTAGTCTATCTTATTTCTTTGTGTTTTTGTTCGTAACTTTTCACCACCCGACATCATGGACGATGGGAACATCTTTGAACCCGTCATCCCACCACAACAAAACCCACCACTAGAACCTCTTAGGCCCCGAACCTTAGGAGAGTATTCCCGACCTAGCCACCAAGGCTACCGAAACACCATTGAGCTCACCGGAGCCAATGTGACCCCCTTGCGATCCGACACCATCTGGTTGGTGCAAAGCGGATGTGCATTCCATGTACTTCGTTCCGAAGATCCAAATCAACATCTTAAGGACTTCCTAAAAATCATAGACTCCATAGACCTAGATGTTGCAACTAGACAGACAACCCGATTACGCCTATTCTAATTCTCTCTACGGGATCAAGCTAGTCAATGGCTTGAGCGTTTACCCGCGGGATCCATCACCACATGGGATGATCTCACCACTCGTTTCCTTGCTCAATTTTTCGCACTAGGGAGAACTACTAAGCTTAGAAATGACATCTTGATGTTCCAACAACGTCAAAATAAATCTCTTTATGAAGCATGGACTTGTTTCAAGGACTTACTCCAAAAAGTCCCACATCATGGCATAGATCTTTGGCTCCAAGTCCAAATCTTTTATGACCATATAGATCTCTCCACGAGGCGAGCCATTGACCAATCGGCCGGTGGTAAGCTACGTGATCTAAGTGCGGAACAATCATGGGAACTCATAGAAGATCTTGCTCTCTATGACAACGAAAGTTGGAATGATCCCCGTGATTTGAACAAAACGATCAAGGCAATATATTTGCCTTCGAACAACTCTAGCACTCCTGACCGTAGGATCATTGAACTTGAGGACCAAGTCAAGTTTATCATGAAATCCTACGAAGCTCCTAAGCCTTCAAGCCAAGTGAACAAAATCACTTCTTCATGCGAATTATGTAGTGGTCCCCATGACACTCGTGATTGTGTGGAACTCTCCAGAACAGCTTTTGCGGACTACGCATCCTCGCGTACCGACGAAGCGGGAGATAAGTGGTACACTTTCAAACCCGAGCCAAACCCTTACGGTGATTCATACAACCCCTCTTGGAAAAATCACCCAAACCTTAGGTGGAAAGAAAATCAACCCACTTCTTCCAATCCGCCTAATCGTTACCAACCAAACGGTCCACCCTCCAACCGTACTTTCAACAAGAATCCTTCTAACAACTATGGTAGTACCAACAATCTTGAAGGGTTGATGTCTAAATTCATGGCATCTCAAGAAGCTCGCATATCTAAGTTTGAAGCCGATTTCAAACAAAAGCAAAGCGAGATGACCACCAAAATTGACGCATTGTTGAAAGTTCTCAATGACCGAGAAATGGGAGCACTCCCAAGCGACACGGTCAAGAATCCGAAACTAAACATTAATTCCATATCTTCAGTTTCGTCACCCACTTTGTGCCCACAATACTACTCAGTTAAATCAACGAGCACGTGTTTCAAACAAAACCAAATTCTTCAAAAGGACCAATCAAGTAAAACACCCGATATAAAACCGGTAAAAAGTATAGTTGAAACACCTCCTACGCAAGACCTTGACGATGAATTCAAGGAACTTCACCTTGAACCCCCCGTCATTGATGTCTTAGCCCGTGCTCCCTACTATAGTGCCCTCCTAGAAAAATATGAAAAGTTTAAACTAGGTAAAAATGGGACCGCCTTCGTTCAAAACAAGTTGCCTAAAAAGCTTGATGATTCGGGTATATTTGTTTTGCCTTGTAAGATAGGAAGATCCGAAGCTTTCGACACACTAGCCGATTTAGGGTCAAGCCTCAACTTGATTCCCTTATCCTTATTCACCACTCTTAAGCTAGGAAAGTTAGAGGAAACGGAGGTATTGATAGGTCTAGCGGATGGAAGTATTGCCCACCCGGTTGGAATGATTAAGGATGTAGTTGTTCACGTAGGAAAGTTAACTATCTTAGCGGATTTTCACGTCCTAGACATGGTTAGTGACACTACATTCCCATTATTGGTAGGAAGAGGATTTTTAGCAACCGCTAGCGCCATGATAGATTGTAAGGAGTCTAAGATAGCGGTAAGTGAAGGCGATACTTGGTCGGTGTACGATGTTAAGAAGCATAGTTATGATTGTGATGATGAACCGGCACCACATTGGGTAGAGATGAATAGGAGACCATCTAGATATGGACCTTGGATAGAAAGGAACTTTATAGGACCTCAATGCCCATTCTATCTAGAAAAAAGATTTCATTGAAAAGACACATTCGGTGGAACAACTCATAGCTAGAGATGAAGAGCTAGATCCCTTTGAGGACCCCTTAGTCTTTAGGAAGATGATTGAGTTCTTGAGCGTAATGCCTATTAATATAGAGATGAATAAGTGGAAAAGAGAGGGAGACAAGTGTAAATGGAGGTGGGACAAGCCACCTAAAGAAGGTGACGGATCATGGCATATGAGGATGACTTTGTATGATCCGGATGGAGAAAAGTTTGAAAGGTCATACCGTACTAAGAAAACCGATAGGAAGTTGAAACCTAAGTTTGATCCCAAAGATGTCCTCAATGAGGAACTCACCCGTGTCACGTAGTAACCCATGACCTTGAGTCTAGCTACAAGACTCGTAAATAAAGAAAAGCGCTCCTTGGGAGGCAACCCATGTTTTGTGTGATTTTTATTTTGTTTGTTTGTTATTTGCTTCCGTATGCATGCTTTAGTTTTATTGTTGGTAGATCATGCTTCTAAACTAAATAGTGGAAATACTTTACTTTGTTGTTTTGGCCTAGTCTTAACTCCACCTAAAGGTATTTTTGCAAAAGATAAGTGTAAGGGGAAACCCCAAATATGTTTTTAAGAAACAAACCGATCATGATTCTCCACAATATTAAGTGAACATGTATATTCATATTTGTTAGAGTCAAATGCTTGTATTGAGTCATAATGAAGTTTTGCAGGATTTTCCAGGAAGTAGGACCAAGTTTTTCCAGAAATTTTCCGGAAACTTAACATAAGAATTTCTGCAGGTCACTTTTGACGGCGTCACAAGTTTACTCTTGACGGCGTCACGTGTAAAATTCTGGAAATTTTACCAGTTTTGTTTTTCTAACGGAGTTTTAAGGTTTTTGTTGAATTATTAAGTTTTATAATCTCCAGGAAATCTGCAAACTTCATTCCACAAGCATTATATCTTACTTTGTTTTCTAGGATTTAGTAACTTATGTAGATTGCCGCCGATTTTATGCGAGGTTGCTTTGTTTGTTTTCTCAGGATTTACAGGTTATGTATGACAAGAAGATGATTTATATTCTGGAAGGGAAGCTTTGATTGTTCATTTTCTTTGAGGAAGATCTAACCTGGCCACCTTATTATCCATACCGAGCGAATCAGGGGAGTATTTGATTTCATTCGTTTTACTTATTTTACTTTTACATTCTTTACTTGAACATTGGGGACAATGTTCATCTTAAGTGTAAGGGGAGGGTAAAATGATGATACCTTAAAGATACACATTCGCTTGAGTTTGTTTGATTGATGGTAGATGTGTAATAAAACTATGAGAAATACTTGTTAGTGCAATTTTAGCGCCAAATTTAAATTTTTTTACAAGATTTAGGAGTGAAACTTTAGCCATAGCAAGCGTCTCATGGATAGGAGTCGTATGACTAGCACAAAACCATACTATTCAGAAAAATTTTCCACCCAAATATGTGAGGTTCGCCTTTAGATTTGATAGGAAAAGCATTTACTATTAGTGCTTATGAGTATACCGGTAGTATTTAGATTCTAGAACTTGCGTTAGTGATGCATCCCGAGACCGCTAGTGAGACTACATTCGTGTAGTAGGATTTACTACATGATAAGAGGCATTAGGATCACCCTTGTATTAAACCCGTATCATAATTACTTGACCACTTAAGTCATATTACTTGGCTAATTAAGTCAATTGATTTTTCCCACACCATTAGCGTTGTACTCATTTTTAGTACACGAAACCCCTAGTACACCCCTCCGAGCCAATCTTTTCGTTTCTAACTTTAAGCATTTTACTTAAAGGAAGAATTTGTTACACCCCACTTAAATGTACACCCAAATCGCCTTAGCCTTCCGTGTATGCACTCATCTTTAGTGCATTATTGTTATTTGTTAAACCCTAAGTTAATTATCTAATTGATTACATGGTTGCTAAGTCGAGTCATATCCTTGTACATATTGTTTTGGGACGATTGGGACTCATGGGTAAAGTACTTATTTTATGGAGTATTGGGGAAGAACATCATTTATTACCCCCGTATGTGCATTAATCTTAAAAGTACTCCAAGTGTTTTGATTTTCTTAATTCGAGTCATTAGTTTAGTTATTTGTAAAGTATGTAAAAATTCAAGTGTAAGGGGAATTTTCATTCCCTATGATGTATTATTTTGGATGGTAGGGTAAAAGTGTATGCAAAAAAAAAAAAAAAAAAAAAAAAAAAAAAAAAAAAAAAAATCAAAAAGATATATGAAAAAAAAAGAAAAGAAAAAAAAAAATAAAGAAAAAAGAAAAGAGAAAAACATACGGACTACCATCCCGTTTCATTCTATGTTTGTTTTATGTTTTTGTTATTTTTGATTTATTAGCTTAAGTCGAGTCTAGTCTTGGCTTAGCAACGCCATATTGTACATGTAATTAACCAAGATTGTTAACTCGCCACCAGTAAAGACTGCCTATATCCAATAAAACCGTGTATTTCATATCCCTACACCTAACGTTACAACCCTTTAAAAGACCTATTTGATAGTTTATCCTAGGTGCTTACGCTATGTGGTGGAGGTTTGATCCTTTCCCAAGCCTATGGTAATCTATTTTGATATGACAGGTAGTGAGAGATATCTTCCGTTTTCATATTGTAATTTATAGTTTATTACACCCGAGAGATGTGAGTATCTAAACACTATTTGTGAGGTGCTAGCGTATGACCTCCGTGCTTGTCTATTGGTCTTTAGTGGAATGATTATTTGTTGTGATTACTTTTATATTAGTGTTAAATGATCCCTAACTTGTATTTTGAGTAGAATAAAAGCGCATTTGCTTGAGGACAAGCAAATCTCAAGTGTAAGGGTATATGATGAGGCGAAAAATGAACCACTTTTAGGGGGTCATTTAAGCCCGAAATTGAATTTATTTGATCAAATATTGCCCTAAATCGTTCCTTTTGTGATTTTAGGTACTTTGGGAGTGAAATCTAGAAAAGGAAGCAATTCGGACGTTTTTGGAGCATAAAAGTGAAGAAAACGCCAAAGACTTAATTTTCCAAGCTGGGAACAGTGTGTGACGGCGTCAAGAGCATTTTCTTGACGGCGTCAAGAGTAAAAAGCATGACGGCCCAGTACAGAAATGAAGGCGTCACAAGGAAGAGCGTCAAGAGTTAAATACGTGACGGCCTGGAAAAGTGTATAACGTGACGGCGTCGGATGTAGATCAAGGTAGTCCGAGGATTCTTTTGGCGGCGAGATGACGGCGTCACAAGATTGTTCTTGACGCCGTCAGCCTCTATTTTCTATATATAGTTTTCTAATTTTCATTCATTAAGAGGAACAAGTTTGGAGAAACCCTAAGGCCGAACCATATACGAATTTTACAGGTTTTTCAAGGGTTTTCAGCCCTTGAATGCTTGCATGTGCTATTGAGATAAGTGTTCTTTTAATTCAATCAATATGTCTATGTGTTGGTTGTCTATATCTTGTGCTTGTCTTGATTCCACCATGCTAGGCTAGATTTATCTTGTGTTTGCTTAGATCTAATGAAACCTGGATGTTGATTATGTGTTGATTACTTGTTTATGGTTGTATTGGATGAATGATTTCAATGTTAGGCTTAAGAAAACTGGCAGATCTCCAAATGGTAACATGCTTGAACGTCTTAGGAAACATGAACCGATGTGTACTAGGTTTTATTGGTTGTATTTAATGCATGAGTAAATTCTAATGATCCCATGTTAGGAGCTTCTTAGTCGGCTCGACATAGGAGTGAAGTAGGCACTCATAGGATTGGGGAGTTAAGTACGCCACCCCATGAATGGTATTAAGGAATACAATCCGTCATCCACGCAACTATAACAAGTAATTAACGTGTAAAAGATATCTAGGGAGTAGTGAAATCTAAGTAAACACATTTCTCCACTTATTGCTCACAACCTTAGTTTAATTTAGTTTATTTTCATTTCTAGTATTTTATTTTGATTGCATCTTTGTATTGGGTTAGTTGACTAGCAACTAATTCCGCCAAAATCCTTCAAAACCCGAGATTTTTACTTGCTTTCTAAAAAATATAAAAATACAAAAAGAATCATGTCTCATCTCTAGAACTAGTAATTGGTTTTCTAATCCTAGTGACACTATTCCTAGCTGAACGATCAATCCCCCGGTACTTGTCATTATACTATACTACATCGATCAGGTACACTGCCTGGTGGGGGTTGTAAGCTTCTCGAGATCCCTCGAGAGGTAAAGCCTGGTGCAAACCCCACACATCAACATATAATATAACAGCAAAGAACTCAAAACTGATTTAATAAGAGTGAGGCGTGTAACACCCCCAATTCATGGATGCAGCGGAATTCAAACTGGGTGTTACTCGACGGTACAATAGTCATAATAATAGAAAATGAACTCTAATTGAGTCATTTTAAAAGATTTATCATTCAAATTATATAAATATCAGAGATTACAAAATGAGGTCCCAGATGGTTCCATGTTTACAAATTACATTAAATGAGTTTTCGAATGATAATAAAATTTATAGCCCTCTTGAATATCTGTGCCCTTTCGTGCCATCCTTGATCATCATGGACCTGAAATACATGCTTAAGAGGTCAACACAAAGGTTGAGTGATATTCATAGAGTTTGTTTAATGGTTGAAGACAATATGTTGGTAGTGTGAGCTATAGACTCACACCAATGGTTGGAAAACAAAACAATTATTATTATTACACTAAGCTTATGACACCAAAACGTTAACGTGTACCAATATCAATCGGCGGAATTATCCCGGTAAGTACTTTGCCGTCATACCTATGTTTCAAATATTAATGCATTTGTTTGAACTTAGTCAACACAAATGGGATTCGTCAATCCCAATAGGCTTATTCACAATATTCATGCTCACTCGCAAGTAACCCTCGCAAGTGATTAAATGGTTCATAATAAGGGATCTTGGATTGGCAAGGATGGTACTTAGTGATAATAAAACAATCAGGCAAGCATATAATTGAAAAGCATTGTGTTCGGTTAAAAAATAATAGCATGTATTCCCCCAAGGGTTTGTAAAACAATTAAGTAATGGAAAGTGGGGCTATGAACTCACCGTGAGTTGGATGATGTATAATGAGAATGATGGATATGCCGTGAGAACTTCTACGAGCAACCTAGAATAATTGTTGCAACTTAGGTTTGGAATAATGTCTAAGAATACGAAGAATTGCCGATATATATCTTGCATTTAGTCCATGATGTAGTACTTAGTATAGTGTAAGTCTTTGAACAAAAATGGTTTATGAAACATGTATAGTTTATATATCGCTTACTACCGTTCGGGCCGACATAATTCAGAGGTCATGTAGTAAACGTTCGAGGATCCAGGACACTTTAATTCGTAAATCCACAACTCATCTCGACGGCTTACTAAATGAACCCCTCACATGAGGCTCCCTACTATTGTAGTATTTGATATATATATATATATATATATATATATATATATATATATATATATATATATATATATATATATATATATATATATATATATATATATAAGTTTTAATCCGAAAAGTTACATGTCCAATATTTGAATAAACTTAGGAAAGTTTACTTTTACATGAAGATTGTTATTAGAATGAGTTTCTTAAATCTTGTATGACAATTACTTGTAAGATCTCATGGTTCTTTAGATGGAGTAGATCCAAATTGCATGTTTAAGTTATCGCTATCTCTTTAGCTCATGTTTTCGCCTAGGTAAGTTTATATGGTCTTTAGTCATGGCTTCGCCGTGACCTTGGTCATTGTTCCATGATCTTGAGACTCAACCTTGGCCTTAGCCATGGTTGTGGTCTTAGCTTTAGGTCATTAGACATCTTGGTTTCATTTAACCATAACTATTACATGGTCATTTGGTATAAAAATGGGCTGTTAAGAATTTGAAGAAAAATATCACTCGAAAAGCAAACGTCGTTCCGGACAACTTTCGTGTTTAACTTTTTGATGAATCGGACCAGAAGGGCCTCGAAAAAATACGGATTTTGATCAGAATGCTATTTTAGCAGATTCAGCGTTTTGGTTTCGCTAACTTCTTTTGGCCATAACTTTTAACTCGTATACTCGTTTTGGGTGATTCAAATTGCTATGTTTTCCTTGTTAAGTCCTTTTTAACAGTAGGTAAGTGTCCAATATCATAGTTATACTATTTTGGTCGTGATTCTCCATAAAAGTCACTAGTTTTCTTGTTTGTTTAACATAAGTTAACATATGTTTACCATAACTTGTTTTACCAATTTTTACACATCATGAACATAATAACAAGACAATATATAGTATGAATGAAATATAAATAGCATGAAAATGATATTTAGCAAGAAAGTATGTTAGGATTTCCTTACAACTTTAGGCTTTCTAAAAGAAAGGAAGTAACTAGTAAGGATAGGACTTTGATTGACAAGCTTCTCTTCACTTTAGCAATTCTTCTACTCTTGTATTCTTGAAGGATTTGTGATGAAGATTGAGGTGACTTGAGTGGATCTAAACTCAAGAGAATCACCAAGAGTTTCAAAGGATTTGAAGTAGTTTGATGAATCAAAACCAAACTAGGGTTTATGTGTTGATATTGCACTTGATCTCTTGATTATAACTTGAAGTAAACTAGCTAATGAAAGAGTGTTTGTGTGTGAGATATGGGACGACAAGAGAGGAGGAGGGGAGTATATATATGAGCTTGAGGAGGTTACTAATGAAGACTAGTCAAAGCTTGGAGAGCAAGCTTGGACATATGTAATCATCTTAAGGCTTATGGCATGAGATCAAGCCACATGGGTGATCCCCCCCCCTAGAGGCGGTTCATATGGATAAGGAGGGGATGAGTTGGCTTTTGATGGTATTATCCTACTTATGTGACTAGTTTTGACTCCGTAAATTGCTAACCATAAGTTGTTAAGCCACGAAACGTAAAACCGGGTATCGTAAAAATATGAAACTTGGAAGAATGACTAAACTTGTCAAAATACTCCATAATAAAATATAAAATGAGTGGTAGGTTCCATTGGGGGTTCTAAAACCCTGCTAAAACTGGAAACACGTGTCTAAAACGCGTAATACGTAAAACGTACGAATATTGTGTAAAATTGAGAAAAGTAAAATGTTACTTTTCTAATATGTTAATAATGATTTAAAATGACTTATAATGTCTAGACTGGGCTCAGTCTAGTGTCTGTTGGTATTTAATGTCTTTAAGACATAAAACCGTAAGCCTAAAAATCAAGGTATGATTTATAAAATCAAGGAATGATTTTTGGTCAAAGGATGAGGGAAAAATATGTTGACTTTTTCCAAAAACATGAAAACTCAAATCGTCTTAGAAACGCGGTGCAGGTATAGGCTAAGGTTACGGCTAAGTAAAAGCGCTTAAAAACGAAAATTTCTGTTTCTCACGGCCGAGGGTTTATTTGGTCACATTTTTCTTAGTCATGATTAATTCTCAAATAAATCATGAGTGTATCAAACATTTATCTAATGCGGGGAAAATTAACGTTGTTGAGTTTCGTTGTGCGTAGAATTTTTGAATGACGTTTTAACCTAAACGTTTATTTCCTTAATAACTTTCACGAAAATGATCTGATGAGTGTCAAACTTTTATTTTGCCATGGAAATTATTTATCATACGAGAATATGAAATAAAAATCAAATTTCGGAAAAGTGAATAGTAAAAATGAATAGTGAAATTTTTCAGAAATAGAAGTTAACCTGAAAGTGTGAATTGTTACAAGGCGACCCCCAATCGAAAGGGCTTTAAGCTTCCATTTTGTAATTAAAAGGCGTGTGAAACGTTGAGCAACCAATAGACCTAACAACTGAAACCACGACATCATGAGGAATACCAATTCTTATGAGCTTACTTTTATGGAGGTTGATCTTGAGACCCGAAGCCAAATAAAACCATTTAAGAACATTAAAAATTGTCGATAAAAAGAAGGGATAGTTGGAAACAAAATTAACCTAAATACAAACTTAAAATAAGATTGAGTGTTTGTTTAACGAAACCCAAAACTAAAATCTCAAATTTAAATGAAATATTTACCTTCCAAATAACCACTATAAGTGTAAGATAAAAAACAAGTAAATAACCTAGAAACTTTTTAAACTATTGTTGGAAAAAGACCAACAAACCTTGTAAGTAAGCATGGAATATTGACTCAAAGTAACCACAAAAGTGACCCCAAACATTACATTGTATTAATTAACGAATGAGCAAGGAAGAATGTATAAACTAGCATTCCCCTCACCTCCTTTAGGGAGATGTGTGTGTGTGTGGGGTGGTACAATCCTTATGGAATTAGAATTTCGTAGTCTCTTTGCTTATATTGCACAAATTTAAGTCTAACTATGACATTATTTAAATAAGAACAATTAAATCCCTATAAAGTTTAGCTCACTAAGAATTGCTACTATAACATAACAATTTTCACCTTATTAGTGATTCTTAGTCTATACCGATACTCAAAATCGAACCTCGAATCATGGACCACCTTGTTAAGTAGGCTTATAGGTTAGTTAATATCCAAGTTAGCTTCCTTAGACCACATTCACCTTCTTCCTTTCAATAGCATTACCATCTGCACCCTCTTGATCAAGTATTCCAGTTTCTACAATGTCTATCCCCACCTTTGCACCAAGGTGTATCTGCTCATTTACAAAGCAGTATGTGTTTGTCTTTCTTCAAGTTGTTTAACCTCCAACTTTGTTTGATCCATTGCAACATCATCGTTCCTATCCCATATTACCACAGTTTCATGATTTTACTGAGCTCCCTTCAGTTTCACATCAAACCAAACACGTTTTTGAACATGTATTCCATGGACTCCTGTTTTAACACTAGGACAAAGTTGCTTGAACTCAACTTGTTTAGAACCTCTATGCTTTTGTACACAAAATCCATCAAGCTTTTCAATGTTAAACCTTGTACTCGTACTAGTTATTCTTCTTCAAACCTTGCTTTATCCTTGTCAAGATGATTTAACCCTTTGGAAACCCTAAAGACTCAACTTTTTCAACAAGCCTCACAAGTGTATGTTAAACCCGTTTTCTCGTAAAAATTGTTCTATTAACCTTTAGAAAACCTTAAAGCTTCGATCTTTTCACCTCAAGTCTACAACCTTGATATACCTTGTATTCCAAGTAATCGCTTTTCTTAAATCTCAAGACAAAGCTAAACATTATTTGTCTTCAAAGAACTACCAAGCCTTGGATTCCAAGAAACCGCGGATACCTTCAAACTTTAACTGTTCAAGATGCTAGATAATCAACTAAACCTTGAAGCTTTTTTACCCTTCAAACTTGATCACTTCCAGAACCTTAAAAAGAACACCTTGAAGCTTAAAGATTTAACCTTCTACAAACCCTTTTGAAGTTTGAACCTTGTCAAATTAAACCTTTTGCAATACCAACCTTGATAAACTCCAAGACTCTTGCAAAAATCTCAACAATCTTAAGCCTTCAAATCCTTGATCAAAATCTAATTTAAATAGAATGTGCAGATTCTGGACCAGCAACTTCTACCACATGTATCTCTCTACATACCTAAAATTGAAGACCCCTTCGATAAGAGTCTAGATCTATGCGTCTTAGACCTACGATTCAAATTTCCAAAGATTCAACGGTTATGAACCCGCAACGTCAAACCTCCCTCCATTGCGCAAAAATCGACGAATCAGAAAGAGAAGAGACTACTTGTTATGATTGTACACATTTGAGTCGACCTAGCTACAAGAAACCAATGCCACCTTGGCTCTAATACCACTTGTTGGAAAAATACCAACTAACCTTGTAAGCTAGCATAGAATATTGATTCAAAGTAAGCACACACGTTACCCTAAATGTTACATTGTATTCATTAACAAATGAGCAAGGAAGAATATACAAACTAGCATCCACCTCACCTCCTTTAATAGAGATGAGGGGGTACAATCCCTATAGAATTAAAAGTTCATAGTATCTTTGCTTGACTTGCACACCAAGCAATCATAGTTTAAGTCTAACCCTAACATTATTATTGACTTTAATTGTAAGCTTTATTGGTGTTAGTAAAGGGATGTTCGAGGGTATGACGTGTGAATATTCTTGTCGATAACTTTGTAATTTTGTGTTTTTCTTTGTTCGTTTGTCCAACATAGGTTTCGCGTTCAGTGTTGCAAGTCATGATCGACGTTAAGGTTCTAGGTTCCGTGTTCGACATCTTCAGGTTTGTTGCGGTTTTGTTCAACACCTATCAACCATACAATTTCGCCGACTGTCCTTAAAATGGTTGCATCATCAACTGACGTTAAGTCCTTAAAATGGTTGCATCATCAACTGACGTTAAGTTGCACACATGTGCCTCGCATGTGGTCAATTTTGCCAGTTAACCTTTTATCTTCAACCTTTATTTTTCTCAAAAACTGTATTTACTTTTAACTTATACAAAATAAAATAAAAAATAAAAACAACTATAGACGCATCAACTACTTACAAATACAAATCAAAGAAAAGGCTGAAAAAATGTAATGTACTTTTGAAAATCTCTCATCTTGCATAACAGACTTAAAAAGACCCATTGTCGGTAACATACTCGGATTTTTGCACTATTATCATTAACTTTGCAAGTGATTTGACAAAAATACCATTATGTTATTCATTTTTCTCATCTTCAAACCCATACTCCGGCCACTATCTCTAACTATCAACTACCATCTCCGGGCCTCCGGCTATAGTTGTTTTTC
Source organism: Artemisia argyi (assembly GCA_030686995.1). Taxonomy (NCBI): domain Eukaryota; kingdom Viridiplantae; phylum Streptophyta; class Magnoliopsida; order Asterales; family Asteraceae; genus Artemisia; species Artemisia argyi. The sequence continues at coordinate 166,506,530 of CM060695.1, forward strand.
ATCTCCGTTGCATAATTACCTTCCGATACCAACCAACATCGAATATTTCTGCCTTGTGGCTGACACTAACGAAGGTATGAGACGAATTGGGATGATATGACCATTTAAAAACGAGTGATGAATTTATTAGCGGAAAGGGACAAACCCTGAAATTTTAGCATAAACACAAGCATAAAATATGTTATTGAGCCCTTTTAATAATTGATTAGTATAATCAATGTTTTTCACACAATTATACTCATCTTAGAAACTGGACCCCTTCAAAAAATTTGGCTATGGACAATTGCACAGCCTGTAGAAACTCAATCAAACTCATTTAATCGTGATTTTGTACTTTTTCTATAAAAACATAGGCAGGTTTTGTCACACTATGATCGATACATTTACCCATATCATCAATTAAACAGCATCATGCTACACTACAAGATGTATATTTGTCTCAATCATATAGAAAAACAAATGGATCGAGTCGACATAGCATAATGCCATTTTCTCCGTCGCTGTCCTAACTTATAGTAGGAATTTTCCAACTAGTGATATTTATTAAGAATGTATTATTACATTGACTAGTTATATATAATGCCACTTTCTCCATGAGTGTCCTAACTTATAGTAGGATTTTTCTAACTAGCGTGATATTTATTAAGCATGCATTATGTATACTCTTATTCTGGTTTATATCAGGGACAAATTTACATCATCAATCTATTTTGATCTAATTGTGAGATTAACCTAAAATTAAATATGAAAACCTAAGTCCAATTTTTTTCTTTGTCTTTTTGTCCTTTTTATTATTCGATATTTTTTTGGTATTTTTTTTTCTAATTCACGTTTTTTTTCCTTTCCCCCCCCCTTTTTTTGTCTTTTTTTTTTTTTTTTTTTTTTTTTTTTTTTTTTTTTTCTAATAAATATTTTTTTCATAATACACGTTTTTTCGCTTTCATACATTTTCGTCTGTTTTCATACGTTTTCGTTCGTTTTCATACGTTTTTGTTTGTTTTCGTACGTTTTCGCCCGTTTTCATATTTTTTTGCTCGTTTTCACCCGTTTTCATACGTTTTCATATGTTTTCGTCTGCTTTCTTACGTTTTCGCCCGTTAACGTCTGTTTTCATACGTTTTCTTACATTTTCGTTCGTTTTCATATGTTTTCGTCTGTTTTCATACGTTTTCGTCCGTTTTCTTTCGTTTTCGTCCATTTTTCACACGTCTTCATCCGTTTTCAAACGTGTTTTTACGCTTTCATACGTTTTTGTCTGCTTTCATACATATTCGTCCGTTTTCTTAGGTTTTCATACGTTTTCGTCCGTTTTCTTTCGTTCCGTCCATTTTTCAAACGTTTTTGTCCTTTTCATACATGTTTTTACACTTTCATAAGTTTTCTTTCGTTTTCATACATTTTCGTCCGTTTTCTTACGTTTTTGTACGTTTTTCATTCATTTTCGTCCATTTTTAAAAGTTTTTGGCCATTTTCAGACGTTTTTATATATTTCTAAATATCACAAGTGATATTCTAAATATCTCAAGTGATATTGTAAATATCACTAGTTATATTCTGAATATCACAAGTGATATTATGTGACATTCAGAATATCACAAGTGATTTCTGAATATCACAAGTGATTTCTGAATATCACAAGTTATATTCTGAATATTACAAGTGATTTTATGTGATATGCAGAATATCACAAGTGATATTATGAGTACCACAAATGATATTATGAATATCTTAAGTAATATTCCGTGATATTTATAATATCTCAATTGATATATTGAATATCATAAGTGATTTTCTGAATATGACAAGTGATTTTCGACAAATGTGTTGTAACATGAAAATCAATAATCAGAAAAATCACAAGTGATAGATATTCAGAAAATCACAAGTGATATTTAGAATATCACCATTATATTCAGAAAATCACAAGTGATATTCTAAATATCAATTGTGATATTTAGAAACGTTTAAAAACAGACAAAACGTAAGAAAACGAACGAAAACGTAAATAAACAGACTAATACGTATGAAAATGGACGAATACGTATAAAAACGGACGAAACCATAAGAAAATCATAAGTGATATTCAGAATATCACAGTGATATTCAGAAACGTAAGAAAATGGACGAAAACGTAAGAAAACGGACGAATACATATGAAAACAGACAAAAACGTCTGAAAGCATAAAAACACGTATGAAAACGGACAAAAATGTATGAAAAATGGATGAAAACGAAAGAAAACGAATGAAAACGGACAAAAACGTATTAAGACGAACAAAAACGTAAAAAATTGGACGAAAACGTATGAAAACGGACGAAAACGTAAGAAAACGGATGAAAATGGACAGAAACGTAAGAAAACAGATGAAAATGTATGAAAGCGTAAAAACACGTCTGAAAACGGATGAAAACGTATGAAAATGGATGAAAACGAGAGAAAAACAGATGAAAACGGACGAAATCGTATTAAAACGGGCGAAAAAACGTATGAAAACGAATGGAAACATAAGAAAACAGATGAACATGTAAGAAAACGGACGAAAATGTATAAAAACGGATGAAAGCGTCTGAAAATAGACGAAAACGTCTAAAGATGGGCGAAAACGTAAAAAACGGTCAAAAACGTTTGAAAACGGACGAAAACGTATGTAAACATATGAAAACAACAAAAACGTATGTAAACGGATAAAAACGTATAAAAACGGACGAAAACGTTTGAAACGGATGAAAACGTATAAAAACGGACAAAAACATACGAAAACGTTTGAAAAGAGACGAAAACGTATGAAAATGGACGAAAATGTATGAAAGCGAAGAAGAAGAGAAAAAAACGTGAATTTAAAAAATCATGAATTAGAAAGAAAAAGAGAAGAAAAAAAAAAGAAAAAAGAAAAAAATAAGCGTTAATTAGAAAAAAAAAAGACAAATAAAAAAAAAAAGAAAGAAAGAAAGAAAGAAAAAAGTGAAGAAAAAAAAAAACATGGACTTAGGTTTTCATATTTAATCTTAGGTTAATCTCCACCAAAACTAGATGAATGGTGGTGATTTGTCCTTTGATATGCACCAAATTAAGAGTATGCATTTGAACTTTCTCATTATGATATAAGTTCATAACATTTACTACTTATATACGCCGCGTATGTGTTTGAAATAAACTTTACTTAATTCGTTTTGATATAAGTCACAATATATTTAAATTTAATTATTTGTGCATACAGATTGTATATTATCTAAATATTAAATAATACAATTAGCTATGAATGTAAATGTCTATCTTAGTGTAGTAAAACATGTGCGGGTGCATACATGAAGTTGTTAAATAAGATTTTTCCTATTACATTACGTAAAATATTTATACTTATATAGTTATAACATCAGTGTACACACGGATTTTTACATAAGGTTTTTATTATATATTAATCAGTTAATATTTTGTATATACAATTTTTGTTGGACGAAGTATTTAACTTTCTTTTTAATTTGCGTGGTGTGTTGAGGTTGATATATTTTAAATTTTGACCATTAATATCATGTTTTAGACATCATGCATATTTAATTTTGAAAAGAAAAAACCTTTCCGGATAGGTGTATTTAAACTTTAAAGAGTAATTACATACATTGCTAATATATGTACGATATCGTGTATTTTTTTCATCCCAAAATAACTCGTGAGTCATGACTTCATTTTGATATTTATATCCCTGCTAATAATTATTTTAATCGTATTTAATTTTTAAATCCGTGCACGCGCATGTTAAACTTATAAAGAGAAATAACATGAGCTATTATTGAACATCATTAGCAAAAAAAAAAAAAAAAAAAAAAAAAAATGTGGATCTTCTTACGTGATCTCATAAATAGGAGTAACACGGGGGTTCATATATGTGAAATCTTGTGTATTCATTTACATATCAATATAATTTGTGCTTTCATTTTGATATTTATAATTTTGTGCATACACATTGATTTAACATATAATGATAATAATGTCTATTCACAAAAGCAACATATATGTTTTTTTTATAGAAAAAATAAAAAATCAAACTCTAAGGTGTATTTATTAAATTTATAAAGTTATTAAAAAAACATAGAAACGATAAGTTTTGCTTAAATCCTTATAGTTTATTAACAATTTAACAACTAAAGTTTCTCATCTTATTTATTTATTTTTTGATAAAATCGGGACATATGTTTTTATACATATTTATATTTTTGTATGAAATATAAATATAGATATATTTGACGAAATTGAGTCAATTTTGTCTTAAATTAGACAATCCGGAAGCTCGATTTCAAAATTGAACATTTTCGTCAGTAAATCGCAAATTCATTTGTCCAATTTGTATATTCTATATGTACGTAAGAGATTAAGTGTGAGATAGTGGCACACTATCTCAACACGTACACCATTTTGATATGAATCTTTAGTGCAACTTTAATATACATAATACCTATACGTTAGTTTTATTATTTTTGTTTCGGTTTCAAAACAAAACCATTCAGCTTAAGTTGTTAGAGATTATTTGATAAAAGGTGTCTCTTTCAACTCTATCAACTTCAAACTCAAAGTTAAAGTTGTTAAACATGCCATGTGGCACTATGGAACTTCAATTCTACATGGCTTCTTACGTATCACATATAAACCCGAAGACACGTATGAATGATATTAATGCACCATATGTTGAGAGGAGACCAAGTTTAGTGTGCTATATTTGTTGTCGCAAATCAAAACTTTTTGACTTGAATTATATCAAGAGCCACTGCACGAACACCTTGTGTATGTATTAATAAGCGGCTTGAAAAAAGAAACGGAAACTGGTTATCAACAACAATTAGATCGTCATGCTGTATAAGATGTATAAATTTCATTTGGAGTTAAGTACATTTTTGGTCCTTGTGGTTTGTCGGATATAACAATTTTAGTCCAATAGTTTCAAAAGTCTCGGATCCTGTCTAGATTTGGACGACTCATAACGGGTTTGGTCCATTTTTCATTGACTGTTAATTTGACTCGTTAAAAAACATGAAATGACTAAAATACCCCCATCTTAGTAATAAAAATAACTAAAATACCCTCTATCTATCTATCTATCTATCTATCTATCTATCTATCTATTATTATTATTATTATTATTATTATTATTATTATTATTATTATTATTATTATTATTATTATATAAAGAACTCATTCATTTTCTAAATCTTCATCAACAAGATCTAACACAAGCAGCTCTTCAAATGATCAACGCACAAGGTCTTCAAATCCAAAAATTAATCAACAAGACACACATTGACGTATCTGACCTTGTTCATTTGAAGATCTGACCTTGTTCATTAACAAGACACACATCACAATCTTCATCACAAGCAGATTTTCAAATCAGATCTTCAAAATGATCAACACACAAATTTGTTCATCATTAACATCATCAAATTAAAGTCTAAACAACACACACATTGACAAATTTAACATCCAGAAACCTAAAACCAAATTTAACATCCAGAAACATCATCCTTTGTTTTGAACATTTAACATCAAGATTACTCCAAATAAAGACCGCTTCTCACCACAAAAAAGAAACACCACCCCAAAAAATTAAAATGAGGGTTTTATCTCATTTGATCAACACACAAACTTGTTCATTTGATAAACACACAAATAGTAAACGTGTCGCAGATTCAAACACATGCACATACACACATAGATGTGTGTGTTGCCGCTGAGATTGGTTCACTTGATGATGGTGGTGGTGTTGCCGCTGAGATCCGGTGATGTGATGGTGTTGGTAGTGGATGATTGTTGTGGTGTTCAAGAAAGAGAAAAACTGAGAGAGATATAGATGTGTGGATGAAGAGAGAGGGGTAAAGAGGAGTGTGATGTTTTTGTCTTTGTCTGTGTTTATGTGAAGAGAATGATATGCGTGAGTGGTTGCATAAAATGACAAATTTACCTTCTCATTTAACAGTCAAACGTAGTCAAACTAACGGTGTTAGTAAAACTGGACCAAACCCGTTACAAGTCGTCCAAATCAGGACAGGAACCGGAACTTTTAAAACTATTGGACTAAAAGTGTTATACTCGACAAACCACAAGGACCAAAAATGTACTTAACTCGATTTTTGAATTTTGTGGGTATTGCTCTATTTATTAACACCCCTCCATTTAGTGATGACTAAAGTCAAAAATAGAATGGGTCGCTTGGGCTATGATATGTCCCTAAACATGTCATGTGAGACAAATGAGTACTACATGTCTACATTCAGCCTACTAAATTAATTTATTTTGTAAAACTCTTTTATTGTTCCTTTGTAAAAGTTAAGTTAGGTAGCAAAAGGTTAATAGTTGATAACTCAAAATTAGCACACTATCGGCTGCTTTTTCATAATGTGAGGAATATACATCCTTAGTTAAGGTATCATTGTAATTACATAGGTTTTTCAAATGGACAAGAAGTATTTGAGGGTCAAACCTATCCTAATCGTAAAAATAACATGTTTACGTTTAAGAAGTTGCAATCATTACACTTTATCCTGATAAAATGTTATTTCTACTTTTTAGAAATGAAAAACATCTAGATTGGTTGTCCTGAGAATTGGATGTAAAAACTTATTTTGTAAATTTGACACCAAAAAGTATTAGGTTTGGGCTTTTGTTCAGTTAAGTCAGTACTTTAAAGGCCCATTATTATCAGTGTGGTAATAACTAGGGGATACTCAGGCAATACCTGTCAAATATCGAAACCGGACTGAAGTAAAATCGAACTGAATTTGTAAATTGGTGCAAACTAAAATTTTACACTATAATAGTGCAAACTAAAAATCTTTGTGGCGTATCGTTGCATTTTTTTTTTACTCCGATGTATGCATTAACATTTGCACTAAATAACTATTAAAATTTATAAAGTTAAAATAATATAATGCTATAAATCTGAAATATCTCGTGCAACATATATATGAATATTGAACTTATTTTGAAAGTATCAATGAAAAGTTTATAAGAACATATTTAACATAAATCTATTTTAGTTTTTAATGAGGATACCAAAGTTATGGTGGAAAAAATATGAGTTTTGGTATAAATAGTGTTTAAGCGTGATGAATAATATAACACAAAATATTGTATTATTTTCTCATTTAGTATTCACCGCACTAAAATAGTGCATGGTTTAGTAGTAACATTGAAGACCAAATTTAGCATTTTGCACTTTTAGTTCAACAAAATACAAATACCGCATACAATAGAGTTAGAAAAAAATAAAAATAAAAATAATAATAATGATATTTACAACTCTTTTGTCCACCACAAATTTCTTGTAATACTGGTTGTACACCCTCCCTTTTAAATAAAAAGAGGTAAATGGGTGAAGGTAACAATAATAAGAGGAAATTACTAAAGTAAGCCAAAAAAAAAAAAAAAAAAAAAAAAAAAAACATGGTCCAAGATTTGATCATTTTTTTCATCATCTTATCATTTTGGTCATGCTTAATTGCTCAATTGCTCGACTTCACCTCTTTTATTACAAGTGTCCCTTGCAAGTACAAAAGTTAGGTGGAGTCAAGCAGTTGAGCAAGAGACACATGTGTACTTGCAAAGGACACATGTCACAAAAGAGGTGAAGTCTAGCAATTGATCATTTCTAAATCTTGGACTATTTTTTTTTGCTTAGTTTGGTAATTTTCTTTGATACAATAAATATAAGAAATTTGATCGTGTATGACGAATATGAATGTTTTAATAATCACGTCCTAAAACCAAAAGCATAAATAATCAAATCTCACTAACAAAAGGTAACCAATTATTAGGCATTATGTTATGACGTTTATATGTTTGTAACAGTATTCTTCCAAACTCGCTCACTGTGTGACTTTTGGGTGAATATTTATTAGTTACGGAGTACTTTTATTTCTATATGACACTGACCAAACAGTGCATCTAATAAATTTCTAATGAAAAAAAGACAGTTTCTTGTCATGCCATAAACAATTGGTGGCATGAGATTGATACCCAGTCTTTGCTATATTTTGAGAATGTTGGTTGCTGCAATTAAATCCGTTGGATGACCCCATTTTCACATGTGTTAAATTGTGGTCCATATATATATAGTTATTGCACCGCAATTTCGATCGCTAAAGAAAACCTCGCATCCATTTAAAAAAACATTACTATACGTTAGAAAGTAAACACCACCAAATGACTTGTCGGTAAGACATTTGACTTATTTATAAGAGGTCAAGGATCAAACTTCACTAGGTACACGTTTGAGGGTAACCAGGGAAGGTTCGTAAGCCGGTCATGAGGATAGCCCAGTTAAACCGCATACATCTAAGTAAAATAAAACGGGAAAATTCTTTTAAAACGTACCATACTTGTCCAAAAAATTACTTTTGAGTATCGAACTTTTTTTTTCCTTATTGGGTTACTAAACTTTCATTTTTGGCCTATTTTACGCACTTTTAAATGTTTTTGCCCCTCAAAATTTTGGAAATTCAGGGGCAAAAATGTCATAAAAATGTCCCAAAGTGCGTAAAAGAGGCCAAAAATGAAAGTTTAGTACCACAATGACGAAAATAAAAAATACGTTACTCAAAAATGATTTTTTTTACAAGTATCGTACGTTTTGAAATAATTTTACCAAATAAAACTCACCCTCCTTTGGTAATAAACGTGAACAAGGAAAATCTCATCCATTTTGTTTTAGGTTTGGGACGACCATTTCACTAGTTTTAGCGTAATAAAATAATGCTCTATCATTTCGCGTATAATTTTTGTTTACAATATATATACTGTAGGATTCCCAATAATAACTCGTGTATCTCATAAATGTCGGCATATGCACTCAAGTATATGATTAAGGCACATGATGCATATATGTTCACACCACCAATTAAAAGTGATCACACCTGATAACAACAATGTGAACAATATAACTGAATAAGTACACAGTTTAGTTGGTAGTTACACACTTTTCCTTTGTGGCAAAGTTTGAATTTGTGAATGCCACTTTGCCAAGAAGTGACCATCCTAGAACATAACAGCAGCATCGATTTCAATCCAAATAGTATTATAGTAAGTGATTATTGGGGGATATTTTACATATTTAAATACTTGGAAGAAATTACTATTAAGTTTAGTGCACAGAGGGCTGGGGTTGCTATTTTTTCATATGTTGTATCGCAAAAAAGTAACATAACGATGAATGTCATAATCTGGAATTAAGAGGTGATCAATCTAGCATAGTTTGTAAGCATAGTGTCATTAGCTTAGTTTTTGTAATATCCTAATTATCCGTGGAGAATTTTATCTTCATTCTATTAAGAGTTGTGATCGATCATTATAGTTCTCTGTTGCTTTGCCTAGGCGTGCAGCTTTATTTAAAAGTCAAATGCCATTATTGATGATGTGTTTCCTTGGCTTCCTTATTCGGCCAATAATGTGTTCCTCGGATTCCTTTTTCAGGTCCTGTTTGGTAACAATAATACTCATATGTCTGACACTAAGAATTAAGATTGGTGATAATTCTGGTCATTCCGCATATAAATTTTTGTATAATCATTCACCAACTACAGGCCGGTGCTTTGTATTTTGTGATGTTAGCATATAATATGGTATTGTGAAGAATGGGGTTATGGACCCGACCACGAAAATTGGACGAGAACTGCAAGGAGCCTTGAAGACGATCAATTTAGATTTGATAAATACCCAGACACGATAATAGCTATGGAATACGTTATTACTAATCTAGCTAGGGTTTCATTCTTATATAGCTTCCACATATCCACTCAGAGGAAGGTCTTTTCGTAATGAATGACCCTTGAAACCATAATCCTTTGATGATAAATGAAACCCTAGCTAGAATAGTAAGATCAAGTGTGTACTAAAAAAAAAGTAAAACTTTTCATTATTTCAAAATAGGTTAACGTGATCTTTTCAAGTTTGTTTATATCAAACTTGCATGTTCAAACTTGATATCTTTTACGTTTTATTGATAGTAGACACAAACTCTTATCAAGTCAGTCTTTTACATCATTTAATTTTCTAGTGATACCTTTGAGAAACAAATCGGCATAATTCCCTTCAGTAATAAATAGGAAAGTGACAGAGAGGTGGCTAAATAGTATGCATATTGGAGATATATATCATGTAGTGTAGTGGGATGCTATTTTGATGATAAGGGTACATGCATTTATCATAGTGTAGGACAATACCTGACCATGCTTTCTAGAAGACTTACAAAATGACGAACAAATAAATTTGATCGAGTTTCCAAAGGTCGCTCTCTGATGGTGCTGAAAATACATTCCACTTCAAGAAATTAAATTCAGCATCCAAAACAAAATGTTATCCTAATCCCTATTTATATAGATTTTTCTAAGAGTAATTCGTCGCCTGATACTAAAAATAAACATCAATACTTGTCCAAATTAAAACCAAATATATATAGTGTTTGTTTGGCAACGATATCATCACAGTGGCTAGTTTCTTTCTTATAGTGCTACATAAGTTTCTGCTAGAAAAAAAATCGTGATAATGAACTAATACTTCCTTAAAAATAGCATTAATGTTAACAAGATGGACCAAGTTAGTGTAGAAATCAGAGGGAATATCAAAAATTATATTATCATATTAAGTTAACTAATTACGTAGTACAATTCAAAGACATTAAATAAGAAATAAACAAACCTAATCCAAAGTGCAACACGAGCCTAAACCAACGGGTAAGAATTAGAACCAACTAACTTAAACGATGCGTTTTGGAGAATCAAAAAATAAAGAATCCCAACCAGATTTAATAATTTTTTTATTGTCTATTTTATGTAAATATGAAGGTACTGATGGAAAATCATGAAATTTTGGTTTAGTTTATGTTTTTTACACAAGTGTCGGTAATTATGACGATGATTGTCGATGTGGGCGATATAAAGTAAGATAACATAAAAAAATGCCAGGGACTTGGTTCATTTAAAACACAAAAGAAATTCCATTACAACACGATTGCATAAGATGATAGACGATCGAGTAGGGATTGTTAATCTTCTTTGTTTGTGCTGTTATTTGAACCTGGAACATTGCAATTTCCTTGTTCCGAATCTCTATTGCCTATCAAGTCTCATAAAGCATCTTTATCTATTTTGTTGTGTACGTAGTTCCAACTGCTCGATTTAGAAGTAATATTGCTTAATAAATTGAAATTGTGCCATATTTTCCTTTGTTTCACTTCTCCTAAATATCTTGAGGGATACCATGAGAAATTATTTGGTGTTCGTGTTCATGATGAGGATGCCATTGTTGGTGATTGAATTTTTGGTGATGGTAGTGGGGATATGATATTCTTGATCGTTTGGTTTTGTTGGAACGATTGTTGGAATACGAGGACGTCATGCTTAAACTTTTTTTTTTTATAGTTTAGTGATGATGATCTTTAAAACTGAAAATGACATTATTATTATTATTATTATTATTATTATTATTATTAATTTTTATAACATCACTCCATTATAAAATCATATGATTTACAAGAAATTAGTGGGGAGCCGAGATAGTTAAGTATATTTTTGGTAAAGGGTTTTAACCTGGTGACTATATAACTCTAAAAAATAGTTAAGTATATTTGGATGTGAGTGAATCTCACATCTTAGCCAGTTATATATGCGGTAAAACATAATTAACAAATATAACTACTCCTATAATAGGAAAACACCACTAAATACTAGCTTATATTTGACTCATAAATACACTAAATATAAACTATCATTTAAATTGACCTCCAAGATTAATATACATCGCGTTTCAAAATATCAGTTGTTCTTTTGTTAAACCTTCAAGGTTATAACTATCATAGATATCATAATCTTTGTCCACATATAAACTTGCATTATCTGCACCTACGCTAGCCATGGATTGATTAATTTCATTGTAAACATCCTCAACATCACTATCACTCTCTTCCATAGCCTTTCCCGCATCCTTAGCGGTATTACCAACGTTTCCAGCAATTGAAGTATCCACGTTCTCGAATATCTTTTCATTTTCCTTCAATGCTTCAAACGAATTATTAATAGTAACCAGATTACATCATCCGAATTCGCTGTTCCATTATTATTAAAACTCGAGGCCATATTAGTGGCATCGATTTTCGAATTTGTGGCCCTATTTCCCTTACTTCCTTACTTCTTTGACGTCCCAGGCCCACTGGGGGTAGGAACAAGACGATACACAAGTGTACGCTTAGGTTTAAAACCCATTGATTTATAATGCCGCTTACCTTTAGGTTTATGGTTTTGTACCACTTGGAACCCATCATATTGAGCAGCAACATTCTACGTATGACTATTTTGCCTCCTCAAAGCAGCTCATAAGTTCACACAAGATTCTAAAACTACACGTTTAGGGCATTGACTATCATCATGACCAAACACCGAACAACTATCACATCTTGGTCATTTCCAGTCATATTCCACCTTAATTGTACGCAAATAAGAATCCGGACCCTCAACATAAGGAATAGCAATCACCATAGTATCTTTGAGAGGACGGTCAACCTTTATTTCAATCAATGCATGCGCAAAATCCAATCGACCCCAAGAGTCAATACACATAATGCTCATATAAAATCAAGCATGATTGGTGTACCCAATCTAGTGGCAATGGCACTCAACCTATCCCCAGTAAATATCGTAACCGGAATATCATGCAATTTTACCTAAATCGGGAAAAATTTAGTTCTTCTTTTTAATAAGTAGTCTTTAGGAGTCCACTTCTTAAGAATAACTGAGGCATTATGTATCAGCCATGGTTCGTTTTCCAATACTCCTCCCCTACCTGAAGCTAAAGCAAATTAAAAAAAAAAAATAAAAAAAAAACAAATAAGAAAAAAAAAGGATGTCATTATTGCTTTAACAATACCAAATTTTTTCCATACATTCATCAAATAATGTTCAACAATAGGAAATGCAATTCTTTTTCCAAGAAAATAACCATAAAATGAGTTTTTATACCTAGAATTTGCCTCCAAAACCGAAGATAAAGAAATAAGCACTTCAGCACTATCACCGGTTTTAGTACCCTTGTCTAATGTATGAAAGTTTGCCACCTGTTTGCTTGATTCAGAATTGACCACTCTCGCGAATGACGGTTTGTTAATTTATATAGTGCCTGGTGTTTGATGAAACAACGTGGCTAATAATGAAAGTTGCCAGTTTTGCCGCCACAACGCTTCATGGATATCTATACGACCATAATTATTACACATATTAACAAAGAACCTGCAAGTATGAAAAACGAATGACAAATAATAATGAAGGGTATCAGATAAGAATTTATTAGTTTTGGTAGAGATACATTCCTATAAAAACATAAACAATAAAAATATATTCAAATTTGTGTCCAACTAGTGAATCGAAATAGGACTTAAGAATTTTTATACACCCAATCGATAGACGCTACACCACGAAATTTTTGAATAGCCATTGAATCTAAAGTGGACTTAAAAATCTTTGGATCACTATCTTTTGATAAACCAGAACATGTAGATCCAAGTAACGCAAATGAGTAAGAAAATAGTAAGACTTCTCAAACGACATTTCGATCATAAGTCGAAAGGCAGGATCTTGATAGATTTAGGTTTAATCTACTTAATTATTTTCATTAACAACCAAACATTATATAATACATTATGTCGTGTACAACAAAATCCAAGCTAACATAATAACTATAACTACTATTGGGCTAAGTGTAGTTAATACTCCCCCGCAGTATGAGCGGGAGGCATTCAAACATTCAAACTTATGTGAAAACCCATAAACAAAGCAGTTGGATGTCCCTTAGTAAAACTATCAGCATACTAAAAACGAGTAGGAACATGAAGCACACGAACCTGACCCGAAGCAACATAATCATGAACGAAATGAATGTCTATCTCAATATGTTTCATAAATTGATGTTGAACGTAATTAGTAGATAAATACACTGCGCTAACATTAACAGAATAAACAATAGTAGCTGCAGGCAAAGAGGCATGCAACTCACACAACAAATTGCGAATCCAAGTAATTTCCGCCACCACATTAGCAACACCACGATACTCAGCTTCAGCACCCGACCGAGACAACGTAACCTGACATTTAGCAGAACAAGATAACAGATTGCCACCAAGAAAAACACAATAACCTGAAGTCGAAACTGGACAACCTGCCCAATTTGCATCTGTGTAAGCAATAAGTTGAGCAGTAGAAGAAACATGCAGCTGAAGACCATGATCAAGAGTACCAAGAATATAGTGTAATATACGCTTCCAAGAATGAAAATGTGTATCACGAGGGTCATGCATATACAAACAAACCTACTGAACCGCGTATGAAATATTCGGGCGTGTAAAGGTAAGATACTGAAGGGCACAAGCTAAGCTCCGATATAGGGGGATCATCAAAGGGCGTAAAATCAGGTCCAAGTTTGGACTCTGTATCAATAGGAGTGCGGCACAGATTATATTTCTTCATATGAGCTCTCTCAAGAATTTCTTCAGCAAACTTGGACAGTGATAAAAACATACTAGATTTTGTGCGGGTAGTAGATACACCAAGAAAATAATTAAGAGCCAAGATCTCTCATTGCAAACTCAACATGAAAAGCAGTGATAACACACTGTAAAAATGTATCAGAAGAAGCAGTCAATATAATATCATCCACATTATTAAACTTTCTTCTCATAAGCCATATCGATCCAAGGAATGAAGATGGGGAACAAATGCTAATATTCAAAAACCTCATTCAGGAATGTGAGCGTGTGTGTGGATCCTTTTCATAAACTCTAATTTTCTTCAGGGGATAAGAAAGGGTGGTTATGGCTATTGTAAACGTATAGTGTCGTGTCCAGTTCACTATGTGGAAAAGTTATTAGGGTTAACCGCTTGAGGCCTCCCGGCGGTAAGTGATGAACACTAGTACAATCGAGGCTTTCCCCGGCGACTTTTTTAAGCCCTTTCCGTCGACATGTCGACGGAATAATACGTTACCGTCGACATGTCGACGGTATCACATTGATGGCTGTGCTTCGACGGGAACAGTGTTCCCGTCGACAATCACCGTCGACACTGTGGGTCCCACGTCGTTTTCCAGTCAAAGAAATTTGGTGTCCGTCAAACTCTTCGCGTCGACATGTCGACGGTACCATATAACTAATTAACGTTTTAATTAGTTGATTATAATTATGGTTTATATGATACCGTCGACATGTCGACGGTATCATTAAAACAAACGTATTGTTTTTAATATAATGCCGTCGACATGTCAACGGCATAATATTAAAAACACTGTTTTTGTTTTAATGATACCGTCGACATGTCTACGGTATCATTAAATAACCAATAATTATGTTTAAATTATGCCGTCGACATGTCGACGGTATCATTATTAACACCCTGCTAACAGCAGGCTGCAAATATTGCAATTTTCCAGATTTTTTCCGGATTTTCCGGAAAAAATCTACCAAAACCTGTAACATTACAAGCACCTATAACCACTCAATATCAACATATCCTAAACGTATAACTCGCCATCGGCTATAACACTTGCAAAATATCGCTAAACACCCTCAAAATGAATAAAAACATATAAAGTCTACAAAACGGGGTGTGGTAATGTCTAAACCTAGCTGCCATATCCACAAATGTTTTAATATCCGCGACGTTCAAGTCGCCAAAAGGTTAAACTATACAATACTAACATATGGGTCGCCAAAATATTGTTTCAAGCATAAGTACAACACAAAATACCCAAGTTTGTACCTCTACATCCAAAATCACTCGTGATCATCAGTAGGACCCTCATCATCGCCAGAACCATCCTCATCGCCTCTGCGACTCCCGCTCCCTCCAGCTGAGCCACTACCTCCAACGCCACTGCCTGAGCCATCCACGTGCTGAGAACCCGCCTGACTAACATACTCGTTCCATCGCGGGTTGGAGGAGAAAAACCTGTGATCAAAGCAATCTCCGCCTTCAACTTCTTATGCTCTTCAGCTTCTCGAAGGCGATTCTCCTCGACCTCAGCAATCTTCTTCTCGGCCTCAGCAAGCTTTTTCTCCAACTCAGCGTATTCTGAAAATGAAACAATCAAAATTAAAAAACATCTATTGCAATACTTAATTTGAGTCATGATCGAGTAATCTATAATTAATATATTATCAAACTGTACATACCTGGAGGTGGAGGCGGGGTGTATGGTAACGGTGGCCTGGAGAGCCCGGGTACGACCCTACCCCGTCCGGCGATGTGGCCCCGCTGCTTGCCCTTCAAAACCTTAGCAAGTATCTGCTCCTCCGTGTACGCCACCACTTCCGGCGTATTCGCTCCCAGATCTCGCAGCCGGACCATCTCTTCCTATTTAATTGAGAAAAAAATTGAGAAAATTTATATATATATGTAAGTGTGTGTGTGTATATATATATATATATATATATATATATATATATATATATATATATATATATAGTGTAACTTTCTTACGAGAACCACTTTTATCTGCAAGAACTGCGAGAACCACTTTTTAGCCATTGGATTAGTTGATCAATGGCTATAATAAATTGGGCCATTTGTGTAACTAACTGAAAGATTAGGCATTATGTGTAAAGCTGAAAAGGGTAGTATAGGGATTTCTTATTAAATTTTATTGAAAACCGTCTATATGAAATACTCCAAGATTTATGTGATCTAAAAATTTAAACTTACAGTTTTCATCTCTTCCACTTCACATAAACCCTAGCCGCTTCATCACCATAACCGGCCCTAGCCTCCGCCAACAATTTTTTTCCTCTCAGATCTATGACCTTGTTTCACCATGTGTGATACCGAATACTGATTAACAATCAAGCGATCAACCATGATCTTATGCGATCCCTTTTTATCATCGATCTGATATTTGACTTCGTTGAAGGTAATCATAGAATTTTTTTTTTCATAATATGTTACTCATATACGTGAAACATTATTTCATCAAAAATAAATGCAACGAGATTTGGTCCCATGATTATACTAACTGTCTTTTGAAATGGCTTATATAAAATATTTAAACAGTGGCATATGTTTTATGAGTGCAACCATTCCACTAAAAAAAACTCGTTTTGATGTTACATGTGAGGTCTATTTATATTGCATAGTGAATTTTTATTAATTAAATTTGTATTTGGTTATTGAAATAAATGTTTATGTTTTGTCATTAGTATGTTTTTGGTGTTCCATGTGGGGTTGATATTCTAATTGTATTGAAACAGATGGATCGTATGTTTTTGTGTAACCAGATGCTTGTGATTTTCTCATAGTACTTGTTAAAATATGCTAGTCCATGTGCTTTCCTCATTATTTTTAGATTAATTACCAGTTACTAATTACTAAATTATTAGCGTATCTTGTCAGAAGCAAACAAGAAAGAGAAACATCATGTTAGACATGGTGATAATCTTGTACTAGAGATTCTTGCTTGAATGTATATCACTTTTTTTTTTTTTTTTTAATTTGAATTTCATTGTTGTTTTGTTTATCCACGTATCTCAGATCTAAAATTGTTATTAATTATTTTTGTATTTTTTTTATTATCTTTATAATATAAGATTTAGTAAGTTAGTGTTGAATATGTAAGGTAGTAGTAATGGTGTTTGGATGAATATAATATAGCATATGTAGTATAGATTTATAGGGCACGCAGGTGTGCTAGGATGTGTAAATTGAAAAAAGAGTAACAACGGTGTTTGTTAAAGCTGTAACATGGGTGTTTGTAATATGTGTAACATGGGTGTTTTGAATAGGTGTTACAAGTGTGTTTGGAAAATCTGTGTAACAGGGGTGTTTGTAATATGTGTAACATGGGTGTTTTGAATAGGTGTTAAAGGGGTGTTTGGAAACAGTGTAACAGGAGTGTTTGTAATATGTGTAACATGGGTGTTTTGAATAGGTGTTAAAGGGGTGTTTGGAAATGGTGTAACAGGGGTGTTTATAATAGGTATAACAGGGGTGTTTGGAAAATATGTAACAGGTTTTGAATAGGTGTAACAGGTGTGTTTGTAAAAGTTTAACACATCAACTTTGTTAATACAAAATACTTATATAGATTCAAGGATAAATGGATGCATATATGTTTTAAATTGTGCAAAACATGTATGTTCCAAACCTACATCTTCAAAATATGTATGTTTTTGGAAGATGTGCACTTATGTTTTATGTGTTTTATAGTTGGTATAAAATTTTTAATGCTTTTTTGAAGGAATACATTTATGTTTTTGGAAGGGGTACATACATGTTTTATGATTAATATTAAATGAATGAAATGGTACGATGATAATACATTTATGTTTCGTGCATGCTTGTTTCAGATTGATTGATGAAGATGATGATATCATTCAAGACCGGGAAGTGGATGAACACGATTATACATGAAGATACTTTGCGACCTTTGGAGATATATGATTATTTCATGTGCTTTTGTACTTGTAATCAAGTGAAATGTAACATTTAAGTATATCAATCTTGTTTTTCTTTTTATAATGATTTATGTTCTTTAATTTGTGTTTATAAAAATATTGGTAGGTTGATTAAAAAAAATATTAGCTAAAAAAAACATGTATGCACGTTGATTATTTGGGGGAAAAAATGTATGCACTTTGACTAATTGAAAATATGTATACACCATAACTATTTGGAGGGAGAAAAAACATGTATGCACATTTTGCGTAAAAAAACATGTATGCACCATGACTATTTGAAAACTTGGTAGCATAAAAAAAAATCCAAATTTTAAGATTTATAAAAAAAGGGGAAATAAAAAAAAATAAATAATATGAAAATGTCTTTTACTATTATACCCTTTTGAATTAAATAAAAATAACAAAATGATGTGGAGCATTAAATGATGTACATTATGTATTATTAGTTGTAAAAGGATAGTTTTCGCAGTTCTTGCAGATAAGATGGTTTTCGCAAGAAAGGGACCCTATATATATATATATATATATATATATATATATATATATATATATATATATATATATATATATATATATATATATATATATATATATATATATATATAAATTAAAAAAAATAAAAATAAATAATAAATTAAAAAAAATAAATAAAAGATACTTACATATTGAACACGAGCCTCATCCTGCAACCACATACCATCACTGTCGCAGTGTGTGTCGTAAAACGACTGGATGAGGGACGGGTATTTTTTGTCCTTGCTGTTCAGAAACTGTATATACACATGCATATGTATAAGATGAAACAAATTAAAAATGGCAAATCAAACACCATATTGAGATGCGTAAACTTTGACATAAAATCCAAGGTTGTCATAAAGTCACAACCCGGGTAAAGAGGCTGGGTGGAACTGGAAAGTAACTCTTCATACTCGTTACGTACAGGAGGTGTCGTTGCTTGAGCTGGCTTGTTACTTGTCTCGCCAATATTTGGAAGAGTTGGCTCATTTTGTTCATTATTTGGAGGATTATCAAAAATATCATTAATGCACGCACGCATGTCACTCATCTCACATCGTGTTGTGTTATCTTGTATAGGAAGAGGATCCGGTTCACCGTGTTCACGCCATTGTGTATAAGTTGGGTCCCACCCATTTTCGCTTATGTGGCTTTTAAGTAAGGCGAGAGATACCCATGGAACATTACAACAAAGACGACATGGACATTTTATGTTGCCGTAACTATTCAATAACGGCTTGCAATGTTCAACGAATGCGGCAAGACCATCAAAAAACTCTTTGGAAACACGAGTGTCTAAACGGGTCCAACTCTTATCAAGTATCATAACTGCATATTGTTTTGTTCAACTCTTAGTTATTACACATTCAAAATAAAGGAAAGTTGTTTTGTTCACCTTGTGCAACTATGGAAGGCAATCCTAACCCACTCTTTGAATGATTCATCTCATATATGAATGCGTATAACTGATTTACTATCTGAGAAAATTTCGGCAGCATTTCCCCTCAACTCCCCAAATATGTACATTAAAGACATATTCGTAGGAGGACTACCTCTATCACTAAGAGGACTAACCCATTTTCTAAGGTGGGTGAGGTTGTGGTATCTGATAGTGAGGAGGATGAGGTTCTTAACACGTTCGACGAATCAGCAAATCTTTTTGGTGGTGGTCATGAGCGTGAAGATGAGTATGACTATGATGATTATTCGAAGCAAATTTATGATCTTCCAGGGGAATTGGATGCTCTTAATGCCATTTATGGTTTTAATCTCCAAGGTCGTAGGAAGTAGTTTATCTTTTATCAGAGTCACTACTATCATGTGAGTAATGGTTTATTTTCTTGTTTTGAAAATAGAAAGTATCTTGTTATGTAAGCTTTTCGCCTATGTAACGGGCTGAGATATGGGATTCACCCATATCCGTTGTACTTAAACGTTTTTTGGAGTAATATATTTTCCGGGTCGTTGACCTTTTACCCAAAAAAAAAAAAAAAAGACATATTCGTAGGAGTAAAGGAGAAACACTGTCGAAATCATCTCAAATAGTAAATCAATTATACGCATCTATATCCTAAATGAGACAAAACATTCAAAAAGCAGTCCCAAACAGGGGACTTTCCGAAATTAATTTCTAATAAATTAATTTCGGACGGGTTTTCTATAGGATGATTAACTTCGGACGGGGACTTTCCGAAATTAATCACTAAAATCCTAAAACATTCACAAAAGTCTAACAATAGCATATATTTTAAGTTAAACAATTAGACTATAAACAATTGTTTGGTTTTCGGTTTATGTTTCATAAAACTATTTTGTTATTTTGAAACTTGTTTTTGTGACTTATTTTTGAAACTATTATGAAACATAAGCCGAAAACCAAACAATATATCTACGGGCTTATGGCTTATTTGGTTTTCGGCTTATGTTTCATAAGCTATTTTTTTTTTTTTACTTATTTTGAAACTATTTAAGTTAAAAAGTTTCAAAATAAGCCATAAAAATTAAGCTTGTGAAACATAAGCCGAAAACCAAACAAACCATAAGCCCGTTATATAAGCCAAAACATAATCAATCCGCAAAAATTCTAACACAAAACATAACCAATATATTAAAAGTAGTATACCATATATATACTAACCAATATATACTAACCAAACGCCAACTAACATTTAACCAAACCCACCCAATATCCTACGGCTAGTTCAATACCAAGTCCCCCAAGGTGCTATTTGCACCGTGGGTACACAATATCCTACGGCTAGTTCACAATCCGCAACAATCCCTTTTATATCAAAACCTAATATACTAACCAAACTATACATACGGCTGCAATCACTAAACTAGTAACCAAACGCTACAACAAAGCATAAATATGAAGAAAAAAAAAATTTAAAAAAGGAATACATACCGTACGTATCAGCTGTGGTCTCGGCTGTGGCTCAGCTGTGGCTCGGGTGTGGTCTCGGCTGTGGTCTCGGCTGTGGTCTCGTCTTGGGCTCGGGCTATAATAAAAGAGATGCAATATATAATGGTTATATCAAAATTAAAAAAAAAAAAAAACTGTTGTCGTCGACATGTCGTCGGGATACCAAAAGTTAATAAAAAAATAAAACAAGGCTCTCACCCTGCTGTTACCCTCGGCTCTCACCTGCTGCTACTGTAACAAAAATTAACAAGATTTTAATAACAATTTTATTAACAAAATTTAATACCAATTTTATTAACAATAATAATAACAAATTTTAATAACAACAATAATAATAACAAATTTTATTAACAAAATTAACAAGGCTCTCACCTGCTGCTGCTGCTGTGTCGGAGTGAAGAAGAAGAGAAGTGGGGAAGAAGAAGAATTAAAAAATGGAGGGGTAGAGGAGAGAATTAAATAATGGAGGGGGTAGAGGAGGAGGAGGTGCACAGTGGTGCGAGTGTCGGAGTGGTGGAGTGGTGTGGTGAGCTGTGGAGTATAATGTGGTTGGGGTGGAGGAGTGGTGGTGGTGTGGTGGAGGTGTGGTGGAGGAGTGGTGGAGGAGTGGTGGTATAATCGCCGGTGAGAGGGGGGGGGGGGATGGTTTAATTTGATGGTTCGAAGTTATGAGCAAAAATTTTGACCAGATCTGGTTTTGGTACTGCTTTTTATTAACCCGTCGACATGTCGACGGGAATATCAAGGAAATTTTTTATATTATTACTCATACCGTCGACATGTCGACGGTAATATTACAATATTTTATCGTTTACGTTTGGCGGGACGTATTAAATTTTCACGAAATTTTTGGCGGTTGTCGACGGGAAAATAACTTTTATTAAAAAAAATTATTTATAATAAATACTTTATTATAAATACTTGTATAAAATTACTTTAATATAATTAAAAAAAATTTATTTATTATAAATACTTTTATAAAATATTAAAAAATAAGTTTTATAAAATTAATAAACTAAATTTATATAATTGAAAAAAATTATTTATTATAAATACTTTTATAAAATTAAAAAAATATATATATTTAAAATTAATTACTTATATTATAATTAAAAAAAATTATTTATTAAAATATAAAATAAAATAATTAGAATATCACAAACGAGTCGAGATGCAATGGTTATACATGAGATGTAAAACAAACGAGTCGAGATGCTATGGTTATACATGAGATGTTAAACGAACGAGTCGAGATGCAATGGTTATACATGAGATGTTAAAAGAACGAGTCGAAGTCCTATGGTTATACATGAGATGTTAAACGAACGAGTCGAGATGCGATGGTTATACATGAGATGTTAAACGAACGAGTCGAGATGCAATGGTTATACATGAGATGTAAAACGAACGAGTCGAGATGCTATGGTTATACATGAGATGTTAAACGAACAAGTCGAGATGCTATGGTTATACATGAGATGTTAAACGAACGAGTCGAGATGCAATGGTTATACATGAGATGTTAAACGAACGAGTCGAGATGCAATGGTTATACATGAGATGTAAAACGAACGAGTCGAGATGCTATGGTTATACATGAGATGTTAAACGAATGAGTCGAGATGCTATGGTTATACATGATATGTCTCATCTCACTATATATCTCTCTCTCTACCTAACACCTTATCCTCACAATATAAACACACACACACACATACTCATCTCACTATATCTCTCTCTCTCTATATATCTCTCTCTAGCAGTTTCTGTTTTCTGGCGACACCAGCATTTTCCGGCAACCGGAATCTTTTTCTGGCCACCACCTTTTATCACCTCAACTTGTAGATCGGGCCACACCGGTCACGATTCAACCACTCAACCTCACAACCACAAACATACACTGTTATCATGGTGAAGAAGATGGCAGAATTTGAAGCTTTTCCTTGTCCTTGTGAACGAGGAGACGTGATTCTGCGAGAATCGTGTAAATCTTACTCCCGTGGTAAACTATACTATGCGTGTCCTTTCTCGCAGGTGAACAATTACATATTTTTTCTTTAAATAATTTGGTTAGTTGTTAAAAATAATAGTTTTTACTCTTTAACAGCCTGGGACAGAAGACCATGGATGTAATTTTTTTTATGGAAGGAGGAACGACTCGCCAAAATGATGATCGATTCTCTGAGAGCTTCAATATCAAGCGGTTCTGGATCTGCTCCAAAAAGGTGCTCAAACTGTCATGAAAAAAATCTTAGAATAAACTTGCTGGAGGCACAAAAACAGGTGTTGGAGACAAAATTAAGGGTGCTGGAGGCAAAACTTGACATGGCAACGTATCCCAACCACGACCACGCATGTCAGTCGGATGCAATACTCCGTGACCTTGTAGGTGACATGGATACATTTCATATGTAGTACTGTTATCGTTGTTGTTGCTGTTGTTTGCTGTTGTTGTTGTTGATGTTTTTGATGTTTAATAAAATGTTGTTGTTGTTGTTGTTGTTGTTTAATAAAATTTTGTTGTTGTGGAGCAATAATTAGAACTGAAGGAGCAATAATTATCAAACACAAAGGCAAACTGTTTATTTAAAACAAGCAAGAGTTCTTAACCACATGCATTTTCATACAGACTCAAACTAAACAACTCGACATCCAAACTAAACAACTCAACAAACAAAGGAAACAACTCAAACTAAACAACTCGACAACCAAACGAAACAACTCAAACTAAACAACTCGACAACTAAAACAACAGATCAAACGAAACAACCCGTTTATTTTTTTTGCGGCTACTTCCCGCTTTACTCGAACTCGCACCATCTTTTCCCTTCCTTGCTCTCATTTCCTTGATATGTGCAAACGTAGCTTCAAGATTTGTGATCCTATTTCCCAGATTATCAAGTTTTGTTTCCAACGTACTTTCAGCTTCGTCGTCACCTCCAACAGCAACAGCTTGAGCTTCAGCAGCATCTAGCTCGTCCATGTACTCTTTGTAGTACGGCTTTTTCCTACACCATTCGATAATCTTGTCTCTCATCCACGGTTCAACATCCTTAAAATCACCATATTCCTCATAAACTGCATGACCAAAAGTTAACATAACTTCATTAAAGAGGAGCTCGTGTGACAAGATTTTTGAGTACTCCTCTGCAACTGTGCAACCACGCCAAGTCATGTGTGTCTTGTAAGAATTGACGATTGAATTATTTGTGAGATGTGTAAAATGAGACGGAAATAATTTTGTGAGAATGTATATATTGGTAAAAAAATGAGACGGGAATGTATTTGTGAGGATATATATAGCCTGATTTTTAAAGATATATTCCCGTCGACATGTCGACGGGAACAATAAAGCGGGAAAATATCCCGCCGAATATTTTACCCATTTATTAAAAATGTTTATAATTAGTAATATACTCCCGTCGACATGTCGATGGGAATCTTAAAACATAATAATTATTATGCTTAATCACACGTTAATTGTGGGATAAAACGTTATTAATATATTCCCGTCGACATGTCGACGGGAATATATTAGCGGGTAAATTTCGCGCCCAACTTTGGTGAATTATTGAGGCTAAAAAAATATTCTAAAAGGTTCCCGTCGACATGTCGACGGGAAAATACGATTATGAAAAATTCAACGCAGTTGGCCTCGGTCAATCGTTTTTTTAATCGTTTTCTGCCTTATGCCGTCGACATTAATGTCGACGAGAAAATGTTCGTCGCCTGTTCTCCTGATTCTTGTAGTGGAAGACATCGAGCGGTGAAGTTGTACATGACATAAAGTGATGAAGGTATATATTGAACCATAACAGATCCAAACATAAGTGTTTTACGACGATCTGAATGAATGTTAATAAAAAATGTATATAGATTGGCATAAATGTTATTTTTTTTGCGAATGTATAGAGAAGAATGTTTTATTTAAGAATAAAAAACTGTGTGGCATTAGATTAATACTAGTTTACGCCTTAACCATTCTTCATATATTTCCATTATTGATCTCAGTCTCTATGCTTGCTCATGACTATTCACCACTATGTATGTTTTTCACCTTTTTATAAACAGTAGTATTGGTCGACATCGAAAAATAGATGAAAACACTTGCCATTTTTGGAGGACCATAGCAATAAAGCATCTTTTCTTTTGAAACCACTTTGCTTATTCTTCGCTATCACAGAATATAACACATTGATTTTTGTCCACAAAATTTATGACTATTGACACTTATTTACGTATCTATGAATATCTGAATAATCGCAAAACATCCAGACATCCAGTACTATTTAATTTACAGGGTGGGGTTGCTATTCTTTTATATATTGTGTTACAACAAACTTACCATAGTATTAACGGGGTCATCATAATAGATTTTTGCTTTCAACTTAGTTTGTATATTCTCGGATTATCCTAATTAATTATTTGAGGAGAATCTTTTCTTCGTTCTATCAGGCCGGGTCGTGAATTGCTCTTCTATATTCAATGGATGTTTATGTGCCACTCAAAATCAAGCTCATGGTTAGAAATGCAATTGAGTATTCTGAATGGATCGAAAAAGATGTAGATATTGAGAAGGGGGACTCAGAGACACTTCGATATGCTTCTTTCTTGTGCAAATTAAAGGTATTTCTGTTTAAGTTTTTTTTTTTTTTTTTTTTTTTTTTTTTTTTTTTTTTTTTTTTTTTTTTTTGTTATAATTCTTGCACTTTGGCCAATTAACCGTTTTGTAAAATCGTTGTAGAAACAGATTAGCTTTGACATGGGAGGCAAATGCATGCAGTTGTTGATGAATCACAGCTTACCCAAGTTCTCTACTGGAGGTACTTATATACACATCCTAGGCTACGTGTATACATGATTATGTGTATGTATAGTTAATAGTTAATTCATATGTATGTTACATGGTTGATATTGATAAAATTTTCTTGTTAAAGAAGGTAAAACCGAAGCTGGGAAAGTTCTTGAGGCTCCCAAGACGAGGAACTTCAACTTCAAGCATATTGGATCATTTAATCCAAAAAAAGTTGCTCTTCTATTCTCAGCTTGGTAAGTCTACATGGTATTATGCTATAGAAAAACTTCCCCATTTTAGCTGTTGAATACTATTGATACTAATAAATTTATGTTCACAAACTTCCCTTGTTCTAATATTTTTGATTTCTTATTCAACCATCATATCGTGTTCACGTTTCTTTTAATTCTTCAGGTCGAGTTTGGGAACAATAGTACTCATATGTTTGACACTGAGAGAAAAACAGATTGGTGATGTGTCTGCCGATTTTGCATGAACATATTTTGTATTCATCCACTTTTGGGTGTATAAGTGTATTGTATATTTAGAAAATGTAACCTGCATCCCTTGGGGTTGTGTATCAATGTTAGGGAGCGTCTTCCTTTTGTCATATACTCATATACATAATACATAATTAGCTGATTTTCCACCAGGGTTCTACATATGGTTCGCTATAGGTGTATATTAGTTTTTTGGAGTAATATATTTACCGGGTCTTTTGACCTTTTACCCAAAAGATAATGGCACTTTAAATTACTGTCATAAGCCCATACTTGGCGGTCAAAGTAAACAATACTAACACGGTATATGTCGTTTGTGATATTGGTAAAGAGATACTAACATTCAACTGCTCCTAAGATCTTGAATCTTTACTAGTCCTATAATATTTGAATAAAAATGGAACGCATACTTGTTCTTATTGTTTTCATTAGTCTTAAAAAAGTGGCCAAGGATGGTATAACCGCGAGGTGACAAAACAGGTAGAGAAACATTCTAAAATAAATTCGGTTTAAAATGGGTTGGTTGACCATATAAGCCATTCGTGCATTTGACTTGTTAGGGATATAGCATACCCAGGACGATTGGGTCGAAAAATGTCACCATCAGTGTGGCAAAAAGGTATCGATAAAGCATAACTCATCTTCATCCTCAGCTCATTGTGAGTTTCTTCCTTGGTTTGGTGACTTATTAATCCAAACTTTTAGAAAACTTGGCCTCGGATGAAAAAAAAAAAAAAAAAAAAAAAAAAAAAAAAAAAAAAAAAAAACCTCACAAAAACCAATAGTTTTGGAAATGCAAAAACGGGAAGTTCGGTTTACATCCGAAGATGGTATATGTACACAAGTTACAAAACTACTCGTATAACAAGTTAGGATGGTGGCTCCATATTAGGTCAGCTGGAGGCTGGAGCCATTCACTATCTGGTAGGACGTGTGTAAAAATCATTCCATATTAGGTCAGCCTGATGCTAAACGATAAGAGTAACTAAAAGCATTCATTACAGTGTGACAATACAAATGACAGAACAAATTAGTTCGAATGAGTTTCGAGAGTTTGCTATCTAAAGATGGTGAATTAATTAAACTAAGCATAAAAGAATAGTTATCATAATGTTATTTTTATTGATTTTCCTAAGGCTGATTCACAATATTAATAATATTACCAATTTTCCAAAATAATTTTAATGCTTGTCTAAAACCAATCATAGTACGTTGTGTGTTCGACGATAGTTGTTTCTTTGTTAGAGTAATGCGTTAGCTTCTGCTAGCTAAGAAAATGCTATGTATGATGAGCGACAACTTCTTTAAGATCGAATTATCTTCTTTACATGTCGACTGCATGTAATATAGTTATATTTTTACATGCACGTCCACATCACCAATTAAAAATGGTCATCATAGACTGCGATATGTGTACAACGTAAGTACTCATCATTGGCACAAAACCTGGATCTTGGATCCAATTCATTGAATTTTGGCTTCACCTCACAATCACTCTTAATTAGTTTTGTTTTAAATCTTCATATGTCCATTATTGTTTTCAGTCTTCATGACTTCGTATACATAAGATCATTGATATATTTTTAATCAACAGAATTTGTGACCGTTGAGGGGCATTGGGGCATTGTACCATTGAATAATTGTAAAACCTACTACTATAGTCAAGGACAGTGGGGTTGTCATTAAATTGTATTGTGACAAAGTTATACCTAGCAATGCATGCCATGTTCAGGAAATCAAGGTGATCAATCTATTGTAGTTTGTAAGTATTATGCAATTATCACTTCACATTAGATTTTCTAGATTTTGTCTTCCTTCTATGCAGTTTTATAAGAATCAGTCTCAATTGCCAATAGTTCTATCAAATTCAAATCCAATGCATGTACATATACGTGCCCTTTAAAATTCAGCTTTCATTGGATGACCAAATAATGATGGTAAAAAATGCATTTGTTTATTCTGAATGCAGTGAAAAAGAATTACTCGTAGATATTGAAAAGGGGAAGCTGGAGACATCTAGCTATGATTCCTTTTTTTGTCAACCTAAGGTCCATCTATTGAAGTTTTGTTCTTTGTATTTTATAATTCTTGGTACTTGGCCTATTAACCATTTAGCCGAAATCGCAGCAGAAACAGATTTGTTTTGACATGGGAGGCAAATACATGCGGTTGTTGATGACTTACAGCATCCTCTTACATAAAAAATTTACTACAGGTTTCCTAGCACATTCTATACTCTATGTATATATGATTATGCATATGTAATTTGTATACATATATGTATATAATGGATATTGATGAGGCACTTGTTCTTTGTTAACAGAAACAAATGCGGACGAGAAAGTTCTTGAGCCACCAAGAATAAGGAAATACAAGCGCGCTAGAATGATAATTAATTCGAGAAAAGTAGCTCTTCTGCTATCATTATTGTAAGTTTACAACATAATATAGTATCGACTAACCTCCCAAGTTTAGTTGTTAAATGTACAATATTTTGTTAAAGTGTCGAGTCAAATTGTGCAACTATCATAGAAATGTTTGGAGGAAAATACTACGGAGTATAATTGTTGATGTGTGTATTTCCTTTGCTTCCTTTTTCAGCTACTAATGTGTTCATGTTCTTCATTAAATACATTTTCAGATCGAGTTTCGGAACAATTGTACTCATATGTATGACACTGAGAGTTAAACAGATTGGTGATGCCTCTAG
Organism: Artemisia argyi; assembly: GCA_030686995.1. Taxonomy (NCBI): domain Eukaryota; kingdom Viridiplantae; phylum Streptophyta; class Magnoliopsida; order Asterales; family Asteraceae; genus Artemisia; species Artemisia argyi. Next base: position 166,535,949 of record CM060695.1, read on the forward strand.
CCATTGTGCATAAACTTATCTACCATCCATTGTTGTGTGCTTTTTGTATTTTTAGATGTTAGAATGTAACAATAAATCGAACAGTAGATTTATGGACCCGACCCAGAAAACTGAAAGATGAGCCGACTACGGATTAATATCGACAAAGATAAGTAGACGAAGCAAGCTTCCTACTGAAAGAAAAATATCATACGAGTTTAAATAAAACTCATAGGGTATAGGGGTTATAAACATTCTAGTTAGGGTTTCATGGTTGTAACATTTTATATTATTCGTGTAATAAAATATAAGAGACTTTTGCGCGCGCCCCTGTACGTATGTTTGTTCATTCCTAATCTGTTGAACCACATTAAGTGCTTGTGTTCTTGTTTGATTGAGTTTTTCTTAACATTCGAGAATATTACTTTTATAAAAGCATTTGAGAATATTTGTTACATCCAAGATTGCGTTTGAATTTGTGCAAGCATATTCAGTTGTTAGTTGTACATAACTTCAGAATAGCTAGCGTCACTTTTTTTTGAACAAACAGAATAGTATTAGTTACGAGCTGATCTTACTTCCTCCAAATTGTGACATATCTATATTCGGCTGGAAGATTCAGAAGACTAATGGTTAGCTTGTATTAAAGTTAGTGATTTCGAGTTTTCGACTGATACGCCCATAGCAACCCAATTGGGCCGTGGCAAACGGACCAAGAGAGCACCAAAGTGGCAAAAATCTTTTATTGTGGGCTAGGATTTATCTCTATATTTATCTCATTCATTTATTTTAGGAATGTTGAGTCATTGTCATTTGTCTTGTGATACAAGTTGTTTTCGGTTATATATACCGAAGGGTTTTATCAATAAAGGATATCAATTGATCAAATAAACTTCTTTTCTTTTTCTCTTTTCTTAAGGAGTCCGCACCCACTATAGTGGTGCTACTATCGATACAAGTAGGTTGTATCATTGGTGCTTTCATTGCTCATTGTCCTCATGGATGAAAACACGATTCGTTTGTGGCTTAAGGAACAACAGGACGCGGCTGAAAAACTAGCGCAACAACATGCTGTTGCGTTTCAGATGCAATTCGAGGCGTTGCGAGCGGAGTTGCCGGAAACTAAGGGATTGCTTCAAGTTAGGCATGGTGGCGGGGGTGAGCCAGGGTTACTTCGCTCTATGCGGTTAGACGTTCCTAAGTTTACAGGTGTCGATCCTGAGAGTTGGTTATTTTCTATCAATGAATACTTTTCATTGTTAAACACACCGGTCGATCAACGTTTACGGATCGTTGGGTTTAACCTTGAAGGGGCAGTGGCCGAATGGTTTCGTTGGATGACCAGGAACGGCTTGATAACGGATTGGGCTAGGTTTGAAGAAAGTGTTAAGAATCGTTTTGGACCTTCAAAGTATGAAGATCCGCAAGGGGCATTATCAAAATTACTTCAAACAGGTACGGTGGCAGCATATAGAGCTGAGTTTGAAAAACTCATGAATAGGGTGACAGATATATCAGAAACCTTGCTTATATCCTTCTATATATCCGGGCTCAAGTTACATCTGCAACGCGAATTGTTGGTTTCAAAACCAACAACCCTAGGAGACGCGTTCTCCTTATCGCGAGTCACATAGGCACGGTTCGATGATCAGGGTATGGCTTCTGGAATTCCAAAGGTTACGTCCAGTACCGGTGGAGGATCTCAATATCCCCGTGCGACGCCTATGTCTAAACCAACCGTCTCTCCAAACTCTACACCACCGTTATTCTCCGCTCCTCCAAACTCTACGGTTAACCCTAATGCTACTGTTAACATTAATGCTAAACCACTTGCCATCAAGTGGATTTCTCCAGCCGAACGACAAGAGCGTTTGAGTAAAGGATTGCGTTTTAATTGCGACAATAGGTGGACGCAAGGACACAAGTGTTCTGGAAAATTTCTATTACTCTTGAAGGATGATGTGGATGATACGGGTGAGGATTTGTCCGTAAAGGCAGATGAGGCAGTACAAAGTGGAGACATCTCTTGCCTTAACTCATTGGTTGGTCATGGCAGTCCCCGTTCACTTCAATTATGGGGTAAAATTGGTACTACTGGAGTGCACATGCTAATTGATAATGGCATTACACACAATTTTGTTCGACCTGATGTCGTGGAGCGTATGCAATTACCACTTCAAGCAACTAAGGCGTTTAAAGTATATATTGGCAGTGGTGAGTCGTTGTTGTGTGAAAACATGTGTCCACGGGTAACTCTTCACATGCAAGGATTAGATGTGGAAGTCGACCTGTATGTCATACCAATGCAGGGACTCGATGTGGTCTTTGGTATTCAATGGTTACAAAAGTTGGGTAAAGTCACGCATGATTATGCGCACCAGGAGATGGAGTTCACTCTTTTGGGTTCCAAGCATACGTTGAAAAGAGACGAGTCTCTCCGCATGAAAAGAATAAGTCTTCACAAGATGCAAGCATTGTTGGAAACGGACGATGTGTATGGCATTTATGAATGTCACGACTATGCTTTGCAGAGCGACACTGATCAGTCCACTTCAACATTGGACACATCTTCTGGATAGCCTGAGATTGAGAAACTTTTAGATCGGTTTGATGATTTATTTCTGGTACCAGCTGGTCTACCACCCCAACGACTAGTGGATCATAGAATTCATTTGCTGTTGAACACTAAACCGGTGAACGTGTGTCCTTATCGTTATCCGCACTATCAGAAGGGTGAGATGGAAAAGTTGGTGACAGAAATGTTGAACCAAGGTATTATTCGCTTTAGTCATAGCCGTTTTTCTTCTCCTGTTTTACTTGTCAAAAAGAAGGATGGGAGCTATCGTTTTTGTGTGGATTATCATGCTCTCAATTCGGTCACGGTAAAGGATAAATTTCCAATTCCTACAGCCGATGAGATGTTCGATGAATTAGGTGGAGCTAGTATTTTTACTAAATTAGACTTACGAGCGGGTTACCATCAAATTCGGGTACATGAGCGGGATGTATACAAGACGGCCTTTCGGACACATGATGGGCATTATGAATTTTTAGTCATGCCGTTTGGGCTTACCAATGCGCCTTCAACGTTTCAAGCGACTATGAATAGGTTGTTTTCTCCCTACTTGCGTAAATTCGTGATTGTATTTTTTGATGATATCCTAGTTTATAGTACGAACCTTAGTTCACATATGGGACATTTGGAGTGTGTTTTTCAATGTTTACAGAAGCACCAATTTTATGTGAAGTGTTCTAAATGTGTTTTTGGAGCCGGGGAACTTGAATACTTGGGACATATTATTTCAGCTCGCGGGGTGCAAATGGATCCAAAGAAGGTATTGGTGGTACGTGAATGGCCGGTTCCTAAGAATCAAAGGCAAATCCGGGGATTCTTAGGGCTCGCGGGATATTATAGACGGTTTATTCGAGGGTATGCCTTGATCGCAGCCCCTTTAACAGATTTGTTGAAACACGAGGGGTTTAAGTGGGGTGAAACCGAGGCTAAAGCTTTTGAAACACTGAAGCAACAATTATCTAATGCTCCTTTATTAACTCTTCCAGACTTTGACCAGGTATTTGTAGTAGAGGCGGATGCATCAGGGGATGGAATTGGGGCGGTTTTGATGCAGGGAAATCGGCCAATTAGTTATTTTAGCTGTAAGTTAGGGCCACGGATGCGAGGGGCTGGTACTTACCAGAAAGAGTTGTTTGCTATCGTGGAGGCTGTGTATAAATGGCATCAATATTTGCTAGGAAGAAGGTTCATTATTCGCACGGACCATAAAAGTATTAAAGAATTAATGCAACAAGTAATTCAAACGCCCTCCAACAAAAGTATGTAAGAAAACTACTCGGGTTTGACTTTGATATGGAATATAAGCCTGGGGCAACTAATCAAATTCCGGATGCTCTTTCTAGGGTGTTTGAAGAAGCCGAGCAGGTTACTTCATCTTTCTTGGCTTTTAATCAACCAGTGGTCGGTTTCATTGCAGACTTGCAAGGTGAGAATAGAACATTACCTGAGTTACTTGAGTTACATAAAAGATTGGATAATGGGGAGGTGATTAGTAGGTTTAGACGTGAAAATGGGATGATAATTTACAACAACCGTTATTATATTGGGCAAGAATCTAAGCTTAAGACATTGTTGTTACGAGAATTTCATGACACTCCTAGCGCTGGGCATGGGGGAATCAAGAAAACACTGGTTGGGGTGTCAACTTTATTTTTCTGGAAGGGAATGTGTAAGTGTGTAGAAGAGTTCATTAAACAATGCTTGGTGTGTCAGCAAACCAAGTATTCAACGGACGTTCCCGGTGGGTATCTACAACCTCTTCCGACACCCAATGCAGTATGGGAAGATGTGTCGATGGATTTCATTAGAGGATTACCGGCTCTCCGTGGTATCACTGTTATTCTGGTGGTGGTTGATCGATTAACGAAGTATGCTCATTTTGGATCCTTGCCTACTAGTTTTAATGCGCATAAGGTAGCTGAGGTATTTCTGGAAATTGTGGTTAAGCATCATGGGATACCAAAGACCATTGTATCTGATCGTGATTCCATTTTTTTAAGTACTTTTTGGAAGCAGTTATTTCAATTTAGTGGTACGAAGTTGAGTTTTAGTACCGCGTATCATCCACAGACGGATGGGAAAACGGAAGTAGTGAACCGTTGTTTAGAGCAGTATTTACGGGCCATGGTTAGCAGCAGTCCGCAACATTGGGTTCGTTATTTACCATGAGAAGAATATTCTTACAATTCTAGTTATCACAGTAGTCTTAAGATGTCACCTTTTCAAGCATTGTATGGAAGGTTACCCATGACAATAATTCCGTATCCGCCAGGGTCTTGCAAAGTGGCGGCAGTGGACGAATTGCTTGTGGAGCGTGATGGGTTGATGCGACAACTCAAGGATAACTTGTTAACAGCTAAACAACGAATGGAAGTCAAGGCTAATCGCAAGAGGCGGAACGTCGAGTTTAATGTCGGGGATATGGTACTGGTCAAGCTTCAACCATACCGGCAAATTACTCTTGCTAAGCGACTTTCAAATAAGCTAGCAAAGCGTTATTATGGTCCGTACAAGGTGGAAGCACGTGTGGGAAAAGTGGCTTACCGTTTGGCATTACCTAAGTCGAGTAAGATACACCGGTATTCCATGTGTCTATTCTTAAGTTTTTTACTGGAAATGGTAGCGACATGGTAACACAATTGCTGGAAGAATTCAAGGAAGGGCAGCCGATGGTACAACCTGTAGGGATTTGTGATTTTTGAATGGTGTTGCGGAATGGAAAGCTCGAGCGACAAGTGCTGGTTCAATGGACTGGTCGGTCTCCTGAAGAAGCAACATGAGAATGGGTGACTGATTTTCAAGTTGCATATCCTGCGCAGAACCTTGAGGACAAGGTAGTTTTTGAAGATGGAGGGAATGATACGCCCATAGCAGCCCAATTGGGCCGTGGCAAACGGACAAAGAGAGCACCAAAGTGGCAAGAATCTTTTATTGTAGGCTAGGATTTATCTCTATATTTATCTGATTATCTCATTTGTTTTAGAAATGTTGAGTCATTGTCATTTGTCTTGTGTTACAAGTTGTTATTCGGTTGTATATACTGAAGGGTTTTATCAATAAAGGATATCAATTGATCAAATAAACTTATGTTCTTTTTCTCTTTTCTTAAGGAGTCCGCACCCACTATAGTAGTGCTACTATCGATACAAGTAGGTTGTATCATCGACCCATCTCTCTATATGAGTTGAGTTGGGTTGTATTTCATCTTTAGTGTAGCAAATTCAGCACCACCATTTTATTTTATTTTATTTTTATTTTTTTTATTTTTTTTTTGTACACCACAAAATTTCTTGTATTACCAAATTTACAGTCGCCCTTTACCTCCATTTGAAAAATGTTCCAATATCATATTTAAGCTAACCTGTCAAAGTATATTTTGGCGATTTTTGTAATGAGCTTGCATAACTATGATAGTGGAAAAAATTTCTAAACTTAATAACAATATAATGAAGTACTTACGGTACTAAAATTCAAGTATCTAGTTACTGTATAGATTAAGATTCTCTAAAGTTATGGTCAAACATGGTTGATTATTTGTTAAAAGAAAAAGTTTTATTCATTACTTATTTGTGATTAGTAAACATGATGTATCATGTTTGTCCCAACTTGAGAGGATCTTAATCCTTAGTATATTGAAGAAATAAAATTACCTTCCGAACTCTCATCTTAAACATTGTGACGTATTTCTAATGAAAAGACAGTTTCACGTCAAGTCCCAGACAATGGCATGACATATTTGACATGTGTGATTCATACCCCCAGTGTTATATTCAGAATGTTACGTTGGTTGTTGGAATTAATTAAATCCTGTACACATGACCCATATTCACATGGATGTGTGTTGGTTGTGGTCCAGACTCCATATAGTACTATTGCACCACATTTTCATTAAAGAAAACCTCATATCTATTCTGAAAAAACCTTATGCCTTAGAAGTGAATAAATTACACTGCAAAAATTATTGCAGCACTCGAATTTTAAGGACTTCCACTGTTTGTATCTCTTAAACCGCAACTCTGCAAGCAACCACACACGTTACAAAACTAAACTTATTTAATTTCAAGTCTAGAGTATATTTCCGTTTCTATGTTTGGGAATGCATATAACCAAAATATGTAGTTTTCTTATTATCGTAGTTTTTCTAGCAAAGTAGTCTAAGTAGACATCTTTTTGGCTCGTAGTAGCTTTTTGTCAATTTCTCTTCTATTTGGGAATGCATATAACCAAAATAAGACGTGACATTACAAGCTTGTGTGGAGCATCAATTTCTAGCGAACTTATGTAACTCCTGAAAAGGATAATAGTTAAATTATATGCAAGCAACAAGCACATCAGTGTAAAATTAGTGTCGGTATATGTAAATCCGAAAAAGCAAGAAAGAATGTACTTGACGGTCAAAGTCTACATTACTAAGAGAGCAAAACTTGTGAGTGATATCGACATTTACCATACCCTCATTTCAAACCATCTAATGGCTATATTATATGCTGCAGATCATCATACCCTTGTCGTAACATGTACGCAAAACAATGTAAGCTATGTAGACCATAAAATGGTTTTGGTTGTAACAGATTATTTTTTGTATGTATCAGGAATAGTAATTTTATGCATTTTCCTTTCTCTATGAACTAGTTATAAACCTCGTATAAAACTAACGTGTGGTGTTTTACTAGTGATTATTAGATAATACTTTGAATGAGTCGTTACACTAGGTACAATATAATCTCACGTATTCATTTTAGTCTTGTGCATATATGAAATTTTTTGTTGTAATACATTTACCGGAAAAAACCTTTACCAAACAAAAATTATAGGTTTTGTCATTAATTTAATTTAATAAAAGGGCAAATTATTAAAAAAAAAAATATCATACATGCCATGGTTTTGTCTTTAGAGTAGCGATCTTTTTTTTTTTTTTTTTTTTAATTACTTTTGAGGGTAATTTTCTTTTCAATTCATCATCTTTATAGTATTATGTGACATTTTTGCCCTTCGGGAAAAAAATCTATTAGCTAAGAGAGGCAAAAATGTCCAGAAATTTCGCCAAATACCCTAAAGAGGATAAATATGAAAGAAAATTACCCTCAAAAGTAAAAAAAAAAAAAAAAAAAAAAAAAAAAAAAAAAAAAAAAAATTGTTCACTACCCTGAAGACGAAACCATAGCAAGTATAATATATATATATTTTTTAATAATTTGACCTTAATAAAAACAACAAGAATAAGAGGTGTTTTAGGTATCACCAATATGAAAAATCGTAGGAGAAAAATATGTGAGCAGAAACGACACAAAAAGGAATGTAGTAGTAATATTGATGCCTGGTCTTCATCATCTTTATCTCAGCCAGAGAACTCTAGATACAACTTGGGGTTGATCATCATCTTTTGTTGCTTTTATAAATAGGGTTTAGGTTATTAAATAGCAACGTACTTTCTTAAATATGCAGTTTTAGTACGTGAACTAAAAAGTGTTTCACATTATGTTACAAATTTTCATATTGTGTTCCAATATGCACACACAATACTTTTTTTACCCAAAGTAATTTTGTAAAATACTGCTACATTTTATGATTTGTATATTACACGAAACATTGCATGAACATAAATATGCGCATACCTTGCTATTATCATGTATCGTTAAAAGTTTTGACTGCCGATTTTAGTATATTTCATGATATAGCGTTAAGGTTTGAACGGATGCTGTTTGAGGGTAAATATAAGAGGTAAAGTGATTTAAAATATCAATAGGTACCTATAGAGCGCGGTGATGGTGGTGGCCGGTACAAATATATAATAATTACGATCATATTGAACTATTCTGTAAGACTCTGTAAATGCAATCATCATAGTGTGACAAAATCTGACTGTTTTCCTTTAGAAGAATACAAAATAATGAACAATCTCTGATTGAGTTTCGAGAAGTTGATTCAGCACAAATATAACTTGTCTTTTCACAATGGTGGATAGTTTATTGGTTAGAGTGATTTCTAAGCTTTTCCTAAGACAAAAAAAAAAAAAAAAAAAAATGATTGTGAACGTTGATGATAAGATATGTAAAAACTTAAAGTTCCCATTGTGATATACCGAGATGCATACTTTGGTCCCTTGCTCCGATCCCGAGATGCATATGATTGGCGCACATGATGCATGTTCGATCGCATCACTAATTAAAAGTGGTCACACCGGATTACAATATGTGCGCAATATAACCGGCTAAAATATGCAAGTTAATTTGTTAACGAGAAAATAGGATCAGCGTGTTTCGGCGAGCTTTTTTTTTTTTTTTTTTTGCTAAAGGGTTTTCCGATAAAATATATTACTCTAAAAAAATAGTTAAGTACAATGGTTAAGGGTGAGTCTCACAACTCAGCCCAATAAGGCTAAACAAACTAAAATCTAATCTAGCATAAGAATGACACACCGTACTTATTCATAACAAAAAAGAAACCTATCTAATTTGACCATATAGATGAATGTCATATGCATTAGCATACTCTCATTGTGCGCTGTCTGATTATGTACAATCTGGTCCATTTTATTATGAGCAAAAAATCATGTAACCATGCATGTGGGTGATGAATGTGCCTTTATATTGTATACTTCCTTATATACGATATTAGCGGGTTATCTATCAAACAAGATTACGAAAATCATACATTTAAATGCAATGTGATACAAAAATTTATTGATTAAATGCAAGATTACGAATTAGTTCGCTAGGGTTTTCTCGGTTTGTTTGAAGCTTAGACGTGATACTTCTTGTTTTTTGTTGAGTAAGTTTTTGGGCGTTGCATGGTTCCATAAAGAAGAGTGGGTTTTTGGGTTCGAAAAAGAATTTATAAAAGAGACACCAAGCTATGTAACACTAGCGAAAATCGCCCTGAACTTTTTGGTATTACGATTTTATTATATAACAAATTTTATTTATCAAATATCTAACAGATATCTAACAATTTGTTTAATTAAAAATATACTTCTGCGAAGGTCTCTGGATAATGAACAAAATGAGTCCGATATTGATATACTTTTGATATACGTACGATTTTATAAAAAATTGTTGACGGTTAGCATATATTTTTATTTTTATTTTTTAAAAAATATTCAAAATGAACCCTTAATTTACCAAATACCATTAAAAACTATCTTAAAATTTGTTTAAACTACAAGGGCCAAAATTGTACAATTTTATGTAATTTTGAATTATAAATATGTAACAAATATGTAACGATTTCTTTAATAAGAGATATAACTACAAGCGAAACGAGCCCAAAATTCATATATTTTTGACATACGTACGAATTTATAAAAAAAATCGAAGTTTAGTATATATATATTTTTAAAAAGAATATCTAGAACAAACTACCAAGCCATGCATAAGTCATATAAAAATAAAATTTTGTCAAATAAAAACGCATATATGATAAACAAAAACACCCCGCCGCCGAAAATGAAACTTTTAGTTATATGACTAATGATGGTCCTAACAGTGGTGATGGAGCTGGTAAGAAGAGCTTATATGAGAGATGGAAAGAGATTACCCATTATCAAAGCCCTATGATGATGAAGATCTTGATGATTGTGGTTTGACTAGTGGCAATCAGTCCATATGATCATTAGCCCATGCACTAATACAATATAAGGAATTAAGCCAGCTCAAGAAACGTTTCATATATCATATTAAGGACCTGAGAGCTGAAACGCACAAACAGTCATGACGGTTTTGGTTCTGCTTGCAAATCTGAGCCAAATTGGCTAAACCACGTTCACTTTTGGCCTTGTGGTCTTTTTAATTGCTTATTCGTTTATTTTTAATGTTTGTTGTGTTTTGCGAGAATCCTTTTTTATTATGTTTTTGGTAAATAACGGCCGACTAATCCACATAACTTGAGCCCACTAGCCACCCTGTTCTTTTTGGGAGAGATTGGTGTGGCTACCTTAAGGTTGCTTGCATTACACGTGGTTTCAACTTGAGACCTCTCACATTTTATTGATTGATAGTTGCAACTTCTTGCAAACTCGTCCCTGTTTTACATCAATTGAAGCTTTAGTGATACCTTGCACATGGCTTAGTCGCAATCTAGAAGAACTCTATAATAAGTTAAAATAGTGACAGACAAGGTGACTACAGAGTATGTAGACTGGAGCCACTAATTTTTATTTGATTGAGACATATATATAACATGTAGTGTGATGTTAGTTCATTGATAAGGTTTGTCATAATGACAGTACCTATGTTTCTATTGAAAATATACAAAATGTCGAACAAAGAAATTCGTCAACAAATTAAACTCCACTTCAACAAACTGAGTTCAGTTTTTTTTTTTTTTTTTTTTTTTTTTTTTTTTTTTTTTTTTTAAAGAAAAAAGTTATACTAATTCTGCTAGAATAAAATTGTATATGATGATGAGTGATGAACTATAACCTCCTTAAGACTAGAATTACTCACCTTAAATGTCGACTGTTAGTGATTCAATGGGAACAATTTTTTTTCCTTATATGGGTATCAAACTTTCATTTTTTGGTCTTTTTTATATACTTTGTGACGTTTTTTCCACTCAAATTATTAAAAATTCAGAGGCAAAAATGTCACAAAGTACATCAAAAAGACCAAAAAATAAAAATTCAGTACCCATATAAGGAAAAAATTTATTCAGTACACGAAAGTAACATTTGTGGCAAGTATAGTACATTAATAGGTATTTTTCCCAATAAAAATCTCAATTTTATCAAGTGTAGACGAATGATAACATCTATCCTAAAACACAGTGGCTAAGCTAAGCTAACGAAAAACCTCCAAGGAAATACACTCTTATTGAAGAGATCAAGGTTTTATCCCACTCTTGGATTCTTCATCGAAACAAGCGTTTTAAACCAAATTGGAATGATTGGGTCATAAACCCTATAACTCTTGTTTGATCTCTTTGTAACTTTTTATGTAGCTCCTTGCTAGTACTGTTTAATAAAATTGCCTTTCAAAAAAAAGCTAAGCTAACGAAGGCCGTGTGCACAATTTTAAAAGATAATGAAACATGACGCTAATAGATATATCAAACCAACTATTGATATAAAAAACGTAATATTCTAACGATCTAGCTTCCCCCCTTTTTTTTAAATCATTGTCGCTTGCACTTGAAGTAGAATTTAACCGATATCTAGAACATAAAAATATATATCTTAAACATTTTTTTGGTGCAAGTGACTTTGGGGCCCTGGTATATATATAACAAATTATAGGTTTGGAGGTCCCTAAAACTTTGAGGCCCTAAGCAAATGCGCCTTGTACACCCTCGTATATAGCTCTGCTAAAACAAATGGGTGTAATAAAAAAATGTAGTACGAGTCTCTCTTAGTTTTGAAATTCTTTCATATTTCTAAACCTAATATTTAGTCTTTACTGCTTATTTCCAGTTACTATAAAATAAATGTAGTATCAGTGTGCACCCCAAAATAGATGAAAAAACTTTCCATTTTGGGAAGCCCATAATAATGAAGCATCTTTTTTGTGGCAAAGTTTGAATTAGGGATTACCACTTTGCCTATTAGAGACCATCAAAAGATATGATAGCTATTATTGATTTTAAACCACGAAATTTGCAACTATTGAGTAAGACATATATACTATTTTCCTTACGTCGACAGTGGGGCTGCTATTTTCTCAAATAATGTATAGCGACAAAGTAACCAAACTATTTATGCATGGTATATTTTGGAATTCAAAGATTTCTAGCATATAGCTTGTATGCATTATGCAATTATCACTTCAATATAGAAGAGCCTTTTAGCTCATATTCTAAATTTAGATAAATATTATCTTCAATCTATGCTGGCTCTATATATAAGATTCACAATTCAGTGGATGTTTATACCACTTAAATTTCAGCTTCCATCGAATGACCAAATGACGATGGTGAAAAAAGCATCTGCTTATTCTACATGCAAGGAAAAAGAAGTAGATATTGAAAAGGGGAAGTTAGAGACACGTAGATTTAATAATGAAGCCCTTAGAAATTTGAAGAATGAGGATGAGCGTAAGGTGAGTTAAAATCTATGAATATGCTTCTTTTTGTCCAAATGTGTCTTTCTTTTATAGGTTTTTTTCTTTTCATTTATTTTCTTTTTCTTTTTTGGATATTTTAATTTCAATATTCCAATTTGGCCTATTAACCACTTGGCAGAAGCATATGAGCTTTGAAATGGGAGGCAAATGCATGAAGTTGTTGATGAATCACAGCCTAATCTTACCCAAGTTCTCTCCTCGAGGTGCACATTCTAAGCTATATATGTATATCTATATGTGATTATGTACGCCTGTGTATGTGCAAGCTAGCGTGCAGGCCTCTGTGTGTGTGTTATGTATGTGTATGACTGATATGGATGATGCACTTGTCATCAAACAGATAATTCTACAATTAAGAAAGTTCTTGAGCCTCCAAGAATGAGGAAACACAAGCAATACACTTCATTTGGTCCAAGAAACGTTGCTCTTCTCTCCTCACTAGTGTAAGTTTACAACGATATTGGCAAATTTCCGCATTTTAGCTGCTATGTTTTATTGATATATTAATAATTTTTTTAACTATAAAACCTCCCTTAATTTTTTTGTTAATGGGGTAATTATCTGAAATGCATCAAACTTGCCATTTAGCTCTTTGTTGTGTAATGAACTATTTCTTGTCCTACTTACTGTACAAGCTGTTAATAAATCATGTTGTGTGTATATATAGTTATTAACGAACTATTTCTTTTCCTTCTTTTCTTACTTACTGTAAAAGTGTCAAGTTGGATACATTTTGAGATGATTATCCTGTTCGTTATTAATGGGAATGTTTAGAATGTGATTAATTATCAATGATTGTTTCCTTTGCTTCCTTATTCTGCCATTGTGTGTTCATGTTTCTCTTCAAATTCTTCAGGTCGTGTTTGGGAACAACTATACTAATATATTTGACACTCAAAGTTAAACAAATAGGTGATGCCTCAATCTAGCCCTTCTTCACTTCTTCATAAACTTATTTTGCATTTATCCACTCACTGCGGTTGCTTAATTCGTTATGGATGATAGAATGCATTTAACATGTAATTGTAAAGAATGGATTTATTGGCCGGGACGGATCGGAAATTTGGAAGAAGACCCAAGATGGATCTCAAAGAGATAAATACACGGAGCATGCTAGCTTTGGAGCCGAATATCTTGCTTATGACCCCGCCGAGTGGGGATTTATAGGGTTTTATATATGCTTGTAATACTTCTATTTATTTGCCTAATAACGGATTAATGACCCATCCATGGAAGGAGGGCGATTATATATCCCACTTCGGCTAAGGTATATATATACTTGTATGATTGCGCACTTGAGTAGCATTATGAATCCAAACTATCTTCTTTATAAATAACCTAGAGTCGAAGAAATGAATATATAATAGCAAGTCCCTTGACGTACATACTTGAAATTGTTCACTTGAGTAGCATAATAATGCATCAAAACACGTGGTTGGTCTAAAAACAAAACATTGTTTTGGTTGGACGATTAATTTTTTTTCTCCAAGTTAAAGGTATTACTCAAGAAAATTCGAAACTCCAGTTACAGTATAGCTTTCACTTCTAAGCGACTTTTTGTAAGAGTATCAAATAACACGATAAAAATGACAACAGTAACAACAGTAGTGAATCTGGTTGATTTTAATGATGTGACATATGGCTCAAGTTCTAGTCCCTCTTAACAAATGTACATTCTTATCTCATGGCTTGCTCTATACTTGTGTTTTAAAACCATGATAAATATTTTACATTTTTTAACTGTTTGTTATCTAGTTCTGGAAGTAATTCCTTTTTAAAATTATTATTGAAAATTAATTGGGATATTAAACTCGGTTAATTGCTTTTTTATGTATCTTACTTGCTCGTTTTCTAACTTTGTGTGGCGTATTAATTTTTTTTTTCTTTTTGGTATATTAGACTTTTGAATTTTGTCATCTTGAGGTATCACAGGCCAATTGTGTATATTCTTTTTACCATTTTACCCTTATCTCGATCAATTTGAGTGTGTAAATGGTAAAGGTATAATGGTCAAGTAGTACACATAATTGATCAATGAAACACCAAGATAACTAAATTCAAAATTATGATATACCAAAAAGAAAAAAAATTAATACACTACACAAAGTTAGAAAAAACATAATGAGTAACTTTTTCTCCCGTGTTTGGCAATATTGGCGAAATAGCAATTCCCTATAAAGCTAAATCGTGTCTTCAAGTCTTCTCGTTTTCTCACACATGCATTAACGATTCAATTATAGTTTATTTATTATTGTTCTCATTCTTGTGAGTTGTGCTACGAACACGTTTTTTTGCATTATTAAGGTTTTTCTTTTATTATCGCTAGGGTTAATTGGCACATAATTCATATTCAATCATTCGCATTTATTACTTATCATTAATTGTTTTGTTCATTAATTGTGTTGTTCACTTCAAAAAACCTTCCTGGGTTTACTTAGTCATCGAAGCTAGGGGTTATTTAGATCTTCTTGGTTACTGTTGTTGGTTCGCATGTAGTTTAGGATGAAGTAGGGTTTTCTGAGTTAGGGAGGGAGATGTGTTAAATATAAAAAGGGTACGTCTACGATGGATACTGGTGTAAACAAGAGTGTAATGAAGGTGTTACTACAGATGGAAAAAGTTCTAATGTTAATAATGATGATGTTATTAGTGTAGAGGATACGAGTTCTCTTGATGCTAAGATCCGTGATATGGAACGTAAAATACTTGAAGGCAAACTAGTGTTAGTGGGTGATGATGGGGTTCCGTTAAAACTTCTGAATGCTAATCAACCGACTACTATGGAACCTTTTCCTTGCTTGTCGGATACGTTTAGAACTCCTAATTCATCCACAATAGAAGCAGTTGTTGGTATTAACAAGACTATATCAATTAAAAGGCAGGAAGATTATGTTAATGGTGATAAATTGAATATTGATCGTCTAAATGGTGAACAAAGTAAGAAAGTTGCTAACTTTTAGACCTTAATTGCCCCGGCTGGTAATGGGCTGATATTGCAGTTTCAACTGAATGTGTCCTATAGGTAATTAAATGACTGTCTTGATTACTTTGGTTATGGGTTCTTTCTAGGTAAAAGGGTTGCTTTTGTTGTGGTTGAGTACTATGTTGTAACAACCGTGATTTTAGCAGGTCAGTTTAACTGATAGTCTTGACTCGGTTGACGTTTGTTTGGTGTGTCTTAGGTGATTGAAGTGATATATGTGTGATATATGTATGATATGAGTATGTGTTGACACTAAATCCCTTTGCTTGGTTTTATCGTTGTGAGTAGAGTAATATTGATTTTGGGTAAGTTCATTTTGATTGCCTTAGCGGCGTGAAAGTGACTTGTGTACTTTTGGTGTTTTGTGGTTTAGCGTAACAAGTCTTCGTTCAAGTATTTGAGCGTTAGTAAGTTACGTTTAGGTTATTTTTATGGATTATATTTATAGAGAGTGTGAAATTCTGTTTTTGGAAACTTTGTTTTGAAGATGATAATTTTTCGAGTCATCGTAAAAATGAAGGTTTATCGCGTAAGACGTTAGGTTTCATTATGGGTTCTTATAAAATATCAAGAGTACAAGGTTTTAAGTGTAATATTTAGTTAAATAAAAAATAAAAATATATGTGTGTGTATATATGAAATCGACCTAGGGGGGTTTTCAAAGGAAAAAGAAAACAAAATTTTATTCCAAATAAAATTCCTAGCAATAAGGAATCCAGGTCCAACCCAAACAAGCCCAACACCCCATCCATATAACCCCAAAAACAACCCATATCCCTTTATTTTATTATTCAGTCGACCAAAGCAGAGAAAAAAAAAACAGAAAGTTAGGGTTTCAATTTTGTGAAGAAAATAAGTCTAAGGTATGCCTAGAAATCCGTTAATTGTTTAATTATTGATTTGATTCATGCAATACAAGTTATGATAGATCTAGGGTTTATGAATTTTATGTAAATTATTAATATGAAACATGTTGGGATCATTCGTTAGTAATCTTAAGATGTTTGGTGAAGGGATTAGGGCTTAAAACATGTTAGTTAATGAGTTAGGGTTTTAATAGATTTGTAAGGCTGTAAAGATACGAAGATATTTAATAGATGGAAATGAGTTATATCATGAATCTTGAGTCTAAATTGTAGTACAGTGAAAGAGCTTTCCAAAAAGTCCAGCCACGATCGATTTCGAGGTCCGGAAGGTAGTCTAATGATTTTTTCGAGAAAGGGTGTCAAAGCTGTTAAACCGGGACAGATTTAGGGTAAAAGTATTGAGGTAAAAATTGGGTTAGAAAGTGGAATTAGGGTTATCCCTTCTGATAGAGTTGAGTTATATATTCCCTTTGACTTCCACGCAAAGGAGGGACGTTAAAAAGTTGTACAAATATGGTTCTTATGTCAAAACATTTTGGTGTGCTTTCAGATCCGAATTTGGATAGTTTTCAAGTTTGATTTTATTAAGAGTACTTGTGTATGTTTTTATACATGGCCTTCTGGGAATAGCTTCTATGCTTATAATAGACCATGGTGAATTTTTGGTGTGAGTTGTGGATCTATTTTTCTCTTGATTTTATGTAGGTAAAAGTACCTCAAAATTCTGCGTTTTCTGAAAAAGTTTATGCAAGGGATTTAGTGAGTGTAAGTGATTGGTAGTGTTTGGTATGGAGTCTAGGTGAACCATAGTGGGTTATATGACCTTTAGACATCCATCATATGTGTGTTACATGGAATATAGCTTTTAGCTTGGTCACGTGTAATGTGGGTTTATTTTTTTGTATAGATTTGTGATTATTTATTTGGAAGATGCAAGGACTGAGGTGAGTTCATAGTCCCATTTTTACTTTGTTTTAAACTTGGGATGAGAATGATGCTTGTGTTGAAATACTTAAGTTACTGTGATTATGTGGTCTTATAAATGCATAGACTTGTGAGTGTTATTATATGTGTATGCATGCTATGATATTATTGTGTGGTTATTCTGTGTGGTTCAATTGGAGGGTAGCTATGCTTCCATTGTTCATTTGAGCAATCTAATTGGAGGGTAGTAGCCCTACCCATATATTATTATGTGTGGTCTGATCAGAGGGTTCGATTACCTATTATTGTTATTGTGGATTGTGGGCGTGTTCTGTCCCTGTTGTTGCCTTATGATGTGTTGTTGGTTGATTGATGGAGATTGCATGCTAGATTGTATAATAACTATACTTAATGTCCTGCTATGTTTTATAATCACAGCGAACTGGTTGCCTTGTGTGATATATTGTGTGTCTTAAACCTATGAATCTCACCAACATTATGTTGACGTTTTTAAGCATCATTTTCAGGTGAACATTCTAAGGCTAAGGTTGAGAGAAGCGACTAGACGAGACTTAGTCGCATTTGAGAACAATTTATCTTTATGTTTGGATTTGAATATGTTTGATTTTGATTGGAATACTTTAATGTCATTCAATTAGTACTTTACGTTCTATTGAAGATACATTTTTGAGATATTGTTTTTGATTATTTTATTTGGGGTATTGTTACGACACTTTGTGTCTGTACATTGCTCTATTTGTTTGCATGTAGTAATTCTCTATATAGACACCATGTGTTGTGATAATATCCATGAAGTTACACTAGCGTTTCCGCCTTGGCGAGGTGTGACATATGTCAAGAACGCATGGAGCATATTTGGTCTGACTCGTACAAATTTAATTCTAACACTGGAGTGGAATCAATGCTGGAGAATGCACCATGATATACGTAATGTGCCATTGAATCTTTGCAAGTGGTCTCCTGTGGCGAACATGTCTAAGAAAGACTTGAAGAGTATAACTCTTTGGTTTAAACTCCATGATGTTCCTATTACGGCATTCACGGCAGATGGATTGAGTGCTATTGCTACTGTCACACCCTCGCCGAAGGCGGAAACACGAGGTGTAACGAAATCGATATACATCACCAAAGAGAAATAAGACAATACCATAATTTACATTAAGGAAAAATATAACATTACAACGTTGTTATTGCCGACTTTGGCAAATAAAAGACATAAGTTTGATTCCCAAAAGATGGTATTTTAATACATAATGAAAAGAAGTGACATGTGAAAACTTCATTATGCAAGACCTTGCTGACAAGCTTACTGACGATCACCTGAAATGCATGAGAGAAAACGGTCAACTATAAAAATAGTTGGTGAGTATAAACGTTTTATATAATAAGAAAACCATTTGAAAAAGTTCACAAGCCAAAGGCGTTGTCAAGTATTATGTCTTGTAGTCAAGTACCCGCGGTCATAATAAGTCACAATTTAAGCACCACATATATAATAATGTATGCCATGCATAGCCCCTAATTAAATAATATGCGTCCCGTAACATAGTGGACGAGAGGTTGGCCGACCTCTAATAGCGCTATCCATACTACTAATAGGTGTCGAACAATGCGAATGTACGAACAGTACATCATACAACTATTATATACGATTAAGAACGCTCCAAACATGGGAGACTTAGCACGCTCCACCAATAAGGCGAGACTTTAGGTCAAGAACGCTCCACCAAAAATGGCGAGACTTAAGGTCAAAGCACATATGATTCATTAAGTTCAAAAGTTCAAGTTGAGTTCAAGAGTTCTAAACAAGTTATAAGGTCAAGACAAGTCAAAAGAGTTCATAATAATCAAAGGGTTCAAAACAATGTTCAAAGTGTTCAAGTAATAATTCATGCATCCACCCCAAAGCGATTAAAATAATTAGAAAAAGGGGTTCGTGAATAGTCACCTGATATAAGCGATATGATAACAAAGGGTACGAACTGAAGTAAGACGCGCACTCTAACCGCAACCTAAATGAATGATATGATCTGCTTTAGATCATGAAATGATGAAAGGAATGTACATGCACATGTTTCCCTATACCACTCTTAACTTGGAAATACTAGTTATTGTCAAAATAAAATATTTTCCATACTTAGGAAAAATAAGTCCAACTAGAATTATAAAAACTTGTCGTAATATATCGTATATAAAATGTTAGTGTTATATTCCCCGTCTTGAAAACTTTAAAATAATGTCTAGTAGTCGCGTAATAAACTTTGAGTCGTACGTATTTTGTTTATTAAAAATAACTCCTTGAATAAGAAATCTAGAAAATATATTATTTAGTACGTAGTTATATATTATTTTCTAGTAGTGACTATATATATATATATATATATATATATATATATATATATATATATATATATATATATATATATATATATATATATATATATATATATATATATATAGTTTTGACGATGTTAAAACGGGTATACCTTGGTCGTTTTAAGTTCATTTTCCTCGTTCTTTATATCCACGGGTTCGTTTTAGTATATACTAATATATTTTCGATAGCTCGGCTCCACTAGGTTACGTTTAACGCCTCTATTTGCCAGTCGAAAACTGTCAAACAGCATGCAGTTTTTCAGAAAATTAGTTTTTGTCATTAATTTACAAAAATCATATCTCCTTCGTTATAAGCTCGTTTTAATCCGTTCTTTCGCCTAAAGTTTCGTTTTTGAAAGTATTTTCTAAATCTTTGGTCAAAAATTAACCATCAACCACTGATTTTCCCACGAAATAAAAATAGGGACAGTAGGTCAATATGTAGTTTCAAAAACCATTTTCAAGTCTCTAAACTAGTTCTAACTTCAATCAAACCACTTTCAATCACCACAAAACTAGTCTAATCCTACCATACACCTTCTTAGGGTGTCATGGGTTCCTAAACATCATAAACCAAGTAGATCTAACAAGGATCTAACCATATACACTTTCTAGGGTTCAAAAGTTAAAAGTTTATAAAATAAAGTGGTATAAATAGCATATGCATGTAGATCTAGTATATATATCATATGAACATTATAAGAACTTGGTAAAATTATAAAAATGAGTTTGACATACTTACTTGAAAGATTAGAGAGTTTTTGATGAGAAATACTTAATTAATCTATAGGTTTTTATTTCAAAACCTTAAAATAGATTACTAAATGAACTAACTAACACTTGATCTTTAAAAATTTGATGTTTCTTCTTCTTGTTTTAGTTTGGCCGAACCACCAAGGAGCAAGAGAGAAAGAATGAGTGAAGTTGGCTAGTGAAAATGGAGTGTATGTGTTTTATAAATTAGATATTAGTTACTCCAATGGCAATATTGTAATTTAAAGATCAAGTTGAAGTATTATTTGATCTAGGGGGGAACACTCGGCTGAAAAATAGGGAAAGGTGGGGAGTTGGTGGATTTTGTGTAAGATTTTATTGTAAATATGTAGATTTTGGTGGATTTTGTTTATGATATAAATAATTTTGGGTATTGAGTTAGCTAGAAATAAATATTAACGAAGTTAGCCGGGACATAATAAAGTCATAAAAATTGTAAAAATATGTTGGGTATAAATATTGAGTGTTTAGATAATTGTTGTTTAATTTCTACGAAAACCGTCGTAATTTTTGTAAACTTACGTTAATAATTAAAATAAATCTCCAAAATACCGGGTAAATGAATTTTATAACTTTTAAGATATTATAAGGGATATAAAAATATGTCGGGACCATGGTGGGAATATTTAGATATATTCGTCGTATATATATTAGTCGGGCGTTAACGTTTATTTAGAAATCGTTATACGTAAAACGTTAAATATACTAAATATATATATTTGAAAATCCTAAGAGTGGTATAACATGTAAATGACCTAATGATGATATGCCGACTATTTCTAGTCCGTATGAGAGGTCCTTACTGATAATGCACGTGAATAGTGGAATTTCCAAAGTTTGGGAGTAAACGTAGACGTGGAAAATATCGGGTTGTTACATTCTACCAACCTTAAAAGGAATCTCGTCCTCGAGATTCAATTCGTCCATTCTATAGGTGTATGTGATCGCGGTTAAATTTGATGAAGCAACTAAGGTCAAAAACGCTAGGTCTCGGATTAGTCGGTGTTGTGTATAAGTTCTATACTAAGACTTAAGTGCTACGAAAATGATATAGTTGTTCAAGAGAATGTACCCGTTATGCTATCGTGGACATGTTGGGTGATAGGATTTCCTAGGAAGTAAGCTCTGCCACGCGCGGGTGGAATCTCAACGGCCTCATCTTGTGGCCCTTCAATTGCTGCTACTAATTTTGGACGATTGCCTCCTTGGTTAAGATTCCTTTTCAACTTAGGACAGGTGTTCCTGAGATGATCCAAGCTTCCACACTCGTAACATGCTGGCCTTGGTCCTTGGTTCACAGTCCTGTTTGAGCAGTTTCGCATGAAGTGGCCCGACTGTCCGCATTTGGTGCATCTTGGGCAGTCTCCTGAGTGGTGGTAGTTACATCGAGTGCACATAGGATGTGGACCGGCATATCTTCTGGGCCCTTGAGTTGTTGCTCCGTAGTTTCCCATTACTCGTTATCTCTTGTCCTGTTGGTCTTGATCACGGCTTCTTTGCTGATCTTCCTGTCTCTTTCGTCCTTCATTATTTCCCTTTGTTAGTTCACCAGACCTGATTACATCATTTGTCAAGCGGTATGCCATGCCCACAGCGGCTTGTAGAGTGGTTGGGTTCGATGAGGTGACATCCCTCCTGATTTCAGGAATCAATCCCCAAATATATCGATCGATCAGCTTTTCCTTAGTGGAGACCATATGAGGAACCATCTTAGTTAGCTCATGGAAACGGGCCGTGTACTTGTCAACTTCTACTCCTACCATCAAGTGGTTCCAAAATTCCACTTCCAGCTTCTCCACTTCACCTTTTCTGCAGTACTCGTCAGTTAGTAGTTTCTTAAATGCTTCCCAAGATAATCCATTTGCAGCCTCTCTTCCTCGAGTCTGTAGCTGGTTGTTCCACCAAGTCAATGCTCGACCTTGAAGTAGACCCGCAGAGAATTCAACCTTATCCCCTTCAGCACATTTCGTGATGCTGAGTTTTGACTCAACATTCTCAAACCATGATAGCAGTCCAATGGCACCCTCAGTGCCATAAAATTCCATTGGCTTGCATGTCATGAAAGTCTTATAGTTGCATCCCTGACCGTTGTTCGAAGGACCCGCACCATTATTGGATCGTTTGGCATCAATGTGTGCAACAATCTGAGTGAGAAGGTCAGCTAATCCAGCAGCACTGTCATTCGGGTTTTCATTGTTGTTATGTCCAGAAGCATCGTCATTCGGGTTTTCATTGTTGTTACGTCCTGAGCGAGTGTTCATTGCGGCCATGGCTCTGCGATAGACCAAAAATAGTTGGTTGAGTGAGCGATACATGAATGATGACGGATGATGTACGGTATAATGATAGTCGTGACATAGAGATCGCAGAATGATGGGAACAAAGCCATGCCTAATCTAACGGGGCGTAAGGTAGCAAAGAGAAAGAATATACATGAATGCACATGTAAGGTACGGTAACACAAGCTGAAACATATAAACAAGTTATGCATACCCACCCGACCAATGCAACTTCAGGTGAACAGACTCTCTAGACTCGACCAAACATGATCTTTGACCACTACTCCCTTCATCACATGATTCTTCCTGAATTATACATAGGTGATCAGGCTATGCATACTTGAGGATTAATAATGCAATGCTAGGACTAGTCGACTCGTATCATTTTTTTTTTTTTTTTTTTTTTTTTTTTTTTTTTTTTAGAAAAATGTTACTTTGGTTATAGTTGCGATTTTTATTTTAGAAAAATCGGCATTCTCTATAACCTCTGGCTCTGATGCCAATCTGTCACACCCTCGCCGAAGGCGGAAACACGAGGTGTAACGAAATCGATATACATCACCAAAGAGAAATAAGACAATACCATAATTTACATTAAGGAAAAATATAACATTACAACGTTGTTATTGCCGACTTTGGCAAATAAAAGACATAAGTTTGATTCCCAAAAGATGGTATTTTAATACATAATGAAAAGAAGTGACATGTGAAAACTTCATTATGCAAGACCTTGCTGACAAGCTTACTGACGATCACCTGAAATGCATGAGAGAAAACGATCAACTATAAAAATAGTTGGTGAGTATAAACGTTTTATATAATAAGAAAACCATTTGAAAAAGTTCACAAGCCAAAGGCGTTGTCAAGTATTATGTCTTGTAGTCAAGTACCCGCGGTCATAATAAGTCACAATATAAGCACCACATATATAATAATGTATGCCATGCATAGCCCCTAATTAAATAATATGCGTCCCGTAACATAGTGGACGAGAGGTTGGCCGACCTCTAATAGCGCTATCCATACTACTAATAGGTGTCGAACAATGCGAATGTACGAACAGTACATCATACAACTATTATATACGATTAAGAACGCTCCAAACATGGGAGACTTAGCACGCTCCACCAATAAAGCGAGACTTTAGGTCAAGAACGCTCCACCAAAAATGGCGAGACTTAAGGTCAAAGCACATATGATTCATTAAGTTCAAAAGTTCAAGTTGAGTTCAAGAGTTCTAAACAAGTTATAAGGTCAAGACAAGTCAAAAGAGTTCATAATAATCAAAGGGTTCAAAACAATGTTCAAAGTGTTCAAGTAATAATTCATGCATCCACCCCAAAGCGATTAAAATAATTAGAAAAAGGGGTTCATGAATAGTCACCTGATATAAGCGATATGATAACAAAGGGTACGAACTGAAGTAAGACGCGCACTCTAACCGCAACCTAAATGAATGATATGATCTGCTTTAGATCATGAAATGATGAAAGGAATGTACATGCACATGTTTCCCTATACCACTCTTAACTTGGAAATACAAGTTATTGTCAAAATAAAATATTTTCCATACTTAGGAAAAATAAGTCCAACTGGAATTATAAAAACTTGTCGTAATATATCGTATATAAAATGTTAGTGTTATATTCCCCGTCTTGAAAACCTTAAAATAATGTCTAGTAGTCGCGTAATAAACTTTGAGTCGTACGTATTTTGTTTATTAAAAATAACTCCTTGAATAAGAAATCTAGAAAATATATTATTTAGTACGTAGTTATATATTATTTTCTAGTAGTGACTATATATATATATATATATATAGTTTTGACGATGTTAAAACGGGTATAACTTGGTCGTTTTAAGTTCATTTTCCTCGTTCTTTATATCCACGGGTTCGTTTTAGTATATACTAATATATTTTCGATAGCTCGGCTCCACTAGGTTACGTTTAACGCCTCTATTTGCCAGTCGAAAACTGTCAAACAGCATGCAGTTTTTCAGAAAATTAGTTTTCGTCGTTAATTTACAAAAATCATATCTCCTTCGTTATAAGCTCGTTTTAATCCGTTCTTTCGCCTAAAGTTTCGTTTTTGAAAGTATTTTCTAAATCTTTGGTCAAAAATTAACCATCAACCACTGATTTTCCCACGAAATAAAAATAGGGACAGTAGGTCAATATGTAGTTTCAAAAACCATTTTCAAGTCTCTAAACTAGTTCTAACTTCAATCAAACCACTTTCAATCACCACAAAACTAGTCTAATCCTACCATACACCTTCTTAGGGTGTCATGGGTTCCTAAACATCATAAACCAAGTAGATCTAACAAGGATCTAACCATATACACTTTCTAGGGTTCAAAAGTTAAAAGTTTATAAAATAAAGTGGTATAAATAGCATATGCATGTAGATCTAGTATATATATCATATGAACATTATAAGAACTTGGTAAAATTATAAAAATGAGTTTGACATACTTACTTGAAAGATTAGAGAGTTTTTGATGAGAAATACTTAATTAATCTATAGGTTTTTATTTCAAAACCTTAAAATAGATTACTAAATGAACTAACTAACACTTGATCTTTAAAAATTTGATGTTTCTTCTTCTTGTTTTAGTTTGGCCGAACCACCAAGGAGCAAGAGAGAAAGAATGAGTGAAGTTGGCTAGTGAAAATGGAGTGTATGTGTTTTATAAATTAGATATTAGTTACTCCAATGGCAATATTGTAATTTAAAGATCAAGTTGAAGTATTATTTGGTCTAGGGGGGAACACTCGGCTGAAAAATAGGGAAAGGTGGGGAGTTGGTGGATTTTGTGTAAGATTTTATTGTAAATATGTAGATTTTGGTGGATTTTGTTTATGATATAAATAATTTTGGGTATTGAGTTAGCTAGAAATAAATATTAACGAAGTTAGCCGGGACATAATAAAGTCATAAAAATTGTAAAAATATGTTGGGTATAAATATTGAGTGTTTAGATAATTGTTGTTTAATTTCTACGAAAACCGTCGTAATTTTTGTAAACTTACGTTAATAATTAAAATAAATCTCCAAAATACCGGGTAAATGAATTTTATAACTTTTAAGATATTATAAGGGATATAAAAATATGTCGGGACCATGGTGGGAATATTTAGATATATTCGTCGTATATATATTAGTCGGGCGTTAACGTTTATTTAGAAATCGTTATACGTAAAACGTTAAATATACTAAATATATATATTTGAAAATCCTAAGAGTGGTATAACATGTAAATGACCTAATGATGATATGCCGACTATTTCTAGTCCGTATGAGAGGTCCTTACTGATAATGCACGTGAATAGTGGAATTTCCAAAGTTTGGGAGTAAACGTAGACGTGGAAAATATCGGGTTGTTACAGCTACAAAACTTGGTAACCCATTGATGTTAGCCTCAATGTGTATGAAATCATAGGGTAGGTCTAGTTTCGCGAGAGCGATGATTGATCTTCATTCTGATGTTGAGTTAAAAGATACTCTTATTGTGGTAGTACCTAATATTGATGGTAAAGGATATATCATGCATTCTATTCGTGTTAAGTACGAGTACGAACCGATTAGTTGTTCATCCTGTAAGGTTTTTGGGCATTCGTTGGATCAATGTCCTTAGAAAATTATATCCGATGTGAATATGAAAATGCAAAGACATTCTGATAGAGGTCTTCTTGCTGGTCCAAAATCTTTGTTAATCTACAGACCTAAGAAGATGGATAATAAACAGCCTAAATTGAGTGTTCGAATTATAATATGGTTGAGTATTAAATATGTTTCGAAACCTATGGGTGATGTGGCTAGTTTAAGTAGTACAAAAATTGTGACTTCAAATCCTTTTGATGTCTTAATATGATGAAAAAGGATGATGAGATTATTCCAAGAGATTCAGTAAACGCGAAAGGTGAGGATGAGAATGTAGGTAATAGGAAGTTGTTAGCTTTGTTAATAAGGACAACGGGGATAACGATAGCAAGAATGAAGTGAAAGATGATTCTAATGATACCGTGAGATTTATGGCATCGGCATCTAAGGCTACGAAATCTTCAATAAACAGAGGGGAACCGGGACGAAAAGCTTATACGAGCGTTGGAAAGATGACTATGATGATAACCCATATGATGATGAAGAGTGTGTAGATTTAATGAAAGCGCAATTTGCTTTCTGTGACGCCTATGATATAAGGGTTAATGGTCATACTAGGCGTAAGTAGTATATATAGTAGTTTTTTTCGTAAGATTGGTTTGTTTTTCTTATGATTGGTTTGGTTCAAAGCACATCTTATGTGATTACTCACATCTTATGTACTTAGCTGTTTTTTGAAGTAATAAATTTACCATATGTAACTACTTTTTACCTAATGAAAAGTTAGAAAACGTTGCAAATAAGATACGTAAGGAGGCGAATAGCGATACCCTAATATCCTATATCGATTGTTTAACTTTTTATCGCATCATCAACCAATTCATCAAGATTAATTTATTAATTTGTAGTAACTTGCTCCTCAACTTTAATTTATTATTCTTAGTGGGTCGGTGTGATTTGCTATAATTGTTTCATCATTCTTGGGGATTCTGCTATTCGCTATTTATTTGTTTGCATGTGGTACTCCATTAATTAATATATACATTGGGGACATCCTTATTCTTGCATGCAAACTGGTTTTTGATTTGATCTTAGATTCTATATTGAAGTTTATTTAGTTGGTTCTAACATCTTTTGTTTTAATCGATCTATTATTCTCCTTGTACGATCAATATGGTTGGGGGTTAGGTGTTTTGAGCTTAATCGTTAAAAACCCTAACTTTCTAGTTAGGGTTTTATCTATTGTAATTGTTTGTTCGTATGTTTGTGATTCCTGGTTGGGTGAGTATTGGGTTTGATTGTTGTTTGCTTTAGTTGTGGGTTGTAAGAGAGATGGAGTATGGTTTTTTGAACAAATCTAGTGCATCCACGGGGGTGCAAGCTGATGGTAAAAAGAGCTCCTCCTCTAGCTTGGCCGGTCAAGCTAGCATGACGAAAGAAGGGAGTGATGATGGTTCTTGGAAGGATTCGATTGTGAACGAACATGAGCAGCCTAGTGATAGTGCTACTAGATTTGGTGAGTTGGACGTGAGTTCAATGATGAACCCTAGTAGTACGTCTTTTAATGTGCCTAGTGGTGAAGCTATCTTGCCATAAGGTGATGGTGTCCGTGTTGCTCCAATGGCTGGTCAAATGAGATCCATTGACAATAAGTCTGAGGTGCCAAACTCTTATTCACTATCAACACGGGCTGATGGAGGTATTAATGTTAATGTGGAGTCGGTGAATGTTGTGGTCATGATGTATCTACTAATTCAAATCAAGTTAATGTTGAGCAGTTGGTCTTAAATGCGCGTAAGAAGTTTGATGAAGCTATGAATAATGTCCAACATGAGATTGTCACTAGTAAAGTTTCTAATGCTAACATTAATAGTGATTTGGAGCAGCCTACTAATAAGAGTGGAAGTGGAGTGCAATCTGTGTAACACTTGATTGATAATGCGCATCAGAATTTTGATGATGCCATGAATAAAATCCAAAGTGAGATTGGAGCTAATGAAGTTAATATTACTAGTACTCCTCCTGTTAATTCTGGTCCTAATGCTCACAAGGATGATACTACTAATGGTATGGGAGTGAAGTTGGTTTCTTACGCGGGTGCTACTTCTAATGAACCTCTGAAACATGTTTCAAACTTTCGTAGGTTGGAATGTAGCAAGAAGAAGGCTGATGT
Source organism: Artemisia argyi (assembly GCA_030686995.1). Taxonomy (NCBI): domain Eukaryota; kingdom Viridiplantae; phylum Streptophyta; class Magnoliopsida; order Asterales; family Asteraceae; genus Artemisia; species Artemisia argyi. Next base: position 166,564,559 of record CM060695.1, read on the forward strand.
TGATCTATCAGTCCCAATGAATGTAGTGCAAGAGGTTAACATGAGGTTTGAGAATACTCTCTACGGATACTTCCTTAGTCAACGCCTTGCTTTTCCTGTTGTTGATTATTATGTTCGCAATGCGTGGGCTAAGTATGGTTTACAAAAGGTTATGATGAATGCTAAGGGTTTCTTTTTCTTCAAGTTTAATTCGAAGAAAGGTGTCGATGATGTCCTTGATAATGGTCCTTGGTTGATTCGTAATGTCCCTATTATCCTTAAACCATGGACATTGAACACCAACTTGCTTAAGGAGGATTTGACTAACATTCCGGTGTGGGTTAAATTCCATGATGTTCCTTTAGCTATGTTCTCTGATGACGGGCTTAGCCTTCTTGCTACAGTGATTGGGACGCCCAAAAGGTTAGATGCCTTTACTAGTCAAATGTGCAAGGAATCTTGGGGCCGGAGTAGCTTTGCTAGGTGTATGATTGAAGTAAAGTCGGATGAGGTACTAAAGGACAGTCTCACTGTTGAGATTCCTCTACTTGATGGTACGGGTTCGACTATTGAAAAGATCCGGGTAGAATATGAGTGGAAACCGCCTCGCTGTGATAAATGTAAGGTATTTGGACATACTTTGGTTGAGTGCCCTAAGGTTGTCATACCTAATGCTCAACCTACTATGAATGCAAGTGATGGTTTCCAGCCTGTTAACAATAAGAAGAAGGGAAAGCAAGTTGGTTCGAATCCGGGTCGAGGAGGTTTTACCAAACCTGTGGTGGGTAAGCATTTTGAATATCAGCCCAAAAAGACTCTTCCTGAATCAAAGAAAGCTAATGTCAGTAAGAAGAAGGCTTCTGATGTGGCTAGTACGAGTGGAACCAAGATCACTACTTCTAATCAGTTTGATGCTCTTAATATGGATGATACAGATGGTTTTGGTATTCCTAAGGTTGTTACTAACAAGGATGTGGATGCTGGCAGTACAATGGAAGTTAATAAGGATGAGTCGGTTACGACTGGTACTACTTCACAAGTCCCTCTTGTGAGTGATATGCAAGAACCGCTTGTGAGTGATTCTATGGGAACAATGGAAGTTGGTTCTACTCCTATTGTTGAGAAAATTAGTAAGCTTGAAAAGCTTCTGATCGATGGGAAAGCTACTCTTGTGGATGATGCTGGTCATCCTATTCCGTCTACCTTTGTTAACCCATTTTCAAAGGTGGGTGAGGTTGTGGTTTCTGATAGTGAAGAGGATGAGGTTCTTAACACGTTCGATGAATTAGCAAATCTTTTTGGTGGTGGTCATGAGCGTGAAGATGAGTATGACTATGATGATTATTCGAAGCAAATTTATGATCTTCCAGGGGAATTGGATGCTCTTAATGCCATTTATGGTTTTAATCTCTAAGGTCGTAGGAAATAGTTTATCTTTTGTCAGAGTCACTACTATCATGTGAGTAATGGTTTGTTTTCTTGTTTTGAAAATAGGAAGTATCTTGTTATGTAAGCTTTTCGCCTATGTAACGGGCTAAGATATGGAATTCACCTATATCCGTTGTACTTAAACGTTTTTTAAAGTAATATATTTACCGGGTCGTTGACCTTTTACCCAAAAAAAATAAGATACGTAAGGATGCAATCACCCCTGAAATAATGTGATAATGATAATTTAGACGAGGAGGTGATATTCTCACAGTTTTTTTTATTCGCCCAAGAGAAATTTAATGTTGTACGTAGTATTACATTTATACCCTCTTGCTTTATTTACCCATTATTTTCACCATCAAAACGAAATCCCGCTTGCTATACATGCAACTTTTCCATCACGATTGCTTACACCATTGACAATGCACTTCTGCTACTTGCAATTTCTCGTAGTCCTTGCTAAGAATTAACATGTATTAAATTTCCGGTTTTGCCTTGTTGCTAGGAGTTACTAAGTAATTTTAAATTAAAATTTTTAAAACACATGCACGGAATTGTGAAATTAGAACCGAAAACAAACATTGGTTGAATACTTGAATAAGACGAGTGGCTTATTTCTGCGTTGTTGTATCTATTTTGAATTTAGTTATCGCTATGCGATACATTGCGAACCAGGGAAAGAACTGGGGTCCTACGGTGTCACGGGACTAATAAAATCAAGCTTCGTAGTGCTAATTTTTTGAATGAAAAAAAAATGATTTTTACTAAACTCAATAATTTTAACTTAAAATCGTATTGTTATAAAATTTTGTGCATCTAGCTACTTTTAGCTCCAGTTTTATTCCTTTGTAGAATATGTAAAATCAATCAAGAAGACATACTTAAAAATGAAGAGAAAATCGTTTTATTCCTTTGTCGAATATGTGAAATCAATCAAGAAGACATACTTAAAAATGAAGAGAAAATCGTTTCGTTGTGTCTTGTTCGTTGTATTATTTGTTTTTATATATCACGTGAGCTTTTGAATTAGTCAAACAAACATTATTATGTTTGCTCTAGTAAATACAAAAAAGCACAAATTTTCCGTAGGATGAATAAGAAGTTTCCGTAAAGAATATCACTTCCCTTTTAGATGATCATACTAGTAGAAAGCCCTCCCCTTGAGAGTTAAGATCTATTAAAAGAAGTTTTAGAAAAAGTTTTGCTAACTATCCGGCAGTGGCGGAGATAAAGTGGGGCAAAGCGGGCATGTAGCCCCCTAGCAAAAAAAATTAGTGTAAAAATTTTTAAATATTTGATTGTTTTTGTAATTTTCCCCTCTTAAAAATCAATTTATAGTGTAGTTTCTAAAATATATTTATCAGAGTGTACCCCCTCGAGAAAAACTTTCTTGCTCCGCCCTTGCCTATCCCTAATTCAATATTAAACATACTAGACAAATACTTGCGCAAAGAGACGGTGTATACTGGCAAATATCATACTTGCAAACTTATATTTTGGTGTGACCCATGATGCACTACTTACGAGTTGAATTTGTAATCATTGCGAGAAAAAAATCTATGTGTTATAAATGAAGAATAATTATAGTTTGAAGATCAAATAATATTTAAAATTTAGTAGCGAATGCTGTTACTATTTTTAATTAATACCGTAATATTTTAAAAACCTGTCATTTAAACCGAGTTAATTACAATAATTAAAAAATTTCATTTGAACTTGTTGTGTAATAGGTATTATAGACAATCAACATTACTCAAATTTTAACATAAAGGAATGCATATACATGCGGCATACGTAGTCGACATTATCTTTTTAAACTTCATTAGTTGAGATATTCTAATATAGAATCATTATCAATCGAAGATAATATAATCAATAAAGTTGGTTTCTTTAGTACGTACATTGGCTGCAGGTATCATTCCCCTTTTGGAGTTGCATTAAAGAACTTTATGTTCTGACTTCTAATCAACCATTTTGAATCGCTCATTTTACCACGTCTAAGTTGTACATAGATCGAGTCCCTATCAAAAATCCACAAAGGCACTATAACAAGGATATGCTACTTAAAGGTGAAACTCATAGCCCACAATCATGACCACATGATGATGACCTTCTATCGCACAAAAGGGACCAGAATGTACCAAATGTCATGATTTATATTCAAGCATGCAATTTAGAGGTGAAATTCATAGCTGATCATTATTATCGTTGTCACAAGAAGGACCAAACCCTACATAACTGATACATCTTACTAACCCACTAACGCGAATAACCCGGCTTTTGTGTAACACCTCACGGATCAAGAAGCATGCAATAATGCGAATAAACCGGATTTTGTTTAACACCTCATGGATCAAGCACCACCACTAGTACAAAGACAACCTCCGGCATCGACTTTTTTTTAACCGTGCCGACGTCATGACGTCGACAACATACCTTCTCGACGTCATGTCGTCGGCAGCAACTAGTCGACAGAGCCGCGTCGGCAACGTCCCTACCGACGAATAACGCCGACGACAGTGCGGGACCCACATGATTTTTGGTCAAACGAATGGGGGTGTCCGACATTTTGTTACCGACGTCAGGTCGTCGGTAATGTAATAATTATTTAACGCATTAATTAGATTAACTTAATTTAATCAACGAAAGTCAAATTTTTTTGTAAATGGTGCCGACGACATATAGTCGGTACCGTTTGAAATTAGTCACCACGTGCGTTATTATGCCGACGACTAGTAGTCGGCACTGTTTGAAAATAGTTAATATGTGTATTATATTTCCGACGACATATAGTCGGTACCGTTTGAAATTAGTCACCATGTGCGTTATTATGCCGACGCCCTGTAGTCGGCACAGTTTGAAAATAGTTAATATGTGTATTATATTTCCGACGACATGTAGTAGGCAATAAGTTATACTGCAGCTGCACAGCAGCCTGCACAGCTGCCCTGCACAGATTTTTGCCGCAAAATTGTGCAGCAAAAATCTACCAATTCCAGTTTCATGTCCTGCTCTCACAACAACACATTCCAACACAAAACAATGGCTAAAACGACTATAAAGTTTATAACGGCTAAAACGGTTATATATAACCACTAAACAATTAATAAACTTTACAAAACGGCCATAAACTTTATAACACCCTCAAAATACATCATAAAGTTTACAAAACGGGTGTTATAATCGCTAAACGTAGCTACTATATCTACAAATGTTGCAATATCCTAAGTGTTCAAAGATAATAAGATTGGGGTCGTCCGGACATAGTTCCAAAGACAAAACAACACAAAATAATACCTCTACAGCCCATCGTCGTCATACAGCCCCTCGTCGTCATCCTGATCATCATCAGAACTCCCGCTGCGAGAGCCACTCCCGCTGCGAGAGCCACTCCCGCTGCGAGAGCCACTCCCGCTGCCAAAGCCACTCTCGCTGCCAGAGCCACTCTCGCCGCCTGAGCCCTTCGCGGGAGCGCCTGCGCCGCCACCAGCTGCATGACGAGAACCACTCTGGCTAATAAACGCCTCCCATGTTGGGTTTGTCGAGACAAAACGTGTCAACAACTCAAGCTGCTTCTCAGTTTTCTTGGCTTTCTTTCTTTCTTTCTCCTTCTCTTTCTTAGCTTCATCCACTATCGTTTTAAATTCATCAATCTTCTCCTGAGCTTCAGCAAGCTTCCTGTCAAGCTCGGACGTACCTATAAACGAAATAATCAAAATTTAAAAACGGTCATTTCAATACATAAGATTATCCAACTTTAAATACCTATAAACGAAATAATCAAAATTTAAAAACGGTCATTTCAATACATAAGATTATCCAACTTTAAATACCTGGTGGAGCTGGAGGCGGCAAGTCTACCCGTGGCCTCTTCAAGAAGGGTACCACCTTGCCGACGCCGGGTATATGGCCACGCTGCTTGCCCCCGATTACCCGAGTAAATATCTCCTCCTCCGTGAGGCACGGCTCGTCTGCCGGCATATCGGATCTAGGCTCTCGTAGTCGGACTGATGAGTGCTCAAACACTCATCATTTTTATTGTATCTGGACTGCCAAAACATCCAAAAACACCCAAAAACGCATCAAAATACACAATTTATCCCAAAAGTGTGTTTTATATGTTTTAGATGCAAAATGTTTAAAAACAAATGAAAAACGAACAAAGTTTGCACAATTGGCAGTTTCAGTCCCTCAAGTTTCAAAATTTGGCAAAACTAGTCCCTGGAAGTTTAAAATGAAAGAAAAGTCAACCCAAGGCAAAGAAAAGTCAAAAGTTATCAAAATAAGTCCTTGGGTGAAAAAGTTTGAGAAAATTACACTTTTACCCCTCAAAATCCAAAATTGACATAAATGGTCCCTGGAATTTCAGTATTTGGCAGATTTGGTCCCTGGTGGGATATTTTTGAAAGAAAAATCATTCTTGGACCTTGGGAAATCAAAAGTTATCAAAATAGGTCCCTGGATGAAAAGTTTGAGGAATTTACAAAATCGGTCCTTAAAGTTTCAAATTTGGCAGAAATAGTCCTTGGGAAATCAAAAATGGAAAAATATCAAATACTATCCTTGTACTATTCACACTTGGCAAGAAAAACCCTAGGAATAATTTTTGGAACAATTGCAGCTCACACCCCTCAACTTTCAGCTTGTTACATTTTTGGTCCTTGTGATTATCTTAAAAATAAAACCAAACGGACCTAGTTTATTATTAACCCTAAACCCACCAAACAAACCAAGCCCATCCTCACTTTAGCCCACCACACACCCCGTCCAAAATAACACTCCCAGCTTTGACCACGTAGACTCCACCTCACCTCCCCCCTCTCTTCAAACCTGCTACAAACCAAAACCAACCTCATCATCACCCTACTCTTTTCACCACCTGCACACTCTTCCCCCCCCCCCCTTGCCTAACCAAACAATAGCTAACCTCCAAACCCACCCTTCTGGCTTCAATTATTATAAGAAAAATCCAAAAAGCAATTTGGGCGCCAAAAGTATTTTAACGGACGTGATTGAATTGGGAAATCCTATGGTCAAGAAACAACTTGGGAAGTGCTCAAGAGGTCTCCTAAACCCTAAAGTTTCAAGAATAAAAGGAGAAGTGGAGCAGTGAAGTGGGAGTTAGTTTTTTTTTATTTGTAATTTCAATCTTTATTTTATGTTTAATTACTTTTCAGTCAAGATTAGTTAAGTCATTTGTAATCTCAATGTATTATTGAAATTTCCATGTAATGAAATTCAAGTTTTCAGAAATTCTCAGCTTTTGAAATTCCAATGTTAGTTTAAAATTGTGAAAAAGTCATTGTTGTTCTTAGCTATTAAATTGAATGCATATGCTCACATAGGTTTCAAAACAAGCTGAATAAAGCTTTTAGAGACTTTAGAATTCAGTTAACTAGTAGAACTCAAAAACAAAACAAAAAAATCCAAAAAAAATAGAAAAGAAAATATGCAGATCATGGTCAAGAGGCAAGGAGCAGGGTAAAGTTGTGGAGGGCCCTGGTTTAGTGCTCATGGGAGCAATAGGATTTTAGAATTGGTTCTGGTTCATCTGTGTTCTGGCTTGGGACCTTTTGTAAGCAACTTTCCAAATTTTTGGCATATAACTGTTCATTCTGCTTATGTATGAATCTTCCATGTTTTTATGTTTATTAAGTGTATTGATGATGATTTCATTCCACTGAGTTGCTTGTTGTTGTTTAAATTCTTATTTGGTACCTTAGACTAGTGAACTGTCATATTGCTTATTTTTTTCTTACCTTAGTTATTAATCTGTTTTCTTTGGTCTGTGTTTCTAAGCTCATACAAGTATCACAACTAATAATTTTTTTTTTATTTAGAAAAAAGTTAAATTAATCTGTGTTGCTTTCTGTTTCAAAATTTCATAATAGAGAACTTAAAGGGGTGTTTGGATGAACATGGTTGTCTGAGTTTCTGTCATATGATAAGTTAGGAACCTGTTTAGAATCAACACTTAGGTTAGTATTAGAGACTTAGAAATATAGAATTGGTAGGTTTAGTTGTAAAAGTCAAAGATCTCACCAAATCTTTCATAGCAGCCAACTGTTATGGATTTTGATAATGCAACCCTTTAAATTAGCTTAAAATTGGTTTAGGTAGGTAAATTAATCCTCATTCAGGTTTTAAATAACTTATATAAGCAATTTAAATCCTTGGAATCTCACCAAAGTCAAACTTGTCCAAAATCTTTAAAAAGTCAAAAGGCTGAGTCAGTATTTTGCTCAAAGTTTGGATCTCTTTAAATTGCTTAATACTAGGATTTAGGACTTGATATTTTGCAAGATTAATCTTTACCACTTTGTTGATTTTTAAGAATTTTTTCAGATTTTATGGATTTTGTTTAGTAGGGCCCACCAGGCCTCAAAGTGAGTTGCAGGGCAAGAAACTTGCCCTGTCTCAGCAGTTCACCCTCACACCACCACCTTTTGTGGTGGTTTGTGGCCACTACAGTGGTCCAAGACCCTTGATTTTGGTTCCCATCAACCCCCCTCCTACCAGACTTGAGGGATTGACTCATGGTTTGACCCCTAGGACTGTGGACCCCACTTGAATTAAGCCCATTACTTTGTCCCACAACTGCCTCAGAAACCAATAAGCAAAGTGCTTATTTGAGCTTTTTGGCTTATTCAGCTAACCCATTGTGCTTTTATCTGCTTATTCTTGTTCTTTGGACTCAGAGAAATCAACATTAATCATTGTGGACCCCACATCTCCCCATTTGAGCTAAAAATACTCCACAGTCAACAAAAGTCAACTGTGGGTATAATAAGCATTTCAAGTGCTTATTTATTGGGTTAAAATAAAAGTGTTTTCAGTAAAAGTAGTTGTTTTTAGTTTATAATTAGTTTAGAAAAAGAAAAAATCCAAAAAACCAATTTTAAATAGTGATAGCTTCTATTTAATAGGATTTATCAATTTATTTTTCTTTTTAATTTATTTCTAAGTAATATATCACTTTTATATTTTTAGAAATTCTATTTTTGGGTTAAATAATTTTATAAATTTTTCCAGATTTTTATTTTGTCTTTTAGTGGTTTTTCTAATTAATTTTAGTTTAATTTAGTTTTAATTAATATTAATCAATTAAATAGCATAATTAGATTTTATATAGTATAACCTAGTTTTTATAATTTTTCTAGCTTTTATTTTAGTTAAAACATTTTAATAAATTTTTCTAGAATTTTTACTGTTCATTTTCTATTTTTTTAATATAATTAGTTTAATTAGTAATTAAATAGTAATTAGATTAATAATTAATTAATTAGCTTAAAAATACATAAAATTAACTTTTTATAATTTTTTAGGATTCCCATGATGGTTAATTAGATTTATAAAATTTTTCTTAATTTTCTAGGCCTTTTTAGTATTTTTAATAATTCTAATTAGTTTAATTAGTATTAAATAGATAATTAGTAATTAATTAATAATAAATAATTAAATAGTGTAAAAATAATTTTTATTTTTCTTAAAATTTTCTTTAATTATTAGGATTGTAAAAATATCAATTTTACACTTTTAACCCTTCCCGTCCTTCAGTTGTACTTTTTGTTTTGTGCGTCTGTATACGTTTTTTAATTAAAACGTGCGTTTTTAGGTTTTAGCTCAAATCTTTGTAATCTAAATTCTCGTAATCACTCACGTAGCTTTCCTAAGCTATAGTTGTTAATAATTTCCAAATAATTCTGATCATAACCCTTTTTTGTGAATAATCACCCGATCACGAATACGCTAAAGTTACATTTCACACCTCAACGGGATTTAACGACCCGGTGATACCTTATATTACCCGGAGCATTGACCTAGGGAGTTTGACCTTGTTGACCATTGACTTGGTCAATTTAAGGTTGACTGTTTAGCTTCAATCAATTTTTGGCGCCGCTGCCGGGGAGGTGTGCGCGTTTCTGTAGCGTCTTTTGAGATTAGTGTTATCTCACTTCACTCAATGTACAAATTCCATCACTTGTGAATATTTTCAAAATCAAAACACATAAAAAAGTCATTAACACTTTTCCTAAAGTGTTAAAACACCAAAAAAAAAAGTAAAAAACAACAAAACCATATCGTAACGTTTTCTGATTCGGTTTTCTTTTAAGGTGATTCTTAAGAGAAACGGTTTTGGATTACGGGACGATAACAAAAATATTGTCCAAAAAGTTTTTATCCCTAGTGCATGCGCACTCGTTCTTCAAGGTCCACTAGCCCATTACGTGAGCTGGTTCGGAAACCTAGAAGACCTCGTCGACGTTCTGCACCAACAGTCGGATCTGAGATCCGAACTGTTCCACCTCCAGCTGTCATCATGGCGGCTGAACCCACTATGAACGAGCTTCTTCAAGCACCCGTCGAGGGTTACGGAAATGCTATCGTTGTTCCGGCAATCATGGCCGACAATTTTGAGCTTAAAACAGGGTTGATAAACCTGGCCACATCACGTCAATTCTACGATTATGAGAGGGACGATCCTCAAGATCACATTCGATGGTTCAATAAAATCACATACACCATCAAATGCAAAGATGTCCCCTGTGAAGCAATCAAACTTCTTCTCTTCCCATTCTCCCTGGAGGGACAAGCCCGGATTTGGCTTGAAAAACAACCTCCACGATCTATTGAGACATGGGAAGATCTTGTGAAAAAGTTCGTGAATGAATTCTTTCCTCCTTCCAAAACCACGAGTCTCAAGAATGAGATCATGAAATTCACTCAGAAATTTGATGAATCCTTTAGTGAGGCATGGGATCGATACAAGGAATTGCTCCGAAAATGTCCTCACCACGGTTTCTCCGATCTCATGACACTTGATACTTTCTACAATGGTGTAAGCCAATCCGATCAAGACTCTCTAAATGCCTCCGCTGGAGGTAACTTCTTGAATCGCACCACAAAGGATGCTTTAGCGATCATTGAGAATAAATCTAAGGTCCGCATTCCCCGAAGCAAATCGGTTGTTTCCCAAAGGGATGTTGTTCCTTCTTCCTCATTGCCCGTGGCTCAGTCTAGCACCGATGCTAGACTTGACAAACTCACGGAAGCTGTCCATGCATTGGTTCTTGCCCAAGGCAAGAAAGATTCTTCTCCTTCTCCACAAGCTGAAATCAAAAAGATAGAAGTTTGTGTCACTTGTGGTGGTCCACATTCATATTATAATTGCCCTGCCACCGAAGGCAATCCCTTCGAAGTAAATGCAATAGCCGGCAATTCCAACCAAGGAGGTAGCCAATACCGTCCTCAAGTGGAACCAAATTATCGGGCTAGAAATCAGGGTGGACCACCGGGGTTTCCTCAAAATCCAAATAGGTTTAATTCTAATCCACAAAAGGGGCCTAATATGCAAAATCAAAATCCTGCCCCCATCAATCAGTACCCACCCCAAAGGGGTAATCAAGGGTATTCAGCTCCAAATTATCAAGATCCCCTCCCAAACGAGCTCAATAACTACATCAAAGTTAATGAGACCAAAATGAGGGCAATGCAAAATCAAATCTCAAATTTGAAGAATGATTTCCAATCATCAATAGCCAAACAGGGTCAAGAGCTGAAGAGTGAGTTGATGGTAACAAACAACAAGATTGATCAATCTCAAAGCAAGATTGAGAATATGCTTGCCAGTCTTATGAATCATCTCACTCCACCCTCTACATCAGGAGGTCTCCCGGCTAATACAGTTGTTAACCCCAAGGGTGAACTCAAAGCTATTACTACACGCAGTGGTAAAGCTTATGAAGAGCCGCCAATTCCTCCTATTCCTCCTCCTCTTTATTCCGAGGAAGTAGAAATTGAACCTGAGGCAACCACGGACAAGGTGCAATCTCCTAGCCCACGAAGTACCGCACACGTTCACCCTCAGGTTGTTCCAGAAATTGTACCAAAATCTGGACTTGTACCAAAACGGGGAGTTGTATTTGAACCATCAACAACTCCTGTTGAGAACCCTAAATCCAAACCTTCGCTACCATACCCGTCACGACTTAATGAGCAAAAGCTCCGCGAAAAGGCTAGTCACCAAATGGATAAGTTTTATCAAATCTTTCAAGATTTGCACTTTGACGTTAGCCTTGCGGATGCTATCATCCTGATGCCCAAATTCGCATCGATGATCAAAAACTTGTTAAGCAACAAAGAAAAATTGTACGAAATGGCAAAAACTCCTTTGAACGAAAACTGCTCTGCGGTTATCTTAAAGAAGCTTCCTAAGAAGCTTGGAGACCCTGAGAGATTTCTCATTCCATGTGTTTTCCCTGGGATGGTTGAATGCTTCGCCTTAGCCGATCTTGGCGCTAGCATCAACCTGATGCCTTACTCAGTGTGGGAGAAACTCTTTCTTCCTCAACTTACTCCTACGTGCATGACTCTCGAGCTTGCCGACCGTTCAATCTCTCGTCCTCTCGGCATTGCCGAAGACGTATTCGTGAAAGTAGGAAAGTTCCATTTCCCCGCTGACTTCGTTGTTGTTAAGTTTGATGCTGACCCACGAGTTCCTCTCATTCTTGGGAGAGGATTCTTAAGGACGGGTCGTGCATTAATTGATGTGCACGAAGAGGAAATAACTCTTCGTGTTGGTAATGAAGCTGTAACCTTCAACCTCGATCAAACTTCGAGGTACTCCTCTAATTATGACGCCGAAACGGTTAACCGAATTGATGTCATTGATGTTGCGTCTGGGGAGTACGCTCAAGAGGTTCTAGGTTTTGTCGATGATTCTCCGAGTGAAAACCTCACTCCATCTTCTCACCCCATTGTTGCCAATTCTTTTCCTTCCCTCACTCCATTTGAGGGAAGTGACTTCATCTTCTTAGAAGAAATTGAGGCCTTTCTCAAAAGTGATTCGATTCCCGATGGAATTGATAACCAAGAGATCGACCTCGAGAGGGATATTCACCTGCTTGAAAAATTGTTAAACGAAGATCCCTCTCATCTTCCTGTTCTACCACAAACACTTCATAAGGAGGAAGTCAAAAATGTTGAGAAAACTGATGACTCTCCTGCGGTTGAACTTAAGGACTTGCCGCCTCACCTTGAGTATGCATTTCTGGAGGGTGATGATAAATTGCCCGTCATAATTGCTAAAAATTTAAGTGTTGAGGAAAAGGCTGCTCTTATACAGGTTTTGAAGTCTCATAAACGAGCAATTGCTTGGCGTCTCTCCGATATCAAGGGCATCGACCCTGAGTTTTGTACTCACAAGATATTAATGGAGGATGACTTCAAACCTGCGGTCCAACATCAAAGAAGGGTGAATCCAAAAATTCACGAGGTTATCAAACAAGAGGTTTTAAAACTTCTTGATGCCGGATTGATTTACCCTATCTCGGACAGTCCTTGGGTCAGCCCAATCCATTGTGTTCCAAAAAAGGGTGGCATTACTGTTCTCACAAATGAGGAGAATGAGTTAATTCCAACTCGTTTGGTTACGGGTTGACGCGTCTGCATTGACTATCGTAAGTTAAATGACGCCACCCGTAAGGATCATTTTCCTCTGCCCTTTATGGATTAGATGCTCGAGAGATTAGCGGGGAATGAGTATTATTGCTTCCTCGATGGTTTCTCGGGTTACTTTCAGATTCCCATTGACCCGCAAGACCAAGAAAAGACCACTTTTACGTGCCCCTATGGAACTTTCGCATATAAACGTATGCCATTTGGCCTATGTAATGCTCCGGGCACGTTTCAAAGATGTATGATGGCCATTTTTTCCGACATGATCGGGAAAAGTATGGAGGTCTTTATGGACGATTTCTCGGTCATTGGGGATTCGTTTAAATCATGTCTCTCCCATTTAGACAGCATGCTAAAACGTTGTGAAGACACAAAGTTATGTCTAAATTGGGAGAAGAGTCACTTTATGGTCAAAGAGGGCATTGTCCTCGGCCATAAAATTTCAAAAAACGGGATTGAGGTTGATCGTGCCAAAGTGGACGTCATTGCAAAATTGCCTCATCCCACAACTGTGAAAGGTGTTAGGAGCTTTTTGGGTCACGCCGGTTTTTACCGTAGGTTTATTCAAGATTTTTCTAAAATCGCCCGGCCTATGACCCATCTCCTCGAGAAGGATGCTCCTTTTATCTTCTCCCCTGAGTGCATCGAAGCCTTTGAAACATTAAAGAAAAGGCTTACCGAGGCACCGATTCTTGTTGCCCCCGATTGGGACTTGCCCTTCGAGCTCATGTGTGATGCGAGTGATTTTGCTATTGGGGCAGTCTTGGGGCAACGAAAAACAAAACATTTTCAGCCTATACACTATGCCAGCAAAACTATGACCGAGGCTCAAAGCCATTACACCACAACTGAAAAAGAATTATTAGCCGTGGTGTATGCTTTTGAAAAATTCCGGCCATACTTGATTCTGACTAAAAGCATAGTGTATACGGATCATTCGGCTTTGAAGTATCTATTTGCAAAACAAGATGCAAAGCCGAGACTCCTCCGATGGGTTCTCCTCCTTCAGGAATTTGATATCATCATTCGTGATAAAAAAGGAGCTGAGAACCTAGCTGCTGATCATCTCTCCCGTCTTGAAAACCCTCACCAAAATGCTTTCGAGAAAAAGGAAATAAATGAAACATTTCCTCTCGAAACCTTCAATGTGGTTTCATTTCGTGGAGACTCGATTACCCCATGGTTTGCCGACTTTGCAAACTATCTTGCGGGTAGCTTCATTGTGAAAGGGATGTCGTCCCAACAAAAAAATAAATTTTTCAAAGATGTCAAACATTACTTTTGGGACGACCCCTACTTGTTCAAGATATGCGCGAATCAAGTCATCCGGCGGTGTGTGTATGGTCAGGAAGCCACTGAAATTTTAAAGGCTTGCCATGCTGGTCCCACGGGGGGCCACCACAATCCCAACTACACCGCCAAAAAGGTGTTTGATTCCGGCTTTTATTGGCCCTCGATCTACAAGGATGCCCAATATTTGGTCAAGTCCTGTGACGCTTGTCAACGTCACGGGAATATTTCACAAAAGAATGAAATGCCTCAGAATGCAATTCAAGTTTGTGAAATCTTTGATATCTGGGGCATCGACTTTATGGGGTCATTTCCATCCTCTCACGGAAACAAGTATATACTCGTGGCAGTTGACTATTTGTCAAAATGGGTCGAAGCAAAAGCTTTACCCACAAATGATGCCCGAGTAGTTGTGAAATTTTTGAAAGCTCTCTTTGCTCGATTTGGAACTCCACGTGCTATTATTAGTGATCGTGGTACGCATTTTTGCAATGACAAATTCGATAAAGTCATGCAAAAGTATGGTGTAACTCACCGTCTTTCTATTGCGTACCACCCTCAAACAAGTGGACAAGTAGAAGTTTCCAATCGAGGCATAAAGAGAATATTGGAAAGAACCGTTGGGGAAAATCGTGCATCTTGGTCGGATAAATTAGATGATGCACTTTGGGCTTTTCGTACGGCGTACAAAACACCCATTGGGTGTACGCCTTATAAACTCGTGTACGGGAAAGTGTGCCATCTTCCGATCGAACTTGAGCATAAAGCCTATTGGGCTCTCAAGCATGCCAATTTCGACCTCAAAACTGCGGGTGATCATAGGAAAGTTCAACTGAATGAATTAAATGAACTTCGTGATCAAGCTTACGAGAACTCTTTGATCTATAAGGAAAAGACAAAGAAGATTCATGACTCAAAAATCAAAAACCGCGTTTTCAACGTTGGTGATCGAGTCCTTCTTTTCAACTCTAGACTCAAGATCTTCTCGGGAAAGCTCAAAACCCGATGGACTGGTCCATTCACTATCGTTAAGGTATATCCTTATGGCACCGTCGAGTTATCACAAAATGACGGCCCTAATTTCAAAGTGAATGGACATCGTCTAAAGCACTACTTTGGAGAGGACATACCATCCATGGTTGTCCCAGATCTCCAAACTTTCCCCAAGGACAATTAAATTCGGGGATCGAGTCAAGCTAGTGACTCGGTGAACAAAAATTAGCAACATATATGGGTTTTCACCCGTATTTCTGACTTCTTTCTACTTTCTACCACCCTAGTGTGGGGGAATGGCCAACCCCCCGCTAATTTGAAAATGTATATATGTATATAAGTCAAAAAAAAAAATAATAATAATGTGTGATTGTATGTACAGATAAATAAAGTGAAAAATACAAAATAAAAATTCCACAGTTAGCTTCGAATATTATCTTTTTACGTTCATAGATTCGGCGTAATAGCCGGGACTTTGAATATTGAGGACAATATTCATTTCTAAGTGTGGGGGGGAAATTCTAGCAAATTTTATCGCAAAATACTTTCAAGTACCCCCATTTTGGCCCAAATTTTTCAAAATTTTTTTTTCACTTTATTTCAAAATTTTTGTGGTAATCAGTCCGCCTTGTCTAAGTAATAAAAGGGATTGGCTAGTCCAGGAGCAAACGGCTCTTGGTAAAGACAACTCAAATCCGTTTACGGCTTGCAATTTGCCCAAAATTATACGGTTCCTCAACTCCCCAAAAACAAATGAGTTGGCTAGCCCGCAAGATTATGGCTTGTGGTAAAGGCCGTGGAAAAACCATAATTGGTAATCAGCTCACCAAGATGTCGACTAGGTCCATCAAGATGCTGGCTAGTCCAGGAGCAAACGGCTCCTGGTAAAGACTAATCAAATCCGTTGACAGCTGGTGGTTTGCTTAAAATCACACGGTTATCAGGTGTGCCACAGTTCTTACACCTGGCTACTCCAGAAGTGATGGCTTTTGGTAAAGAGTTTAAAATCCATCAAGTTTTTCTCAAAAGATTGCTAGGGACTAGCAATAGCTTAGTGTGGGGGATTGATGAGTGCTCAAACACTCATCATTTTTATTGTATCTGGACTGCCAAAACATCCAAAAACGCCCAAAAACGCATCAAAATACACAATTTATCCCAAAAGTGTGTTTTATATGTTTTAGATGCAAAATGTTTAAAAACAAATGAAAAACGAACAAAGTTTGCACAATTGGCAGTTTCAGTCCCTCAAGTTTCAAAATTTGGCAAAACTAGTCCCTGGAAGTTTAAAATGAAAGAAAAGTCAACCCAAGGAAAAGAAAAGTCAAAAGTTATCAAAATAAGTCCTTGGGTGAAAAAGTTTGAGAAAATTACACTTTTACCCCTCAAAATCCAAAATTGACATAAATGGTCCCTGGAATTTCAGTATTTGGCAGATTTGGTCCCTGGTGGGATATTTTTGAAAGAAAAATCATTCTTGGACCTTGGGAAATCAAAAGTTATCAAAATAGGTCCCTGGATGAAAAGTTTGAGGAATTTACAAAATTGGTCCTTAAAGTTTCAAATTTGGCAGAAATAGTCCTTGGGAAATCAAAAATGGAAAAATATCAAATACTATCCTTGTACTATTCACACTTGGCAAGAAAAACCCTAGGAATAATTTTTGGAACAATTTCAGCTCACACCCCTCAACTTTCAGCTTGTTACATTTTTGGTCCTTGTGATTATCTTAAAAATAAAACCAAACGGACCTAGTTTATTATTAACCCTAAACCCACCAAACAAACCAAGCCCATCCTCACCTCCAGGCCCATCCTCACTTTAGCCCACCACACACCCCGTCCAAAATAACACTCCCAGCTTTGACCACGTTGACTCCACCTCACCTCCCCCCTCTCTTCAAACCTGCTACAAACCAAAACCAACCTCATCATCACCCTACTCTTTTCACCACCTGCACACTCTTCCCCCTCTTGCCTAACCAAACAATAGCTAACCTCCAAACCCACCCCTATGGCTTCAATTATTATAAGAAAAATCCAAAAAGCAATTTGGGCGCCAAAAGTATTTTAACGGACGTGATTGAATTGGGAAATCCTATGGTCAAGAAACAACTTGGGAAGTGCTCAGGAGGTCTCCTAAACCCTAAAGTTTCAAGAATAAAAGGAGAAGTGGGGCAGTGAAGTGGGAGTTAGTTTTTTTTTATTTGTAATTTCAATCTTTATTTTATGTTTAATTACTTTTCAGTCAAGATTAGTTAAGTCATTTGTAATCTCAATGTATTATTGAAATTTCCATGTAATGAAATTCAAGTTTTCAGAAATTCTCAGCTTTTGAAATTCCAATGTTAGTTTAAAATTGTGAAAAAGTCATTGTTGTTCTTAGCTATTAAATTGAATGCATATGCTCACATAGGTTTCAAAACAAGCTGAATAAAGCTTTTAGAGACTTTAGAATTCAGTTAACTAGTAGAACTCAAAAACAAAACAAAAAAATCCAAAAAAAATAGAAAAGAAAATATGCAGATCATGGTCAAGAGGCAAGGAGCAGGGTAAAGTTGTGGAGGGCCCTGGTTTAGTGATCATGGGAGCAATAGGATTTTAGAATTGGTTCTGGTTCATCTGTGTTCTGGCTTGGGACCTTTTGTAAGCAACTTTCCAAATTTTTGGCATATAACTGTTCATTCTGCTTATGTATGAATCTTCCATGTTTTTATGTTTATTAAGTGTATTGATGATGATTTCATTCCACTGAGTTGCTTGTTGTTGTTTAAATTCTTATTTGGTACCTTAGACTAGTGAACTGTCATATTGCTTATTTTTTTTCTTACCTTAGTTATTAATCTGTTTTCTTTGGTCTGTGTTTCTAAGCTCATACAAGTATCACAACTAATAATTTTTTTTTTTGATTTAGAAAAAAGTTAAATTAATCTGTGTTGCTTTCTGTTTCAAAATTTCATAATAGAGAACTTAAAGAGGTGTTTGGATGAACATGGTTGTCTGAGTTTCTGTCATATGATAAGTTAGGAACCTGTTTAGAATCAACACTTAGGTTAGTATTAGAGACTTAGAAATATAGAATTGGTAGGTTTAGTTGTAAAAGTCAAAGATCTCACCAAATCCTTCATAGCAGCCAACTGTTATGGATTTTGATAATGCAACCCTTTAAATTAGCTTAAAATTGGTTTAGGTAGGTAAATTAATCCTCATTCAGGTTTTAAATAACTTATATAAGCAGTTTAAATCCTTGGAATCTCACCAAAGTCAAACTTGTCCAAAATCTTTAAAAAGTCAAAAGGCTAAGTCAGTATTTTGCTCAAAGTTTGGATCTCTTTAAATTGCTTAATACTAGGATTTAGGACTTGATATTTTGCAAGATTAATCTTTACCACTTTGTTGATTTTTAAGAATTTTTTCAGATTTTATGGATTTTGTTTAGTAGGGCCCACCAGGCCTCAAAGTGAGTTGCAGGGCAAGAAACTTGCCCTGTCTCAGCAGTTCACCCTCACACCACCACCTTTTGTGGTGGTTTGTGGCCACTACAGTGGTCCAAGACCCTTGATTTTGGTTCCCATCAACCCCCCTCCTACCAGACTTGAGGGATTGACTCATGGCTTGACCCCTAGGACTGTGGACCCCACTTGAATTAAGCCCATTACTTTGTCCCACAACTGCCTCAGAAACCAATAAGCAAAGTGCTTATTTGAGCTTTTTGGCTTATTCAGCCAACCCATTGTGCTTTTATCTGCTTATTCTTGTTCTTTGGACTCAGAGAAACCAACATTAATCATTGTGGACCCCACATCTCCCCATTTGAGCTAAAAATACTCCACAGTCAACAAAAGTCAACTGTGGGTATATTAAGCATTTCAAGTGCTTATTTATTGGGTTAAAATAAAAGTGTTTTCAGTAAAAGTAGTTGTTTTTAGTTTATAATTAGTTTAGAAAAAGAAAAAATCCAAAAAACCAATTTTAAATAGTGATAGCTTCTATTTAATAGGATTTATCAATTTATTTTTCTTTTTAATTTATTTCTGAGTAATATATCACTTTTATATTTTTAGAAATTCTATTTTAGGGTTAAATAATTTTATAAATTTTTCCAGATTTTTATTTTGTCTTTTAGTGGTTTTTCTAATTAATTTTAGTTTAATTTAGTTTTAATTAATATTAATCAATTAAATAGCATAATTAGATTTTTTATAGTATAACCTAGTTTTTATAATTTTTCTAGCTTTTATTTTAGTTAAAACATTTTAATAAATTTTTCTAGAATTTTTACTGTTCATTTTCTATTTTTTTAATATAATTAGTTTAATTAGTAATTAAATAGTAATTAGATTAATAATTAATTAATTAGCTTAAAAATACATAAAATTAACTTTTTATAATTTTTTAGGATTCCCATGATGGTTAATTAGATTTATAAAATTTTTCTTAATTTTCTAGGCCTTTTTAGTATTTTTAATAATTCTAATTAATTTAATTAGTATTAAATAGATAATTAGTAATTAATTAATAATAAATAATTAAATAGTGTAAAAATAATTTTTATTTTTCTTAAAATTTTCTTTAATTATTAGGATTGTAAAAATATCAATTTTACACTTTTAACCCTTCCCGTCCTTCAGTTGTACTTTTTGTTTTGTGCGTCTGTATACGTTTTTTAATTAAAACGTGCGTTTTTAGGTTTTAGCTCAAATCTTTGTAATCTAAATTCTCGTAATCACTCACGTAGCTTTCCTAAGCTATAGTTGTTAATAATTTCCAAATAATTCTGATCATAACCCTTTTTTGTGAATAATCACCCGATCACGAATACGCTAAAGTTACATTTCACACCTCAACGGGATTTAACGACCCGGTGATACCTTATATTACCCGGAGCATTGACCTAGGGAGTTTGACCTTGTTGACCATTGACTTGGTCAATTTAAGGTTGACTGTTTAGCTTCAATCACGGACCATCTCTTCCTGTGTAGTTGAAAAAAAATGAGAAAATTAATATATTAGTCGGGTTAATTACTAGATTATGTTTCAATAAATCACTAAGTGCGTGTTTGGAAAAAATAAATAAATAAATAACGATACTTACAAACCGAGCATGAGCCTCGTCCTGCAACCAAACACCATTCTTGAAGTGGGTGTCAAGATAGGTATCGAACATGGACGGATACCGGTGGTCCTCGCTGTTCTCGAACTGTATAAATATATACACATGCATATAGGATGAAACAAATTAAAATGACTAATCAAACACCATATATATTTTATTTAGTATAAATACTTTTAATTAATATATTATTAAAATTAAATAATCTTATAAAAATAAAATGTGTCTTACATATTCGTGTCGAGATGCGGCAAATGATTTCGAACCGTGGCGGCTGAGAATCTTGTTCTTCTTTCTATTCTCTTTGTTCACAACCGATCGTGTCTGGGCCTTCTCCGTCATGTACTGGTCGACATACTTGTTCCACTCAGCCGGCTCCAAGTTCGGAGGAGGATTTCTTCTGATCTCGTCCACTCTCGCAGCCCCACCCTTTCTCGTAAAGTAATCGCGTTTCAGATCATGTTTATTGTCACGGTATCGGGTGGCGAAATATGCTATGAGCGCCGACCGAATGGTCTCCCACTCCGGTCTGGTATGGTGGCGCTCCAAATTGAACATACGCTGCAATCAAATATAGTTAAAATTAATATAAAGATATAAATAAATAAAAAAATGTTAATAAATGTACACATTCAAATAATTAAATATAGAGATATAAATAAATAAACAAATTTAAATAAATATGCACATTTAAATAAATAAACACGGTAACATAACAATATATATAAATGGAAAATGAAATACCTGACCCCGACGCTTGGAAGGAAGTTAGCCGTCAGCTCCGGTTCTATATCGTACCAGGAGTCATAGTGTAGCGGCAGCTATCGAATGAGCTCGCCGACGTAATTGCCAAACCATGCTTGGTTCGGGCTCACATGAGTGTAAGTCCCCTTATCACCAATCTCAAAGTCAATAGACTGTAGGCCACGAAGTCTCACGGCAGCCTTGAGCTTCACATTCTTATTTTCTTCGCGTGGTCGTTGCCTACCGCCATTCTGACCTCCCCTACCCCGGCCTCCCCCCTGGCCCGACCTCCTCGGCGGGGTCGCCCTGATCCTGCAATTGGAGTGAGTGAAAACGTCATAAAGTAACTTATATAGATATATGTATATATATATATATATATATATATATATATATATATATATATATATATATATATATATATATATATATATATATATATATATATATATATATGTAATCTAGAAATTCTTACCACTAGCACGGTGCCCGCCCTCAATCTGACGGGTAGGGGAAGGTGGTGGATCATCGGCACCGTCACCACCATGACTCCGTGCAACTGCTGCTGCCATCTGTAAAAGTACAAGTTGAGTAACATATAGAAATTCGGGAACAAATTAACATAAGCATGCACACATTCAAAAGAAATATACACTTTTAAACAATCCATAACAATTTCATTAAAATAAGTGTCGTTTTACAAGTTACATTTTAAGATCAATCTGCACAATCAAAATCACTATCATAAACAACATTAGTCGCAACTTCAACTTCATCATCAGAATTGTTTGCGACTTCATTATCAGAATATGCTAAATCATAAGGATCGTCGTCTTCATCATCAATAAAATCATCGTCGTCATCAACAGGAATGATTGGTGGTGGTGCCTCAACTAACGTTGATTCACCATCGATATTTAAGGTTCCAGGTTCCAAATCATTCAAATTAGCAGACAGTTGGAGATCGGATGAGTTGTTGCCATGTATCACATCATCATCGTCTTCTACCATGATGACATCCCAGATTGTGTTGTGATTTACTTCTTGGACGACCTTCCAATGGAGTGGTCGTCTGGCAGGATCTTCAAGGTAGAAGACTTGTTTTGCTTGTGTTGCGAGAATGTAAGGTTGATCTTCGAACGCATAGCTACATGCCAAAATTTGTGTCATGTTGTTTCTAGTGGTAAAACGTTGGACTCTACGGTTTTTGTTGCTTAAGTCGAACCACTTAACTCGAAACAACACAACTTTGAACTGGGAATATGCGAACTCCAGAATATCTTCTAGTTGACCATAATACATTTCTCCCTCCTTCTCACCAGGTGAACAAATTCCGCTGTTCTGAGTTGTACGTTTAGAAAATTAAAATAAAAATAGTTTTATAAAATAAAAAATAAGTAGTTAAATTTTTTATTTATTATAAATACTTTTATAAAATTAAAAATAAAATAAAAATAGTTTTATAAAATAAAAAAATAAGTAGTTAAATTTTTTATTTATTATAAATACTTTTAGAAAATCAAAATAAAAATAGTTTTATAAAATAAAAAATAAGTAGTTAAATTTTTTATTTATTATAAATACTTTTATAAAATAAAAAAAAAATAGTTTTATAAAATAAAAAAATAAGTAGTTAAATTTTTTATTTATTATAAATACTTTTATAAAATTCAAAAAAATAAAATAAAAATAGTTTTATAAAATTAAAAAATAAGTAGTTAAATTTTTTATGGTTATACACTAGATGATTAACGAACGAGCCGAGATGTTATGGTTCTACACTAGATGATTAACGAACGAGCCGAGATGTTACGGTTCTACACTAGATGTTTAACGAACGAGTCGAGATGCTATGGTTATACATGAGATGTTAAACGAACGAGTCGAGATGCTATGGTTATACATGAGATGTTATACGAACGAGTCGAGATGCAATGGTTATACATGAGATGTTAAACGAACGAGTCGAGATGCAATGATTATACATGAGATGTTAAACGAACGAGTCGAGATGCAATGGTTATACATGAGATGTTAAACGAATGAGTCGAGATGCAACGGTTATACATGAGATGTTAAACGAACGAGTCGAGATGCAATGGTTATACATGAAATGTTAAACGAACGAGTCGAGATGCAATGGTTATACATGAGATGTTAAACGAACGAGTCGATATTCTATGGTTATACATGAGATGCAATGGTTTTACCTAACAACTTTTTTTCTACCTAACACCTTATCCTCACAATATAAACACACACACACACACATACTCATCTCACTATATCTATCTCTAGCAGTTTCTGTTTTCTGGCGACACCAGTATTTTCCGGCCGCCGGAATCTTTTTCTGGCCACCACCTTTTATCACCTCAACTTGTAGATCGGGCCACACCGGTCACGATTCAACCACTCAACCTCACAACCACAAACATACACTGTTATCATGGTGAAGAAGATGGCAGAATTTGAAGCTTTTCCTTGTCCTTGTGAACGAGGAGACGTGATTCTGCGAGAATCGTGTAAATCTTACTCCCGTGGTAAACTATACTATGCGTGTCCTTTCTCGCAGGTGAACAATTACATATTTTTTCTTTAAATAATTTGGTTAATTAGTTGTTAAAAATAATAGTTTTTACTCTTTAACAGCCTGGGACAGATGACCATGGATGTAAATTTTTTTTATGGAAGGAGGAACGACTCGCCAAAATGATGATCGGTTCTCTAGGAGCTTCAACATCAAGCGGTTCTGGATCTGCTCCAAAACGGTGCTCAAACTGTCATGAAAAAAATCTTAGAATAAACTTGCTGGATGCACAAAAATAGGTGTTGGAGGCACAAAAACAGGTGCTAGAGACAAAATTAAGGGTGCTGGAGGCAAAACTTGACATGGCAACATATCCCAACCACGACCACGCATGTCAGTCGGATGCAATACTCCGTGACCTTGTAGGTGACATGGATAAATTTCAGATGTAGTACTGTTATCGTTGTTATTGCTGTTGTTTGCTGTTGTTGTTGTTGATGTTTTTTATGTTTAATAAAATGTTGTTGTTGTTGTTGTTTAATAAAATGTTGTTGTTGTGGAGCAATAATTAGAACTGAAGGAGCAATAATTATCAAACACAAAGGCAAACTGTTTATTTAAAACAAGCAAGAGTTCTTAACCACATGCATTTTCATACAGACTCAAACTAAACAACTCGACAACCAAACTAAACAACTCAACAACCAAAGGAAACAACTCAAACTAAACAACTCGACAACCAAACGAGACAACTCAAACTATACAACTCGACAAACAAACGAAACAACTCAAATTAAACAACTCGACAACCAAACGAAACAACTCAAACTAAACAACTCGACAACTAAAACAACAGATCAAACAAAACAACCCGTTTATTTTTTTTTGCGGCTACTTCCCGCTTTACTCGAACTCGCACCATCTTTTCCCTTCCTTGCTTTCATTTCCTTGATATGTGCAAACGTAGCTTCAAGATTTGTGATCCTATTTCCCAGATTATCAAGTTTTGTTTCCAACGTACTTTCAGCTTCGTCGTCACCTCCAACAGCAACAACTTGAGCTTCAGCAGCAGCTTGAGCTTCAGCAGCATCTAACTCGTCCATGTACTCTTTGTAGTACGGCTTTTTCCTACACCATTCGATAATCTTGTCTCTCATCCACGGTTCAGCATTCTTAAAATCACCATATTCCTCATAAACTGAATGACCAAAAGTTAACATAACTTCATTAAAGAGGAGCTCGTGTGACAAGATTTTTGAGTACTCCTCTTCAACTGTGCAACCACGCCAAGTCATGTGTGTCTTGTAAGAATTGACGATTGAATTATTTGTGAGATGTGTAAAATGAGACGGAAATAATTTTGTGAAAATGTATATGTAGATGTGTAAAATGAGATGGAAATGATTTTGTGAGAATGTATATAGGTAAAAAATGAGACGGGAATATATTTGTTAGGTGATATATAGGCTGAATTTTTGGAGAGATATTCCCGTCGACATGTCGACGGGAAAAAAACGCGGGAAAATTCCCGCCCAATTATTGGCTATAATGTACACGCGGTTAAAATAAGTGCCGACGTCATGTCATCGGCGTCGTTAAGGCGGGAAAAATCCCCGCCCAATTATTCGCTATAATTCACAAAAGGGAAAAACCAAAATTTTGACTCAAATTGTTACCGACGTCATGTCGTCGGCGTCGTTAAACTAGGAGCTATTAATTATTAATCATTGGTTAATCCCACGCTAACCACAATTTTTTTGTGTATTTATATATCACCGACGACATAACGTCGGCACGTGTTTTGGCGGTCAAATTCCCGCCTATTTTCTCACCAGGTTTATCAATAGTCAAACATGTTGTTATGATACCGACGACATGACGTCGGTAATATTCTAGATTAAAAATTCAACGCAGCCTTGTCTGGGTCAAGCCAATTTTTTGTCGTTTAGCGTATGGTGCCGACGACATTGAGTCGTCAGCATTGTGCTCGTCGCCTGTTCTCCTGATTCTTGTAGTGCACGCATCAATGCACAATTGGTCCTGAGTCCTGACCTTATAATTGTCAATTTGGACTAATGAGGTATTTGTTTGTCGACCTAGCATAAGATACAAATATAAGTTTCATCTGACTCAAACTGACAAACAGTCATGAGCTCTCCCGTGGGAACAATGTATTATTGATTCAAAGATATATATCTTACGAAGATAATATTCAAACTCTTTTTATGGGCCTTAAGCCAATTTACTTACTCAAAACCAATGTTCTAAAAGGCACGCCTTGGCGCCGCAAAGGCGCGAGGCGTCACCTCCACGCCACGCAATAGACAAAGGCGTCGTCTTAAGGCTTGGCATGAGATGAGGTGCGATAAAGCGCGATAAAGTGTACTGGTATTTGAGACGTTTAGAGGATTTACTAGTAGTTGGAATTTGGGCATCGTATTTGAGGTTTATTATTATTTACAAATGTGAAGAGAGTTTCTTGACTTTATTGCTTATGCATAACACTTTTTGTAAACTCGATGTATATGAAATATGATATACTGATGCAATTTAATATAAATCTATAAATCTATAAATACTTTTTGCCGCCTTAATTTACTCCTTAAAAACGCCATGCCGCTACGCCTCACGCTAAGGCTTGAGGATTGACCATGACGCCACGCCACGCCTCACGCTATTTATAACTTTGCTCAAAACTGCTCTTTAATAGAAGTAAGTTTTTGCTCATGTCTGTCAAGGTGTTGTACTGGTTAGGTGTCTCCAAATTCTAGTAAAAGATAAGGGATCAAATCTCGTTGGGCTCACATCTTGGGATGGCCAGTGAAAAGTCTTGGAACAACCGCAAAATACTGGTTAAGCAGCGTACATGCATGAGAGACAAAAAAAAAAGCTAGAATTTGCACGGGTAACCTTAACAGGAATCCTTCTCCATTTATATTATATCATATACTCGTGATATATACATAGTAACTTACATATGTCTGAACATGAGACTCAACCTACAATCTTTTGGTTGATATTTACTGATAGGTCAAATGTATCTATTCATTAGCCCCACCAAAGCACAAAATATCAAACCCCATCAACAGCCTATTTCACTTCCACGACCAGAAAAACAGTGTCTTTTCCCTTGATCTGTCTACTATTAATCCCAAAAGAAACAAAGATGCATGCATTTATATTTTTGTTTCTATGCATATCATACGTCTAATACTTTGTACTCATTTGGCACCTTTTTAACCATTAAAATGATGAAAGCTTTAAATTAAAATTACTAACTGGAAAAAAATTCATTAGAATAGAAGTTCATTGAAGTGAATACACGTTTTTTGATAACAACGAGGAATGACTTGCACACAATACAATCTTAGTGCTATAATACAGCAGCACAATACAATCTTGGTGATGTTTCTATAATTTTGGTAACTAGAAAGATGTCTGATCTTAACGCTCTTCTTACAGATATCAGCGCTTTGTCCCTATCTGATGGTAGAGATAAGGTCGTCTCGTCCCTTTCCTCAGACGGGATCTATTCTGTCAGTGATGTTAGAAAGCATATTGATGACTGCTTGCTTCTTAATTCGCTCCCATGCACCAGGTGGTTCAAAGTTATTCCTCGGAAGGTCAACATTTTTATGTGGCGTCTTTTCCTTGATAGGCTACCCCATCGCCTTAACCTGTCATCTCGGGGCTTGGATATCGATTCCATTATGTGCCCGTTGTGTAACAATCATGTGGAATCGAATGCCCATGTTTTCTTTTCGTGTGATATTGCTTCTAATGTTTGGAATCTTGTGCGGGGTTGGTGTGATACTAAATTCCCAACATTTTTCTCCTGTGAAGATTGGGACACTTGGTTTCTCCATTGGCGTGCTTCAAAGGATGCGAAAGTTCAAGCTTTTGTTATTTTTGCATCTACATGTTGGGTGCTTTGGCGTTTTAGGAATAATGTCGCTTTTCATTCTCAAGTCATGAGGAAATGCGACATCTTTGATAACATTCGTCTTTTTTCTTTTTCATGGTTAAAGTCTAGAGGTAAAATGTCTATTAGTTGGACTGATTGGCTGAAATCGCCTATGTAATTCTAGCATCTTGCTAGTGTTTCTTTTAATAATATGCCGCCGTTCAAAAAAAAAAAGAAATATGTAAAGTTTAAGGTTGGGTAAAATCAGTGTCTCACATCGAATAAACATATAAACAATTTTTAAAACGTTTTGGGAAATGCATCACATGGCCAACCTCCGTCTCACCATGCTTCACAACTTTATATATCATTCCATATAATCAAACACCCCCTGCACGCGCGTGTGCATAAAAAAAGACAACTAAATGCTTTAAGCAATCATATTGCTTGAGTTTTCCCTCGCATTAGGCAATCAAGAACCTTACATTGACATAAAAATGGATCGAGTAACAATACCAAACTAGTTCGCCTAGTACTCCTAAAATGCCGTGTTAAACACTCTGTCTTGTCGAGTTAGATAACGGGTTGAAAAAGGTTTGGTTTGTTTGGCAAAACACGATAAACAAGAGACATATGGTCACTCAGTGATGATATAACTACCTGCACATATATCTCGAGCAACGAGGTGAATTCATTTGTGCTTATTTAAATAATACGGAGTAACTCATATATGCTTTAATAATCAAAATCACAAATTATAATTACACAAGTGAAATTATTTCTTTCTAACATACTAGAATTTGTAATATTGAATGTTGGTGGAATATACGTCCCACATTGGAGAGAAACCTAAAGAAATGAGTGTATATATACACGTAAGGTTAAGGCCATAATGTGTGTTGTTAAGGTGCTCTGGCGTGAAAATATGTGGGTATGATTAAGGCAGGGCTTCTTTGACAATATTTTTTCTTTTTCAGCTAGACTAACTAACTTAAAATTTGACACGTTTTATAAATAAAAATTTGACACGTTTTATAAATAAGTTGAAGAGTGAATTACACTGTTCGAGTAACTAACTTAAATTTTGACAACTTTTTTTATAAATAGGTTGAAGAAATTAAATTTTAACAACTTTTATAAATAAGTTGAAGAGTAAATTACACCGTTCTACCGTTCGTCCCTGACTTAAAATTTGACACGTTTTATAAATAAGTTGAAGAGTGAATTACACCGTTCGAGTAACTAACTTAAATTTTGACAATTTGACAATATTTTTTCTTTTTCAGTTAGCTAGACTAACTAACTTAAAATTTGACACGTTTTATAAATAAGTTGAAGAGTGAATTACACTATTCGAGTAACTAACTTAAATTTTAACTTTTATAAATAGGTTGAAGAAATTAAATTTTAACAACTTTTATAAATAAGTTGAAGAGTAAATTACACCGTTCTACCGTTCGTCCCTGACTTAAAATTTGACACATTTTATAAATAAGTCTTTTCAGTTAGCTAGACTAATTAACTTAAAATTTGACACGTTTTATAAATAAGTTGAAGAGTGAATTACACTGTTCGAGTAACTAACTTAAATTTTGGCAACTTTTATAAATAGGTTGAAGAAATTAAATTTTAACAACTTTTATAAATAAGTTGAAGAGTAAATTACACCGTTCTACCGTTCGTCCCTGACTTAAAATTTGACACGTTTTATAAATAAGTTGAAGAGTGAATTACACCGTTCGAGTAACTAACTTAAATTTTGACAATTTGACAGTATTTTTTCTTTTTCGGTTAGCTAGACTAACTAACTTAAAATTTGACACGTTTTATAAATAAGTTGAAGAGTGAATTACACTATTCGAGTAACTAACTTAAATTTTGACAACTTTTATAAATAGGTTGAAGAAATTAAATTTTAACAACTTTTATAAATAAGTTGAAGAGTAAATTACACCGTTCTACCGTTCGTCCCTGACTTAAAATTTGACACGTTTTATAAATAAGTTGAAGAGTGAATTACACCGTTCGAGTAACTAACTTAAATTTTGACAATTTTTATAAATTAGTTGAAGAACTTAAATTTTGACAACTTTTCACAATAAGTTGAAGCGTAAGTTACACCGTTCGTCCCTGAAGAACTTAAAATTTGATACGTTTTATAAATAAGTTACTCTCACCTTTTGAGTAACTAACTTAAATTTTGACAACTTTTATAAATAAGTTGAAGAACTTAAATTTTGACAACTTTTCTAAATAAGTTGAAGAGTAAGTTATACCGTTCGCCCCTGAATGTACCAAAATCACTCGTGGAGTCCCTTTTTTAAATTAAATACGCCAAACATCCATGACGTCTCCATGTTATAACATCGGCAATCCTCGGCACCATAAACATCGTTAATATGACGAATTTACCCCTCACTTTTATATCAAAAAACCCCTAAACACTCATTTGTCTGAATAGTGTACAAACGTTTAGATGGTTATCATGTTGTTCTTTTTGTACTCATCGGTCTTAGTAACGAGTACGTGACACATTTATAAAACCTGTTACATTTCTATTTCATAACAACTGTTATATTATAATTAATGATCGAAATCACAGATTAAGTTTGTCAAAAAGAAATATTTTCTTTCAACAAATTAGGAAGACGACATTGAATAAAGATAGAATCAAAATTTTATATTTTCTTACGGTGTACATATACATAATGTCTACTTTGAATCATTCGACTTCTTTTCATTTTTTACTTTTGTGCTCATACGACATGTAAAATGTAAAAGGAAAAATACAAATCGTTTTGCCGTTTTGATCCGTGTGACTTTTCCCTCAACTTATTACTCGTATTAGTTTTTCGTACCATAAGATACTGATTTTTATCGTACCTAAGAAATTTCAAATGTAAAGACAGTTTCTTGTCAAGTCCGATGAACAAGTCAATTAGTTCACTAACTTGCCCTTTTAGTCCTTCGTTTGGAAAATGCATTACATGGCCAACCTCCGTCTCACCATGCTTCACAACTTTATATATTATTTCATATAATCAAACACCCCTGCACGCGTGCGGAAAAAAAAAATGCTTTAAGCAATCATATTGCTTGAGTTTTCCCACGCATTAAGTAATCAAGAACCTTACATTAACATAAAAATGGATCGAGTAATAGTACCAAACAAGTTCGCCTAGTACTCCTAAAATTTTGTGTTAAACACACATATCCTGTCGAATTAGATAACGGGTTGAAACAGGTTTGGTTTGTTTGGCAAAACACGATAAACTAGAGAGATATGGTCATTCAGTGATGATATAAGTACCTACATATACACTAAAACCTCTGTAAATTAATAATGTTGGGGCTGAAATATTTTATTATTTAACAAGATATTATTATATCGATAAATTAAAAATTTATTAATTTAAATAGGTTTTACGTATAAACTTTAAATTTCTCAATCCAATATATTAGTTAGATGAAAAATAAATTAGAAAAACAAGTTTCAATTAACATTTTATGAAGTCACATTCAAATATTAATTGAATTTGTCGAGTTTCTTGTTTTTGAATAAGTAAAATGTTAGTTTCGTTGGGACAAGTTACAATTATGTATGGCCTTAATTGAATTTGTACAAGTTCCAATCACGTATGGCCTTAATATGTAAATTTTTTAGTAATTATGTAGTAATTTATAGTTTTGTTGTGACCAATGTATGTATTGGGTTTCAAAAAAATTATTATATTATTATATTATTAATTGGGGTCCAATTTTATACTGGTTTCAAGTTGGTACCGAACAAATTATTAATTTTTTTGAAGTTATTAATTTATCGAATATTAATTTATAAATGTTTTATAAAGATTATATTGTACATCTCAAGCAACGAGGTAAATTGATTTCATAAACTTATTTTGTGTTTATTAAAATAATAACTCATATATGCTTTAAAACCAAAATCACAAATTATAATTACACAAGTGAAATTATTTCTAACAATCTAACATACTAGAATTTGTAATATTGAACGTTGGTGGAATATAAGTCCCACATCGGAGGAAAACATAAAGAAATGAGTGAATATATACGTAAGGTTAAGGTCATACTGTGTGATGTCAGTGTGTTATGACGTGTACACATATAGTTATGTTCAAGGGATAGTAGTCTGCCATCATTTTTTTTTACTAACTTTTTTTTTTTTTTTTTTTTTTTTTTTTTTTTTTTTTTTTTTTTAACTTAGCTAAAGTAACTAATTTACATTTTAACAACTTTTATTTTTTTATTTATTATTTATTATTATTTTTTTTTACTAATTTTTTATTTTTTTATTATTTTTTTTTAACTTAGCTAAAGCAACTAATTTACATTTTAACAGCTTTTATTTTTTTATTTATTATTTATTATTTATTTTTTACCAATGTAGAGTAACTGACTTAAATTGACAACTTTTATAAATAGCTATGCTCAAGGGACAGTTTTCTGATAACTAACTTAAATTATTATTATTTTTTTTTTACTTAGGTAAAGTAACTAACTTAAATTTTGACAACTTTTTTTTTGACTAACTTTTTTTTTTCTTTTCTTTTTTTTTTTTTTTTTTTTTTTTTTTTTTTTTTTTTTTAAACTTAGCTAAAGTAACTAATTTACATTTTAACAGCTTTTATTTTTTTATTTATTATTTATTATTTATTTTTTACCAATGTAGAGTAACTAACTTAAATTGCCAACTTTTATAAATAGCTATGCTCAAGGGACAGTTTTCTGATAACTAACTTAAATTATTATTATTATTATTATTTTACTTAGGTAAAGTAACTAACTTAAATTTTGATAACTTTTATAAATAAGTTAAAGAGTAAATTACACCGTTAGAGTAACTAACTTAAATTTTGACAAATTTTATAAATGAATTGCAGAACTTAAATTTTGACAACTTTTATAAATAAGTTGAAGAGTAAATTACACCGTTCGAGTAACTAACTTAAATTTTGACAACTTTATAAATAAGTTGAAGAGTAAATTACACCGTTCATCCCTGACTATACCAAAATCACACATGGAGTCTCTTTTTTAAAATAGATACGCCAAACATACTTGACGTCTCCATGTTATAACGTCGGCAAACCTCGGCACCATAAACATTGTTAATAGGGTAAAAGTTATATATTAGCAATGTACTTTCACAACTTTTCAAATATAGGTAACAAACTTATTTTATTACTAATATAGTAATTGAAACCGGCTAATTTACGACGATCTAGTAAATATGACCTGCTGATTTAGTGAACTGACTAAAATACCCTTGTGTTCTTCACATAAATTTGCATCGTTAGTCCTTTATACTAACGGCAGTTAGTAAATAACTTAAAATTAGGATTTATTACTTATTCATCCGCTTTCGTCCGTTTTTACACGTTTCCGTCCGTTTTTAAATGTTTCCGTTAACCCACTTCGTTAGAGAATTACATGTTTGGTCCTTGAATATGTATAATCATTTCATGCACAGTCCATCACCACCAAAATAATTCCAAAAAATAAAAAAAATAAAAAAAATCAATTTTCATTTTAAATTTTAAAAAAATATTAGAAAAAAAAATTAATTGAAAAAAATGTAGAAAATAAAAAATTTCCAAAATTTTTTTAAAAAAAAATAAGAAAATAAAAAAATTCAAAATTTTTTTCGAAAATATTTTTTCTAAAAAATAAAAATTAGAAAATTAAAAAATTTCAAAAAATAATTATCGTAAAAAAAATTTGGAAAATTTTTTCAAATTTAGAAAAAAAATATTTTTTTCGATAATTATTTTTAAAAATAATTTTTTCTAAATTTGAAAATTTTTTCCAAATTTTTTTTACGATAATTATTTAAAAATATTTTTCAAAATTTTTTTATTTTCTAATTTTTGTTTTTCGAAAAAAAATTTTGATTTTTTTTTAATTTTTTATTTATTTTTTTAATTTTTTCGAAATTTTTATTTTCTATATTTTTTTAATTTAAAAAAAATTATTTTTATACTTTTTATTTATTTTATTTTCTAATATATATATTTTTAATTTTTTTGAAACAATTTTGAAACTTTTTTTTTTTCAAAAAAAAATTGATTTTTTTTATTTTCTATTTTTTTTAATTTTTATATAATTTTTTTTATAAAACGTGATAAAAACGTATGAAAACGTCAAAAAAACGGACGAAAACGTGTGTATAAATGACTAACGGTGCAAATAATGTTATTATAAAGGACTAACGGTGAAAATAATAAACATGGAAATACGGACGAAAAAGTGTAAAAAACGGACGAATAAGTAAGAAAACCAAATTTTAAGTTATTTACTAACGACCGTTAGTATAAAGGATTAACAATGAAAATTATTTACTAACAATCGTTAAAAAAATGACGTGTCAGTCATTTTCTATATTCAACAGGTGACAATATTTACTATATCAAAAAAAATTAGCCGGTTTCAATGACTACATTAAGAATAAAAAAGTTTGTTACCTATATTTAAAAAAATGTTAAAATTCATTGTTAATATATGGGTTTACCCTTGTTAATATGATGAATATACCCCACTTTTATATCAAAACACCCCTTTATTTCACATATACAAGTATACAACTACATATCTATCACACCAAAATCCAAACACTCATTTGTCTAAATAGTCTACATATGTCGCTATGTGCAGTGTCCATTATGGCTCTGTCCAACATATTTTTGACACAAATGTTTAGATGGTTATAATGTTGTTATTTTGTCTTACTAATGAGTACGTGACACATTTATAAAACCTGTTACGTTTCTATTTCATAAGTCTTGTATTATAATGATCGAAATCACAGATTATGTTTGTCAAAAAGAAATATTTTCTTTCAACAAATTAGGAAGATGACATCGAATAATGATAGAACCAAAATTTTATATTTTCTTACGGTGTACATATACATAATGTCTACTTTGCATCATTCGACTTCTTCTCATTTTTTACTTTGGTGCTCTTATGACATGTAAAATGTAAAAGGAAAAATTCAAATCATTTTGCCGTTTTGATCCTTGTGACTTTTCCCTCAATTTATTACTCGTATTAGTTTTTCGTACCATAAGATACTGACGTTTATCGTACATAAGAAATTTCAAATGTAAAGACAGTTTCTTGTCAAGTCCGATAAACAAGTCATACCACGAGATAATGTTGTATTTTCACAACTAGATGATGTAAATGAGTATAACATGTCTACTGCCATATCTTTATAATACAGAAAACACTGATAACTTATGAGATGAAGAAGAAATTACAGTACAGATACATATGTAACACTCGAATTTTAAGTACCTCCCACAGTTTTTATATCTAAAACAGCAAAAACAAGCCGAACCTGAGATTATGTAAGAAGCTTTCATCTAAAAAGTTGGTGTCCAGTCGCCTTCAAACCTACATCACTGAAATATCAAAGATACCGTTATATTGTATATCCTTAAATTTTGGTCAAAGTTCGAAAAACAGAAATATACTTTCGCCTTGGGTCATTTTGACGTAAGAATTATTTATTGACAGATCTATTTGTTTACACTCGTAGTTCAGAACGACTCAGATTGCTAATTGTAGCACAAAAAATAGCAACAACCATATATGGTGGAAAACTTGTAATTACAATTTATCAAAACGGACGAAAGGCGAAACTAAAATTAGGACTCATACCAGGCTGACTTCCTTCAGAAAAACCGCCACCAATCAAAGAGCATGCTAAGCTCTCATCATATTTAAGTCTAGAAAATATCTCTATTTCTATGTTTGGAAATGCAAATAACTAAAGTATGTAGTCTTCTTCGGTTGGTAGTCGTTTAGCAAGGGAAACAAGAAAACGGTTTAGGTGTTTTTCAGCTTTTAATAGCTTTTTGTCTACTTTTGTTTCTCCTTCGCTTTCTACTGGTGTGGCACTACGGTCTTGTAAGGAGCAGAAATTTCTGACGAGTTTACGTAACTCCCGAAAAGTAAGATAGTGTTAATATACGTAAAACCTCTATAAATTAATAATGTTGGGACCGAGTTATTTTATTAATTTAACGAGATATTATTATTACGATAAATTGATAATTTATTAATTTAAAGAAGTTTCATGTATAACCTTTAAATTTTCAAATCGAATATATTAGTTAAAGATAAAAGATAAAAGATAAAAAATAAAAAAGTAAAGTAAAGTAACTCCCAATACCGTCTTTCACGGATTATGGGTCCTAATATCGTCTTTCACGATGTATGAAGAGGTTGAGACGTAGAAAGCTTTACCCCTACCAAAGGTAGAAAAGGACCTCTGACCTTGGAAGGGGTGAAGATCTAACCCTTGACATCTGTCACTAGAGGCAAGGTGTTTATTGTTTTTGAATAAGTAAAATGTTACTTTCGTTGTGACAAGTTCCAATTATGTATGGCTTTAATTGAATTAATTGAATTTGTACAAGTTCCAATCACGTATGGCCTTAATATGTAAATTTTTTAATAATTATTAATTTATAGTTTTGTTGTGAACAATGTATATAAATTGAAGTTTCAAAAAAATTATTAAATTATTATATTATTGATTGGAGTCCAATTTTGTACTGATTTCAAGTTGGAATCCAACAAATTATTAATTTTTTTGAGATTATTAGTTTATCGAATATTAATTTATAAGTGTTTTATAAAAATTATATTGTACATCTCAAACAACGAGGTAAATTGATTTCATAAACCCATTTTGTGTTTATTAAAATAATAACTCATATATGCTATGATAACCAAAATCATAAATTATAATTACACAAGTGAAATTATTTCTTTCTAACATACTAGAATTTGTAATATTGAATGTTGGTGGAATATAAGTCCCACATCGGAGGAAAACTTAAAGAAATGAGTGTATATATATGTAAGGTTAAGGCCATATTGTGTGGTGTCAGGGTGCTATGCCGTGTACATATATAGTTATGTTCAAGGAGTAGTAGTCTGGCAATACTTTTTTTTCAAGTAACTAAACAATTTTTTTTTTTTTTTTTTTTTTTTTTTTTTTTAAGTTACCTATCTAAAGTAACTAAATTAAATTGACAACTTTTATAAATATAAAATGAAAAATTATTTTGAATATTGTAAAATAAAATCATTATGAAAATGAAGAGTAAAGTTAGTTTCTTTAGTATTGGCAGGTCTCATATATTCCCCTTTTGGAGTTGCATTAAAGAACTTTTATGTTCTGACTTCTAATCAACCATTTTGAATCGCTCATTTTACCACGTCTAAGTTGTACATAGATCGAGTCCCTATCAAAAATCCACAAAGGCACTATAACAAGGATATGCTACTTAAAGGTGAAACTCATAGCCCACAATCATGACCACATGATGATGACCTTCTATCGCACAAAAGAGACCAGAATGTACCAAATGTCATGATTTATATTGAAGCATGCAATTTAGAGGTGAAATTCATAGCTGATCATTATTATCGTTGTCACAAGAAGGACCAAACCCTACATAACTGATACATCTTACTAACCCACTAACGCGAATAACCCGGCTTTTGTGTAACACCTCACGGATCAAGAAGCATGCAATAATGCGAATAAACCGGCTTTTGTTTAACACCTCATGTATCAAGAACCACGCATCAATGCACGATTGGTCCTGACCTTATGTTTGCCAATTTGGACTAATGAGGTGTTTGTCGACCAAACATAAAATATAAATATAAGTTTCATCTGACTGACTCAAACTGACAAACAGTCATGAGCTCTCCCGTGGGAACAATGTATTATTGATTCAAAGATATATACATCTTAGGAAGATAATATTCAAACTCTTTTTATGGGCCTTAAGCCAATTGACTTAGCCAAGAACTCAAAACTGCTTTTAATAAAAGTAAGGATATTTGTCAAGGTGTTATACTGGTTAGGTGTCTCCAAATTCTCGTAAAATATAAGGGTTCAAATCTCGTTGGGTTAACATCTTGGGATGGCCAGGGAAAAGTCCTAGAACAACCGCAAAATACCGGTTAAGCAGCGTACATGAGAGACAAAAAAGCTAGAATTTGCACGGGTAACCTTAACAGGAATCCTTCTCCATTTATATTATATCATATACTCGTGATATATACATAGTAACTTACATATGTCTGAACATGAGACTCAACCTACAATCTTTTGGTTGATATTTACTGATAGGTCAAATGTATCTATTCATTAGCCCCACCAAAGCACAAAATATCAAACCCCATCAACAGCCTATCACTTCCACGACCAGAAAAACAGTGTCTTTTCCCTTGATCTGTCTACTATTTTAATCCCAAAAGAAACAATGATGAATGATGCATGCATTTATATTTTTGTTTCTATATATGCATATCATACGTCTAATACTTTGTACTCATTTGGCACCTTTTTAACCAGTAAAACGACTAAAGGCTTTAAGCAATCATATTGCTCAGTTTTTCCTCGCATTAAGCAATCAGGAACCTTACATGGACATAACGGTGGATGTAGTAACAATGCCAAACAAGTTTGCCTAGGACTCCTAAAATGCAGTGTTGAACACTCATATCTTGTCAAGTTAGATAACGGGTTGAAACAGGTTTGGTTTGTTTGGCAAAACACGATAAACAAGAGAGATACACTACAAGAAAAAAGCCCTTTACCGACTTTCTTAGCGACGTATTTTATGATTGCGACTTTAGGTGATGGGTCGCTGTAAAAGAGTCGCAAATTTTTTGCGACTCGTGACATGTGTCGCTAAAAAGAGCGACTAGTATAACGACTTCATAAAATAAGTCGTTATAAATTTGCGACTTCAGTATTTCTTGTCGCTATTTGCATCGCTATTTCAAAGAGATGTTGCCATTTAAGTCGCTTAACGCGACGCTATTTTTGTAAAAGTCTCTATTTAAGTCGCTAATTAAGTCGCTATAGCGACTTAATTAGCGACTTAAATAGAGACTTTTACAAAAATAGCGTCGCGTTAAGCGACTTAAATGGCAACATCTCTTTGAAATAGCGATGCAAATAGCGACAAGAAATACTGAAGTCGCAAATTTATAACGACTTATTTTATGAAGTCGTTATACTAGTCGCTCTTTTTAGCGACACATGTCACGAGTCGCAAAAAATTTGCGACTCTTTTACAGCGACCCATCACCTAAAAGTCGCAATCATAAAATATGTCGCTAAGAAAGTCGTTAAATGGCTTTTTTCTTGTAGTGATATGGTCATTCAGTAATGATATAAGTACCTACATATACACTAAAACCTCTGTAAATTAATAATGTTGGACCGAAATATTATATTATTTAACAAGATATTA
Source organism: Artemisia argyi (assembly GCA_030686995.1). Lineage (NCBI taxonomy): Eukaryota > Viridiplantae > Streptophyta > Magnoliopsida > Asterales > Asteraceae > Artemisia > Artemisia argyi. Next base: position 166,603,308 of record CM060695.1, read on the forward strand.
TTATATTGATAAATTAATAATTTATTAATTTCAAGAGGTTTTACGTATAAATTTTAAATTTCCCAATCTAATATATTAGTTAGATGAAAAATAAATTAGAAAAACAAGTTTCAATTAACATTTTATGAAGTCACATTCACATATTAATTGAATTTGTCGAGTTTCTTGTTTTTGAATAAGTAAAATGTTAGTTTCGTTGGGACAAGTTACAATTATGTATGGCCTTAATTGAATTAATTGAATTTGTACAAGTTCCAATCATGTATGGCCTTAATATGTAATTTTTTATTAATTATTAATTTAGAGTTTTGTTGTGACCAATGTATATATTGGGGTTTCAAAAAAATTATTATATTATTGATTGGGGTCCAATTTTGTACTGGTTTCAAGTTGGGACCGAACAAATTATTAAATTTTTTGAGGTTATTAAATGTTTTATAAAGATTATATTGTACATCTCAAGCAACGAGGTAAATTGATTTCATAAACCTAGTTTGTGTTTATTAAAATAATAACTCATATATGCTTTAATAAACAAAATCACAAATTATAATTACACAAGTGAAATTATTTCTGTCTAACATACTAGAATTTGTAATATTGTATGTTGGTGGAATATAAGTCCCACATCGGAGGAAAACTTAAAGAAACGAGTGTATATATACGTAAGGTTTAGGCAATGTTGTGCGATGTCAGTGTGCTATGCCGTGTACATATATAGCTATGCTCAATTTTATTATTTTAGCTAGATTAACTAACTTATATTTTGACAACTTTCCTTTTTTTTTTATTTATTATTTTTTATTTTTACCTATATAGAGTAACTAATTTAAATTGACAACTTTTATAAATAGGTAGGTATGCTCAAGGGATAGTTTACTTAGCTAGAGTAACTAACTTAAATTTTGACAATTTTTATTATTTACTTATTTATTTTACTTATCTAGACTAACTAACTTAAATTGACAACTTTTATAAATAGTTATGCTCAAGGGACAGTCTTCTGACAATGTATTTTTTTTTTTTTTTTTTTACTTAGCTAAAGTAACTAACTTAAATTTTAACAATATATATATATATATATATATATATATATATATATATATATATATATATATATATATATATATATATATATATATATATATATATATTGTTACTTAGGTAGAGTAACTAACTTAAATTTTGACAACTTTTATAAATAAGTTAAAGAGTAAATTACACAGTTCGAGTAACTAACTTAAATTTTGACAACTTTTATAAATAAGTTGAAGAGTAAATTATACAGTTCGCCCCTGACTGTACCAAAATCACTCGTGGAGTTCCTTTTTTGAAATAAATACACCAAACATCCTTGACGTCTCCATGTTATAATGTCGGCAATCCTCGGCACCATAAACATCGTTAATATGACGAATTTACCCCACTTTTATATCGAAACACCCCTTTATTTCAAACGAGATGGGCGACGGCCCGCCGCGTTGCGGCGGAGCGCTGTGTTATGTCGTTGATCATTGCACGGTAGAGTATGCAAATCCAATTATACTTAACTTCGTACAATACCTAAAAAAACTACATATCTAGCTCGTCTAAACCTGGTATAGGTTCTAAAGCTGGCGACCCATGTGGCAACAATTTTGCTAATTTTGTAGTCCTTGAATGAGCGTGAAACTAAACAAAAGTACATGAGAGATGCAGCATGAGAAAATCTGAAAACCACAAATATAGCAAAAATAAAATGTTGTAAACTACATGAGTACACCATAAAATTAAAAGTTGAACATCCATATCTAGAAGTTACAAACTGAAATGAACTAAAAATTATCAAATACCCATTTGATGTTTTAACCCATTTTTGCAAAATACAATAAGTTATTGCTATGGTAAAGCGTCTTTCAGTCTTTTGTACGCAAATCAAATCGGTTGGTGCACCACGAAAAGAAATGACTGCATTTGCCGCATCGACGACATAAATGGCATTATAAATAGGAGACTTTCTGAAAGGGGAAAATTAGATATTCTCGACTTTCATTTTAGATGAAGGTTGTTAATATTGGAGAGCAATTTAGAAACAATAGAAGAATGTTTGAAATTCAGCAAAAAAAAAAAATGCAACAATTTTTCGCTTTCTTGTCACTGTATGCAAGGAACTATTTATTTTATCATTTTACTTCGCAAACATTTTTTTTTCTTTTTTTGTAAGTGACCACTTTTAACCATTGTAATGATAGTGTGAAAAGTGACCCAAGATATAAGACATGTGCCAGATAAGAGTGTTTCCACATCAATGAAAGCAGTATTAGATCTTCAAGTCTTGAACTAAAGAATATAAATAAATGATTATAGACTTCATCAAGCAGCCTTTTCCCCTGCATCATCCACAACAACAAAAAACATAGTAATAGTTTCAAGGTTCAGCGATCAGTAGAAATGTTATTGGCATAGCATGGTAGATTTGGAAATATGTATAATGAGTTCCATCACGCATGTTTCGTGTAGGAAGTAAGAATTTTACTTGCCTTGAGTTGTACAATTTCTTTGTTTGATGTTGCCATGTGCGCCCTTGAAATATTTTTTTAGTACTTGATCAATAGTTGTAGCGACAACACATTAAATGTAGAGCCGTACAATGGGTAGTGGCTGCAATACATATAACAGGAAGAATCAATATAAGCGGACATATATTTAAAACTAAAGTGCCTAAAATATTGTCGCTAATAATCATATTTACCGGGTCAAAATGGGTCATTACTGAATGGGTCAAGTATTCGTCGGTGCTAGTAAACATACCAACTAAACCCTCCACTACAAATCTGTCAATTATAGTATCTATTCATGTGTACTGGTGTCTGTTGTGTCAAGCATTCTGTAGCAAAAGAAAGTGACAAACCTGCATTTATAAGACCATAAGACCATTGCCAAGGTGATCAAAATTATACTCGTGGAACTACCTTGTTCAAACCACGATAAAATTAATCCTGCATAATAGACAATAAAGGCCTATTAGGAGCTTTAAGGACAATCCGCATCAAATACAGAAAATTCCCATTTGGGACACAAAAAGGAACGCACTATACACCAATCGAAACGCAATTAGCAGCATACATACACACATCAAAAACTACGTAAACATACATTATTTCTTATGTAATTCACTCTTTCAACTACCTGCACGTTAATCTCGTAAATCTCACATCAGAACCCATATTTACGCGCTTAACATTTAATAACACTCTAGGATTAACCACACATCAACGTATATGGTGAATCAATTTAAAAGTCACGACACAGGAAAACCAAAGAAGTCCATCCCAGTCATAAGAAGAAAGTCATATGTATAAGCACCTTTTTTTATATCATATAAGCACCTTTTACTTTACTCTTTAGTTTTATTTCACTACTAATAAGCTATAATCAGTAACTTATTAGCTTATTAATTGGGCATATTAACGTATTGTAATTTCAAAACCAATTAAGGGGGTGTTTGGGAGCACTTACTTTGAATGCTTATTAGCGTATTACCTTATTGTATTATACAGATACTATAAAATCGCCCAAACACTTCTCAAAAAGCCCTTTAAAGATAGTTTTACAAAAGTTTTAAGCTTTTTTGATAAGCCACCCAAACACTTCTCAAAGAGAACAATGCTGATTATTACTTTGAATGCATTCGGTTAGCAACATAACCGCTATATAGCATCGCCATACACATGTCTGTTTAACTTGTACCAAGAGGGCCTCCAATCACCAGCCTCGATAATCCTTACACCGCCATTGCAACAAATACAAACTCATGCTGCTTTTTATTGAATGGTTGTATCAATTATTCATATTGTTAGCATAAAAGGCTACAGATTACCTTAAGATATTGCAAGACTTCTTTGTGGCAGTTTGTAAACCATGTGAAACACAAAACCACAAACATACTGAGTATTTTATACACTCATCATATCTGGAACTCTCCAGACATATCAAACCGTCTTTCCTAATCCAACATGTTCTAGATCACCGGTTCTTCAAACTCACAAAACAGATGATAACACCGATGAAGATGAGGTTTATGTTTTTGTTTCCCGGTTTAATTTAATTAGAATTTCATTTTTCTTTTTATGATTTTTAGTCTTCTTCTTTTATGGCATACAGGTGGTTAAACACAAACATAGATTTCTTTTGTCCTTTGTGTTCTTCGTGTCGCAAGATGGGTGCCTATTTTGGGCGTTTTTGGTCCCGGCAGATTGTTTTTGTTTATGCTCGATCCGTGTTTTATTAAAGGTAAGATTTTCCGTTAGATATAAACATAAATGTTGATTTGTTATATTTTGGTTTTCGAATTAGTTTCGAAATGAAACACGAAAAAGCAGTATGTTTGTGATATTGCAAGACTTCTTTGTGTGAAATGTAACGTGTAAACAATATAAAATACTCAGTATGTTTGTGGTTTTGTGTTTCAGGTTGTTGGTGCTGACTGTGTTACTACTGGGTCGGCAATGTATGAAGATATGGGTTTAGCTGTGTGTACCTTTGTGGCAGTAATGTGGCAATACACTGGTTCGATGTATGAAGCTATGTGTACAGCTGAATATTTTAAATGAAATAATGAAGAAAGGCTTCAGCGAATCTCGAAGCTCATATTCCAGTTGTCCAAGTTCAATCTCAACCTGTTATAATCAAGGAGTTCGATCTATACTCGCATAAACTAAGAAGATAAAACTGCATTGTGCCGTTGTGACAGTACAAACTTCAGCATATGCAAGTTTTCCTAAACAAACATGCTACTTTAAGGTTGGTTTAGTCATGAAACCTAGCGGTAATTTCAACCATCAAACAACCGTTTAAGGTCCTTTTCCCAAACGATATTGTAAGCTAACTTTGCTACACAATTATTCAGCAAAACTGGTGTTCGTGCCAAAAATTTAAGCATACAAAGAGGCCCTAAAGTTTGTACCAAATTGTAAAGATATACATACATATAGGAGTTGACCCGTTAATCATTAGTCAAATGCCCATTTTGCCAAATGTGGACTTTAGTAAGATTATAACCCAATGATTAGTATGAACCTGTAATGGCAGATGCTTCTACGAAGGCGAAGATAAACCGCAAGTATGCCTTTGTAGAGACGATGCTCCTGTAACGATGGATTTTGATTTTTGAACTCATAACTATACTTCTTGTCCCTCCAGTTAAAGGTTTCTGAATCAGCAGGAGTGCTGTCAAAGGTTGCAACAACCCAATCATTCCACCTGATAAGAATAATTAGAATGGTCAGAAGTGCAGTCAACTTATAAGTATCTGAAAGAGAGAAGCTGCTAAAGAACTTCTCTATTTATAAGCTTATATAATTGTCCCAATTGTTTTATAATGTAAAAGGCCTGTTAATGATGTTACTCTTTCTTTAATTTACAAAAGTTTGTTGGAAATAGCCTTCCGTTAGTAAGTTAGAACATTGATTCCCCCTAAAATGAAACATGCTACCCGCTAGAAGAGAAATTAACATTGGCCTATGGAGATCTCAAACCTGGTTCAATCATAGGTATGCCACAACGATCGGCGGCACTCAAAATAGGTCGTTCAACATGGGTAGTACCTGTCGAAAAAGATGAAAAGCTATTAGGATGACATTAGTTTGCAGACCCAATAATACTGACAACACATGCCAAACAGTAAACGAACACAGAAATTGATACCGCATACAAAAATCTTAACCCAAGGTGCAAATGTAGTATAAGGTTGTGTGCATCTTTTTAGCACTTGTGTTCTGACACGATTCGACCCAACCATGGAATCTTCAAAGCGCAGTCGTAAAATAATGAGATAAAAACATCCAAACACCTCTAAAGTTAGCTGTTTTGCAGCGGTCCCAAACACGTCTTAAACTCAGAATCTATATGTTTGATCTAGAAAAAAATAGGTCGTTCCTTCTAATCGATGTTAACACAAAAACCGTACCAGCAGGCCATAAAGCCTGGAAAATTCATGAAAGTAACAAACATTCAGACTTATGAAAAATGTTGCTAACATTATCCAAAATAAATTCTTAATAGAACATACATGCTTCACCATAGCTCGTGCTTACGAATACGATGATTCCACTATTTTTGTAAGTGTCTGGTTATCTTATTGTGATTCTTAGAATCGGAATAACGAATTGGTTCGTGTTTCATTTCGAAACTAATTCGTGAATGTGATCGTCACACTGTTTAAAAAAGTCACTCTATATGGTTAAGATTTCTTAAACTTAGAATTTGTACGTTTGAGCTTAATGCGATTGATACCATGATGGACCTATCCTATTTCAATCCCTAAATTCATCCATTGTAACCCATTACCATCCCGGCCGACCCGTCGACAATCATTTTCCCACCTCTTAATAAAATTTCAGTGGCATACAAAACATATTAGTATAACTACCTTAAAAAGTGAACCTCGCTGATCGCCTGCGCATTTCAACCATCTGAATAAGCACGGCTTTGATTAACGACACCTATATGCATACAGTTAATGATAGAATCAGTTATCAAAGAAATATCAAAAACAAACGCTAATCAAAAAGCTATTATTAAGCTCGTTGACATGCGGCATGTAGGATTGTTTTAAGAGCTAAAAAAGAAACTAAATAAAGTACTCACCCGTTGCAAATAAAATTTCCAAATAAAGCCCAATGACATAATAAGATCTCAAGTTTATAACGTCACCATTTTTTTCGGCCAGTCTTTGTAACAGGTACTGCAAATTGAAGTCAAAATGGGTATATTATGAAAAACAAATCGAAAGGTTACTCAAATACTTAAAATAAATAGACTTTGTTTTACAGAATCAAAAATAGTACAAACATATTAGGTTGCACATAATGAAAACGTTACCTTTTACATTCCTTGGTATGCATCTTTCAAAGTTTGGCGAAGAAGCGCACTTTGTGTCATACACTGTGAATGGAAACAATAAACAACATCTGTTAACATTTTAACCAAAGAGTTAAATAATAAGAAGTATTTTTTGCTAAATGCTAATAAATCTGACATTTTTTTTATCCGACTGGCAAATCGCCATACTCATTTTCCATCTGTTTCACCGTTACTACACACGACCAGTTCATGGATAGAGAGTTCAATCAAGAGTCAGTGTCGATCAATATTGGGATTCGGTGTAGATAAATCTAGAAGTGTGTAAAAGGTGGGTTATTATCTTCTGTAGCCGACAACTTGTAGAAGATACCAACAAAAGGCAACGGGCACAACAGTAACCCAAGACGCAAGCCAAGCATTTTTATTAGACAGGGCAAAAAAATATTTTTTAACAGAATATTGATCCTTTGTCATTCCTATAATATATATAGAAAATAAACATAGCATTGAAATAAACATCATACCAAATCTAAAGCTGGGAACGCTAGTAATTGCCGTCCAACCATAGAGCGATGAATCCGTTCAAATTGTTCATTTCGCATACTGAATGATCCCAGAGTTGATACTACAAATGTGAGGCAAAAAGATAAGCACTCGCTATAAATGACACACTAAAGAGTAAAGACAGTTTAAGAAATGTCATTATAACCTAACGTATTCATCTTCAGTAGGCGCTTCCACAATCTCATGAGTAGCATCGTCCCTATCAGCCACTACTTCCACCTTTTGGGGGGCCGTACAACGATAACTGAGATGCCATCTAACTTGATAGCCTTTCCAAATTTATATCTCCTGAAAAAAAGAAATTGCACTTTTCAGACACTAAAACGAAGACACTGTCAAATTTAATTCACATATTGTTTACTTAGTTACTATATAAGAGCAAAGGATATGTAAGGCAACGATAAAACTATATATGTAGCAGGTGTAGCTGAAGGCCTCTCAACGGCACCGTTTACAGAGTGTAACCCATCATCCACATCCATAAACATACTCGAGCTAGCAGGCACATCCCCGGTACACACCCAGTTACCATTAACAGAAACCGACAAAGAAACATCAGCATTGAAACCTTGAACTATCGTACCAGTATTTGGACAACCATTAAGATCATGAACAGAACCAAGTGAACCCACACCGGTACCAGTACCAACAGACCCGTCCCTCTCTAACGTTTGGTCAATACTATGTCTACGCACAGCCCTACTTTTAGTTCTCATACTTAGAAAGGCAAGACAACAAACACTAAAAAAACAACTAAACAACAAACATGGCAGACGGATATACGGCCAGTAAAAAAAAATAAAAAAAATAAAAAAACCCCAAGACTTAAACACGCAAATATTACCTAAGATGAAAGTAAGAACAGGCCAGTTAAGAAAAATGTCAATAATTCTGATCGTTTGACAGCAAAAACTCAAAAAGATAAGCACTCGCAAATATTAACACCTAAACTCGTAGTGTGCAGACTTTTATCCAAGTCGCGTAACAACCCATACTTCGTCTATAATATATTCGTCAACGGCTCTAAATCTATACAAACGAACCAAATTAATAAACTTTATTAATCGGTCCGTATAAAAAAAAGGATTTTACACAGAAGTGTATGGCTATTTTTTTGGTATATTTCTGTTTATAAGCTATTTTTTTCAGGTTAAGCAGAAAAGCTAATCTACTTTTTGATAGTCTTGTAATGTAATAAGCCGAAACATTATGAAAGTGAAACTCATAAAAATGAAAACTTTACCTGTATTCAGTTTCTTTAGGCAAGCCTTCAATGAATATTTTCCAGCAATTTTACAGAAACAAAAACAAAAAAACATCAAAACCGAATTAAAATTTTGGTGAAGATTGCAAATAAAAAATAAGCTTTAAAACCTCCTAAGGTATCACCAATTAAATCTTACAGTTTTTGTTATCCAATAATCAAATTAACTACACAAAGGTTTCATCTTTTTTTTTTTTCATAAATCATCAAAAACCCATAAATCATATCAATAATCAACACAAATTAGGGTTTTGTAACCTCTGTAGAAATTCCTCCGATTGTGGATTTGTGGTGAGTTTCTGTCGATCGTACGGGAAGTATAAGATTTTCAACGCCCCTTGGTTGAGTAACTGGTGTGACCTAGAGGACATATGGAGAAGATGAATGAAGATGACTGTCGATGGTTCTGGAATTTCTGCTATTATATTAACTAACAAAGGGCCGAACATGGAACTGGATCGGGCGGTAGGTATCAGGCCAAAAAAATTGCGTGTAGCCCACTACATTAAGCGACGTCGTATTAAATGCTATTTAATATATATAGTAACTAGTATGGCGGCATGCCGGCCGCGTTGCGGCCGGGCGGGGTTTTTTTCCGTTGTATTATAGACCCTTCACTTAAGATATAGTTCTTCACTTCTTCATTTTCTTCATTACGTTGTAACAACTGCAATAGCACTTTCATGTATGAAGATGAAACAACAAAGGCTTTCAGTGGACAAAGTAGTATGCTTGGATATTGTAATGAACAAAATTCAATCTCTATATAACAGATTTCACCATTCCCGCAGAAAGTGTATTTCTTAACCCTTTCCGCAATAACCATTAGGTTCAATTCAATATTTTAGTTATATGTGGTGCTACTCGCTTCAAGATTACAAAATGAAATCAAACCATCTAAAAAACGCATGGTGCGCAAGCTAAGTCCATACAGCCATACTATCATACCAGATGCATCCATTGAGGTTTGTCGCATAGTATGGGCGCGAGCATTATCAGAAGATGGGCGTGTCCATGTATGACGTGGCGGCCTATGCACACGATGCCCCTGTGACAGTGGAGGAAGCACCGCTGCAGCAAGTCCTAATACATAAGCATGAGTGATGAAATGGTTGTTAGAATACACATGGCCGGTTGAATGGATACAGAGATGAAAGAGAAGTAAAATGCATATCTATCGACTATCATACCTAAAACCTGATGGTAAGGACCAACATCAGAAACCGGTGTGTCTGCCACTTCAGTAGGCGCTATGTTTGCACGGCGTCCTTCACTCAATGAATAAGTGAACGCGGGTCTATTTTGAGTGACAACAGCAGCCACTAATACATACACATTTAAAAAGAAAGTGGGTTCAGAGTATATACCAAAAATTCAGGTCAACCATAAGCAAATGAAAGTGTAGCATTTGTATGTGCTATATCAAAAAATTTTGGAAAGCAGAGTTGTTATCCATACCAGGTCGCGCGCAAGGTAACATTGCCGAATGTCCAATGTGTGCGCTAAAATCTAACACCTGTCGGCCTCAGTAATTATGAGGTATGAAGATGAGAATGAGGTACCAAGATGAGAATACTGTGTGCGCTAAAACCAAGTGGTCCTCGACCGTGCATCGCTTCTTACAACCAACCTACCTAATAAAAAATAAAAAAAATTAAATACATCTACCACACTCTATAAAAAAAATATTATAGGTCAGTTTGTTTCCTAAGTGATCTTCTACAGTCGGCCAAATACGTTGGGGGCCTCTTTTCAAGAAAGTCTTGGTGACCTGCTATTGAAGGTTTGAAGTGATCAAGCAGGTCAGCTAATGCTTTTCAAAAGGCATCGAGGCACCAATTGCTCTAGAATCGTAGCACAATGACCAATGGCATTTCCAACTGCTGGACATGATGTCGCTACACCATTCACAATGCCACAACAGTTCAATGAATAAGACCCAAACATCTTGTATGTGCAAAGTCAGATAGGCAAATGGCATTGCATATCGCGTACCTTCAACCGGAGGGCGTGGACTTTCAGTAATAACTCTGTTTGGTCGCAAAACATTTTTGATGCACTCTGACCAACTCTCTGTAAATGGCGGTCAGTACTTGATGGCATCCGCAGCCAGGGGTAGCTGAAATTTGAATCAAATTCAATGTAAGTATATGCAACAATACTATATGGCAAATTCGAGAAGCACAATATACAGTACCAGGTAACATCTGGTTAGTTGCAAATGGGTCAGACTGGTGGGCGATGGTATCATCAAACTCAGGTGCACATCCTGTATGGATAGCCATAGTTAAAAAGAACATGTCGCTTATGGTTTATAAGTACTGAAGAATGAAAAGGGTATAAACCAAAAGGCATAAGTTCATTTAAAATGTGAACTGCTATAAGTGCAACATACGTATGGACAGCTGCTGCCGCTGCCTTTTTAGTAACACATTTTCAGCAGCCAAGTTTCGTGGTCAAGCGTCCGTTAGTCTTTTGCCTTTCTGTTTAGTAATGTCACTTGTAGAGACAGCGGACGGTATGTTGACCGTATCTTTAAGGATCAGTTAGTGCACTAAAGTTATCGGCCACCTCCGGAGAAACTGTCCAGCTAAGAAAGTTGAACACAACAGGACCACAATGCACGCCTACAGAGGGTAACACACAAAAAATTAAGAATGAGTTCAGTATTTGTGTTGCTAGTGTAGTATAATAAGACATACGAAAACACTAACCATCAGTTACATTAGATTGCTTGGGAGGTACATTAACCTTTGCTATAGTCTCCACATCCCTTACAAAATCCACGCTGTAAATTCCACCAGTCCTATTATTTGTAGCTGCATTGCAAAAAAAAAGACGACATTAAACAACCTTCACACTAAAGGAAACAACAAAAGTGTACGATAACACGTATATAAACTACACATTACCATAAGTTGGGTCAATCGAAACACCTTCAGTAGCCAACCTTTTATTTGCCGGATATAAAATTTAACCTGTACATTATTCATAGATAGCAATTTATATTCGAGTAGCACACTATTCATAGATAACAATCGAAACACCTGCAAGGTGAGTATGTTGCGTCGCCAACCTGAAACAATCTCATTCTTAATCGAAACCTATCATAGTCAATACCATTTGTCGACGAAGTTCGTAACCTGTCTAACCCAAAGAAAAAATGTATAAGAAGCGCGCATATATCATGAATAAGCCATGAGGAAAATCAAATAAGGTATGCGAATTAAATAAAAGGTAACAAAACAACAAAACAACCTAAACCTATAATCAAAATTCAAATAACCTGATAAGCTTGCAAAATAAATCCATACAAAGACCCCTTAACAAAAACGGAAACAACCCTAAGGCATAAGCAAAAACATAGAAGCTAATAAGCTGGGATAATAAGTTCATCCAAACACCCTCCTAACAAAAAAACAAAATAACCCTAATTCAAAATCCTCGTTCAAACAAAAATAACTCACTAATTTTATTATAAAACGTGGTTTACGGTGAGAGATCGGCAAATAAAGGATTATGCAGCATCAAACGGCCACGTTGGCTGCAACCACAAAGTCCATGTGGCTACCCCGCCAAGATACGTGCTGATTCCTTCTTTAACGCCTCACAATTGGCCATATCTCTTAAAAAACACAACAGCTTGAAGTTACGAAACATACTTAGCATAAAGTTTGATGCTAAGAGCTAACCTGAATACTTATAATTCCAAACAATTGGTCTTTTGATAAGTTGTCTAGTTTAATATACATAAAAGTAGCATACAATATTTGACTATGACAACTTTAAACGCCTCAAGAACACCCAAAGGGCATCCCTTACACTCACTTCCATACTGAAATTGCTAGACACTCCTTAAAAAATTTACTTGTTATAACTGAAGTGAGAGCCATGAAATTACCTTTTTGTTTGGCGGCAAGATCTATTACACAAATTTTCCTTATCTCCTTTGGAATCAACAAAGGAAACACAACCTGCAAAACCTAAAATTTATCAATAAACCCGAAATTAGTAAAACCCCCAAATTATAACAAAACCCTAATTTCTGATTAGATTTTATATAAATATTTTATACCGTCCTTGTAGATTTTGGTCCGAGGGAAAATCGGCATTTTGGTTAGCAACAACTATCACCCAACTGCCGTCTTCTTCATCGTCTATTGTATGGCGAAGGATCTGGATTTCGCCACAGCATCTAAATGTATGGATTGTGTAGTACGGAGTAGTAATCGTTATCTATAAATGGCGGCCAATGGATCAAAACGGGCCAAAACAAAACGGGCCAGTACAAAGATTGGGCTAATATAAGTCTGGGCATTTTTGGCGGGAAACCGGGTGAGCAAAACGACGTCGCAACCGTTGCCATTTAATATATACTAGACTGGCATTAATCCGCCGCGTTGCGGGCGGGCCTGTTTTTTTCCCGAAAGTATGATAAGCCGAAATTAAGGTGAAAAGTTCATATCTTATAACAATTGAAAAGACCTTATACGTCTTTATTAATTCATGATATGTTAAGTACGCATACACTTTAATAGTGTAAATGTATTTGTCGAACACGTTTATTACAAATGCTTTATATACACGCATACACATGACTTACAAATGCTTCAAGCTCTGGATGTGTCACTAATGATGATGCTGTTTCTTCTCTCTCCGTTGGAATATCTGCTCATCATCCACAAAAATGTGTGTATCTGATCATCATCCACTAATGCTTCCCATTTATCATCATACTGAAGCATCCTGTTTCAACAGCATCAAATCCAATGACTAAAAACTAAGTCCAACTGCAAAGAAAGCTTGATACAGAATACTTAAAATGTAGCGCAGTAGCAAATAGTTAATGTCTTGGGCTATGTTCATACCGTTTCTGAAACTGAAGCATCAGTAAACAGTTTCTATGGAAGGCTCAAATAATAAAAAGATTAGAAACAGAATTCAATGGCAAACCTCAGCATGCCAAATTCAATGATCCATCAGATTCATATGAAACAGTTTACGTAGGTTGCAATAAACTTCTTAAATATGCTTAATTAAGTTAACGTTAGTGTAGATAAAAAGCATGGTTGAAGAAGTAACCTACCAGGGATCCTGTTCTTTCCACAATATGTTGCAGCAATCAAACTGATAGCTTCAATAGTTCACTGAAATTTTGATTTGACGTCGAGCTATAATAAAAGAACAAAATCAGACAACCGCGTGAGCAACCTCAGTAAGTTGATAAATATGGAAAATGAGGATTGAAACACCCATTGTCACAAAATATTGCAAATACCTTGGGTGGCGGTCGCCATTGCCGAGGGACAGGCAGACGGTAAAGCACCATTAGCCGCGGTCACCACGGTCTCAGGTCCTAAAATAGGCGCCTCAGGCTGCGGACTGTGAGCAAAGTAACTGGCTTCTTGGATATTAGCACCATTCAAGCCAAGGGCATGTGCATATGTAATGATTTGATATGGACTGAAAAGATAACAACAACACAGTTAGCGTTAACCATTCAATAAACCCAAACTTAATAAAGATGAATGTAGCTATAACTCTTTCTTTGTTAAAGAATATGCAGAACAAAGGTTAGTGGAAATACTCAAAAAGGGAAGTCAAAGAAAAATTGATTTGAGAATGATCAAGACTTTGAGAGAGTAAAAATTTATGTTTACTAAACACATTAGTTTTGCCTATTTTCTACCTGTAACTATAATTATAATAACACATTCATGTTTATAATCATTTAGTACTCAAGTGTCTTATTTCAAAGCCAATAAGCCAAAGCCAATAAGCGGCAGACCGCTGCCAAACTATAATTACGTGTAACTATACTTATATTACAGTTGTTGTCGTTTACAGAAAATGGCATGTCTTAGGCCTAGTGATGGCTGACATGCGAGTGTACATATGCCAAATTTAAAATGGCTTGCGGCCTAACATTTACTATACATATTAGAGGTTCAGTTTCTACTTCATGTTCTTAGCTCACATTTATTGTACATTAGAGAGTGTCAGGTACCATTAGATATTCTTGGCAGCATTTGGCGTGCTACTGATCATCCGAAGATGATGCTAATATGTTTTTTGCTTTCTTCGCATCAGGTCTGGTTGCTTCCTTATCATCGGATGTAAAACAACACCTTTAGGAGTATGAAGTGATGACTTTAATGACAACGAAAGATGTTTTCAGCATTAGAATCTGGTCATGAAATCACTGTTGCCTGTAATTCCTGCAAAAACCATGTAACAAAGAAGACAATACTAAAAAAATGTGTATCACTAAATATATTGATTCATATAACGTGTGACTGAGATATTAGAAGGACCTTTATGCGTGCGGTTCAGGAAAACACAATCTCTTGCAAGTAGTTCTCTGCTACATATGCCAACAAAATTCTCTTTGGGAACAAATTCATGACTAAAACTACTGATGCATTCTAATATTTTCTATCCAATCAGCAAATATTCCGACTTTCTTAAGGTGTGGGACCACCTGAAATACAGTTGGTTTCAGCAAGTGTGTGAACTTGATAATCCATCAATCGATACCTGCTACGAAGAACCCAAGTCGCTAGTAATATCTGGAAAACAAAAAAAAAAGAAAAAAAAACCCCAATTCAATACTTCAAATTAAGAAAATTTAAAATTTAAAATTAATTGCATTTATAGATCTTGAATATGATGAACAACTGCTGATGTTGAAACCACAATTAAAGAGTTACTACTTCACTCTTTGAAGTACCACTCCTTAGGGAGTCTTTGGTTTAGCTTAATTCCCCTGCTTCATATCTTGATGAATAAGTATGGAAATCACATAATACATTAAATGGGATACAAATATAGTAAACTTGAAAAAAATAAAAGGGAAGCTATGTCCCTCAATATGAGAAGTTCCATCAAGATATAACGGGCACATTCATACGGTAGTTAACCGAACATTGTTAGGAATTTTTATTATGATCCTACTTTCAGTACCTTAAGCAGCTAAAAATGGTCTTTTACTTTCTGTTGACATCTCGAGTCTTGACACCATCTATAAGTCCCTTAATCTGAGCACGTACCTCATTCGCCATTTCACAAAACCAAGCACAACATATACTATAAGAAAATCATGAAACAAAGCACAATTGTCATACTTAAGGATTGACACATGCACCGTTGAGGAATGCGCCGTTAGACCTACTACTGGTCCTTTTTGCATCTTCGCGAAGAATTGCAAATCTGGTAACAGCTGAAACAAAAACATCAGCCAAATTTTATAAGAACATGTGATACTAAAACAATATTCATGAAATTAGTGTAGGTTTGAGTGCATACGACATCGGAGGTCATCTTCCAAATTTAGGATCGTCACCATAGTTTACTGAGATGGAGTTGTAGATGGCTACTACCAGTGTGAGTGTCTTGCAATGACCAGAAACAGTATGTCAATAGAAAGTGAGTTTACGAAAAACGAAGCAGAAACAAATTTTAAATTTTCGGAATAGCTTTACAAACAACTTATTTCGTAAGACGTTACCTTTTTCTGATGTTTGTGCGGCATCCCGTACTTAATCGTCAATGACTTTGGCTCTGCATCAAAGTAGTTCAAATGATCTGTATTAGTATATAACTATGTATTAATACGAAGCAGTAAGAATGTATAGTATGCGATCCATTTGTCGACTAACTCACCAAGATGACCATCTTCTGTTGGTTGCCACTTGGTCACGTCACCAAGGCTTTTCAGAGCCAACAAAAAAATGGTTTACTTTTCAAGATTGAATGAAAATATCCTCTTTATCTTCAAGGTGGGAAGCCGTCGTTATCATACCTGTGCGGCTACAGACACAACTCCTGCACCGAAAAACCTTATCAGATTATATTTAATCATTTTACTGCAACTACTAATGCCCATCTGGATTTTAAGTCCCGCTTTTCCCCTATTTCTGAAATCCAAGTCATATTGTTTCGAAATCTGGACAACAAAAAAAGGTTTTAGACGATAGTATTCATTTTTGTTTTTAATGTTCTAACGACAATATACATGCATACTTACATTGTCGTAGTGTGGAACTTTTGAAAACAACTGATGCACTTTGTCCATTTTCTCTTCCCAATCCTTGGGTAGCTTGTTTATATGTTGCGCCTGGCCAAAAGTATACATTTTAAGCATCTTAGTACAATATGCTTAACATTATTGATTAATTATATAACATTGATGTTTAAAGTCTTGTAACCTGAATGTATTCTTCAACTGCATAGACGGGTGTTTTGGAAGGCACGGCCTCATGCTTCTGTAACTTCCTGTACATGTTGCTATTGTAGGCGCGAAACTATTTAAGAGCAGATATAATAAAATCAGTAAATGAGATGTGAGTTTGGATAGAAGAATATCATGACTGTCCATTTAAAGAGTGATTGGAGCTTACGATACTATTGCTAGGAGTTTCGATTGTTTGGTCATTGTATTGAGCCTTCGTCCCTGCAACCAAATGTACTATAAGAAAAATGGTGGAAGTATTAAACAGGTTCGGGTTGAAACAGGTCAATTTAGTACGTGCTGAACTGCATCGGCCCAAACATAAATCAGCAAATGGACCAACGCTCTGTTTTATACCAAACACTTTGAACAAAACCGCTCTTAAATAGAATACACGAAATGTCCTAAGTATTCTACTTTATTTATGCAAAGCCGCCCTCGCCAAAAAAAGAACCACATCAAAATATGTTTGACAGTAAAGATTAAAGAAAGAACATGATTGTCAATTACCTTTGGCCAAAGAATGTGGTCGTGTATTTCGTGTACCCGAGCTGCTGCAGCTATTTTGTACATCATTGTTAACACCTATTACGACAACAGTCAATAAAATAGCTTTTCTGTAACTATTTTGTACCTAAGCTGCTGCAACTATTTTGTACATATGAGCACAAACATTTAGCATGAACGTCAACTAATATTAAAGTAAATAGCCTAAATAGAAATCATTCGAGGTTAAGAAATTGAACCTGTGATAAGTATAATTGTCACCAAAAAAAAGATAGTTGTTGGCTTTTCCAAATTTCTGTAAGGCCTATAGGCTACAGTTGCACCAAAAAACGCTAATAAAGTAAAATGAGAAAGTAACCTTTGCTTGACGACTTTCATAAGAGGTAACTGAATACTACTCATATGTTTAGAAACTAATACACAAATAACTCCGATGAGAACCCTCGCCAATGACAATGGTATAAGTACGTACGCTTAATGGTACGAATAAGGCTAAGATAAATGCATAAGCGCAATAAAAAAAAATAACTGTCCAACGCGTGTTGTGCCTAGCAAACATATTATAGGAATGATAAAGTTTATAAAAACTCCTACAATTTGTAAAGAAACAATAAATTAGCAAAACCCCCAAATCATAGGAAAACCCTAATTTTAAAATTAAACTTCTATACATGTAAAAGCAGTGACGGGTGTTAAAAATCTTCGAGTAGATATGATAAAAAGCCAAACCGACAGCATACTAAAATCAAAAACATGAGAAGCATAACCTGCCAGAAGATTCAGAGCAACAGGCCGAGAAGATGGTATCATTAACAAATAATCAAAGCAACTCCAACATGTGGATTCTGGGTAAATGAAGATGAATGAATATCATCATTCTTCCCATCTTCTTCATCATCTGTGATACACATGTGTGGGTGTGTGTTGATCGTACCTGGTTGAAGTTTCTGGATCTCACCTATCCTTATCTATAGTTTTTTTTTTTTTTTTTGGACCGGACAACAGGGAAGATGGATCATTGGAGACGGATCAAAATAGCCCAGCAGGTGGGCCGTATTTTTGGCGGGAACCGGGGGACGCAAAACGGCGTCGTATGTTTTGTGAATTATATATACAGGTAATTATTTAATATATATTAGAATGTACAACAACATATCTATTACACCATAGTCCAAATTTGTCTAAATAGTCTACATATGCGGCTATGTGCAGTGTCCATTATGGCTCTGTCCGACATACTTTTGACACAAGCGTTTAGATGGTTATAATGTTGTCATTATTATACCTAAGAAATTTCAAATGAAAAGACAGTGTCTTGTCAAGTCCGATAAACAAGTCATAACATGAGATACAGTCTGTTATGTTTAGAATGTTGGTTTTTTGTAACTAGATTGTGAAAATGTTAAGTGAGCCACAGAGAGAGTAGTACCGGATGGGTGACCATCCGGGAAGTCCTCTTTGACCACAAGATTTGTTGATACTAGGCAATGAAGAGGAGACCCTGTAAGCCGTTAGCTGCGCAGGTTCGAATCTGAGCCGGCCCCGGTTTTCATCCGGCCGTTTCTCCAGCGAATTATAATCGTGTGGAAGCGGTACGGTTTCCGGGCGGACGCCGTTAATAATCCCCACTGCGCCAGCGTAGACCCGGTTAACACAACATAGTCTGGGTATGTGGTGGATGAGGGCCTCTCTTGAGGTAAGTGCGACTCTTCTCCAAAAAATGAAAGTCACCGTTCAAAAAAAAAAAAAGATTGTGAAAATGAGTATAGCATACTATTGCACCACTAATTTATAAACAATAATAATAATAATTATAAAAAAAAAAGTCCCATATCTCGAATTACAGTACAAATACACAAGTAACACTCGAATTTCAAGTAATTCCGTCAGTTTTTATCTCTAAAACAGCAAAAACAAGCCGAACCCGAGATTATATAAGAAACTTTCATCTAATAATTTGTTTTCCAGTCGCCTTCAAACCTACATCATTGAAATATCAAAGATTAATTTTTGTCAAATGTCAAAAAACAGAAATATACTATCGTTTGGGTCATTTTGATGTAAGCATAACAAATAGCAACCATATATGGACTCATACCAGGCTGACTTCCTTCAGAAAAACCGCCACCAATCAAAGAGCATGCTAAGCTCTCATCATATTTAAGTCTAGAAAATATCTCTATTTCTATGTTTGAGAATGCAAATAACTAAAGTATGTAGTCTTCTTCGGTTGGTAGTTGTTTAGCAAGGGAAACAAGAAAACGGTTTAGGTGTTTTTCAGCTTTTAATAGCTTTTTGTCAACTTTTGTTTCTCCTTCGCTTTCTACTGGTGTGGCATTACGGTCTTGTAAGGAGCAGAAACTTCTGACGAGTTTACGTAACTCCTGAAAAGCAAGATAGTGTCGATATATGTAAACAATGAGAGGCAAGGAAAGTGTAAGTGTAACACTATTTTCGGTAAATGTAAATGAGCGTAACATGAAAAAACTTACTTGACGATCAAAGTCAACAGTACTCATAGAGTATATCTCGTTAGTGATGTCAGCGTCTTTATTTACTAAGCCATTAAACCATTTGGTTGCTATATCATGGGAATGACCATACCCCTGTCATAAAATGTGAACACAACATTATAAGCTTATATATAAACCATACAGTTAGTTCAGGTTGAAAGTTGAAACAGATTAATTTAAGTACTGGTTAAGTCAGTTGGTTGACAAATTTTTTGCATTTTGCGTTTTCTACAATTAGTGAATGACTTGCTGAGTTATAAGTAACTGGGTCCAAATTGTCACCTTTAGTGCAACCAAATGAATTATCAAGGGTGAAATAGAACAATTAAACACAAAAAAGATTATCTATTAAGAATACCAAAGATTATCTATTAAGAATACCGATACCTCGTCTTCATCCTCACTTTCTTCTTCCACTTCACTGACTTCTGCAAGATCGGATTTATCTGAACCAAGAACCTCCTGAAACTTTTGCATATCGCCATCTTTTGTTGCTCTTATCAACCCATCTATTAATTCAGGTTCCACATCACGGAGTAATCTTCCTATAATAATAAGTTAAAACAGAATTATGCTTTCTACTCAAACAACATTTGAAGACAAAAATATGCCAATATCTTGCTGACAAAGATAGATGTGTTATGATTTCGTTGTACCTATATAACTGAACTGCCTTCGCTTCCCTTCTCGCACATCACGACCTAATCTCTGCAGCAAATTAAAACATTATTTATGATTGTGACAAACCATATATCAAACTTATGTCAATCTATTCATGAGACTTACCTTAACCAACATGACAGCTTCAAACACCTCTTTTTCCAGAGACACCGCTCTAGACACGAAAAACAAGCTTTAGTCCACTTTCATATTAAATAACAATACATATTAATGGATATACAAAGGCATATATACATTTAGAAAAGTCCAATTATACAAATACGCACATTAAAGTAATCTATCTACTCCTGCTGTTGATGATCCTAAATGTTTTGCATCGAGACACTGTATATATGTTAAGCTCTTGATAAAAAAGTACTACTTGCAAAGTAAATGTTTGAAGCTAATATCCATGGCATTGCGTTTTATAAGTGACTGTCTGATTATGGTTTTCACAACATAGACAATCAGGTTATAGTGTTTGGATATACTGAAACTATTTCTGATTATCCAACAAATTGGAGATTAAAGGGTCAGTATTATGATAAGGAGTTCACTAGTATCTAAACCAAAAGTGATTCTAATTAACTACCGTAACTATTTACGCCCATTTTAGATGTCAATCCTTAACTAATCAGAGCTAACCAAGGGCTAATATTTTCCTATTATTACGACCTCAAACACAATAAGCAGATCCAAGTAGTGCAACTTTTTGTATAATCAGTTTTGGATAAACGACAATCTAACTTTTCATGAGTCTTACTATACATGGATAATGAGAAGTCACTGAACGCGCAAATTAGCTAAAGAAGGTAAGGTGTTTGTGATTGCCAAAGAAAGCTTATATTGTTCGGATTCAGCAAATCAGAATAAGCAGTTTCCAGTTAGCAGATTGGGACTAAACATGCTTATTTACGATGAACCCAAACGATATCTTTTAACTCTTATATCTAACCTAAACCTTCAATAAAATAGTTCCCGGTTCATATTGCATTTTTTTGGGCATAAGCAAATCCAAACAATATTTTTAGCAGAAATGCCCCGGAGGTGGCCCAATGGTAAGGCGTCCCGAATGTCTCAGAAGATACCATGGTTCGAACCTCGTTTGGAAATGGCCACTGGAATTCCGATTAGGCCACGTACATAAGAGCCAAAAAAAGCTCAACTTTCCCCTGGTAGCCCGAACAGGGATCCCTCTCCGTTTATTTAGGTTCAAGTAATGTTGTATGTGACTACGTGCTTATATTAGCTTGTTATTACTATATGAGCTTATCGATTTATCGAAATACAAAAAAGCCAAAAAAGCCCCCTTTTCCAGCTTATCAATTTTAGCTTTTGGCCTTGGCATAAGCAAAAGCCATAAGGTCATAAGCTGGAAAGTTTGAGCTTTACTGGCTTTTCCATATTTCAATAAGCCGATAAGCTAATATACACACGTACAACACTTACTGAGCTTAACTAAATGGAGAGGGATCCTTGTAAACAGTATTTATATCTTCTCTATCTGCTTATTGCATACTTTTATATCTTTTTAAAGCATAAGCAAATCAAAATACTATTTCCTGAAGCACTTATTTGCTTCTGCTTACAATCAGATTCCACCAAACACACTCATTTCTTTACAGCTAACTATCCGATTTCAAAATACAACACCAAAAAAACCTTTTTTTAGAGGTGGCAAAACGGGCGGGCCGGGCGGGCATGGGCTAAACGGGCGCGGGTCAAATGGGCGCATGTTATACGAATCACTTTAGAAAAGACTTAAAACAACAACAAAAATTCCTCAAACGTAACACCTCATTTATATTTAAGTAATATATCCATAAGTTTTTCATTAAATGTTCTACAATTGAGAGAAAAACATGTGTGCCCATTATGCCCATTTAACTTCTATATGGGCAATATATGCCCATTTCAAAAAAAAATGGCCCAAATGTACCCAAATCTTTTAAAAATGTGCCCATTTAACCCATTTTTTTTATTTTGGGCACAAATTGTCACCTCTACCTTTTTTTCTCAATCAATTTCGAGTTCAATTTAAACAACACTTCACTACTAAAAAATAATCAACATCATAACCTAACCTACATAAACTTCATAAAAACCTAGAAAACTCAAGCAAATTTGAGTTCCATTATAGCTAATCAAATAACCAAATAATACCTGCAACAAAATGTTTCTAAACGGTACTACGAAGTAAAATCATAACGCATACTAAAATTTCTTATTATACCCTTATCATGGATGCATTAAAAATTGAATTTGACATTCTTCTAAAAGTCGTCGACCTTCCTATTGATACCAAAAACTTACTAAAATTTCTCATTTTACGCTCAATTCCTCAAAAAGTTTAATATGGCAGGAGAACCTCAACCCCGTACCCCAAGGACCTAGCCCCAAGCAAAGAGCACATCTTCCCGTGACCTTTAGGGGGTGTTTGTTTAAGCTTATATGTGGGCTTATGAGCTTATTTGATTTCGGCATATATACATAAGCCTCAATTTTTTGGCTTATTCCGACACTTATTAGCTTATAGAAGTTTATTATGATATAATAAGCCTAAAATTGGGGCTTATGTAATACAAGCTGAAAAATTAGCTTGTAAGCCCACATATATGCTTAGACAAACACCCCCTAATCAGGAGTTGGGCCAGAACCAATTTCCTAAAAGCCCTCCTTGATCAGTCAACTGGACGTTTGCGTTGTCATGTCATAATTTGGTACTATCTTAAATGTTGTTCGTTTTCATCTTAATCTTATTTAATGACCTTATCGACTTATTGAAATACAGAAAAGCCGATAAAAGGTCACTTATTTTGAGCTTATCAAAGATTAGCTTATGGCTTTGCCATAAGCTCATAACTCATCATAAGCTGAAAAGAGTAACCTTTTATCAGGTTTTCCATGTTTCAGTAAGTCGATAAGGTGATTAAATAAGATTGAGATGAAAAGGTGCAACATTTAAGATGATACCAATTCATGATACGACATTGCTAATTAATCATAGATTCTCTTAAATGTTGACCAGTCAACTGGATGTTTTCGGTTTCATCGCATGAATTGGTACTACGTATCTAAAATGCCGCACCTTTTCATTTTAAGCTTATTTTATGACCTTATCGACTTATTGAAATACAGAAAAACCCGATAAAAGGTGACTTATTATGAGTTATTAATGTTAGATATAAAAGAAAAGTCCAAAATACATCCCTGTGATATGCCAAAATCCTGCTTTTCATCCTTTTTCTTTTTTTTGGAACAAAACCATCCCTCTGTTAGAAAAGTTGGCATAAAAACATCCCTCCGTTAGTAATATCAGTTAATAAGGACTAACGATGCAAATGATTTGTTGTTATCTCTTAACAAGAGTTAAAATATTTGCATCACTAGTCCTCATTGAGTTAAAATATTTACATCGTTAGTCCTCATTGACTATAGAGTTAAAATATTTGCATCGTTAGTCCTCATTGAGTTAAAAATATTTGCATCGTTAGTCCTCATTGACTATAGAGTTAAAATATTTGCATCGTTAGTCCTTATTGAGTTAAAATATTTCCATCGTTAGTCCTCATTGACTATAGAGTTAAAATATTTGCATCGTTAGTCCTCATTGAGTTAAAATATTTGCATCGTTAGTCCTCATTGACTATAGAGTTAAAGTATTTGCATCGTTAGTCCTCATTGACTATAGAGTTAAAATATTTACATCGTTATTCCTCATTGAGTTAAAATATTTCCATTTTTCTCATGTTTTTATCTGTTTCTTCCGTTTTTCTTACGTTTTCATACGTTTTTATCCGTGTTTTTCATCGTTAGTCCTCATTGAGTTAAAATATTTTCTGTTTTTCATCGAAGGTGTAAAACACGAAAGTTGTCCAGAATGATTTAAAATCGATACAAAAAGGAGTCAACAGTCGTGTTTTACACTTTCGATGATTCGGACCAGAAAGGGGTCAAAATCATGATTTAAGATCGATACAGAAACATTTTAATCAAATGTCAAGTTTTCATACATTTTTATCTATTTTCATATATTTTATCCTTTTTCACAAATATTATATGTATAAAATGGATGAAAATGGATAAAATATAAGAAAAACAGACGAAAACGTAGAATTATAGACGAAAATGAATAAAAGTGTATCAACACGGATAAAAATGTATGAAAACGTGAGAAAAACGAAGAAAACAGATAGAAACATGAGAAAAATGGAAATATTTTAACTCAATGAGGACTAACGATGCAAATATTTTAACTCTATAGTCAATGAGGACTAATGATGCAAATATTTTAACTCAATGAGGACTAACGATGCAAATATTTTAACTCAATGAGGACTAACGATGCAAATATTTTAACTCTATAGTCAATGAGGACTAACGATGCAAATATTTTAACTAAATGAGGACTAACAATGCAAATATTTTAACTCTTGTTAGAAGATAACGGAAAATCATTTGCATCGTTAGTCCTCATTAACTGATATTACTAATGGAGGGATGTTTTTGTGCCAACTTTACTAATGGAGTGATAGTTTTGTTCAAAAAAAAAAAAAAAAAAAAAAAAAAAAAAGATGTAAAACAGGATTTTGACGTACCACAGGGATGTATTTTCATTTTTTTTTTTTAATGTATATATGGTTGTGGAGTGAGTAAGTGAGTGTGAAGAAGATAGTTGTTTAAACTGTTATTAATTATTAATATTTAATATATTTCATTTTCTTTATAAGTAATAATATTTTAGTGTAAGAATATCACTCAATTTTTAATTTTTTAAGTTTTAAGTATTTATGTTTTCTTTTTATATGTAATATAAATATAAACTTGCTTATATAAGCTACTACAAGAAAAAAGGCTTTTAGTGATCGTGGTTCTAATGACAAAAAAAATTGTCATTAAATCTAACTTTTAGTGACATTTTATTAAAAGTGTGGCCATTCCTTGATTTTTTGTGTAATTATACGCATAATTTTACTTACTTCACATTTACATACACTTTTTAAATGTAGGGAAACACACACAAAAAAAAAAAAAAAAAAAAAAAAAAAAAAAATTGTGACATCTTTTAACTTTTGATGACATTTCCATACATTAAGATATTTTTTTGACTTTTATTGACAATTCTTTTTATTCACTAAAATCCAATTTTTTCGTAGTGGCTACAGACTTCGGGTGTATTTGGTAAAAGTAGCAGTGAGCTGTGAGTTGTGAGCAGTAACCACAGCTCATAGCTTCTTAAAAAAGCATTGAAAAATGAGCATTCTTAAAAAATAGCAAAGTTCACCGCTAATTTGCCAAACAAACAATAAAAATCAAAAAGCATAATGATTTCTAAATGTATCCAACTTGCCACGTTTTACTAAGTTGTGTATGAAACTTTTAATTTTGCTAACTTGGGGTCTAAACTTACTAATCTTTGCTAACTTGTATACTAACGGGGTGTTTAAGGTTTTCCGTCAGAGTTATTTACATAAATCGTCCTTCTCGTTAGTACCAAATTGCAATGCTAGTCCTAACGGTCGTCAAATAGGGTAGTGCCACGTGGCAGTGCCACGTGTCATACATGAGTGGTGCCACGTGGCATTGGATCGGGTCGGATCTGATATCGGGTCGGGTCGGATATGGTATCAGGTCGCGTCGGGTTGCCACGTGGACCAATGAGAAGGTGCCACGTGGCATGGATAATATATTACTCAATTTGCATCTACCGGGACTCGAACCCGGTACCTCTCGTGTGAAAGTTGAGAGCTATACCAGCTGGGTTGGCATAGCTTTCAATTATATTACGCAATATTTAAAATATAATCTATCTCAAGCCAAGTCTGTATTATTAGCAAATTTGACCTGTCATGTAAGAGACTTTTGGACCGGTTCAAAAATAAATAAAAGTACCTACAGACTCATTTTTTCGTGCTCTTTCCAATGGTGTGCTCCAGGAATTTTTTTGATTTCGTCTGAGCCTCGTAAAACGTGAAACATCGTCAAAACGTATTTGAAAATCACTGTTTTCTCTTTGTTTTCAAACCCTTATACCTGCAATACATAATAACACATTTTGGGATGTGTTATTATGTATTGCTGGTACAAAGGTTTGAAAACAAAGCAAAAACAGTGATTTTCGGATAAGTTTTGACAGCGGTTTAGCGTTTTATGAGGCTCAGACGAAGTCGAAAAAATTCTTCGAGCATACCATTGGAAAGAGCATGAAAAAATGAGTCCGGAGGTACTTTTATTTATGTTTGAACCGGTTCAGAACTCCGCTAATTTGACCATTTTCTTTATATAAAACGGACTACTCCAATAAGGGGTTATATATTAAATTTCGTGTAATATAATTGAGGTGTTTGCAAGCTCAGTTGGCAAACACTCTCACCCCACATACACAAGGTCTCAGTTCGAACCATGCAAGGGACTTTGGTGGGTTATTTTATAGCCTCGCCACGTGGCACCACCTCAGTGGTCCACGTGGCACCCAGATCCGACCCGACTTGTTTTCCGACCCAAGCCGTTGACCGGCCGCAACGTGGCACTACTCATGTGACGACCGTTAGGACTTATTTTGCAACTTGGTACTAACAAGATGGACGATTTATGTAAATAACTCTAACGGAAAACCTTGAACACCCCGTTAGTATGCAAGTTAGTAAAGATTAGTAAGTTCAAACCCCAAGTTAGCAAAAATTAAAAGTTCCATACACAACTTAGTAAAACGTGGCAAGTTGGATACATTTAGAAATCATTATCCCAAATCAAAAAGCTCACCGCTCATCGCCTCAAAAAGCTCTACGCCCAACATAGCCTTCATGTATTTCATAAACATCGCAACTAACCAATTAAACATTATATCGCACCAATAAACTAATTACTCTTTTATTTCTATAAACTTGATGCTACAATAGAAATTTATATATATAAACTCCACGTAATCTTCATATTATGAGTCACATGCTCTAAAAAAATTACATTGGAGATGATTTAATTACTAAAGTCGAGCAATGCGGTGCCGATGCCGATGGAAGTCTACATTGGAGATGATTTAATTACAAATGTCTTCATATCATTTTCCATCACTCGTTTATTAATTTATGTGATAGTGATAATTATGATGAATGCATTATGCTTGTTACATACAAATTTTATACAATGATTTAGAAGACAACAAATTGGTATCAGGTATGACACGAGTCACAATGTCTTCACATGATGGAAAAAAACATCAAAAATAAACACATAAGTGGTATGAATTAAGAATACTAAAAGTGCATTCTTCAATATTAGGATTTTTTTTTTTTTTTTTTTTTTTTTTTTTTAAAGATAAAAACCATACATCCCACATCAGTTAAAGATATAAAAGGTTCTTAGCTTATATACTAAAGTGTAAATGAAACATATGTGTCAAGAGTTGGTTTATGCTTCGGGTGTGCTAGTTGTTGTTATTCAATATACAAAATAAAGGTTGAATAACAAAACAAACAGTAAATTCGAAATATATACAAGTTCTAAACTTTTTATCTATTGTATTTACAGTGTTTTGAGTATAAAACCGTAACATGTGCATAAAAATTTCTTAAGCTTAAATTTTCCAAGTCAATTAGTTCACTAACTTTCCCTTTTAGTCCTTTTTGGGAAATGCATCACATGGCGAACATCCGTCGCACCATGCTTTACAACTTTATATATCATTCCATATAATCAAACCCCCCCCCCCCCCCCCCCCCCCCCCCCCCTGCACGTGTGCATAAAAAAAGACGAGTAAATGCTTTAAGCAATCATACTGCTTGAGTCGTGTCCCTCGCATTAGACAATCAAGAACCTTTTTTTTTTTTTTTTTCTTTCTTTTTTTTTTAACAACGGTTATATTAAAAAAACTAGTTATAAGGTAATGATTTTTTAGCCAATCTATCCGGCTAAAAGACGCCTTACTTCTATACCTACACCAATAAAAAGAACGAGAAACAATATCATCAAAAAGGAACGCCTTGTTAGGAGTATTCGACCCAAAAATACACTTGTTGCGAAAATTCCAGATAAACCACCACGAAAAATAGCAAATACCTTCGAACATCTTCTTGTATTTTGGGTGAAGGCGGAGATTTATGAGCCACTCTAACCATTCCTCATACGAAGAAAGCTCCATAAAGTTAATCTCCCACCAATTGGAAATCTTATGAAACACCTCTCTAGCAATGTGACAAGTGAAAAAGACATGACTAGCCGATTCAACCGCCACACCACAAGAAGGACATAAGATGGAATCTATATCCATGCCTCGTCTAGAAATATTGAACCTAGTAGGTAAGCAATCCAGTTTAACTTTTCATGCATGAATGTTAACTTTAATGGGCACGACATTAATCCATCGAGTCATTGTGGAAACGTTCGGCAGCCAACAATCGTCAATCAATCTTCTAACGGAAGCGACAGAGAATTCACCTGAACCATCTTTCGACCAAACCCACCTGTCATGCATATCAACTAAATCAGTACCCTCCACATTTGTCAACAACTTACTGAATTGAGCTTGCTCAATACCACCTCGAGGCTTTCGACGAAGAGAATCATACAATCTTTCATGCGACGTCTTCTCAGCTACAGTAATACTTTTTTGAGATTCCAATGCAAATATTCTAGGATAAGCTAATTTAAAATCAAAATCGCCTCTCCAAACGTCCTCCCAAAAGGAAGTATCGAACCCATTACCCATTTTTTTATGAATAAATTTACATAGATCCAAACCTTGACTTTTAAGAGACGTCTCACGAACAATGTCAAGCCAAATGGAAGGATGGCTTTGTTTAATATTCTTGCAAAGTTTACCGTCTTCTCCATGTATACCCCTAATAACCTTTGCCCATAATGAAGACCTTTGAGTGTAAAAACGCCATACCCACTTAAACAAAAGAGCTCTATTCAATGCATACAAACTCGACACTCCTAAACCACCTTTCTCCTTAGAAGCTAGAACATTATTCCATTTAATCCAGATCGGTTTCCTGGCATTATGGTCAACACCATTACAGAAATGGCAACGTATAGATTCCATTTTTTGAAGGACCTTCATGGGAGCTTTGAACAGTGACAAGTGATAAATAGGCATAGAACCTAACACCGATTTTAAGAGAGTTAAACGGCCTCCTATCGATAAAGTCTTCATCTTCCATTTCGATAATCGCGTAGTAAGGTTATTTATAATGTCATTCCAAGATTTGGTACGAGACATTAAGTCACCAACCTTCGACCCTAAATAAGAAAAAGGAGCTTTCAATGTTGTACATCCAATCTTGTCTGCTGCTTGATCAACAATACCATCATCCACAGAGATCCCCATTAACTTGTTTTTATTCATGTTAATACGAAGACCCGAAGCAGGATAAAAACATTCTAACACTTGAATAATAGTATCAATGTTCGAACTACTCCATTGGCCGATGAAAGCTGCATCATCAACATAAAAAAGGTGAGAAAGATGGAGAGACGAGCCTAAAGATACACCTTTAAACATGCCAGCGTCCACCACTCTTTGAACCGAAATATGAAGACTTTCCATCACTAATATAAACAAGAACGGGGAGAGCGGGTCACCTTGTTTGAGGCCTCTATGAAATTGAAACTCATTAGTAGGACTACCATTCACGATAACCGATCCTCTTGAAGATCTAAGACAGGTTTGGATCCAACCACACCATCTCTCTCCAAAGCCAAAATTCTTTAAGACATCATCTAAGTAATCCCAACGAACCGAATCATATGCTTTCTTAAAGTCAACCTTAAAGATCATGGTATGTTTCTTATTCTTTTTACAGTAATGGAATAGCTCGTTTAGAATGAATGAACCATCCAGGATTTGTCTATTTGCAACAAAAGCTGATTGAACTTCGTTAACAATATCCCCCAAAATGACAACGATACAGCTTGCCAAAATCTTAGCAATAATCTTGTACAAGCTTCCTATTAATGTGTCACACCCCCAAAATCGGGTCCAGCGGAAGCATATGTGTAGTTGGGGTGTAACTCAATTGATATTACAACACTAGTTCAAAAATGATTTTCACTTCAATCATTTAGAATAAAATAGTTAAGTCAAAAATATTGTATTTACATTGTTAAAAGTAGTGCGGAAGTAGGCCCTTAAAATAGTTTAAAACGGTCCCCATATAAATAATCAGAGTCTTCTATGACCATGCCATGCCCTGCCAAAACCTCCTGTAGCGTGCCATAGGTTAAAACCTGAAAATACATGCTAAAGTGTCAACACGAGGTTGGTGAGTTCATAGAGTTTGTTTAACAAATAAAGTTTATAGAAAAATGGTCACACAGCAAAGGCATCGTAAATCCACTCAGTTACAAGTCCCGCCATAAGAGACTTGTAACCTGTGTGTTCACAACCCACTGCAAAAATAGTTTAGGTCTAGTAGTCAAGCACCCGTGGTCAATAATAAGTCAAGGCCGCTCCGAACAAGGGAGACTTGAAGTCACTCCGCCACCTAGGCAAAGAATTATTAGTCACTCCACCGACTCGGTGAAGAATTATTAGTCGCTCCGAACAAGGGAGACTTGAAGTCACTCCGCCACCTAGGCAAAGAATTATTAGTCACTCCGCCGACTTGGCGAAGAATTATTAGTCACTCCACCATGGCGAGAATTATTAAAGATGCTCTGAACAGGAGAGACTTAGCACGCTCCACCAATAAGGCGAGACTTTAGATCAAGAACGCTCCACCAAAAAGGTGAGACTTTGCACGCTCCACCAAAAATGGCGAGACTTTAGGTCATAGTACGTACGGTACATTAGGGTCAAAAGTTTAAGTCAAGTTCAAAAGTCAAGTCAAGTTCAATAGTTCAAAACAAGTTATAAGGTCAAATGAGTTCATAATAGTTCAAGGTTCAAAACAATGTTCAAAGAGTCAAGTAGTAATTCATGTAAAAAACGAGCATGTATTCTCCCCCAAAAAGTTAACAAAACAATTTAAAAGAGTAGGGGCTATGACTCACCTGGTACGATAGTTACGAAGACAAAAGTGGATACACAGAAATGAGGTTCGATCTCTAACCGCGACCTATAATGAACGAATGATACGATCTACTTAAATTATGAGGGGATGCGATGAATGTACATGCACATGAAGCCTATACCACTCGTAGTTTGAAAATAAGCGTTGGCGTTGATTTATAGTGTTTCCATAACTTAAGAGAATATGTGCTATTAGAAGTTGTCAAATATATATATAGTTCGCCTAATTTCAAAAGTGTATATCTTGGTCGTTTTAAGCTCGTTTTCTATGTTCTTTACATTCCTGGAATCGTGGGACAACATACTAACATATTTTTGATAAGTCGGGACGGCTAGATCAAGTTTTATGCCCAAAACAGCCCGTGACAACTGTTCATCAGCAAGCAGTTTTTCAGAAAACTAGTTTTCGTCGTTAAATTCGGAAAATCATATCTCCTTCGTTATTAACTCGTTTTAATCCGTTCTTTCGCCCACGGCTTCGTTTTTGAAAGTATTATCTAAATCTTTGGTCAAAAATTACCCATCATCTACTGATTTTCCCACGTTTTAAAAATAGCAACAGTAGGTATATCTATTGTTTCAAAAATCATTTTCCTAGTTTCAAACTTGTTTCAACTTCAACCAAACCACTTTCAATCACCACAAATCTAGTCTAATCTTACCATACACCTTCTTAGGGTGTCATGGGTTCCTAAACATCATCAATCTAGTGGATCTAACAAGGATCTAACTATAATCTATTTCTAGAGTTCAAAAGTTAGATATATATATAAATGAGTGGTATAATTAACATATGCATGTAGATCTTGAATGGAAATCATATGATCATAAAAATAACATGAAGAAATTATGAACAAGAGTTTGACAACTTACTAGAAAGATTAGTGAGCTTGTGATGATGAAAAACCAAAGAAACCTTGAGTTTTTAATACAAAACTCAAACAAAGACAACAAAAGGAGCAATAAAATGGCTTGATCTTGGAAAATTTATGGTTTTCTTGGTGTTCTCCTTTCTTGGTCGATTCTCACACACAAAGGGAGGAGAAGAGAATTTTTGTGCTAGTTTTGTTGTATGATTAAAATGAAGGTTGTGATGAAAAGGAGTATATATATATGGTCTAGCATTTATGGTGGTCAAAAAGTTGGTCCAAGGGGGGGGGGGACATATGGGTGGCAAAAGGAGGGAAACAAGGAAAATTGTTTGTGGGCTAAATAAATGAACTTGTCTAAGTGTTGGAAGTATTAGTGTATTTTGTGCATACTTTGGGTGTTATCGGGTACCGAGTTAATTAAAAATAAATCGTAACGAGACAAAATAAAATATAATGAGTTTGTAAAAATTGTAAAATAATATTCCTGATGAGAATCGGGTGTTAAAATAATGATCGGGTTGAAATAACGCAAACCAACGGAGTTATAAGCTCCGACCGTACAATGTAACAATTGGTTTCAAAACACTGGTTAAATTAATAATAAAATTTTTATTATTATTATGAGTATAAAAATGTGTTAGGACCATAGTTGAGATTGTCGGATCAATTATTCAAAATAATAACTCATAAGATAACGTTTATTAGGTAAATAACCGTACGTATACAGAAATGACGCAACTCACGCATAAATGACAAATTTTTCTCCGGAGGTGAATAGTGTTTTATGAATAGTAAAATTTTAAAATGCTTCTTAGAATGTCAAACTGACATAAAAAATGATGAATAGTGATCGATGAATAGTAACTGATGAATAGTAAATGTGAAAGTTCGGGAAAAGACCAGAATTTACGAGTTGTGACATAATGTAATAGGTCTAAAGTCTTTCACCATATTAGCATTATGAGTTTTGGGAATCAAAGCGATGAAAGAAGAGTTGCTACCTTTAGGGAAGGTCCCATGTTGGAAAAAATATAAAACAGCTTGCACTACATCTTTCTCCAAGAAATTTCAATATCGACGAAAGAATCCAAATGAGAATCCGTCTGGGCCAGGAGACTTATCAGTCCCACAGTCCCATACTGCCTTTTTAATTTCATCACGAGTAATAACATTCCAAGTCATTTCGTTGATCAGTGTTCAGCTTGTTTGGAAATTCTAAGTTTAGGTGAAAGCGAGTAGTCTGGGGTTGATTAAAACGATTGGTAAAGTGTGACAGAAACTCATCCTTCACCAAACTTGGAGAATCAATCCATGTGCCATCAACCAAGATACCACGAATAGCAAGTTGGCTTCTTCTTTTATTAAGAATTCCATGATAGTACTTAGAGTTCTCATCTCCTTCGATTGCCCATTTAATTTTAACCTTTTGAGCCACCTCCATCGAAGCAAACTTTTCTATATCTTGTAAAGCTTTGCAAATGACATCTCTTTTAGTAAGAACATCAGAATTGACATCTCCTTTATCAAGTAATGAATCAATATCAGAAAGCTCTTCTTTTAATGTCTTCATTTGCTTATTAGTGTTCACCTTCTTATCCTTTATCCAAACACAGATCTGCTCTTTAAGAAACTTCAAATTTTTCATAAACTTAGATATAGCGTTTGAATCAGATATGCTTGATTCGTTCCAAGTTTTTTCCACAAAAGTATCAAAACCCTACATTTCAAACCAGTAGTGAAAAAAAAGAAAATGAGTGGGGCCGTAATCATGGTGAGCTTCCCGCATTATGATGTGTCGATGATCAGAGAGGTAGCGGTCTAAAGTATAAGCTGTAATATTAGGGCACGAACTCATTAAATCTTCAGGAATAAGAAATCGGTCAAGCTTGCTCATCTTGCTAGCCGATTTGTGACACCAAGTGAACGAACAACCTCCTAAAGGGATCTCTTCCAAACCCGCTGCCAAAATAAACCAGTTGAAAGCATCCGCACCTTGCTCATTAAAAATGGGTCCATACCTTTCCGCTTGCGTACGCACTTCATTAAAGTCGCCCATGATAACCACATCGCCATTCCAGTTATTAATCACGACAATCAAGTAATCCCATAACATCTTCTTTTCTGACAACTCTTGAGGAGCATAAATTGAAATAATAAGAAGCTTCTTACCATTAGGAATCCATTCTCCTCTAATAATAACAAAGTAATCAGAAATTGTTGAATTAATTTTAAAAAATATCCTTGGATCCCAAACACAAAGAAGAATAACCAACGGAAGGACTGTGCACATAATCAAAAGCGACGTTACCCCAACACGCCTTAATGTTGAACATTTCAATAACCTCCAGTTTGGTTTCTTGTAAAGTCAAAAAATTCACCTTGTTGCTCACACATAACTCCTTAACCCAATCTTTTTTAGCCTTCTGGGCAAGGCCTTGGATATTCAAAGACATAAAATTCATCTTTGGTTCTCATAACCTCCTATGGAACCAATGATCTCTTCGATATTTTTCGAACATCCCTCCATGTTATACCCCATGATTTGTCCAACCTTCACCAAGTCTTCCATAAGTTGTAGCATTGAACCTCCTGAACGTCTCCTTATCCTTCTTATCTTCCTTCGACTTACTAAAATGACATGTCTTTCCCACTTCAGAAGCTACTGTTTCAACTTTAATGTTTTGTATACATTCATCACCTTCTTTTTCCACCTCGTTAATATCATTAGATTGAACTTCATCGGTAGCAATGGGAGTGAATCCTGGGGGGTACTTCATAGAAACGTTCGAGCATGAACCTCCATTATTTTTGTCTTGTTTTTTATTAAGAAGGTCGTAAATGTTGAAGGGATCCTCTGAACAAATATCATTATGTCCGGTGTTAAGATGGTCTTTCATTTGGGCTTGAGAAGGAACCTTCTCAAAAATAGTTTCTGAAACCTCTTCCGCGTCACTTTCTTCTTCTACATTTGCATACTCCTGTTTCTCTGCGTTTTCATCATGTAAACCACCTTCTGTACTTTCTCCATCAGAATCGTTTTCCTCATCCTCATCATTAGCAAAATCAGGAATCCAACCAGATACTTCTTTAGCTCATACCCAAAAGACTTTACCTTTGGATATGATTTTGAATGTCTCGAAGATATTTTCTACTACCTTTGTTTTGATACAGATTCTTTTACTATGAAAGTAAGTTTCATCCTCATCCACATGAACAATATCACCCCATTTAGAGGCGATTCGGTTGAAAGTGTTTTTGTTCCATACTATTAATGGTATGCCCTCAATGTCCACCCATGTCACTCTCTCATCAATATGGAATGAAGAAGAAGCTTGTTGTAATTGAGAAAACCAAGAGCCAGTGCCCACGTGAGCTTTGAACTTCTGTTTTGAATCCTCTAACTGGAATTCAATCATCACCCAAAACCCGCCCATGTACTTTAATTTAATGTTGTCAAAACCTTCGTTGTCTAAAGCTACCTTCAAATTTGTAAGAGAACTGAAGTCCTTGACTTTTCCTAACAAAGAAGTAGAAAAGTCTTCCTGATTCAAGCAAGTATCATCAAGCACTAATGCCGGTATGTTCTCCTCTACAACCTTTTGAGGCTGAATCCCCTTTTTAACCACATGAATATAGGAATTAGAATGACGAGTTAACCCACTTACTTTGTTGACAACATTAAGAACAAACTCTTTATTTCCTTTATTAGTGTATTGGGCATTATTGTTATTCAAAGGTGATCTTTGAAACCTAGCTATATTTGCTTGGAGTTTGAAACGATTGACCCAAATCGTACAAAGATTATTCACCAAGTGGTCTACATCAACGACCTTAATAAATCTAACAAATCCAAACTTTTTACCTGATCTGGATCTCCTATGCGGAATGAAAGCGTCGACGACATTTCCATATTGATTACAAACCCTCCAAAGATCTTTAGCGTAAAATTGATCAGGGAAATTAGTGACAAAGATTGAAATAGAAATCTTACTCACTTCATCCTCAAAAGAACGACGAGATGCCATGATGTGACAACCGGCCATTTAGGGAGTTATTTTGAAAACCCGCATTACGTTAAAGTTCGTTATAATTTTTATTTGGAATTTTTATTTCACAACGAACTTGTAAGACCTATTTTTATGGATAATTATATTTAATGACGTTATGGAATTTGTGAATTATTTTCATAATTCATTTTGATATTATGTTCAGTGATGTATTCTTAAATTCTCACTGGTACTACGTTGACTCTGGCACTAGGTTTACCTAACGAAAAATTTTATGATTCGTTTTACGAGTCCGATGATATTTGAGTAATTATGAGATGTTTTCGGGAGATATTAAAGTTTGAAATGAGTTCGGGTTTCGGGCCACATGTTTTACATTTACCCACTTTACCCACTCTTACTACTAGTAATATTATTATTACTATTATTATTATTATTATTATTATTATTATTATTATTATTATTATTACTTAACAAAAAAAAAAAAAAAGAGAGTAAAAACTACAAATTGGTCCTTGTGGTTCGGTACCCTCACAAAACACACAACACAAACACCAACATCTCTCTCTCTCATTTCCTCTCCACCCTCTAAACCCTAGCCGCCGCTTAGAAATCCGGCCACCACTCCACCGCCGTTTATCACCACAACAAACAGCCACCATTTTCGAGATCCTCACCCTCGAATCTCCTAGATCCGCCCCTACACGCGCCCTATTTCATCTTTTTACATCACGAATCATCACCTTATTTCACCACCAATCGTTATTTTCGAAGTATTACACGATTTGGAGCTTTTTGGTCAAAGGTGAGGCGAGTGTGACTCGCGTTTTTATTGAAAACGTGACCCTTGGTCACGATGGATTTTGATCCGAACGGGTTTTCACCCAAACACGGGATTAATACTTATGGGTTTTGATTTGGAAACTCGATTTCATAAAATGGTTTGGTATCCGGGTTGTTATCTGTGGGTTTGGTTCGAACCGTGAGTCCCCGACTCACGGCTTGGTTATTGTTTCAAGCTGTGGTGCTCGTTTTCTTGTTAGTTATGAGCCGTGGTTGGCTCTTTGTAGCCTTGGTCTCGTTATGGCCTTGGTTCGACTCTTGTGAGTCGCGGCTCTTAGCCGTAATATTGTTGTTGTTGCCGAGACCCTTATGGGTCGAATGGGTATTTTTGGAGGGCTCCTTGGAGCCATTTCTTGTGACCATTGATACTTGGTTCGAGCCTCTTGGCTCGTGGTGTTACCACGACTCAGTCGAGTCGTGTGGGCTTGGGTTTGGCTTGGTAAACCAACCCGAGCGTGACCTTGGTTATTTTGGTTCTTAATTGTTGACTTGGTTTGGATAATTGTTATTAATTGGTTGTTTATTTGTTCTTGGCCGAATATATGTGGGTCGAGACCATGTTTGGGTCTCGACATTGGATATTGATTTTTGGTATTGAGAAGTGTTGACGAATTGTGATATTGGGGACCGATTGTGAGACGGTCACTTAGATTGACGGAGATAGGTTAGTCGGGTGCCGTAGTCGGACCCTATTGTTGTAGCACGTGGATTGGGATTGTGTTGGACGGAGATGTATTGTTTTACGACATTTGCTTATTACTTTGGACTTGGACAATGAGCCGAGAGTCATGACTCGGACATGTGACCATTTCGTATGACTCGATAACTATTTACAATTAAAACGTAAATAATAAAACTCGTAATAATAATTATTGATAATATAAACGTTTATATGAATATATAGACGTGAATAACGGATATATAATTATATAGGCGCGTATATTAATAATAATAATAATCACGAGTCAAATTATAAATAATACGGCTAGATATGTATTAGGCTACGAAAGTGGCGTAATATTATTGAACGTATTATTATTATAAAAAGGTGTTATAAAACGAGGAATTCTCGACAATTATTAAACAGTAAATAAAATGTCATTTTATATATATATATATAACGAGTAAACTTATCGAGTTATGCGGAGTCGTTGTCACTCGAGTCCAGGTAAGTTTTTATTTGTGACTTTCGTGTTGTCACGGATATATGACGATTAATATAAACGTTTTCTATAACTAAATAACCACTTAACCGTAGGGTTGAACCGGGTTATTTGGCTATATGAAATGAATATATTAATGGGCATCGTAGGAGGTTGTGGTATATGTAAAGTGTAATAAGTTGCGAATATATATATCGGGAAATCTGGCCAATTTGACGATGTATATACGGAATTTATTAAACTACGATATATACCATATAGTATTTATGTGCTATGTGCTTTAGGATTGGGTGTAATCTTGGAACGGTATGTTACGTAAATAAATACGAGGATTATTAAATCGACGGAATTAATAAACTTCGGCGATTTATTTAAATAATATATTGGGCTAATATTAGATCTATAGTTTATTTCATTATTCTTTGTGTGCCCTTTTTGGTTTGTTTTGTGTCGACCCACTACCCGTATGGATACCAAACGCAAATACACCAAACTAATACGAAATGGATTTTCGGAGAATAAAACGGATTTTTGTCCGGGTTTGGGAATATTTTGAAATTGAGGAAATGATTTCTGAACGAGTTGATATTGTTAGGTCGTGCCGAGTCCGTACTTGCTGTTTCGTGAGTTACTATACATCTTATTTCTACCGACTTCTTCTTGCTATTTCTGGACTTGAGGTGAGTCATAGCCCCACTTTTTACTCTTGAACTATGTTTTCAATATTTGGGGTGAGAAACGTGCAAATTATTTTATGTGGACTATTATTGCTTTTATATTCTTTCTAAACTTGCTATGCGTATAGAATAGGATGTATTGTCAGCTTTAGTCACATTTTATGTGTACTATTCAAGGTTGGCTTATTTGTTATTGTCAGCTTTAGTCACACGGTTCGTGTGTACTATTCAAGGTTGGCTTATTTAGATACTGTAGTGTGCACCTATAGGTTATTGATACTTTGGAGGTTATCCGAGTATTTATTGGTATTGCGGGGGTTACCCGAATATCTATGTTGGAACGGAGGGTATCCGTGTGTTAGGATTAGAGCGGAGGGTATCCGCAGGCTTTTAGTGAATCCTTAGTCTAGCTAGCAAGCGTTTTGCGTATATGTCCACTATATTGTTAGATGAATTTAAACCTATGATCTCACCAGCGAAAGCTGACTTTTAGCACGTTTTCTCAGGTAATTAAGTGACGATACGGATGCTTGGAATGGAAGGCTCGGCTAAGGCTCATGGTTTATGGATCTATTTTTCTAAACTCTGATAATTAATTATGGACCTACTGTTGTGTTATTTTGGGCCTGACTCTGAATGATGTTGGGATAAATGTAAACTTTAAAACCCCGTTTGGTTGCGTTTTTATTATGTTTACTTTATCTCGTTCTATTATGTCTTGTGTTGGATACCAATCCCCGTAGCACCCCGAAAGCTTGTTGAGTCTTCCGCTGTATCAAATTTTGGGGGTGTTACACATGATGTCGGTGGTGGGTAAGGTTGACAGTGGTGGCAGTGGTGAGTAGGTTGGGGTGATGGCGGCAATGGGTCGATGATGTCGTCGATGGGTGGGTGGGTGATGTCGGCGATGGGTGGGTAGACAATCAGGAACCTTACATTGACATAAAAATGGATCGAGTAACAATACCAAACTAGTTCGCCTAGTACTCCTAAAATGCGGTCTTAAACACTCATATCTTGTCCAGTTAGATAACGGGTTGAAACAAGCTTGGTTTGTTTGGCAAAACACGATAAACAAGAAAGATATGGTCATTCATTGATGATATAACTACCTGCACATACATCTCGATCAACGAGGTGAATTGATTTCATAAACATGTTTTGTGTTTATTTAAATAATAACTCATATATGATTTAATAATCAAAATCACAAATTATAATTACACAAGTGAAATCATTTGTTTCTAACATACTAGAATTTGTAATATCGAATGTTGGTGGAATATACGTCCCACATCGGAGGGAAACATAAAGAAATGAGTGTATATATACACGTAAGGTTAAGGCTATGATGTGTGATGTTAGGGTGCTTTGCCATGGACATATGCAGGTATGCTTAAGGCAGTGCCTTATTAACAACGCT
Source organism: Artemisia argyi (assembly GCA_030686995.1). NCBI lineage: Eukaryota > Viridiplantae > Streptophyta > Magnoliopsida > Asterales > Asteraceae > Artemisia > Artemisia argyi. The sequence continues at coordinate 166,643,885 of CM060695.1, forward strand.
TTTTTTCAATTATACACGTTTTAATCAATCAGTTGACACATTTTATAAATATAAGTTGAAGAGTGAATTACAACTAACACTTAAATTTTGACAACTTTTATAACACTTAAATTTTGATAACTTTTATAAATAGGTCGAAGAACTTTACATTTTGACAACTTTTATAAGTAAGTTGAAGAGTAAATTACACCGTTCGTCCATGACTTAAAATTTGACACGTTTTATAAATAAGTTGAAGAGTGAATTACACCGTTCGAGTAAATAACTTAAACTTTGACAACTTTTATAAATAAGTTGAAGAAATTATATTTTGAATAAGTTGAAGAGTAAGGCCTTATTTCCTTTTTTGTTAGAAATAAGTAGATTGAAAAGCATGTGGGCCTCTTCTCTCTTATTGCATTTGAGTGGGGAGATGTGGGTATTCTTTGGCATGTGGATATAAATCATTTAAGAAATTAGTAGACCCCAACAAAAAATAAAAATTACTATATTATTTGAGCCCACACTCTTAGTACATAGACAATTTAACAAAGAAAAGAAACGGCCCCTAAGTTACATTGTCCGTCCCTGAAGAACTTCAAATTTGGCACGTTTTATAAATAAGTTGAAGAATGAATTACACCGTTCAAGTAATTAACTTACATTTTGACAACTTTTATAAATAAGTTGAAGAACTTAAATTTTCACAACTTTTATAAATAAGTTGAAGAGTAAATTACACCGTTCGTCCCTGACTGCACCAAAATCACACGTGGAGCCCCTTTTTTAATAAATACGCCAAACATCCTTGACGTCTCCATGTTATAACGTTGGCAAACCTCGGCACCATAAACATTGTTAATATGATGAATTTACGCCACTTTTATATCAAAACACCCCTTTATTTCACATATACAACAACATATCTATTACACCATAGTCCAAACACTCGTTTGTCTAAACTAGAAGGGTACCCGCGCAATGCGGCGGCGGGTACCCAGTGACTATTTTTTTAGCGAACAAATGTTTTTTATGTGACCTCTTAAGCACAGCAAGGTGACCGACATTTTTTTTCTAACTTTTTTTTAACCATTACATAATAATTCAAATATATTTTAAAACATTACAAATAAAACTTCAAATAAAATGACTAAACTACAAATCAATCAACACATTTACCATAACTTTTAGGGACAAAACTACCAGCCTATATATATTTGAATAAGCCTATTAATGGTCCACATTTTCGGATAGTTCAATTACTAATCCATCAAAACATTTAGTACATGATGATGGATTAAATAGGCTATTACAACTCACAAATCAATGATTTATAGTGAAGCATGCAATTTAGAGGTGAAATTCATAGCTACATGGTCACACGATCATTATTATTGTTGCCACAAGAAGGACCAAACCCTACTTAACTGATACATCTTACTAACCCACTAACGCGAATAACCCGGCTTTTGTGTAACACCTCACGGATCAAGAACCACGCAATAACGCGAATAACCCGGCTTTTGTTTAACACCTCACGGATCAAGAACCACGCATCAATGCACAATTGGTCCTGAGTCCTGACCTTATGTTTGTCAATTTGGACTAATGAGGTGTTTGTCGACTAAACATAAAATATAAATAGAAGTTTCATCTGACTCAAACTGACAAACAGTCACGAACTCTCCTCCCGTGGGAACAATGTATTATTGATTCAAAGATGGGTGCTGTTAACCCCACGGGGGTCTAGTGGCACTAGGCTGCATACCCTGCATACCCTCCCTAGTAGGGCCCACCTGTGCAGCTTTTGTCCTCTCTATTTTTTTATTATTATTTTTTTTCTTTTCTTTTAGCTGTCCAAGTCCTATTTTTGTCCAAGTCATATTTTTTTTGTCAAAGCACAAAAGTGTATTTTTGGTCCTAAGTCCTATTTTTTTTGTCAAAGCACAAAAGTGCATTTTTTGGTCCAAAATGATAAGTCCGAAGTGCAAACAATTCACAAACACAACTGCAGGCTCGGATCATTGAATTCGTCATCGCCAAATCCTATTTTTTTTTTTTTTTTGTCATAGCACAAGTGCAGTTTTTTTTTTGGTCCAAAGTGCAAACAAACAAAGTGATCAAGTCCAAATGCAAACATTACACAACTGCAGGTTCACACAAAGACAACACAAAACACAACTGCTTAAACATGAAATGTTAAATTCGTCATCGCCTTATAGGCTCGAAATTTTTAGAAGGCTCGGATTTGAATGTTGCGAAAGTGATAAAAATATCACTCCGCCATACATTCGGGTTTTAAAAACCATTCGTCATCGCCTTGGTTTTAAAAACCATTTTTTTCCTCAAAGTTACAAAGTGCAGTTATACACAAAGGTATGTCACAAGCTCAACAGCAAAGCTCAACTGCAAAGCTCAACTGCTCAACAGGAATGTCACAAGCTAAACACAACAAGGGCTCTCAAAACAGGAATGTCACAAGCGAAACAGTAAGGACTCCACAGACTGCAAAGCTTAACAGCAGATTCCACACCCTTACTCAAGTATCACTAGAAAGTATCACAACACAACAAGGCTGTCAACAACAGATTCCACACCCTTACTCAAGTATCACTAGAAAGTATCACAACACAACAAGGCTGTCAAAACAGGCATGTCACATGTTCAACAGTAAGATTCCACAATCTGCAGCTTTGCTAGATTATAAACAAAGCTCAATCAACAAAGCAAGTATCACAACAAACACAACAACCATTACAACAAGGCAACAAACACTACAAGCAGAGTATTCTTATCACTAAGGCAACAAACACTACAAGCAGAGTATCACAACACAACAAGGCTGCCGAAATGTCTAGTTCACGATTTTACACACAAGAGGTAATAGGCTCAGATTATAGACTAGTTGCACATAAGCAAGTCTTATCATATGTGGCTGCAACATCAAATGTTGCAAAGTTTTTATTGCCGTCCATTTGGAAATGCCACGCCAAAATCATTTTTTTTTAAATCATCATTACCGTATTCATACCACTAGAGCCTGTGGACTGGGGGTAGGCCAGAGCAGGTATTCATGCCACTCTAAGGTGGCAGATCAAGGTGTTAACCTACCCACAGCCACAGGTATTCAGCATAAACTGCTTAAACATAAGCAGTAACCTACCCACAGAACCAGCACTATTATCACCACAGCTGTCTCACACACAATTAAGCACCACAGAACCATCACATAAGAACAGCCACAGGTATTCAGCATAAACTGCTTAAACATAAGCAGTAACCTACCCACAGAACCAGCACTATTATCACCACAGCTGTCTCACACACAATTAAGCACAACAGAACCATCACATAAGAACATAAGAACACAGAACCACCCTCCCATATAGGGAGGGTTGGGATAAATTATAGACCAGGGTGTGGTCAACACCACGCTTATTTTCAAATGCTAACATTGACCACACCTAAATATGAATTGATAGGATCAGACTACAGAACCACCACCACAGAACCACCACCCCAGCACCACCACATTAGGGTTTCTTTAAAAAACTCAAGATTTTGATAAATTAACATACGCAACTAACAAAACATCACATAAACATCACGTATCTAACAAAACCATCAGAGATACATCACGGATCTATTTTTTTTAGATTTAAACTTTTTTATTACAGAACCACCCACCACTTTATATGAAGTAAATCAAGTCAGATTCAAAAACCCCCATACTAATTTTACGAAACCCTAATTTAAAAAATTAGGGTTTCTTTAAAAAAATCAAGATTTTGATAAATTAACGTACGAATCTTTCAATTAACACACTTTATATGAAGTAATCAAGTCAGATTCAAAAACCCCCAAACCAATTTTACGAAACCCTAATTTAAAAAATTAGGGTTTCATTAAAAAATCAAGATTTTGATAAATTAACGTACGAATCTTTCAATTAACACACTTTATATGAAGTAATCAAGTCAGATTCAAAAACCCCCAAACCAATTTTACGAAACCTTAATTTAAAAAATTTGGGTTTCTTTAAAAAACTCAAGATTTTGATAAGTTCACGTACGAATCTAACAAAAACATCACATAAACATCACGTACCTAACAAAACCATCAGAAAAACATCACATAAACATCACGTACCTAACAAAACCATCACAGAACAATCTACCCAACAACATCACCACACACTCACAAACTCTCTCACAAATCACCAACAACATCACACAAATATTAGTGATTTTAGATCTAAAAATAGAGAGAGAAAAGAGAGCAGATAACTTAGAGAGAGAGAGAGAGTTTGTAAGTGTGTGGTGTGTGTGAGACAGCTGTGGTGATAATAGTGTGTGGGTGTGAGACAGCTGTCCACCACAAAACGCGTTTTTATTTAATTTTTTTCTTTTAAAAAAAAAAGTGTATTAAAAAGTGTGAATAAAAAGTTAGTTGTAAAAAAGTGTATTAAAAAGTTAGTTGTAAAAAAAATTGTGATAAAAAAAATATTTTGTCATTAAAAAAAACATTTTGTTATACAAAAAAATATTTTGTTATTAAAAAAATTAGTTGAAAAAAAAATTGTGATAAAAAAAATATTTTGTCATTAAAAAAAACATTTTGTTATACAAAAAAGTTAGTTGTAAAAAAATTGTGATAAAAAAAATATTTTGTTATAAAAAAACCATTTTGTTATACAAAAAAGTTAGTTGTAAAAAAAATTGTGATAAAAAAAATATTTTGTTATAAAAAAAACACTTTGTTATACAAAAAAGTTAGTTTAAAAAAAAAAACGTCACCATACGCGTTCGTAACGTTTTTTCAGGGGTTCGGATCTCACGAGCAATTAACGGATTGGGTGCAAAACATAGCTCGGGAACTCGGTTTTGTGATTGTTAAAAGAAGAAGTAAATCAGAAAACGGTATTATGAACGAAATCAATTATGGGTGTACAAAGGGTGGGATTTATTCACCCGAAGGTACTGGAAAACGGAATACCAGTACCTGTAAAACCGATTGCCCATTCAAATTGGTGGCGAAATATCTTAAAAGAAGATCATGTTGGATTTTGAAAGTGAAGGATGATAGTCATAATCATCCTATGTTAGAGTCGTTGCATGGTGTGCCATATGCAATGCGCTTAAATGATGATGAGTTCGAGTTGGTTACAGAATTGATAGAGTATACCGTACAACCACGTAAAATACTCTCGACAATACAGGGTCGTAATCCGCATAACGTGTCTAGCGTTAGAACTATATATAACGCACAAGTTAAGATCCGGAAAGCCAAAATGGGTAATCTAACTCCAATTCAAGTCATTTACTCACACCTGCAGCAATCAGGGTACACATATTACGATAGGGTAAGTGCTAATAATGAGCTTGAGGAACTATTTTTTGTTCACCCTACGTCGTACGCTTTATGGTGTATGTTCCCTGAAATCATGCTAATAGACTCCACGTACAATACCACACTGTTTAAATTGCCATTTTTGGAAATTGTCGGAGTAACATCAACAAATAAAACATATTTGATGGCGTTTAGTTTTTTAAACAGTGAAAAATGGCCTAATTTTAAATGGGTATTGCAACGTGTAAAGCTGGTGATAGAGGAAAGGTACTATCCACGTAGATCACCGAAGAAGTACGAATACAAGATCTACGAAAGTCCCAAAATTGCCGAAAGAGCCTCCAAGACACAGTTCGTACACGGGTACTAGTCCACGGCACAGATTATATGTTGGAGATACTGTGAGCAATGGTTTTATTCGGGAAATTCCACTGGTTTACCGTCCATACGTAATAAGTATACGTAATGTTGCGGGTGATGGGAATTGCGGGTTTCGGTGCGTTGCTCACTTTATTTTTCAAAACGAACATAGGTGGGCCGAAGCCAGACATAGGTTGTTGCAAGAGTTAGATTACCATAGGAGTACTTACATAGATATGTGGGGGGAACAAGACTTTAACTTTCTTTGGAATACAATACACTGGTTCAACGGAGGTGCACATCAAGGTTACTGGATGGTGATGCCAATGACGGGTCTAGTTATCGCTTCAATGCTAAATCGACCGATTGTATTTCTATCCGTGCGTGGTTATAACACATGTTTTCCGCTTTTTTCCGGGCCAAACAACACACAAAGAATCGACCCCCTTGTGATTGCCCGTGTGGGGGAGGACTCATGTGCTCATTACATTATACCGACGCTAGACCCAACTTTTACACTTCCGCGTAACCACCCACAATGGAGGTTTTTCCGACAGCCAATTGCAGAACAATGGACAAGTTTATATCAACATCGACTATTGACGTAAATATTATACAGACAAAACATTGTAAATAATTATTGATTTATGTTGTAAATAATTATTGATTTATGTTGTGAATAATTTTACAGACAAAACATTGTAAATGATTATTGATTTATGTTGTAAATAACTGTTTGTATTATATAGTAATTGATTAAATATTTATTTATATTAGTAAATAACATTATTGATTGATTATGCAAATTCTTTGGTCAGATGAGCCAAATAAATTCTTTCTGGTGCCGATGTAATAAAGGATTTATTGTAGAACGGACATCCTGGCAAAACGGTAGTCGTGGGCGACTGTTTTATGCATGTCCTCTTTCAGTGGTAAATAATCATACGTTTGCTTAGTTATGTAAATAATTTGTTTGTTAAAAATACATTTCTTATTATTTTCTGAACATGTAACAGCCAGGTACAAAAGACTATGGGTGTCGATACTTCGCGTGGAAAGATGTATTTGAAGCACAGCACTTTAGTCAAGCCTCTTCTTCAACGCATTGCTCAAACTGCGTTGCTACAAAAAATGAGATCAAGTTGTTGAAGCAAAGAATAAAGGCGCTGGAAATGGAGTTAGAAATGGCAAGGAATCCTGAGAATCACGCTTGTCAGTCAAGTGCCCGGCTCCATGATCTTTTAACCGAAATGAATAATCTTCATATGTCGTAGATATTGTTGTTTTTGAATAATATGTTAACGTTGACGTTTAATTTTATAATAATAGTTGTTGTTTTTAAATAATTTAAGTTTAGGTGTAAACACTGATCTTGTAGTAGTTTATAAATGCAAATGAGTCAACGTCATATTTTTTTATAACGTCATATAGGCAATTATTAATTAAGTATACACAAAAATGAGTCAACGTCATCTTTTTTTATAACGCCATATTTTTTTTATAACGTCATATTTTTTTATAACGTCATATAGGCAATTATTAATTAACTATACACAACACAAAAACATTATAAACATTAGTTTATAAATGCAAATAAGTCAACGTCATCTTTTTTTATAACGTCATATAGGCAATTATTAATTAAGTATACACAAAAATGAGTCAACGTCATCTTTTTTTATAACGTCATATAGGCAACTATTAATTAAGTATACACAACATTACTAACATTACAAAAAAATATACAAAACAAAAACATTACAAACTTAATAAAAAAAACAAAAACAAAAAAAACAACTACAAGACAAAAGTAAAAAAAAAACAAAAAAAAGTACAAATAAAGTACACCCTCCCATTTAGGGAGGGTATGGATAAAAAATAGACCGGGGTGTGGTCAACATGGGCCTTCAAAGATATATATCTTACAAAGACAATTAATATTCAAACTCTTTTTATGGGCCTTAAGCCGATTGACTTAGCCAAGAACTCAAAACTGCTCTTTAATAGAAGTAAGTTTTTGCTCATATTTGTCAAGGTGTTATACTGGTTAGGTGTCTCCAAATTCTAGTAAAATATAAGGGTTCAAATCTCGTTGGGTTAACATCTTGAGATGGCCAGGGAAAAGTCCTAGAACAACCGCAAAATACTGGTTAAGCAGCGTACATGAGAGACAAAAAAGCTAGAATTTGCACGGGTAACCTTAACAGGAATCCTTCTCCATTTATATTATATCATATACTCGTGATATATACATAGTAACTTACATATGTCTGAACATGAGACTCAACCTACAATCTTTTGGTTGATATTTACTGATAGGTCAAATGTATCTATTCATTAGCCCCACCAAAGCACAAAATATCAAACCCCATCAACAGCCTATTCCACTTCCACGACCAGAAAAACAGTGTCTTTTCCCTTGATCTGTCTACTATTAATCCCAAAAGAAACAAAGATGTATGCATTTTTATTTTTGTTTCTATGCATATTATACGTCTAATACTTTGTACTCATTTGGCACCTTTTTAACCAGTAAAACGATGAACGCTTTGAATTAAAGTTACTAACCAAAAAAAAAAAAATCATTTGGATAAAAGTTCATTGAAGTGAATACACGTTTTTTGATAACAACGGAAGATGACTTGCACACTATCAATCACTAATGTGGTACAACACTTAGAGCTATAATACAGCAACACAATACAATCTTGATGATGTTTCTATGAATCTTGGTAATTAGAAAGATGTAAAGTTTAACGTTGGGTGAAATCAGTGTCCCACATGGAATAAACATAGAAACAATTTTTTAGACATGTCACTAGAGCAAATGGTACCCTCACATGTCAAAACTTAATAAGGTTTTTTAAAACGGTTTTGAACCATACTATAATAGAGCCGTACTATAATAGAGCGTACTAAATAATAAGCTTACTTTTTTACCTCGGTTTTCAAACGTTCAAAATAACTACATTTTTTTAACAATTCTCAAGCACTACATTTTTTGTAACTATTCTAAAGCACCATTCTAGTTAATGAGATTCCCAAAACTTTGAAAGAATAATATTTAAAGATCTTTATTATATTTTAATATTTTTAGGCGTACAAGTTTTTTTTTTTTTTTTTTTTTTTTTTTTTTTTTTTTTTTATTGATATTATTATTTTTGTCATAAATCTAGTAATCCTTATGCATTTTAAGAGTCTTGCCATCCGAGAGTAAATTATCCGCGGTTTCTCATTCTCTTTTTTATCTGTGGTTTCTTTTTTTTCTTTCTTTTTTTCCTTTAATTTTTAGCAACAGTTTCTTATTCTCTTGTTAACGGACACATTTAATCAATATAGTTGTATATCAAATACACGTCCTGCATTAGGGAAAAGTGAAAAGAAGATTTTATACAATATAACTAAAGGAAAAACAAAGTAAATCTACAACATATGAGATACAATAAAAAAAAAAAAAAAAAAAAAAAAAAAAAAAAAATTATATTTACCCAAATGATAAGTTTTTAATGCATAAGTACAATGTTTTTAAAGCATGTTTTGAGAAAATATGGAATCCTAATGCTTGTTTTGGTTATATATGGAATTGTCCCACAAAAAAACCCATAAAGGTAAAATGAAACAAAAACCTGTAACAATACCTTTTTAAATAAATGAACGATGGCACACTTTTAAATTCTTAAGTGCACTTATGAAATGAAAGATGTGTTGTTTGAAGATCTGCAAAACGAGAAACATACGAAAAACTCAAGTTAGTTGGTTTAGGTATAAACAAAGAGAAAGAAATATAATATAACAAAGAGAAAGAAAAAGAAAAAGTGAGTTTAATATAGAGAGAGAATAAAGGTGAAAAGAGAAATGGTGGGAAAATTCTCGCTCATTTGAAGTGAAAAGCTTTTGAATTTTTTCATAAATTTTGTTACGGAATTCGTGATACACGTTCTAAATAATCCAAATTTCATATGTTTTTTTTATTATGGTTGCTATATACCGTTCTAAATAATGTACACACAACAACAACCGTCTTATTTAATTAATTATTTACAACTATTTGCCACATAACCTTTATAAATAATGCTTTCATATCATTAAAAGCGGCGAAATATATCAACCTCTTAAAATAAGGCGTTATAAAAAATAGTTTGTGTACTAGTGATGCATGTATTTATATTTTTGTTTCTATGCATATCATACGTCTAATACTTTGTACTCATTTGGCACCTTTTTAACCAGTAAAACGATGAATGCTTTGAATTAAAGTTACTAACCGGAAAAAAAAAATATTAGGATAAAAGTTCATTGAAGTGAATACTCGTTTTTTGATAACAACGGGAGATAGACTTGCATACTATCAATCACTACTGTGGTACAACACTTAGAGCTATAATACAACAACACAATACAATCTTGGTGATGTTTCTATGAATCTTGGTAACTAGAAAGATGTAAAGTTTAAGGTTGGGTGAAATCGGTGTCCCACATGAAATAAACATAGAAACAATTTTTTAGACATATCACTAGAGCAAATGGTACCCTCACATGTCAAAACTTAATTTTTGTTGCCACATTGGCAATTACTTTTTAACACAACCTCATTAGCTACTTGAAAAAAAAAAAAAAAAAAAAAAAAAAAAAAAAAAAAAAAAGTCATGGCGTACGGCAAATCATTGGCTTGGGTTACAATGCTCTTTGTTTGGCACGGACCGGGGTGTCATGGTGTTAGTAAATTTAGTGCACTTGAGGGATCAATTTACACCTGGTAATGGGTTTGGAGGTATGGAGTATACACCCATTTGGTCACTGAATCTCCTGACTCAATAGTGGTTATGTATTGATCAAGGTACTGCTAGTAGACTCTGCTGCTAGTGTTGTGAATCTGCTGCTAGGATTCTGCTGACAGCTGATTCTGCTGCTAGCTGATTCTGCTGCTAGTTGATTCTGCTGCTGATAGTGTGATTCTGCTACTAGTGTTTCCACTGATGTGTTAACATTACCACTGCTAGTGATATGTTTCCACTGATAACCACTGATCCCTATTATTATGGAAATTATTATGATATAATTAATAGGCCGTTAATTATATATAATACCATGGGCTAGGGTTTGAGTATTCTCTATTATAAATAGAGGTCATATCATTCTGCATGGATATACGTTTTACAATACGATTAACACAAAATCCTAAACACTCTAATACGCATCGGGTTCTTGGTTTGTGCCTAAAACAAGAACATCACTTGGTCTTATCCCATAGAGATATTCGTGTAACCCAGGCATAGGGTCGAATAGTTTCTATTGGAAAGTGATACCACGATTTCAAGTGAATATCCGGTACCTTATTGATTATCTTAACCCTAATCTGGGAACTTGTTAACACTTAACAACCAACAATCAATAGAAACTACTAGTGATAATCAATGGCTGCTGCTATGAGACAAATGGCTGCTAACTTTTCCAAGTTGGAAAAGTTTGAAGGTGTTGATTTCAGAAGATGGCAAAAGAAGATGCACTTCTTATTGTCAAGTATGAATGTGGTATATGTTCTCACTACTGAGATTCCAGAAGATCATGGAGATGATGCTACTATGGATCAGATGAGGGCAAGGAGCAAGTGGGAGAATGATGACTACATATGCAGGGGTTTAATTCTCAATGGTATGTCTGATTCTCTTTTTGATATTTATCAGAATGTTGAAACTTCTCAAGAACTATGGGATTCCTTGGAAGCCAAATATATGGCTGAGGATGCATCAAGTAAGAAGTTCCTTATAAGTAATTTTAACAATTACAAAATGGTTGATTCTAGACCTGTCATGGAACAATACAATGAACTTCTTAGTATACTTGGTCGATTCACACAACACAAGATGAACATGGATGAGGCTATTTCAGTCTCTTGTATCATCGATAAACTACCTCCTTCTTGGAAAGAATTCAAACATATGCTTAAGCATAAGAAGGAGGAGTTAACTCTTGTTGAGTTGGGCAGTCACTTGCGCATTGAGGATTCTCTCAAAGCTCAAGACATTGACAAGCCAAAGAGTAGCACTGCTACTGGTCCATCAGTTGTCAATATGGTGGAACATAACAACTCCACCAAGTACAATGACAACAAGGGCAAGCGTAAGCATCAAGATAACACCAAATATGATATTAACAAGAAACCTAAGGTGACTTGTTAGAAGTGTGGGAAACCTGGACACTTCAGGAAAGATTGCAAGGGTGGTAAAGTTGGAAACAAATCCAATGGATCAGGCACAAGTGGAGGGAATGGTAACACCAATTCTCTGAAAGGTCAGAATGTGTTTAATAAGTCTTTTAAGATTTATTATGTTACATATATATCTGACATTTACTTTGTGCAGGATGATGATGTTGCGTGATGGATTGACTCTGGAGCAACAATTCATGTGTGTAAAGATAGAAGCTGGTTCAAGATCTATAAGTCAATGAATGATGGTTCTATTCTTCATATGGGAAATGAGTCAACTGCCCTGGTACATGGAAAAGGATGTGTTGATTTGAAGTTTAGTTCTGGAAAGATTGTTTCTTTATTTAATGTTTTACATGTTCCTGATATTAGAAAGAATTTGGTTTCTAGTAGTGTTTTAAATAATTGTGGTTATAAACAGGTTACTGAATCTGATAAGTTTGTTTTATCTAAAAATGGTGTGTTTATTGGTTTTGGTTATTTGTGTAATCAAATGTTCAGACTTAATATTGTTCATGATAATATTGATTCTGCTTTTATATCTACATCTAAACTTTATGATTCAAACCTATGGCATGCAAGACTTGGCCATGTACATTTTAAAAGAATGCAAGATATGTCCAAGGATGGGTTAATACCAGCTTTTGATATGAACACTGAAAAGTGTAAAACTTGTATGTTGAACAAGATAACTAAGAAACCTTTTCAAGGAGTAAAACGTGAAACTAAAGTTTTGGAGTTAATTCACAGTGATCTTTGTGATTTACATGCTACTCCCTCTTTGGGGAATAAGAAATACTTTGTGACTTTTATTGATGATGCTTCTAGGTTTTGTCATGTTTATTTATTACATTCTAAAGATGAAGCATTAGATAAATTTAAAGTATTTAAAACTGAAGTTGAATTGCAACAAAGTTCCCTGATCAAGAGATTAAGGACTGATAGGGGAGGTGAGTACATGGATACTCTGTATTTTCAGTCTGTTGGTATAATCCATGAAACGACTGCCCCTTATACTCCTCAGCAAAATGGTATTTCTGAAAGGAAAAACAGGGTGCTGAAAGAGATGGTTAATTCCATGTTGTCCTATTCAGGGCTGAGTCAAGGATTCTGGGGTGCTATGTTAACAGCTTGCTATTTATTAAATAGGGTTCCCAACAAAAGGAACAAAGTTACCCCTTATGAACTTTGGACTAAAAAGAAACCTAACCTTAATTATCTTAGGATATGGGGTTGTAGGGCTGTTGTAAGACTCCCTGATCCAAAGCAGAAAACTTTGGGTGAAAGAGGCATTGAATGCATCTTTGTTGGATATGCTGAGCATTCCAAGGCATATAGGTTCTATGTTATTGAACCTAATGAATCTGTTTCAATTAACTCAATAATTGAATCAAGGGATGCATTATTTGATGAGAATAGATTCTCATCAGTCCCTAGACCAAGTCAAAGGATTCCAAATGGAACTGATGACATTGGTGTATCAGAGGTTCCTGATGATTTACCATCTCAGGCCCCTGATGAGGTTGTGGAACAACAACCTGAACCTGAGCTCAGAAGGAGCAATAGGGTCAGGACTCCAAAGTCATTTGGACCTGAGTTTCAATTATACTTAATTGAATGTACAAGGAGTGAGGTCTCTGACCAATACTCTTATTGCTTCATTGTTGAGGATGATCCCAAAACATTTGAAGAAGCAATGAAGTCCCAAGATGTTGCTTTCTGGAAAGAAGCAATTAATGATGAGATGGACTCCATCATGGGCAATAACACTTATGTGTTGACTGATCTACCACGTGGTTGCAAACCTCTAGGTAGCAAATGGATTTTCAAAAAGAAAATGAAGGTAGATGGAACTGTTGAAAAGTTCAAGGCAAGACTAGTTATTCAGGGCTTTAGACAAAAGTCAGGAATAGACTATTTTGATACTTATGCGCCAGTGGCTCGTATCAGTACCATAAGATTGCTGATTGCTTTAGCATCAATTCACAATCTGATTATTCATCAGATGGATGTGAAGACAGCTTTCTTGAATGGTGACTTAGATGAGGAGGTTTACATGAACCAACCTCAGGGCTTCATCATGCCTGGCAATGAAAACAAGGTGTGTAAACTGATTAAGTCTCTTTATGGACTAAAACAGGCACCTAAGCAATGGCATCAAAAGTTTGATGAAGTGGTTTTGTCTAATGGTTATTTACTTAATCAGGCTGACAAATGTGTATATAGCAAATTTGATGAATCTGGTAAAGGAGTCATTATTTGTCTATATGTTGATGACATGTTGATCTTTGGCACTGACCAAAATCAAGTTGACCTTACAAAGGAATTTTTGTCATCAAAGTTCTCCATGAAGGATATGGGGGATGCAGATGTTATCCTTGGCATAAGGATTAAACATGAAAGTAACAAAATTTCTATATCTCAGTCTCGTTACATTGAGAAGGTGTTAAAGAAATTTAATTACTTTGATTGTACTCCAGTGAGTACTCCTATGGATACAAGTGAGAAGCTAATGCCTAATACTGGCAAAGCTGTATCTCAACTTGAGTATTCTAGGGTGATTGGCTGTTTGATGTATGCCATGACTTGTACAAGGCCTGATATTGCTTTTGCTGTGGGTAAACTGAGCAGGTATACTAGTAATCCTAGTGCTCATCATTGGCAAGCAATTCAGAGGGTCTTTAAGTATTTGAAGAGAACTATGGATTATAGTCTCCCATATACTGGTTATCCTTCAGTATTAGAAGGATATACTGATGCAAGTTGGATCAGTGACACTGAAGACAATTCGTCTACTAGTGGCTGGGTATTCCTACTTGGTGGAGGTGCAATTTCTTGGGCATCCAAGAAACAAACTTGCATTACCAGTTCAACCATGGAATATGAATTTGTGGCTTTAGCTGCTGCTGGCAAAGAAGCTGAATGGTTGAAAAACTTGCTTCTTGAGATTCCATTGTGGTCTAAACCTATAGCACCTATTTCTATCCGTTGTGATAGTGCTGCTACATTGGCAAAGGCTTATAGCCAGATGTACAATGGGAAGTCTAGACACTTAGGTGTTAGGCATAGCATGATTCGTGAGCTTATCATGAATGGGGTGGTATCTATAGTGTTTGTTAAATCTCAACAAAACTTAGTTGATCACTTGACGAAGGGTTTGGCTAGAGACTTGGTTTTGAAGTCTGCTAAAGGGATGGGTTTAAGTCCAACTTAGTCACTGAATGCAAGGATACCCAACTCCCTTCTAAGGAAACTTGGAAGCTGAGTTCAATGTGGAAAGCTGATCATTTAGTGGACTGAAGCACATGTATCACAAACATCCCAAGGTTGTGCTTGTTACCTGCTGAAAGGAGGATGAAGTCTTCACTTCTTAATGGTTAATTTTCTTTGAAAAGTGCTAAGCATGAGCATGAATTAAAGATGAACCACCTATGTGAATGTTGAAGTTTTGCTACTTCAGGAAGCTTTGGACTTTTAGCTTTTACGACATTTATGAATTGGATATGGACACATGGCTTGTATAGTGTCAGGAGTATTTTAGTGTTTGAAAACTTGTGTGTATTTATCATCAGGTATTCAAATGGGTTGAAGGGTTCAATTCTTAGAACACCCTGATTCTCGAATATTTGAAAGTATATGTACTAATGTGGAAATTCAATCCTCAGGATATTTTCATTTATGCACTTGTTTTGTTTTTGTGTTTGAATTTTCATGCAAAGGAAGTGAACTAAATTTGGGGAGGATTGTTAGTAAATTTAGTGCACTTGAGGGATCAATTTACACCTGGTAATGGGTTTGGAGGTATGGAGTATACACCCATTTGGTCACTGAATCCCCTGACTCAATAGTGGTTATGTATTGATCAAGGTACTGCTTAATCAAGGTACTGCTAGTAGACTCTGCTGCTAGTGTTGTGAATCTGCTGCTAGGATTCTGCTGACAGCTGATTCTGCTGCTAGCTGATTCTGCTGCTAGCTGATTCTGCTGCTAGTTGATTCTGCTGCTGATAGTGTGATTCTGCTGCTAGCATTTCCACTGATGTGTTAACATTACCACTGCTAGTGATAATGTTTCCACTGATAACCACTGATCCCTATTATTATGGAAATTATTATGATATAATTAATGGGCCGTTAATTATATATAATACCATGGGCTAGGGTTTGAGTATTCTCTATTATAAATAGAGGTCATATCATTCTGCATGGATATACATTTTACAATACGATTAACACAAAATCCTAAACACTCTAATACGCATCTGGTTCTTGGTTTGTGCCTAAAACAAGAACATCACTTGGTCTTATCCCATAGAGATATTCGTGTAACCCAGGCATAGGGTCGAATAGTTTCTATTGGAAAGTGATACCACGATTTCAAGTGAATATCCGGTACCTTATTGATTATCTTAACCCTAATCTGTGAACTTGTTAACACTTAACAACCAACACATGGCATTTATATCGCACGCCCTATAAGGCCTTGGTGCAGGATGCAATGTTATGATACCTTCTGATTTTATGACTATACTTTAAATCGCTTAGCACTTCTTGACACGAACATTTGAATTGCTATTATGCTCTTATTTTTTTGTGCTCATATGACTTAGAGCATGGGGTACCATAACCAAATTCATTGTTTGCGTTAAAGCAAAGTTAACGATACCACCCTCCTTGGTGAAAGCCTTGTTAACGAGGGAGGTGAAGAGCTTAACCTTGCGTTAAAGCCTTGAGCGAATAAATAAAATACTACACCCCCTCAAATTTTCACTTCTGCCTCCTAAATGAAGGGGTGTTTTATAAATTGTTGTTTAGTTAAAATTTATTTATGATAATATGTGTTTTATTTTAGTTAAAAGTGAAAAGATTAAAGTTGATGTGGAGATTAAAGTTGATGTGGCGCTGAAGTGGAGTGGATAAAAGTTTAACCATGGTGATGGTACGCATGCTCTTATAAATAGTAAAATTTAACTTTAACTTTTTACACATCAGATAAAACATTACTTTCCAACTCTGCAAATCCTTATGCATACTTGTCAAGACAATACATAATATTGTGTTCTAATTAAATATATACGTATGACTTTTTATCTATTGTTTTTACAAAATATAGCATGGCTATATATGTTTGAGTATAAAACTGTAACGTGAATAAGTTGTTTATGTTGGATTGGACATAACAATTTCTTAAGCTTAATATTTTTAAGTCAATTAGTTCACTAATTAACTTGCCTTTTTAGTCCTTTGTTTGGGAAATGCATCGCATGGCCAACCTCCGTCTCACCATGCTGCACAACTTTATATATAATTCCATATAATAACCCCCCCCCCCCCCCCCCCCCCCCCCAAAAAAAAAAGACTAAATGCTTTAAGCAATCATATTGCTTGAGTTTCCCCTCATATTAGGAAATCAAGAACCTTACATTGACATAAAAATGGATCGAGTAACAATACCAAACTAGTTCACCTAGTACTCTTAAAATGTTTCGTTAAACACTCATATCTTGTCGAGTTAGATAACAGGTTGAAAGAGGTTTGGTTTGTTTGGCAAAACACAATAAACAAACATGGACGCGAAAGCAATTATGAGAATTGGGGGAATTTTATTAATGAAAGTAGTAATAGTTCAAATGATTACAAGGGCTTAGCCCACTTTATACACGGTGAAAACAGAAATAAAAGATATGTACACTTGTTACCCTCCTATAATCAAGAATGTTATAATTAGTTCTTCATATATTCCATAGCCCCCTCTCAAGTTGGAGGTTCTGAGAGACCCAACTTGTGAGAAAGGAAGGAATGTTGAGGACCACAACTTGTGAACTTATTTGGCTTACTTATCTGCTCAAAGATCTGCATATTCCTGTCAAAGTTCCCATTGCCTTGTTTTGTGACAATAAGGCTGCACAACAAATTGCAGCCAATCCTTGCTACCATGATAGGACTAAGCATTTAGACATTGATTCTCACTTTACTAGAAACCAATGAGTGCCCCAAAAAGATGCAATAACCAGTCATTGGTTTCATGGAGAACCAAGAATCAACCTACTGTGTCCAGGTCTTCCACTGCCAGTAAGTAAGACATCATCAACATAAACTAAAGCCACAGTAAACTCTTCCCCATTGACTATGACAAACATGAAATAGTCATGCTTTAACTGAACAAATCCAAGTTGTAAAAGAAACTTGGAGAATTCATGGTTCCATTGTCAAAATGCCTGTTTAAGGCCATAAAGAATTTTTTTTAGTTTGCAAACCTAACCATCACCAGCCTTAGAATACCCTTCAGGTGGTTTCATATAGATATCTTCATCAATAAATCCATGTAAGAAGGCATTATTGACATCAAGTTGGTGCAAAGGCCAACTTTTTGCAGTAGCAATAGTAATTAGAACCCTTACAGTTACTAATTTGGCTACAAGGGAGAAAGTGTGCTTATAATCAACCCCCTCCTTTTGATTGAAACCCCTGATGACCAACCTTGCTTTAAACTTGTTTATGTTGGAAATATAATGACAAATACAATAGTTGAAGTTAGAATATTAGTGTTTATTTGTCAAGTTAGCATAGTTTAGTATGTATTATGTAAAGTTTAGAAGTTTGTAAACCGGTATTGGGCTAGGTCCAAGAAAGAAATAATTCAAAACTAGGGTACAACGTTTAGAAACCGTTGTGTCGTTTACTTTTGGTGAATCATTGTAATAGACATGAAGCAGCGATTCATCATTCTATATAGGTCTAGGAGTCTATAATCAAAGGTAACCCATTCATTTTTCATATCAGTTTCATTAAGGGTTCACCCAATCTTTCTTTGTTTCGTTATTATGGATTATGTATGATGAGGCATGAATGTTGTTTAAATCATTCGATCCTAGAAACCCCCCTCAAAACCTGTGAAACTTTGGTATCAGAGCGAAGGGATCAACCAACATAACAATTCATATTCAAGTTTGAAGAAGGAATAAAAAAACAGATTCAAGAAAGAAGAACAGAAAGAAAGGAAAAAATAGATGTCAAATTGCAGAAAAGAAAGTTTCAAGAACATGGGTGTCGAATTGCAAAACAAGGTTTAAAGCATGAAGACACCAGTTTCAAGAGTATGAAGAAAGAAAAAGAAAGAACCATGGCTGCGTTTTTGTGTCAAAGCAAGTAAGAGAAACCGTTGTGTTTCAAAGCAAGTAAGAACCGATCATATATATGATCACAAGTAAGCAAGTAAGAAAGCAAGAAGGATGACAAAAACCAAAAGTCGTGGAGAATTCAAAGATCTGAAGAAAGTATGAACAAGAAGGCATCAAGGAACAAGAAAGATTGAACAAGGAGATGAAAAGAACTATCTGTTTTGTCATTAGGGGGAATATGTTGGAAATATAATGACAAAAACAATAGTTGAAGTTAGAAGATTAGTGTTTATTTGTCAAGTTAGAATAGTTTAGTATGTATTATGTAAAGTTTAGAAGTTTGTAAACCGGTATTGGGATGGGACCAAGAAAGAAACGGTTAAAAACTAGGGTACAACGTTTAGAAACAGTTGTGTCGTTTACTTTTGGTGAATCATTGTAACAGACATGAAGCAGCGATTCATCTATTATATATAGGTCTAGGAGTCTGTAATCAAAGGTAACCCATTCATTTTTAATATCAATTTCATTAAGGGTTCACCCAATCTTTCTTTGTTTTGTTATTATGGATTCTGTATGATGAGGCATGAATGTTGTTTAGATCATTCGATCCTGGAAACCCCCCTCAAAACCTATGAAACAGTCTACACTTCCATCAGGTTTGTATTTGATTTTGGAAACCCATTTAGAGGTAATGGCTTTACAACTAGCTGGCAAAGCAGTCGATTCCCAAGTTTCATTCTCCTCAAGTGCATTTAATTCATTATCCATGGCTGCAATTCAGTGAGGATGTTGACAAGCCTGCTGATATGAACTAGGTTCTATATGAGCAAGTACATTTGCTATGAAAGCCACTTGAGATTCAGATAAATGAGCAAAGTACTTTTCTGTGAATATTGGGTATAAAGGTTGTTTGGTTGATTCAGAGACTGTAGAAGCTGTATGTTTGGGTAAGACAAAATCTTTCATCCAAATAGGATTTGAAGTATTCCTTTGTGATCTTCTTAAAGGTACTTGAGGTGCAGGTGGATCTGGAACATCAGGAACAAGAGAAGGAATGTTTGTTGGCATATCATTATTACTGACATCAAATGGAGGTGAATTTGGTTTAGGCATGTTCTCTTCAGGTGTGGTATGTTCAGGGGTGTTTGGTTCAGATGTTGGTTGAAAATCATCAAATACATCTTCATTAGCAGTGAAGTTGGGTATAGGAAACAATGTTGAAGCAGGCATAGAAGTTTCATGTTGCTTTTTGAAAGGAAAAATGTCTTCTTTAAAAACAATATCTCTGCTACAGAACACTATTTTCTTGTTTAAGTCATATAACCTATAACCCTTCTGATTTGGTGGATAACCAATGAAGACACAAGGAATTCCCTTGGGGCCAAACTTATCCTTATAAGGTGTAGTAACAGATGCATAACACAAGCAACCTATGACTATTAAAGTTTCATAAGTAGGCACTTTGCCATACAAAGCTTCAGAAGGGGACTTCCAAGACAAGATCTTCATGGGCATTTTGTTGATTAGATAGGTAGAAGCAAGAATGCAGTCACCCCAAAAATAGTTTGGTAAATTAGCATGGAGCTTTAAAGCCTTTGCAGTTTCCAATAGGTTTCTATCCTTCCTTTATACAACACCATTCTGTTGTGGAGTATAGACCATAGACCTCTGGTGAACAATACCATTTGCTTGTTGAAAAGCCAAACACTCCTTATTGACAACTCTGTCCCATTGTCTGATCTGATATATTTTGGTTTGGTTCTAAAGTGATTAACAACATAATTCACAAAGGATGAAAGAATACCAGTTACTTGATCCTTTATGTGTACCAAATAAGTCCAAGTTGTTCTTGTTTTATCATCAACAATTGTCTAAAAATACTTTGCACCATTTAAGTTACTGCCTTATAAGGCCCCCAAAGATCAACATGCATTAATTCAAAAGGTTGAGAACTCAATGTAGTACTTCTATTAAAAGGCAATCTATGATGCTTAGCAATCATACAAGTATCACAGAAGAAATCAGAAGTATCAAATGTCTTACAATCACTAATATGGGTCATCTTAGACAGAGAAGTATGACCCATTCTCTCATGGAACTATGAAAGTTCAGTCTGTGTAATTTTGTCACTACCACTAGTACACTTATTAGCAGAAGAAAACCTTTATAATTCATAAAGTTTACAAGGAAGTTTAAGAGAAACATGTGGTGATGAAGAAGCACTGCATGTGTAGAGATGATTGGTTCCCTTTCCAAAAGCCACAACTTTATCAGAGGAAAGGTCCTGGAAAAGAAACTAGTTAGGAAAGAAGAGAGCAGCCATGTTCTGATTGTTCAATAACTTTCCCACAGACAAAAGATTGAACTTAAAATCAGGAACATAAAAGACATTGTACAATGTCAAGTTTGTTGTGAGCTTGACATTACCAACCATAGTTACTTCATCAGGCAAATCAACCTTAATTGGTTTAACAAGAACTCTTATGGAACAAAATAAACTGATATGGGGTGACATGTGATCCGAGGCACCAATGTCAATAGTCCAGATAAATTTCATGGTTATGCTATAATTACATGACAGAGCATAAGAATAACCACAAAATTTAATACCTGCATGATAAGAAGTAGAAGCCTCTTGTGCCACATTTTTGCCCTTAAACATCTTCATAACCTCTTGACACACTGCTGCAACCATCCTTTTATCCAATTCAACCTTTTGATCAATCCCATTTTCAAACTCCATATCAAAAGGTGTATCCTGATGCATCCCCTTGTCAAACTCAGCAAATACATTAGCAGCCACTCTAACATTTTTCTTATTATTCCTCTTCCCTTTATACCAATCAGAGTAGCCTATCTTTTCAAAACACTGATCACTAGTATGTCATTCCTGTTGACAACTAGTGCAAAACCTTTTATCATTTATGTTACTTCCGCTATTTTCTTTCCTTATTCCTTGATTGTTCTTAGCATAAAAGGCAGTTGGTTCACGAAAAGAAGTAGTAACTTGTTTCTGTTTCTCAACTTGCTGCACGATATAATATGCTTTGTTTACATTGGGCAAGGGATCCATTGAAAGAATTTGTCTATTATTCCACATGTGCAAGCATTCATATGACCACAAGTACAAACTAGCATTCCATTTAAGTTTTGTAATTCATCCCAAAACTTTTTCATCTTATTGAAATAAGCTGCTACTGAGAGAGATTACCTTGAGCCACATTACTGAGTTCCCTTTCAATTTGTTAAATCAATGGCCCATTACTTTGACCATATCTCTCAGAAATCTCTCTCCACAATTTATATGCAGAACCAGCATACAAAATGCATCAGACAGTTCTGCAATCATAGAATTCAAAATCTAACAAGTAACCATATAGTTACATCTAACCCACCTTTGATGTTTAACATCAGTAACAGGTGGTTTCATGCATGTCCCATCTATAAACCCTAACTTCAATTTTGCCCCTAAAGCCATCTTAATGGTCCTACTCCAACTGTGATAATTAACTCCATTGAAGGGGGTATTGGTTAAGGTCATTCCAGGGTGATCAGAATTAGCAATGTATGGAGGATCATTGATTGAGTCATTAACACCTTGATTTACTGTATTAGCATTAACACCTTCCATTACAGCAACTTGATCAACTGAATCAATAATCAAAACCTAATTGATCAATTTCACTAAGAAATCCTAATCTCTCAATTGAACAAACAATTAACCAATTGTTATGATTAAAACAACAATCAATCAAACCGACTGATGAACAGAATCACTAAAAATCAATCGGAAAAGTAATCAGAATCGAGCAGACCTCGTGCACTGGTACCATATGGACGCGGAAGCAATTATGAGACTTACGGGAACTTTATTAAGGACTAAGTTTGTATATACGCAACATACTTTCTCAAAAGTACCGAAATACGTAACCTACTAAAAATAGTCCATATATCGCTAACAAACTTTCAAACTTGGCTAAAGATACGTAATGTTGACCGAATTTTTACCTGGTTGACCGGTTTGTAGGTAAACATTTTAAAAAATATACATTATTGGTCCCTGTGGTTTGCGTCTGTTTTCACCAGTCATCATTTAACTTTAATTCAGTTATAAAAGTTACAATAATGGTCCTTTTCGTTTGGGTTGACTTTCACCTTTAGTCCCTTGACTTTATTTTCACTTTTTCGCCCGTGTTTACACGTTTTGGTCAATTTTTACACTTTTTCTTTCGTTTTCCCACTTTTATAAAAAAAATCGAATAAAATTTTATAAAAATATTTAATAAAAAAAATCGAATAAATTTTTTTCCGAATAAATATTTTTTCAAAATATTTTAGAAAAAATATTTTTTTTCGAAAATATTTTAGAAAAAATAATTTTTCTAAAAAATTTTCGAAAAAAAATATTTTTTATTCAAATATTTTTCTAAAAAATTTTTATTTTTTTTTTCTAAAAATATTTTAGAAAAAATATTTTTTTTTCGAAAATATTTTAGAAAAAATATTTTTCTGAAAATATTTTATTCAAATATTTTAAAAAAAAAATCGAAAAAATATTTTTTTTATTCAAATATTTTTCTAAAAAAATTTTATTTTTTTTCTAAAAAAATTTTAGAAAAAAAATATATTTCTAAAAAATTTTCGAAAAAAATTATTATTTCTAAAAAATATTTTAGAAAAAATATTTTTTTTCGAAAATATTTTATTCAAATATATATTTTTTTTAAATTTCGAAAAAATATTTTTTTTATTGAAATATTTTTCTAAAAAAATTTTATTTTTTTCTAAAAAAATTTAAAAAAATATATTTTTCTAAAAAATTTTCGAAAAAAAATATTTTTTCTAAAAAATATTTTTTTCGAAAATATTTTAGAAAAAATATTTTTTTTCGAAAATATTTTAGAAAAATAATTTTTATAAAATTTTATTTGATTTTTTTTATAAAAGTAGAAAAACGGAAGAAAACGTGTAAAAACGGACCAAAACGTGTAAAACGGATGAAAGATTGAAAATAAAGGCAATGGACTAAAGGTGAAAGTCAACCCAAACGACAAGGACCATTATTGTAACTTTTATAACTGAAGTAAAGTTAAAGGATGACTGATGAAAACAGACGCAAACCACAGGGACCAATAATGTATATTTTTTAAAATGTTTACCTACAAACCGGTCAACCAGGTAAAAATCCGGTCAACATTACGTATCTTTAGCCAAGTTTGAAAGTTTGTTAGCGATATAAGGACTATTTTTAGTAGGTTACGTATTTCGATACTTTTGAGAAAGTATGTTGCGTATATACAATAAAAACAGAAATACAATCGCTTAGCCCACTTTATATACAATGAAAACAGAAATACAAGATATGTACACTTGTTACCCTCTTATAATCAAGAATGTTATAATTAGTCCTTCATATATTCCATAACAAGAGAGATATGGTCATTCAGTGATGATATAACGACCTACATATGTAGTATACCCTCTATAAATTAATAATGTTGGGACCGAGTTATTTTATTAATTTAACAAGATATTATTATTACAATAAATTAATAATTTATTAATTTAAAGAAGTTTTATGTATAACCTTTAAAATTTCAAATAGAATATATTAGTTAAAGATAAAAAAAAAAATAAAAAAAGTAAAGTAAAGTAAAGTAACTCTCAATACTATCTTTCACGGATTATGGGTCCCAATATCGTCTTCCATGATGTATGAGGGAGGTTGAGACGTAGACAGCCTTACCCTTACCAAAGATAGAGAGGCTGCTTCAGGTTCTACCAGAGGTAGAAAAGGACCTCCAGCGTTGGAAGGGGTGAGGATCGAACCCTTGACCCCTGTCTCTAGAGGCAAGGTGTTTATTGTTTTTGAATAAGTAAAAGGTTACTTTCGTTGGGACAAGTTGCAATTATGTATGATCTTAATTGAATTAATTGAATTTGTACAAGTTCCAATCACGTATGGCCTTAATATATAAATTTTTTAATAACTATTAATTTATAGTTTTGTTGTGAACAATGTATATAAATTGAGGTTTCAAAAAAATTATTATATTATTATATTATTGATTGGGGTCCAATTTTGTACTGGTTTCAAGTTGGAACCGAACAAATTATTAATTTTTTTTTAGATTATTAGTTTATCGAATATTAATTTATAAGTGTTTTATAAAAATTATATTGCACATCTCAAACAACGAGGCAAATTGATTTCATAAACCCATTTTGTGTTTGTTAAAATAATAACTCATATATGCTTTGATAACCAAAATCACAAATTATAATTACACAAGTGAAATTATTTCTTTCTAACATACTAGAATTTGTAATATTGAATGTTGGTGGAATATAAGTCCCACATCGGAGGAAAACTTAAAGAAATGAGTGTATATATATGTAAGGTTAAGGCCATACTCTGTGATGTCAGGGTGCTATGCCGTGTACATATATAGCTATGTTCAAGGAATAGTAGTCTGGCAATACTTTTTTTTTACTTACCTAGTTTTCCTAATTTAAATTGACAATTTTATTATTATTATTATTATTATTATTATTATTATTATTATTATTTACCTATCTAAAGTAACTAAATTAAATTGACAACTTTTATCATACTATATTATAAAGCATGAAGGCTTGCTATCAATAGATATACTTAAAATTAAGCAATACAACTTCTAAAGCTATAAGTACAACAACAAATGCTACTTATAGAAATTTTTCTCATATTTAATTTTAACATACAATTAATACAAACATTAAATACAATAAATAAATCATTATGTACATTAAATACAATTAATTAACTTGTCAATAAATACAATTAATGCACTTATTAAAACACCCTTACATAAGAAATACAAATTATCAAGCACTAGCAGGGTACCCGCGCGTTGCAGCGGCGAGTACCTTGAAATTAAATTTTCTGGTGAATCATATGTTTTGATTTATTATGTTCTTTTTAACAATAAATTTACGGATATCAAGAATTTCGTTTAGGATGTGCCGGTTTGGGCTCAAGCCTGTTTTGCCCACACCCGTTCGGGCTCAAGCCCATTTGGCCCGTTGCCCGTTCGGGCTTGAATATTTGTATAATGTGCTTTATTATTTGTATTGGTGAAATTTAATGTAGGAATTGTGCTTAATTTGATTGTAAAATATGTTTGATAATTTGTATTTGTGATGTAAGAGGCGTTTTAATAATTGTATTAATTGTATTTATTGACCTATTAATTAATTGACTATATTAAATATCATTAATGTTGTGTTTTTTTTAATATGTGTATTAAAGTGGTGTACACTATGCTATTTGTCTTGTAAGTCTAAAAATTATATGCATTAAAGTGGTGTACATGCATCTTTCCTATTAAAGAAATGTTTTTGGTCTTAAACATTTTAAGACTTCTAAATATAGATGTCCTAAATACATTATAAGGTAGTATAGATATTGTACAACCAACTTAAATACAATTCCTGCATTAAATGTCATTAATACAAATAATAAAGCATATTATACAAATATTAAAGCACGAACGGGTAATGGGCCAAATGGGCTCGAGCCCGAACGGGAACGAGTCAAACGTGCTCGAGCCCGAACGGACACGAGCTAAACGAAATTTTTGATATCTAGAAATTTATTGTCAAAAAGAACATATTAAACTAAAATATATTCACATATTGTACAAACCAAGCAAACTACTAAATAAAAATAAATAAATAAAATAACAAATAAAATAATACAAACTAAGCAAAATTTCATCAAACTTTTGCTATAAAAAACTAATCAGCAAAGTTATTGCAAAAAAATGTACAAATAAAATAAACTATTAGCCGAAAAAATTAAATTACAGGATGCTCACAGCTACATCGCGCGGGGACCCTGCTAGTAAATATAAAATGAACAATTATTTTGAAATATTGTAAAATAAAATCATTATGAAAATGAAGAGTGAAGTTAGTTTCTTTAGTATTGGCAGGTCTCATATGTTCTGACTTCTAATCAACCCTTTTGGAGTTGCATTAAAGAACTTTATGTTCTGACTTCTAATCAACCATTTTGAATCGCTCATTTTACCACGTTTAAGTTGTACATAGATCGAGTCCCTATCAACAATCCTCAAAGGCACTATAACAAGGATATGCTACTTAAAGGTGAAACTCATAGCCCACAATCATGACCACATGATGATGACCTTCTATCGCACAAAAGAGACCAGAATGTACCAAATGTCATTATTTATATTGAAGCATGCAATTTAGAGGTGAAATTCATAGCTACATGGTCACAAGAGCATTATTATTGTTGTCACAATAAGGACCAAACCCTACATAACTGATACATCTTACTAACCCACTAACGCGAATAACCCGGCTTTTGTTTCACACCTCACAGATCAAGAACCACGCAATAACGCGAATAACCCGGCTTTTGTTTAATACCTCAAGTATCAAGAACCACGCATCAATGCACAATTGGTCCTGAGTCCTGACCTTATGTTTGTCAATTTGGACTAATGAGGTGTTTGTCGACCTAACATAAAATATAAATATAAGTTTCATCTGACTGAAACTGACAAACAGTCATGAGCTGATCTCCCGTGGGAACAATGTATTATTGATTCAAACATATATATCTTAGGAAGATAATATTCAATCTCTTTTTATGGGTCTTAATTAGCCAATTGGTTTAGCCTAGAACTCAAAACTGCTCATAATAAAAGTAAGTTTTTGCTCATATTTGTCAAGGTGTTATACTGGTTAGGTGTCTCCAAATTCTAGTAAAATATAAGGGTTCAAATCTCGTTGGGTTAACATCTTGAGATGGCCAGGGAAAAGTCCTAGAACAACCGCAAAATACTGGTTAAGCAGCGTACATGAGAGACAAAAAAGCTAGAATTTGCACGGGTAACCTTAACAGGTATCCTTCTCCATTTATATTATATCATATACTCGTGATATATACGTACATAGTAACTTACATATGTCTGAACATGAGACTCAACCTACAATCTTTTGGTTGATATTTACTGATAGGTCAAATGTATCTATTCATTAGAGCACAAGGTGCAAACGACGAAGCAAGCCTCGCCGTCCGAGGTGGCACTTCCAACGGAGAGCCGTTGCTCGCCGCCACACCGGAACACCCTCGCCGTTGCTCGCCGTTGGCCAACTCCCCGTGGTCACAGCGAAGCAATCTTCTGACAATCTTGCAGGTTTACGTTTGGGTTTGTTTGTTTTATTTGTGCTAAAATGGGACATAACCGTTTATACACTAACGGTTGTGTTTGTTTGTTTATTTTTTTTCCCCTACCCTCTTTTACAACTATAAATACAACCTTCTTCTTCCATTCTCTTCACTACATTCAACAATCTAATCTAAATATTTCTATACCTCTTCTCCTAAGCAAAAAAAAAAATGTCTCAAAACCCGAACGAAGGAGGTTATTTCACGAACCTCCTAACGTCAAACCAACGTCAATACGGGGGAGCCTCAAACTCTTCTAGTCCCTCGTCTCAAAGTCCAAACCCTTCACCGCCATACGGTTCACAACCATTAAATCTGAATAACATTTACCGTAACCAACAATTAGCCTTTCAACAAGGATTCGCAAGTCAACAACAATTCAATTCGTCGCCACAATTTTATAACCCGAATCAACCATCCACTTTTCCTCAATCACAACCGATACAACCGTCACAACCAAATCAAGGTACGTTTAAAGTACCTAAGCCAAGATCACCGGCCAAAGGCCGAGGAAAAAAAACCAAAGCCCAAAGAGGAAAAAACGTCGTAAATTTGGACGCGGACGATGACGATGACTTGGAAGAAGCTGCTCATACGCGTGCGCGAAAGTTGTGGTCCAAACAAGAAGAAACGATTCTTGCGGAAGCGTGGATAGAAGTTTCCCAAGACGAAGATCTGGGAAATGACAAAGAGAATGAATTCTTTTGGAACGAAATTCATGCACTTTTCAACGAGCGGACGGCTGAAGCCCCTCGAACCAAAAACATGCTATCCGGTAAATGGTCAAGGATCAATGCCGACTGCCAAAAATTCAACGCTATTTATAAACATTTAGAGCGTCGCAGTGGTGAAAATGAGCATGATCATGTCGAGAATGCCAAAACGAACTTCTCACTACGTTTTGGACAAAGGGGTTTCACTTTGCTTCACGTTTGGGATATCCTGAAACGCTACCCGAAATGGGATGCTGAAGAACCTCTAGACACTACATGTCTTGAGGATATATTCGGGCCGGACAAATGACCTCGTCCCGAAAGAAACAGCAGGCGACCCGGAAAGAAATAAAAGTCGACGGAAATGTCGAGTGCGGCGAGTTCCGAGGGGAGTCAAACGAGTACTTTTTCGGGACAATTATCCGAAAAGTATAATCAAGCGAAAGACGCTCAAACGGCTTGTTACGAGGCGCGGAGGAAGAGGGAGGAAAAGGCGTTCGAGAAAGAAGCTGCGTTGTTGGAGTGACAGGATATGCAGATGCTAATGCTCGATCCAAACACGGTTACTGACCCGGTTAGAGCCGAAGTAATTCGCAAGAGACAAGCACGAATAACTCAGAAATACCAAAATCTCGACCGCGAAGATGACGAATAAAATGTTTTACTTTTCGTATTAGTATCGTATGTTTTTTTTTTCCGTATCGTATTTTCTTTTCCATATTGTATGCGTGTTTTTTTTTTCTCGTATCGTATTTTTTTTTCCGTATTGTAACTTTTTATTTTATGAAATAAAATTAGTATGTTTTTTTATTTTTTAGTATTTGTGAAATTAATTTAATTTATTTAAAGAAATGAATAAAAAAATAAGTGTGTAAGAGGTGAGACCCTAATGGGGAAGTTGAGGTTTGTTGTTTGGTGAGGGGGGTTGTTGTGGTTAGTTGAAGTTGAGGTGTTTTGGTGATGTGGCATGGTGGGGCCCGAATGGGGAGGCAAGTGCTCATCTTTGCACCTTGTGCTCATTCTCGAGTTGAAACAGGTTTGGTTTGTTTGGCAAAACACGATAAACAAGAGAGATACGGTCATTCAATGATGATATAACTAACTACATATACAATAAAGTCTTTATAAATTAATAATGTTTGGATCGAGATATTTTATTAATTTAACGAGATATTATTATATCGATAAATTAATAATTTATTAATTTAAAGAGATCTTTAAATTTTCAAATCGAATATATTAGTCAGAGATGAAAAATAAATTAGAAAAAAAAATTTCTATTAATATTTTATAAATTTACATTCACATATTAATTGAATATATCAAGTTTATTATTTTTGAATAAGTAAAATGTTAATTTCGTTGGGACAAGTTCTAATTATGTATGACCTTAATTGAATTAATTGAATTTGTACAAGTTCCAAACACGTATGGTCTTAATATATAAATTTTTTAATTAGTAATTATTAAGTTAAAGTTTTGTTGTGACCAATGTATATATATTTGGTTTCAAAAAAATTATTATCTTATTATTTTATCGATTAAGTCCATTTTGTATTGGTTCCAAGTTATGTCTGAACAAATTATTAATTTATTAAAGTTGTTAACTTATTGAATATTAATTTATAAGAGTTTAATAAAGGTTTTACCGTACATCTCGAGCAACGAGGTAAATTGATTTAATAAACCTATTTTGTGTTTATTTAAATAATAACTCATATATAATAACTCATATATTCTTTAATATAACTTATATATGCTTTAATAATCAAAATCACATATTATAATTACGTCAAAAGGTTCGATCATCATTATTTATAAGACCGGATGTCATTTTTTACCTTTGGTAAAACCGGAAGCAACCTTTTTATCTTAGGTAGGGGTAAGGTTGTCTACGTCTCAACCTCCCCCATACACCGTGGAAGGCGGTATTAGGACTAATAACCCGTGAAAGACAGTATTAAGAGTTAATTTACTTTTTACTTTCACAAAATATAATTACACAAGTGAAATTATTTCTTTCTACGTAACATACTAGAATTTGTAATATTGAATGTTGGTGGAATTCACGTCCCACATCGGAGGGAAACATAAAGAAATGAGTGTACATATACACGTAAGGTTAAGGTCATACTGTGTTGTGTGAGTGTGCTCTATCCTGGACATATATTTACCTATGTCTAAGGTAGAGTTTCCTCACATAACTTTTTTTTCACTAAGCTAAAGTAACCGACTTTAAAATTTGACACGTTTTATAAATAAGTTGAAAACTTTTTTTTCACTTAGCTAAAGTAACCGACATAAAATTTGACACGTTTTATAAATAAGTTGAAGAGTGAATTACACCGTTCGAGTAACTAACTTAAATTTTGACAACTTTTATAAATAAGTAGAAGAGTAAATTACACACTTAGCTAAAGTAACCGACTTAAAATTTGACACGTTTTATAAATAAGTTGAAAACTTTTTTTTCACTTAGCTAAAGTAACCAACTTAAAATTTGACACGTTTTATAAATAAGTTGAAGAGTGAATTACACCGTTCGAGTAACTAACTTAAATTTTGACAACTTTTATAAATAAGTAGAAGAGTAAATTACACCGTTGTATCAAAATCACTCGTAGAGTCTCTTTTTTTAAAATAAATACGCCAAAAATCCTTGACGTCTCCATGTTATAACGTCGGCAAACCTCGGTACCAAACATTGTTAATATGATGAATTTACCCCTCACTTTTATATCAAAACACCCCTTTATTTCACATATACAACAACATATCTATTACACCATAGTCCAAACACTCATTTGTCTAAACTACCGTTACATAAACTGTTTTGACTAGTTCCGAATAAACTATTTGTTATCATCTTACAAATCGCTCTGTCATTTACCTTGTACCAAAATTTTCACCATCCTATAAATCATTTAGACATCTTCTTGCAAATCATAACTATTTTGTTATTATGTTATCGTTCTTCATTCTTCTATAATTCTTATAAACTGATTCATTATCTTCAAAAGCTGAAGTTCAGTAACTTTCTCTACATTCATCAAGTTCTTTGTTGAATCCTTCATTGTCAAAGGTCCGTGATTCTGGCCCGATGTGGACCGATTTAGAACTGCTTAAAACTTCCTTTTCTGCGTGCATTTTCCTTATTCGCTTGTGTTACATACTTATACTACTTACTTATGATTGATTCTTATGTATGTACAAACTTATATCACTCTTTGTATATAAGATACTTATTCAAACTCCATACTTGTCCAACAATGGACATATCACGAGTATAACTAAGTTAAGTATTTGAAAATTTTATCGAACCTTGATTAAATATAGTCTAGTCACCTATATTTAACCTTGGGACAGTGGAACATAGTCTGACTACCTATGTTCGACTTAGATTTTTCAAATACTAGTAATAGTTATATATGGGTTATGTCTAATTGATCTTCTACTTGATCTTCGAGAATCACAAAATTTTTATGTGAGCATAAACAATTCAGCGTTATTTGTTCGATCGAGCAAAACAACTAAACAAATTCTCACTCTATCTTTATCGCGTATAGTCAACCTTACTCTGCACCGTATTTCTAGACGACAAAAATCGAACTGCGTCGTTAGTTATTCTAGACTTCATATATTACGAGTATCCTCATCTTTTTGCAAGTGAACCGTCTAGAGATAAAGCGAGTTGAGCTCCGAGACGGCGCTCTCTTAAGGGGTACGTGTTGTGACATTTCGTAAAATTTTCATGTTACTAATTTTAATATTTTATTATTTAACTATTCTATTTTTTTAATAATTTACTTCGTCGGAAGTTATCTGCGTACGTTCAATTAATCTAACCGCGACTAGACTATGTCCATTCTACACTTTTTATGCATTTTGGGTTCCTTACAATCATATTTTAAAAGTCACACTTTACTTTTTCCATTTTACGTAAACCTTGCACCTTTTACATTTTACGCGATTTAAATTTACGTTTTATGGTTTTAACAATGTGAACAAACCCTAGACTATGATAATTTTACATATTCTATTCATTTTAACCTATTTTCATGTTTACAATTAAATTTTATACGTGTCATTTCATTTTTATAGTTTACGTCACTTTTATCAAGAATCGGTGTCACTAAACGCGTTTTCAACTCACGGATTCAGTTTTAACAATTTTTGAAATCATTCGATGAACTCACCATTCATCTAAATTACTAAAATAGGTTATGTTAATAAGTTTTAACATTTTTATAAGTTTTGTATTTTTACGTTACCTGGTTTTACGTCACGCGTCTTAAAAACTTTACGTTTGCAATTACCGGGATCAAAATACACTCTATAGCTCAAAATTATACAACACTAGTTACCAAAACCCACTCACCTAGATAGGTGGCTGGTTTTGGTATTATACAACACTAGTTACCAAAACCCACTCACCTAGATAGGTGGCTGGTTTTGGTGATGTCTTTCTTACATATTTCACCTAAGCTTATCACCTCAAGTTTCCATTAAATCAAAACCAATTATTTAAACCAAAACTCTTCATTTTTCACATAGTTTACATCACCATCCCCATTTTTACTCTCCCTCTCTTGTGGTGAACGAAATAAAACAGCCTCTCATCACCAATTTCATCTAAATTTTCACTAAATTATTGATCATAGATTTTAGGTCTTGAATCCCTAGTCTTGTTCTTGATTTATTACACTCAAACAACACATAAATCTCATCACATCTTCGTTTATATTAAAAGTTCTTGCAAAGTTTATATAATGGTTTAATAAATTGTTCAAGTGTTATGATTTTAAGCTACTATCAAGGGTAAATAAAGGTGAAAAAGTTGGGTAAAAGATTGGAAGAAAAGGGTGCAAGGGTTATTGGTAGAATCATAGGTTTTGTGGTCCATTGTTCTTGATTTACTTGTTCTTCAAAGATTGTAAGGAAACCAATCACTCCCTTTTCACTTTATTTTTATTTTCATTCCTGTATATATATTATTTCTTGATGTATTTTTATATTATATAAGTTATTTGGCTTGGTTAGGCTTGGTACATAAGCTAGAACACTAGAAAATCACTAAAGGATTAAACATGCAAACTGTGAATCTAATTCAGGGGTAAAAACGGAATAAACTACACTAATCAGTAGACATTGGACCTAAACTAAAAATATGGGGTTGTAGGCCTATGTCTTACGGAAATTTTGACGGGTATTTCGTTAAATAACTCATTACTGTGATTAAACTAGAATTATTTTCGTGAAACATGTCGCATTCTGAGTAACAGATTTGAAACGTGTATTAGTCATTTTTTTTTTGTGAATAACGCACTGTTACTCAAAACATAAAAGTTGTAGATAACATCTTAACTTAAATGTGGCCGCAAACGGGAATTATTTGGGCTTGTAGAACTCTAGCTATCTCATTTTTTGTGGGACTGTTGTGATGTTAATATTTTCAGAACTGAGTAGTAATTGTAAACTAATAAGTTTCCTACTGTTAGATAATTTTTGACTTAGTGGAACCCACAAAACTTGTTAGTACAGATGAATACCTTTCCGGGTATATAAAGAACTTCAATTTTTGACTTACGGTTTAAAAGTAATGAATTTTCAAAGATAGACATGTTATAAAAATTCCATCAGTTTTTTATTAAAAAGTATAAAAAATGTTATACACTTTATAAAAATTGGACTTTTAATACATTTTTGAACCACCTAATATATTTTTGAAACCTCAAGTTTAATGTGAACTTTTTGGCTAATACTTGACCCATGGACCAAATTTGAACCTTATGATTATATTGGACTTTCACAACATATATTTGGACTTAGAATCAAATATAGGATTATTACTTGAAATTTTATAACTTTTAAGTGGTAAACTAAAACTTGAGATATATTTAGGAATTATGTACCAAGCGTAAATAAGATAATAACTTATATAGCTATGTTGCATCAATGATTATTTTCAAAAACCTAAGACAAGCCTATATATGTTTAGGTTCTTCGTAGAGCTTCGCGGCTATCTTTATTCGCTTGCTTGATTGTGATTATTCCTCTTTGTTCACGGTGAGTTCATAGCCTCGCCTTTACTTATTTAAACGTTTTATAAACCTCGCGAGGGGGATACATGCTAGTTTTATAAACTGAATACAAGTAGTTTTTGGTATGCTGGACCCGATTACATGATTATAGTCACTTGAGTAATTCTTGCTAATTTAGTCCCCATCATGAACCGTTAATTATTTTTGTATAAACGCTAGTATTATGAATATGCATATTGGGCATTGACCAGCCTGGCCAAGTGAGTAGCGCTCACCTTTCAACGGTCACATAATATTGAGAGGTTGAGGTAAATGACAAATATTACCCTACCGGGGCAACTGTTAAAACTAGGTTAAGGTTCGGTTTCATGAGCTCTATACTATAATCTGATTACCCGACATGTATTTGTTATATGTCTATTGATAAATAATACTTGTATTCAACTGCTTACTTATTAAACTCTATGAATTCACTTAACCTTTTTGTTGACTTTTAGCATATTTTATCTCAGGTCCGTAAGTGACTTTCGGCTTGGATGGGCGGCGCAAGAAATGGATATCTACATGATGGCTCATGTTTAAATAAAATTTTTCATTCGATAATGTTCTAAACTTTCAAAACTTATGTATCTTTCATCTATGTTAACAACTTTTGGGACCTTGTTAACTCTGATAAATTATCGAATATGAAGTTTTAAAAACAACTTTGTGTTAAAGTTGTTTACTATATTTGTACAATGTGATCAAATAGCACCCCATGTTGTATTCCGCTGCGTTCCTAACTAGCTAAAGTAACCGACTTAAAATTTGACACGTTTTATTAATAAGTTGAAGAGTGAATTACACCGTTCGAGTAACTAACTTAAATTTTGACAACTTTTATAAATAAGTAGAAGAGTAAATTACACCGTTCATCCCTGACTGTATCAAAATCACTCGTAGAGTCTCTTTTTTTTTTTTTTAAATAAATACGCCAAAAATCCTTGACGTCTCCATGTTATAACGTTGGCAAACCTCGGTACCAAACATTGTTAATATGATGAATTTACCCCTCACTTTTATATCAAAACACCCCTTTATTTCACATATACAACAACATATCTATTACACCATAGTCCAAAGTCCAAACACTCATTTGTCTAAACTAGAAGGCTACCCTTGCGATGCGGCGTCGGGTACCCAATGACTATTTTTTTAGCGAACAAAAGGTTTTAGATTATAATATAAGGCCACATAGGGATACTATGTATACTACTTTTATTATAATGACACAAACGTTTAGATGGTTATAAAACCTGTTACGTTTCTATTTCATAACAACTCTTATATTATAATGATCGAAATCACAGATTATGTTTGTCAAAAAGAAATATTTTCTTTCAACAAATTAGAACGACGACATCGAATAAAAATAGAACCAAAATTTTAAATTTTCTTACCGTGTACATATACATATGTCAACTTTGAATCATTCGACTTCTTTTCATTTTTTACCTTTGTGCTCATATGACGTAAAATGCAAAAGGAAAAATACAAATCGTTTTGCCATTTTGATCCGTGTGACTTTTCCCTCAACTTATTACGGAGTATTAATTTTTCGTACCATAAGATACTGATGTTTACGGTACCTAAGAAATTTCAAATGAAAAGACAGTTTCTTGTCAAGTCCAATAAACAAGTCATAACATGAGATGGATACCCAGTCTGTTATGTTTAGAATGTTGGTTTTTTGTAACTAGATGGTGTAGTAAATGAGCATAACATACTATTGCACCATTAATTTATAAACAATTAAAAAAAAAAAAAAAAAAAAAAAAAAAAAAAAGAAAAAAAAAAGTCCCATATCTCGAATTGCAGTACAAATACACATGTAATACTCGAATTTCAAGTACCTCCGTCAGTTTTTATCTCTAAAACAGCAAAAACAAGCCGAACCTGAGATTATATAAGAAGCTTTCATCTAAAAATTTGGTTTCCAGTCGCCTTCAAACCTACATCATTGAAATATCAAATCTTAATTTTTGTCAAATGTCAAAAAACAGAGATATACTATCGTTTGGGTCATTTTGATGTAAGTATAAAAAATAGCAACCATATATGGACTCATACCAGGCTGACTTCCATCAGAAAAACCGCCACCAATCAAAGAGCATGCTAAGCTCCCATCATATTTAAGTCTAGAAAATCTCTCTATTTCTATGTTTGGGAATGCAAATAACTAAAGTATGTAGTCTTCTTCGGTTGGTAGTTGTTTAGCAAGGGAAACAAGAAAACGGTTTAGGTGTTTTTCAGCTTTTAATAGCTTTTTGTCTACTTTCGTTTCTCCTTCGCTTTCTACTGGTGTGGCATTACGGTCTTGTAAGGAGCAGAAATTTCTGACGAGTTTACGTAACTCCTGAAAAGTAAGATAGTGTCAATATATGTAAACAATGAGAGGCAAGGAACGTGTAACATTTTTTTTCAGTAAATGTAAATGTGCAAAACAAGGAAAAACTTACTTGGCGATCAAAGTCAACAGTACTAAGAGAGTATATCTCGTTAGTGATGTCAGCATCTTTATTTACTAAGCCATTAAACCATTTGGTTGCTATATCATGGGAATGACCATACCCCTGTCATAAAATGTGAACAGTTAGTTCGGGTTGAAACAGATTAATTTAAGTACCGGTCAAGTCGGTTGGTTGACAAATGTTTTTTGCAATTTGCATTTTCTATAATTAGTGAATGACTTTCTGAGTTATAAGTAATTGGGTCCAAATTGCCATCTTTAGTACAACAAAATGAAATATCAAAGGTGAAATAGAACAATTTAAACACAAAAAATATGATCTATTAAGAATATTGATACCTGGTCTTCATCCTCACTTTCTTCTTCCACTTCACTGACTTCTGCAAGATCGGATTTATCTGAACCAAGAACCTCCTGAAACTTTTGCATATCGCCATCTTTTGTAGCGCTTATCAGTCCGTCTATTAATTCAGGTTCCACATCACGGAGTAATCTTCCTATAATAATAAGTTAAAACAGAATTATGCTTTCTACTCAAACAACATTTGAAGACAAAAATATGCCAATATCTTGCTGACAAAGACAGATGTCTTATGATTTCGTTGTACCTATATAGCTGAACTGCCTTCGCTTCCCCTCTCGCACATCACGACCTAATCTCTGCAGCAAATTAAAACATTATTTATGATTGTGACAAACCATATATCAAACTTATATCAATCTATTCATGAGACTTACCTTAACCAACATGACAGCTTCAAACACCTCTTTTTCCAGAGACACCGCTCTAGACACGAAAAACAAGCTTTAGTCCACTTTCATATTAAATAACAATACATATTAATGGATATACATAGGCATATATACATTTAGAAAAGTCCAATTATACAAATACACACATTAAAGTAATCTATCTACTCCTGAGTCCTGCTGTTAATGATCCTAACTGATTTGCATGGAGACACTGTATATATGTTAGGCTCTTGATTAAAAAGTACTACTTGCAAAGTAAATGTTTGAAGCTAACATCCATGGCATTACGTTTCATAAGTGACTATCTAATTATGGTTTTCACAGCATAGATAAATTAGTTTATAGTGTTTGGATCTAGTGAAACAATGTTTGATTATCCAACCATTTGGAGATTAAAGGGATGGTATTAGGATAAGGAGTTTACAAGTATCTACACCAAAAGTGATTCTAATTAACTACTGTAATCATTTAGGGCCATTTTACATGTCAATCCTTAACTAATCAGAGCTAACCAAGCGCTAATATTTTCCTATTATTCCGACGTCAAACACAATAAATAGATCCAAGTAGTGAGACTTTTTGTATAATCAGTTTTGGATAAACCACAACCTAACTTTTCATGCGTCCTTACTTTACATGGATAATGAGAAGTCACCCAACGCGCAAATTAGCTAAAGAAGGTGTTTGTGATTGCCAAAGAAGCTTATATTCTTTAGATTTAACATTTTGCATCTGCTTACCTGTTTTAATTATGGTGCACAAATCAGAATAAGCAGTTTCCAGTAAGCAGATTGGGACTAAACACGCTTATTTACGATGAAACCCAAAGATATCTTTTAACTCTTATATCTAACCTAAACCTTCAATAAAATAGTTCCCGGATCATATTGCATTTTTTTGGGCATAAGAAAATCCAAACAATATTTTTAGCAGAAATACCCCGGAGGTGGCCCAATAGTAAGATGTCCTGAATGTCTTAGAAGATACCATGGTTCGAACCTCCTTGGAAAAGGCCACGGGAATTACGATTAGGCCACGTACATAAGAGCCTAGAAAAGCTCGACTTTCAACTGGTAGCCCGAACAGGGACCCCTCTTCGTTTATTTACGTTCAATAATGTTGTACGTGTTTATATTAGCTTGTTATTACTATATGAGCTTATCAGTTTATTGAAATACGAAAAAGCCAATAAAGCTCCCTTTTCTTCAGCTTATTAAGTTTAGCTTTTGGCCGTGCCATAAGCAAAGGCCATAAGGTCATAAGCTGAACAGTTTGAGATTTATTGGTTTTTTTGTATTTCCATAAGCCGATAAGCTCATATAAGCTAATATACACACATACAACACTAATTGAGCTTTAATAAACGGAGAGGGATCCTTTTAAACACTATTTATATCTTTTCTTTATTTGCTTATTGCGTATTTTATATCTTTTTAAAGCATAGGCAAATCAAAACACTATTTCCAGAAGTGCTTATTTGCTTCTGCTTACAAGCACAGGGGAAACCAGCAATCCAACACGCCCTCATAATCAGATTCCACCAAACACACTCATTTCATTACACCTAACTATCCGATTTCAAAATACAACACCAAACAATTTTTTCTATTTCAACTTCAACTTAAACAACACTTGACTACTAAAAAATATTCAACATCATAACCTAACCTACATAAACCTTAGAAAAACCTAGAAAACATAAGCAAATTTGAATTCCGTTATACCTAATCAAATAACCAAATAATGCCTGTAACAAACTGTTTCTGCCAAGTCAAATCCTTAATCAATTAGAATTTTCTGAACGGTATTAAACGATTACAGCATCATAACGCATACTAAAATGTCTTATTATACCCTTATCTCCCCTATAATGGTAAGTCATCGTGAATGTCTCAGAAGATACCATGGTTCGAACCTCAACTAGGAAAAGGCCATGGGAACTCCGATTAGGCCACGCACATAAGAGCCTAAAAAAGCTCAACTTTTACCAGGCAGACCGAACAGGGGATCCCTCTCCATTTATTTAGGTTTGATTAATGTTCAACGTGTTTATATTAGCTTATTACTATTATCATTATTATATGAGCTAATCAGCTTATCGAAATATGGAAAAGACGAAAAACTTCAGCTTATGGTCTGGCCATAAGCTCATAACTGATAATAAGCTGAAAAAAGTGACTGCTATTAGCTTTTCTGTATTTCAATAAGCCAATAAGCTCATATAATAATGATAATAATAATACTAAGCTAATATAAACACGTTAACAACATCAATTAAACTTAAAATGTGTTTCGAAAATAGGTCCAATGATATGAGTGTGGGAATAAAAGGCTAATTACTGGTGTGATATCATGAATTAGTACTACTACCTTAAATGCTGCACATTTTCATCTTAATCTTATTTTATGACCTTATCGACTTATTCAAATATGGAAAACTCAAGCAAATTTGAGTTCCATTATACCTAATCAAATACCTTAATCAATTAGAATTTTCTGAACGAGACTAAACCATTACAGCATAACGCATACTAAAATTTCTTAATATACCCTATCAGGGATGCATTAAAAATTGAATTTGACATTCTTCTAAAAGTTGTAGACCTTCCTATTGATACCAACAACTTACTAAAATTTCTCATTTCACGCTCAATTCCTCAAAAAGTTTAAATCGGCAGGAGAATCTTAACCCATACCCCAAGGACCTAGCCCCAAGCAATGAGAGCACATAACATGAATTGGTATTATCTTAAATGTTGTACGTTTTCATCTTAATCTTATTTTATCACCTTATCGACTTACTGAAATATGGAAAACGCGATAAAAGGTGACTTATTTTCAGCTTATATCTAAACATTAGCTTATGGCCCTGCCATAAGCTCATAACTCATCATAAGCTGAAAAAGAGTAACCTTTTATCTGGTTTTCCATATTTCAGTAAGTCGATAAGGTGATAAAATAAGCTTAAGATGAAAACGTACAACATTTAAGATATAACACCAATTCATGATATATTTATATGACATCGCT
This sequence comes from Artemisia argyi, assembly GCA_030686995.1. NCBI lineage: Eukaryota > Viridiplantae > Streptophyta > Magnoliopsida > Asterales > Asteraceae > Artemisia > Artemisia argyi. The sequence continues at coordinate 166,685,194 of CM060695.1, forward strand.
AATTAGCCTTTTTTTTTTTAATTACTCTCTAATAAATGTGAATTTTATAAAAAAAAAAAGTAAAGTAAAGAAAAGAAAAACCTCAAAATGCGTTTAATTTGGAGGTCATTAAAAGCAGCAAGGTCCATGGCCCACTTAACACCTCTTTTAGCCTCCCGCTTCTTCTCATTTCTACTCTTCCTTTCTTCCTCTGTTTCGCTCTCAGCTTGCTCCGGGGCCGGGGCATCTGCTGGACGGAGACCACGTGATCTGGCCACGTGGAGGCTTCTAAGATGAAGTGAAGGTTGTATGGTGAGAGGCCTGTTTAGGTATCGACGGAGGTGCCACGTGGCAGATGATGGTGAGAGGATTAGGGGACGGAGGAGGTGTGACATGGTGGTGGTGGTGGTGTAGAGGATTGGATTGTATGTTGTGATTGTTTGAAGGCTGATTAAGTTGGTGTAGCCCATTCTGAGGCCCATTGTTTGGTGGACTTGAATTAACAGTAGGGGTGTTCATCGGTTCGGTTCTCAGTTAATCGGTTTATTCAGTTCGGGTAGTTCGGTTAAAAAAAATTTTGGTCATAACCGAAAACTGAACCGAACTGAAAATATCTATAACCGAACCAAACCAAGAACCGAACCGAAGTTCGGTTCGGTTATAGGTCAAAACCGAAATTTATACATGAACTACACTATTTATATTTTTTAAAAATTTAATTATATATATTTTTGGGGAAAAAAATATTTCTAAGTATAAAAAGGTGATTTTTATATTAGTATAAAATTTTAATGGATATTTTTTATATAAATTCGGTTTTCAGTTCGGATAGCCAAACCCATATCCAAACCGAAAACCGAATTTTTAATTCGGTTCGGTTCGGTTTTAACAAGTTCGGTTCGGTTATATGTTCGGTTTGTTTTTTTCCGGTTCGGTTCGGTTTTCGGTTTATTCGGTTTATTACCCGACCCATGAACAACCCTATTTAACAACGTGATTTATTGGATCGAGTGTACTCGTGAGTTTTCACAAATCAGGTAACACCTACAAAAACCGAAAATCAAAATCGAACCGAACTAAGTAAAATCAAACTGAATTTGTAATTGAGTCAAATTTTAGCAATATCAAATCAAATAACCTAATAACTGAACCAATGAACACCCCTATAGTGGTAATAAGGATATTACCACACGTCTTGTGCCTGCATGAAACAAAAGGTGCACGTGTTACATCTAAGTCGAGTTTCCCCACGAAAACAACTAAACATAGAAGGACAAAAAAATTAGAATTAACCCACATGAAACATGGATATGAATTGTACTCCAATCTACGAAATAAACTAATAAACACATAACTGGTATGAATTAAAAATACTAAAAGTACATTCTACAACATTTAGGTACCTTACTTTTATTTTTATTTTATTTTTGATAAAAACCATATATCCCACATCAGTTAATGATGTAAAAGGTTCTTAGCTTATATACTAAAGTGTAAATCAAACATATGTGTCAAGAGTTGGTTTATGCTTAGGGTGTGCTATCTCTTGTTATTCAATATACAAAACAAAAGTTGAATAACAAGATAGGCTTAACTCGAAATATATAAAAGTTCTTAACTTTTTTCTTTTTATGTATATATAGTTGTAGAATAATTGAGAGTAAAAAAGTTAATATATTTTTATAAACCTTTGTTTTTTTCTTTTTTTTTAAGGTTTGTAACTTTGTATGGTTGTGGAGTGAGTAAGTGACAATGAAGAAGTTATTTGTTTAAAGTGTAAAAGTAATAATATTTAATAGATTGTATTTTCTTTTTAGTCTAAAAATACTAGTCAATTTTTAAATTTTAAACAAATGTGTTTTCTTTTTATATGTAGTATACATAAACTTACTTATACAATGCTACTATAAAAAAATAGACTTTTGATGACCCCGGTCTAACGACACAAAAAAGTGTCATTAAATCCAACTTATAGTGACATTTTATAAAAGTGTGTACAAAATGTCAAATTTTGAAATTATAATTTTACTTTTAAGAAAAATATATGTAAAAGGCAAAAATTTATCCTTGCATTTTTTGTGTCATTATAAGTAGGCTTTTACCTACAATTTTTAAGTATAGGGAAAACACCCGAAAAATCTAGTAACATCTTCTTTTAACTTTTGTTGACATTTTTTTTTTTCTTTTTTTTTTTTTTTTTTTTGGTAGCGGATATAGAATTCATATATATCATAAACATCTCAACTGACCAATTTAACTTTATATTACGTATTAGTTAATAAATTGGTTTGACCCACTTTAACATATCTCTCGTGTATCGCATTTATAAACCAAATAACCAATTACTCTTTTATCTCTATAAACTTGATGCTACTATGAAAACTTATGTATATGAACTCCACGTAAGCTTCATATTATCATGAACATGCGCTAAAAACTAGTGTAAATTGGAGATGGCTTAATTACTAAAGTCGAGCAATGCAGGCTGATGCAGTGATGCCAATGGAAGTCTTATTGGTATGATGTGACCGATGGGCATTGCCTCGATTAGTCTATTTGAGCTACAAATGTCTTCATTTCATTTTCCTTCACTCGTGGTATGACACGAGTCACAACGTCGTCACATGATGGAAAAAACATCAAAAAAACTTTTTGACTCGCCCATTGGTATGAATTGGCACATAGAGACAATGAGATGTAAATATCGTCAAATAATCGCCCTATTTGAGTAGTTCACCGTGACACAATTTCCTGTATGAAAATTTTGAAACAAGCAAATTTTTGGATAACTATCATTAATTTTTTGTAAGTAAGAAATTGTATATGAAAAGCAACCATCATATAACACTTGTTTTAGTTCAAGTCGACATTTCGTACAAAATGTTTTTATCATCTTTTTCTGAATTTCATAAACTTAATTAGGGCGCGGGTATGAATAGTATGATTATACAACGATAAAAACGAAAGAGATCAAACATTACAAACAAAAAGTCGTCATCATCATTTTTATCAAAATAAACTTAGTCAATCAATCATTGTCGAATCATTAATAAATGGAACTAATTTGATTAATCAAGCAATTACAACCAGATAGACTTGTAGACTATTCCCATATCATATAGTACGTATTTGTTCGAAAAAATTATGTACAAACTACGTATTCCATGCCAGTTGTATTTAGATAGATTACATTATCTTCCCATTTTATGTATGTTTTTGTAACAAATTCTTGTTTAATAGTAATAATTAGTGTGTTTCTAATAAAGGTAAGTTAAACCCACTGCCTCTATAGTTTATCGTATAGAAAAATCATTACAAATAATGTATGCATCATAGTAAGTTTTAGGGAAATGATTTCTCTTTTTATGTCATAACAGCAATGAGAAAATGGACTTATATAATTTAGTAGATACACATAATGGGATGGTGAACAAAAAAGTTTGAAAACACTCTTGAACCACACAAATACACATATTTTCATAAGAGATCGCATCGCAGATTGATACCTCACTAACTAAATACAAAAACTGATTTTGAAAACAGTTTTTTAAGTTTGGAAAGATAGGATTTATTTATTTATTTATTTATTTTTAGCAATTCTAACTATTTTACAACATTTACAACCAAAGGGCTTGTATTCTAATGATACCTCATGTTGTGTGATAAGCTTTCCAACCAGATGGTATGTCTAGTTATATCTAAACCTATGTGTTAGCATTCTGTTTGTGACAGGAAGGGGAGATTTGGCTAGAGGAGGCCTTAAGTTCGAGTCCAACCTGAGACTTTTACCCCTTTAGGCGGAATAGAAGAAAGTACAGGCGGAGTTCAGGGTCAATATACTGCCCAATTGGATGCACTGCTACCTGAACCACTAACAACTAACAAGCCGTTCAAAAAAAAAAAACTTCTTCACAAACCAAATAACTAGTCACAATTTTGGTCTCTCAATCATTTCTCGCAAGCATTTTAATACGGATAATTGAGTCAAAATGAATTCATTTTATAGTCGAGTTGGTCCATACTGCAAATTCTGTTAATCTGTTTGAGACTTTGAGGCCTTATATTGGGCTAAAAAGTATATCAACACTTAACTAGGAAATTATGATCTTTCAGATTGAAGTACTGAACTGTTAAAAAGCGTTTAACTTGTCAAAAACGTATAACAAGTTGTAGTTTGATCGAGACATGATTATCTTTTGGCTTCTAAATATATATGCGTGCTACAGGTCATGATATGATTTATTTTCCTTCCCGAAATGTGTGTGGATAGTGTCCACTGTCTAATATACTAAAGTCGAGCAATGCAGGTCCAACGACAATGAAAGTCTTATTGATATGATGTTGACCGATACTCCAATAGACATTGCATCAATTGGTCTGTAGGTACAAAATTCTTCAAATCAAGTTCTTAGTTTCTACACTTTGATTTATGTGATAGTGGTAGGTATGTATATGTTACATACAAATTAATATGTAGAGATGGCCGTTTGCCTTTGTTATATGGTAACATGTTTCTTAACATGATATGGCACGAGTCAGAACGTCTTGATAAAACGACATGTGAAATAAAAAGGCGTCCCTTGAAGCCTTTTGCCCACCAAGGGACGAAGGTATTCAACTCCTATTTTGCATAAAGTCCTAAACTAACATTACATAAACACCATATGTGAATAAAGTCATCTAAATCTATTACTCCGTATCTATTATCTATTATTCGTTCTGCAAACCAAACAGTCTACGCAATGTAATCACATTACTACGCAATGTAATCATATTACAATTACATCGGATTACATCGAACCAAACGAGAAGTAAAAGTTTATGAAAAGCAACTATCAAATCTTTTATATAGTAAAAGAATTACATAAAGTCCTAAACTAACATTACATAAACACCATATGTGAATAAAGTCATCTAAATCTATTACTCCGTATCTATTATCTATTATTCGTTCTGCAAACCAAACAGTCTACGCAATGTAATCACATTACTACGCAACGTAATCATATTACAATTACATCGGATTACATCGAACCAAACGAGAAGTAAAAGTTTATGAAAAGCAACTATCAAATCTTTTATATAGTAAAAGAATTACATCATTTCGGGGTGTTTTTGCAAATCCATTCTTATTGAAAAAAAAATAGACTAATAGCAGAGCTTGATTTTGCCATGTAGGCGAAATCAAGAAATGTGATTGGTTAATAAAAAGTCAAAATTAAGTTGATTTTGGTCAAACTTAATAAATTTGGTTGAAAAATCTGGTTAAGAAAAAAAATGCATAAAAATATAGGTGTCAAATTTATGAAAACAAAAACTTAAAAAAAATGAAGTAATTAATAAACCTTTAGTGCTTGAATTTTAAATAATTTATATAGAGTAAAGTGTAAAATTACAAGTTTTCATATTTTTTAATAACTTTATAAAAAACACAAATAACCCCTTACACTTTATACCCTATACTTTATAATATTAAATTTGTTTAAAATTACATGAGTATTAGTATTAGTTTTTAGACTTTCATCTATTAAAATTATAAAAATTGGTAAATATGGGAATTAGTTTTAATATACGTTAAATATTTTTTTTAAACTAATGTTAGTTTTCAACCATTGGATTATTATTATTATTTTTTTTTTAAATAAGGACTCATGTTACTATTTAAAAGTTTAGTTTATGCGTACACGGGTTTGAAATACGGCTAAATTATTAGTAATATAAATATCAAATAGTAATCACGATAATGTGATATGAAATTAAATATACGCGATTCTACTTATAACAACAACTTATGAAATTGTTATTTAAAATTTGTATATGGATATCCATAAAAATATTTTAAAAACTTTACGGAGCATATTTTAACTTCATCAACGCTCATTATGTGCTACTAAATTCACACATTTTGTACAACATGATATCAATAATTAAAGTTAAACAACAAAATCAACCTCAACCTCAACATGTTTGTTAGTTAAAAACGTTATACAAAGCTAATTATTAAAAAAAACAAACAAACACATGGGTTATATAGTCATTGTTTAATATATAGGTGTTTTCCTTAAATTATATATAAAAAAAAATGCACGCATCACAATCCTTATTTGATAACAATCATCGCCTAAAAAAACTACGTAGTGATAACCTAACTTTATTCATTGACGTAATGTTTTATTAAAAAAAACGTAATAATTGGCCGTTGTAAACGAATTAAAAGTATGTACATGAGAATTATTCAGCAAGAATATATAGTTTTAATCAGGATATTACGTTACAATACTGCGATAATGTTATTGAGTTGGTAATCACGGATGTGAGATACAACCATTATTCTATACTTATGATTTATGTGTAAACCTCTTTTTGCTTATGAATAGAATCCGAAAGAGACCTCAACAGAACTTTGCCTTATGCCTTATCTAGCTGATAGTATTTAGTAACTTTTTTATAGTTTAACTTTTTTGTTATACACACCAACTTTTAGTAACTTTTTTTATGTTTTATTGAAAACTTCTACACTTAATATTTGTGTTTTTACTATAAACACACTAAGCAATATAAGAATTAGTAGTGAGTTCACGGGTTTTTTACTAAGCTTTTAAAAAAAGCTTATAGCTTTATCATACACTTATTGTATTATGGTAATTGAATAAGCCAATAAGCACCTTTAATAAGCATAACCAAATACCCCTTTAGTTCTAATCTGAAGTTTTCTTATTTGATGTTATGACTAACTTTGTTGTTATCCTCACTATAATGCAACATGTTAGTGGTTTTTGCAGTTTTATCATCTTATCGCACACACTAAAGTGTAATGCAATTTGTTGTGTGCGTTTTTTAAAGGAAGATTAAGTATCAACACATGATTGTCGTGGAAGGATTTTCCACGCCTGCTCAAGGTATGAATGTATAATTTAGTTGAGTTGTTGATTTAGATAATACATGAATGTATTTTAATGTACCAAAGATGTGTTTTAGTGCCTATACGGGGAATTTTATGGTAGAAATTCTTTTCGGAGTGTAATTTGTCTTTGAATGAGTTAATGAAACTTAGCATGTGTTTGCTGTTATTGATAACACTATGAGTGTCAACCAACGGTCTAAAATATAGGTGTCTTTTACCTTGATGATTTAGGCCAATTGTGAAGAAAGTTGCATTAAAGTGAAAGGTCGGTAAGGATTCAAACAATCCTAAAAGACTTACAAATGTAATCTTTGTCATTTTTTCATGCATTTATAATTTACTTATACAAGTAATAATAATTTTCTTATATAGTTCGGGCTTAGAGAAAATTATTGTTATACATTATACATAAACGTATGATTAAATTTGAGTTCTACTCATTACATTTTTTTGTTTCTATTTATGTAATAAAAAAGCTATAGTGTAAGCATCTATAGTAATTTGGTAATTTTATGATCAAACATGAGAAGTAAATAACACAAACTTATGAAAATACAACTTTTCAAATAAAAAGGTACATTAATAAAAATGATATGATGGTTATTCATAATCAAGGAAATGAATCAATTTTAAAAGATATCTAAATATGCTACATATTTTAATGAAAATATAATTAAAAGAAATACCAAAATTACAAAACACATCGTAAATTGATAGCACGAGTTTGCAAAACTAAAAACATATATCACTAATATCTCATGCAAGTAAAATATCATCATATGATTTTGCTTGAATAATAAAATACAATTTTTAATCTAAAAGCATTCTCCTAAAATAATATGTAAGTTATAACATATACATATGATTTTTTTTAATATTTAGTCTATCAAGTAAAACCATTTGAAACATGTTAAGTGGTTTATTTCTTAATCGATAATAATGCATAATTAAAACGAAATTTTAAAAACCCTGTGCGTGCACAGATATTATAACTAGTGAAATATGAAACAAGTTGGAATGTGGATGGAAGGGTAGGCAGTTCATCTAATTCAAAGAGGTCAAGAGTTCGATTCTTCTGTCGTCGTTTTCATCTTTTTACCAGATAGACTTGCAGACTATTCCCATATCATATACGTATTTGTTCGAAAAAATAATCCAAATTACGTATTCCATGCCAGTTGTATTTAGATAGATTATCTTCCCATTTTATGTATGTTTTTGTAACAAATCATTGTTTAATAAATAAATGTGTTTCTAATAAAAGTAAGTTAAATCCACCGCCTCTAATTTATCGTATAGAAAAATCGTTACAAATAATTTGTATGCATCATGGTAAGTTTTACCAAAAATTATACATGTTCTTTTGGTATTAACAAAGGGCTTGTATTCTAATGATACCTCATGTTGTGTGATAAGCTCTCCAACCAAATGGTATGTCTAGTTATATCTAAAACAATGTGTTAGCATTCTGTTTGTGACAGCAAGGGGAGATTTGGCTAGAGGAGGTCTCAAGTTCGAGTCCAACCTGAGACTTTTATCCATTTAAGTGGAATAGAAGAAAGTACAGACGGAGTTGAGGGTTAATATACTGCCCAATTGGTTGCACTCCTGAACCACTAACAACTAACAAGCCGTCCAAAAAAAAAAAAAAAAAAAAAAAAAAAAAAAAAAAAAAAAAAAACCTTCTTGACAAACCAAATAACTAGTCACAATTTTGGTCTCTCAATCATTTCTCGCAAGCATTTTAATACGGATAATTGAGTCAAAATGAATTCATTTTATAGTCGAGTTGGTCCATACTGCACATTCTGTTAATCTGTTTGAGACTTTGAGGCCTTATATTGGGCTAAAAAGTATATCAACACTTAACTAGGAAATTATGATCTTTCAGATTGAAGTACTGAACTGTTAAAAAGCGTTTCACTTGTAAAAAACGTATAACAAGTTGTAGTTTGAGACATGATTATCTTTTGGCTTCTAAATATATATGCGTGATGCGTGCTACAGGTCATGATATGATTTATTTTCCTTCCTGAAATGTGTGTGGATAGTGTCCACTGTCTAATATACTAAAGTCGAGCAATGCAGGTCCAACGACAATGAAAGTCTTATTGATATGATGTTGACCGATAGACATTGCATCAATTGGTCTGTAGGTACAAAATTCTTCAAATCAAGTTCTTAGTTTCTACACTTTGATTTATGTGATAGTGGTATGTATGTATATGTTACATACAAATTAATATGTAGAGATGGCCGTTTGCCTTTGTTATATGGTAACATGTTTCTTAACATGATATGGCACGAGTCAGAACGTCTTCATAAAACGATATGTGAAATAAAAAGGCGTCCCTTGAAGCCTTTTGCCCACCAAGGGACGAAGGTATTCAACTCCTATTTTGCATAAAGTCCTAAACTAACATTACATAAACACCATATGTGAATAAAGTCATCTAAATCTATTACTCCGTATCTATTATCTATTATTCGTTCTGCAAACCAAATAGTCTCCGCAATGTAATCATATTACAATTACATCAGATTAAATCAAACCAAACAAGAAGTAAAAGTTTATGAAAAGCAACTATCAAAACATTTGTTTTTAGATAAAGCCGACATCTCTTAGACTAAGTGTAACAAAGATTCCGATGACCGCATTCATCATCGCCACATCAATGTCAACTCGGTTTATTCTCTCTAGAACCAATTGTACCACTAACTTGGGGTAATAAGAAAATCAACTTCACCTCTCAAATATACACAACTTATACACAATATATACATAAACAAAATAACAACTCACACAACTCAAATTGGGCCCACAAAACACTTATCACGACTTGGTCGTGCAGTCGATCGAGTCTTACATTATTTTAGTTGAAAACGCATGCTCGATATAAAGTGTAATAAGAAAGCCTCGGTCATAGTGGTTCAAAACTTGGTCTTGAGACACCCATTACGGATGGTCTTACAAAATGCAACATGTATAGTCATTTTATAAAATCTATAAGACGCTGGTATATGATTATACAACTATAAAAATAAAAGAGATCGAAATTACAAACAAAAAGTCGACAAGTCGTCATCATCATTGTTCAACAAAATAAGCTTAGTCGATCAATCATTAACCCTAACAAAAGATATATGAAACAAGTTGGAATGTGGATGGAATGGTAATGACTTCATCTAACGTAGAAGAGGTCAAGAGTTCGATTCTTCTGTCTTACTTTCCAATTATTTTTTTCGCAATATTGGTCACTTGTTAAGAGTGCTCGGTATGAAACATTTTTTGTCAGTCAAATGCAGTAATAACGTACGAATAACACGTTATTCTACACGGTGTGTATAGTTGTTCGTTAGCTATTGACAATTTAGCCAAAGCAATCACACACAATTTTTTTTTTTTTTTTTTTTTTTTTTTTTTTTTTTTTTGAGTGAGTGTGTGTTTTTGGTGGAGTATTTTATGGGACCTACAAAGTGTTATTGGTTTTTTTTGTTGAACATGATGTTTTAGTTATTAGTGTGTGTTATTAGGAGGGAATGAAGTGACGCTAAGGTAGCAGACGAATGGCGTGTTATTCGTCATTACCGCACAAAACACTCGTAGTAGATACACATATGATGTTAGGGTGGTGAATAGAAAAGTTTGAAAACACGATCTACACGGCTGCACCTCAAAGATACATATATTTTTATAAGAGATCGATCGCAGGTTGATACCTCACTAAATACAAAAATTGATTTGGAAAATAGTCTTTTTTTAAGTATGGAAAAAGTTTGAGAAGATAGGATTCAACTATTTGACTTTCGAGTAATCTATATGGCAAAAAGTATATGTTTATACACATTTTTATTCGAAATCATGGTTAACATAATTTAAGTAGCTAAAACCTATCTAAACATCAAAAGTTCCATAACAACTCCATCAAATAATCAACTAATACTCCTAAGAGCACTAGGTATAGGCTCGTCGTTGAGACTCGTCGTCCGACCTGGCATGCTCAAAGGCGAGCCGTTGCTCGCCTCTACACCAGATGAGGCTCGCCGTTCCTCCCCGTTGGCTTTCTCCCCGTCGTGACGACGAGCTTCCATTTCTAACATTCATGTCCTTTTTCTTTTCTTTTTTTTTCCTTATTGAGATGATGATATAAATGACAGTAATTTGGGTGACTGCAAATATACGTTGCATAAAAAAAGTGTTGGTGGTTAAGATGATGAAATGTGTGAGGCGTGTGTTTGTGTTATAAGAAATAGGGCAACAACTAGGTTTTGTAGTTATTAGTTGTTAAGATTATTAGTGGGCCAAGTATATTATAAAAGAGTTGGGTTGTTAAAATATCAAATTGGTATCATGTATATAATGGCCCGATTGATACAAAGAAATAATTTTGGTGTGTATTTTTTTATTAACGAGAATTTAATTTTAGTAAAATGTATTAGTTTATTTAAATAAATGATTTTTTTAGTATTTGTGAAATGAATTTGATGAAATAAAACAATTAGTACTTAGTAGTATATAATAATTTGATGAAATAATAAGTATGTTTTGTTATTTTTTAGTATTTGTGAAATAAATTTAATTTATTTAATGAAATGAATAAAAAAATAAATGTGTAAGAGGTGGGGCTCTAATGGGGAAGCTGAGGTTTGTTGTTTGGTGAGAGGGGTTTGTTGTGGATAGTTGAAGTTGAGGTGTTTGATGATGTGGCAGGGGTGAGACCCGAATGGGGAGACAAGCATCCTCATCTACACCTAGTGCTCTATGACTAGATCGTTGCCCTATGGTTTGTCTCTTTTTGGACTGAGAGGTAATTTTAATTCAAAAATAGACTGGGCAACTTGTACAACGGGACACTTGTCAGCTTATGACATTCGACAAATGTCCCGTTGTACAAGACGCCGGAGGTGTGGAGGTGTGTTTTTGTGGTTGTAGGTGTGTTATTTTGGTTTTTGTGAGGTAATATATACTCTTCGGCTAGTTCCTCGATCTTCTCTTCATCAAAACCAATAGACTTAAAGATAGCAGTTCTTAACTCATGATTTTCGTAAAAGATAACATGCAATTCACTTAAAAGAAAAAAAGTGAGTTACTCAAATCAAGTTTAGATGAAAAATATTTTACAATACCAACGGAACTAAACTTAATGGCATGTTCAAGAAACAAAAGATGTACGTGTTACATCTAAGTCGAGTTTCCCCACGAACAACTAAACATAGAAGGACAAAAAAATTAGAGTTAACCCACCTGAAACAAGGATATGAATTGTACTCCATAGGATGATCTACGAAATAAACTAATAAACACATAACTGGTATGAATTAAAAAAAATACTAAAAGTGCATTCTACAACATTTAGGTACCTTACTTTTATTTTTATTTTATTTTTGATAAAAACCATATATCCCACATCAGTTAATGATGTAAAAGGTTCTTAGCTTATATACTAAAGTGTAAAATCAAACATATGTGTCAAGAGTTGGTTTATGCTTCGGGTGTGCTAGCTCTTGTTATTCAATATACAAAACAAAAGTTGAATAAGCTTAACTCGAAATATATAAAAGTTCTTAACCTTTTTCTTTTTATGTATATATAGTTGTAGAATAATTGAGAGTAAAACCTTTTTCTTTTTATGTATATATAGTTGTAGAATAATTGAGAGTAAAAAAGTTAGTATATATATATTTTTTTTCTTATTTATTTATTTATTTATTTTTAAGGTTTGTATTAGGGTTGTAAACGAACCGGACGAACACGAACGGAGCCATGTTCATGTTCGTTCATTTAATTTTAACCGGACAAATAAACGGACTCGGACGCTTAAACGGACGAATTTTCTTGTTCACGTTCGTTTATTAAGAAAATGAGTTGTTCATGTTCGTTTATGTTCGTTCATTAAGACACTAAACGAACGTTAAATTAACATAAACGATCGAACATAAGTGAAAATAGACAAACAAACATAAACTTCATTGAATTCTTCATAATATAATGTTTTACAAGTGTTGTTTTGGTTAAACAAATCAATTTTTAAAATTATAAAATTAAAAGATACAGTATGGTATATGAACATAAATAGATAAATAAACATAAACGAACTTTAACGAACGCATAATCGGACGTTCACGAACATAAATGAACGAACGAGTAACTAAACGAACGTAAAATATTGTTTATGTTCGTTCATTTTATAACCGAACAAACATAAGTGAGCTTTTTACCAAATGGTTCATGAAATGTTCGTTGAACGTTCAGTTCGTTTACAACCCTAGTTTGTATGGTTGTGGAGTGAGTAAGTGACAATGAAGAAGTTATTTGTTTAAAGTGTAAAAGTAATAATATTTAATAGATTGTATTTTCGTCTAGAAATACTAGTCAATTTTTAAATTTTAAATAAATGTGTTTTCTTTTTATATGTAGTATTGTAGTATACACATAAACTTGCTTATACAATGCTACTATCAGAAAAATAGACTTTTGGTGACCCCGTCTAACGACACAAAAAAGTGTCATTAAATCCAACTTATAGTGACATTTTATAAAAGTGTGGACAAAATGTCAAAATTTGAAATTATAATTTTACTTTTAAGAAAAATATATGTAAAAGGCAAAAATTTATCCTTGCATTTTTTGTGTCATTATAAGTAGGCATTTACCTACAATTTTTAAGTATAGGGAAAACACCCGAAAAATCTAGTAACATCTTCTTTTAACTTTTGTTGACATTTTTATACATTCTATTTTTTATTTTTTATTTATTATTTTTTTTTTAGCGGATATAGACTTCATATATATCATAAACATCTCAACTGACCAATTTAACTTTATATTACGTATTAGTTAATAAATTGGTTTGACCCACTTTAACATATCTCTCGTGTATCGCATTTATAAACCAAATAACCAATTACTCTTTTATCTCTATAAACTTGATGCTACTATGAAAACTTATGTATATGAACTCCACGTAAACTTCATATTATCATGAACATGCGCTAAAAACTACTGTAAATTAGAGATGGTTTAATTACTAAAGTCGAGCAATGCGGCTGATGCCCAGTGGCGGAACATTGAAGGGGCAAGGTAGGGTGTTGGCCCTCCTAAAATTTAGGCTTCTAATTAGGGATTTACAAAAGCATGGTTTAAAAATATGCTAAAAGTTACACATTACTCCCGGTAATATGAAAAGAAACCATCAAATACAATTAAAAAGGTCAAATTTACATAAACTCAAACCTTTCAAATTCTACCAAACGTGCATTTGCTTGTAACTTGTTTAAATATATATTCATTTGTTATTCTCTTAAATATATATTCCATATGTATTTTATAATTATATTGAGTTGTTGTGAATGGTAGCAAAAGGAATTAATTGGATGAGTGCTTTATACCTTTTTCCTCTTTTTTGAACGAAGCTTTGATACCTAATGGCATTAATCTGATGTTGTCAATTACTAATAAGCCTACGAAATTCTTATATCTGTTTAGCGTGTTCGGAAGCTTTGTCGATCATGATTCATATGTATGTTTATGAATTTAAGGAAGGTAAGTTAGCCGACGTTAACTAATATATATTATAAGTTGCATTTTGTGTAAAAAAGTTTCGGCCCCCTAACAAAAATGCCCAAGTTCCGCCACAGCTGATGGGCATTGCCTCGATTAGTCTATTTCAGCTACAAATGTCTTCATTTCATTTTCCTTCACTCGTGGTATGACATGAGTCACAACGTCGTCACATGATGGAAAAAACATCAAAAAAGCTTTTTGACTTGCCCATTGGTATGAATTGGCACATAGAGATCATGAGATGTAAATATCGTCAAATAATCGTCCTATTTAAATAATTCACCGTGACACAATTTCTTGTATGAAGATTTTGAAAAAAAACATATTTTGGGAGAACTATCATTAATTTTTTGTAAGTAAGAAATTGTATATGAAAAGCAACCATCATATAACACTTGTTTTAGTTCAAGTCGACATTTCGTACAAAATGTTTTTATCGTCTTTTTCTGAATTTTATAAACTTAATTAGGGCGCGGGTATGAATGTATGATTATACAACGATAAAAACGAAAGAGATCAAACATTACAAACAAAAAGTCGTCATCATCATTTTTATCAAAATAAACTTAGTCAATCAATCATTGTCCGAATCATTAATAAATGGAACTAATTTGATTAATCAAGCAATTACAACCAGATAGACTTGTAGACTATTCCCATATCATATAGTACGTATTATTTGTTCGAAAAAATAATGTACAAACTACGTATTCCATGCCAGTTGTATTTAGATAGATTATATTATCTTCCCATTTTATGTATGTTTTTGTAACAAATTCGTGTTTAATAGTAATAATTAGTGTGTTTCTAATAAAGGTAAGTTAAACCCACTGCCTCTATAGTTTATCGTATAGAAAAATCATTACAAATAATGTAATGCATCATAGTAAGTTTTAGGGAAATGATTTCTCTTTTTATGTCATAATAGCAATGAGAAAATGGACTTATATAATTCAGTAGATACACATAATGGGATGGTGAACAAAAATGCTTGAAAACCATGGACGGACCCACCTGGGAGCCGGGTGTGCCACGGGCCACACCCAATTTTAGTTTACGAATGTAAATTTCTTTATAAAATATAACTTTTTTGGGCTCGTGCAACACCCAATTTTACCTAATAAATTCTTTATCGGACAATTTTAGTACTCACAGTTATAAAAAATATTTTGTGCAACACCTTCTCAAAAATCTTGGGTCCGTCCTTGTCGAAAACACTCTTGAACCACACTGATACACATATTTTCATAAGAGATCGCAGATTGATACCTCACTAAATACAAAAATTGATTTCGAAAACAGTTTTTTAAGTTTGGAAAGATAGGATTTTATTAATTTATTTATTTATTTATTTTTAGCAATTCTAACTATCTTACAACATTTACAATCAAAGGGCTTGTATTCTAATAATACCTCATGTTGTGTGATAAGCTCTCCAACCAAATGGTATGTCTAGTTATATCTACACCTATGTGTTAGCATTCTGTTTGTGACAGCAAGGGGAGATTTAGCTAGAGGAGGTCTTAAGTTCGAGTCGAACCTGAGACTTTTACCTCTTTAGGCGGAATAGAAGAAAGTACAGGCGGAGTTCAGGGTCAATATACTGCCCAATTGGATGCACTGCTACCTGAACCACTAACAACTAACAAGCCGTTCAACAAAAAAAAAAAAAAAAAAAAAAAAAAAAAAAAACCTTCTTGACAAACCAAATAACTAGTCACAATTTTGGTCTCTCAATCATTTCTCGCAAGCATTTTAATACGGATAATTGAGTCAAAATGAATTCATTTTATAGTCGAGTTGGTCCATACTGCACATTCTGTTAATCTGTTTGAGACTTTGAGGCCTTATATTGGGCTAAAAAGTATATCAACACTTAACTAGGAAATTATGATCTTTCAGATTGAAGTACTGAACTGTTAAAAAGCGTTTCACTTGTCAAAAACGTATAACAAGTTGTAGTTTGAGACATGATTATCTTTTGGCTTCTAAATATATATGCGTGCTACAGGTCATGATATGATTTATTTTCCTTCCCGAAATGTGTGTGGATAGTGTCCACTGTAATATACTAAAGTCGAGCAATGCAGGTCCAACGACAATGAAAGTCTTATTGATATGATGTTGACCGATACTCCAATAGACATTGCATCAATTGGTCTGTAGGTACAAAATTCTTCAAATCAAGTTCTTAGTTTCTACACTTTGATTTATGTGATAGTGTAGGCATGTATATGTTACATACAAATTAATATGTAGAGATGGCCGTTTGCCTTTGTTATATGGTAACAACATGTTTCTTCACATGATATGGCACGAGTCAGAACGTCTTGATAAAACGACATGTGAAATAAAAAGGCGTCCCTTGAAGCCTTTTGCCCACCAAGGGACGAAGGTATTGAACTCCTATTTTGCATAAAGTCCTAAACTAACATTACATAAACACCATATGTGAATAAAGTCATCTAAATCTATTACTCCGTATCTATTATCTATTATTCGTTCTGCAAACCAAACAGTCTACGCAATGTAATCATATTACTACGCAATGTAATCATATTACAATTACAGATTACATCGAACCAAACGAGAAGTAAAAGTTTATGAAAAGCAACTATCAAAACATTTGTTTTTAGATAAAGCCGACATCTCTTAGACTAAGTGTAACAAAGATTCCGATGACCGCATTCATCATCGCCACATCAATGTCAACTCGGTTTCTTCTCTCTAGAACCAATTGTACCTCTAACTTGGGGTAATAATAAAACCAACTTCACCACTCAAATATACTCACCACAATATATACATAAACAAAATAACAACTCACACAACTCAAATTGGGCCCACAAAACACTTATCACGACTTGGTCGTGCAGTCGATCGAGTCTTACATTATTTTAGTCGAAAACGCATGCTCGATATGAAGTGTAATAAGAAAGCCTCGGTCATAGTGGTTCAAAACTTGGTCTTGAGACACCCATTACGGATGGTCTTACAAAATGCAACATGTATAGTCATTTTGTAAAATCTATAAGGCGCTGGCATGATTATACAACTATAAAAATAAAAGAGATCAAACATTACAAACAAAAAGTCGACAAGTCGTCATCATCATTGTTCAACAAAATAAACTTAGTCATCAAATGAAATATGAAACAAGTTGGAATGTGGATGGAAGGGTAGGCACTTCATCAAATTCAAGAGGTCAAGAGTTCGATTCTTCTGTCGTCGTTTTCATCTTTTTACCAGATAGACTTGCAGACTATTCCCATATATTGTTCGAAAAAATAATTCAAATTACGTATTCCATATGCCAGTTGTATTTAGATAGATTATCTTCCCATTTTATGTATGTTTTTGTAACAAATCATTGTTTAATAAATTAATGTGTTTCTAATAAAAGTAAGTTAAATCCACTGCCTCTAATTTATCGTATAGAAAATTCGTTACAAATAATTTGTATGCATCATGGTAAGTTTTACCAAAAATTATACATGTTCTTTTAGTATTAACCATCACAAGCTGATCTTGTGATTATGCACTCTTATCATTTTCTCAATAGGTCACATGTTCAGTAGATACACATAACGGGATGGTGAATAAAAAAGTTTGAAAACACTTTTTTTTGTAACACTTTACTAACACAAATATAGTAAAACACTGATCATCAGTACTTCATTTTAAAAATTCTACAGAAAAAGTGCTAATCAGGATTTTTCTAAAGAAACAAGCACAGTTTTTACTTTCTATTCATTAAAGTCTTTAGGCAAATGGTGCATCAATGAGCAAATTGCACCTAGGTTTGGTCTCTAGATGCCCATAAAATATCTGACAACAAACTGACCAAAGTATTAACTGAAGGTTCAAATTAGATGCAACCCATATAAAAGCACACTGAATGTAATTCTCAGCAATATAAGCAGTCACTAAGCTATATGCAGCTAAAAGTTAAAATACAAAAACTCGAACCTTGAGGGAAATAACAGCATCCTGTATCTCTTTCATTGATTGTTGTGTCCTTGCATTATCTGATTTTTCATCGTCTCCGGTCTCCACACTTCCACAGTAAGTCGGGAACTATTCCTTAACCACTTAAAAGTCAATATTACAGGTGGTGCTACAGGACTTCTGAACTTTTTCAGGCGGTATTGCTTCCTATTAGTCAAATAATTCAAACACATTGATCCATATATGCTATAGATCATACAGTGGAATCTATAAAGAAACAATCAACACTATACCAGCTGATAAATTCAGTTTCCATCTGCTAAACATCATCCAGTTTTGACATAGGACCAATACATTCAAAGTGTAAATGGTTTGATTATGATGTTTGGAGATTCGGCCAAAAGTCGAGTTGAATACAGCTTCACTGACACATTCCCAATTATTAATATTCAAAGTAGTACTAATAATGACAAAAAAATCTTGAAATATGAGGAATTTTGAATGGGGCCACTTCCCATGTCAAAAGTATTACATATTTTACCGCTGCACAAGACACGGCATATCATCTTATAATGCAAACATTGATTAACAGAACCGTTGTGAAACCAAAATAAGTAACATATATGGATATATAATGTGAGTTACTACAGTGTATGCTGCAATTGGGTTTGCTGAGAGCTGATCAATTTGGTGAGTCCGTACGGTTTGTCAGTGGATCAGGCTGCAGTCAAATGTGTCATCAGTGTGAAGTGCAGTGGTATTCATGGGTGTTTGGCAAAATTTCAGATAGTATTCATGTGTGTCTGGACTCTGGAAGAAACTGATGCTTAATTGTGTGTTTGGAAGAAGGTTCAGTCTGCAATTTAAGGGTGTGGTCTAAACTAATGTATATTTTGGTCCCATATACAGATAGGGCGTGATTGACACAAGTCCCAGTTTCATACAATTCAGATAAAACTAATGTGTGAAATAAGAGGAAAAACTAAATTATACTGCAAGACAATTCTTGTTCCTTCTGGACAAGGTTGTACCGTCTTCGTGACATAGCTTATCATGGTGCATTCTAAATTATAGTAACACAATGCAATTAGAGAAGCTTGACTTTCAATAAGATGTTAGTGCATAACATTTGAAATTAGAGATTCAGCATAACAAAATTAGAGATTCATCATGATAATTGATAAATGTTTAAAACATTGATCTCACTACTAAATACATGCATATATGTAATGCATCTAACTTAATTTGCACTTCAATCTCCATACCTTACTTGCATGTTCCAAAGACCAAAAGTCATCTGTTCCAAGATCCACACTCTTTGCAATGTCAAAGAAGCTAGAATCTCAATTATCGAGCAAAAGTAGTGTCTCTATACAAGAACTCACATTCCATAGATATTGAATTGCAGTAATCCCAACAGGCTTCATGTGTCCTGAGTACGGCTCATAGACAAAAAGGTCACCAAGTGCATCTTCATCATCATCTTGTATCGTTTCAATTAAAGGTTCGCCACTCTTCCTAAATCCACGTACCCCAATTAATTGATTTGGTGGTGCGTTAATGGTAAATTTCTTTGTCAAAGATTTTGGGTCGCCATGTTCCATCATCCATACACTACAAACTTGGTCCACACCCACCATTTTCGCTTGAACCACAACTAGAGACTCCCTCACCTTAGAGATAAAGTAACGTTCAGGATGTTCAAAATGATCCGCCGGAAGATATAGTTCTTTAAATTCTTCAGTTATCATATCAAATGACATAATAAGTTGTAGCCCACGCGGATCCCAATCCCAAGCACGCCAATAAATAAACCTATCTATAGCTACCTGATTATCTTCGAATGCAATTGAATTACGAGGCAAGTTGGTGGTTAGTCTTTTCCAAGCTTTAGTACTTAACGTAAATACCTCAACTAGAGTGTCACAACCTCCCCATTCCCCCAAAGTACGATCCCATGCAACCTTGACAAGCTTAGGGTCACATGTGTCGGGAGTAACCCCAAAACCAACAACATTAACATATGGTTGACGTAAAACATTAGGCACAGATATAGTAACCGATTTTCTAATAAAAGGATTCCAAATAACAGCTGTCTTTTTTATGGAACCATCATAAAAGCATACTAAGCCTTGAGAGGAGCCAAGTATTGTTGGTTCGTTAAGGAGTGTAACAGATGAAGGGACAGTTAGTGAAAACTTATGTTCGGGGAAAGTGTCGTCATCCACAATCGAAACATATTTTCGCTCAGATATATTTTCCTGGTTAGAGTAACTTACAAGTAGATGATGATGATGCTGGTAATTATTTATAAATTTTGAACTATCGATAAAAGACTTCCACGGTTTTGAAACGGATCGGAACTGAATCAATGATTTGACGGGAAGCCTTTTCATGATTTCAACTTGGAGATCGAATGGTATATTGTCTGACATTTTTATTTTAGGGTTTCAGTTTGATGGTGACAGGATGTACGTGTGGTTGAAAGTTTTCAGAATTTATATAAAGTGCATATTTGCTTTATTTTACTCTAAAAAAAAAAAAAAAAAAAAAAAAAAAAAAAAAAAAAAAAAGTTATCAACATATATATATATATCTGTCAGTACATGATTAACTGATTATTTATAAGTTGATAAGCGATTATGAACAACCCCTTATACTTATTCCTTTTACAAAACATCTTATCATGTTGTATTTTCTAATCAGATTATTTGTAGATACAGCTTGATCGAATATGTTGAAAAACATAACTAAATAAGGTGTTTACTATCTGTACTAAAACACGATAGCTTGATGTTATTGAAATAAGCTTTCCCAAACACACCCAAAAGTCCTAAAATTGTGTTGCCCATATGAATTTTTCATACAAACTAACTAGGTGATTTCTTCATCATGAAAGCTGGAACTGGATCAAATGGTTAATTGTACCATATTTAAACATTAATCAAAACAAGTCAATTATAAGTTTGTCTCATTGAGGCATTATTACTTTATAAACTACCTTAAACTTTATATACGTATTTGTACCTGCATTTTGGGTACTTAGGTTTCTTGTGTTCACCATTAGCCATACAAATGGGAACAAGTTGAAATGGAACGTCTTTCAAAAAGACATTCTAACACTCTTTGAAACAGCAGTTGAAACAAAAGATGTATCTGTTACATCTAAGTCCATTTTCCCCACGCACACAACCAACATAGAAGGAAACCACGAGGGTGACCCAGCGGTAGGAATACCAACTTTTCAAAGAGGAGGTCAAGGGTTCGAATCCAACGGGGAGAAAATTAATCCCCTTCTGGCCACGGAGGTTCACTTGCACCAACTCCGGGCTATCCAAAAAAGGTAGTTGCCGTGGGATTAGTCGGCTCGCAATGTCGAGTCAGAAACCCATGTTTAGATATGAATTGTACTCCATAGGTTGACCTATGAATACAATACATTCATAGAAGGACAAAAAATTTAGAGTGAACCCACATGAAACTAAGGATATGAATTGTACTCCATAGGATGATCTACGAATACAATACATTCATAGATAAACGATGTGTAATAAACACATACTGGTTTGAATTAAGAATACTAGAAGTTCATTTTTCAACATATAGGTACCTTGCTTATTTTTAATGATAAAAAATTAAAAACCATACATCCCACATAGGTTAAAGATGTAAAAGGTTCTTAGCTTATATACCCATAAAGTGTAAATGGAACATATCTGTTAAGAGGTGGTTTATGCTTCGGGTATGCTATAGTTGTTGTTATTGAATGTACAAAATAAAGGTTGAGTACCAAAACCAATGGTATATTTGAAATGAGAATATATCCCCATTTGAAATATATACAAATTCTTAACTTTTTAAGTTTGTTTATTTTGTACATTTTCTTCTTATGTATAGTTGTAGATAGGGCTCAGCATGCACGACCCAAAACCGACCGAGCTAACCCGACAGCCCTTTGGTTCGGTCTCGGTTTCATGTTTTTCCTTTTTTCGGGTTCGGTTCGACCCAAAACCAACAAAAAACACACCTAAGCACACCCAAAACTGACCGTATTGGGTTCGGTTTCGGTTTATGTTTTTCACAAAATCGGTTCTCGGGGCGGTTCGATTTTTGTCGGGTCGGTTATTATTCAATATACAAAACCATGCATCCCACATAGGTTAGAGATGAAAACGTTCTTAGCATATATACTAAAGTGTAAATCAAAACATATGTATTAAGAGGTGGTTTATGCTTCGATTATGGTTGTGGTTGTTATTCAATATACAAAATAGAAGTTGAATAGCAATGAGGACCTTAATCGAAATATATACAAGGTTCTTAACTTTTTAAGTTTCTCTATTTTTTTTACATTAGCTGTGGAGTAAATGAGAGTAAAAAAGTTAGTCCATTTTCGTACATTTTTTTCTCTATTTTTTTTACATTAGCTGTGGAGTAAATGAGAGTAAAAAAGTTGGTCCATTTTCGTACATTTTTTTAATGTGTATATATGACTGTGGAGTGAGCAAGTGAGAATGAAGAAGTTTATTAGTTTAAATTGTAACTAAGTATTAATATTTAATAAATTGCATTTTCTTTTATAAGTAAAAATATTTTAGTCTAATAACATTACTCAATTTTTTATGTTTTTAAGTACTTTCTTTTTATATGCAGGATACATATAAACTTTGCTTATACAATGCTACTAAAAAAATAGACTTTTAGTCGGAGGTGGAATGAGGGGTAGCTACTTGGGGCTAGGCCCCTCAACTACTCCACTAACCTTACTACTTTAAGAAGCCCAATAGCTCACAATATACTATATAATTCGCCTAGATAGCACCCTGTAACAGCATAACATACAGTAAAATGTATGTTAAAGAGGTCTAGCTCTTTATTTTGGCTCACCGGTGCCACCTCATTTTAACACTTTCACTTCAAAATATCCTTTCACTCATAACATAAAACAAACTTTTCATCTAGGCCCCACCAACCCCTGATTTTATTTTCTTTTCCTTTCTCATAACATAAATCAGCCCTAAGGGGGTGGCATCGTACTCGGTGTGGACTCGGCAAGACTCGGCATGAGTCGGCATGCCCATTGCCTCGGTGTCGGCATGAAGGAATCGGCAAGAGAATCGGTATGTTTTACCAACTCGGTAAAACTCAAACATTAAATGGAAATGACTGTTGCCCCCTTAAATGTTGTTACCGTTTGATGGTTTTCAAAAAAAAGGAAAAAAAAACAGTTTAGGCATGCTTAGGCATGACATTGCCACTAAAAATGAAACTTTAGACATGTTTAGGCATGAAATGTATTTATTTCTCTTTATTGGTCAATTTAAAAAAAAAATGATAAACCCTTAGACAACAATGCCACCCCCTAAGTTCTGCAAAAGTTTTTTGTCCATTCCTACTTCACTTCCATGCGAAAGTTCAAATGGCGAAGGGTGAAGTGGTGGACTAGTGTGTGAAGAGGAATGAAGAAGGGGAAGAGGTGCCACCTCAAATTGGTTGAGCGCTCCTTTTTCACTATACCTTTTACTCTTACATAGCAAACTTGCATTTATTATCTTTTTTCTCTTACAAATTTAAGAAGGGGAAGAGGTGCCACCTCAAATCCTAATAGTGTGTCCCTCATTATTAAATGCAAATTCAATACATTACATATGTTAATACATTTTTAATGTAAAGTTTTTCACCTTTTTGTTATTCATCTTCCTTTTGGCTTCTTATTAGTTTTGATTATCGAATAATCAAATACAAACTATTTTAAGTTATGTTATGTGATTTGGAATTTTTATAGGATTACAAGTATCGACAATCAGTTAACGCGCCGTCTTTCTTATTCATGAGCCTATAATTTTTCTATTACTAACTAGGTTGGAAATCTTTTTTTTTTTTTTTTTTTTTTTTTTGGTTGAAATCTGCAAATCTATGAAGTACTTTACTATTAAAATCAAATATTCATTTGTGTTTGAACATGTTTATTGTCGTTTACTTTTGGTGATAATCAAAATTAAAAGTTTAAGTATAAGCTCTCAATAGGGATGAGCATTTCGAACCGAATCCCGGAACCGAAACTGTACCGATTCTCGATATACGGTACAGTACCGGGACTACGAAATTAGGTGACAAAAAAATCGGGACCACTAATTCGGTACAGGACCGGTACCAAAACGGGAAATTCCCCAAAAAAAAGGGGGAAAACCCGATTTCCCGGTACCAGCAAATACCGGTACCAATATCCGAATCCCGTTCGGTACGCTACCGGTACTACTAATATATGCTCGGGAAAAAAATCAGTACCACTAATTTGGTACGGGATCGGTACGGGACCGGTACCGTGCTCATCCTAGCTCTCAATGTTATGGTTTTAGGTTAACTCATGTAAAAGAAAATATTTGCGGGTTTCTTTTTGTAAGAGATGGCTTGTTCATTTTATTAGATTGTGTACCGTTACTATTAGAAAAAATCAGGCCCCCTTAACATAAATTTTTGGCACTGCCTCTGCTTTTATTGATCGTGCTCTAATGACACAAAAAAATGTTATTAAATCTAACTTTTAGTGCCATTTTATAAAAAGTGTGGGAAAAATGCCAAAATTTTGAATTTCAATTATACTTCTATGAAAAATATGTGTCACCTTGCATTTTTTTTTTAATTATGAAAAATATGCGCTAAGAAACTACATTTGAGATGATTTAATTACTAATGTCGAGCAATGCGGACCGATGCCAATGGAAGTATTATTGGTAGGATGTGAACAATGGGCATTGCCTCACTTAGTGTATACTACAATGTCTTCATATCATTTTCCATCATTCGATAATAAATTTATGTGATAGTGATAATTATGATTAATGCATTATGCTTGTTGCATACAAATTAGTTATCCCGTTAAAACATATGTTTTCGACGATGGCATAGTTATACAGTATTTAGAAGACAACATATTTATACTACTATATAATACATTTGGGACTATTCTATAATTAGAAAGGCTTAAAATTCAGACTTTTACTTGTTTATTATGTAAAGATTTCAAAATTAATTGGTTAGAAAGCAGGTTGGTTAGGAAGTTAGTTAAGAAGTTTGTTAAGAAGTGGTTATTCAAACTAAAATTATTTGGCTTAATCATCTCTACTTATAAAGCATAAAAACAACTAAATGTGTAACCGAATAACGCAAAATATAGTCACAGGTACCCGCCGCCGCATTGCGCGGGTACTGTTCTAGTTGGTATGAATTAGCATACACAGAGCGACAATGGAGATTTTTCTTCTAACCCTAACATCCTAAATCGATCTCTAATCTTCCATTCTTGTTCTAATCCTTATAACAATCGTGTTTCTGACGATTA
Source organism: Artemisia argyi (assembly GCA_030686995.1). Lineage (NCBI taxonomy): Eukaryota > Viridiplantae > Streptophyta > Magnoliopsida > Asterales > Asteraceae > Artemisia > Artemisia argyi. The sequence continues at coordinate 166,710,931 of CM060695.1, forward strand.
ACTTGTTTAATTCAGTCTAATAACATTATTTTTATTCGGATTCAGTCTTGATTGAACTAGGGTTTCGGTTTTCTTAGGGTTTTTGTCTAATCGCTGGTATTTATTATTGGTTGTTTAATCGATTTTCATTCCTTAATCGTATCTAACATGGAAGTCGGTTAGTCTGGTGGGAATTTAATGCATGCCTTAACGATTGTTGAGGCTCTCGTTTAAGATTGACGTGGTTTTTAGGGTTTTTTTCTTTGCGCAGAATTAGGGTTTTGTTGTTTGTTTCTTGTTTTTATTCTATTGTTATGGAGAAAGTGGGAGAGGAGCAAAATACTTTGTCACGCACTATGGCTGATGATAACAGTGCTATTATTGATTTGTCAAAGGTGACCATAAGGAAACATAAGAAGTCTAAACCTAAGGATGTTACAGGTGTGGAGACGCAGTAAATTCTTGTGATACATCTCCTCATGTTCAGGTTGAAAACATCCGTGAGTCTATCAAATGTAAACACGATACTATTGAAGGGGTGTTGGGTGTTTCGATTAAATCTGCCATTGATCTTGACTTATTACTTAAGGGTATTGAAGCGGGTAAATATCCGATATGGCCTAATTTGGATAGTGAAACGCGTTCACAAGTGTATGAGGCTATGAGTGGTTTAATGGAGGTCTATGTACCTAGCATGACGGCTAATGCAACAAATGTGAGTGGCAAAGATACTACTACTAATGACTACGTGGAGGTTAATACAACTAATGCAACTAATTCTAGTTCTTTGGTTGCTGAGGCTGTTTGTGAAGGTGTTAATGTGTCTATTCCTCGAAGAATAGTTGAAAAGGTTAGTGCACGCCTAAAGCACACTCTTTATGGCTATTTTATTGGTAATAGAATGGTGTTTCCAGTGGTTGATTACTATGTTAAGAATAATTGGGCTAAGTATGGTTTGAAAAAGATCATGATGAATGACAAAGGTTTTTTCTTTTTTAAATTTGATACTCAAGCTGGTTTAGAATCTGTTTTGGAAAATGGACCTTGGATGATTCGTAAATCTCCAATCATTCTCAAGAAATGGTCTATTGGTACTAGCTTATGTAAGGAAGAGTTGACTCGCATTCCGTTATGGGCTAAACTGCATGATGTGCCTCTCCAAGTCTTTGAAGATGATGGTATTAACTTGATTGCTTCATTTATTGGCAAACCTATTATGTTGGATTCGTACACAAGTTCTATGTGCAAGGATTCTTGGGGTAGAAGCAGTTTTGCTCGGTGTTTAATTGAAGTGGGTTCAGTGGATGAGCTCGTAGAAGTTATCACTATTGGTGTCCCCTCTCTTACAGGGGATGGTTTTACTAAAGAATCTATCCGGGTTGAATATGAATGGAGGCCTCCTAGGTGCACTTTATGTAAGATTTTTGGGCACATCTATGAGCATTGTACTAAAAAATAGACTACTCCCCCTGTTGTTACTACTTCAAATGTGGTTCCTCCTGCTTATGATGGTTTCCAAAAGGTGAGTCGTAAGAAGAAAAAAGGTAAAAGCCGTCTGGTATTGTTGGTCCTTCTGTCAAACAGACTATCAGGTATGAGCCAAAGAAAACTACTAGTGAACCTATAAAGGTAGCTACTAGTAGTGTGCCTACATCGTCATCTAAGTTGAAGTCTAAAGGTCTCTCCTCTAAGGGGGGTGAAGTGTCTACATCCAACCCTTATGATGTTCTAACTACTGATGAAGATGGTGAAGATGATTGTGTTGATAACATGTTTGATGAATCAGCTAATTTATTCCCTAATGTTGCTTATGGTGGAAGTTCTTCTTTCACGGATGATGCTGCTGGTTAGCTTGATTTGTTTTTGTTTTGGCCTAGGTTCATTTTGTTTCTAGAGTTGTCATGAGCTTTTGGCATGTCAGAAGCTCTAGGTTAGTTGTCTATCAAGCTGTATTTGTTTGAGGTTAATGTGGTATTCAGCCACATTCCTTTTGTACTCAAACGTTTTGGTCTTAATATATTTACCAGGGTGCAGGATTACTCCCCTTTACCAAAAAAAAAATTAGCATACACAGAAAGAATGAGATGTAAATATATCATCAAATAATCACCCTATTTAAGTATTTCACCGTGACACAATTTCCTGTATGAAAATTTTGAAACAAGCAGATTTTGGGAGAACTATCATTAATTTTTTGTAAGTAAGAAATTGCATATGAAAAGCAACCATCATATCTAACATTTGTTTTTAGTTAAAGTCGACATTTCTTGCAAAATGTTTTTATCGTCATTTTGTGAATTTTATATTCTTAGGGTGTTGGTATGATTATACATTACAATAACAAAACGAAAAAGAGCAAACATTACAAACAAAAAGTCGTCATCATCATTTTTATCACAATAAACTTAGTCAATCAATCATTAATAAATGGAACAACTAATTTGATTAATCAACAATTACAACCAGATAGAGTCGTAGACTATTCCCATATCATATACGTATTCGTTCGAAAAAAATAATTCAAATTACGTATTCCATGCCAGTTGTATTTTAGATAGATTATCTTCCCATTTTATGCATTTGTAACAAATTCTTGTTTAATAATAATTAGTGTGTTTCTAATAAAGGTAAGTTAAACTCACTGCCTAGTTTATCGTATAGAAAAATCATTACAAATAATTTGTATGCATCATAAGTTTTAGGGAAATGATTTCTCTTATTATATTAATCATCACAAGCTGATCTTGTGATATTATGCACTCTATCATTTTCTCAATAGATCACATGTTTAGTAGATACACACATAATGGGATGGTGAATAAAAAAGTTTGAAAACACTCTTTAACCACACATGTACACATATTTTCATAAGAGATCGCAGGTTGATACCTCACTAAATACAAAAATTTGATTTTGAAAACAGTTTTTTAAGTTTGGAAAAAGTTTGAAAAGATAGGATTTTTTATTATTATTTTTCTTTTTAGAAAATCAATTCTAATTATCTCACAACATTTACAACTAAAGGGTTTGTGTCCTAATTGTACATCATATTGTGTAAGAAGGTCTGCAACCAAATGGTATGTCTAGTTATATGCCTAAACCTATGTGTTAGCATTCTTCTGTTTGTAACAGCAGGAGTACCTACTTCTTAACAAAGCAAATAACTTATTGACACATCAATTTAGACACATTATTTAGACACAAGAAAATTACTTGACTTTCGAGTAATTTATACGGCAAAAGTATATGTTTTACACATTTTTATTCGAAATCATGGTTAACATAGTTTTCTTAGAAAAGCAATGCATTAAAAACCACCTCACAAGACGGAAACCAAAAAATACAAGGGCAGGGACTTCCAAGACGGAAGCCCCAAAAAAGAAGTTACAAGCGGAAGAACCAAAAACATTAAGACCACACAAGAAACAACATCTAACCAAACCAAAGACCTTTATAGGCGACAACAGCCATTTATCCCAAGCCAAGCTCAGATTTCGACACCTATTCGAAATCCATATAAGAGAAATATGTTGAACTTGTTTGAAAATATCCTTAAGAAGAATGGCCCTTCTGTCATTTTCATTGGCATGAACAACACGATTTTGCCACTTCCAAACCGACCACCAAAGAACATACATCACATCTTGAAGCGCCTTGCCAATCAACATAGATCCGGACGGGGCTAGTGATCGGAAGACAAATTTTTTGATGTCAATTTGATGTTGGGCAGCTACTTTCCACCAGTGCCAATATTTGTCAAGAATACGCTTAGCAATTACGCATTCACAAAAGATATGGTCAGTAGACTCAGTAACCTGCTCACAAATGGGACATAAAGAGGACACTGGGGAAATCATCCTTGCGCCAAACCCGAGAACGTTTGGAAGCGTGCTATTCGCGACTCTCCATAGAAAAACATTGACTTTAATTGAACTAACTATTCAAATAGTGATTACGGCCCAAACTTAAAGGTTCCAATAACTTTTGATCAATGAGTTGAGATAACTTCTTAACATTAAATATCGCGGTAGCTGCTAAAGTCTATCGCCATAGGCGGAGGATATATAGGGCTAGAAGGGGTGCTGGCCCCCCTACATTTTTGCTTACAATTAGTGAATTGTATGAATACAAGAATTTTAAAATATATTTTACTTGATTAAATAGAAAAAGCCAAAATTTAAAATGAAAAGAAACGTGCAAAGTTCTAGTTTCTTTTTACTTTTTTCACTTAGTCTCTTGATATTTGGTTTGTTTTTGTTTATCTTGTTGAGATAAGTTTCCTTTATAATAATTTGAGTAGACATAAATTATAAAGCTTTCATGATTTCAAAAAAATAGTTGTCGATTGGTATTTTCTGTACCCATTATTGGTAGTTTACTAGTTTGTCTTTTATATAAGATTGTTACATTTTATACCCGAAAATTTTTGGCCCCCTAATCTATACGGTCAAGCTCCGCCACTGTCTATCGCCAACCATAAGCCATTTCGTCATTCAGAGACAACGTACTTAGATTATGAATCCGCTCATTGAGTTCATCCGTGGCATGACCTCTAGGCGCCAATCTCCACTGCTAAGACCCGGACCAAATGCCAAGACGATATTGTTAGTTTAACATGTTTAAATAGCTAAAATCTATCTAAACATCAAAAGCTTCAACAACTTTATCTAATTATCAACCAAAACTCTTAATTAATCACATTTTTTAATTAAAAAAATGCAACGAAAACAAAAGAGGATAATAACAAACAAAAAAATCTATTTAAGTTGTCAATTATTGACTTTTGCGTATTTTTTGTGATAATTTTACATTTTAGCTATTAAAATACAAACGTTTTAAATTTTGACTTTTGTGTCTTTACGATTTTTAAACATCAGTTTAAATGATAATTGTATATGAACAAAATACACACGAATGTCAAAATTTGGAAAGTTTGTGTTTTAATAGCGTAAACAATTTGCATTACATTTTTTTTTTTTTTTTTTTTTTTTTTTTTTTTAATATTTCCCGCCAGTAAACATAAAACACATTATCCTTTACTCCAGATCAATAACTTCTTACTTCAAAAAGAAACCACTTCAACAACTTGTACACCACGCATTATGAGCAGTACATCAATTGTAAGTTAAAAAACCTCAGTTTACTTTACAGAGCAAAAAGGTGAGTTGACTTATGAATTTGACCATAAACAAACATAGTTGAATGTTGACGAGACACACAGCTAAACAAGTACTAACAACAACCGGCCGGCAGGCAGTTTTGGAAGCCGGCCTTTTTTCTTATTCATTCTATCATATCACCGCAATTCTATTTTATCACTTTATGATTTTATTTTTTCTACGTGAAAGAAACTGTACAGAATGATTGCCTAAATCATCGTTAATGTAAGTGCTCAATTTTCACTTATAACTTTTTTTTTCCCTTTCTTATTGATTTGTTATTTGTTACTGTAATATTTGTTTAGAAATCGTATCTAGGCGGAGCCAGAAAGTTAAGGTCGAGGGGCAAAATTTGATAACTTTTATAAAGTATATTGCAAATCGGTTTGTTAAGGGGGCAAATTACAAAAATAGCCATATATTTTAAAAGAATTACGCTACAATTTTTTTCGCTCCCTCCTGTCTACGCCTCTTATTGTTACTGTTCAATTTTCATTTCGCGTAAAGCCCTCCCTTTCTTAGGAAGGTTGGCGTGACCTTTCAACTTTTTGTTATGATTTCACAAGGTTTTTTTACCACTAGGCCAACCCTGAATGGTTATTAGGGGTGTTTGTTTCGGCTTATATAGCCCGCTTATGGCTTACTATTTGATTTTTGGCTTATGTTTCATATGCTTACTTTTTGTGGCTTATTTTGAATCTTTTCGGCTTATATAAGTTTCTTATGTTATAATAAGCCATAAGCCGAAAAGATTCAAATTAAGCCACAAAAAGTGAGCTTAGGAAACATAAGCCCAAAACCAAATAAGCCATAAGCCGGCTATATAAGCCGAAACAAACACCCCCCTTGATTGTACAAGTAGCTGCTTTTAGGCTTGATAGTTCGCGTTATAAGTTATAACTTCTTACTTGTATTATGAACATTAGCGAAATTGTGATTTTTTTATTTTGTTTATTTGATCATAGTTAAAGTTTAGGTTTTCGAATTTGATTTTATCGTTCACCAAACAAAGTTGAAAGGTTGTGTTGTGGTCAACTTGACTTATATTCGATCTCAAATTCGACGTGGATGTTAAGAATTCCTCACTAACATGTAACTGTATTTGGAACTTTTTTCACAAAATTATGTGTGGTTATCAATCTCGTTATAGAAATCTTAAGAACATAATGTTAATTTCAATACGTCGCAATTTAGTGTTTTGACTTCAAAAGTCAAACTACCAAGTAGTTTAAGTTTTTCATGAAAATTTAAATAGTTTAACCATGTGTGTAGTATGTAAATATGTTATTAACTTATTATTAAGTTTCGAATCTAATTTCCTTGATCATGGCTTAAAGAACTATAGGTTTCCAATGGACCAAGACGACATAGCAGAATCCTTAATCACCATAATCGGTGATTTCATCCAAGACCGGTTGCTCGATCACAGACAAAGGGCTCTACAAAAGGAACAATGTGGCGAGAGATTAGCAGCAGAAGACGAAACCAGCAAAAAAGGGACAGAAGTTAGATACTCCGATCAAGCAGTTTTAGCCAACTTAGATTGGGGTATGGATGCTCTAGAAGAAGCTATTAATACATCTAATACGGAAACTAAAATGGCACGGCTCGATCATGCAGAAAAAATGTTGCAAGTTTGTGCTATGTTGAATTCTAGTGATAAAACCGCGGGTGTCCCTAATTTTTATTTATCCGCTTGGGCTCATCTTAACCTTGCGTATTTATGGAAGTTAAGAAACAATGTCACAAATGCGGTTCTTCATGTTCTTGAGATGTTTTCGATTGACCCGTTTTTCTCAAGGATTGATTTTGCTCCCGAGATTTGGAAAACATTGTTTTTACCACACATGAGTTCAATAGTCGGTTGGTATTCGGAGGAAAGACATAGGATTATGATGAACTTGATTCCAGATTCAGCTGATTTGTCGTTTACTGCAGACTTCGATCAGTATTTTAATGAATCTTTGGTGTTTTCCATGAGGCCAGATCAGGCCGAGAAGTTGCAAAACTTGGAAAAACAATATGGGCAATCGTTAGATGAGAATACTAGAAATTACGCGAATTACTTTATAGATTGTGTGAATTATGACCCGGAAACTAGCAGGAAGGTGATTCCTATGATGCCGATTGCTGAGCCTCCGATGACTCCATTACATGAGGTGAGCCGTAAAATTCCTGATTATGTGAGGTTCGGTCCCATTTTGCCTAAAAGCGCAGGGTTCTCTCCAAAGGCTAAAACGAATGCAAGAGAAGCGTCTAGGTTAGTTCTTCGTTACATTAGATTTTAAAAGATCAAATTACATTAAAATAAACAAATTTTGGTCTTATGTATGTCTCGTTTTTATTGACTTTGCATAATGGGACAGTACGAGCGGAACCCGGGTTGCGTATGAGAACCTAGACGATTCTGGTATATGGGATATACATGTAAGAAATAAATATCTCAGTCACATTTTAAATGTTTTTAGTTTATAGAGTGAATATAAGCTATAATCTATGTTACTGTTTTTTTTCATTTAGGAGGGAATTCCAGAGGAAAACGATGAATCTGACTATGAACCCGACGATAATTATAGAACCGAGACTAATGTAAACACAATGAGGGAGAAAGAGAAACCAATTTCTCCTGCAATATCGGCTAAATCCTCCCCAAAAGTTCCGTCTCCAAAACAAGACGGAAATGATAAGATGCCATCTCCCATGAGCCGACGGGTTAATCGAGCAACGGATTATAGAGTTAATACTTCTCTGCCTACTTCACCTTTATTACACCATGATTTCAGTACTAGCTCAGCGGACTCAGATAATGAATCTAGAGTAAGTCTTCTAAGTTATGACCTACCAAAACCATATTATTATCTCTGACTAAAGGGCTGTTTGGATGTGCATTTTGGACGTGATTATATGTATTTAATAATCATAATTAAATTATGAAAATTTTGTTTGTTGGCATATTAGTAACTGTATGTTCGATACTTAAAAGCAGAAAAGTGTAAGGAAGCAAGTCAGTCATGGACGAAGTGCCAGTAATGCAAGTGCGAAGAGCCAAGCACCAGAAAAGAGGTAGATTCTTTCCCATAGACTTACGGTTCTTTTTTCTCATACTAATTTTAAGTTTATCTAATTGCTTCAGTTTCCATGGAGAATATAACAGCAGAAGCCCGAACTTTGGCTCTCCTCAGTTTTCTGAGAGGTCTACACAATCACGACCACCAAAAGATTTTGTTTGCCCGATCACTAGCCATGTTTTTAGTGATCCAGTAACTCTAGAAACCGGTCAAACATATGAACGGAAAGCCATTGAAGAATGGATGAAACGAGGAAACACAACATGTCCAATCACAAGACAACCTCTTTCCGCCAATTCACTCCCGAAAACAAATTATGTATTAAAGAGACTTATCTCATCATGGAAGGAACAACATGCAGATCAAGCACAAGACTTGTCATATCCCGAGACACCAATAAGCTCTTATGGAAGCCCGTCTTCAAGGCAAATCCAATCAAGAACATCAGTTCTTAATGATCATAACTCCAGCAATTATAAGCCTCAAAGATTCATGCAAGCAACAGCAGCCACATCACCAACAAGCGTCATATGTCAAGCTGCTGTTGAATCAATTATCAGCGGCTTACAACCTTATATTACATCACTTTGTACTTCAGAGGATTTGAAAGAATGTGAAGCCGCAGTTTTGGCTATTTCCAAAATGTGGAAGGAGTCAAATGGTGATCCATCGGTCCACGCGGTTTTAGCAACGGATACAATAGTGAATGGATTCATTGATGTACTTTCAGCTTCTTTAAGCCGGGAAGTTCTTAGAACAACTGTTTACATTTTATCTGAATTACTAATAGCCGATGACAGAATCAGAGAGATATTAACAAACGTGGATCTTGAATGCTTGACTGCTTTGCTGCAAAACGGTCTTGCTGAGGCTTCGGTTCTAATATACCTATTGAAACCTACGTTCTCTCAACTCTCGGAATTTAACTTAATACCAAATCTTATTCAAAATATATGTAGCAAAAGTGATAATTCGAAGGATCTTGAACTGGTGATGAGTCCCAAGGATGCTGCAATAGAGTTAGTAGCGCAGGTTTTAATCGAAGGAGATGAGAATAGCAGGTCTTCGAATGCTATGATCATTATGTCAGTCAATGCAGTTCCGTCGTTAGTCAAGTGTTTGGAAAGAGTGGATACACGGCAGTCGATTATGTATATCTTACTGTGCTGCATACATGCAGATAGAAGTTGCAGGAACATAATAGCAACTAATATCGACTTGTGCCCAGTTCTTGAATTATTTCATGCGGGAAACGAATATGTGAGAGGATTGTGCATTGAGTTTCTTTGGGAGTTGGTTCAGTTGAACAGGTATATCATCTTTTGTGTTTATCGATGACATCTCTTAACCTGTGTCTGGTGCATACTTGACGTACAGTATACATATATGATTTTCATCGTAAATGTTATGGTTGGGTTGTTTCATGTGGATAGTACTAATCTTGTTAGGTTGTTTCAGGAGAACATTATGCAATCAGATTTTGCAATTAATCAAAGATGAAGGAGCATTTAGCACAATGCACACCCTTCTTGTCTACCTTCAAAATGCTCCGATGGAGCAGCAACCTGTCATTGCTTCCCTTCTTCTTCAGCTTGATCTCCTGGTTAGCTACAACTTTTCTGTATTATATTTAATTCTTTATGATATAAAGAAAGGGTGCAGCTTGAGTCATCTGTGTAGACCGCACAGCTCAAAAAATTGGCAGATTAGGCGGGTTGCGTTACAGGCGGAGATGGGTTTAACTGTTTAAGTCAAAACGCGTAATTTTGGTATGGGTTGGGTTTGCCCAAAACACTTATTGCCCCACATTTAAAATAGTTATATGTGTTAAATGTGGTTTCAAAACTTGTAGTATTTTACGTATAACATTTTTACTCGAATATTTTGAATAATAAAATGCAGGAGGTATTATTCATGAGTTTTGTTCCGCTCTGCCCATATGAATGACCTGTAAATCTATGTATTTTTACTAGTTTAACCCTTTGGTGATAGAACTTAACTTCAATCGTGCCTCATCTAATCTGTTATGATCAAATTCATATCTGTAGGTTGAGCCTAGGAAAATGAGCATTTATCGAGAAGAAGCAATAGAGACACTTATTGAATCGCTCCAGAAAAAGGATTTCCCGCAATCACAACTTACAGCTCTTGATGCCTTGTCATCTCTTTCAGGGCATCTTAGTGCCTCGGGGAAGTCTCTTACTGAAGCTTGGTTGCTCAAGCTGGCAGGATTCAATCAACCTTATGAAGATTTTGTGAACAAAGAAAATCTGGAAATGAATGAAAACGAACTAACAGAGAGAATGGTTCTTAAATTTTCCTTTTACATCTACGAGTGTCTGGCATTACATTTACAAAGTGATTTTGTGCGTTGTAGCTAGATAATCTGACCCCTAAGTATTAAATTATTATAAACAGTTTTAGCATACCCAAACACTAGAAACTAATTATCTGCGACTTTAAAATGCAATAATCAGACAGTCACTTTCAAAACGCAATGCCAAACACCCCTTAAGTTCCTCCGTCTCACTTCTGAAAACCCTCTGCTTGATTTTAGGACATGGAGGAAGAGATAGCTGCAAATTCTTGGGAGAAAAGGATAGCTTATGTACTTTGCAACCACGAGAAGGGTCGAATATTCAAAGCTTTAGAGGAATGTCTAAAAAGCAACTCTATAGATATGACAAAGAAGTGCCTTGCCACTGCCACATGGCTCGTTTACATGCTTTACAATCTTCCCGACACAGGTGTTAGAGAAGCTGCTCGTAAGGCTTTGCTTGACCAGTTTATTTCCATACTGCAATCGTCTAAGAATCTTGAGCAAAAGATTTTGGCAACTGTCGCTCTCAGAAGCTTCATTAGTGATCCAGGTATAATCAGTCTCTAGCAACATCAAGGTCGCACTTTCAACAATGACTACATGCTAATCTAAAAATACGTATATATATCTCCAATATTTTTGTTCAGGTGCACTTCTTGAACTTGGTAGTTATGCTAAATGCATGTACAAAACCTTGAAAAAGCTTAAGCGGAGCTCTGTGGTAGTCAATGACATAATGAAAACTTTGATGAATTTGCCATCTGTCAATGCAGTGAGTGTGGATCTTTCAATATCTGCAATTAAACACTATACACTTTATTTATTTTCCAATCTCTATGAGTTGCAGGCAGATATGTGGTCCTCTTCTGAAGGCTTCGAGTTGGATGCATCTATGAATGGGGAGGTGCTATCTTTGCTTAACGTAAAAGGTCGAGTGATAAGTAGCCATTCTGATGGAACCATCAAGGTTTGGACCTAAATAAAATTTGATATTACACGTCTGAACCAACGTTAAGGTCTTACCGGGCTCTGAATGATTGGTAATTATTTTCATATTTAGGTATGGGATACTAGTAAAAAGGCAATGCGGTTAATTCAGGAGGTTCGTGAGCACGTAAAGGCTGTCACATGCCTCTATGTTCCACCTTCAAGTGATAAGCTTTATAGTGGTTCCTTGGACAAAACAATTCGGGTATGCCTTTCATTTCTTTTTATATTACTTTTATCAGAAAGTTTGACCCGGTCATGGGTCAAACAGGCTGAAAGTTACTGATCAAGTAATGGTAGTTAACATACCATTATTTATAATTATTTTTAAAAACCAAACTAAATAGTGTTTGTGGGTCAAGCCAATCTGGACCCGTGTTAATACATAGTACTAAAGATAACATGTATTAACCCGAATCTATTGAACTCATGACCTGCTAGAAGTTAATATTGATTCTTCTGTTAATTAACAGATATGGGTAGTCAAACCAGAAGGAATTCATTGTATTCAGTCTCATGATGTTAAGGAGGCAGTCCATGGGTTGACAGCTGATGCCAATTTTGCATATTATTTCTCTCAAAGTGCCGGAGTTAAGGTTAGATCCGTGAAACGAGCCATACTTTAATAAATTTGTAGCAGCAAAAATCGAAGCAACAAAATGCTGACTAAACTAAACTTCTACAGGTTTATAGCTGGTCAGGAGTTATCAAGAACATAAACATCAAACAAACAGTCAAGTGCCTTGCCTTGATCGGCAATAAACTGTACTGTGGATGTAGTGGTTTCAGCATACAGGTAAGCGTTTCTCTATGCCATTTTAAACCTTTTAGAAATAAAACACTGGGAGAACTGAATTATAGTAATTTGACACCTAAGATGTAATCAAGTGATAATTTTCTATAGGTCTCAATTTGGTCCCATGTACTTATAAATGGGTCTATTTCGGCTACGTTTTTTTCTCAAACCGGTCATTCAAAATAGTTTAGCTAGTAGTAAAAGGGAATGTGATGTGACAAATGGGTCAAAAGTCGCCCAAAGTCAATTGTCTATGCATAAACCTCTTAAATCGAATTATCAAAGCTTTAGATTATGTTTCTAATTATATTTTTGTGTAATCATAGTTAATTCTATTAATTATCAATGATGTTATTATCAAAACATCACAGGAAGTGGATTTGCGAAAAAACACATCAACTATATTTTACTCAGGAGCAAGAAAATTGTTGGGTAAACAGTCGATAAATTCTTTACATATTCAAGATAATCTCCTCTATATGGGTGGTACATCAATTGATGGAACGGCAGGAAAGGTATTAAAAAGTAACATTATTAAGTTCTTAACTATCAGAATGGTGGCAAGCTGATATATCTTCGGTTAAAAACTATATTTGAATCTTGTAGGTATTCTCTCTATCGAGCAGAGCTGTTATAGGATCGTTACAAGCGGGTTTCGATATTCAGTTATTGTCTGTTAACAATGACTTCATATTTGGAGCTACAAAAAGTGGGACAATTGAGGTGTGGTTGAAGGAAAGGTTAACTAAAGTTGCTTCCATCAAGAATGCGAAAATCACATCACTAGCATCAGATGCTGATGGTGAAATGCTATTTGCTGGCTCTTCTGATGGCAGAATACAGGTTAGAAACACTTGTTAGATTGCTACGACTTTCATAGAAACTTAAAATTGCAACATATTTCTTATTGAATGGGTAAAAAAAATGATTTTTGATCAACCCGACCCGTTTTGACTCTTTACGTCAATGGTAATCTTTTTGGTTTAAACGCACAAATTATGCTTAGTAACAAAATAGATACAAATATATGACCGCGACTAACTTTTTTTCTGTTGATTTCAGACATGGGATTTAGATTGAAGATATGTGACAACAGAGAAGATACATATATGGTTCCACATGGATTTGGTTACACGAGCTCATACTTACTCTAGCTTACTATTTAGAGTTAATGGCATTCATGCGCTATGTATAAGGCTTTTGTGTAATATCAGGAAACATCCATTCTTTTCTATGAAAATCACATTATTCATAACTGAAGGTTCTTCGTCTCATTATTCTATTTGGGGCATCGAAGTTCCTATGCATCCACAAAAAGTATCAAAGTTTTCAGATCCCATGTAATTTAAAAGACTAATATGATCTACTACCTGACTCGTTAGTAACCATGTTTTCCTACATTCCACAAGTCTAGTTTTAAAAACTTTGAGTATCGTAGTTTTTGAGAGTTTGATCCCTTTTGTGCATCGTGCTAATAGAAATCGGTCAGAATTCATTATTGTTACTTTCTTTCTTGTAAAGTCCATTGTCTTGTAATTTCTGGTTAATAACAAAACTAGGATATGTTCTCAGAGACCAGTTTGGCTATTTTTACAAAATCAAGTAAAAACAGTAAAAAAAAGAACTACCAAAAATAGAAATCCAGCAGTTAAAACCACAGAATTAACCTCCACCATCAACCTCCTATACCAACGGTCAAACCATAACTTCCATAAAAAAACACCACCCATTCACCCTCCTTCATATAATCACAAACACCTTCATTTATCATCACAATCTCCAAAAAAGTAAAAAATAAAAATGAGAGAAATTTTGAACATTCAAGGTGGCCAATGTGGCAATCAAATTGGTGCCAAATTCTGGGAAGTAATCTGTGATGAGCATGGTATTGATGCTACCGGACAGTATAATGGAACAACAGCCGATCTTCAACTTGAACGTATTAATGTTTACTATAATGAAGCATCGGGTGGGCGTTATGTACCACGTGCTGTCCTTATGGATCTTGAGCCTGGTACTATGGATAGTATAAGGTCTGGTCCTTATGGGCAGATTTTTAGGCCGGATAATTTTGTGTTTGGGCAGTCGGGTGCTGGGAATAATTGGGCAAAAGGGCATTATACGGAAGGTGCTGAGTTGATTGATTCGGTTCTTGATGTTGTGAGGAAAGAGGCTGAGAATTGTGATGCTTTGCAAGGTATGTTATAACACGGATGTCCAACATTGTATATATACATTTGATAAAGAAAGTTTCATCATAGTCAGCCGTTCATAACAATGCTGAATCGTATGCTTATGATTTGCTTTAAAACGATATGTACATGTATAAGAATGTTTACACATTTTCATCCGTTGTTAAAATGTTGACTTGTAAGTATATAAGCATGTGTAAGTACTTTTGAACGTTGTCATCCGTTGGTAATAATGTAAGAACTATTCAGACTCGATGAGTGAATATAATACATACATCGTGTTTGGTATTCTTATAGGTTTTCAAGTATGTCACTCGCTTGGAGGAGGCACAGGGTCGGGTATGGGGACACTCTTGATTTCAAAGATAAGAGAGGAATACCCAGACAGGATGATGCTTACATTCTCTGTTTTCCCTTCACCTAAGGTTTCTGATACAGTCGTTGAGCCCTATAACGCAACACTCTCCGTCCACCAATTGGTTGAAAATGCTGATGAATGTGCTGTCCTCGACAATGAGGCGCTTTATGACATTTGTTTCAGGACTTTGAAGCTCACTACACCAAGTTGTAAGTACACATTATAACATTACCTTACTTTTTAGGCTATTCGCATAAAATGTTGATGTACTTTTTCATGTTCAATCGGGTTTCTGTTACAGTCGGTGATCTGAATCATTTGATATCGGCAACCATGAGTGGAGTAACATGTTGCTTGAGGTTTCCTGGTCAACTCAACTCCGACCTCCGAAAGCTAGCTGTTAACTTAATCCCATTCCCACGTCTCCACTTCTTCATGGTTGGGTTTGCACCCCTGACATCTCGTGGATCCCAGCAATACATCTCTCTTAGCGTCCCAGAGCTGACTCAACAAATGTGGGATGCTAAGAACATGATGTGTGCAGCTGACCCCAGACATGGACGATACTTAACAGCATCAGCCATGTTCAGGGGTAAAATGAGTACTAAAGAAGTCGATGAGCAAATGATCAATGTTCAAAACAAGAACTCGTCATATTTTGTTGAGTGGATCCCAAATAATGTTAAATCTAGTGTTTGTGACATCCCACCAACCGGGCTAAAAATGTCTTCAACGTTTGTTGGAAACTCAACTTCTATTCAAGAGATGTTTAAACGAGTTAGTGAACAGTTTACAGCCATGTTTAGGCGAAAGGCGTTTTTGCATTGGTACACGGGTGAAGGTATGGATGAGATGGAGTTCACCGAGGCCGAAAGTAATATGAATGATTTGGTGGCGGAGTATCAACAGTATCAGGATGCTTCGGCGGAAGAAGAACCAGACTATGAGGAGGAAGTTGATGAAGAAGATTGACGGTTGATTGGGTAATCTACCAAGAACAACTATTATGGTATTGTTCGAATTTGTTCTACTGATCAAGAGTTATGTTATGATTTATATTTGTGTTTGAATTCTACATATGAAGTTGTATTTGTTTTGGATTTAATGTACTTATATTCTTACTTAATGCAACCATTTGGATAAGCTTTCTGATATGTCAGCATCCTGAGAGGGGCGTGCAAACACTCAAACTAAACAGGATCCAAACCATTCAATTCAGTCTAGTTGTATCCATTCTAGTTCAGCCCGGTGCAGTTAGAAACCAAACTTGTATACCCTTGAATGCTACGATCGAGTCAAAAAAGTTGATCTTAGAAGTATGCAACTTAGAACTGAGTATGGACACAAACCATTACTACAACGATACATCTTAGGTTATGCTATATGGTACAGTTGAGTATGCTTCTTGTTTAAGTGTTACCCGAGCTTCTTGATCTATATCAATTTCATCGGGTCTTTACAGTTCAACATGGGAAACGAAACAACAAAACCATTCCCATCCCATCTCTAAACCGATTTACTTACTATACGTAAACAACTTATAAGAGTTCATGAATATAATATATTTACTTTTGTGAAACAGAAAAACTGTAAGACTAGGTCGACAATTTGATCGACACCAACTTAAACGAATCTTCCACGTTAAGGCATGTTGGTCTGACGCGTCTTAGATAAAGAAAGAAAAAAAAAAATCGATTGAAATAACGACCGACTTGTGTAACATGTTTGTGTGCGTGGGTGTTTATTTGATTGATTTTTGAGTATGTTTTTTGTGGTGCTCTCGATCATTCCCTTAACACTATGTTGGTCATAAAGTTGTTATAAAGAGAGAAAGCCAATGTGAAAGTTGGTGTCCTCGATCATGAGTCGGTCACATTATGGGCAACCGAACATACATGTCTATGTCTATGTCTGAAGAGTTAACAACAACTTAGTTCTCCGTTTCAAATTAAATTTCACTTTCAACTGTACACACGCTTTAAGAAATCCTCACTAACTATACTTTACATCAATCAAATATATATCATCTTTACTAACTAAATCTTATTTTGATTGGTTAAAAGATGAAAGTGAATATGCATTTTAGACAACTTAAAATAGAAACATGAACTTATAAATTAGAACGAAGAGATCGAGCAATTTACAATGTTCATTTGTGTCACACCCGTGTCTGCCCACCACCCACGGGACGGAATCAGGGTGGGTCCCGGGATACCCATATTATTTTGCCGCGTAGTGTTAACTTTTGTTAAAAAAAAAAAAAAAAAAAAAAAAAAAAAACTCGATTTTTCTTAAATGCATCTGGTCTAAAAAAATTGTGTTCTTCGTTTTGTACAATCTTTCGTAAATGCAACTGATCAAAAAAGGGTGTTATGGTTCCGTCCCAGCACCCGCTAGCGGGTTTAATTTTGTATGTGTAATTGCACCGTTGGTAAGACTTGGCACGTGAACCAGGTAGACACACGCGGGTTACAGTGTTTTTTGTTGTCAGTTGTATTCCATAATTAATTTGGTAACTTAAATATTCACACAAAATCCATATAGGTTTTGTTATATGTTCGCATTCTTAATTTATACATAAGATCAGAGTTGTATTTGAGGGTGTGCGAGACGTGTAGTTGCACAAAGCTTCAAAATTTTAGGGGCATCAAAATATATACCTCTTTGTATATTTGAGGCTTCAAAAATTACTTCCGATAAAAAAAATGTTGATGATATATATATATATATATATATATATATATATATATATATATATATATATATATATATATATATATATATATATATATATATATATATATATATGATTTTATGTTATGTATATTTGTTAAAATTACAGCTAGATTGTTAAAATACTAAAGTATGTTCCTTTTTTCAATATTTGATATGATATATATTTAACCGTCATGTTCAGTCAGAGCCGTATATTAAGGTGTGTGAGGTGCTATCATACATGGCATCAAAATTTTTATATGATATGTATATATATCCTATAAAAGTGACTTCATATATTTGATTTAGAATGTTGCATTAAAAAATGATAGTCGTGCATATTAAAAACGATTATTTCACATTTTATCTTTTAATTAATTTTTTATTTTATGTTTTAGGCCCCGTATTTGCTTTTAAACTAAATTCTGCACTGAGCCTCCATAAATTCAGAGACGGCACTATGTTCAATTATGATATAAGTTTATTCACCGGGTCTTCAGAATCTCAGCTACAGCACCACATAAGATTAAAGTTTGTGCATGCATGTGGGCGAACAACTTGTTGCAACTAATGATTGTGATTAAGGTATAATTTTTCCTTTGACGAACTTTTAAGATGATTTTTTAATGGGCTACGAGAAAGACTTTTCTATTCCAGTAAAACAAGCACAACATAACAAATGCATTTATTAAAATAAGACATAACTGGTCCTCATTATTTATTAAAAGGGTGCAGAGACACTGATTCGTTTTGTTTATTGTTGGGATATTCTAACACACTTTTATTTATTTTGCTATTTGGAGCTTTTGAAACTTTAGAGTTTAGACCAAGTCTAGTGGTCAATAAATCACTTTGTTAGTGGTGACCAACCACACGTGATCGTCCCATATTAACAAACTACATATAAATTTCAATAAAACTCAAAATCAAATTACAATCTTAATTAATTCTTTATAAACTAACCATATGTATAAATTGTCCTCACGTCATTTTCAGTTTTCAATATTTAGGTTTTAAAAGTTTACTAGACGAATATGTTGCAATGCGACAGACTATAGCATCAATTAATTATACTTGTGAACTTTTGTTTTGATGTCTCTTTTTTAATCAAGAATATTTCTAAAAACTTGTCATTTAAACTATTGATTTAGTGATAAATGTTGTGAACAAAGAATAATAAAAGCTTGAGAATTAAACAATTTAGTATTGGACGTTTGTACTATATTTAATCTCGGATGTTTCGTTAAAGTATTATAATCATTACACTAACCTCAAATTTAAGAATTTTAAGTATAAGAAATTATGCATTATAAGTAATAGAAATTAAACATGTAGAGATTGACTAATATTAAAAACTTGTCATTACTTGCTTTGCGTTCTTTTATTTTTATTAAGAAAAACTTACTAAATGTTTTTACATGTTTTTTTTCTTTTATGATTAATTTTATAAATTCTTTTTTTACTTGAATTACGTATGCATAAGCGTCACATAAAACATTCACCAACATATCACTCTTAATATTTGCCGCTATAAAGTCTACTACTATGTACATGTTCTCGTCTAATATGTTAATATGTGCAAATTGATTTTCATTTTGAAATCTTTTATTTGTGTTGCACAAAAATCGTGTGATGTGGGTATGGTTTGTTGCTAGGACACGTGCTTCCCTAATTGGAACAAAATACTTGTTACAAAAATCTATCATCCACTGTCATCATTATTATGGATGTGCATGTGTGATAAATAAGGCTTGATTGTTACATTTATGGCATTCGAGTTTTCACTTGATTGGCTTAATGTTTTCACTTGGGTGTTGTTTTCTGATCTTTTTGATCTTTCTTTTGGACGTTGGCCTATAACATCCTTGCTAATAATAATAATAATAATAATAATAATAATAATAATAAACAACGTCATTTCAGCTAGTTGAGCCGGGTTGACTAATATAGAATAACAATGTTGCGTTTGACTTGCATAAAAAAGAGTAAACGTCACTGAAAAGGTAAAAAGGTGAATTAAAAATGACAGGGAATTTTTCACAAATACCCCAAAAGTACAAGGGTCTCCACCCTAAATAACCCACAAAATCTTGTTTTCTCCAAATACCCCAAGGGGAGAGGGTCGCTCCCAAATCTTGGGCGGATACATTAAGGTAGTGACATGTGTCCCTATACATGGCCTCACCATGTACTTGCATGCTACTAGTTTATACAGGTACTTTCTTGGGCGACTAAGACCATATTTCTTTGGCGACTTGTATTTTTTGTCTTTTTATAAAAAAGTTAATAATATAGTTAATTACATTTTTGATCCTTGTGGTTTGATTGGTATTTTATTTTTGTCAAACACATTCTATTCTCTTTTTATAATCAATTAATACACACATTTACAAATCTTATCTTCTTCATTAAAAAACCTTAATAAAAAAAAACCAGATCCACTCAAATCTCACTCTTCTTTTATAAAAACATTAAAATTGGCTTTGTTCCTTCTTTATTGCAATGCACCACCACAACTGAAGGAGAGATGTAAAATGTTACTGGATAGTCATGATCCTATAGGGACTGTTGTTCCCCTATTGCGTCAAACTCATGATCAAAATCCTCAAATTAAACAGCAAAAACTATTTTCTGAGGCCCTATTCCAGATCCATGGTTGGTGTTTGTTGCCACGAAACTGAGATCTTGAAGTTGTCACGAAACTGAGATCTTGACTGAGATCTTTAAGTTTTTCATGCTTATTTCGGATCTTGTTTGATTTGGATGAGGTTGTTTGTTGAAGTTGTTGTTTGATGATTTGGATCAAGATTTGGTTCGGGTTGAAAATATAGAGGAAAATGATGAATCTTTGTTTGTTGTGATTGTGGTTTGTTTGTTGGTGGTGTGTCAAAATCACTCATTTTGCTGCATGTTGACTAATGATCTGCTAGTGGTTCATTGTCGATTAAGATGGTTTCGTTATTTTTTCTTCTATGAATTGATAGTTTTATTATTGTTTGGTCATAAAAGGATGATAAAGAGAAGAAGTGGAAGAAAACTAGATTTCAGTAGTGATTCAATACCTTTTTGTTTTTGGTTTTTTGACTTCATAAACTGGATCTGTGACAAAAAAGATTTTTTTGGATTTGATTTTTTTGGTTGGTGTGAGATAAGACTGAATCTGGGTTTTTGATAAAAAGATTTTTTATGAAGGAGATAAGATTTGTAAATGTATGTGTATTAAGTGATTTTAAAAAGAAAAAGAGGGTGTGTGACAAAAATGAAAGAATGTGTGTGACCAAAAATGAAATATCAAGTAAACTATAAGGACCAAAAATGTAATATTTTAAAAGAGTATATTTCTAGAAAAAGACAAAATAATGAAGTCGCCCCAGAAATGTGGGTCCCAGTCGTCCAAGAAGTACACTTTGATAGTTGTACCATGAAGGTACAAGGTGGGACCATGTATAGGGACACATGTCACTAGATTACACTATCCGCCCAAATTTTGGAGGCGACCTTCTCCCGTTGGGGTATTTGGAGAAAACAAGATTTTGTGGGTTATTTAGGGTGGAGACTTTGTACTCTTGGGGTATTTATGGAATTTTCTCAAAATGACAAAACCACTACACACACAACATGACCAATGACGTAATGCAAAAATTCTTATACTCTCATATGGGGCTACATTTGCTGAGCCAAAAATCAACCGAAAACTGAATCGAATCAATAAACCAAGACGAATCAAACCGACCTTATTCGGTTCAGTTTTCAGTTATACTCGGTTTGGGTCAAAACCAAGAAAAATACACCTAAACTATCGGTTCAGTTTGGTTTCGGTTCGGTTTTGGTTTCGCTAGGTTAACTTTGGTTCAGTTTTACTTTCGCTAGGTTAATTACTTCGATTAAGTTTCCTCAAAATTCAGTTTTGGGTTCAGGTCGAGTTTGATCAAATCAGTTCGGGTTTAAGCTGTTGCTCAGCCCAACCCCATATATCTTTTATCGTACCTTTGTTTCATAACGCAAATAAAATTCTTTATGACGCCTCAACATTTATCACAACCACTCTACAAACGCTACATGACCAATGAAATACCTCAAATAATAATGTGTATCCATTAGTGTAATTTCATAAAACCATATATATAGTTAAATTACAATTTAATCTATTTGTAGATTTGAATAACTATGTTAATTCGTTAAACCATACTCAAATCCAGTTTTAGACTTGTAAATACCATGATAAAAAGTAATATTGCATGCATATTCACATTCATAAGAGAAGAGAAATGTTTGATATTTTCTATTCACAAACTCTTAGATAATAAACACGTTGTATTGAAAAGAATCTATGCATATTGATATACTAAAGTACCCGTGCAAAGTGACGAGACTTTATAGTAATAATTAATTATAGTTGAGATACTTTAGTTAAGTATTTCAGATAACATTTATGTATACAACGTAAAAAAATCAAAAAATAATTGAAAATTGTAACATACAATAATTCAACTAAAAAAAAGAAACATGACATCAATTAGTTGAAGCATCTATTTTTGGGTATAGGGTTACATCTGGTAAAGTTTTATTACGCCAAAAAAACAGTTAAGTATAACGAATGTTGGTGATTCTCACATCTCAGCTCAAAGAGACAAAACAAATGTTCTTACTGTGCTTAAAACCTAACCAAGCATAAGAATGACATGCCAAACTAATGAGACCAAAGACAAACCTTGTCTAGGTTGACCACGGTAACTAATGTCTAAAGCGTTAGCAAACTCCATTTGGGCGTTATTCAAACTACAATCATCAAAGACATCATCATAGGGATCTTCATCATATGTCTCCTCTTATCATTGCTCATATAAGCTCTGCTTACTCACTCCACTGCCACCTTTAGAAGCGTAATTTACATTGGAACTCGTAGATGCCATAAAACTAGTAGTTTCAGTGTAGACCTCGAAAACATCATCATCATCATCACTATCCGTAGTATCAGGAACAACAAACTTTTACCATCTTATCCTTGTTTAAATCGTGACCATCATAAAGAAAAGATGTATTCGAAACCAGTTGGCTCCATTGTAGCAGTAGAACCATCACCTAGCTCCCTTAGAGCATCGAACGAATTTGTAGTATTCACCACATTAGCATTCTTTTTAGGATGACTTAATATAGAAGCTTCATTTATGTTTTCTTTTGGAGTAGGAGACTCAGTAGTAGTTTGTTGTTTCGCAACTGGTCTATACTCAACTTTCTTGTTCATTGAAACACCATGAGGCTTCTTAAGATTAGCTCTTTTACGCTTCACAACAGTAAAGCCATCATGCAAAACCTTCTGTGATACTCCCGAACTCTAACCCTTTTGATTTATCATCCCATTCACCACAAGTTTAGGAGTCGCTTTGTGACAATCACCAAGAGAATGACCATATAACAAGCATGTACCACAACGAGGGGGTTTTCCCTCGTATTTGATCCGAATAGACACTTTCGTATATCTACATCCTTTAACATTTGGAGCAGAAATACTAGATTATTACAAAACTCGTTAGCCGTATTAATTTCAATTAATGCTCTTCCATAACTGCTTTTCTCACATGAATCTAAACATATGTTATTCGTATACGAATCAAGCATCAGCCCATCTGATGTATATGCAACAAAGGAACATCACCCAAATGGGGACACAAGATAAACCTTCTTTCAAAAGGCTTAGTGAGGGTGTCCACTTATTAAGAAAAATAGGAATCACACGAATCATCCATGGACCATCACGAAGAACAGGCTCGGCTCCCTGGATAGACGAGAACTTAAAGAAGAAGAACTCATTCGCGTTCATCGTTACTTTCGCAATCCCATACTTTTCCCAATTGTTGTGCATGAACCATTCAACAACGGGAAAGACAAGCCTTTTGCCAATAAAAAACTCGTAAAGTGAATTTTTAAACCTATCACTCACCTCATGGACCGAAGCAATCGATAAGCCAACATCATAATCAGCATCATTAGGAACAATAGCATCAAGTTTCTAAAAATTAACCTTAGTAGAATACATTAGGCTAAGCTTCATAGCATAAGTTGAGAGTGTTTCAACAGTAGATGTAACTTTAGGATTTTTACCCACCTTTTCCAATGACGAACTAGTGCTAGTAGCAGCATTACGCATTGCCTTATCAAAACAATTACATGATGAACTAGTTGACTCAATAGTAGCAAAATCGATCTTCTTTGTTTCACTAACAACCTGTCTCGTAACAGGTTCATTATTATCAACCTATTTGTCATTGACACATGCATTACCGCTCGACGAACCAATGCTAGAGACTACACCATCAGTAATAACTTCGTTAGTTAGAGGCTAATCGTGTCCATCATTGAATATTGTATTCCCAACAGAACCATACAGTGCCGACACAGTAAAATTAGTCTTTTTAGTTTGTGTGTCAATAGAGGGCACCACATTAGCACTTACATCAGCCTACAAAACTTTCATGTTTTATCTACTCAGATTAAGCGGCTTCCCATCATCACCCACGAGCACACGTTTACCATCAATCATTTGTCTTTCTAAATAATTAATCTTAACAGCCATAGAGGTATTAGGACTACCAAATGTCTCAGTTAGACTCGAGAATGGTCCAAATCCAGCACTACTATGACTAGCCCTGTTATTACTTTTTCCCCCATATTTTTTCTTATGATTTACTCTTCTCCCACCCGAATCCAAAAACTTTTTTTCATGATTACATTCATGCAGCCTTAGAAAACCGTGAAACAAATACCAGAAAAATAAGCCAAGTAACTATTCTGAAAACCCTAATTTAGTTTTTTACCAATCTCTATGAATTTTGTTGGGAATTAAAGCTTCTTGAGTTACTGATACTCTTATGGAAGATAATGCTTCTCTAAAGAATTACAACTGCTCAAGTGCTTCAATGAAAAATACTATAAGTGTTTAAGACTGCCAATGTAAAAGTTAAGACTGCTGGTGTAATTTACTACTGCTAGTAATAATCAAGAACTTAAAGGAAATAAACAAAGTAGTTAGTGCTACTAGTACAAAGTTACTGTTAGTACAAACTCACAACTGCTGAAGACTTAATGCTGCTGGAGCATTAGTTAAGATTGTTAGACATATTTAGTGTTGCTGATTCGGTTTAAGATAAATAGAATGTCTTGTATAGAAAGTTATGTATAGGATAGGTATAGAAAAGATTCGATATACTTTCCTTTGTATTGTATGCCGACTAGGACTCCTTAATCTATGAAAGGATGTCCTAGGACATAAAGTTAGTTACGAGTTTTTAAGAATATACCAATATGTAATTTTGATAGAGTCGATTAGCTTCAAGGTTGTAAACCATAATACTGTTGAGTATTCGTATTAACAATATTAAAGCTTTGTTTGTTAAATATTATGTTCCTATGTTACTTTTACATTAAAAGAATTCTTCTTAAGATTAAAGTTTAGATTCCACATTAAACTTTAATACATTCCAAGACATTTTCTATTCTAGTTGTGTTGAATTTATTCAATATAACTAAACTTTTACGAGCTAAGGGAATTCGATCAAGTGCATAACTTGGATCAACAAGTGGTATCAGAGCTTGTGATCTAGAAGCTGTGATCAAGAAGAAACTATCTACATAACAAAAGATCTTATTAGAAGATATGGATTCTACACGTATGGTGTCTGCAACAAAGGTCCCTATGCTCAAGGTTGGTGAGTATGGGATTTGGAGAATGAGAATTGAGAATTATATTCAGATGATCAACTATTTTCTATGGGAGGTCATAGAGATTGGTGACACTTTGCAAAAAACAACAACATATGCAGAAGGTGTTGTGACTTTGGTACCTATTAAATCTGCTGAAGACAAGGCACAACGAAGATTGGAGGTAAAGGCAAGAAGCACTCTTATGATAGGCATTCCTAATGAACATTAGTTGAAATTTAATTCTATCAAGGATGCTAAGTCATTGTTAGAAGCTATTGAGAATAGATTTGGAGGGAATGCTGCTACTAAGAAGACCAAGAAGACCAAGAAGAATCTCTTGAAGCAACAGTATGAGAACTTTTCTAGTCTAAGCACTGAAATGCTTGATCAAACCTTTGACAAGCCTCAAAAGCTTGTGAGTCAACTGGAGCTCTTGGGTGAATCGCTTCCACAATAAGATATAAATCAAAAGCTTTTAAGGAGTTTGTCCCTAGAATGGAGCACACACGTTGTTGTATGGAGAAACAAAAGTGATCTAGACATATTGAGCATGGATGACCTTTACAACAATCTCAAGGTGTATGAACCTGAAGTCAAAGGCATATCTAGTTCTTGTATAACAACACAAAACATGGCTTTTGTGTCCTCCTCAACCAACAACTCTAGCAGTACAAATGGTGAAGTTACTACAGCTCATGGATTTACTATTGCCAGCACTCAAGTTAATGCTGCTACTCCTACAAACCTTGATAACTTGAGTGATGCAGTGATTTCTGCATTCCTGGCTAGTCAACCTGATAGTCCTCAGCTTGTTCATGAGGACTTACAACAAATTCATGATGATGATATTGAAGAGATGGATTTAAGATGGCAGATGGCTATGCTAACTATGAGGGCAAGAAGATTTTTATAGAATACAGGAAGGAAGATCACTGTCAATGGCAATGACCATGTTGGTTTTGATAAGAAAAAGGTGGAGAAGGGGCATTTTGCTAGAGAGTGCAGGGCTCCAAGGAATCAAGACAGCAAGAACAGGGATAACACAAGAAGATATGTGCCTGTGGAAACCTTAAATTCCACTGCTTTGGTGTCTTGTGATGGTCTTGGTAGCTATGATTGGAGTGATCGGGCAGAGGAAGGGCCTAACCTTTCACTCATGGCTTACTCATCTTCTTCTTCAAGTTCTGATTTTGAGGTATCTAATGATTATATTTGTTCTTACAAATCTTGTTTAGAAACCGTTGAGTCATTTAAATAAAAAAAAAAAAAAAAAACAAATAGACTAGTAGAAGACTTAAAGAAATCTGAGAATGACTTTAGGTTATAAGGTAGGTTTAGAGTCAACAGAAGCAAGACTTGAATTTTTTAAAAAGCAAGAGTTTGAGTATGTAGAAAAGATTAATGTTTTAAATGGTGAGCTTTTTGAAGAATCAATTATTGAAGAGCTTAGGAAGAGACTTGCAAATGCTCAAAAAGAAAAAGATGTAGTTCAAAAGGAAAAAGAAAGCATTCAATTTAATGTAGAAAGATACGAACATGCATCTGAAAGTGTTAACAAGATTGTAGAATGTCATATTGTTAACAAGTGCAAGAATGGTATAGGCTGTAAAACTGTTGCACCTCCCATTACAAGAAAGTTTGTGCCTCAAACTGCTGACTTATCTCTTACTTGTCTAGATTAGCTTAAAGAGCCTGTAGGTGAGAGTAGTAAAGCTAACATTAGTGAGGAAAAGCCTAAGATTGATAGGAAGTATACTGATGGACCAATTATTGAAGATTGGGTGTCAGATGATGAGGGTCAGGCTGTGTCTACACCTAAAGTTGAAAGTAAAACATATGATGAGGGTCAGGTTGTGTCTACAACTGCTAAATTTGTTTTGCCCAAGCTAGTGGTGATAAATCACCAGGCCAGAAGATTTAGAATGGTAATGGGTTGGTCGAAGAGGCTGGGTAACAGGTGAAAATCGGTTTTGTTGAATTTAACACACTTTTTAGTACATGTCAAAATGGGAACCATTTGTATTGATCCGCAAACACTTATTTCTACATCTTATATTTCATAAATAGTTGATGTGGTGTATAATGTTTACTAAAACAATATTATTACAACTATAAATCAAGACAGTTTCGGAGGTTGTAGGCATTAGCTTAGACTTGGACGACTTTTAACCCATTTGGACTGTTCTGCCTATTCTCCTTTAATCTAAATTTATATTTGACGTGTTTGAGATAAAACATGACGTGTTTGAGAGAATAAATTGGCCCAAACCCGGTTTGTGGGTTTTAGGGTATTAGGGTTTTACCATTATAAATAATGATCAATAATAAAGTACGGGTCTAATCCTCAGACCTATGTGGCTATGTTGAGCCGCCTCCCTAGGCCGCCCTGTCAAACCCAAATCATACAACTTAGCCGCCACTTTTTAACCTAAAAAAATGTACCAATCATTTGATCGATTGGTTTTATGGTTCGTTCGTCGTCTGCTTGAATAAGAAAACGTGGCTGCTTAATTTGATTGGACATGGATAAAAAGTGTGGAAAACTAGAAGGGAGGTTGAATAGTTTTCGGCTTTTTAACTTATTAATCTTTGAAAAGCTTTTCGTGTAATCAACAATTATAGCTAATTAACAATGATTAATATGCAAGTATAAAGAAAGAAACGATCAAACCAGAACACGATTGTTTATCATGGTTCAGTTACAAGGACTCTTTTTCCTTGCCCTACTCCACGCCTCGAGTTTCCAACTCGAGAGTTTCAAGCACTAGTCAACAAGCTCCTTTCACCAGTGGAGAAACCTTTACAATCGTCTCTTACACTTTATTCGGTACAAAGCTAGATACCGGGTCCTAGTTCAAGGTAGAACCTTCCTAACGTCGCCTATCCACTATTTTCGACACTAAGCTAGATGTCGAGTTCTTTTACAAGGGTACAACCACTCCCGTTACACTATGTATTTTAAGGCGTAAAATACAAACCGATCACTTCAATACAAGATACAAATGAAGTATAAACTTTCAAGAGTTTACACTATAGAAGTCTAACAAGTCTTGCAACCTTGAGTTGAAACTTGTAACTTCTTGGATGGACTTGTGAACTTTGTTTCTACACAAGAGAATCACACAAGTGAGTTGCTACTGAGTTAGATAAGATGAACAAGTGTTTGTATGCAAAGTATGACTAAAAGTGATGAGTGATTTCTTGCAAATGGCTTGGTATTTATAGCCAACCAAACCAATAGACTAGCGGATCCGGCGGAACCAAAACAAGGGTTCCGCCCTTGTACCCTGAGGGTTCCGCCAAGTCTGACAGTCAAAGACTCCAAGAAATCTTTCCATATCTAGCAATGTCACATCAAGTTTATGTAAGTCAACACACTATGGATTGAGTAGGAAACTATCCAAATGTGTAAGAGATCTTTATGGTAAGTCAACTACTAGATTTAGTAAGCTTTCCATAAATGCACATGATGTAAGTTATAATGTCATATTATGTTTTCTATATTACGTAATATAACAAAGTTATGCTTAATATGAAATGTATGAAATGTAAAGTCTAGTTACACTAATACTATAATTAAAATGATGTTTTACTAAAAACTAAAGTTTACACTTTGTCGTTAACAAAACTTAGCAAAGATCGTAAAATATAAATAACGTTTTTAGACGATATTTGTATTAAGAAAAAGTTGTGTGTATTGATTTTAGTAGGACGGTGATTTTTTGTTATGTTCAATTTGTCATAATGATGTTTGATGCTGCTCCTCAAAAGATGTGAAGTATATCTGCCTATTCAAATAAAGGAAGCAATGAGATGTTACATTGACATTTGTTTTTGTTTTATCCTTTTTATCATATTTTTACTATTTCAGCATTGAAAAAAAATTATAGTTGTTTTATTGTTTGATTTTTAGTCGATTATTCGTTCGTCTTTGTTACCAGTCGACTAAAGTTGACCGTTGGTACCAGTCCCTAAAGTTGATTGTTGGTACGGTTGTGTTACCAGTCGACTTAGCTAATCGTTGGTGCCAGTCGACAAAAGTCGACCGGTGGTACGGTTTTGTTATGAGTCGACTAAAGTTATGCCTTTTTATGTTTTTTTTTCTTGTTTAGTTTACTACTCCAGCCAGAGCTTTCGTGATTTCGCCGCTCGGACTGCAGGGGAGTATTAGAGAATAAATAGGCTCAAGCCCGATTTGTGATTTTAGGGTATTAAGGTTTTTACCATTATAAATAATGATCAATAATAAAGTAATACTCACGGGGTTTTCTTTGTCTAAAGTGAAATCTCTCGTTTCAATGAGTGTACTTTGGATGATGATCGTATCCACCTGTAAGCAATCATAGAGAGAATGGGAGAACTAGAGAAGGAGGACTGAATGTGTATTGTTCAACAACATGGTGGTGTGTGAGTGTGTAGATAAGTTTGTGCTTCTTTGATCACTTGGTCTAGAAATTGAACATGTTTTGTGTTCTAGTCTTGTTTGCGTTTCTCATTTCCCATATGTCTAATGTAATTTCAAGTCATTTACGTTAAGCTACTGAAATGAAGAGTAGTTTACTGCCTCATAATGGATCTAGAATGGATGGTTGTAGGACTCCTAATCGGGTCCAAATATAATCAACCCGTAAACTGAAGAAATAACATGAAAACCAGCAGTTGAACTGGTCCCGTTGTTCAGAACTGGTCCAGAGTATAATCACCAAAATAGACCGGGCAACCATGGTGAATTCGTTTCCTGCCCCCAGATCCAAAAATGTCTTTTTTAGACAGAGCAACTTGGCAACTCGACCCATATGATGACAAGTGCCCCCAGTTTCCAAAAAATTGGCGGTTGTTGCCAAAAAAACTGACAGGTTGCCCAAAAAATTGATAGACAATCAACACTTGTCACTTGAAGAAAGTGACACTTCTATCAGTTGCCCTGTCTAAAAAAGATATTTTACGATCTGGGGGCAGGAACCGAATTCACCATGGTTTCTGGTCTATTTTGGTGATTATCCCTATTAATAATTAAGAACCAATTCAGACACTAGCATAGAATTGTTTGGTTCGATTAGGTCCTAATTTAATCATTAATCTTGTTAATTAGGATCGTTTTTTGCCCATTAATGTATTCAGTTATAAGCATTTGCTCTTTTCTCCGTTTTAAAACAAAGAATAACATGTACAATAACATGAGACAATGTGCTCTCTTCTGCTTCTTCCAAGTGTTACAATATATTTTTCCTATCTAAACTACATTGGAAATGAAAAAGAAAAAGGGTTAATGGCATGTAATAGCAACGTACTTTCACATTTGTTCCATTATCAGATACGAACCCAAAATAATACAACAATACCCTACAAACTTTTTTTTTTTTATTTTTGTGCCATTATCATACTTTTGCTTACGTGGCATGATTGGCAACCGGCTAAATAATTTAAAATTAAATACGTGGATTTTTTTTCATCTTCTTCCTTGGAAAAACCCCAGCCCAGTCCAGTTGCATGGTGATGGGAATGATACGTTCCACCGGATCGTGGTGATGTGAATGATACGTTCCACCGGATTGTGTTGCCACGCACGGCGGATCTGAGTCTTGTTTAGACGGCCATATCTCTGGCTATGTCGTCGGAAAATGAAAATTCCGGCAGAAAAAGGAAACATAGTAATAAGATGAATAAGGTTAAAAGATTTATGGGTTTCATTTAAGATAGGATTTGATTAATGCGTTTTTTATAAAATTTGAATCTTGATATAAATATATGAAATTGAGAATGTGAAGGTGTATAAGCTATGAAGACGAGGAAGAGTGTGGTTGACCGTTGACTAAAGACTTTTGAATGTTTCTACAATTCTACAAGCTTTCATTAGGGATTTTTGGTAAAGAATTATTCAAATTAATGCTTTCATCAGGTATTTGTAACGTTGCAAAATTATAGTTTTGTTTCTTTGTAAGTTGCAGATTTCTATTTGCAAAGAAGACTCAATAAAATATAACAGGTTGGAAAATTCAGAAAGATGACCGGAAAAAGATTACCAGAAAGTGGCTGGAAGAAGTGGAGAAGATGACCAGAATATGATTACCCAATTTTGTTGGTCAAATGATGATATCGACACAAAAATAAAAAGTTTGTAAGGTATTTTTGTATTATTTTAGGTTCATATACAATAATAAAACAAATGAAAAAATACGTTGCTATTGCATGTCATTAACTCAAAAGAAAAAAAAGACAAAAAGTAACACTCTCTCAAAAGATGAAACCGAAAATATAATATTTGAAAAGGGTGAAACAGTGACAAGGGAATATGATGCTCGTTTACATAAAAATGAACATCTCAAATGAAATTATCTCAATATCGATACTGTATTTATAGTTGGGTTTTTCTAACATGTGCTCTTAGGCACATGTTAAGAGTGGACCCATGTGTCCTTTTTACTCAGAAATTAACAAAAAAGTACACACAAAATATTTTTTTAATTGAAAAATAACAAGAATTCATAAAAAAATGACACAAGGGGCCTCCTCTTAACATGTGCCTAAGGGCACATGCTAGAAAAACCCTTTATAGTTTTGTACTATATTATAAATAGCGAATAATTTAATAAAAACTTCATTTGGGAAATTCAAAAATCAGAATCTGACAACTGTGGAAGGAAACGTCTGTTAGCTACAAGCCTACAAGGGATAAAGTGGCATCTCATATATTCTACAAGCTGGGGAATGGTATTTACGCCTAAATGTGGTATCACATAATTGGCATCTTATGGGAAATCCTAAAGTATTGTCTGTTGCCAGAGAGTGGACCGATGAATATCCTCAGATTACTAATATTCATGTCCCGAGTATAAATCCTAATGTTCAGGACAAAGTGTTGCGGAAGATGTCCCCTTCAATATTAATACAGTTTATAAAGAGTTCCAATTCTCCCAATATATTGAGAATGTGGTATGATTTAGTCTGGTTTCAACAATGTGTGTATCCTTTAAAATCTTTGGTGAAACACAATGATTGAACTCTAATCAACACTTGTAATTTGATTTTGTATTTAATCAATTGTGAATATTTTGTTTACAGACTTTAACCCTATATATACACTAAAGAATCGTTGTCTTCATGAACAGACATACCGATACCATAAAACTAAGCGACACAACTTTTCTAAACGTTGTAAGCCTAACATATAACCGTTTATTATTGGACCTAGCCCAATACAATTGGGTTTACAGACTTCTAAACTAAATACATAATATATAAACACTAAATACCGTAATCATTTGCTTCTATAACATTATGGCCCAACAATGTGTCCCTAAATATTATTTTGGGTTGGTTTAGGTTAATCCAATCACTTGTTTAAAAAAAACAAAAAAAACATATGCCCATTAGAGAGATTAAAAAAAAACCCTAACCAACCCGAGCATAAAGTATATGAGTAAAAAAAGCAACATGTTGTTTTGATCATAAAAGGATAAGAACTCAAGTTAGTTAAACATTACTCAAGAATTTACCACAAATACGAAAAAAAATCTAGCACATAAAACTGTAGGGTTTTAGGGTAAAACGTATCTCTCATTCATCATAGAACCGGGTATATAAATACCAATACATAATATTCTAGACCTTGGGCCTTATCTCATACAAATATACAGACACAAATACATACGACTAACACTCCCCCACAGTTGGAGCGGGAGGACACCGGACACTCAAACTGGTACGAAACTCCTGAAACAAAGTAGATGGTAAGCCTTTGGTAAAAATATCTGCATACTGATAACACGACGGTACATGAAGCACTCGAACTTGACCAGCAGCAACTAAATCCCTTACAAAATGAATATCAATCTCAATATGCTTCATACGTTGATGCTGAACCGGATTAGAAGATAAGTAAACAACACTAACATTATCACAGTAGACTAGCGTAGCAGAAGACAAAGGTGTGTGAAACTCACGCAAAAGATTCCGCAACCAACAAGTCTCAGCAACAGCATTGGCAACACCACGATATTCTGCCTCAGCACTGGAACGAGAAAGCGTCGGTTGACGCTTAGAGGACCATGAGAGGAGATTGTTGCCCAGAAAAATGTCACACCCCCAAAATCAGGTCTAGCGGAAGCTTACGTGTAGCTGGGGTGTAACTCAATTGGTATTACAACACAAGTACAAAAATGTTTTTACTTCAATCATTTAGAATAAAATCATTTAACCAAAAGTATTAGATTTACATTGTTAAAAGTAGTGCGGAAGTAGGCCCTTAAAATATAGTTTAAAACGGTCCCCAAATGAATAATCAGAGTCTTCTATGACCATGCCATGCCCTGCCAAAACCTCCAGTAGTGTGCCCTTGCTTAATACCTGAAAATACATGCTAAAGTGTCAACACGAGGTTGGTGAGTTCATAGCCTCGCTTTTACTTACTTCAATTGTTTTATAAACCTCGCGAGGGGATACATGCTAGTTTTACAAACAGAATACAAGTATTTTTTTTTTTTTTTTTTTTTTTTTTTGGTATGCTTGACCCGATTACATGATTATAGTCATTGAGTATATTTCTTGCCAATTAAGTCCCCATCATGAACCGTTAATTCCGTAAGGAAATGCTGGTATTATGAATATGCATATTAGGCTTGGCGGGCTTGGCCGAGTGAGTAGCGCTCACCTTTCAATGGTCACATAATATTGAGAGGTTGTGGTAAATGGCAAATCTTACCCTTTTCGGGGCACTATTAAACTAGGTCAAGGTTCAGTTTCATGAGCTCTATACTATAATCTGATTACCCGACATGTATTTGTTATATGTCTATTGATAAATAATGCTTGTATTCAACTTATTACTTATTAAACTCTATGAATTCACTCAACTTTATGTTGACTTTTTAGCATGTATTTTCTTAGGTATTATTTTGCTAGCTGAGCATTGGGAGCAATCGGAGTCGCGTGGATATCAAATATTGAAAGACTTGTTTTCTTCACATTCGATTATTATTTATTTATTTATTTATTTATTTTTAAATATGCAAATGAGTCATTTTTGAACTCTTGAAACTTAAAGTTTTGAATAAAAATTGTTGGGACCTATGTACTCTGATTTATCAAATCGAATGTGACATTTTATTAAACATCTCTTTTGAGGTCGTTATATGTAACTTGTTTTTATGAACTATGAAGTGACACCCAAATTGGTATTCCGCTGCGTTGTAAAATTTTGGGGGTGTCACAAAAAACACAATAGCCGGAAGTCGATCTCCGAGTAGTAGGGCAGCCAGCCCAATCAGCATCAGAATAAGCAACCAAAGAAGAAGTAGAGGGTGAAAATAACTGTAAACCATATGCTAACGTACCCCGAACATACCGCAAAATCCGCTTGAGAGCATTGAAATGAGGCTCTCAAGGATCATGCATATATAAACAAACCTGCTGCACAGCATAGGAAATATCAGGTCTAGTAAAGGTAAGATACTGCAGAGAACCAGCAAGACTCCGATATAACTTAGGATCAGAAACCGGATCACCATCATCACCCAATTTAGACTCTGTGTCAACAGGAGTCCGAGAAGAGTTACAATTAACCATATGTGCACGTTCCAATATCTCCATAGCATACTTACGCTGTGATAAAAACATCCCAGTAGAGTCACGCGTAACTGAAACACCCAAAAAATAATTAAGAGCACCCAAATCTGTCATAGCAAACTCCTTATGTAAAGAAGTAATGATCTGCTGTAATAAACCATCAGACGAAGCAGTCAGCACAATATCATCCACATAGAGTAACAAAAATGCAGTATCATCACCCTGTTTATAAATAAATAAAGAGGAGTCACAACGAGTAGGAGAAAAGCCAACAGTAGTGATATAGTTAGCAAAGCGCTAAAACCATGCCCGAGGAGCCTGCTTAAGACCATATACGGAACGCTGCAATAAACATACATAATCAGGATGAACAGGATCACGAAACCCAGGTGGCTGATACATATAAACTGTTTCAGCCAAATCCCCATGTAAAAAAGCATTCTTGACATCCAGTTGATAAACCGGCCAATGTCGAGAAATAGCTAAACTAAGAACTGTCCGAATAGTACCGGGTTTGACAACCGGACTAAACGTCTCATCAACATCAACACCCTCTATCTGATTACTACCATTCGCAACAAGATGAGCCTTGTAGCGACTAAGAGTCCCATCCGCTAAATACTTGTGACGAAACAACCACATACTGCGAATAATATTTGCATCCGGGGGTTTAGGTACAAGAGTCCAAGTTTTGTTTTTAATAAGTGCATCATACTCATCACACATAGCATTTTGCCAATTCGGATTACGAAACGCATCACTAGGAGACCGAGGTAAAGGAGAAATCATAGACACATGACCAGCATAACGAGGATTGGGACGAGTAATCCCGACACGAGCACGTGTGACCATGGGGTGAATCGAACCGTTGGGCTGCGGAATTAGAGGAGGAGGTGATTCATGAGTAACAACAGGCGTTTGTGGTGTTGGTGGCGTTTGTGGCGTTTGTGGAGTTGGTGTAGGTGCAGGAGATGGACTTGGTGGCGGTTGTGGCATGTGTGGAGTTGGTGTGGTGCAGGAGATGGACTAAGAGGCTCAACTTGTGCATCAGGTGTAGGAGCAGTAGGTGTAGTGGTGGGAGATAATTTTAGAAGATTAGAAATGACATTAGATGAGTCATCCAAAAATTCATAAGAAGAACCAGTAGTGGGAGCGGTGGTATGTGATGTCTTTGTGGCAAACGGGAAAACAGTTTCATCAAAGGTAACATGTCGTGAAAGAATAATTGTATTGGTGTTCAAATCTAAACAATGATAACCACGATGATTGGTGGCATGACCTAAGAAAAGGGAAGGTGTGGCCCGGGCACCAAGTTTGTTATTAGTATCGATGTGAGGATAACAAAGACACCCAAAGGTACGCAAGAGACTATAGTCAGGTTTTAAACCAAAAAGGCGAGTAAATAGGACTTCATTGTCAATGGCACGTGATGGTAATATATTTTAAAGATAAACAGCCATATTAAGAGCCTCAGTCCAATAATTAGGAGGAAGATGTGCTTGAAACAACAAGGTACGAATAAGGTTATTGATAGTTCTAATCATCCTTTCGGATTTCCCGTTTTGTTGAGAGGTGCGAGGACAAGAAAATCTAAATTGAATCCCATTATCTAAAAAGAGCTTATGAAAGGCTTGGTTGTCAAATTCCCCACCATGGTCACACTGAAAAGCCTTAATTTCACATTTAAATTGAGTACGAACAAAGCTACAAAACAAAGTAAATTTAGACAAAACATCAGATTTATTAACTAAAGGATAAACCCAAACAAACTGAGAATAATGATCCCAAAACAAGACATAATATTTGAAACCAGAAAGACTCAGAATTGGGGAAGTCCACAAGTTCGAGTGTATTACATCAAATGACGAATGAACCAAACTATTAGAACTAACAAATGGAAGTTTCACATGTTTGCCAAGCTGACAAGCATGACAAAGAACGGGAGACTTCTCTTTATTAAATGAAATAGAACTACTTGAAAGGACACGACATAGCACTTCACTTCCTGGATGTCCAAGACGTTGATGCCACGTATACTGACTCGCTAGAAAAGCATGCAGAATGGTGGAAGGTTGAGTGACTGGATAAAGATCTCCATTGCTATCACAACGGAGTAGCACCCGACGCGTTTGAAACTCCTTAACAGAAAAACCAAAAGGGTCAAACTCGACTGTACAATAATTATCACAGACAAATTGACGAACAGATATCAAATTTTTAACAATATTAGGAGTAATTAAGACATTATTTAAATGAAGGGGACGAGTAGGAGTAGGCAAAATGCTATGACCAGAGTTGACAACGGGAATAGAATGCCCGTCACCAACCGCAACAGAGGGATAAATACACATATTAAAAATATCACTCAAACAATTGACATCATCATTTAGATGGGAGGACGCACATGTGTCCATGTTCTAGTTGCCGGGGTTAGGATCTTGAAGTTGTACCGTGTTAAAAGCATGAGGTAATGAAGTTTCTTGGCCTGACATGTGACTCGACTGCTGACCGGCGAGACCCGGTTGACCAGAAACAAAGGGGGCAGCCGGCTGCGGA
Source organism: Artemisia argyi (assembly GCA_030686995.1). Lineage (NCBI taxonomy): Eukaryota > Viridiplantae > Streptophyta > Magnoliopsida > Asterales > Asteraceae > Artemisia > Artemisia argyi. Next base: position 166,748,326 of record CM060695.1, read on the forward strand.
CCTGCCACATTAGAGGTAGCTGCCATTATATGATGAAGCTGTTGTGGTGAACCCCCTGGTAAACAATTGTGAAACTGCTGGGTGGGACCTTGCTGTGGTGAACTCCCAATGTAACTTGAACCCCCTCCAAAGTGGGCTATAAACGGATTAGACATATATGCATGAGACCCAAATCTTGGTGGAGCACCCAAAACAGAAGACGTAGGTCCACTATAACATGCAATGGGAGGAGTCGATTGTGGCACAGTTGAAGGTCCAATCAAAGATTGCACATTGCCTCCACTTAGATTACCCATCTTAGCAAACAGGTTTTGAAGTAGCACAAGGTCATGGGAAGATAATTTGTTATAGTTGAGAACAGGGGCATTAGAGGGTCGAGTATTAGAATTACCATGCACCCCATCATGAAGAAACTTGCACTTCACCCCAAATCGACACGACCCACTGAGAAAATTATTACACGGCTTGTAAATTTTATCAGGCATAGGAGTGGATCGTCTAGAGTTGTTAGTTGTATTTGACAACAACACCATAGGAGAGGACGAAGTATCATCAACATACGTGGTAGTGGCACGTGATTTCAAACGCATCTCGGCAGTGGTAAGCATGGATCTTACTGTTTTTAGATCAGGGAATGGTTCACGGTGTATGATAATATCGGACACATGTTGATATTTGTCGGGCAACCCATCTAGTGCAATATTAACCACATCATCATTGCTTATCGGAGATCCAAGACTAGAAAGCACAACGGCAATGTTTTCAATCTTGCGGAAGTACGCATCAATAGAAAGATCACCAAGCTTCATGGAGCGTAGCTCCGCCTTCAAGACTATCGAACGAGAGCGTTTATTATCACTGAATATCAACAAAAGAATATCCCATGCCTCCTTTGCGGTTTTAGGGTTTTCGACCACCAATCGTTGTTGTAGATTTTTGGACGACGTGGAGAATATCCATGAAAGTATAATGGTGTCAAGTGCAAGCCATTCGTCTGTAGGAGCAGGCTTGGGACCAGAAGAAGATGCATCCGTTGTCGTACCAAGAATGTGTTCCAACAGGTTATATCCACGAACTAGGTTTTGGAAAAAGTAAGTCCAAGATGCATAATTCATCTCATCCACATCAAGAACAACAGGCACACGAGTGGACAAGTTGTTGATGGTCATTAGTTTGTCGGACAAGAGTATAGTAGGAGGGGCAGTAGAACCAGTCATGGTGTCAATATGAGAATAACGAACAGAAGATAAAGTAGGGTTTTCAAACTTGAAACGGACAATATATAGATGTACCAACGATTGTTTCTGACAAGACAAACAAGTATATGTCGACTGATTGCTTGAAACTAACCAACAATCGACCTGACTAATCAAACAATGATGTCGACTGGTGTAAGGGAAACCAACGACCTGACAAATCAAATTAGCAAACAATGATGTCGACTGGTTTTGAAGGGGAACCAATCGACCTGACAGAACAAACAAGAATGGCGACCGGTTTTATTGTTGATAATAGACTGGTGTAAGGGGTTTTGATATGCAGGACCGGTTAAAGGCCTGATACTATGTAGGGTTTTAGGGTAAAACGTATCTCTCATTCATGATAGAACCGGGTATATAAATACCAATATATAATATTCTAGACCTTGGGCCTTAGCCCATACAAATATACAGACACAAATACATACGACTAACAAAAACAAATTAAAGGAAGGCTGGATTGATCAAAACTTGAGCTCGAACAAGGACTTCAAACTTAAACGGACCCATTTGGTGGCGCATTTGGTGGTGCGTTGGGTGACACTAGAGTCTCATGGTATATTGTACTTGATTGTCCAAGATTTGAGACCCAACCCTCATTATATAAACATGAATAGCTTGTTGCAAAGTCCTCAAAGTCTATCTCTTCAAAAGAGTCGTTCTCCTGATCACCTATAGCAAGCCAGTTCTCATTCCTCGTCATGCAAACCATCCTCCTCACCTTTGAATCATCTTTTACATTGGAGAAATCCATGACCTTCAACCACCCATCGTTTCCATCCATCCTCCACGTACCACCTTCCAACAGCGAGAGCCTTTCTGAGAGTAAATAGCATACACCAGGGCCGGTCCTGAGATTTCGAATGCCCAGTGATGCCCTGGGCGAAATGTTAAAATAATGCCCGTAATTATAGGTTTGGCATATAAATTAACTTCGCGTATTATCTTAAATTTTCATAAGACAACTATTAAGTTTAATTTATTTTTTAGGTTGTTTCAAAGTGCTCTATAACATATAACTAAGAGAATTAGAACACATTCTTGGTATATTTGAAATTTATATATGATCGAAAGTAAAAAACATGTTACGACTGATATTAATATGCATATATATTTATTTTTTTTTAGCAAAATTGCTTATTTTATTTGTGATGAAACTAAGAAAATCAATCAAATATTTTACATATATTGCTATTGTACTAAAAGAAAACATTATATATTTTCTGGTGCAATTTTTATAAAGTAAAAGTAGCATAAAATATACAGTAATATACATAATAGACTATGGAAATATATTATCAAATAAAAGATAATAAGAGGTCTTAAGTGAAATTTAGTTGAAAGTTGAAGGTTTATTTTGAAAATACATTTATTCATAGGCACATGGACTAAAAAAAAATGTAATACAACCGGTTACCTTCTTCCTCCCGTGACACTTCTTCTTCTCCAAAAGTCCGGCATTCATGTCCAGCGACATCTTGAGTTCTATCTTTTTTACTTTTTTCTTAACTAAATTAGAGGCACAAAGAAACAAAGATAATAACACTTTCAGAAACCCATTTTTTGTCACATAAACCGATCCACAGGGCCAATAACTTGATGCCCCCTCTCTTTTTGATGCCCTGGGCCGTCGCCCGCGCTGCCCATAGCCAGGGCCGGCCCTGGCATACACACAAATGAATGCAGCCATCTAGTACCACTAAACTTGCCGTAAAACCTGATGAAGTATATTTATGAATAGTTGGAAATTGTATTTTCCTAAACTTTTCCGATTTGACATCGAAACAAATAATGCATCTTTGATCTCCAACCAGATCTAAAACCACAAAATAAAGATTGTGGTCCCAGAAAGTAGCCGGAGACCAATGGTAATTGGAGATACAGTCAGCGTTATCAATCAGATATTCAATCTTTCTCCATGAATCCGACCTAAGGGAATAGACGTAGGCCCCCAAGGCACCATTCGAAACCATATGTAGAAGCTTGTAATCATTAGAAGAATCGATATAGAAACCGATAACATCAGAAGAAGAACTAATATTATCAGGAGAGAACTTCAAAGGACGCAAAGTACAAGACGGCTTGTAGAAACGAGGAGAACTGGAGTTATCTGACAACTTCTTGAAGGCACCAGTCAAAGGATTCCAAAACGCTAGCTCTTGAGACAACATTGCGGCTAGACACACCAATCCATCAAAGCTTGCTACAACATACACAGTATTAAGAACATAATCGTGGTATGGGAGTGAACTATAGTTACTGACTGTAGTTACACCAAATTCACTGAAGAGACATTCTGTATACTTGCTAGAGATATGAACGGTATTTAAACTAACATTGGGAGCTTCACAGTCAATCATACGTATTGTAAGAGGTCGTTGTCCGAACTCGGTGTGCTCAATTTGGAAAAGTTTATAGCCACTTACATACTGGTGGTGCATCTTGGCAAACTTATGAGTCGACAAAAAAGATTTCCATTCTTTGCAAACGCACAAGCAACGACCAAGCAACTTGGTGGGAAGTCTGGGCAATATCTCCATTAGTATTATATTTGATGGAAGCTCAGTTGTAATAGTATCTTTTTCTGTCAAATTCCAAATAACTGTAAAAACATTTTTCAAAACCACCAACCCTAATGTGATGTATGATACAAACCTCATGATTCTTTGACAGTAATAATCTATCAAAGCACAATTCCAACTTCTAGCTATGCCGTATATTCGTGAGAGCAAGTCATGGAAGTCATACCTACGTAAGGAAAGCATATATATGGTAAATTGTTATGGATAAATATACGTGGATATCCTTATCTCCTATCATTAATTAGAGTTTATATCTAATTAAAAAATATGCACCATTTAGTTTAAGGTTTATCTCTTTGTAGTTGATTGCTTAATCATGCATTTCATTCTCCCAATGTTCACAACACATTTTAGCTCAAATGTGATTTTATTTATTTATTTATTATTATTATTTTTTTCAATTTTCTCGGTAAAAAAGATTTCCATTCTTTGCATCGACCAAGCAACTTGGTGGGAAGTCTGGGCAATGTCTCCATTAGTATTATATTTGATGGAAGCTCAGATTTAGTAGTCTCTTTTTCTGTCAAATTCCAAAGAACTGTAAAAACATTCTTCAAAACCAACCCCATTAATGCGCTGTAGGATAAGAACCTCATGATTCTTTGACAGTTATAATCTATCAAAGCTGGCCATATTTTTCTCATTTTAAGCCTGATTTTTATATTCTTTATATCCCCGGAAATGTAATAAAGTGCACGTACATATTTTTAAGTTTATAACTCGTCAAAAGTATTTTAAAGTTACTGCATGTTCACTCGAGTAAAAATTTGGACATCATGTATTTCTATAAAAGTCATTATTCAACTTTGTTTTTAACAATAGCAACCTTCTAACTAAATCCCTTCAACACTTTCACCATCTCAAATCTATTCTAACTTAATCCCTTCCAACCATATAATTCAATATATCCAAGAATCAAGAAAAGTAATCATGTAACCAAGCTATAAAGCAAGTAACTTCAACAATACTTGCATTTTTAGTATGTGACTTGTATTATGTAAAGACTATTCATTTCAAGTGTATGTTATTGATAAAAAGACAACTAGTTGGTGATATAACATAATAATCAAGATGTTCAAAGTAAAATGTAAGAATTGAAAATGTGGAAAGATTGAAACATTGGAATGATGATGAGGTGATTACAAACTAATTAACCCAAATAATACCCAAACTAAGTTTCCAAAATCAATAACACTTTAACCCTTAAACAAATTAAGAACCAATAAGCTATCAAGCAAAAACCAAACTTCCTTCTTTATTTTTCCTTCTTAGCTGAAAATATAGAAATGAAAACAAAAGTGTATATTTTCTTTGGTGTAAAAATAATGTGCTGGCTCATCATTTATATAGTAAAACCAAGATATGGTCATGGAAATAAAATATATATTAGTACCAAAAGCAATTAAGAGTTTCGATAGAACCAAAAAAAAACTTTCACAAAAACTCCTACAAAATGATGTGTCAGTCAGTGAGTGGCTTAATCAGAGAGAAAAGAGAGAAACTCTAATAAAATCTACCAATCACTACCTGATACGTCATTTTGTGAAGGATTTTGTGGATGTTTTTATATGGATGTATCATTCCTCAGCAATTAATGAGCTAGATGAGAAAATTTCAAATATGTATGGGTTGAGGTCGCTTATTCGGTTGAAAAAGAAGAAAGAAAGGCAAACTATGCTTCATAAATGTTCTTGTCTATAAATATCTATGATATGATGCATTTACTATTAGTTTAGGTATTGAATTATCTAGCAATAAGCTGTGGAGGAACAAAAGGTGGTGTCTAAATGGTAGAATAAAGTATAAAATTTTTGTAAATGTAATTGGTATAAGTATTGAGTATTTAAAATATTTATCATTTAATAATTAGGTAAGTAAAGTAAATATATAGAATTTAAGTGTATATTTTAAAAGGAATTCAACAAATGAAAGTAAATCCTTATTTGAATTTTTGGAGCACCCTATGAGATGTAGGAATATGTGTAAAAATTATTTGTAAGAGTATTAGGTATATTGTTCATGCATTTATTAAAGCTTTTATTTATTTAATTAAATTAAATAAACAAATATGCAATTTAATTTTATTGAAATAAAAATTGTACTAGTAATGAAATGAGCAATGTAAATTTGTGAATGTACTAAGAATATGTAGATCAAAAGTTGATCCAAAGTCATAGTGCAAAAGAGGGTATTTTTGTTTTACACGATTTAACTATAGAGTTATTCGTAAAAAGTATTCTTATAAATTTTCAAAATAATAAATTAGAGTTTGGAAATAAATGTTTACCTGAAACTTACAGGTTGTTATAAATATTCTACACACTCCTATAGATATTTTACATAAATATTTTCTATTATCATTATTCGACTTTCTAGAAACTTCGGGCTTGGTGTTTTATGGCCCAATAAAGTTTACGATCCAACAAATTTCTTTTGCCAAATCCGGTCCGCTTATGCGATAATTGCCATGACAGATTGTCTGCGTCTATTTGAGGGGCATGATTTACGGACGTTCGTATCTTTGCTCGGTAACCTTGAATGGCTTATGGTTGCAACCAATACCGGTGTTCTGCTTTGTCTCTATATTTGCAGACCCAATCCTCACAAATATTAATGCACCAGCGTCATTTTGCAGTGTGCGTGTGCGCGTAAAACTGCTGAATCTGGTTGTTCGTTTCTTAAGCGATGATGGTAATACGAGTCCGGTTACTGCATTAGGCTATTACCATATGAGTACAATACGTTATCAAATTTACTACTAGTAGATTGGTAGAAGCTTAATATGGTGGAGAAGAATTAGTCATCTATATGTTCTCTACTCTCAAAGACGTGGGCTATTTTCTAGAATTTAGAGTGCATGCTTCTTTTATTTAGGATTAAGTTTATATTAGTGGGAGTAGTTTTTAAACCACTAGTTATTTTCACTCAATTATTCTTGGAGTCTTGCCCGTTCTAAGGGCCTTATCAATCCATCTCTTTTATCTACTTCTTTAGAGATTGACCATCTATAATCGGTCTTCTAACAGTATGCGTGATGAGGCGAAAAATGATCCGTTTTTAGGGGGTCATTTAAACCCGGAATTGAATTTATTTGATCAAATATTGCCCTAAATCGTTCCTTTTGTGATTTTAGGAACTTTTGGAGTGAATTCTGGAAAAGGAAACATTTTGGACGTTTTTGGAGCATAAAAGTGAAGAAAACGGCAAAGTCTTAATTTTCCTTGCTAGGAACAGTACCTGACGGCGTCACCAAATTCTACATGACGGCGTCAAGAGTAAAACAAGAGGTGAAGTGGATAGAGTACGTGACGGTCCAGAGAGTTTTTACACTAGGGCATGACGGCGTCACCATTGGTCGTCTTGGTCGCTTTACACGTGACGGCCCAGAGGAAAATTGCTCTTGACGGCGTCAGATATGGATCTAGGCAATCCGATATTATTATGGGTGGCGAGTTGACCGCGTCAGATTTCTCTTCTTGACGCCGTCATGTTGGAAAATCTATATATAGTTTTGTAATTTTCATTCATAAAAAGAGGACAATTAGAGGGATAACTTGGAGAAACCCTAGCACAATTTTATCAGTATTTTCAAGGGTTTTTACCTTTTGAAAACTTTCATGTTCAATTAAGATAAGTATCCTTTCAATTCATTCAATATGTCTATGTGTTGTTTGAATATATCTTACGCTTGTCTTGATTTTAACATGCTAGGCTAGATCTCTTGTGTGTTTGCTTAGATGTAGTGAAACCTAGATGTTGATTATGGGTTGATTGCTTGTTTATAGTTGTTACGGATGAATGATTTCGATGTTAGGCTTAAGAAAACTGGCAGACTTCTATAGGGTAACTTGCTTGAACGTCTTAAGAAACATGAACCAATACGTACTAGGTTTTTATGGTTGTATTTAATGCATGAGCGAATTCTAATGATCCCATGTTAGGAGCTTCTTGCAGGCTCGACATAGGAGTGAAGTAGGAGCTTATAGAGTTGGGGAAGTACGTACGCCATCCCACGATTGGTATTAAGGAATATAACCCGTCATCCACACAATTGTAACAAACTATCAACCTGTAAAAGATATCTAGGGAGTAATGAAATCTAAGTAAACACAATTTTCTCATTTATTGTTCACACCACTAGTTTAATTAGCTTTATTTACATTTTTGTTATTTTATTTGATTGCATCTTTAGTTATTGGGTTAGTTGACTAGCAACTAATTCCGCCCACTCTTCCAAAACCCGAGATTTTAACTGCTTTTATAAAAATATTAAAATACAAAAAGAATCATACCTCACCTCTAGAGTTAATTTTTAGGCTTTCTAATCCTAGCGACATTATTCCTGAGTTGAACGATCAATCCCCCAGTACTTCACTATACTATACTACAACGATCAGGTACACTGCCTGGTGGGGGTTGTAAGCTTCTTGAGATTCCTCGAGAGGTAAAGCCTGGTGCAATTCCCACGCATCAAGTTTTTGGCGCCGTTGCCGGGGAATAGTTATTGTCTAGGTTAGGATTTCTTTTTAATTAGGTCTACTTGCTAGATTCCTTTCTAGTAAGATTTTATTTTTATTTTTAGGTTTTCTTTAGTCTATCTTATTTCTTTGTTTCCTTTGTTCGTAAACTATCTCGATGGGTAACAATAACATTGATCGTTTGATTCCTGTTATTCGTATTTTTCGTCGTAGGATTTTCCAAATGCCCACCCCAGTCCCTTTAGTGGAAAATGAGAACCCACTTAACCTCTCGCCTGACCACCACTTTGACAATAATTCTGAAATGGAGGAGTCTGACCATGATGATGACCATAGGGCTAGTCCTTTTTACTATTCAGACTCCGATGATGATCTAGGTAATGGTGATGTGATTAATGAGGATAGGATGGAAGATGAAGTGAACCCTCTTAGGTATGTCGACCCTAGAACAAGGATTGAGAGTGATAGCTCATTCAATATGCAATTTCCTTGTAAGATTGGATTTAGGAGCTTTGATGCCTACCTTAACTCATCCATCCCAATGAACATAATCTCGCGTAGTGAATATAATAAAATCATGGTAGATAGGTTAGAATACAAAGGAGATAATGTTATTGCTAGGGCAATGTCATTGCATGTGTTTGTAGGAAGCTTTGTTTATCTTGTTGAGTTCATGGTTATGGAGAATCTAGGAGAATTTATCGATAGTAAGTTAACCCAAGTTGTGTTTGGGAGACCTTTCAAAAGGTTAACCAACCTTGATGAAAAACTTATGGAAGGGTTAATTACATTCTCGGAGGGGGGATGAAGATTTTGTGTACCAAATGCCCTGTGCACACCCTAGGTTCAAGGATTTTTCCATAGAGAAGCGTGGTAGGTATCCGCCCCTAGAAATGCTAAGTGAGAATGATAAAAGAAAAGGGCTTAAATATCCTCATGAAAAAATAAAAGGTATTATCGTGGATGTTTAGAGTTAAGTGATGATTATAAGAAAGATGAGGCGACTATTAGATGGCTCACCCTTGGTTATGTGAGCATAAGTGACACACGGTAGCCCGTGACCTTGAGTCTAGCTACAAGACTCGTAAATAAAGAAAAGTGCTTCTTGGGAGGCAACCCATGCTTTGTGTGATTTTTATTTGTTTGATTGTTATTTGTTTCCGTATGCATGCTTTTTTTTTATTGTTGGTAGATCATGTTTAAAAAAACTAAATGGTGAAAATACTTTATTTTGTCGTTTGACTTAGTCTTAACTTCATCCAAAGGTATTTCGCAAAGGTTAAGTGTAAGGGGAAACCCCAAATATGTTTTTAAGAAACAAAATCGATCATGATTCTCCACAATATTAAATGAACATGTGTATTAGTATTTGTTAGAGTCAAATGCTTGTATCGATTCATAATGATGTTTTGCAGGATTTTTCAGGAAGTAGGACATAAGTTTTCCAGAAATTTCCTGGAAACTTAACGTAAGGATTTCTGCAGATCACTTCTGACGGCGTCAGGAATTAATTCCTGACGGCGTCATGTGTAAAATTCTGGAAATTTTGCTAGTTTTGTTTTTCTAACGGAGTCTTAAAGTTTTTGTTAAATCTTTAGTTTTATAAACTCCAGAAAATCTGCAAACATTCATTCCACAAGCATTATATCTTACATTGTTTTCTAGGATTTATTAGTATATATAGATTGCCGCCGATTTTACGCGAGGTTTCCTTGTTTGTTTTCTCAGGTTTAACAAGTTATGTATGACAAGAAGATGATTTATTTTTCTGGAAGGGAAGCTTTGATTGTTCATTTTCTTGGAGGAAGATCTAACCTTTCTACCGCACTATCCACACCGAACGAATCAGGGGAGTATTTGCTTTCATTGTTTTACTTGTTTTACTTTTACATTCTTTAATTAAACATTGGGGACAATGTTCATCCTAAGTGTAAGGGGAGGGTAAATGATGATACCTTGTAGGATACACTTTCACTTGAGTTTTTTTGTTTGATGGTAGGTGTGTAATAAAACTATGAGAAATACTTGTTATTGTAATTTTATCGCCAAATTTAAATTTTTTTACAACATTTAAGAGTGAAACTTTAGCCTTAGCAAGCGTCTCATGGATAGGAGTCGTATGACTAGCACAAAACCGTACCATTCAGAAAACTTTTCCACCCAAATATGTGAGGTTCGCCTTTAGATTTGATAGTAAAAGCATTTACTATTAGTGCTTATGAGTGTACCGATAGCATTTAGATTCTAGAACTTGCGTTAGTGATGCATCCCGAGACCGCTAGTGAGACTACATTCGTGTAGTAGGATTTACTACATGATAAGAGGCATTAGGATCACCCTTGTGTTAAACCCGTATCATAATTACTTGACCATTTAAGTCATATTACTTGGCTAGCAAAGTCAATTAATTTTTCCCACACCATTAGCGTTGTACTCATTTTTAGTACACGAAACCCCTAGCACACCCCTCCGATCCTATCTTTTTGTTTCTAACTTTAAACATCTTACTTAAAGGAAGAATTTGTTACAACCCACTTAAATGTACACCCAAATCACCTTAGCCTTCCGTGTATGCACTCATCTTTACTGCATTATCTAATTGATTACATGGTTGCTAAGTCGAGTCATATCCTTGTATATATTGTTTTGGGACTCATGGGACTCATGGATAAAGTACTTATGTTATGGAGTAATGGGGATGAACATCATATTATTACCCTCATATGTACGTTAATTTTAAAAAGTACTCCAAGTGTTTTGATTATCTTAATTCTAGTCATTAGATTAGTTTATTGTAAAGTATGTAAAAATTCAAGTGTAAGGGGAATGTTATTACCTATGATGTATTATTTTGAATGGTAGGGTAAGAGTGTATTCAAAAAAAAAAAAAAAAAAAAAAAAAAAATCGAAAAATTAAGAAAAAGAAAAAAATAGAAAAAGAAAAAAGAGAAAAAAACCATACGGACTACCATCTCGTTTCATTTTATGTTTGTTTTAAGTTTTTGTTATTTTTCATTTATTACCTTTTGTCATTTTAGGTACTTTTGGAGAGAAATCTGGAAAAGAAGCATTTTGGGCGTTTTTGGAGCATAAAAGTGAAGAAAACGGCAAAGTCTTAATTTTCCTTGCTGGAAACAGTACCTGACGGCATCACAAGTTCCTTAATGACGGCGTCAAGAGTAACAAAAGAGGTGGATGTGGACAATACACGTGACGATCAAGAGAGTTTTGTGCATAAGAGATGACGGCGTCACCCAAGGCCATCATGGTCCAAGTATTAGTGACGGCCCAGAAGAAATTTACACATGACGGCGTCAAAAGTGGATCTAGGCAATACGATTTCATTATAGGCGGCGAGTTGACGGCGTCACAAGTTTACACATGACGCCGTCACCCATTGTAATCTATATATAGTTTTCCAAATTTCATTCATTAGTGTGCAACTTTGAGGGAAAAACCCTAGGTCGAATTTTCTAGCTTTTTCAAGGGTTTCAACCATTTGAATCTTTCATGTTCTATTTGAGATAAGTACTCTTTCAATTCATTCAATATATCTATGTGTTGTTTGAATATATCTTACACTTGTCTTCAATCTAACATGCTCGTCTAGATTTCTTTTGTGTTTGCTTAGATGTAGTGAAGCCTAGATGTTAATTATGGGTTGATTGTTTGTTTATAGTTGTTACGGATGATTGTATTCGATGTTAGGCTCAAGAAAACTGGCAGACTTCCATTGGTAATTTGCTTGAACATCTTAAGAAACATGATCGGAGGTGTACTACGATATTTGGTTGTATTTAATGCGTAGGAGAATTCTAATGATCCCATGTTAGGAGCTTCTAATGGCTCGACATAGTAATGAAGTAGGATCCTATAGAGTTAGGGAATATTGTACACGGCCCTACGACTAGTATTAAGGAATATGACCCGTCATCCATGCAATTGTAACAAGCTATCAACCTGTAAAAGATATCTAGGGAGTAATGAAACCTAAGTAAACACAACTTTCCCCATTATTGTTACACCACATTAGTATAATTAGTCTCATTTCATTTTTGTTATTTTATTTTGATTACATCTTTAGTTATTTGGGTTAGTTGGCTAGTAACTAATTCCGCTCCCGCTTCCAAAACCTGAGATTTTAATTGCTTTTATAAAATAAAAAAAATACAAAAAGAATCACCCCCCACCTCTAGACTTAGTTTAGAAGACTTTCTAATTCTAGCGACACTATTCCTGAGTTGAACGATCAATCCCCCGGTACTTGTCACTATACTATACTACAACTATCAGGTACACTGCCTGGTGGGGGTTGTAAGCTTCTCGAGATCCCTCGAGAGGTAAAGCCTGGTGCGATTCCCACGTATCAATGACAAAACATAAACTTTGTTTTTAAGTAACTCACAAATTTTAGTGTTAAGACTTTTAAAAAAAATGTTATATTAAACTTGTTTTACTTAAGTGATGAAAATCATTTTAAGTTTATAAGTTTATATATCTTTCTCCCCCTTTTTGTCGAAACAAAAAGAAGAGTAGCGAAGCGGAACTATGCACGTGCTCCCCCTTGGTCGATACTCCCCCTAAAAGGAGTGCCAAGTTGGGAAACATGGATTTTGAACCTACAAAAAAATGGTTAGTTGGTGATAATGACACATAATCAAGCTTGTAGTCACCACACTATATGAGAATTTAAGTAACCACAATCACAACTCATATATGATCAACCAACAATGCAAATAAGATAGTAGTAAAAGTTGTCATTTCAAGTAAAATTTGACTTTATAAAAGTCAAAGACAAGAAATGAAAAATATCCTCGTACTTCTAAAAATAAAAATAAAAGATAAAAAATAACCAAGAAATAAAAGAAAAATAAAATCCTACTTCTATAAGTAGAAGTCATTCAACACATTTCCTAAATGGGGCAAAAAGCCTCCAAACTTGGTCTAGGATTGGTTTGGGTGGGAAAGAGCATCCAAACGCTCGATGATGTGTTGTATAGCAAAGCGGGTTTCATCTTGAAATTGGTGAAGCAACATCTTGATGCTTTCACCTATTTTGACCATTTGCTCACATTGTGAGGAAACATGGTGATGAGTGGGTGGAAGCGGGTCTTTTGATGATGGTGATGGTGGTGGGTTGGTGTAGGTTTCTTGAGTGGATGATGGGTTTGGTATGGAGTCAAGCAAGGTGGTTTGTAGCTCTATTGCTTGATGGAGGTGATTTTCGACCATTCCTTGAATTTCCTCATAAGAAGGAAAGAAAGACTCAAAAGAATTTGGATTGGGAATGTGGTGGTGTTGGGTGATCATGGTGTTCAAAGTTAGGTTCTCCATATAAAGGACCGTGGATGTCTTTGAAGATAGGGTGAAACAACAATGGTTTTGGGTGGTGGTACTCTTGTTGTGGTCAAAAGGTTCATTAGGCTCAAATAATGGCCTTGGTTTTGTTGTTTGCTCAATGTGAACAAACGGGTGCAAAGGTTGTAGATTGGTTGATCTTGGCGGAAGCTCATTAAGATCTTCTATGAAAGGGTGCGGTGATGTTGGTGGAGACCCAAATAACTCCATTGGTTCTAGTTTAGGTGGTAGTGGTGGTGATGGAGTTTTGGATGGTTGGGTTGGAGCACTTGGTGGAGTTGGGTCAATGGGTGATTTTGTTGGTGGTGGAGTGGTGAGCTCATTTGGTCCTTTGGGTGATGGAGTTGGAGATGAAAGGTTTAAAAAATGTTCATTTTTGATGGGTGAGGAGAATTCATCCGAAGATTAAGAACTTAGGTTGATTGTGTGGTGTAAACAAATTGGTTTTACACTTATGCAGGCGGTTCTCCGAATGGGTCGAGATGGTTGAGAGGTGATTGTTGACTTTGTCATTGTTAAAATGGTTGATTAGAGGTTTAGGATCAAAGATTGTGATGGTGACGGTGTGATTTGAGGGTGTTCTAAGATGGTTAAATTTATAGAGGTGAAGAAGTATGGGAAGGAGTGTTTGGATTTGATGTTTAACCATACAAAAATGGAGGTTGCTAATGATTTGGAAGATTTAATGAAGGTTGTCAAATCATTGGAATTCAATCCAATGAGAATAGTGGAGGAAGAAGACAAAGATTTGCACTAAATGCTTAGTGGTTTTGTCAAATTGGTTGAACGTATATGTTTCACGGATTCCAAGGAACCTTTGGAAGGGTTCCTTCCCTTATGGGTGAAGGTTCCTTGAGGTGGTTATGGCTAAGTTTGAAATTTGGCGGGAAATGGTTCTCTATGAGTTCTACAGGCTGAGAATCAATCTAATGATGTTATAAACTAACAAGGGATGGATTTCTCACCTAAAAGATTGTTTTGAAGTATTGTGGAAATCGAAAGTTTGAAAAATACAAGAAAATTTTGAGGTTGTCTGGCGGAACCCCGCGATAACACAGGCGGAACCCTCCTGAGGGTTCCGGCTGATCCGCTGGGCCATTTCTGGAATTCCAGAAATTTACACTGGCGGAACCCGTTTGAGGGTACCGCCAGTTCCGCCAGTCCTGAAAAACAAGGCAGTCCCATGTTTTGACCCGCGAGACGATTTTCAAATTTTTCGAAAACTCCTAAAAACAAAAATATAATTCATATATGGTTAGGAAATACAAAAATTAAACACGTAAACACTCATACCATTGGACATAGACCGGGGGCTAGCGAATTTCACTATACTTAGTGAAATTTTTCATAAGCATGAAAATTTGACAACACGCTAAATGTTGTCATCCTGCATAGTTGTTAGTTCATACATGTTCCAAATTGAACCAAATATCCTACCAACACACAAATTCATAACACACATTGTTTAAACGACCAAATTGTTCAAATAGCATCTTGTGCCAAATACTCCTACACACCTGCTCTCATTGACGGTCTATCTTCTTCTTGAGCTTTCCAAGGAATCTCCCGAGATTTTTGAACATCCCCTTTTGTCACACCCCCAGAATCGGGTCCAGCGGAAGTATTCATGTAGCTGGGGTGTAACTCAATTGGTATTACAACACAAGTTCAAAAATGGTTTTCACTTGAATCATTTAGAATAAAATAGCTTAATAAAAAAAATTGAATTTACATTTTTAAAAGTAGTGCGGAAGTAGGCCCTTAAAATAGTTAAAAACGGTCCCCATATAAATATCAGAGTCTTCTATGACCATGCCATGCCCTGCCAAAACCTCCAGTAGCTTGCCATTGCTTAAAACCTGAAAATATATGCTAAAACGTCAGCATAAAGCTGGTGAGTTCATAGATTTAGTATAAAGTGAAATATATTGCATTTAAATGAAGATTTCCCAGCAAAGGCATCGTAAATCCACTCAGTTGCAAGTCCCGCCATAAGAGACTTGTAACCTGTGTGTTTACGACCCACTGCCGAATATGAATTGGTTTATGTAAACAAGTATTTTGCGGAACACGAGATTTTAAGTAGGGATAACCATTATAACAAATACAATGTTAACCCAAAAATAAAATACAATGCCATAAGCTCATGACCCCGAAGCTCGACGTAATCGTATGCAATCAAGCATAAAATGCCCCAAGTAAGTGTTTGTCAGACACTCGGAAGTAATCCGAATGATATGCGTCCGTTTAACAGGTTGGCGCGACCAACTCGGACGGGGTGTCAACCCAAATAGATCTATCCACAGCATTCGCGCTCACACGCATGTAATTAACGGTTCATGATAAAGGGGACTTCAGTGGCAGTAATAGGTAACTTAGGCAATGTAACAGTTTTGTACTTATGTCCGCAATAAAGTAATACACTTGTGTCCATAAGAAAGTAATCAAGGATAGAATAGGTAATTCATAAGGTATTCAAGTATTCAATCAAGTATTTCAACCATCCAGTAATGTTTGAGAAAATGAATCGCGTTCAAGTAAAACAAGCATTGAATTTAAATAGTAAAGAGCATGTATCTTCCCCCAAAACAGTTGTAAAACAAGTAAAAGTATGGGTTATGAACTCACCTGGAACAATCGATATGATAACCAAAAAGGAAAACGCACGAAAATCGAGGCACAAACGCTCTAACCGCAACCTAAATGATTCATATGTCTTAGGTTCGAAGACAAGGTCAAGCATGCAAGTCATACACTACATTATCACTTGTACATGTTGTTGAAATTTTTATCATTAAAAATGTAGGTAATCAAAGTGATCTCGTATTTAAGCCATCCACCATTTTAGAAAACGTAGCTTGTAAATCTCACGACCAAATATTAGTCGTCTTGAAAATATATATTTTGAAAATCTCTAACGTACCTAATAAGTATACGTAATGCTCTACCATTTTTATTTACGTTATTTTAGCCAAACTACACTCTAAAATGTCCAAAAGTCCATTTTAATATTTCCATCAGCTTTTGTTAGTAGCCAAATAAATAGCTGTAAAAAATTATATGTCGTCGTAATCTTCTTTAGGCCATAACTTTTGTGTCGTAGTTCCGTTTCTCAAGTTTTATATATTCCCGCGAAGGTATTCAAGTGTACTCTAGTATTTTCAAGGTCTCGGCTAGTTTAGATATCATTAAATCTCGGTTTTCATAGCTAGAAAAATCAGGACAGATTCATTATTTCCAGAAAATATAGTTTTCGTCGTCAATCTTGAAAATAGCATATCTTTTTCGTTATAAGTCCGTTTTAACTCATTCAAGCGGCTATGTTTTCGTTATTAAGTTTATTTTCTATATTTCTAGCCTAATATGGCCACCAAGGTACTGATTTCTCTACAGGAAGTCGAATGGGACAGATTCAACCTCAATAGTGTCCAACTATTTTTCCTAGTGTTTTATTTATTATAACCACTTGACAACAACTCCAAATCTAGTCCTAGTTCGTCCATCAACTTCTCAACTAGGATGTGGTGATCTAAACATAACTTAACAATATTCAAGGTCCATGTACAAGATCATCCAAGTATTTAAAACTTCAAATCTACTAACATATATGTATATATAAAATTTGCTTCATTTTCTTGTAAAGATTTTTACTAACAAATTTTCTTGTAATCAAAACTTGTTCAAATCATATTTTCTTGCTAAGAGATCAAAGTGGATGTAAAGATTTTTCAACATGTACCAAGTGATAACCAAGTATACATACTTAACAAGCATAAAAAATTATGAAAATCATGAAGTATTAGTAGTGTAAAATTTACTTACAAAGTGATTAGTGAGATGAGGGTTGTAAAACACTTGTGTAACCCCAAAATTAGTTATCCAAACCCTTGTTAAACTACCCTTAGTACTCTTGTAAGTAACCAACAAGCTCTTTTTCTTCCCTTGCTCCTTAGGTGTGTCGAAATGTGTATATAAGTGGGAGGTGATGAATTTTTTTTTTCTTTGTGACTAAAAATGAATTATTAGTTCATGTATATATATAGTCATATGAGGTCAAGTGGTCAAAAATATCTTGTGTGTTAGTCATTGTGGTTGCCGAATTTTAAGGAAAAGAAGGGGACAAATTTTGTGGTCAAGCCACCCAATTAATTACATGTCTCAAGTGTATCTTTTTAGTACCAAATTAGATAGATATGTTGTGTAATTTTTAATGCAATATAGGGGGGGGGGGGGGGGGGTTCATTGTCTAATATAGGAAGAAAATGTGTTTAAATTGTACAAAATGTATATATTGAATGTATTGGGTAGTAAAAATATGTATAGGGTATTAGTTTAGTAGTTAACGAAAGTTATACGTAATTAAACGTAAGATGTAAAGAATTTAACTTGGACGTCGAAAAATATTTTTGGGACTTTTGTAATAATTTTGGAAGTATAAAAATACTCCAAAAATAATTGTTGAGAAAGTCGGGTATGTCGAGTATTAAATTCTTAAATAAAAATTAACGTTTGTTGAATTTAAAAACCGTAAGTATTTAAAGAATAAAATTTTGTTTCATAGTATAAAATTGTGAACTGGGGAAGGAGCAAGGTACCGGAGCGCTGTGGACGAAAATTAGCCTAAGTCCTAGAGTTCTTAGAATTTATTCAAAAATTCGCGTTGATTCAAGTAAAAGAGTTCATGTAAATTATTTTAAATTAAATGTCGAGAAATTTAAATTCGTGTTTAGAAAATAGTATTGACATGGGAAATAGCAGGTTGTTACATTAGCTGCGAATTTGAAGACCCGTAAACTCAGTTTACGTAATGATGAACGATAATCATGAATAGTGATTTTCTTCCGAGAATGAATAGTGTCATATGAATAGTAAAATTTTTGAACGCTTCTCGGAATCACAAACTGACTCCGAAAATGATGAATAGTAAAATGATGAATAGTGATCGGTGAATAGTAAATGATGAATAGTAACTGATGAATAGTGAATAGGAGAAATGTCCTGAAAATGCGGGTTGTTACACCTTTGTTTGCTTGAACTCCGCCAACTCATTTAGAATATCCGGAAGTTGGGAAAGGTATTCTAGAGGTGGGAGCCTAGAGTTGGGCAAAGTCTCATCTTCACTCATTGAGGATGATGATGAGGAAGTATCAGGATGAGCACGTTTTCCTTGGGCTTTGTAGACTCTCTTATCACTTAGTGGGACAAAAGTGTGTAGAATGAGAGAGTAGTCTAGGCGAAGACCTCTAGGGGTCGCCGGAATGGGGGAAATGAACCTAAAGAGACGGGTCAAGAGCATTCCATACGGCATTGCCGTTGTGCCTTGCACGGGAATGTCGGCCATCCTTTTGGCCATGTAGTAGGCTAGGTTGAAGGGTTGCCTAACGGACAAGGAGTAGAGCATGTAGAAAAGGCAAACATTGATGTGATCTCGGTTTCCTATGGTGCTAATTGTATTGGCTCTAAGGAGTTCTTCCCATTTCTTGAATTGAGGCTTGAGTTCATTGAGTTCCATTCCATATGGGTCCTTGTTAACCTCATTTCCCGTACAGGTTCTCCTAGTGGCGGTGGTCCTAATGAAGAGGTGGTCGCGAAGAACATCCTTTGACACAAGAGGAGTGTCATAGGGATGGATGCGGTCAATGAGTGTGTCAAGAGTTGATAGGCTAAGTTTGTCGGTGTAGATGCAAGTGCCACGATTTGGAACACCTAGGATTTGAGCAAATTCATCGAGAGTGAAGGAGTATGGATGACCACTAGCCGAGAAATTAATGGACTGATGAGGCGAAAAATGATCCGTCTTTAGGGGGTCATTTAAGCCCGAATCCGACTTTATTTGATCAAATATTGCCCTAAATCGTTCCTTTTGTGATTTTAGGTGTTTGGAGAGTGAATTCTGGAAAAGAGGCTATTTTGGACGTTTTTGGAGCATAAAGTGAAGAAAACGACAAAGTACCAAAAATCCAAGCTGGAAATACAAGGTGACGGCGTCACGACTTGAGTCTTGACGGCGTCAGACAAGATGAATATTTTACCGTAGCTGGTGACGGCGTCAAATGAGTAGATGACGGCGTCAAAGTGGCCAAGATTAATTTACCGTAGGTGGTGACGGCGTCACATAGGCCGTCACAAGTGGATCTAGGGCGTCCGAGGAAGTTTAAGGCGGCGAGGTGACGGCGTCAGATTTAACTCTTGACGCCGTCAGAACGATTTTCCTATATATAATTTTCTAGTTTTTTCATTAAAAGAGGAGAAGTTTTGGTGAAACCCTAAAGACGATTTTGGTGCCTCTTTTACAGGTTTTTCAAGGGTTCCAAACCCTTGAGACCTTGCATTGTAATTGAGATAAGTATACTCTTAATTCAATCAATATGTCTATGTGTTGGTTGTTTATCTTTTGTTCTTATCTTAATTCTACTATGCTAGGCTAGATTTTCTTTGTGTTTGCTTAGATCTAATGAAACCTAGATATTGATTATGTGTTGATTACTTGTCTATTCTTGTTCTTGGATGAATGATATTATATGTTAGGCTTAAGAAAACTGGCAGATCTCCAATGGTAACATGCTTGAACGTCTTAAGAAACATGAACCGAGGCGTACTAGGTCTTTATTGGTTGTATTTAATGCATGAGCCACTGTTTACAATCCCTATAGTTGTGCTGGGTCATGGTGTAGGAGGAGATAAGAGCTCATAGAGTTGGGGAGTTATGTATGCCACCCCACGAATGGTATTAAGGAATACAATCCGTCATCCATACAAGTATAACAAGTAATTGACATGTAAAAGATATCTAGGGAGTAATGAAGTCTAAGTAAACACAATTTCTCCAATTACTGCTCACAACCTTAGTTTAATATTAGTTTAATTTCATTTTTAGTATTTTATTTTGATTGCATCTTAGTTTTGGGTTAGTTGAATAGCAACTAATTCCGCCCACTCCTTCAAAACCTGAGATTTTACTTGCTTTCATAAAAATATAAAAATACAAAAATAATCATCTCTCACCTTTAGAACTATTAATTAGGTTTTCTAATCCTAGCGACACTATTCCTAAGCTGAACGATCAATCCCCCGGTACTTGTCACTATACTATACTACAACGATCAGGTACACTGCCTGGTGGGGGTTGTAAGCCTCGCGAGATCCCTCGAGAGGTAAAGCAAGGTGCGATTCCCACGCATCAAGTTTTTGGCGCCGCAGCCTGGGGAATAGTTATTATCTAGGTTAGGATTTCTTTTTATTAGGTCTACTTGCTAGATTCCTTTTTAGTAAGATTTTATTTTTATTTTTAGGTTTTCTTTAGTCTATCTTATTTCTTTGTGCCTTTGTTAGTAAATAAAACTCATTGACTATTCCGTTGACCATTATGGAAAACGCGAATCCACCCCTTTCCCCTAGTGAAGTGGCTGTGTTACGTGAACAAATTGAGAGTGAGATTAGGGAGCTTAGAGAGCTTAATAGGTTGATCAAGATTGAACTCGAACATACATTTAGCGACCTAGCAACCGCCTTGTATTCAAATAAGGACCTAGGGACTAATGACTTTGTGAGTATTATTAAGAGACCAGAAGAGGAGGAAATGGATCCGAGGCTTAACGACTACTTTAACCTATACCCCACTAAGGAGGAGATTGCATACTATAATAACCTTATTGATAACCCACGATCTCCCTTCACCATGATTGAACCTAAGATCAAGAGAGGCGATCCTAAGAATGCTAAGATACCATGTATGATTGGATATAGGCACATTAGCAATGCTTACATTGATTTTAAATCTCCAATCAACATTATGTCCTCAACGGTTTATAATGATATAGTGAACACAAGACTTGAACCTAGAAGAGATCCCAAGTACCCCGGTGGAGTTTGTAACTTTGTCGGGAGAGTTAAAGGTTTACGTGTCTTTGTTGGTAATTTCACTTTTGTCACCGACTTTATGATTGTGGAGGATCTTGCTAATGTTATTGATTGTCGATTATCCAATGTTGTGTTTGGCAAACCATTTGTTGAGGAGTCTAAGTTAGAATATGATGAGGTAGAAGGCACGATCCGATTTGCAAATAATACCGATAGTATCACTTATAGGATGCCCAATAGGATGAAAGAATTTCGCTTTATATCTCGTTTAGATAAGGACAACGTTGGTGCTTTTGAGGATATTGATGAGAAGGATAAGAAAAAGGGCATGGACTATGTATGGGAAAAAAGGAGTCTTTACTATAAGGATTGCTTGGCCCTTGGGCCAAGATATAAAGTCAATGAAGAATTTGCCCAAATGATTATGGGGGCGATTGGGAAAAAGGTGATTGGTTTCTACAAGGAATATCTACAATCGAATAGTGGAACCAATGATGAAATCACGTAGTAACCCATAGCCTTGAGTCTAGCTACAAGACTCGTAAATAAAGAAAAGCGCTTCTTGGGAGGCAACCCATGTTTTGTGTGTTTTTATTTGTTTGTTTGTTTGATTTTATTTGCTTCCGTATGCATGTTTTATTTTTATTGTTGGTTGATCATGTTTCTCAATTAGAATGTGGAAATACTTTATTATGTTGTTTAGCCTAGTCTTAACTTCAACCTAAAGGTATTTTTTTTGCAAAAGATAAGTGTAAGGGGAAACCCCAAATATGTTTTTAAGAAACAAACCGATCATGATTCTCCACAATATTTAATGAACATGTATATTCGTAATTGTTAGAGTCAAATGCTTGTATTGAGTCATAATGAAGTTTTGCAGGATTTTCCAGGAAGTAGGACAAGATTTTTCCAGAAATTTTCCGGAAACTTAACATAAAGATTTCTGCAGGTCCATCTTGACGGCGTCAGGAGTAAAAAAAATCTGGAAATTTTACCAGTTTTGTTTTTCTAACGGAGTCTTATGGTTTTTGTGATTTATTAAGTTTTATAATCTCCAGGAAATCTGCAAACTTCATTCCACAAGCATTATATCTTACTTTGTTTTCTAGGATTTAGGAACTTATATAGGATGCCGCCGATTTTACGCGAGGTTACCTTGTCTACTTTTGTCAGGATCTACAGGTTATTTAAGACAAGAAGATGATTTATATTCTGGATGGGAAGCTTTGATTGTTCATTTTCTTGGAGGAAGATTTAACCTGGTCAACCTAAAATCCATACCGAGCGAATCAGGGGAGTATTTGATTTCATTCTTTTTACTTTTAACTTTTACATTCTTTACTTGAACATTGGGGACAATGTTCATCCTAAGTGTAAGGGGAGGGTAAAAAGATGATACCTTACATATGCACTTTCGCTTGAGTTTGTTTTGTTTGATAGTAGATGAGTAATAAAACTATGAGAAATACTTGTTAGTGTAATTTTAGCGCCAAATTTAAATTTTTTTACAACATTTAGGAGTGAAACTTTAGCCATAGCAAGCGTCTCATGGATAGGAGGTTGTATGACTAGCACATAACCGTATATTCAGAAAAATTTTCCACCCAAAAATGTGAGGTTCGCCTTTAGATTTGATAGGAAAAGCATTTATTATTAGTGCTTATGAGTGTACCGGTAGCATTTAGATTCTAGAACTTGCGTTAGTGATGCATCCCGAGACCGCTAGTGAGACTACATTCGTGTGGTAGGATTTACTACATGATAAGAGGCATTAGGATCACCCTTGTGTTAAACCCGTATCATAATTACTTGACCATTTAAGTCATATTACTTGGCTAGTTAAGTCAACTAATTTTTCCCACACCCTTAGCGTTGTACTCATTTTTAGTACACGAAACCCCTAGTACACCCCTCCGAGCCTATCTTTTCATTTCTAACTTTAAGCATCTTACTTAAAGGAAGAATTTGTTACACCCCACTTAAATGTACACCCAAATCGCCTTAGCCTTCCGTGTATGCGCTCATTTTTAGTGCATTATTGTTATTTGTTAAAACCCTAAGTTAACTTTCTAATTGATTACATGGTTGCTAAGTCGAGTCATATCCTTGTACATATTGTTTTGGGACGATTGGGACTCATGGGTAAGTACTTATTTTATGGAGTAATGGGGAAGAACATCATATTATTACCCCCATATGTACGTCAATCTTAAAAGTGCTCCAAGTGTTTTGATTTTCTTAATTCGAGTTATTAGAATAGTTAAATGTAAAGTATGTAAAGATTCAAGTGTAAGGGGATTGCTCAAACCCCTATGATGTATTATTTTGGATGGTAGGGTAAGAGTGTATGCAAAAAAAAAAAAAAAAAAAAAAAAAAAAAAAAAAAAAATCGAAAAAATTAAGAAAAAAAGAAAAAAAATAGAAAAAAAAAATAGAAAAAACATACGGACTACCATCCCGTTTTTATTCTATGTTCATTTTATGTTTTTGTTATTTTTCATTTATTAGTTTAAGTCGAGTCTAGTCTTGGCTTAGCAACGCCATCTTGTACATGTAATTAACCAAGATTGTTAACTCGCCACCAGTAAAATTCCCTTTATCCAACAAAACCGTGTAATTCATATCCCTACACCTAACGTTATAACCCTTTAAAAGACCTCTTTGATAGTTTATCCTAGGTGCTTACGCCATGTGGTGGAGGTTTGATCCTTTCCCAAGCCTATGGTAATCTATTTTGCTATGACAGGTAGTGAGAGATATCTTCCATTTCCATAATGTTATATTACTCTATTACACCCGAGAGATGTGAGTATCTAAACACTATTTGTGAGGTGCTTGTGTATAACTTCCGTGCTTGTCTATTGGTCTTTTGTGGAACGATTATTTGTTGTAATTACTTTTATATTAGTGTTAAATGACCCCTAACTTGTCTTTTGAGTAGAATAAAAGCTCATTTGCTTGAGGACAAGCAAATCTCAAGTGTAAGGGTATATGATGAGGCAAAAAATGATCCATTTTTAGAGGGTCATTTAAGCCCGAATCTGACTTTATTTGATCAAATATTGCCCTAAATCGTTCCTTTTGTGATTTTAGGTGTTTGGAGAGTGAATTCTGAAAAAGAGGCTATTTTGGACGTTTTTGGAGCATAAAGTGAAGAAAACGACAAAGTACCAAAAATCCAAGCTGGAAATACAAGGTGACGGCGTCACGACTTGAGTCTTGACGGCGTCAGACAAGATGAATATTTTACCGTAGCTGGTGACGGCGTCAGATGAGTAGATGACGGCGTCAAAGTGGCCAAGATTAATTTACCGTAGGTGGTGACGGCGTCACATAGGCCGTCACAAGTGGATCTAGGGCGTCCGAGGAAGTTTAAGGCGGCGAGGTGACGGCGTCAGATTTAACTCTTGACGCCGTCAGAACGATTTTCCTATATATAGTTTTCTAGTTTTTTCATTAAAAGAGGAGAAGTTTTGGTGAAACCCTAAAGACGATTTTGGTGCCTCTTTTACAGGTTTTTCAAGGGTTCCAAACCCTTGAGACCTTGCATTGTAATTGAGATAAGTATACTCTTAATTCAATCAATATGTCTATGTGTTGGTTGTTTATCTTTTGTTCTTATCTTAATTCTACTATGCTAGGCTAGATTTTCTTTGTGTTTGCTTAGATCTAATGAAACCTAGATATTGATTATGTGTTGATTACTTGTCTATTCTTGTTCTTGGATGAATGATATTATATGTTAGGCTTAAGAAAACTGGCAGATCTCCAATGGTAACATGCTTGAACGTCTTAAGAAACATGAACCGAGGCGTACTAGGTCTTTATTGGTTGTATTTAATGCATGAGCCACTGTTTACAATCCCTATAGTTGTGCTGGGTCATGGTGTAGGAGGAGATAAGAGCTCATAGAGTTGGGGAGTTATGTATGCCACCCCACGAATGGTATTAAGGAATACAATCCGTCATCCATACAAGTATAACAAGTAATTGACATGTAAAAGATATCTAGGGAGTAATGAAGTCTAAGTAAACACAATTTCTCCAATTACTGCTCACAACCTTAGTTTAATATTAGTTTAATTTCATTTTTAGTATTTTATTTTGATTGCATCTTAGTTTTGGGTTAGTTGAATAGCAACTAATTCCGCCCACTCCTTCAAAACCCGAGATTTTACTTGCTTTCATAAAAATATAAAAATACAAAAATAATCATCTCTCACCTTTAGAACTATTAATTAGGTTTTCTAATCCTAGCGACACTATTCCTAAGCTGAACGATCAATCCCCCGGTACTTGTCACTATACTATACTACAACGATCAGGTACACTGCCTGGTGGGGGTTGTAAGCCTCGCGAGATCCCTCGAGAGGTAAAGCAAGGTGCGATTCCCACGCATCATGGACATACGACCATACTCATCCGATGAGAGGTTAATGGATGCATAGAACTCTAAAATAAACCTAGGAAAAATAGGCTCATCGATTTCTAAGAGACAATCAAAGTTGATGTTTGCAAGTTCCGCGGGTAGGTTTGTACCGGCTAGGAAGGATGGGTCAATGGTTCTACCCTCATGGACATATCGTTTTTCTAAGGCTTTGAAAATGTTGATTTGAGCTTTGGTAAGGCCTTTGGTTTTGTGGTGTTTGGGTAGGTACTTAATGGTGTCCTTGTGGTCGTAATGAGTCGCGAGAGGCATGATGATTCCTAGAAATAAAATTTCACATTTTAGTCTTAAGTTAACGACTATAATAATGTGGATGTTCTAGTGTGTGCCTATATGAAAACAATGTGGAGGTGCGGTTATCTTGACACATTTTGATGCTTAAAACGTTTTATAATGCAAGTTTTGTTATAAAACAAAAGATAACCCAAACGCTCCTAGTTCAATGTAGCTTCGTTTGAATGTACCTGAAAATACATATTAGTTATGTATTCCCTTTAGCATTCAAGAGACATTATGCAAGTGATGTTTTAAACATAATGTTTTTATTTTGTATTCAAAATGTGAGACAAAAAAATATTTGTCCTATTTGTGAGAAATTTTTGCAAAAATTTGACATGGGGTGTTTTAGCAAACATGTTTATAACTAGTAAGAATGCAATTCCTAACTATGGAGAACATGATTAGTTTTGTTAAACACCTAATTTCATGCATGAGTTTCTCAAGTTAATGCATAACCCCAAGTTTTTGTTTTTGTGCAAAAATAGAAATCCTAGACTCAGATCAGGAGTGTAATCATGTTTAAAATACTTACAATGATGATTGATGAGCAATATGAAGGAAAGACCAAAAATTCGTAGGTCTGGATGAATGGTGAAGTGAACAGTAGCAGTTTAGAAGTGGTGGTATGAGATAATGGGTGTTTGGTTTAATATAAACTAAGAAAAGGAAAAAAAAGTTCTGCAGGTCGGCGGAACCAAAAAGAGGGTTGCGCCCGTTTTGTCGCAGGGTTCCGCCGACACTGCGGAGAAAAAAATTTGTTTTTATTTTCGTGATTTTTGTCTAATGTTTAGAACTACATTGTAGGTTCCATGAGTCCTAAGCCTAGCCTAAGAAGGTTAAAAGGTTCTCATTTAAGAGGTTTTGTGAGAATGTCGGCTATGTTGTCTTCGGAAGAAACTTTCTCAATTGAGATGTTTCCTTTTTGGATGTTGTCACGAAGAAAGTGATGACGGATTTCGATATGTTTAGTTCGGGAATGTTGGACGGGATTTTTACTAAGATCTATGGCTCCTTTGTTGTCGCAAAGAATGGAGATGTCGTTTAGTTGAATTCCGTAGTCGACAAGAGCTTGCTTCATCCAAAGAGCTTGTTGACATGCCTTTCTAGCCGAAATGTATTCGGCTTCCGTTGTTGAGATAGCGAGAGCCGTTTTCTTCTTAGAGAACCATGAGGTGAGACAATGTCCAACAAAAGTACAAGTACCACTTGTGCTTTTTCTATCAACATAGTCACCGGCATGATCCGAGTCGGCATACACTATGGTGTCCATTCCCGTTCCTTTGGGATACCATAAACCTAAATGTGTAGTGCCCTTAATATATCTAAAAATCCTTTTAACGGCTTCAAGATGAGTTGTCTTAGGATCTTCTTGAAAACGAGCACATAGACAAACACTAAACATAATGTCGGGTCTACTAGCCGTTAGATAAAGTAGACTTCCAATCATACCTCTATATTTAGTGCTATCTACGGATTCACTTTCCTCATCCTTGGTGAGTTTTGTTTCTGTGGACATGGGCGTTTTGATTGGTTTCGAATCTTCTAGACCAAATTTTTTAAGCATGTCCTTAATGTATTTGGATTGGTTAAAGAAGATACTATCTTCTAGTTGTTTGATTTGGAGTCTTAGGAAAAAATTGAGTTCTCCCATCATACTTATTTGAAACTCGTCATGCATGATTTTTGAGAAATCAACGCATAATTCTTGACAAGTTGATCCGAATATAATGTCATCAACATAGATTTGGACTATGATAATATGTGAACCTTTCTTCTTAGTGAAGAGAGTATTATCACTAAGCCCATGGTATACTTATGGTCAACTAGGAAGGTTTTAAGTCGATCATGCCATGATTTTGGAGCTTGCTTAAGTCCGTATAAAGCCTTTTTAAGTTTGTAAACGTGATTTGGTTTTTCAAAATCGGTGAAGCCCGGTGGTTGAGAAACATATACTTCTTCATTTATAAACCCGTTTAGGAATGCACTTTTGATGTCCATTTGAAAGAGTTTAAAATTGTGCGCGCATGCATATGCAAGTAAAATTCTAATAGACTCGAGCCTAGCTACCGGAGCAAATGTTTCATCGTAGTCTATGCCTTTTTGTTGATTATAACCTTGTGCTACTAGCCTAGCTTTGTTTCTAGACACTACACCATTTTCATCCATTTTATTTCGAAAGACCCATTTTGTTCCAATTATTGTTTGACTCTTTGGTTGAGGAACTAATGTCTGAACATCATTCCTAACAAATTGGTTTAATTCTTCTTGCATGGCTATTACCCATGACTCATCTTTTATTGCTTCATTTATATTTTTCTGTTCAATGGTTGACCCGAAACAAAAGAAGTTGCTTTCATTTTGAACTTTTGATCTTAGTGTTCTTTCGTTAATGTTTCCTATGACACCATCTAATGGATGACTTTTAGATTCTTTGACATTGACAATTTCTTTGTTTAATAGTTCATCTTCCTTGTCATTACCTAAGATCTCTTGACTTTCTATTGCTTGGCTTTCAACTAAGTCATCATCTACCAAAGGTGATGTCTTAGAAGGAGGTGGACTCTCTTCAAAGGTTACATTCAACGATTCCTCGACTCTTAAGGTTTCTTTGTTTAAAACAATGTAAGCTTTACTACTTTGTGAATATCCAAGAAACACACCTTCATAAGACTTTGGGTCAAATTTGGTGAGATAATCCTTTGTGTTAAGAATAAAACATTTACTCCCAAATACTCTAAAATAACCTAGTGTAGGCTTTTTACCTTTATAAAGTTCGTATGGAGTTTTGTTTAAAAATGGTCTTATTAAGACACGATTTAAAATATAAGTTGATGTGTCAACGGCGTTACACCAAAACTTTTGTGGAATATTTTGTTCATTAAGCATTGTTCTACTCATTTCTTGAAGTGTTCGGTTTTATGTTATACTACACCATTAGATTGAGGGGTTCGTTGAGCCGAAAAATTATGAGTTATTCCATTTTTATCACAAAAGTCTCCAAATTGAAATTCATTATCAAATTCACGACCATGATCCGTTCTAATAGACACAATGCAAGTTCCTACTTGATTTTGAATTTTCTTACTTAGAATTTCAAATTGATCAAAAGCTTCATTTTTACTTTTCAAAAATTTTGTCCAAGTATATCTTGAATAATCATCTACTATTACCAAAGTATAGAAGTTACCTCCATAACTTTGTATAGCGGATGGACCGAACAAATCCATATGCAAGAGTTCTAGACACCTAGATGTAGAAACCAAGTTTTTAGCCTTATGGCTACTATGGACTTGTTTACCGAGTATGCAAGCGTCATAAAAGTGTTGGTCATATTTCAACTTAGGTAGGTTTCGAACTAGGTCTTTGGAGGAGAGGTTTTGTATAAGTCTCATGTTAGCGTGTCCTAAACGTCTATGCCAAAAAGTTGAAGATTCATCTAATGAAGTAAGACATAGTTTGTCTCTAGATGTTTGATCCATCTTCATGACATACACGTTGTTCTTAAGAACACCTTTGGCTATGGTTATGCCATCTTTAACTATTTTACTTCCATTTTCACTAAAAAGGACGTTATACTTATTACGGCAAAGTTGACTAATACTAAGGAGATTAAAACCTAAGTTATCAACATGAGCTACATCATCTATAAAAAGAGAGTCATGAGAGATTGTACCTTTTCCGATGATTTTGCTCTTAGCTTTACTACCAAACGTAACATTACCTCCATCACATTTGTGATATGTTGAGAAGAGGCTTTTGTTACCCGTCATGTGCCTTGAACATCCGCTATCTTTAATCCATTCATCCGGTTCGAAACATACTTTGAGGCACACCTATTTTATGAAAAACATTCAAGCATTTGGTCCCCAATTTCTCAGGGTCCATTTTGGTTAAACATACCATTAACTTGATCCAAGTATGAAAATAGAACATAAGGGTTCCATGACATGTAATTTGGAGTTTGGTAATGTTCAGGAGTGTTTTGGTTCCAAACATGTTGGTAGTTTGGTCGTGTGTTGTAGTTACTCTTTGGAAAGGGGCGTTTTGGAATAGGAGTCTTAGGTCTCGGTTGAGTAGTTCTAGTTCTAAATTCGTTTTTACTAAGTCCTACTCCAGTTTTAATAGCAGGTTTTGTTTCATTTTTATATGTGACTTTAACAAATTTTGAACGATCCAACGTGGAAGCTGTCACTGCTACTGCAGACCCGGCGGAACCTTTGGGTTCAACGGGCGGAACCCTATTTTGGGTTCCGTCTGTTCCGCGGGATGCTGTAGCAGTTTTGTTAGTTTCTTGTGCTTTCTTTTCTTGCTTCGTTTGACTCTTCGAAGTTTCTAGTTTCATGAAACCTAGTCCTGTTTTATCAAATTGCGACTTTTGAAGTTTCATAATTTCATCCGCACAAGAAATACTTTTATCAAACTTCTTAAACTTTGTGGTTTGTTTTATTAGATCATCTTGAGTAATTCTAAGTTTCTCAATTTCGAGTTTAAGCTCTTCACATGATTTGCACGATGTGTCAATACCTTTGCTCTTTTCTAATCTCTTAGCTTTTTCTTTTAACTCATAAACTTCATTTTCTAGAAACTCCTTTTTAGTTTTCAAAAATTTATTTTTGTTTATGATTTTTAAGCTTAATTCACAAAGTTTATTATATTCTTTTTATAAGGTGTCATCATCAATAGAAGAATAAGATTAGTCGGAGAGTACCTCATTTGAGTCGTGAGCCATGAGAGCAATTTCATCATTCTTTGGCTCATCGTCATCTTCTTCATAGTCACTCCAAGCACCACTAACAAAAGCTTGTTGAGACTTGCTTTTGGGTGGTTTTGGACATTCTCCTATGAGATGACTTGTGTCTCCACACCTAAAGCATTTCCTTTCAACCTTTCCTTTCTTATCATCACGATCCTTTCGGAAGGTTTTCTTGTCTTCTTTAGGTTGCCTTACAAACTTCCCTCGTCTACGAAAGAACTTCTTGAAGTCTCTAACGGCCATGGCATATTCTTCATCATCACTATCCGAACTAGATTCTTCATCATCACTTGATTGGACTCTAGCTTTCAAGCCAATAGACTTAACTTTTTCTTTCTTGCCTTTAACTATTTCCGAATCTTTTTCCATTACCATTTCATGAACTTTGAGGTTTCCAATTAGCTCTTCAAGTGACATACTTGAAAGATCCTTGGATTCTTCAATTGCCGTCACTTTTGCTCTCCACTTCGGATGGAGTGCTCTAAGGAATTTCCTGACAAAGTTCTTGCTACAAAAAGATTCATCAAGTGCTTTAAGTCAAGTAATAATAGTGTTAAACCTAGCAAATGCACTATCAATAATCTCATCTTCGGGAATAGCAAATTGTTCATATTGTTGAATAAGAAGATCAATTTTGTTATCCTTAACTTGTGAGTTTCCTTGATGAGTGACTATTAAAGATTGCCAAATTTCTTTGGCGGTTTTACACATAAAGATTCTCTCATAATCTTTTTTAGGTAAAACATTGTAAAGCATCATTTTAGCTTTATTATTTTTAGCAATCAATTTCTTTTGATCTTCATCTTTACTATCTGTAGCTACATTATCACCATCAATGATTATATACCATAAATCTATATCTTTAGATTTCACGTAAGTTTCAAAACGGTTTTTCCAATATATAAAACCATTTGCTTCAAAAAGTGGTGGTCTTTGCATAGATTGCCCTTCTTTGTAATTTTCAAAATCCATGGATCGTTTCAAGTTTTAAAACACAAAATATTTTAAAAGCTTGAGTCACGTAGCTCTTGATGCCAATTGTGGAAAACTAGAAGGGGGGTTGAATAGTTTTACCGGTTTTTCGTTTAATTATCTTTTGAAACTTTCCGTTTAATCAAAGATATAAACTCAAAGACAATATATAATATGCAAGTATAGAGAAAGAAACGATCAAACCACAACGCGAGTATTTATCGTGGTTCGGCTACAAGGACTCTTTTTCCTTGCCCTACGTCCACGCCCTGAGTATCCAACTCGAGAGTTTCTTTCACTAGTCAACAAGCTCCTTTCACCGGCGGAGAAAACCTTACACGTCGCTTACACGATTACCGACACTAAGCTAGATGTCGAGTTCTTTTACAAGGGTACAACCACTCCCGTTGTGTTGAATACTTGTAACTTTATATGTACTTATGAACTTCTTTGCTACAAAAGAATCTTCACACAAAAATGAAATGTTAAAGGGTTAGATGAATGATATGAATGTGTATGTGTAAATGTAATGAGAAGTGATAAACCAAAATTCTAACAAATGGCTTGGTATTTATAGCAAAACTTTCAGCAGCTTTGGCGGATACGGCGGAACCCTCAGATGGGTTCCGCCCGTGTACCTCCAAGGTTCCGCCAGGACTGACATTAAGTTTTGCAATAAATCATTCCAAACCAACCAAAATCACATCAACTTATTTCTAGTCAAACACTTACTTGTGTAAGAAAACTTATGGTGAGTCAAACACACAATCTTTCCTTAAATGCATATTGATGTGTTTGACACAAACTAACCATAAATGGGATGTGACATTTCTATTTTAAGAAATATAAAAATGTTGTGTTTTATATGAAATGTAAATGTAGCAAGTGTCTAATTATGCAAGTCTTTAAACTAAAATTATGTTTTACTAAAAACTAAAGTTTACACTTTATCGTTAACAAAACTTAGCAAAGATGATAAAATATAAATAACGTTTTTAGGCGATATTTGTATTAACAATCTCCCCCTTTTTGTTGATGACTGATGAGGCGAAAAGTGAACCACTTTTAAGGGGTCATTTAATCCCGGATTTGAGATTATTTGATCAAATATCGCCCTAAATCGTTCCTTTTGTCATTTTAGGTACTTTTGGAGAGAAATCTGGAAAAGGAAGTATTTTGGACGTTTTTGGAGCATAAAAGTGAAGAAAACGGCAAAGTCTTAATTTTTCTTGCTGGAAACAGTACCTGACGGCGTCACAAGTTCCTTAATGACGGCGTCAAGAGTAACAAAAGAGGTGGATGTGGACAATACACGTGACGATCCAGAGAGTTTTGTGCATAGGAGATGACGGCGTCACCCAAGGCCGTCATGGTCCAAGTATTAGTGACGGCCCAAAAGAAATTTACACATGACGGCGTCAAAAGTGGATCTAGGCAATACGATTTCATTATAGGCGGCGAGTTGACGGCGTCACAAGTTTACACATGACGCCGTCACCCATTGTAATCTATATATAGTTTTCCAAATTTCATTCATTAGTGTGCAACTTTGAGGGAAAAACCCTAGGTCGAATTTTTCAGCTTTTTCAAGGGTTTTAACCCTTTGAATCTTTCACGTTCTATTTGAGATAAGTACTCTTTCAATTAATTCAATATGTCTATTTGTTGTTTGAATATATCTTACACTTGTCTTCAATTTAACATGCTCGTCTAGTCAAACATTTATTTCTAGTCAAACACTTACTTGTGTAAGAAAACTTATGGTGAGTCAAACACACAATCTTTCCTTAAATGCATATTGATGTATTTGACACAAACTTACCATAAATGGGATGTGACATTTCTATTTTAAGAAATATAAAAATGTTGTGTTTTATATGAAATGTAAATGTAGCAAATATCTAATTATGCAAGTCTTTAAAATAAAATTATGTTTTACTAAAAACTAAAGTTTACACTTTGTCGTTAACAAAACTTAGCAAAGATCTTAAAATATAAATAACGTTTTTAGGCGATATTTGTATTAACAAAAAGCATACGAGCAACTCGATTAGAAGATTAGCATGCGATGCTTGAAAGATATACATTAAATTGAGGAGGAGTATTATGCGCACTGCACTCTTTTTCCTTTCATCAAATGATTTTATCCCACTGGGTTTTTTCTTGATAAGGTTTTGAATGAGACAGTTTATAGCGTATGAGAAATGGTGAATATCCAAAGAGGAGTATTGTAATTTAATATTATTGGCTTATATCTATTCACTCTTAGCTTACTAGCCCGACCCATTAAGGTTTATATGTAATCATCCCTATAAGTAGATCACTCTTGTAACTTCTTGGATTACCACTTAATAAAAATTCTCTCTCTTCTCTCGTTCTTGTGTTCATGTTGTTTATTATTGTACTCTATTTATAACAACTATCAATATATGGTACCTTTTTTTCTATGACTTTGTCATAAGTAGTTTATCTATATATTCACAGAATTGTAATGCTTTTGTGGTGTCGTGTATTTTAGCAAGATGAGATGTTTGAGATTCATAAGGAGATGTACACGGGTCAACGATATAGTCAGATTTGCTATATTTCAAATAATTGTTCGACTGCATTATTGCTTATGTTGATATTGTTAACCACAAAATGAGTTTCCATTTGTAATTTGTTATCTATGTAGATTTTAGTAACAAGCTATTTGTTGCTTAAATTTTTTCAGTATCAACCAGATTGTGGGAAAAAAAAAGTAAGTGCCAATAAATGTAAATGAAAAAGCATAAATGAACGTGCTAAAAACAAAACAACAAAAAAACGCACACGTACTACTCAAAAAAA
The DNA here is from genome assembly GCA_030686995.1 of Artemisia argyi. Taxonomy (NCBI): domain Eukaryota; kingdom Viridiplantae; phylum Streptophyta; class Magnoliopsida; order Asterales; family Asteraceae; genus Artemisia; species Artemisia argyi. The sequence continues at coordinate 166,783,143 of CM060695.1, forward strand.
AAAAAAAAAAAAAAAAAAAAAAAAAACACGCAATAAACGATGTCCGGCCGCAACGCGCCGGACCGATGCCAATCTCGTTAGGACTAATCATTAAGAGGCTACACAAATTTTCCTTGATAATACATGGGCCTACATAAGGCCTGGGTCAACAACCGGTTTTAGCAAATACTGGGATTTCAATGAGCCTTATGGGCTTAAGCAAAATAGACTTCGATTGAGCATGATTCACCTAATCACCTATAATTAAACGTGTACAAACTGGATAAATTCCAAAACCGTACCGGATTTCGGATAAAATCCTGTTCGGTTATTCTTGACCGGTTAAAACCCGGTTTTGCAAAAAACTGATTCAATTAGAAACCGGTTTTGGCAAAGAAAAACCCAAACCGGTACTAACCGGACTAAACCGTTATTTTTTATTTTTTAGCTGTTGGACGAGTTTCGAGTTGGGCCAAATTTTTTATTTATTTAATTATTTATTTATTTATTTATTTATTTTTGTGAAGCAATCCTTTTTTCTGAACATCAAGTATATACATATACTATTAGGGTCTATATAATAGTATACTGCTACTATATAGTAACAATTTACAAATAAACAAAACACAAACACTAATGTGGTGTTTAGTACGTTGTAATCAAAAGGTTAATGGAAAAGATGATTAGGTTGGAATGATAAAATATTGTTTGGTTACATATATGAAATGTAATGGTTCATTACAAGAAATGACCCATTACAGCAAAATCATTCCCAAATTACATAAAACCCCATCAATAACGGACCATATTAAATAAACTTTCTATCATTAATGGGGGCATTTTAAATTTCTATTATGATTCAATTACGTCTTATCAAACAAACCAAACATGATTAATAATTGTAATGAATAATTACATTACACTATTTATTCCATTACGTCATTTATTTCATTCATTTAACATTTCATTACATCGTACCAAACGTGCTGTAAACATATTTAAACATCAAACATCAAATTGTTTTTTAATATATAAACGGAATACATAAAATGAATACATCGTCTTCTTGTATACCAAAAACGAATACATAAATAACGTCTTGAATTAATCGTCTTGGTTGTCGTAGCATATTTCGTCTTCGTCAAGAGGTTGTGACATACCAAACACTATTTCTTCCGCGTGTATAGCTTCTTTAACCTGTTCTAAGTCGCCTACGAATAGATATATATGTTGAACCCTTTCCATGCTATAATGAACAACTTGTATCTATTGGTGACCATTTTTCCACTTCAATATAACGTTTGTGCGCCAACTTATAAGATACAGAGTAGTAATCATGAGTATGTTTGGCAAAAGTAACTGTTGTTACAACTAGAGATGGAGCTGTAAGTGGAGATAGAGATTAATATTGTTAAAATATATTATTTTATAAGCTAAATAAAATATCATTTGATTTTATGAGATTATAAAAGATTATTTTTTATAATCTGTTGTCAAACAAAATTTATATATTAAGTAACTTTTTCTTAAAAAATAGTAATAATCTCTTCATGTCAAACATGTCATGAGTGATAAAATTTGATACCATATCTGACTAGTGGTTCATTTTTTTCTTCTTCTAAATAGATCACAATCAATAATGGAAACACGTTAATTCCTAGGGCATGTTAATTATCGGGGATTGCTCCGATGATATCACTCATTCACCATAACATTTATTTAACCCGTCAATAAAGGCTTCGAGGAAATATATGTTGGTTCAACCCTGGGGGCGGCTTTTTTTTTTTTTTTTTTTTTTTTTTTTTTTTAGCTAAGAGAATGGGTCCACAAACATATTTAGTATTATTTGTTTTTAAGTGTGACTCACTACTTCTTTTAGTTGGTATATATCCATAAGTCATGAATTGTAATACCCTTCCCAATAGTGGTTCATATAGATATGGACCTCACACACTCTTTTATCTAACAAAAATAAGAAACACCCCCTAACTCTTAACTAAATGTCATTGTACAAATGTATATTATCTGAGGTTTTGTTCTTTGGGAAAGGTCATTAGTAACAAAAGGATGCACATGCTAGGGTTTCCTAGCCGATTTAAAACTTATTGGTATGGTAATTCGAAAAAATGAACATACATTACGTATCCATAGGTTAATTCGATCGGTTAAACAGTTTGCTTCAGATGTGCGTGGCTTAACCATCGCACGACTGTTTTCGACCTTTTTGAATTTTGGCTATACTCATACGTGTATTTAATTATGTGCCCTATATTCTGTACAAGAACGTCAAATGCTTTGTAAGGACGTCAAGTGCTTTATAACTATGCTATTCGTGGTGATAGCATATAATTCAACAGGTTCCGTATATTTATTTACTCATGTTTCAAGTTCGAAATAACGTTTGGATAAAATTAGTAAATTTAGGGTCTGTTTTAACATTTAACAAAATTAACAGTTGGCAATAAAGTGAGACCAAAATATCACCTGAGAATTGACGCTACAGAAAAATATCTTAAAATTGGATTAGGAAACTCTCATGTTCAATTTAATACGAGAGGTTATGTTTCCAATTAAAAACAAGATAAATAAGAGTGCATTTCTTAATAAAAGATAAAGGCCCACATTTTTGTTTAGGGTGTGTTTTTTTCATTAAAATGCTTTAGATCTGAATCTGACTATCACATTTTACCAGTAAGAGGTGGTTAAAAAGTCTAAATCTGAACGAAATAATGTTGTTTTTTTTGTAAAATTGTCTGAATGATTTTAAGTGCTCGTTTCTGCAATTTATTTAAATAACTTAAGTAAATATGAAAGAAATTTTTTTATCATAAATATAACATAGTGAATAAACCATCAAATATATTATATTAACACGATACTTCAATCTCTTATCGAGTAAGAGGCAGTAAGATAAGTCTTCCACTTCTTACTGAGTAAGATGTTATATGTCTAACTGAGTCTGACTTAAAAGAAAAAAAAAAAACAAACAAGCAAAACGTCTGTCCACCTCTTATTGGTAAGAGTAAGAGGGCTAGTAAGATTAAAAAAAAATAATAATAATAAAATAATAATAAATAAAATAAAAAACCCTTACTCTCATAATATTGTCAACATGACCTCTCATGTTCAAAGTGAACATGAGAGGATTTCAATCCCTAAAATTCAGCAATCAGGGTTATGTTTGGATGAATATAGTAAGTTGAGGGACTATTTTGTCAATGTTTTTTTTTTGTAACTCTTCAATTTTTTAAGTAATCATGTTTTCGATTTTTAAACGGACTAATGTACGAGGTTGAACCAACCATCACATAGATTCAAATCGGATAAGCGGGTATAGCTATCCTTTTTTAAAAGGGAATTGATACTCACACCACAAAAAATGATGCATACTCCACAACATCACATCACTAATGCATATGTTACAACATGACATGTGCATAATTGTAGTGTGTGCATCAATTTATGTGGTGTGAGTATCAATCCTCTTTTCAAAAGGTTAAGGTTGAACCGTTGAACACTTTAAGATTGTTTATCTCTAGCAAGATTTTCGCAATTAAATTCAGCTGGAGTAGTTGTTGTTGTTTTATCATCGGTAAACTCTTCATCTGTTTTCTTTTGTTGTTAAGCGCTCTGTTCTCGAGTTTTTTTTTAAAGGAAGGGAAGGGGATGGGATGGGAAATCAGAAATATGGGTGTTCTTAAGTTTTTTTAAGAAGGAAGAGGAGGGGAAGGGAAGGTGGGAGGGAGGGAAGGTGTCGACTTTTTTGTGTATATCTGTTCTGCCCAATTTTGGGGGGATTAGGAGGGGAAGCGGGTTATTAACATCATGGGCCTGTGTAGAATTACAATTCCATCCTCACTTTTTATGCACGTCTTATATATTTTGACCTAGTTATCCCATATCACACATCTTCTGTACCAAACGGCCACAACCTTTTTTTGCTATCAATTCAAGAAACCAGTTGTAAGTTCTTTGATTCTAGTTTCAAAATTGATCAGATCGTTTGATGTTTTTAATTTTTCATTGTTTACATGTGTTTTTCTGAAGATATAATAACTGTAGAATGTTACAAAAATGTGTTTACATGTGTTCTAATGCAATGTGTTTAGTGGTATGAATACATGTCTACTTGATACGAACAAAAACCTAACTATTGCAGAATGATTATAGACTTGCAAAAGCTGATCCTTTGGTTCAGTTTTCTTTTTTCTTCTGTTAATTCCCTTTGATGCCTGACAAGGATAGTTATAGAGGTCGCATGTGCTGCTGCTCCATTGTTCTAGGATTACTATTTTTTACTTCTCACACTATTCAGTGGGGCCATGGCTATTGAGACCCTATATATCATTGATCCCTTGGGAAACCATTAGTAGATGCGTTAAACCCTTTTGTAGTTCTCTTTATAATTTTTAATACTTGTATCAGGGAACTCCATCTTGATACGAACAAAAACCTTTCAATGATGAGCACCCAACTGAACATCACAGCCCTTATATTGTCGTTAGATAAGATTTGTGGTGCTTTTTATATACTTTAATGTGGTTACAACCTTCATGTCGGAGTATCACTTGCAAGTTTGGTTGAATTCATTTATCTTGTCAATGTAGGTGCTGTTTGAATACATGTAAAATACGTTATTAGTTTCTGCTTTGATCAAGGGAATTGTGAGGAACAGTCTGTGATGAAAAGTCAACTATATTTTTGAGCTACATGAGAAGAAAATAGAACATAGGCTTGGGTGAATTGTGATCTGAGATTAGTAACTTAAACGAAGATAGACGATGTTTTAAATAGAATAGTTACTTATTGCCAAACTTTGATTATTGAATTACAAAATTAGTGGGTCTGCTTTGCTTATTAATGCTGTAACTAATCACCTTTGCCTTGATGAAGTAAGATTTTTAGACTCTACAGTGATTGTGGGTAGATGTGCTAAAATGGGTAGGTTGGGTACTTGGGTAAAGGGTCACAATGGGTGCTGGTTAAACTGGATTTGGTGTCAAATTGACCCGCCACAATTTCATTGTTCAGTCCTTTTTTGATTTCGATCAAAATTGATCAATCAACTTTAAGAACAAAAACTATATTCTTAAATAGTTTTGAGTATCCTTCTGAGGAACTTTCTATAATTTTCCTTATTAGCTATATATTTTTTTCCCATTTCACTAGAGATAAAAAAATATGTTGGAAGTTAATTGTGATAACTGGTTTGAATTGTGGGTTAAGATTTTGGAGCTGACTTCTTCTCTGCTATAATATACATCAGTTAAAAAAAGAGCTACTCAGTAGCAATACTAATAAAAGTAATTACTATTTATCTAGCAAATGATAGTACATATTTGTATTATGATAACTTACATAGTTCAAACTAATCATAGGTTGTTCACACTAGCAACATGGATATTGATAACTTAATTCGCATGGCGAGAACTCAACAGTTAGCCGTAATTCACGTGGTTTGTTTAATTGTCGCTTACCTTGCTCTTAGCGAATCTCGTAAAAGAAAACGTGTTAATTTACCTTCCCAAGAATTAAGGTTGCATAGACAAGCAGTACGGGAAGAGATGTTGCAAGACCTATCAGCAAATAACAACAGTCGAAAAATAATTCGTATGAGTGTCGACGCTTTTAAGTTATTATGTCAAAAGTTACAAAATGAATGCGGTCTACGTCAAACCCAATGTATGTCGGTTGAGGAACAAGTTGCTAGATTTCTTCATATAGTAGGGAATGATTTTAGAACCCGTTTTGTCTCTTGGTTATATCGTCGATCCATATCAGCCACTAGTAGACATTTTCATAGAGTTCTGAATGCAATAATATCTTTAGAAGACCAATATATTAAGCAACCAACTGGTGATATAGTTCCATGATGTTTTTAAAGGCGTTGCATTGAGTGGTTATGCTTGGAACCCGAGTACCAAGTTAACTGAGGCTGAAGATGAGGTGTGGGAAGCACTCAAGAAGGTATGCTCAATCTAATTCATGTTAAATTAGTGATTGTGATTTTTTTTATTAATTATTTGTAATATATAGGATAATCCTGATGTTTACGACTTGAAGAATAAACAAGTTAAATGTTATGATGAAATGCATGCTTTGTGGGCAAAAGATAGAGCTACAGGTACTTCTTCTTTAACTGCTAAAGAGAAAAGAAAGCTACTAAACAATGACCAGCAATCAGATACAGTTGAAGTTGAAGAAACTGATACCTTTTGTGAGAACAATGGGGTCACTTTAGATAACTTCGACACTAGTGATGACATCCAAATTACATCACCACAACCACAACAAGCTAAGCTCCCAACTAAATCTAAGAGTAAAAAAAGAAAAGTTGATGAAGAGGATCCAATACGGAGTAGGATTGCGGACTCTCTTGATAATATAGTACATGCTCTAGACAGAAATTCTAAGGTACTCGGTTAATTTCGAACATAGATTAGTAGTAGTAGTGTATATATATATATATATATATATATATATATATATATATATATATATATATATATATTAAGCAACTTGTTATAAGGTAATTGATCTTGTCGTTATCTACTTGTTATAAGGTAATTGAGAACTCTCGTCCACATGTGTATACTGAGAAGGAAATTTACGAAGAACTGCAGTGCCTGGGTCTTTCTAAAGAAGACATACAGCCTGCGTATGTGTTTTTGCTGGAACATCCGGTCCAAACACGTGGACTTTTTGGCTGTCCTTTTGAAGCCAGAGGGGATTATCTGAAGACCTTGATGGGCCTAGACAAATGAATAAAGCTTAGTCGGATTGTGTTACCGGTGGGTGATGAAGGTCGCTTCGTTTGAAACTTATTTTTTTTTCTATTACTTGCTTCCTACATTAACTGTTATTTGAAGGAGTCTTGCTTTTGTTTAAGTACTTTCATGTGAGGGCCTTTGTGAACTTGTCTTCTTAGTTTGTTCTTCTCGTGTGACAGCTTGCATTTCTTTAGCTTCAGTATTGAATTTAATTGTTGGAAGTTTCTATTGTTAGACAACTTTGAGTTTAATCTATGCATGGTACTGTTAATATATACTCCGTATGATATAATGCATGTTCAAAGAAAACTAATGTCAAGATATAATGCATGTTAATATAGTCATTTGTAGTACTCCGTATATGATAGTTTAAGAAAGAACTATTTGTGTGTATAAGTAATCTTTCATCGTACGTATGTTACATTCAATTATGACAGTGCACCTAAAAACGCATGAGTACTGTGTCAGTGTGTGAATGTGGTAAATAATTGACACAGAGCAATAAACTCTTAATGACAATCATAAACTACACATAAATGCATAAGCAACCCCACATGTTTCTTAGCCAGTTTTGTGTTGTGTCTTTTTTATCTTGAAAATACCTTGACTACATTCGCTTGGCTAGTGTATGATCTTCTTTAGCTTCAGTATCACATGTCAGTCTATATTTATACTAATACATATTCTAGTAAGATACATTTCATGTGCAATGAACTATTTTTGAATATCAGTATCTACGTTGTTCTATAAAAAAATAAAACAAGAAAAATGTGTGACTTTCGTGTGAAACTTATTTTGGTATGTCGAGTTTAGTTTTTATCTTACAAAATTTTCATAGAAGTCGATCATGACTATTATCAGTGACTGCATAATGTATTTCAAAAATTTGCAGAAGTGCATCAATATGTCAAAAGATGTGAGTTATATAAAAAGTAAATTATGTTTTGAGGGTATCTTGGTAATTTGGGTACCTTCCCTTCTTTTCCTTCTAACTTAAAATAAAAACTCAAGAACACCAATAAAAATAACCATTTTCTTCTCTGTGTCATTCCCTGCTTTCCCCTTCCCATCCCCTCCCCTTCCCTTTTTTAAAAATTAGACTTGAGAACAGAGCGAAAGTGTTTGATACTGTTGAATAAAGGTTTGAATAAAGGTTTTAAGTGATAATCATTGCTTAACAATATAGATGATTATCATAGCGGTGACGATGTATAAGAGCATTAATTTGTATGTCTGTATTTATTGGTGCGGAGAAACCAAGAGTGGGAAAATTTTGTAGGAAAACTATAGTTAACTTTTTGATCAAAAAATAAATAGGTTTTGCTAACAACAGCCCTAAGGGTTGTGCTTTACTTTACTACAATTTCTTGTAATAATATAATTCATCCAATCACAATCAATCATTAATTGTATATGCAATATTTCCGGTATTTTATCCACTTTTTTAGGATTATCATCCAATCATAATCATTCAAAAGAGATATTGTAATGAAAATTATTTGCTTAACGACAACCCTTAGGGCTGTTGTTAGCTAAATAAAATAAAAAATATAACTGATTGCATTATAATTTATAAGTTAGGTTATCTTGATAAAAACAACATTACTCGTTAAAACTGGCTAAATGAAAGCAAATTATAAGCCCAATGTTGAAATAGCAACTCACACCCTTCTATGGGCTTCCCAAAGTTAATGAATTTGTAAACGATTTTTCTTCTCAACTATTACTAATTTTTCAAAGTTAACTAAACAAATGTTTCCCATTATCTGCAATCCTTTGTAACATTTCTGTCCAAACTAATTAATAGTCCATTTCTGTCCATGTAAGTTGTGGATTTGAGTTCCCCAGCAAAAAAACCATACACCATAAAATGAAAATAATACAAAGAAAAATATAGCTTTAAACGGTTAGATACTTCGGTCCATTGACATACAAGTTGTTCTTATAGAGAAAAGGCAATACAATTGCTCACAGATTGACTACCTCTAAACAATATGATAATTACATATTAGAAAAAATGACAGCAGCATAAAACTTTACATCTTGCTCTAACCTTAAACAAGTCGAACTCTATTCAAAATGCTAACAAGGGTCAATCACTCAGTCATGATTCCCCTTTTTTCTAGCTTCCTATAGCGCTAAAACAAACCATACACACATACTAGGAAAACTTGGATACTGTTTCAGTTCTTTAACTTTGGAACTTTTAATGTGGAATTAAACAGTATTGTTGTATCAGGTGCTTTTCTCTTTGAACTTCTTTTTTCCTGCAGATGTATTGAAATTGCATTTAGAACACATGTTTTTCATTTTTTGAAGTCAAAACGGGTAACAGGTCAAAACATGCTCGGTTTGGAACCAAATATCATTTTAAATGTCAAACGGGTCCATTCAGATGGGTTGACCAAAACACTTTTTGTCCAAAAATTTACCCCTTTGACCATTTTCTTCCATTCCAACTTTCTTTTACCCATTTGACTTTTTAAAAGTAAGACAAAAATGAAAAAAGATAAGAATATGGGATATTTTAATTACCTTCTCAGTGATAGTTACGTCACTCGAATTGTTTTTTGATGATGTCACCATGCAACGTTGTAGCACAGGTGTTATAGAACGATTTCCACCCCCTCTTAAAACCTCCAATTCTTTATTTAATCGAGAAATTTCTTCATTTTTTTTCCTCGAGTCAGATTCTAACACAATTAAATCCTCACGTAAGGCTGAAATAGTTTTGTCCTTTTCAATGTTTGAGAATTCTGATTTTTCCAAAGCAGACATCAGATTCGCTACTTTATCATTAGCGGCTCCAACTTCCTGTTGGTTTTTTCTAATGACTGCTTGCAATTCATTATCTTTCTTATTAAATTGGTTCCATGCAAAATCACGTTCTGCTTTCAATGCTGACTCTAAGAAATCCTTTTTGTTGCTTCGGGTTACACGCTGCCAATAAAATTCAAAGATCAGTGAGCTTTTTAAGAATGTATCCTAATACAACCTAATCGGCCCATTTATGAGTGTCAAAATTGTGACCTAAAACAAGAATAAACTTACTTTTGGCTCAGCCAAAGCCTCAGTGAGCTCGTCAAAGAGAGTTTTCAGATCAGCTCGTTCATCATCTACATCTTCTGCAATATATATGTAGAGTTAACTCAGACAGATAATTGAGTAGCAAAGCACAAAAGGGGATGAACTGGAATGGTATCTAAAAAGAATAAATTATTAAAAAAGTGTCTCATCCCTCACAAAAAAATAAATTTCGCCAACCGAACCCCAACATCTAGATAGCCATAATGGGTAGGATCATAATGGTTACATTCACCTAAAATACCTTGTTCCAAAAAACCAGTGTATTATAAAACAATCTAGAAGGTGTTACCATTAACAATTCGCTGCGGGCAAGTTTCAACCCATGTTAACCTATTCCTTTTGAGCTAATACTTTTGTCCTACCCGTTTGACAGTTTAGATATAAATACAAAACTGTTCAAGAACATATTCTTTGTACTGTCGAAACTGGGTCGGGACAGAATGGGTAGTTTCAAAACACCTCCTTTCCTAAAAGTTCTAAAAGAAGTATATAACAAGTGTATCGTACTATCGTATATTAGTACCATAACCTATTACTTGATTCAAAGGTTTTATGCATAAAATACGTAATTGGGTCAGAATAAAATAACACAATATGTCAAACTATATATCCATATCGAATGCATCAGCGAATATTCATGTAAGTGAAGAACAACCAACCGAATTTCCGTTTGTTTATTTTTGCTTCCTTATGCTTCATAGAAATAATCATATTCGCCTTTGCAGTATCGACAAACCGAACCATATCTTTTATCTTCATATCTCTTTTCATCTAAAAAAAGAACAAAAAATCAATAAAAAAAAAACCCGAAAAACATAAAAACACCAATAAACGAAACCATCCTCACCTGAGAAATATGATCTTGCAACAAATTAACATCGAAAGCCCACCGCTCATGCAGCGACTTAATTCTTTTCTCAAGCGACTTCCGTTCTTTAACAAACGACTCGATCTGCCGCTGTTGCTTTTGTATCATACCAAAAAGGCCTTTAAAGATGTTTCTCCATGATTCTCGATCTTTAGCCTTTTCACCTGATGAAACTCTGCGTTTTCCCATACTGCACACCAACTGTTCGATAAAATGCCGCAAAGAAAGAAACTGGGGTTTCGGGTTCGTGTTCACTCGTTAGATAAAATTAAGCGATTCTGTTAATGGGTTTTGAAGATTAAGTGATTTGGAGTAATGGGTATCTTTCGGATTTGAATATGATTGCAGATTGAGGAAGAATTTTGAGAATTAGGGTTTGGTTTTTTGATTTGGGGAAGATGATGAGTGTTTGATGTTGAATAATTTGAAAAAGTAATCTAACGGTCGAAAATTTGTGGTATTTATATGCCCATCAAGAGTATAAATATTAACGTTACGCTCCGGTTTTCTTTATCCGACTTGAGTTTATTAAATGGGTCGGGTTTTTTGTTTTCACTATTGAATGACAATGAGATTTTGTTAGGGGCGAGCATGGTTCAGTTTGGCTCGGTTTTAGGTTAAAACCACAAAAACGAATAAAAAATTTTCGGTTTTTGCTTTCTAGAAACCGTTCGGTTCGGTTTTCATCTAGGTTGGATTTTTGGTTTGTTTTTTCGGTTTTCGGTTTCTAATAAATTATCGACGGTCTTTCCAAAATCGAATTTGCAATGCGTCATAAATTAACAATTTCAAGTTCCAAGAATATAAAAACACACAATAATGACAATATAAAACTAAAAGCCATAAAACAAATAGAGTAAACTACATTTTTGGTTCTTGTGGTTGTATCAAAATCTCATTTTTTGTCCAAAATTCAAAAAACGTTCAATATCAGTCCAAAAGTCCACGTGGACTTCACTTTTGGTCCAATTTTCGTCCCTAGTTAGTTTAGTCGTTAAGTACGTTGCACCGTTAGTCCTTTAACCAAACGGTTGTTAGCAATGTTTGCACCGTTAGTCCTTTAAGTTAAAAAATTGGAAAATTTCGAAAAAAAAAATTTTTTCCAAAAAAAAGTAATTTGAAAAATTCGAAAAAAATTCTAAAAATTTTTTTTTGACGAATATTTTTTTTTTCCAAAAAAAAAATTTTTTTGAAAAAAAATTTCTAATAAAAAATTTTCTTAAAAAATTCGAAAAAATTCTAAAAAAATTTTTTGACGAAAATTTTTTTTCCAAAAAAAAAATTTTGAAAAAAAATTTCTAATAAATTTTTTCTTAAAAAATTCGAAAAAATTTATAAAAAAAATTTTTTTGACGAAAATTTTTTTTGACGAAAATTTTTTTTCCAAAAAAAAGAAAATTCGAAAAAAAAATTTCTAATAAAAATTTTTCTTAAAAAATTCGAAAAAAATTTCTAAATTTTTTTTTTTGACGATTGTCCCGGTTTGACACTAAAATTAAAATGTGTACATATATATATACATACATATTTTAATTTTAGTGTCAAACCGGGACAATCGTCAAAAAAAAAAAATTAGAAATTTTTTTCGAATTTTTTAAGAAAAAATTTTGTTAGAAATTTTTTTTTTTCGAATTTTCTTTTTTTTTTTGGAAAAAAAAATGTTCGTAAAAAAAAAATTATAAATTTTTTTGAATTTTTTAAGAAAAATTTTTATTAGAAATTTTTTTTCAATTTTTTTTTTTTTGGAAAAAAAAATTTTTTTTAGAAATTTTTTTCAAATTTTTCAAATTACTTTTTTTTTGGATTTTTTTTTTCGAATTTTTTCAATTTTTTAACTGAAAGGACTAACGGTGCAAACATTGCTAACGACCGTTAGGTTAAAGGACTAACGGTGCAACGTACTTAACGACTAAACTAACTAGGGACGAAAATTGGACCAAAAGTGAAGTCCACGTGGACTTTTGGACTGATATTGAACGTTTTTTGAATTTTAGACCAAAAGTGAGATTTTGATACAACCACAAGAACCAAAAATGTAGTTTACTCAAACAAATACTAGAAAAATATTGTTTTATGTGTCATAAATAGACTCAATAATAACAGGAAAAAAAAAACTATTAAACACCAAAAATTATCGAAATTCTTTTTATACGTTATTAAAACATCTTTAAAAGCAATCTAAACAAGAGTGTTTTAAGAGTACATTTATTCTTTCGGTTTGATTTTACAGTTTGATGTTTATGTTAAAACCAAACCGAACAGCAACTTCGGTTCTCAAAAATACGAAAACCGAATAACTAGTTTTTCACCTGGCTTTTTTCTTTTGGTTTCTCGGTTATTATTGGTTTAGGTTAGGTTTCTCGGTTTTTTGCACACCCTTAATATACGTGACTTTTTTTTTTTATTAATTTGAAAATTAGTTCCAGCTGGGACGAGTACAAGTTTTGGCATTGACAAGGATGTAACTTTAATTTGTATATACTTTAAGTGGAGCGTTATGTTAGTTTAGAAATTAGATCTCGGTCTATTGGAAATATAAGTTCACGATGTTGTGGAGCCAAGAAACCCATGTTGAGGAAGGGTTGGTTGTCTTTTAAGGGATCGTTGAGAACTTTGGGTATAAAGCAACATAGTTTTTTAAACGAGCTCAAAGCCCGAGCTCGAGCTTAAGTTGGGCTCATTCAATAATCAAGCTCGAGCACGAGCTTTTTATACTAAGATCGACTAGGAACGTGAGCCTAAACGAACTCAAAATAATTAAACGAGCTCAAGACTCATGTATTTAGCAAGTCGGGTTTATTTCGAGTTTTATTTGTAATTTTTTATTAACTTGTTACAAAATTGAGTCGAGCCCGAGTCGAGCTACAACTTGTAAAATTTGTCATGAAGTGAGCTCGAGCTAAAAATGTAATGTTCGAAACGAGCTTGACCTTGAACTAAGTTTTATAATTATATACGAGCTAAACCTCGAGCTATGACAACTTTGATTTTTAGCTCGGCTCATTTCCAACCCTAAACAAACATGTAAAATGTTTTCTTATAAGTAATTGTACACTCTTTTAAATCTAAAAATAATTGCAACTATATTCTCCTAGTCTAGAAACACCAAAACCGGATCAGTAACAATAAGGGAATCTAGCAAACGATAATTCTGAAGAAACATAGTGGCCACGAGTAACCAAGTTATCGTGTCTCGAACTTCTAGCAATCAAAATACTCATGTGATACGAATTCATAACACTACAATAGCTGCAACCGTCTTCAACATTTACTTATTTATTTTATTTTTTTAGTGTTAATTTATGAAAACACATTCAATTTTCTTAAATGTATTTTAAATGCATTCGCTCCATCGATTTAACTTTATTATATCACGTTTAAAAGAAAGTTGCGCCCTATAATATTTAATTTTGGTTCCGTCACCGTTGGATGCTATACTTATAACGAGGAAGACTCTTTGATTGATTTTTAAGATAGATAACCTTTTTCTACGTTTAAAGTTCGTTCTTACTACTTGAACGCATAAGTAATGTAACACCCCGAAATTTGATTAAGCAGCGGAAGTCTAATCGGGGTCATTACAGTTTAGTACACAGTCATACTCATAGAAAACAATTCAAAAGATTGTCAATATCATTCCATGAAAACTCAAATATTCATAGTTACAAACATTTATCCAAAATGTTAATTGTTTCACAAAAGTGGTGATGAGTTTGTAAAGAATGATATAATTATTGAAATAAAAGGGAGGTCCTGTGCCCTTTTGCCAGCTCCGTGCCGCCATGCTTGCTAATTTCCTGAGATAAACAAGCTTAAAAAGTCAACACAAAGGTTGAGTGAATCCATAGTAGTTTAAATAGTAATAGTGTGAACACAAGTCAAGCATTTGAAATAAACAAGCCAAGATAGACAGGTCTTGACTAAATCGGGTGTAATATTGCTCCTAAGCCTCACGAAACGCATGCCTTAACATTGATTTGACATATCATAAAGATAATAATAATCATCTACACCACAGCGGATGTAAATGACAAGGGGCCCTCGGTGACAGGAATTGTGCCAGAATTCCATAATACCTCGAATATAGCACACCTCCTGCCAAGTGATCACCTTGACAGAGGTGGGCTGCCATTCCAATAGATCTATCAACTATATTCGCGCTCACTCGCAAGTGATTAAGGTTCGTGATATGAAGGACTTGTAGCACAGGTGTCAACTTAGGCAATATCAGGTGATAACAGCATACAGAAAAATACTTGTGTTCGATTTATAGCATGTATCTCCCCACGGGGTTTAAAAACAATTAAAAATGTGGGACCATGAACTCACCTGAAAGGTGCGGGTGAACCACAACGGTACTCAAAGTGATGGTGTATTGCTAGGATAAGCAATAAAATTCCTCCGACTTGCGACCTATAAGTATATTGTAATCGGTGATTTAGATTCGTGTCGTAAATGACGTGTGATATATCACGTGTAAGGTGATATCCGTTCGGGTGTCTTAAAATATATTCCAAATAACTTTACGTAGTTATTTGTTAGCGTTGATACGAATCGGTGCTTGATATATATTATCTCGTCGTGAAAATAATATCGTTTAAAAATATTTACGTTTAAATATTTTTAAATAAGGTTATGTTTATTTATTGTACATACATATATATATATATATATATATATATATATATATATATATATATATATATATATATATATATATATATATATATATATATATATATATATAAGTTAAAGAAAATACTTATACATATGTTTTCATAAAGTTTGCAAAATTAATTTTAAAAATATAACTTGTCACATTTTAACCCTTAACTTTAACAAGTTTACACTTTTTACCCTTTGGTTAATAATAATTACAATGTGGTCCTTTTTGCCTTTTTACATATTGTTCCCTAAACTTTAGAAATTTACGGTTTATACCCCTTAATTACTTACAATTCGGCAGTTTCAAAATAGTCTGAAAGTTTTCACAATTTGTCACTTTTAGTCCCTCTACGTGAGACTTTTGCAAACATAGTCCAAAATTTAGTTTTTGAAAAGTTAACTTTTATTTTATAAAAAGTTACCACCTTTACTCCCTTTTATTTGTAAAAACTCGGTTCCATGAAATCATTTACCATTCGAACTAGTAAGTTTTTATATCCGAAAATTTTATAAAGTTTTGTGTTTGGGCTCGTTAGCCCGGTAAGGCCCAAGTGGGTGTTTTTCTTTGTTCTAAAATTTAGTTCGACTAGCATAAGTTTCGGTCTATTAATCGTGGTTTAAAAATGTTCTAGCTTTGCATGTTTCATGTTCTTGGTTAAGCTCGAGCCAAATAATGGGAGGGTCGAAGAAAACACATAAGCTATACGTGTAGAAACAAAATGGCGAGGGCTTTCTAGTGGTATCGAGTTATGTGGTAATAGTGTAATGAAAACTTAAAGTCATACTTGTGTCGTGTGATGTGCAAGCATGGAGTGGTATATGAATTTAGAAGAGTAAATAACAACTTACAACACCAAAGATTGGTGGTGACGAATTCGAGCAACTAACACCACTCGAACTACGATCTCTTGTTCCACAAGTACCTTCCCAACTAGCTCGTAATCCCAAGACTTTGCTCCCTTTCACCTTGCTCGAGTATTTGGACTTGTCGATAGTAACCAAAGAAAATGGGTATGTTTTGAGAGGTTTCAAGTGTGTGAGATTAGTGTGCATTAAATTTGGTTCTTATAGGGTGGTGAGGGTAGTTCGGATGTCCCCAAAGAACACAACACCACCGAGTGGTCAAATCTTCACTCGACAACCTTGTCTTGGTTTGCATTGTCTAGTCTTGTCGAGTGTATATGGTTTGGGGGCTACAAGCATTTGTCAACCTAGGTGTTATGAGCCTTTAGGTACACATGGTACTAATAATCTTTGTTTATGATTGGTGTTAGGAGTCCAAGAGACACACGATCCAGGGGGTAACCATTCGAAGGTGGTCATCGTGATTGTCCAATGGGTTGACGGCTCTATGGTGGTTTCTTGTCTCTTGATACTAAGTCAACGTGGGTTTGTGTCGAGTTGAGGGGAACAAGAAAAGAAAACGTGTTTGTATATATTATCATGGGGTTTGCGTTTCATATGTTGCAACAAAAGGAAAACGTCAAAGCCAGTGGGCTTGTGAAATTCGTGGCCCAAACCGAAAAGAAAATGGAGGTAAGGTTGAAATGGACTTGTGATGTGCTCGGCCCAAGAAAAGAAAGAAAAGAAAAATCGTGTGGGCTTGGGGTGAGATCCGGCCCAAAATATCGGGGTATCGGTGTCGTAAAAACGTGTGAAATATAATTCGGTGTCGGTTCGTGATAACCGTAGGTATATAAATGGTGTCATCGCTTGTTTTTATATACTTATATGTTTATAATAATAATTTGTGAAAGTTAATATATATAATAAAAATATATATATATTAGAAAAATCTCGGTGCTCAATTTGGGTGTCGGGTCACAAGTGGAGTTACCGGTGTTAACCTCGTTGGGTGATATCCAAGAGTGACATTTGGGTGATATCGGGTGACGAAACATAATCGGGTGTTAAACAAACGGTGTTCAAGACTATCGGGTGTCAAATAAACAGTGCCTCATGTGAAAAGTTTTAAATTAGCCCGCAAAAATGGCTTAGTTAAGAGTAATGTTGACAATTAGCATTAATAAATGACCTGGGATTTTACGGTGTATTACAGTACCCACCCGTTAGATTGGATTCGTCCCGGAATCCAAAGTTGAATCGGTGCTCGGGGTTGTCTCATCAAATAGTTGTGGGTATTTGGCACGCATTTGATCCTCGCGCTCCCATGTTTACTCGGGTCCTCTCTTAGAGTTCCATCTGACCTTAACAATGGGAATGCGACTATGCTTAAGTCGTTTGACCTCCCTATCCATAATCTCAACGGGTTCCTCAATAAAGTTCAACTTATCATCAATTCTGATCTCTTTTAGTGGAATCACAAGTGTTTCATCCGACAAACACTTTTTCAAATTTGACACGTGGAAGGTGTTGTGTACTCTACTGAGTTCCTCAGGTAGTTCCAATTTGTATGCCACAGGACCGATCCTTTCAATGATCTCAAAGGGTCCAACGTACCTTGGGTTTAGCTTCCCACGTCTTCCAAACCTAATCATTCCTTTCCAAGGTGATACCTTAAGCATGACCTTGTCCCCAACTTGAAACTCTATTGGTTTCCTTCGCACATCGGCATAACTCTTTTGCCGATCCCTAGCGGCTTGTAATCGTTGTCTA
Source organism: Artemisia argyi (assembly GCA_030686995.1). NCBI lineage: Eukaryota > Viridiplantae > Streptophyta > Magnoliopsida > Asterales > Asteraceae > Artemisia > Artemisia argyi. Next base: position 166,801,128 of record CM060695.1, read on the forward strand.
ATCTTTACTATTTTCTCAGTGGTTTCAAGTATTAACTCGGGACCTGAGAGTTGTACATCTCCAATCTCAGCCCAACAAACTGGTGATCTACACTTTCTTCCATAAAGTGCTTCAAACGGTGCAACCTTAATGCTAGTGTGATAACTGTTGTTATATGAAAACTCTGCTAACGGTAGGTGTCTATCCCAGCCTTTTCCAAAATCAATCACACATGCCCTAAGCATGTCTTCTAGGGTTTGTATAGTCCTTTCACTTTGACCATCAGTCTGTGGATGGTAAGCTGTACTCATATCTAACTTAGTTCCCAAGGCTTTCTGTAAAGATCGCCAAAAGTTAGACGTGAAACGGCTGTCTCGGTCGGAGATAATAGAAATCGGCACTCCATGCCGGAAAACTATCTCCTTAAGGTACAAACGTGCAAGAATATCCATATCATCAGTCTCTTTGATCGGTAAAAAGTGTGCTGACTTTGTGAGACGATCAACAATAACCCAAATTGTGTCCAACCCACTCGATGTCTTGGGTAATTTCGTAATGAAATCCATTGTAATCCTTTCCCATTTCCACATTGGTAGCTCGGGTTGAACCAAAAGACCGGATGGTTTTTGATGTTCAGCCTTTACTCTCGAGCAGGTCAAACACTTACCGACATACTCTGCAATGTCAGCTTTCATGTTTGGCCACCAATACAACTTCTTTAAATCTTGATACATCTTGTCTGAACCCGGATGAATGGAATATTTAGACTTATGAGACTCGTGCATGATGAGATCTCGTATTCCTCCATACAATGGAATCCAACTTCTGTCCTTGAAACACAGCCTTCCATCTGGTTTCTTGACAAATCCATTCGTGCTTTCGTGCATACCGTAAATCTTCTCGTGCGGTCTATTCTCTTCCTTAAGTGCCTCAGCTTTAACTTCAAGTATTTGAGACGGAAGTGGTGATCTAATTGTCATACCCAATGACTTAACTCTGAGGGGTCTAAGTCGTTCCTTTCGACTCAAGGCATCTGCTACAACGTTTGCCTTCCCCGGGTGATAACGGATCTCGCAATCATAGTCACTTAGCAACTCTAACCATCGACGTTGCCTCATGTTCAACTCCTTTTGATCTAAAATGTGCTGAAGACTCTTGTGATCGGTGAAAACCGTACACTTGGTTCCATATAGGTAGTGTCTCCAGATCTTCAGAGCGAATACTACCGCTCCTAATTCTAGATCATGAGTAGTGTAGTTCTCCTCGTGGGGTTTAAGTTGTCTAGAAGCATAAGCAATTACTTTAAGTCTTTGCATCAATACGGCACCCAAACCTTGGATTGATGCGTCACAATATACCACGAAGTCCTCACTTCCTTCGGGTAGTGCTAATATCGGTGCTTCACAAAGCTTTTGCTTCAAAAAACTGAAATGCCGATTCTTGCTCATCTCCCCATTCAAACTTCTTCTTCTTCTGTGTTAACTCGGTCAAAGGTTTAGCAGTCCTTGAAAAACCTTCAATAAATCTCCGATAGTATCCGGCAAGACCTAAAAATTGGCGTATCTCCGTAGGACTCGTAGGTGACGCCCAATTTTTAATAGCTTCGATCTTGGCGGGATCAACATGAATACCCTTACTGTCAATAACATGCCCAAGAAATTGTACCTTCTCAATCCAAAAATCACACTTGGAAAATTTGGCGTATCATTTCTCTTCTCTGAGCAGTGTTAGTATAGCCTTCAAGTGTTCTGCGTGCTCCTCCTTACTACGTGAGTAAATAAGGATATCATCGATGAATACAATCACGAACTTATCCAAATAGGGTTTGCACACTCGGTTCATTAAGTCCATAAATACAGCGGGTGCATTTGTTAGACCGAATGGCATTACTTGGAATTCGTAGTGACCGTATCTTGTCCTGAAAGCTGTCTTAGGGATGTCTTCTTCCCTAACTCTCAGTTGATGATAACCTGATCTCAAATCAATCTTCGAGTAGACACTCGATCCTTGCAGTTGATCAAACAAATCGTCAATCCTTGGCAACGGATATCGATTCTTAACCGTCAGTTTGTTCAATTCACGATAATCGATACACATCCTGAAGGTTCCATCCTTCTTCTTCACAAACAATACCGGGGCTCCCCACGGTGATGAACTAGGGCGAATAAATCCTTTATCCGACAATTCCTCCAATTGTCCGGATAACTCCTTCATTTCTGACGGTGCAAGCCTATAGGGTGCTCGTGCTACGGGTGCGGCTCCTGGCATCAAGTCAATTTGAAATTCCACTTGACGAGTCGGCGGAAGGCCAGGCAAGTCCTCAGGGAAAACTTCTGGAAAGTTCCTGACTACTGGCACATCCTCGAGTTGCTTCTCTTCCGACTTCTTCTCAGTGACTTGAGCTAAAAATACTTGACATCCTCGTTCGATGTACTTCCCAACCTTGACGCAAGAAATGACGCTCAAACGTGTCTTACTTCGCTCTCCGCGAACAACCAGGGTTTCGTTATTCAGTGGGATGTGAACGACCTTTTCGTCACAAATAATCTTAGCGCGGTTCTCAGATAACCAATCCATTCCCACAACGACGTCGAAACTACCAAGTCTAATAGGCATAAGGTCAATGTCAAATGGGGTGTCTAATAGTCGTAGGGTGCAACCTCGGAGTATAGTGTTAGTGCTCACTAGCTTTCCATCAGCTAGTTCAATCTCATACGTGGTGTCTAGTCGGGTGGGTGTAATATTAAGTAGGGGTGCAAGTGAAATAGATACGAAACTTTGATCGGCTCCGGAATCAAATAAAACTTTAACGAGGTGGTTGTTTAGAAAGAACGTACCAGTGACTACGTTCGGATCTTGTTGGACATTTCCATCTCCCAGCACGTATGCTCTCCCACGTGCATTGTTATCCTTGTTAGGGCACTGTCGCCTGTAGTGTCCTTTCTCTCCACAAGCATGGCATACTACGGCCACGGGTTGCAAATTGGCTCCTGTCGCCTTGCAATCTTGTGTCTTATGTCCAACCCTTGAACACTTCCCGCACTTAGCGTAGCAGGGGTCCATTGTAATGCATCTTACACTTGTCACAAAATGGAAGAGGTCCAGCATACCTAGCATCCTTAACTGGTGCAGCGACATAAGCTCTGACAGCTTCCTGTCGGCGGTTCTGTTGGTTGTGGTGGGTGTTTCGGTCATGGTGGTAGTTACGGTTGGGGTTACGGTTGTTGTTGCTGTTGCTGTTGTTGTTGCTGTGATTGTTGTTGTTGTTGTTGTTTGTCCTTCGATCATCAAACTTCCTTTTGTGATCGTTGTTTCCTTGAGCAGAGTTACGCTTAATCTCCCGGTCTAGCAGTCTTTGGGCAATGGACATTGCTTCCTCCAAAGATTGAGGCTTAGACGAGGTGACGTTTCCCTCAATACTCCTGGGTAATCCTTCAATGTACCTCTCCAACAACTTTTCCAAATCGGGAACCTTAGAAGGGCAAAGTGTAGCAAGTTCCTGAAATCTCCTGTCGTAAGCCCTGAGATCATTTCCTTTCACAACCAAAGTGTGAAACTCATCTTCTAACTTTTTGATCTCGCCTCTAGGGCAGAACTTCTTCAACATCTTTTCCTTAAAATCAGCCCAGGTAATCTGATAGGCCTCCTCCACACCTATCTTCTGAGCAGTTGCATTCCACCAAGACAACGCGTCTTCCAACAATGTTCCAGTAGCAAACGAGACTCGGCTTTCCGCGGCACAACCGCTCCTTATAAACACAGTCTCAGTTCGCTCAAACCATCGAGCAAGCTCTGTTACTCCTTCAGTTCCTTTGAAGTGAGATGGTTTACAAGCAATGAAGTCCTTATAGGTGCACTTCCGAGTCGCAGCAGACTCGCTCTCAGCAGTGGCTCGGTTATTGCTACTAGTTCGTGCCATTGCAGCAGCTTGCTCTTCTAAAGCTGCAGCAACACTGTCGGCAACCAACTTTCTTATAGCAGCCTGGGTCATAGTGGGTGACGAGGTAGCGGTAGTGGTTTTCCTTGGGGCCATAACTCTATAAAATCGCAAGTGCATAAGTACAAATCCCAAACATCAATAACAAGAGAAATAGTGTATCCAACTCATAATAGTCGAGATCATCACAAAACACATAACACAACCACACTATAAATACATACATCAACGTAACCATATTATTCATAAATAAACATCACGACATGTAACAACACACATGGAAATTATAATGAATCTCAATATGGGAGCATAATAAAAAGAAAGATCAGACAACTAGAACATCATAAATCAATATCAATACGTTACAATCGTAACCAACATAAAGTTTTAATAATTTTTGGAATTCATTGTTACAAAACAATAAGTTACAACAATTATTAATGCCACAGGCGGCAAGTTAAGATGTCTCTGTAAGTAATGACATGTCATAGATCTATGAAGGTCCAGGTGTGCCTCTTGATCTCCTCTCTAGCTCTCTGATAATCCGGATCATCTCCAACATCTCCATGTCTCTGGATCTCTCACGGGCCTGAATCTCCTCAATAGTAGTCGAAAGTGCATGGATGGTAGAACTAGATGCATCTAACTCCTGTGCCTGATGCTCCATCATCTCCTGTGTAATGGCTGCAATCGCTCTCAAATCATCAATCTCGTGCCTCTGAACATCTAATCGGTGACCAAACTTAGTGATGGTAGCCTGTGCCTCCTCGATCTCTGTCCCCATAATCTCAAATACCATCTCTAAGGCTGTCCTATGTACCACGAGGTTCGTGACCTCCTCCTGCATACACTCAATCCTCTCCAAAGATATATCCTCTATAACACTCAACAGCTCATCAAGTCGACTCTCATGTCTAACCAATCTAGCAGCCAAAAGAGGGATAGTGTGGTGTATCGGTTCTCCTGTGACCGGTAACACCGCTGAAGAGCCATCTCCAAGCTCAGCAGCCCTAGGCGATCCCTCAGCTAATCTCCATCTACGTATGTAGTCTAACAAAAACGACCATCGACAAGCATCAACCAATCTATGAATACCAGGTGAGGTGGGTGTCTCGGTGGGAGCAGGTGATGGTACAGGTGATGTAGCAGGTGATGGGATCGGTACAGTGGTAGTCTGTGAGTAGAAAACTGTAGGTGGTGGCATGGGTGGCAAAATCTCAGAGGTAGGAGGTGCGGTGTAAGTAGGCAACATGTAAGGATGTGGTTCAGGTGGGGGTGATACAGGTGATGGTGGGGGTGCTGGTGATGCCACAGGTGTCAAATCTGGCATAGAAACAGGTGGTAATACAGATATGGGTGATGATACAGGTGTAGGTACAGGTGGTGTAACAGTAGAAGCAGGCAAAATACAGACTCATTTCCGAGCCGTGCATTTGCGGGTATAGTCTCTCTCATGGTATCGAAACAACTCGCCGAAAGGCTCAGGCTCATAGGGCTCAAGAATCCTCACTCGCTTACGCCGACGAATCGGTGCAGGCGGGGATGATGGTGGAACAGAAGCAGCAGTATCAGAAGTATCGGAGTCAGAAGACTCGTCATCAGCATCTGAACCGGTGTGGTGACTAGCAAGTGGTGAAGGACGATCATCAGCCGCAAGAAACTGTTGAGATGTCAGGTACTGGTCATAAAGGTACTGTCCCTGTGTCATAGGTCCACAAACAGGGCGAAAGAGAGGCTGAATAGCAAAAGAATCAATGGGTGTAGAAGCAACCTCACCCTCCTCAAAGGGCTCGGTGTCAGCAGAGGGGTCTCCAGATGGAACAGGAGATGGTATAGCAGGTGATACAGGTTGGGTGTCATGGTCAGAATCATGGGTGTCATGGGTGTCATGGGTGTCATAATCAGATAAGTCAATAGTAGGGTGAGTGGATGATGCTGGTACGACGTCGTCACTGTCAGAAAAAATAATAACCGGGGGCGACATGGTACTGTAATATCCCAAAAATAGCAGTGATATAAGTCATTTAGTCTACATAATGCTACATGCACAGTGATCATAGTGTCATAGTGAGCTAAATGCAATGGGTGCTAAAAATCAAACCTTAAAACATAGCGTTGGCAAGCGCTAGCACGGAGGGCACTTCGGTGATAAATAGTTTGTTTAAAAATCTAGTGAGGTTATAGTCCAATGTTTTGAAAAATCATTTGGTTCTCTATAACCATGGCTCTGATGCCAATCTGTAACACCCCGAAATTTGATTAAGCAGCGGAAGTCTAATCGGGGTCATTACAGTTTAGTACACAGTCATACTCATAGAAAACAATTCAAAAGATTGTCAATATCATTCCATGAAAACTCAAATATTCAGAGTTACAAACATTTATCCAAAATGTTAATTGTTTCACAAAAGTGGTGATGAGTTTGTAAAGAATGATATAATTATTGAAATAAAAGGGAGGTCCTGTGCCCTTTTGCCAGCTCCGTGCCGCCATGCTTGCTAATTTCCTGAGATAAACATGCTTAAAAAGTCAACACAAAGGTTGAGTGAATCCATAGTAGTTTAAATAGTAATAGTGTGAACACAAGTCAAGCATTTGAAATAAACAAGCCAAGATAGACAGGTCTTGACTAAATCGGGTGTAATATTGCTCCTAAGCCTCGCGAAACGCATGCCTTAACATTGATTTGACATATCATAAAGATAATAATAATCATCTACACCACAGCGGATGTAAATGACAAGGGGCCCTCGGTGACAGAAATTGTGCCAGAATTCCATAATACCTCGAATATAGCACACCTCCTGCCAAGTGATCACCTTGACAGAGGTGGGCTGCCATTCCAATAGATCTATCAACTATATTCGCGCTCACTCGCAAGTGATTAAGGTTCGTGATATGAGGGACTTGTAGCACAGGTGTCAACTTAGGCAATATCAGGTGATAACAGCATACAGAAAAATACCTGTGTTCGATTTATAGCATGTATCTCCCCACGGGGTTTAAAAACAATTAAAAATGTGGGACCATGAACTCACCTGAAAGGTGCGGGTGAACCACAACGGTGCTCAAAGTGATGGTGTATTGCTAGGATAAGCAATAAAATTCCTCCGACTTGCGACCTATAAGTATATTGTAATCGGTGATTTAGATTCGTGTCGTAAATGACGTGTGATATATCACGTGTAAGGTGATATCCGTTCGGGTGTCTTAAAATATATCCCAAATAACTTTACGTAGTTATTTGTTAGCGTTGATACGAATCGGTGCTTGATATATATTATCTCGTCGTGAAAATAATACCGTTTAAAAATATTTATGTTTAAATATTTTTAAATAAGGTTATGTTTACACTTTTTACCCTTTGGTTAATAATAATTACAATGTGGTCCTTTTTGCCTTTTTACATATTGTTCCCTAAACTTTAGAAATTTACGGTTTATACCCCTTAATTACTTACAATTCGGCAGTTTCAAAATAGTCCGAAAGTTTTCACAATTTGTCACTTTTAGTCCCTTTACGTGGGACTTTTGCAAACATAGTCCAAAATTTAGTTTTTGAAAAGTTAACTTTTATTTTATAAAAAGTTACCACCTTTACTCCCTTTTATTTGTAAAAACTCGGTTCCATGAAATCATTTACCATTCGAACTAGTAAGTTTTTATATCCGAAAATTTTATAAAGTTTTGTGTTTGGGCTCGTTAGCCCGGTAAGGCCCAAGTGGGTGTTTTTCTTTGTTCTAAAATTTAATTCGACTAGCATAAGTTTCGGTCTATTAATCGTGGTTTAAAAATGTTCTAGCTTTGCATGTTTCGTGTTCTTGGTTAAGCTCGAGCCAAATAATGGGAGGGTCGAAGAAAACACATAAGCTATACGTGTAGAAACAAAATGGCGAGGGCTTTCTAGTGGTGTCGAGTTATGTGGTAATAGTGTAATGAAAACTTAAAGTCATACTTGTGTCGTGTGATGTGCAAGCATGGAGTGGTATATGAATTTAGAAGAGTAAATAACAACTTACAACACCAAAGATTGGTGGTGATGAATTCGAGCAACTAACACCACTCAAACTACGATCTCTTGTTCCACAAGTACCTTCCCAACTAGCTCGTAATCCCAAGACTTTGCTCCCTTTCACCTTGCTCGAGTATTTGGACTTGTCGATAGTAACCAAAGAAAATGGGTATGTTTTGAGAGGTTTCAAGTGTGTGAGATTAGTGTGCATTAAATTTGGTTCTTATAGGGTGGTGAGGGTAGTTCGGATGTCCCCAAAGAACACAACACCACCGAGTGGTCAAATCTTCACTCGACAACCTTGTCTTGGTTTGCATTGTCTAGTCTTGTCGAGTGTATATGGTTTGGGGGCTACAAGCATTTGTCAACCTAGGTGTTATGAGCCTTTAGGTACACATGGTACTAATAATCTTTGTTTATGATTGGTGTTAGGAGTCCAAGAGACACACGATCCAGGGGGTAACCATTCGAAGGTGGTCATCGTGATTGTCCAATGGGTTGACGGCTCTATGGTGGTTTCTTGTCTCTTGATACTAAGTCAACGTGGGTTTGTGTCGAGTTGAGGGGAACAAGAAAAGAAAACGTGTTTGTATATATTATCATGGGGTTTGCGTTTCATATGTTGCAACAAAAGGAAAACGTCAAAGCCAGTGGGCTTGTGAAATTCGTGGCCCAAACCGAAAAGAAAATGGAGGTAAGGTTGAAATGGACTTGTGATGTGCTCGGCCCAAGAAAAGAAAGAAAAGAAAAATCGTGTGGGCTTGGGATGAGATCCGGCCCAAAATATCGGGGTATTGATGTCGTAAAAACGTGTGAAATATAATTCGGTGTCGGTTCGTGATAACCGTAGGTATATAAACGGTGTCATCGCTTGTTTTTATATACTTATATGTTTATAATAATAATTTGTGAAAGTTAATATATATATAATAAAAATATATATATATATATTAGAAAAATCTCGGTGCTCAATTTGGGTGTCGGGTCGCAAGTGGAGTTACCGGTGTTAACCTCGTTGGGTGATATCCAAGAGTGACATTTGGGTGATATCGGGTGACGAAACATAATCGGGTGTTAAACAAACGGTGTTCAAGACAATCGGGTGTCAAATAAACAGTGCCTCATGTGAAAAGTTTTAAATTAGCCCGCAAAAATGGCTTAGTTAAGAGTAATATTGACAATTAGCATTAATAAATGACCTGGGATTTTACGGTGTATTACAAGTAATGATTAAGTAATAACATAGCATCAGATTCTTACTAAACAATAACATGTTCGATACCATCATATACTATTCTGATATGTTCTTAAACGCAACCGTATGAGTTTCTTTATATTTCTGACAAATTTTTCGCACGCTTAAATTTCAAGTATATATAAATTAACTTTTATTAAGGGTGGCAATACACGATACCCGACACGAAGTTAAACAAGTTTGGGTTGAGGATAAATGGGTTGGGTCAAAAACAGGTCAACCCGTCTAATCTGTTTAATAAATGGATCGTGTTTGGGTTGAGTAAATATAAAATAGGTCAACCTGTGAACCCGTTTAAGAATAAGACTCTAAAAATAAAATGTATAACATGTCATTTTATGTTGGATGTGGATTAAATGTATTTTGTTATGTACTTAATATGATTGAATTACGAGTATACCTCATATATTATAGAAATTGACGCTTATAACTAAGAAAATTGCCGTATAATTATTTGTCTGTTATTATTATCATATTTTAAATCCGTATATCATTAATCGTGCCAAGAAAATTGCCGTATAGTTATTTGTCTGTTATTATTATCATACACGTGTTATGCAGGTGCGGGTTAGGGTTGAGTTTCTTGACACGATTAATAAATGGGTCGTGTTTGGGTAGAGGTTATACTAACCCGCCAACATGCGAACCCGAATAGGTCAACACGAACACGACTCGATTGCCACCACTAACTTTTATACAGTTTAATTTGTAAAAATGTTAAAAAAAAACCCTACCCGACCGAATAAGACCGGACCGGACCGACTTGGTCCAAAAGTCCGGACTGAAATGTTCGGTCTATGTTCGGGTTGGTCCGGTCTGTCGGTCAGTCCGGTCAATAAGGCATAATAGTCGGTTGTTTACAAGACCGAATGGGACCGGATCGGACCAGACCGTAAACCGAAATAAGAAAAAGGGTATAGACCGAAGACCAGACCGAAATATGTTCAGTACGGTCCGGTTCGATCTAGTTTTTGGTTCGATCCGGTCTACTGTCTATATTGCTCTCCCCTAATTTTGCATACTTTGCAATAAGTATTGGCATGTTTTTGGTTCTACATTTTCGTGGGTCCAGCTGCTTTGTGAGATTGTTGGGTTGATACATATTTTCATGTGGGGTATTGGTGGTCTTTTGGTTTGCATCATCTAGTGTTTAGTTAAATCTTTGGCTTTGTTCTTAGTCCTTGATACAAGTCTAGTCCTTGATACAAGTCTATTTGTATTTTATGTATTTTTATCTTTTTGGGTTCCTATATTTAACCATCTTGGTTATATAGTGGATGCCTTTGTATGTTCTTGGTTTTGTTGGTTGAAATATATTGCCTTTAAAATAAATAAATAAATAAATAAATATATATATGTATTGAAGTAAATTGTTCCTTTTGCAAAACTTTGTAGTAACTATTTTCTACAATATCTAAAGTAAATAAGAACATATTAATGATTTGTTGTTTTAAAGAGCAACTATCGTGGTATGAACATATTAATGATTTCTAGTAATTTATTGTGGCAACCGTGCCCTCCCAATAGTTAAATATGGTGCTAACTATTGATAAGTTGATCTCTCATCCATGTTAACACTTAGAGACTCAAAATTTTAGAATACAAAAGCATGCAAAACGCTTTTAGTTTTTAAATGTGTGTAGTCCACTATTCTCCAAGTAACGTATATATGATGAAAGCAGTTTATGAGTTATTGCGAGAAGACTCTAACGAAAATGGGTTTTTATTATACTTATTCGAAATTTTTTCTTTCAAAATTATTCAAAAGGGTCAGTTATAGCCGGCCTAGTTTTTTTTTTTAATCAACGATTAGATTAAAAACTCACTAACAACACACTAGTGATTGAAAAGAAAAATTTATAATGTGATTGTACAAGCAATTTTAAGATCTGAGATCCATTCCAACCCAACTAGGATGTAATATCATATTCCTAGTATTCAACATGTGCTGGTATTAAATCATCGTTTTTATTTCAAATAATTTAGTCGAACAAAAGTCATTTTGTTCGTGCAAAAGTAGAATAGTCATGTCATAGTCGACTTGAGCAATGTGAGTCGCTCAACATCAATTGGTATCATGGGGCTTTGTGGTCCACTGGGTGAAGCTTATTAAGTTAAGCGAGCCTAGGTGAGAGTAGTACCGAGTTGGTGACCAACCGGGAAGTCCTCACATGGGGACCATAAGCTCTAATGATATCAACCAGCTACCTAAGAAGCCGGGCCCAACCATGTGATGTCTTGACCAACTGAAGGACGCGAGTTCGATTCCGTTCCGCAAGCATGGTTGGGTATTGGGTGGAGGTATTTCACAGGCATCAAACCTTTGCTGGGTAGGGTTGATGGGTACCATTATGGTACACAGGGTTGAGGTGTCCCTGCCAATCTACACTTTTTTTTTTGACCAACATCAATTGGTCGATCAAAATTGAATATAACCATTTTTCAAATTATTTATATTGGTGAGTTTCAAACTGAAAAAACTGAATTCCAGAATTGGTTTTTTTCTTCTTTCAGTTATCTAAATGCATAAAAGATTGATTTAGTAGTGAAAGAGTTATTTTGTTGCACATTCATGTTTTCTTCCCACGGCTTCTCAGTTCTATGCATGAAATAGCTGATGTTCAACAGTCGAAATGAAAAGTAACTTATTTTCGACCAAAGGGAAAACATTATATTAAGAACATAGAAAATGATAAACATGTTTTTTAGTAATAGTCGCTAAGGCCTTTAAAATGAGTCATTATTTTTGCTATAGGTAGTGTATTAATTAATGTAGTATATAATATGATCCATAACATTTTGACCCATTTTGCAGGTTACACCTCATGCTATCCGCCTAAGAATGAAGAAGATGTATGGTGATTGGAAGTATGCAACCAAACGTTAGTTCTATTATTAGTTGTTGCACTAAACAACACTACTGTTTTTATTTGTTGGTCACAATATCCAGTAAGAATGGTATGTTTTGTTATGGTTTATCTCCTTATTCTTTGCTGGTTTAGTTTGGGTTGTTGACTGCATAAAAGTCAAACATTGCCCATTTAAGTGTGTTTTTATATTTCATGAACATGCAAATAATATGTTTGACTTAAAAAGTCAAACATTGAATTTACCCATGAACACAGATTATTAAACATTGAATCTACCCAAGTCATCAAGCGTATACAAAAAACATGTTTGACTAAAAAGGTCAAGGAAGACAAGTGCCATTTCGTATCGACTACAAATGAACACAGATGAAACACTTAACTTCAAAAGCAACCAATTCATTCATTAGAGACATAAGATAAAACCAAACACCTATATCAGTTGACAATTTTAACTTACCAAGTTGAATAATGGCTTCAAGTACTTGGCAACACTTGGAGTACATTGCAACACATACAACATGTCCATAAGTGTTCATTATGCAACACAAGGGTAAGAAATTTAAGCATCTCAATGGCCCTGCTAGTTGATATTTAAGAAATGTGGCGTAAAACCGCCTATTTAATGTGAGTTACCAATGGGGAATCGCCACCCTTGACACCAATTCTTATTGGATTATGACTGCATATCTTCTGTTAAACACTTCTTTAAAAAAGTGTTTTGCACGACAATAACAGTCGCGAACATGTAATGCTTTATAATAAGATCCAAATGAGAGAGTCACCAAAACAATATAAAATGGAGTTCCACTGGTGTCCTATCTTAGCTAGAAACCAACTAGCAGCATGTATTCATATCATGCCAAAACATAGGAATCCCAACTTAAAACCAATTTCTAAGAATGTTTATCACAATGATATCCTACAGAAAGATTATAAAGGATGGGTTATAGTGACAAAATAATTTTGTTAGGATCCCTTATTGGGTACCACAGAAAATGGGTGATAGTCACCTGATCTTACCCTTGTTAAAACTAGTTTTTTTATCTTAAAATATCGCAAAGTACCCATATTATCATAACCCACCAGTTGTGGTCACTAGTTTAAGCTTTATGCAATACATTTATATTTGCAAAGCCAACAGAATGAGTAATGATTATACCAACAGATTATATGGCATTTCTTGTGATTATGAATGAAATTGCTCTTTGTTGAGCTCAATCCACCCTTTGACTCTGTGAGGATCCATGAGGGAACCACGGTTTGAGTCATTTATTACAAAGACGATGCACTCAGTACGTACAACATGAGAACTACCGACATCTAGCTCATACAATGACTTGGAGAAGCAAAAGTACGTTACAGCGAATTAACACAACCATCGGGATATATATCCATTTCTTGTATCCGCTAAGGTGTAAGAAGTCACATTTCTCAATCTACGACTCACCTTATTTCAGTTAGCTAGTTCGGGGTAGCGAAATACACCCTTGCAGAAGGGAGAAATTTCAACCATTAATTCACCTTTTTTCCCCCCTAAAATATATGCAATTGTGTACAAATGTAAATACCACATATGAGTTTTGTCCTGCGTAAGTTCAACCCAAGACAGAAAGAAACAACTAGCAAATTTCAGTCGACATAGGATTCTTTTGCTTTTAGCATAAGTTACTTACTAGTGTGTGTTTATTTGAGAGGTGAAGAGTAAAAACCAGCAAATAGTTTCATCTTTATTTTACAGCAAAACAATTAACAAAACCTGAGTTGTCTTTACAAAAAGTTTCTATTTTCAGCTTATTAACAAGTTTCAAAAAGAGTTTTTTTTCATAAAAAAATAAAAAGGGAAATTGGGAAGCCCAAGGTGAACCAGAGGTTCGAACAGTGGACCTCAACCAATTTCAACCTCACACACCACACAACACTACCACTGCGCCCTTGGGACTTTTCCTGATAGTCTTTGCACTATTAATTCATTTAACCAAGTTTTTCATTTTTAAACTTATTTTCATTTTAGCTTAATACCAGCTTATGCAAATAAAGTACAAACATAACAAGTGAAAATTTTCATATACAAATTGACATCGTACAAACTATAAAGTTTTTTTTTTTTTTTTTTTTTTTTTTTTTTTGCAGTCATGATTTGAGAGAGAAAGTGAACACAAAGGTTCCCATGGATCTTGTAGTCCAAAATGTGCTATTAATCTATGTCGAGCTATGCTACCAACGCAAATGACTGCGACTATTTGCGGTTAGAAAAAGACTTCAATTCGTGAATGATTCGATTTACATGAATCTCGTGAACTACTTTGCTTAAAATACGTCGTTTAGTTGGAGAAAAATTTCTCTTATTTCGTATTTCTAGTTTTGTATAAATTTAGAATTGAAATTTATCTCCACAAAACAAATAAAAATATAAAAAACGCATTCAGTTGATGTTTGTATTTTCTATTTTGAAGAAGTAAAATGAGGGTTGTGGGTTACAAAGGAAAACAACAAAATTTTATTTTGTAATTTTTCCTTGTTAAGTTAGGAAATAGGAGATTTTGTGTTTTGCAAAAAATTTTGTTGGAAAACTTTGACTTGACGCGATTTATTTTTCCTTTTTTTCCACAAAACATTTTGTGGAAAATGAGTGTGTTTTCCCCCAAGTAAACGTAACATATCATGGTTCGTGTTTGGAAGAAAAAAAAAAAAAAAAAAAAAAAAAAAAAAACTTTTTCCTAAATCGACACTTTTTCAGCTAAACTTAATGATGATGTATCTACTACTAATTGTAATGGTATGTCATAGAATTGTTCCAAAATAAAAAAGAAAGAATATATACCTGTTTTAGGGGACACTAGCATAACACCTATTATTGTTTCGTGATCTACTATTGAGGTTACTTTTGTTATCAACAAAAAACCATTGCTTCGTATCACCAAGACGTTTCTTCGAATCATTCACTGAAGTACTCCGACAAACCTTTTGTTTTTTCAAGCCCAAAGAACTCGTGACAAACATCTTAAGAAGAAAAACACCCGTATCAAGGCTTACACTTCTTGAAATATGGTCCTGAACTAATATTCATGAGATTTTGAAAGTTCCTTTTTTTTTTTTTTTTTGCGCAGCAGCAAATTTTGATGCAAGTCAGATTGAAAGTTTGCTGATCATGTGCCAGTTACAAACGTTTTAACTTGCTCTACGATGTCGACATATGAGCTTCTTGGAAAGTTTAACAACCACAAGTGGAATAGCATGTATATACTATGAAATAAATGACAAACTGTAAATACAAAAAGAATTCTTTAGTGATAACGACCGTATTTTTTTTCTTTTTTTTTTTTTAACGGCAAAATTTATTAACAAAACAAACTAGCAAGGAGCTAGCTAATTACATGGGAGTTTTTAACCAATCTATCCAACTACAAGTTATATAACCCCTATATTTAAGCCAAGAAAACGAATACATACGAATTTTATCGAAAAAGTCACTTTTCCACATTGGTTGAGAGCAAAAAGTGATGCTATTACAGAACCTTCAAAGCCACCAAAAAGAAAATGCCAAATAACGGACAAGCGATGAATCTTCTCTTTTGAAGCATGTCACGAACATAACAAATCCTTCCATTCTCATGAGACATAAAAGGAGGAAAATGAATATCACACCAATTACGAACAAGTCTCCAAACCTTCCTATATAGCAATATCACATGCACTCAAAGAAAATATGTGAATAGAATATTCCCCGTTACCATTACAAGAAGTACACGAGATCGTCGGAATATCAATGCCAAGGGACGAGAGTTCAATCGACGAGGCAGCCAATCCATGGTCATTCTCCAAATGAAGATATTAACTTTATGGTGAAGGGTTTTATCCCATGAAGCTGAAAGCACCAAAGAAGGAATAAGCTTAGAGTCGATGATTCGACGAGTTTCCCATAAAGCGAAGACGTCATCGTTTGCCATCGACCAAACACAAGAATCTTCGACCACATTTGTATCAATAAGACTTATTTCAAGTGGCATATCTCTTAAATAAGCCATATTACGAACTCCAACATCGGCCCTAGACCAATTCCAACTTTATTTCCCATTTTCAATACGATCAATAATCAAACAATCTTTGTCTTGATCCAAACGGTAAAGCCTATTGTACAGGATATGAAGAGGAGAATCACAAATCCAAATGTTTTTCCAAAAGCGGATACTGGTGCCACACCCCACTTGGAAGTAAGACGAACAAACTATCCTTATATTTGAAAACACGTTTCTCATGGGTCGAATTTATTGTTAAGAATCCCTCGACACCGAAGTTTAAAAAATCACACCCAATCCATCATAACTACTACGTATTATTCTTTGCGTTTTCGACATATGTTTGTGGAACTTGTTAAAAACTCCAAACTTGGCCCGATTTTTCTCACTTTAAAACTTAAAATGAATGAGAAGGCTCATAAATTGCAAAATCAAGACCTCTTATTGGTTAATCAAATCTCTCGATTTCACCGGAAGTGAGTTTTCTTGATTACGGATTATTGTATGAAAGATAGAAAAGAAATGGAGGGTTGGTCAAACTTTACATTTTTTGGGGCCGTGAGTTAGAAAGAAGAAAAGAAAAGGAGGGCCCATTTTCAGAAAATAGAATAGAGACGCAAAAAGGAGAGGCAAAAACGACGATTTTATTACGGGTTTTATAAAAAGGAGAGTGCTATGCTAAACATTAAGCATTTGCTTAAACTAGATGAACCCAACTACCCAAGACGTTAGATAACATGTTGGTGATTTGATTATTGACTACATGTATGATTATTGTGCTTGATAAAAAAACCACGTGTGTTTGACTATGATTGTTATTGTTTGTTATCATAGGGCTTTTTTTTTTTTTTTTTTTTTTTTTTTTTTTTTTTTCGCGTAAATATATTTACACGAAAATAACCTTTACGTACAAAGGCAGGGGCGGATGTATGTAGAAGCCAGGGGTAGCGGTCGCTACCCCTGAACTTTTACCCGGTAGTGTAATTTTAGCGATTTTTGGCCATTTTTTGCCATTTTTTGGCGATTTCGCGACCCCTGAAGCAAATTTTCGCTACCCCTAAACAAATTTTCGTATTTCGCTACCCCTAAACTTGGCTCCTAGTTCCGCCCCTGCAAAGGAGTATGGCTTCCTGCCATATTAACCTAAACACACTAAGCATGCGTTATCAACTTGAGTTTGACATACAGCCCACGAGCATGCAAAACATACACACTCCAGTTCCAGTTTTTACGAGCCATAAGACATAATGTAATAATTCGGAATCTTCCAAGCCTCCAATGATGTAGCTACACTTGCCAAATTCTTGAACCGAAGAGCTGAGACATCAATTTGAGACGAACAGTGGCATAGATAACAACCCTAAGCTGCTAATAAGTTAATAAGGTTTAAAACGATAATTGCTCTAGATTGAATGTGTTAATTGCATGAATGATTAAGCTTTATCAACTTGAGGTGGTTGATCTTGAAGAACTTTTGGTTTGTTTTCCGAGAGTTGTAGCTTTAGACTAGTTGATTAGTGAATCTTTTTTGCATTAGCAATAACCATATAGTTTGATCTTCTTGTAATTAATGCAATTGTTATCTCCAACGTGTTAGGGGGATTTGAGTGTAAGAGAATACCTTTTCCATCAACTCTCAACAACACTTTGTTGCATTTATTTATTGTTTAGTTTAAAAATCTACTACGAAGTAACTTATATATTGTGTTGTATGCAAAACACACTTTTTTTTTTTAATTGTTAATTAGTTTTAAGTAAAATAACAATAATAATAAATTATTAATTAGTTTAACTAGCATCGAGAGCTATAATTTGAATATTTAAGCCTTTCAAAAAAAAAAATTGAATATTTAAATATACCGTCTTGAGATTTGACTTTCATATCTTGCCGTTGATATACTAAAAAGTTGCACTTGCGTACACTTGTATTACTTTTACACATTGGTAAAATCTATATATAAATACATAATTCGAAAAATACACATCAATCCCATTACATTGATATATCTTGCGTCTTGAGTTGTTGCCTAAAATCAACCACGCAAGAAAATTATGTCGAGTAATACTATCACTTAACCATACAAGCAAGCCTCCACCATAAAATCTCTTGACCTCTTGGCTTCAACGTTTCCTATACTCGATGAACCGAGTAGCTCGAGATATCACCATCCATCATTCTCCAATTAAAAGAATCATTTTCCTCCGTAAGAGTATGATGGAACGCGTCGTAAAGTGCTTGTTGCCACTCAATGTATCCCGTGGCTTCATCTTTGTAGTGGGTGAATAACCTTGATCATATAATAGTCTACTTGTTACATGTACGTCTAGCAAGACATCCAATGCCACCACCATTTTTTTACCATGGAAAAAGTGACATTTCATTTCCTACTTTTTTCCACTATATGTGAGATTTGATATTGAACGAAATATTTCAATGTTGGTATTTCATATTATCAAATGGCGGTAAGTGATGAGACGAAAAGTGTCACGATTTTAAGGGGTTATTTAAGCCCTAAGTCGTGAAAATATGATCAAATATTGCTCTAAATCGTTTCTTTTGTGAATTTAGGTACTTTGAAGAGGAATTTTGAAAAAGGAAGTATTTTATACATTTTTGAAGCATAAAAGTGACGAAAACGACAAAGTCAAGAATCAAAGCTGTAAACAGTACCTGACAGCGTCAAGCACCATAAGGTGACCCGTCACTCATTAAAGAAGAGGTGGATAATTTTACACTTGACCGGCCAGAAAGTTTTCAAGGAATTCACATGGGACGGCGTCACGTGTAATTTCACCAAGGCCGTCACGTTATAAGACAAAGAGAGACGCCCATAACCTATTTCAACCATACGGCGTCAGAAGTGGATCTAGGCAATCACGAAACCCTAATCACGGCGAGGCGACAACGTCAGGACCCATAAGGTGACACCGTCACCATTGTAAATCTATATATATTTTTTCGTTTTGTCATTCATTAGGAGAGGACTTTTGGTAGGAACTTAGGGTACGAACCCTAGTTGACTTTTGCAGCTATTTTGAGGTTTCAAACCCTCTTTTCTTCCATGATTAATTGAAGATAAGTTATCATTTAATCATTCAATATATTTATGTGTTGTTTGATTATATCGTATGCTTTTCTTTCCTTTAACATGCTATGCTAGGTTTGTTTGTGTTTGCTTAAGAATAATGAAACCTAGTTATTGATTATTTATTGGTTGGTTTGCTATTAATTAATGTGGGTGGATATTTATCGATGTTAGGCTTAAGAAAACTGGTTATACTCCAAATGGTAACATGCTTGAACGTCTTAAGAAACATGAGTCGGATGTGTACTACGGCTAATTGGTTAAACTTAATGCATAAGTCACTGTTTATAATCCCTATGATATGGGCGCTTTACGCGTCGTTGTAGGAGGAGATAAGAGCTTATAGAGGTGGGGAAGATTGTACACGCCCCCACGATTGTTAATAAAAGACTAAAACCCGGCATCCACGCAATTATAGCAAACCTATCAATAAATAAATGATAACTAGGGAGTAAGGAAACCTAAGTAAACACGTTTGTCTCCATATTAGAAGTCTCTCAATTTACTTTATTGTTATTTTATTTTTATTGCATTTGTAGTTATTTGGGTTAGTTGACTGACAACTAATTCCGCCCACTCTTTCAATACCCGAGATTTTTACTTGCTCTCCTTAAAACATAAAAATACAAAAAGAATCATCCCTCACCTCTAGACCTAGTTTAATCCATTTCAATCCTAACGAACACTATTCCCCAAGTAGAACGATCAATCCCCCGGTACTTGCCACTACACTATACTACATCGGTCAAGTACACTGCCTGGTAGGGATTGCAAGCTTCTCAAGATCCCTTGAGAAGTAAAACCTTTTGCGTAAACGCAATCCACGCATCAAGTTTTTGGCGCCGCTGCCGGGGAATAGTTATTGCTTAGGTTGAGATTTATTTTTATTAGGTCTACTCACTAGATTCCTTTCTAGTAAGATTTTTATTTTTATTTTTATAGGTTTTCTTTAGTCTATCTTTTTCTTCGTTTCTTGGTTCGTAACCATTACCATCCGCTATCATGGAAGGTGGTAATATCTTTGATCCCGTCAACCCACCACAACAAAACCAACCTCCTAGAGCCCACACATTAGGAGACTACTCCCATCCTAGCCACCAAGGCTATCGAAACACCATTGAGCTCACCAAGGAGCCAATGTGTCTCCCTTGCGATCCGACACCATCCGGTTGGTGCAAAGCGGATGTGCATTCCATGGACTTCGTTCCGAAGATCCAAATCAACATCTCAAGGACTTTCTCAAAATCGTAGATTCTATAGACCTTGATGTTAACACTCGAAAGACGACCCCATTGCGTCTCTTCCAATTCTCTCTACGTGACCAAGCTAGTCAATGGCTTGAGCGTTTACCCGCGAGATCCATCACCTCTTGGGATGATCTCACCTCTCGCTTCCTTGCTCAGTTTTTCCCACCGGGGAGAACCACAAAGCTAAGGAATGATATCTTGATGTTCTAACAACGGCAAGGCGAAACCCTCTACGACGCATGGACTCATTTCAAGGACTTACTTCAAAAAGTCCCTCATCATGGCATAGATCTTTGGCTCCAAGTCCAAATCTTCTATAACCATATCAATCCCTTCACGAAGCAAACCATTGACCAAGCGGCCGGTGGTATGCTACGTGATCGAAGTGCGGAAGAATCATGGGAACTCATAGAAGATCTTGCTCTCTATGACAACGAAAGTTGGAATGATCCCCGTGATTTGAACAAAATGGTCAAAGCAATATCTTTGCCTTCGAATAATTCAAGCACTCCCGACCGTAGGATCATGGAACTTGAGGACCAAGTCAAGTTTCTCATGAAATCCTACGAAGCTCCTAAACCTTCAAGCCAAGTGAACAAAATCACTTCTTCATGTGAGTATTGTAGTGGTCCCTACCACACTCGTGATTGCATGGAACTCCCCGAACAAGCTTTTGCGGACTACGCATCCTCGCGTACCGACGGAGCGGGAGACAAGTGGTACACTTTCAAACCCGAGTCAAACCCTTACGGTGATTCCTACAACCCCTCTTGGAAAAATCACCCAAACTTTAGGTAGAAACAAAACCAAAACACGCCCCTAAACAATCCTTCCAACCCACCTAATCGTTTTCAACCAAACGGTTCATCCTCAAACCGTACTTTCAACAACAATCCTTCTAACAATTATGGTAGTACCAACAATCTTGAAGGATTGATGTCCAATTTTATGGCATCTCAAGAAGCTCGTATAGCGAAGTTTGAGTCTGAATTCAACCAACAACAAACGAAGATGACTAATAAAATTGATAACTTGTTGAAAGCCCTCACCAACCAAGTGTTGACACCACCAAATAAGGACGCTAGGAACACAATATTTGATCATTATGATGATGTATAATATCTTAGAATTCACGAACTTAAGAGTTAGGTTTCGATACGACCAAGAAATTATAAGTTGTTGGTTGGTTTAATAATAAGGCCCATGATACATTTAACTGAAGTTATTATGTGATTTTGCAGGAGCACATGATTCAGTAAATGGGATTTCCTGCTCGACTCGGTAACTTAAGGAGCCAAACTTGAGCAAGAGAACTAAGGTTAAATGTCAGGTCAATGTCCTCATTTTATATGTGTTCTTGCTGTTTTTTGTTCATATCCTACGAGGAGTTAAACCAAAGATTTTTTATTTTGTAGATGCCGATATTGGAATGGTATTTATAAGTAATATTTTAGCTAAAAGAGGAAGCAAGAAGATGCAAGTTCTTCTATAAAGAGGTTAAAACTAGACCAATCAGGTATGTCACTCAGTACTGAATCAAGTTAAATTTATTTATCATATGTCATTAGTCGTGTATTTTAACTCTAATATGTAACAATAAAAAAAGTTAAGTTTCTATATATGACGAGAAATCTATTTTTTAAGCAAGTGCAGTTTCTAGACTGACATCACTTACTAATCAAGCTTGGTACTGTTAGTGGAGCAGGAAGTTCTCTTAACATTTTTTTTCATAACGACCTTCTTTATCTTAAGAGAGGATATCCACGCGATAGGTGCATATCACATTAGTAACATGGAATTAACAGAAGTTATTAATTACATTAGTATGTGGTTGTTGTATCCCCTTAATTTTTAATTAAAGTGTATCCTTTGTATGTTCACAAGTTGAATTAGCCTTGGGACACCTTGCAGACATCATCGGGTAACCTCTATTTGTTGTTTGAACAATTTTATATCATGTCACTTGAAAAACATTCGTGCTCTCGAACTTAGAAAAAGTTGAATTAAAGTTTCAGTCTTCTATTTTGTAAGCTTAAATTTTGCCCATTTGATCTATTTGAGATTAGAAAGAACATAATTAACAGGTTACAGGTAGAGGGTGTGTTATATTATTACATTAGTTTTTTTTATTTGTTTAAGACCAGTGTCAACTTATTTAGATACAAGATTGCATTTTTCATAACATGGCCAACTGATTATAAGACATTCACCGATGATATAGTAGTGTCACTCATAGCTAATGGCCTGATATGATATATAATGGCATTTTACCTTTGACTCATAGAGTTTGGTTTAACTTTATTTTTAAACATGGGATGCCAACTCTGATTAGGGCCTTGTGTTTTCCATGAAGGAAAAGGACTTGCAGCTGCATGATACCTGTTATATGGCCATAGGACAAGTTCAAGCAACTAAAAGAACAAGAATGGATCGGAGCCTACATGTATACCGAACTAAAAAGAATATTGCGACGAATCTCAAAACATAGGCATTTACATTTTTAAGTTTAAACAAGTTGTGACAGAGTTTTTACCACATAAAATATAGATCATTGGTGATACGTTTAAACAATGGCAGTGAGTTTGTACCATAGCATTTTAGTCTTATCCCAATTCCATTGTAATTACGTTCAAAAAAAAAAAAAAAAAAAAAAAAAAAAAAAAAAAAAAATCAATTGTAATTAGAGTTGCAGTCTATAATTAAGTACTTCAATGTCTATGATAAACAGACAAGTATTTATTGTATCATTGATTTATTACATATTATCTATTCAAAAAAACAATTCAAAATTTTTACCTTTGTTATTTTTTCTTACTTTATTCGCACGCTTAATTTCTTGA
Organism: Artemisia argyi; assembly: GCA_030686995.1. Lineage (NCBI taxonomy): Eukaryota > Viridiplantae > Streptophyta > Magnoliopsida > Asterales > Asteraceae > Artemisia > Artemisia argyi. Next base: position 166,824,369 of record CM060695.1, read on the forward strand.
TGCATTACTTCTTTAAAAACCCCGCGATTCCGCGGGTCTATAAGCCAGTTATTATTATAAAACAACATCATTTTTATTACCACCATCATCAACCTTAGAGAAGAAAAGGTCCCTCTTAGAGATGGAACCAGGGTGGGTTGCGACACAACTATGAAATTTTGCGGCGTAATATTAATAATTATAAAAAACATTGATTTTTTCTAAATGCATATGGTCCAAAAAAAATTGTTTTCCTCGGTTCGTATAATTTTTCATAACAACATACACTTGTCAAATTATGTCCTGATTTCGTCCATGCACCCGCTAGCTCGTTTGATTTTGTATTTGTAATCGCACCGTTGGTAAGACTTGGCGGGTGTATTCGGGCAGATACACGCGGGTTACAATTTTTTTGTTGTCTGTTGTCTTCCCTAATTTGGTAACTTAAAGATATTTAGACAAAGTCTATATAGGCCGGTTTTGTTATATGTTCACATTCATAATATTAGACGAGTACCCATGCATAGCAACGTGATTTTATAGCGACAAATAGTTTATTCATAAAAAAAAGTTTATAGGTTATGAATGAAAAATAATAAAAGTTTGAAGATTTGGGAATTAAACATAATGTTTTGAAACCCGGCTTGACCCGGGTGGTTCAACTGGTTGAACCGTTTCGATCGAAAAATTGGTCGATTTAAACCAGGTCAACTTGCTAGGTTGGGTCGAAAACGGGTCAAATTAAACCGGTTCAACCCGTCGGGTTTGAAGCGTCCTGGGTCAACCCGGTTTGTGATTTATATTAATTTGTTGTATTTAATTTAGTAGATATGTTTTTAATTTGTTGCACAATGTGAATAAATCATTTTACTTTTAAGTAATGGGGTATTTTAATAAGAGTATTAATTACATTTCATAATTTCCATTAATAACATTTTGGGAAATGCTAACGGTAACCCTTAGGGCTGTAGTTAAGAAGAATCTTTTTATTACAATTTAATGTAAGAAATGAAATCATCTAATCAGAATCAAATGTTTGTTGTGCATCCAGATTTTTAGGGATTGTATCCATGTTTTTGGGGATTGACATCCAATCATAGTGATTTATAGATGAGTTTGTAATAAAATTGATTCTCTTAACGACAACCCTAAGGGCTGTCATTAGCAAAACCCTAAAATTTTTTCAATATTTCACATTACTTGACTTTTTAATTTTTCACTTTTAAAGATTGAACATTTTTTCTTTATATATAATATAGATAAGGTAAGATTAAGGTTTTGCATGCATGTAGGCGAACAGGTTGTTGCAACTAATGACTGTGATCAAGATAATGGCCCTTGTTGACCACACACTAGTCTATTTTTTAGACAAACCCTCTCCTAGTGGGAGGGTGTACTTGTTTTTGTTTTTTTTTGTTATTTTTTTGTTTTTTTTGTACTTTTGTCTTGTAGTTTTTTTTTTTTTTTTTTTTTTTTAAGTTTGTAATGTTTTTGTTTTGTTTATTTTTTTGTAATGTTAGTAATGTTGTGTATACTTAATTAATAGTTGCCGATATGACGTTATAAAAAAGATTAATAATTGCCTATATGACGTTATAAAAAAATATGACGTTGACTTATTTGCATTTATAAACTAATGTTTGTAATGTTTTTGTGTTGTGTATAGTTAATTAATAATTGCCTATATGACGTTATAAAAAAATATGACGTTATAAAAAAAATATGGCGTTATAAAAAAAGATGACGTTGACTCATTTGCATTTATAAACTACTACAAGATCAGTGTTTACACCTAAACTTAAATTATTTAAAAACAACAACTATTATTATAAAATTAAACGTCAACGTTAACATATTATTTAAAAACAACAATATCTACGACATATGAAGATTATTCATTTCGGTTAAAAGATCATGGAGCCGGGCACTTGACTGACAAGCGTGATCCTCAGGATTCCTTGCCATTTCTAACTCCATTTCCAGCGCCTTTATTCTTTGCTTCAACAACTTGATCTCATTTTTTGTAGCAACGCAGTTTGAGCAATGCGTTGAAGAAGAGGCTTGACTAAAGTGCTCTGCTTCAAATTCATCTTTCCACGCGAAGTATCGACACCCATAGTCGTTTGTACCTGGCTGTTACATGTTAAGGAAATAATAAGAAATGTATTTTTAACAAACAAATTATTTACATAACTAAGCAAACGTATGATTATTTACCATTGAAAGAGGACATGCATAAAACAGTCGCCCACGACTACCGTCTTGCCAGGATTTCCTTTGTACAATAAATCCTCTATTACATCGGCACCAGAAAGGATTTCTTTGGCTCATCTGACCAAAGAATTTGCATAATCAATCAATAATGTTATTTACTAATATAAATAAATATTTAATCAATTACTATATAATACAAACAGTTATTTACAACATAAATCAATAATCATTTACAATGTCGATAGTCGATGTTGATATAAACTTATCCATTGTTCTGCAATTGGCTGTCGGAAAAACCTCCATTGTGGGTGGTTACGCGGAAGTGTAAAAGTTGGGTCTAGCGTCGGTATAATGTAATGAGCACATGCGTCCTCCCCCACACGGGCAATCACAAGGGGGTCGATTCCTTGTGTGTTGTTTGGCCCGGAAAAAAGCGGAAAACATGTGTTATAACCACGCATGGATAGAAATACAATCGGTCGATTTAGCATTGAAGCGATAACTAGACCCGTCATTGGCATCACCATCCAGTTACCTTGATGTGCACCTCCGTTGAACCAGTTTATCGTATTCCAAAGAAAGTTAAAGTCTTGTCCCCCCCACATATCTGTGTAAGTACTCCTATGGTAATCTAACTCTTGCAACAACCTATGTCTGGCTTCGGCCCACATATGTTCGTTTTGAAAAATAAAGTGAGCAACGCACCGAAACCCGCAATTCCCATCACCCGCAACATTACGTATACTTATTACGTATGGACGGTAAAGCAGTGGAATTTCCCGAATAAAACCATTGCTCACAGTATCTCCAACATATAATCTGTGCCGTGGACTAGTACCCGTGTACGAACTGTGTCTTGGAGGCTCTTTCGGCAATTTCGGGACTTTCGTAGATCTTGTGTTCGTACTTCTTCGGTGATCTACGATCGGTACTTCATTTAAGTCCGGAACTTTTGTAGCCTTGGACTTTTTGTTCTTTTCGCTCGGACGTCCACGGGTATTTTCCTGAACAACAGGTTGACGTGTGTCCACAGATTCAGGTTGGTATATCCCTCTTAACTTGTTCAACATATTCTTCTTGACAAACGACGTCGCTTTGCCAAAAGCACTCTTGAATTGTCGAACGTCATTTTCAAACTCTCTTTCATCACGTTGCAATACCCATTTAAAATTAGGCCCTTTTTCACTGTTTAAAAAACTAAACGCCATCGAAAATGTTTTATTTGTTGATGTTACTCTGACAATCTCCAAAAATGGCAATTTAAACAGTGTGGTATTGTACGTGGAGTCTATTAGCATGATTTCAGGGAACGTACACCATAAAGCGTACGACGTAGGGTGAACAAAAAATAGTTCCTCAAGCTCATTATTAGCACTTACCCTATCACCATAAAGCTAGACACGTTATCCGGATTACGACCCTGTATTGTCGAGAGTATTTTACGTGGCTTTACGGTATACTCTGTCAATTCTTTAACCAACTCGAACTCATCATCATTTAAGCGCATTGCATATGGCACACCATGCAGCGACTCTAACATAGGATGATTATGACTATCATCCTTCACTTTCAAAATCCAACATGATCTTCTTTTAAGATATCTCGCCACCAATTTGAATGGGCAATCGGTTTTACATGTACTGGTATTCCGTTTTCCAGTACCTTCGGGTGAATAAATCCCACCCTTTGTACACCCATAATTGATTTCGTTCATAATACCGTATTCTGATTTACTTCTTCTTTTAACAATCACAAAACCGAGTTCCCGAGCTATGTTTTGCACCCAATCCGTTAATTGCTCGTGAGATCCGAACCCCTGAAAAAACGTTACGAACGCGTATGGTGACGTTTTTTTTTTTTTTTTTTTTTTAACAAAATGGTTTTTTTATAACAAAATGTTTTTTTTATCACAATTTTTTTACAACTAATTTTTTTGTATAACAAAATGGTTTTTTTATAACAAAATATTTTTTATAACACAATTTTTTAACAACTAACTTTTTTGTATAACAAAATGTTTTTTTTTTGACAAAATATTTTTTTTATCACAATTTTTTTACAACTAATTTTTTTAATAACAAAATATTTTTTTGTATAACAAAATGTTTTTTTTAATGACAAAATATTTTTTTTATCACAATTTTTTTTACAACTAACTTTTTAATACATTTTTTACACTTTTTTACAACTAACTTTTTACAACTAACTTTTTAATACACTTTTTTACACTTTTTATTTACACTTTTAATACACTTTTAATACACCTTTTTTTTTTTTTTTTTTTTTTTTTTAAAGAAAAAAATTTAATAAAAACGCGTATGTGTGAGACAGCTGTCTCACACCACACTCGGTATTATCACCTTGATGTCTCACACACAACACACACACAACACACTCAAAAAAAACTCTCTCTCTCTCTCTAACTTATCTGCTCTCTTTTTAGATCTAAAATCAAGATCTTGATGTCTCACACCACACTTGGTGATTTGTGAGAGAGAGTTTGTGAGTGTGTGGTGATGTTGGTGATCTGTGATGGTTTATGTGATGTTTTTCTGATGGTTTTGTTAGGCACGTGATGGTTTATGTGATGTTTTTCTGATGGTTTTGTTAGCTACGTGATGTTTATGTGATGTTTATGTGATGTACGTGATGGTTTAATGAAACCCTAATTTTTTTAATTAGGGTTTCGTAAAATTGGTTTGGGGGTTTTTGAATCTGACTTGATTACTTCATAATAAAGTGTGTTAATTGAAAGATTCGTACGTTAATTTATCAAAATCTTGATTTTTTAATGAAACCCTAATTTTTTTAATTAGGGTTTCGTAAAATTGGTTTGGGGGTTTTTGAATCTGACTTGATTACTTCATAATAAAGTGTGTTAATTGAAAGATTCGTACGTTAATTTATCAAAATCTTGATTTTTTAATGAAACCCTAATTTTTTTAATTAGGGTTTCGTAAAATTGGTTTGGGGTTTTTTGAATCTGACTTGATTACTTCATAATAAAGTGTGTTAATTGGTTCCGTGATGTTTATGTCTGATGGTTTTGTTAGATTGGTTCCGTGATGTTTATGTGGTGCTGGGGTGGTGGTTCTGGGGTGGTGGTTCTGTTAGATACGTGATGTTTACTTAATTGTGTGTGAGACATCAAGGTGATAATACCGAGTGTGGTGTGAGACAGTGTCTCACACATACGCGTTTTTATTAAAGTTATGTTTCTGTGATGTTTGATGTTTATGGTGATGGTGTTGTTGACCACACACTAGTCTATTTTTTAGACAAACCCTCCCTAAATGGCTATGATGATTTAAAAAAAATAAAAGCTTAATTTTGGCGTGGCATTTCCAAATGGATAGGCAATATATTTGCAACCTTTGATGTTGCAGCCAATATGATAAAAGGATTTAATGTAATCTGAGCCTTACCTCCCGTGTGTTAAATTGTGAATTCCACATTTTCACTTGTTTGTGATTCAGACTTGTGGTTGCTTCTGGTTAGTAACTTGTTCAGACTTGTTGTGATACTGCTTCTTGTGTTTCACTTGTGATACTGCTTCTTGTGTTTCACTTGTGATACTGCTTCTTTCAGACTTGTGGTTAGTAACTTGTTCAGACTTGTGGTTGCTTAGTTGTTGTTTGTGATTCACACTTGTGGTTAGTAACTTGTTTAGACTTGTGGTTGCTTAGTTGTTTGTGATTCACACTTGTGTTTATAGTCCAGGATTGAATCCTGGGAATCCTTACTATTTGGCTTGTGATGTACCTTTTGAGAATCCTGCTGTTTGGGCATGTGACTTTTGAGAACTTGTGCTGTTTGGGCATGTGACTTTTGAGAACTTGTGCTGTTTGGGCATGTGAACTTTTGAGAAGTTGTGCAGTTTGGCATGTGAACTTTTCAGAACTTGAGAATCTTTGGCTGTGTAACTTGTAAATTTTGTAGGGTGTAGGCAATGATGATTGGTTTACAATCTGAGCCGAGGCGATGACGAATGGTTTTTAAAACCGAATGGTATGGCGGAGTGATATTTTTATCACTTTCGCAACCTTCAAATCCGAGCCTTCTAAAAATTCCACATTTGGCTAAAAAATAGACTAGTGTGTGGTCAACAAGGGCCTTGTTTGCAGCTGTGTTTGTGTTTGCAGTTGTGTTTGTGACAAAAAAAAGAGGACTTGGCGATGACGATAACGGAAAAATCCGAGCCTTTGTTTTTCTCAATACTGCAGTTGGTTGTTTTGTGTTTACAGTTGTGTTTGCGTTTGCAGTTGTGACAAAAAAAAAAAAAAAAAAAAAAAAAAAAAAAAAAAAAAAAAAAAAAGTTGGTTGTGTTGTGTTTTGTGTTTGCAGTTGTGTTTGTGTTTGCAGTTGTGTTTGTGTTTGTGTTTGTGACAAAAAAAAAAAAAAAAAAAAAAAAAAAAAAAAAAAAAAAAAAAAAAAACCTTACATAAAAAAGACTTGGACAAAACAAACAAAAAAAAAAAAAAAAAAAAATAACTAAAAGGACAAAACCTGCATGTGGGCCCCACCTAAAAGGACAAAACCTGCAGCTATGGTAGTAGACTACCGTGGGGTTAACAACACCCCAAGATAATATATATATATATATATTTTTTATTTCACGCACTTTTTAGATAATTTTTAATGTGCAAGGAGAAAGACTTTTATACTAGTTTTTTATTCCAATAAGACATACACAAAGTAACAAATGCATTAATTAAAATAAGACATAAAAGTTGACCAATAAAAAAACCCTTCCTCATTTAGCCGGTATTTTCTGATTCTGAATTCGCTTCTTTTTGTTTATTTAGAAAACATTCGACATTTAATTTGGGTAGAAACCGCGTGAAGAGGTAGTATGTTTTTGGATGGGGGTGGAAGCATTATGTCCCTTTCACATCATTTCATTGGCACACGTGTCGCATGTATACTGAAGATTCTTTGCAAATTCAATATGAAGTAGTATAGTTTATTTGGTTTTATTAAACAATGATATGTTATGTGGTGCATGTACTAGTGTGGTATTAGTAACTTGATGAAATATTGGCTAATTACAATTAAGTTTTAGGTATGATTAGGTAACATTGTCATCCCGAGTTTGATGAGGGTGTGGTTTATTGCTAGGACCATGGGCATCCTCATTGGGTTTGTAATCATCTATCTGCATGTCTATATTTCATCATCATTACTCTAGGAAGATACTTGTTGCATCAATTTATTCTACGGTTCTAATCATGCATGGTGTAAACCTGTTATTTCAGTAAAACCATTTTTGAGAAAATTATATTAACTTTGATTTGGGTCTAAATAATTGTCATTTGAGTTTAAATATGATTTGGCTGATTACGCCTTCTCAAATTAAATATATCATTGTTGAGATAGTGGTGGAAGCATAACAAAATTGACCAAATGCATTTATTTATTTATTGTATTTATGAGCTTAAAACTGGATTTGCATATGGCTTAAGTTAGTGTTTCAGTTAGCTTATTTGAGGGGCTTATGGGTTTATCATGTTTCAAAACCTAAACACGATACGTTATTGTTTATAACGTAACTTTGAATGATACGTTTTGGAGACTTGATGGAATTTCATATTTAGGAAACGTTCATTACAAAACTTAATTAACAAGTGAAGATTTGGTGTTTTTTTTTGGTTAGTACAAAGTAATAGTAGAGTGGAACATCAACATCCCAAAGAGTTTTGCTAATATATGTTCGATGAGCCCATGGTAAGATGTATTTAATGAATGTGAACTTTTTATTTTAACACAAAGTGTACTTAATAAACATTTATTTAAACATACACTTTACCAAAATTACATCAAATTTCTATTTGGTAACTCAAATTTGCTTTTTTATGCATACTCTAACATGTGCGTAAAGATGACATGTTAGCAAAACCTTTTATATATTATTCTTAAAAAAAAAGGAATTTGTATATATACTTGAGGGGAATAATTCCAAATTCTAAAAGTGCTCCTAAAACTGTTTTTAATGGTACATGCTTACTGTCAATAAACGAACTATCTTTCCAAACAAATAAAAAGACGTCTTGTAAAGAATATCAAATGTGGGGGCTTGTTGTGTAACATTTCCTTTTTCAATACTAGTAAATACTACTCCACTGTAGGGGTGATCACGGTCCAAAAACAGGACCGGACCGGCCAAGACCGGACCGAAGACCTATTTTGGGAAAAACCATAGACCGAGACTGGACCGAACGTGGTCGGTCCGGTCGGTCTTCGGTCGGTCCGGTCCAATTAGGCAAAATTTTAGCATCTGTTTTTGGTTTTATGGTCGGTCCGGACCGGACCGGACCGGACCGAGGACCGAATTAATGAAAAATCCCAGACCGTGACCGGACCGTTGGTCCTTCGGTCGGTCCGTTCGGTTTTGTCAGTCGGTCCGGTCCAAACGGTCGGAATGCTCACCTTTACTCCACTCTATTATTCACTCACCACCATCTACTCGTCTCTCCTTTTCATCCTTGACGTATTTTATGATTGCGACTTTTGGTGACCTAGTTAAGGAGAGAAACAAGGAGTAGTGAATTACCCAAAACACCCTTCTATTTTAGTTCTCAGTTTTATTTGAAATTAAAACAACAAAATCCACATGTCAACCCTTCATTGGCTTCTTACACTTCCTACAATAAGAACTATATATCTTATTTGAACCTCAATCAATAAGAACATATTAATGATTTGTTGCTTTAAACAGCAACTATCGTGGTATGAACATATTAATGATTTCTAGTACTCCCTCCGTTTCATATTTATTGTCCATATTTCCATTTTAGGATGTCTCAAAATAATTGTCCACTTTCCTTATTTAGTAAAAACTAGAGAATCTAATGAAAGAATATTCCATTTTAGTGGTTGAAAATTAAAGTGTTCCTACTTTTAGTAAACTTTGTGTATTCTTTCTCATGACAATAATTTTGATACGGGGGAGTAATTTATTGTGGAAACCGTGGCCTCCCAATAGTTAAAAATGGTGCTAACTATTGATAAGTTGATCTCTCATCCCTGTTAACACTTAGAGACTCAAAATTTTAGAATACAAAAGCATGCAAAACGCTTTTAGTTTTTAAATGTATGTAGTCCACTATTCTCCAAGTAACATATACGATGAAAGCAGTCTTCAAATTATTTAAGAGGTAAATATCAGTTTATAATTTTTTTTTTTTGATAACCATGGTTTCTGACCTTTTGGCCGATTAATCCACGTGGTTTGAACACACCGCCACACAGACTCAAACCAGGTGAAGCCCTCCCTTTTCAGGAGGTTGACGTGGCCACTTAAGGTTGTTTGTACCTATCAGGAATTGAACTTGAGACCTCATACATTTTAGAGTGATAGTCACAAGTCCTTTACTACTAGGCCACCCTTAATTGGTTAAAAGGTAAGTGTAAATTTTCCAACCTTTAGAGTGATAATGTTGAAATTTTGATATAACGCTACTTCAATGGCTTACGATTTGTGTAAAACCTAAAAATCCGTTTCTTCCAATTTTCCCATATAATTTGAATTTTCATAAGTTTCGTGAACTAAACCTAATTTCGAACTTGATAACTTTGGAAATCTACACTAAATTAAAACCTAACTATGAAGGAGATTTAAAATTCGACACACACGATCCTATACACTAATATTATTAAACCTTAAACTATACATTTTAACTTAATACAAAATAAATCCTACATGTCCTAGCCTATACAATTCAGTACACCCTTTGTAATTAAAATATTGTATACATTTTTATGGCTATATTGTTAACCGAAAATGTGCTACACCCTCCTACTTCACACGTGATGTTTAATAAGGGTATAGTCGTGCATGGGCTAGAGTCGTGGTGATGTTGGATTAAACGTGAGTCTTTTGGTGTAGTGGGTATCACTAAATTTCATATCTCTAAAGTGTTGTGTCTCACATAAAAATGTAAGTCTCGTAGGGACTGTTAAGTTTCCAGTATTTATACATTAATATGAGTCGTGTGGGTATGCATATGAAAATTGTATTTTTGGTCGTCGCGGTCTAAATGTCGAGAGTACGTTTAAATAAATTATGAACAATGGAGTTCTAAAATTGTCATTTGGTTATAATTTATAATATAAACCCCAAAGTTAATTATTTGACATTATAAATACTAAACTTTGATAATTTACATTTATGATTTTAACTATTATATTTGTCATTTTAACCTTAAATATTATAAATTGTCCATTATAACCTTAAACTAATATATTACAATTTCGGGAACTCATCAAATATGGAAACTTACTATAAATGGAAGTTATTATTTCGGAAAGTTATTATATTCGGCAAGCTATTAAAGATAGAAAGAAACCAAAAAGGAGTAATTTGATTTAAAATGAGCTCATAAGTAATAAGACGATCATTAATTCGTGTAGATTGGCTGAAGAAAGAGTAACTTTCGATCCTTATATTTCTGATATGGTTTCATTTGCGGTATAAGGTACAGATATTCTACCCTATCTCATTAAGGGTTCTGATCTCATGACTTTTCGATCTTTGACTTTGATTCGTTTGCTATGATATGATTCATTGATATAAGCCTTTGCTATGATCCCTTTGATATGATTCGTAGCTATCCATTTTGTTGATTACCTGATTACTATCTCCTGATTGAGATTCTGTTTGATTATGATATGATTCGTTTGTTATGGATATGCTTTGTTTGATATGATTAATTTCGTTCTTATGCCCGAGTTTTTATTCTACTCATGGAGGTACCATGGGCGTGTCAGTGATGGCACCACTGGCATGACACTTTCTGGGGAGGTGTGATTGATCCCTGGCATTCCCTTCTGTTTGATATATGTGCACTATGGCCAATTAGTTATATATGTGTCCAGTCATGAGCTGGCATGTGTATTTTGTTTGATTCAGGGAGTGTATGGATGCATCCTAGGTTCTGTTTTGTTTTGAGAAGACAGTGACTGGCTGTATGTGCCTTGTACCCCTTTCACTTCTGGTACAATGGAGTCTGCAGCTCCTTGTACAACTTATGATTTGACGGATATGTGATTATGTGATTTTGAGACCTATTCGAGTGGCTCTGGTAGGTCGGCTCGTGGCTTTCCTATGTTTCGTTGTGTCTAATCGAGTGGCTCTGGTAGACACGCCTTTGTTGATACATGCTCTTTGATTCTGGTTACTATATGATTCATATTATCACTTGACTCTTCGTACTCATTATTCATTTGACTTATGATATTTGTTCAGTTATCGTTGATCTCTTATGCATTTGACAGATGACATTCGTTTCAGCAAGAACTTATGATTTCTTTTCTTATACTTATATACGTTTCGATTATTCGTTTTGTTTTATATCTGTTCACTGGGATTTTTAATCTCAGCCGCATTTCTTTTCCTGCGGCAGGTTTTAGGTTGGAAGCTGGGTTTGGGTGAAGAGTGCATAGGAGCTTAGTGGACTACCCCGATGTTTAGAAGCCCATTCACATCTGAATTAGACTTGGATTTGTATTCGATTAGATTTCTGTTTGGATTTGAATTTCATCTTGTATAGAGTTAGCATTTCTTTTGTAACCTTAGAATACCTTTGTAACTTTATGTTTATAAGTCTTCCGCTTGCGTTTGTATGTTCTGATTTGGCACCATAATGTGACATTTTGACCCTTGCTGGGTTGGGGTGTTACAGTTATGGTATCAGAGCCCAGGCTGCGACTTGTAGTACATAAGTTATGGCCTGTGTAGTTTTGGACCCTTAGGTTTGCACCTTAGAAGCTTTAGGAATAACTTTGGAAGGTTTTGCCTTAAGTTTCTCCCCTTAAGAGCTTTAGTATGACCGGTGAGGATTGGGTAGATATATGATCAGACGTTGGTTTTCTTGCTTCCGCTTTACTCTGATTTATGCCTTTGCTTTTCGTTAAGCTCTTACTAGATCATTCGTTTCGGAGACTTAGAAGACTTATCAGGATTCGCGACATGCGTTTAGGATGCCTTTAGACTTCGTAATAATGCCTTACAGGTTTCATTTCTTGAAGTTATTGCTTCTTTTGAACTTCGATTCTTGATTCGTTTGACATTCGTTTAGATGCCTTTTGTTCGTTCGGAGATTCGCATATGTATGAATCCTACGTGTTCGACACATTCTATGACTTCTCCCTGCTTTTCATTCTTTCTTCATTGTCGATTTTTGACCTTACCTATTCCACCCCTGTGAACGTTTTGCGATTTTTCATCGTGTATATTCGATTGTCCGATGCGTTCTAGAGATATTTGGAGATGATTTTGTTGTGCTAATCTGTTTACATTGGAGATGTTCGATTCAATGTTATTCTGGATTTTGATTTGTTGCCTGAGTATTATGATGATGACGACTATCATTTTATGTTTGTGACTTTTGACATTATGTGAAGTTCATATTCTACACCATGATTCTTAACCTGATAATCGTTTGTGACCATCTTGTTCTAAAACTCGTGCGTTGATTTCCCCACTGTTGTGAAGATACTTCTCTGATGAAACTCACCTCGAGAGTTATTCGATTGGTTGGGAACGTTCGTTGTGTATCTTGTGTGTTTTTGTCTTGTTCGTGGAGGAGAATGATGAGGGTATTTATTGTTGGAGGCTGAATCGTGTCTTATTTACTGAAAAGAATGGGATATTCTTAGAAATTTCTTTTCGTATTCGTTGTGATCTTTATGAACGTCGTAATGCTAATTGTATTGGCTACCACTACGACTATTCCTATGAAATTGATATATTGTGCCTTTCATGAATACTTTGACAAATTGTCATAGTATGACATATTGGTATGTTCAGAGACGAAAGAGAAACACGAGGATCACTTTCGTTTTGGTGTTGATATTTCTATGTTAGTAGAAGCCTATGTGATATTTCTTGAAGAGTGTATATATATATATATATATATATATATATATATATATATATATATATATATATATATATATATATATATATATATATATATATATATATATATATATATATATATATATATATATATATTGGAGGAGATGAGGGAAGAAGTTTGAGAAGCTGAGAAGAAATTTGTTTCTACCCAGGAGGAAGGGGCTCAGGAGTAAGAAGGTGGAAGATTAGCTATGTTAGAAGATGGAAGGAAGCGGTTTGAAGTGAAGCACACAGTTCTATCGACTCTATTCATCTTAGTTGTACTAATATGTATAGAGTCTTGAAGCAGGAACTGGTTGGGATGGTATGAAGACGGTGGTGACTACATCGAAGATTTCTACGCACAGGAGGAGAGACAAAACTAGTAGAGCATTGACTTGGACGGCTTGCTTGGAAGATCGACAGAGATTTCTTTCGGCAAAAGATTACTCTAGCTACATGGCGCACCTGCAATGGTCGTGACAAAGATTCGCGTTTCGGTTCACACTTTCAGAAGAGGTGCAGAAGAGTTTGATGTTTTGACATTTGAAGAAGTTTTGTTCACGACGCATTAGATCTTTGATCCACAATTATTCTATCTTTTCGGTTATGCCTTTTGATATGTTTGGATACTCTGATTCGTGATTTGGAACGTCAGTATGAATTTGTTACTCATCTCCTTACAAGACTCTTAGTAGGTTTGATGATTCGAATTGTGCTTCTATGACTTTGCCAAGTTCCTTTATCTGTTCAAAATTTGGTAGGAATGGGTGAAGGTTTATCGTTTAATTCTACCGCTATGTTTGCTTTGTAGGTTTATGTGCTTCGTTTATCTCCTCGTAGAATTTCATCTGTCATCTGTCATCTGCTACACATTTGTTCCGCATTTGTTAGATCAGATTTGTTACGATTTGTGTTCTATGGAGAGCCTGGGGCTTTCCAAGTTAGTCAGGATCGAGTCATGAGAAAATATTCTGTTGTGAAAATTCTGTTGGAAGGACCTCCCCAAGCGTGAGATTAATTATGTCATCCTTTTGTGATTTGCTACGTCCTCGTCTAACTTTTGCGACTTCAATTTTTGAGGGCGAAAAATTTCTTTTAGAGGGGAAGAATTGTAAAACCCAAAAACCCGTTTCTTCCAATTTTCCCATATAATTTGAATTTTCATAAGTTTCGTGAACTAAACCTAATTTCTAACTTGATAACTGTGGAAATCTACACTAAATTAAAACCTAACTATGAAGGAGATTTAAAATTCGACACACACGATCCTATACAGTAATATTATTAAACCTTAAACTATACATTTTAACTTAATACAAAATAAATCCTACATGTCCTAGCCTATACAATTCAGTACACCCTTTGCATTTAAAATATTGTATACATTTTTATGGCTATATTGTTAACCGAAAATGTGCTACACCCTCCTACTTCACACGTGATAAGGAACAAAGAGATATGATAAAATAATTTCCCAACTTAAATAAGATTTGGTCTTCCGCCTTTGTAGCAAAATTCTTGGCACTCTCCTACCTTATTTCACCCATTTGCTGCTCCTTTTTCTCAACCGTATATCACTTTCTTTCACACACTAAACCCTAGAAAAATTATACAAGACGGCTGCTGGTCCTTTTGGTTCGAGTTATAAAGAAAGATAGTGCGACAAGGTGGCGATTAGTTTTGTTGTGACTCAAGTAGAGATCGTGTGGTGATTAGATTCGAGGAAGGTTTTGGTTTTGATTTGAATCAGTCTCAGTTCTGTGATTCGTTTGTCTTTGATCCATTTTGAAATCATCCAAGGTATCCTCATGATCCAATAACATATGTATATATACGTACGAAAGTTATCACATGCAATCACATAGAGAAAACCCTAAATATAATCGATTCATGATGTTGTTTTTGACTCATGGCATACGTATGTTTGGATCTGTAAACTCACGACATAATCATGTTTCGAACCTAATCTATTTACAAGCTTAAAAGAGTGTGAATTGTGGTTCTTTGAGCTTCATTCTTTTGTCACATAAACAATGCATGAAATCATAATAAGAGTATGACTAGATGATCATTCTATGTCGAGTTTACGGGCTGTTTGTGTTGTGTGGTGGAAGTGTGTGTCGCGTTTAGTTTGTCTTGGTCTCGTGGGGGTTTGTAGGTTGAAATCTGGTCTCGCGATACCTTGTTTGTCTCGTTAAGAGTTTTGTCTTGTCTTGGTCATGTGTATGTCGTGCTAGTTGGGCAGTCGTATGGTGTGGTGGATGTGCATGCGTGTGCGTGGAATTATATGTGTCGAATCATGGTTATGGTGTGCGTCTAAACAAGGGTTTAAAATCTGGTCTTGCATGCAAGTTTAACTGGTTAGAAGGAGGCGTAAAGGATTAATTGGGTCTCAGTTTGATGGTTGAGAAGGAGTGTCGAGGTAAGTTGTGAACTGGTCATTAGAATCCTATTATATCAGTTAAAAATATGATTTTAAACCTGAATATAAACCTAAGTATATAAAAAGGGGCGTAAGTATTTAATTGTGAAGTAAAGGCTGCATGAAATCACAATTCACCTTATGTGGAAACAATAAAATATGAGCATGTAATCGTATATGAATTAAAGAACACTATCAGTAAACTTTTTGAAATATATGCATGCATGGTAATATAAGGACAATTGTATCTTATTATTTTGACGTGTGTGTGTTTGGCGAATTCGAGATCGATGAAGAGTTCTATTATATTTATTCGAATTGAGAAAAATGGCTTTCTAAAATTTGCTAAGTCCTAAGTTGGTTATTTTGGTTTTGTTTGATCTCGTTTAAAGAATATACAGAAAAGATGGTTGGGTAACTTTGCTTTTCATTTAAATGGTGAGTTTAATAAGGGTATAGTCGTGCATGGGCTAGAGTCGTGGTGATGTTGGATTAAACGTGAGTCTTTTGGTGTAGTGGGTATCACTAAATTTCATATCTCTAAAGTGTTGTGTCTCACATAAAAATGTAAGTCTCGTAGGGACTGTTAAGTGTCGAGTATTTATACATTAATATGAGTCGTGTGGGTATGCATATGAAAATTGTATTTTTGGTCGTCGCGGTCTAAACTAATGTCGAGAGTACGTTTAAATAAATTATGAACAATGAAGTTCTAAAATTGTCATTTGGTTATAATTTATAATATAAACCCCAAAGTTAATTATTTGACATTGTAAATACTAAACTTTGATAATTTACATTTATGATTTTAACTATTATATTTGTCATTTTAACCTTAAATATTATAAATTGTCCATTATAACCTTAAACTAATAAATTACAATTTCGGGAACTCATCAAATATGGAAACTTACTATAAATGGAAGTTATTATTTCGGAAAGTTATTATATTTGGCAAGCTATTAAAAATAGAAAGAAACCAAAAAGGAGTAATCTGATTTAAAATGAACTCATAAGTAATAAGACGATCATTAATTCGTGTAGATTCGCTGAAGAAGGAGTAACTTTCGATCCTTATATTTCTGATATGGTTTCTTTTGCGGTATAAGGTACAGATATTCTACCCTATTTCATTAAGGGTTCTGATCTCATGACTTTTTGATCTTTGACTTTGATTCGTTTGCTATGATATGATTCATTGATATAAGCCTTTGCTATGATCCCTTTGATATGATTCGTAGCTATCCATTTTGTTGATTACCTGATTACTATCTCCTGGTTGAGATTCTGTTTGATTATGATATGATTCGTTTGTTATGGATATGCTTTGTATGATATGATTAATTTCGTTCTTATGCTCGAGTTTTTATTCTACTCATGGAGGTACAATGGGTCAGTGATGGCACTACTGGCATGACACTTTCTGGGGAGGTGTGATTGATCCCTGGCATTCCCTTCTGTTTGATATATGTGCACTATGGCCAATTAGTTATATATGTGTCCAGTCATGAGCTGACATGTGTATTTTGTTTGATTCAGGGAGTGTATGGATGCATCCTAGGTTTTGTTTTGTTTTGAGAAGACAGTGACTGGCTGTACGTGCCTTGTACCCCTTTCACTTCTGGTACAATGGAGTCTGCAGCTCCTTGTACAACTTATGATTTGACGGATATGTGATTATGTGATTTTGAGAGCTATTCGAGTGGCTCTGGTAGGTCGGCTCGTGGCTTTCCTATGTTTCGTTGTGTCTATTCGAGTGGCTCTGGTAGACACGCCTTTGTTGATACGTGCTCTTTGATTCTGGTTACTATATGATTCATATTATCACTTGACTCTTCGTACTCATTATTCATTTGACTTATAATATTTGTTCAGTTATTGTTGCTCTCTTATGCATTTGACAGATGACATTCGTTTCAGCAAGAACTTATGATTTGTTTTCTTATACTTATATACATTTCGATTATTCGTTTTGTTTTATATCTGTTCACTGGGCTTTTTAAGCTCAGCCGCATTTCTTTTCCTGCGGCAGGTTTTAGGTTGGAAGCTGGGGTTGGGTGAAGAGTGCATAGGAGCTTAGTGGACTACCCCGATGTTTAGAAGCGCATTCACATCTGAATTAGACTTGGATTTGTATTCGATTCGATTTCTATTTGGATTTGAATTTCATCTTGTATAGAGTTAGCATTTCCTTTGTAACCTTAGAATACCTTTGTAACTTTATGTTTATATGTCTTCCGCTTGCGTTTGTATGTTCTGATTTGGCACCATAATGTGACATTTTGACCCGTGTCGGGTTGGGGTGTTACAATTTGTGTGTGCTCGTATGTACGGGCGTTAATCAGGTTGGGTTGGTAGGCTTCGGTTCAATTCAGGTCGGGCTAGAGTCGGGCCACAACTAAAATTAACATGTCAGTATAGGATGAAATACTCCTTTTACACTATTTATTAAGTTACGCTGTATTATGAATGTCAATATAGGATGAAATTATGCTTGCATTTATGGCATCTATGAGTTTGAAACTAATTAGATTAATACCAAATCTTTTTTAAAAATATAAGTTAACCAAGAGTGTTCATACTTTCAAAAAAAAAAAAAAAAAAAAAACTAGAATATTCATATAAAAAGAATTATAATTTGTTTTTGAATTTTTGAAGTTATAAATCATTTTTTATTCAAATTTCTTTTTTAAAGAATCAAGTAGGCTAATGGCATATACACACCAACTATTTGGTATATACACACCATTGTACATATTTATTATGCATAGTGGTGTGTAAACACCATAACTCATCAAGTAAATTTCTATACTTGTGCAACATAGAAAATATCAAAACTTCAACTGTCAGCACAGGTACAAAAATTAGAGGTAAGAAAAGTAAAAACAAAAAAGAATCATGTGAAAGAAGACATATTAACATAAGACTTATGACCAATAAAAAATTCTTTCCTCATTTGGCCGAAGATATCCCGAGAGATAGCGAAAATTTCTGACATGCCCCTGCATGAAGGGGTGTGTCCCAATCTACCCCAACCTAGCGCCGTTTTCCAAAATACCCCAACATTCCCCTAAAAGTCGTACGCGACATATGGGGAACACACGTGTCAACATGCTACGATCGGGACAAAAAAAAAGAATCTAATACACATGTCGCGTATATATATACGCGACATATATATATATATATATATATATATATATATATATATATATATATATATATATATATATATATATATATATATATATATATATATATATATAGAGTGAGGATCACGTGCGGATACAATTTTTTAGTGCGGACGTGCGGATGGATCTGGACCGCCCATTCCAGATTTGATCTTGACTTTTTGTAAAAAAGTCAAGATCTGACGCTAATATCACGGTACCAATTGATCATGAAAACGATTTTTTTGATTTTTTTCCTTCTCAGCGATCATTACTCTAGTTGTGTTCTTTTATTTTTTTATTTTTTCAGATTTTTCTGAGCACTTTTTTCTTTTTTGTTTATGAGTGCTAATGTGATATTAACGATATTATGAGTGGTACCGTGATATTAAGTTTTTTTACATGTAAAAATGAACCGTGATATTACGATATTAAGAAAAAGTTAAAGTGATATTAAAAAAAATTAACTTTGATATTAAAAAAGAATAATAGTTACGGCGATATTAACAATTTTTATTAAGAAAAAGTTTTTACGATGTCTATAAATAGCTATTGTTGTATGGTGAATACACACACAAATTATCTACTAATTGAGTTTTCTTCTTCAAACACAATGTCAAACCATGCATCATCTGAAAATGAATTGTTTCACACACCACCTGGCACTCCACCACCGAATCTGTTTCCGTTTTCCCAGGTGCATGACAACCCACCACACAACCTACCACCTGCATTTACACCACAAGAACTGTGGCAGTACTTCCAAGTGCATGACAACCCACCACCTTCCACTCCACCACAAGATCTGTTTCCGAGCTTCCAAGTGCATGACAACCCACCACCTGCCACTCCACCAGAAGTAATGTTTCTACATTTAAACAATCCGCCACGAAACAATCCGCCATCAAACAATGAGGCACTAAACAATCAACCAACAAACTTTCCACCTGAAAACCAACCCATCATTCGTCAATTGACTATGGAAGAACAGTAATAGCGCACATTTTGTTAATAGACTAATATGATAAATAGTTACAACCGTCTTCAACATTTATAGTTTTTCTTACTTGATGTAAGGGATGGAACCAGGGTGTTATCAGGAGGTTTCGGGACCCTATGGATTTTTTTAAATTTAGTGTTAGTTTTTGGAAACACATTTTATTGTTATTTTTTATTTATTTATTTATTTTTTTTTTTAGTGTTAATTTATGGAAATACATTGAATTTTCTTAAATGTATTTTAAATGCATTCGCTCCATCGATTTAACTTTATTATATCACGTTTAAAAGAAAGTTGCGCCCTGTAATATTTAATTTTGGTTCCGTCACCGTTGGATGCTATACTTATAACGAGGAAGACTCTTTGATTGGTTTTTAAGATAGATAGCCTTTTTCTACGTAAGTTCGTTCTTACTACTTGAACAGTAATGATTAAGTAATAACATAGCATCACATTCTTACTAAACAATAACATGTTCGATACAATCATATACTATTTTGATATGTTCTTAAACACAACCGTATGAGTTTCTTTATATTCCTGACAAATTTTTCGCACGCTTAAATTTCAAGTATATATAAATTAACTTTTATTAAGGGTAGTGTTGAAGTAAATACTTGCTCCCTCCGGATGTCTGGTTGGTGATTCCTTCGGCCTTTGAGCCCTGCACAAGCACAATCGCTCGTTAGCCTCGCCCCAGGTGTTATCCCAGGACCAAGCTCGGGCGTGAAAATAAGTATGGATTTAAGACGGAAATATATAGTGATATGTGTGTGTTTTTTTTTAGGAAAAAAAGTCCTTTACCATAAATGACTTTTGGGGTATTTATACCACCCCAAAGAGGGTACAGATGAACAGTGAAAGTAACACTATTTGAATAGTAATCGTACATGTGAATAGTAGGATATCTCATGAACAGTAGCCGTTATTCTAGGACTAGGCTTGTGTCAGTAGCAGTTGGAGACATGTTTGCAGATTTCATGGGAAAGCGGCGCACGTGGACTTGCCTCCTGGCCCACTTGCCGGAGGGTAATGTTTACCGTCCGGTCATATTTGCAGCGTCCGGATCATTCCTTCCGGACATATACGTCAACATGCCTCCCCCCCAGTATTGAATTATCGAGTTATTTAGTCGGTGATTCAATACTCAGATGCAAAAGTGTGACCCTGGAAATGAAAATTTGCGTTTATTGGGCCATCATAGGCCCAATGAGCAAGTTGGTCCATGAGCCTCGGCTTGGGCCTGTCACAGTGTTTTCGTGCCACGTTACCCCGTTCTTCGGTCTTGGACGGTTGAGATTGAGACACGTCATCACTTCTGACAGATGCGACGTTTCGCTTCACCCCATGCGTTCCCTATATATACTACCCCTTTTTACTTCTCATTTTTACACACAGTTGATAATTCTCACCACTGCCATTCCGAGCGTTTGTTCTTTCACCGAAGCGAGTACCGAGGTGAGTTCTTATCCTTCTTCTTTTAGCTTTATTACCATTTCTCCCGGCCATCCTTTAGAGTATGTCTGAACACGCCGAAGCGCTAGTTAGAGCGGCCGTGGTGCCAAAGTTCGATATGCATATTCATAAGTCCAAGCTTTCTCAACAAGAGCTGGATGAAATAATTGTTACTTATAATATCCCGGAGGAGTTACACCCCATGCTTCCGGATCCAAACATGACTATGAACAGGTTACCCGGCGACAAGATCGGCATTTATACCCGCCAGCTGGACATAGGCGGGATTAGGGTTCCCTTTTCCAAGTTTCTCCTTGCGGTGCTAAAACATTTCAAGGTGCACATTTCACAATTGGTTCCGATAGGTTTGAACCGGGTTACTTTGTTCGAGGTTCGCTGTTATTGCTTAGACTGCCAGCCTACCGTCTCTCTGTTTCGGGTATTCTATAGATTATGCAAGTAAGGACATTGGTTTTCCTTTGAGAGCCGGACCGGGAAGAAAGCCAAGAAATGTTTCCTCGAAGTCCTATCTGGGCTAAAACATTGGAAAGAAAAGTTTTTTCTGATTAACCGAAGGGCGATTCCGGATGCCATGGCTTGGAGACATAATGATTCCAAGATTTCCGATACTTTTCCTATCAGTTATCCAGAGGAACCGGTTGAGAGACTTAGCGAGAAAATCATCAAGCCGAGGGAGGTGCCCTCTTGTCTGTTATGGGTGTATGGGCTCTCCACCGTGTGGGAGACCAAGAATGTTCAGGTCGTTCTAAAGGATGCTGAGGGGCATGGTAATACCCGTTTCATTAATACTTTGATTTTCCTTAGTTTTTTCCTCTCTTTATTTATTCCGGTATTGATTGTAGTTTTGAGTATGGCCGAATTCCTTGAATTGCCGGATTGGGAGGGTACTGAGGTGACCGAGGGAGAAGAAATACCTACGGGTCAAGAGCGACCCCAACGAACTGCTCCATTTCTAGAGGCCGGCAAAGAGTTACCTCCAAAGGATAACTTGATGCGATTGGCTGAGCGACCCTCCCAGCAGGTAATTGACGCTCGTCATAAAAAGGAGCAGGAGCTGCATAAGAGAAAAGCCAGGGCCGGGGAAGGGCCTTCTACAGCCATGCCGAAGAGGATCAGAAAAGATCCCAATGTTGTTGAGGGCGTGGTTTCCCAGACTGAAACGGAGGATACCAACCCAATAAATCAAGCTTTTCCCTCCGGTGGAGCCTTACCTAATCAGCCCCACCCCGAGGTGGCCGCAAATGCCGAGGAGAACGTTGCCCCCCAATTGTCCGGGGAGGAGAATGCCAATCATGGGGTCGAGGAGAATTTGGGCGGTGGAATCAATGGCAATGAACATTCCCCGCCGGTCCGGGGCACCACTCCTCTTCATCTAAACTCTCCCGAGAGAGATCAAGAACCACGTGCCTCGGATGGTTAGTGTATTTTCCGTTTTTGATTTAAGTGTTTTGCTTTGCTCACCTGTTCTAACATATTATGCTTTGTTTGTTGCAGCGATGTCTGCGCACCATTCAGGCCCCTCTAAACGTCCGGTTGTCCATGTGGTTCCTTCTGACCAGTCCGGTATGACCGTTTTTTTTTTTTTTTTTTTTTTTTTTTTTTTTATTTATTTATTTATTTATTTATTTATTTATTTATTTATTTTTTTGACATATATATTATTTATAGATATTTGGGAAATGTTTACAACTGCCTTTGATAATTACTTCTTCCTCCTCCCCCCTCCTTTTTTTTTATTTGCAGACCGATCCGTGGAGCAAGCTAACTTTTTTGTTCCGACCTGGACCCTCCGTGATGACGTCCGAATTAACTCCTACAGGGCTTGCCATGAGATGATTGCCAATCTGCCCACTCCGGCCGAACAATCCGCCTTAGAAGGGTTAAACAACATTGACTTGGCACGGTTGGCATATGAGCAGCTAGGCACAAGTATCATTTCCCAGGGGGAAGTGTTGAGAAGGTTCAGACATTTGAATGCTGACTTCCGTGAGCTGGATCATATTCACGGCCAATGTTCTGAGCAGGTTGCCAGGTTAGAGGTGGACCGTGATGCTCATGCCGAGAGGTTTAACAAACTTTCCGCTGAACATGAGGATGTTTGCCGCCGGTTTGAAGCTTGTGCCAACAGAGAGAAAACACTGCTTGAGAAAGTAGAGGAGCTGGGGAGAGAGAAAGAGGTTTGGTTGGATACAGAGGCTCAGAAGGCAGAAAAGATAAAACAGTTAGAAGCCGAACTGGCCGCCTCAAAAGATTTGGTAGCTAAGCTGAAGGCAGATAACTCAGATCCGACCGTGAATCTGGGGCAGGCGGAGGTCGTTCGCCAAAACACAATCAAATCCTTGATCCCCACCGTTTTTCGCCGGTTAATGGATAGCGAGGAATATAAGAAGTCTTTGGCAAAACCTTTGAGCCTCTCATATTCAGCTGGTTGGTTAGATGGGGTTCGTCTTGCTCGAAAACCGGAGGAGGTGGAGAAAATCCTTCGTACTTCAAAGAAGGTTAACCTGGAAGCTCCGTCGATCTGGAAGGTTGAATTTAACAAGGTCTTTTCTTTCGAGTATCCCTTTATCAGGAGGATTGCTGATTCTTATCGACTTCCGTTGGGAGACCTAATGAATATCTTTCCTGCCTCCCCCGTTCCCCAAGGTTTGCTTGGTGGTCCCGATCTCCCTTCGGGCGGCCCTACTCCGACAACATTGGTTGAGACAGCCACCCCAGCGGTCGAGGAGAATGTTACTCCTCCGGTTTGATTATTATCATATGTAAATACATTTTAATATCTTTCGGATATTTGTACTTTGCTTGTAAGGACCACGTGATTTTTGCTGTACATATATATTTTAATAGCTTAAACTTGTGTTTCTCCGTTTCAACACCAGTTTGTGGGCCGTAGGTCATTTAAAACAATTATTGCTTAAGCATCCGGAATGGAATTACCATCCGAGCGTCCGGAATGAAATCATCATCCGGGCATCCATAGTGTTACAGGGCATTCAAAACAAAATTATTGTTTGAGCATCCGGAATGGAATTACCATCCGAGCGTCCGGAATGAAATTATCACCCGGGCATCCATAGTGTTATAGGGCATTCAAAACAAAATTATTGTTTGAGCATCCGGAATGGAATTACCATTCGAGCGTCCGGAATGAAATTATCACCCGGGCATCCATAGTGTTACAGGGCATTCAAAACAAAATCATTGTTTGAGCATCCGGAATGGAATTACCATCCGGGAATCCGGATCAAAGTTACTATCCGGGCATTACTATATTCCTGATGGGGGCCAGCCATCAGGAAAGAAATAACAACTGCTTTTTGCAAAACGTGTCCCTTCCTTTCCTCCCGGGAAGGACACTCCAACTTGATTTATTTAAACAGAAATAAACAGTCATTACATTTAGTGAGGAATTCTAATAATAGCAATTTTTATAAGAAGCAATTCCTGAGATTCACAGCATGCCATGGACGAGGTACGTCCTTGTCGTCCATTGTCTGCAACTTATAAGAACCGTTGTCATATGCTTCCACCACCCGGTAAGGGCCTTCCCAATTTGGACCCAACTTTGCTAGATTTTCTACTCGGCTAGCTTCATTCCGGCGATACACAAAATCCCCCACTCTGAAGCTAACGGGCTTAACCCTTCGGTTGTAGTAT
Organism: Artemisia argyi; assembly: GCA_030686995.1. NCBI lineage: Eukaryota > Viridiplantae > Streptophyta > Magnoliopsida > Asterales > Asteraceae > Artemisia > Artemisia argyi. Next base: position 166,849,187 of record CM060695.1, read on the forward strand.
CGCTCCACTTGTGTTTTGTATTTAGCTTCCCTTATGGCCGCAGCTTCTCTTCTTTCTTGCAACAAATCTAGCGAGAGGCGCTGTTCCTCCTCGTTCCGGTCTACCGCCTTCCATAGATCTTCGTCATCCCGGCTCTCATCCAACATTATCGTCCGATATGTGGGCATCCCTATTTCTGCCGGAATCATGGCCTCACTACCGTAGGTGAGACTAAAAGGAGTTTCTCCATTGCTTGTTTTGATAGATGTTCGGTGAGCCCACACAATGCTTGGTAGCGCGTCAACCCATCCAGACCTAGCCTTTCCCAGCCTTGCCTTCATTCCCTTCAAGAGAGACTCATTGGCTCTTTCTACTAACCCATTTGCTTGGGATGTGCCACCGCCGTATTCCTTTGTCTGATGTGCAACTGCTGACACCAGCTTTTAAACAGATCATTCACAAAATTGGTCCCATTATCAATTACAATTATCCCCGGTATCCCAAAATGGCACACAATGTTTTCCCATACAAACTTCTTTACGTCCTTTCCAGTGGTTTTGGCCAGCGGTTTTGCCTCTATCCACTTAGTAAAATAGTCTATTGCCACAATGAGGAATTTTACTTTTCCAGGTGCTTCCGGAAATGGGCCTAACACGTCCATGCCCCACTGGAAGAAAGGCTAAGGTGCCATGATTGATGTGAGGGGTGTTTTTGGGAGTTTCGGTACCGGAGCGTGTATTTGACAAGAATCACATTTGCGGATTTCCTCTCTGGCGTCTCTGTGCATAGTCGGCCAATAATACCCTTGCCTTATTAGTTTGGCCACCACTGACCTGGGTCCGGAGTGCATGCCACAAATCCCTTCGTGTACTTCCCTTACCAAGTAGTTTGCTTGTAGGGGACCCACACATCTCAACATTGGATTTAAGTATGATTTCTTGAAGAGGACTCCGTCTTGTATTGTATAATGTGGGATTTTCATCCGTAGGCTTCTGGCATCATTGGTATTCTCCGGCCATATTCCTTCTTCTAGACACTTGACGATTGGAGTCGTCCAGTTATCCCCTTCCTCTTCTACTATTGCATGTACCTGTTCCTCCTCAACGGACGGCCTCTCTAGAACTTCCACCAGCACTTCCTTAGTGAGATGGTTAAAAGCAAATGAAGCTAACTTGCTTAGTACATCCGCCTTTTGGTTTTGCGACCTGGGTATATTCTGGATTTTGAAACTCTTGAACCGGGACACATGTTCCTTTACCTTTGACAGGTATCGTATCATGCTGTCCTTAGTTGCAACAAAGCTTCCGTTTACCTGGCTGGCCACCAGCTTTGAATCAACCCTTACGTCCAGAGCCTCTATCTTCATTTGTTCAGCAATTCGTAAACCAGCCAATAATGCCTCGTACTCTGCCCCGTTGTTTGTGCTTTCAAACTTTAGACGGAGGGCGTGTAACTGTATTCCTCCTGCGAAGGTCCGATGAGTACAAGACCAGCTCCGGCCCCCTTTTACTGGATGCTCCGTCCGTGTATAGTATCCATTCATCGTGCTTGCTGAGCTCCCCTACCATGTTTCTACCCCTTTCTTCTACTGGTACCTCGGTAAGAAAGTCTGCTAATACCTGTCCTTTGACTGCATTTCTGGGTATGTAAGTAATGTCATATGCTCCCAACTCTACGGCATACTTCGCCATCTTCCCAGATGCTTCCGCCTTGTTCAATATTTGTCTAATGGGCTGATCGGTGATTACAGTCATCGGATGTGCCTCAAAATACCTCCGCAGCCTTCTCGAAGCATGCAGCAGGCAAAGAGCAAGTTTCTCCAGGGGAGCGTAGTACATTTCGGCTTCGTGTAGTGTTCTGCTAACATAATGCACCGGCAGCTGCTTCCCTCCTTTTTCGGTGATTAGGACCGCACTTACTGCTGCGGAAGTGGCTGCTAGATATAAGTACAATCTTTCTTTGGGCTTGGGTGTTGTTAAAGCCGGAAGTTCTAAAACCAATTTTTTCATTGCTTGAAAAGCCTTTTCGGCCTCTGGTGTCCAACGGTATTCGTCCTTGTTTTCTTTCGTGATGTGTTTAAGGGTTTCAAAGAATGGGAGCGACCTTTCTGCCGATCGAGATAAGAACCGACTAAGTGCTGCTAACTTCCCACTGAGACTCTGCATTTCCCTTAAAGTTCCAGGAGACTTCATGTCGGCGATTGCTTTGGCTTTCTTCGGATTGGCCCTGATTCCTTCGGAGGTTACCATATACCCCAAGAATTTTCCTTCTTTTACTCCGAAGGAACACTTTTTTGGGTTTAGCCTCATATTTACTTTTCGGAGATTGTCGAAAGTTTCGGCAATGTTTGCTAGCATGACTTGTTCGGAGTTACTTTTGATGACCATGTCGTCCACGTATGCTTCCAGATTTCTTCCTATTTGAGAGCTGAAGGCCGAGTCTACCAAACGCTGGTACGTGGCTCCTGCATTTTTTAATCCGAAAGGCATCTTAGTATAGCAAAAAGTTCCATGCTCTGTGTAGAATGCCGTCTTCTCCTCGTCCTCCCTTGCCATCTGCACCTGATGGTACCCCTTATAAGCATCTAGGAAACACTTGTACCGGAACCCCACCACGGATTCAATCTTCCAGTCTGTTTCAGGCAAGGGGTAATAATCTTTAGGACAAGATGAATTTAGGTTTTTGAAATCTATGCACATCCTCCAACTCCCGTCACACTTTTTGACTAGTACCGGATTGGAGATCCACGTTGGATACCGGACCGGACGCACTATCCCGGCCTTGACCCACTCTTGTACTTCTTTAGTTATTATCATGTTTTTCTCTTCCGAGAACGTGCGTCTTTTCTGAGCAACTGGAGAGTCTTCCATTTTTACATTTAGGGTGTGTTGCGCCACGGATCTGGGTACACCGGTCATATCTTTAGGTTGCCAAGCAAACACATCCTTATTCCTTCTTAGTAAGTCTATCAGCCTCCGTCTGTACTCATCCGAAAAATTTCCTCCTATTGTTACCAACTGATCAGGGTAGGCTGGATTTACGGATACTTCTTCTGTAATACCTACTTCAGCTTTTGTTTGCTGGCTCTCAAACGACAACTGTTCTTTTTCTCGGAGTCTGCATTCCATCATTGCTGCTGACCGGGTGACTAGTGTAGCTATACCTTTCGGTGTGGGAAATTTTATCATGGCGTGTATGGTGGAAGGAATGGCCCTCAGCTCCCTTAATCCTGTCCTTCCTAGGATGATGTTATACGGGGAGGATGATCGGATTATTGCAAAGTTCATTTTCGCCTTCCGGTACAACCCATGATCACCGAAACATACATCAAGCTCTATTTTTCCCAAGGGCCGGACCACCTCACCCGAGAATCCCATCAGGGGAGAGTCGCATTCTCTCAGTCTTGACTTTATTGAAGGACACAGGTTGTTAAAACAATGTTCATACATTACTTCTAATGATGCTCCTCCATCCACGAAAACCCTCTTAACCAGATAGCCTTCCACTTCCGCCTCAATGATGAGCGGTTCGTCAGATAAATCCTTCGTTGGTATGGGGGGAAAAGTTATTGGGACCAGCATCCATGGCTCCTCCGGTTCCATGCCTTTCCTTTTCTGGGAACTCACTGCGCCTATCATGTGGATTACTTTTGCCTTCCCTCGCCCCGTCTCTCTTGGCTGATCCTTACCCTGCAGTCGCACAGTACGGAGGAGGTGATCTAGCTTCCCGGACTCCAATGCCGTTTCCAGTTGTTTTTTGAGATGGTGACAGTCATTAGTGAAATGCCCCTTCTCCCCGTGGTATTCACAATATCTGTCTGCATTTTCCCTACTTGGTTTTCCTATCAACGGTGGCAGAGGTGGTAGTCGGAGCTGATGCTCTGTGGCCAGTATTTCTCTTGGTTGTTTAATCAAAGCGGCCAAACCGGAGCGATAATGATCATGTTTCCCTATCTCCCTTCTTCGAAAATCTCATGGTTGAAGACCTTGCTTGGGCGGCACGTACGGCGAGTACGATTCTTTGTATCGATACTCTCCTCGGCGGTCGTTCTTCCGCCTGTCCAAATGCAACCCCCTCGTTCTGTCCATCCTAGGGAGGAAATTCTTGCGATGATAATCTTGTGTCTCACCCTTTGGAAGCTCCGTATTCTTGTATGCTTCTTCCGACCTCACGAAATCGTCCACCCTTGTCATCATTTCTTTTACCGTGAGGGGTACCCTATCGGAGAATCGCTTGGCCAGTTCCGGACACTTATGGCTATTCATGAAAGACGATATGCGCAAAACTTCTGGAACCCCCGGGATATAGCTGGCCTCATCTGTCCATCTCTCCTTAAAGTCTTGTAGAGTCTCATTCGCCTTTCTCACTATTTTTGCAATCTCGGTTGGGTCTCGGATTCCCTTTTGCCGAAGAGAGAATCGGGTGACAAATTGTTTTTCTAATTCCTCCCACTTATCAATGCTTCCCGGTTCAAGGCGACTGAACCACCCTTGTGCTGGACCATCTAGTGTTTGCTGAAACATTCGGCACCATACCGGCATCGGCCATTCGAACGGTTTAGTTGCTCTGGCGAAAAGGTTTATGTGATCATCCGGGTCAGTCGAGCCGTTGTATAATTTGATGTTGTTCGGCATTCTGTGTGATGGCCCGGAGAACTCGATTATCCTTCGGGTGAAAGGTGATTTGTGCACAGATTTGAAAGGCTTTTCCAAATCGTCCTTAGGTCGGTTTTTCCCCTGATTGTCTTCTGGTACTTTGTCATCGGCATCTCCAAAGTCCAACCGTATGGGCTTGAGGACGCTCCCTCCGAGGGCGTTGTGTTCTCTGACCAGCTCCTTCAGAGCGGTTAGATGCCACTGTATTAAATCCGATATGTTGGGTGAATCACGGTTGTTCTGGTTGGATCCTTCCGAATTTTCCTTACCGGTGTCATCGCCTCCGTTTCCCGTAAGGGGAGTGATAGGAGGGAGATCCGTCATACTTTTGATTGGCAGAGTGAATAAGGGGTCCCACGGATGGCGCCAATTTGTTGAAGTAAATACTTGCTCCCTCCGGATGTCTGGTTGGTGATTCCTTCGGCCTTGAGCCCTGCACAAGCACAATCGCTCGTTAGCCTCGCCCCGGGTGTTATCCCAGGACCAAGCTCGGGCGTGAAAATAAGTATGGATTTAAGACCGAAATATATAGTGATATGTGTGTGTTTTTTTTTAGGAAAAAAAGTCCTTTACCATAAATGACTTTGGGGGTATTTATACCACCCCAAAGAGGGTACAGATGAACAGTGAAAGTAACACTATTTGAATAGTAATCGTACCTGTGAATAGTAGGATATCTCATGAACAGTAGCCGTTATTCTAGGACTAGGCTTGTGTCAGTAGCAGTTGGAGACATGTTTGCAGATTTCCTGGGAAAGCGGCGCACGTGGACTTGCCTCCTGGCCTACTTGCCGGAGGGTAATGTTTACCGTCCGGTCATATTTGCAGCGTCCGGATCATTCCTTCCGGACATATACGTCAACAGGTAGCAATACACGATACCCGACACGAAGTTAAACAAGTTTGGGTTGAGGATAAACATGTTGGGCCAAAAACAGGTCAACTCGTCTAACCTGTTTAATAAATGGGTCGTGTTTGGGTTGAGTAAATATTAAATAGGTCAACATGTGAACCCATTTAAGAATAAGACTCTAAAAATAAAATGTATAACATGTCATTTTATGTTAGACGTGGATTAAATGTATTTTGTTATGTACTTAATATGATTGGATTACGATTATACCTCATATATTATAGAAATTGACGCTTATAACTAAGAAAATTGCTGTATAGTTATTTGTCTGTTATTATTATCATATTTTAAATCCTTATATCATTTTGACATTTAAGCTAGTTAAATCAACAAACCACCAACTTTATTCACTACTTGACCTATTTATTTAAATAGGTTAAACGGGTTAAAACTGGGTTACACGTGTTATGCAGGTGCTGGTTAAGGTTGAGTTTCTTGACACGATTAATAAATGGGTCGTGTTTGGGTAGATGTTATACTAACCCGCCAACACGCGAACCCGAATAGGTCAACACGAACACGACTCGATTGCCACCACTAACTTTTATACAGTTTAATTTGTAAAAAGGTAAAAAAAGACAAACCCGACCCGACCGACTAAGACCAGACAGGACCGACTTGGTCCAAAAGTCCGGACTGAAATGTTCGGTCTATGTTCGGGTTGGTCCGGTCTGTCGGTCAGTCTGGTCCAATAAGGCATAATAGTCGGTTGTTTACAAGACCGAACGGGACCGGATAGGACCACATCGTAAACCGAAATAGGAAAAAGGGAATAGAACGAGGACCGGACCGAAATATGTTCAGTACGGTCCGGTTCGATCTAGTTTTTGGTTCAATCCGATCTACTGTCTATATTGCTCTCCCCTAATTTTGCATACTTTGCAATAAGTATTGGCATTTGCAATAAGTATTGGCATGTTTTTGGTTCTACATTTTCGTGGGTCCAACTGCTTTGTGAGATTGTTGGGTTGATACATATTTTCATGTGGGGCATTGGTGGTCTTTTGGTTTGCATCATCTAGTGTGATCGTTGTTTTTTTTAGTTAAATCCAATGTTTTAAAACCCGGTTGAACCGGTGACCGGTGACATTACCGGGCCGTTGTAAGCCGGGTTTTTAAGGATTTAACACCCGGATTGAACCGGCGGGTTTCATCCAAACCGGGTCGAACCAGTCCACTAGAACCACCCGGTTTTCAATTTTGAGATTTTTTTTTTGTGAACAAGTGACGTAATAGTGACGAGAATGGAGGCATGAAGAAGATGATACTGTAGACTAGTAAAAAGGGGTGTAAGTGGGAGTTATCACGTGCATTTGTCAAAAGTTTAAAAGTAATTTAATGTTACTGTGGTTTGTTTGGATTTTAGCTAAAGTTGTGGTTGGGTGAAAACTTGCCATTGAATGACTTTATTTGTTAATGAAAAAATAAGAACCGTTTTATATCATTTGTGTCATTCAATTAATCATCTAATATATTTTTACCATGTCAAATATTCAATTTTAGGTTTTATTTTATTTAATAACTAGTTATAATGCCCGCGTACGTGTGGGTTTTTTTTTAAATTTTTTGAACCATATATTTTTATTTATTAAAAAACAAATAATTTAATATTTGTTTTGTTTGATTTATGATGTTTAATTATAATTTCTTATTATTAAAGATAATTATTTAAAAATTTTAATCTTATTATTAATTGCATCTTATCTATATTTTTTTGTATTTATCTTCTATTTGTGTTATGGATAAATATAAAATGTTACCTAATAAGAAAAATATTTTTTTTAAATAAAATTATTACTAAATAAGGTATGAATGCATTTTTTTGAAATGAAAAATTCCCAATAGGGGTTTTGTTGTATTATATAAAAGATGTGTAATCTTCATGCGTATAAATACGTTATAAAGTTTAAAGCACTTATCCTTTATATGAAATTGCATGTTTTGTACAATATCTGTGTGTTTAATATTTGATTTCTCATGTTTGTTTTTCGCGTTTGGTATTTACCTTTACACATTTTAAAGATGTTTGGTATGTAGAATTATTGTATGGCTTTTAGACGGAACCGGTTCGACCCGACGGTCCAACCAGTTGAACCGGTGACCCGGTAAACCGGTGCCTCAACCGGGTTAATCAAAAAACCGGTTTTTAAAACATTGGTTAAATCTTTGGCTTTGTTCTTAGTCCTTGATACAAGTCTAGTCCTTGATACATGTCTATTTGTATTTTATGTATTTTTATCTTTTTGGGTTCCTATATTTAACCATTTTGGTTATATAGTGGATGCCTTTGTATATTCTTGGTTTTGTTGGTTGAAATATATTACCTTTTAAAAAAAAATATATTATGTATTGAAGTAAATTGTTCCTTTTGCAAAACTTTGTAGTAACTATTTTCTACATTATCTGGATATCTAAAGTAAATAAGAACATATTAATGATTTGTTGCTTTAAAGAGCAACTATCGTGGTATGAACATATTAATGATTTCTAGTAATTTATTGTGGCAACCGTGCGTAAGTTCAGCTCAAGACAAAAAGAAACAACTAGCAAATTTCAGTCGACATAGGATTCTTTTGCTTTTAGCATAAGTTACTTACTAGTGTGTGTTTATTTGAGAGGTGAAGAGTAAAAACCAGCAAATAGTTTCATCTTTATTTTACAGCAAAACAATTAACAAAACCTGAGTTGTCTTTACAAAAAGTTTCTATTTTCAGCTTATTAACAAGTTTCAAAAAAAGTTTTTTTTCATATAAAAATAAAAAGGGAAATTGGGAAGTCCAAGGTGAGCCAGAGTTTCGAACCCTGGACCTCAAACCAATTTCAACCTCACACACCACACACCACAACCACTGCGCCCTTGGGACTTTTCCTGTTAGGCTTTGCACTATTAATTCATTTAACCAAGTTTTTCATTTTTAAACTTATTTTCATTTTAGCTTAACTAGACGAGTACCCGTGCATAGCAACGAGATTTTATAGCGACATATAGTTTATTGATACAAAAGTTTATAATAGAAGTTTGAAGATTTGGGAATTAAACATAATATTTTGAAACCCTGTTCGACCCGGGTGGTTCAACCGGTTGAAATGTTTCGATCGAAAAATGGGTCGATTTAAACCGGGTCAACTTGCCAGGTTTGGTCGAAAACGGGTCAAATTAAACCGGGTCAACCCACCGGGTTTGAAGCGTCCTGGGTCGACCCGGTTTGTGTTTTAATTGGTTGTATTTTATTTGGTAGATATGTTTTTAATTGGTTGTACAATGTGAATAAATCATTGTAATATTAAGTAATGTGGTGTTTTAATAAGAATATTAATTACATTGTTTTTCTCTCTCATATGACCAAGTGTTGAAAACACAACTTTTCACTTTGAATGTTTTTCTTTTATAAGTAGTATAGATATAGATACCAGCTTATGTAAATAAAGTACAAACATAACAAGTGAAATTTTTCATATACAAATTGACATCGTACAAACTATAAAGTTTTTTTTTTGCAGTCATGATTTGAGAGAGAAAGTGAACACAAAGGTTCTCATGGATTTTGTAGTCTATATCGAGCTATGCTACCAACGCAAATGACTGCGACTATTTGCGGTTAGAAAAAGACTTCAATTCGTGAATGATTCGATTTACATGAATCTCGTGAACTACTTTGCTTAAAATACGTCGTTTAGTTGGAGAAAAATGAGTGTGTTTTCCCCCAACTAAACGTAACCTATCATGGTTCGTGTTTGAAAAAAAAAAACACTTTTTCCTAAATCGACACTTTTTCAGCTAAACTTAATGATGATGTATCTACTACTAATTGTAATGGTATGTCATAGAATTGTTCCAAAATAAAAAAGAAAGAATATATACCTGTTTTGGGGGACACTAGCATAACACCTATTATTGTTTCGTGATCTACTATTGAGGTTACTTTTGTTATCAACAAAAAACCATTGCTTCGTATCACCAAGACGTTTCTTCGAATCATTCACTGAAATACTCCGACAAACCTTTTGTTTTTTCAAGCCCAAAGAACTCGTGACAAACATCTTAAGAAGAAAAACACCCGTATCAAGGCTTACACTTCTTGAAATATGGTCCTGAACTAATAATATTCATGAGATTTTGAAATTAGTTGGATGTACTAGTGTGGTATTAGTAATTTGATGAAATTAGTTGGATTCATTCTATTGGCTAATTTCAATTAAGTTTTAGGTATGATTAGGTAACATTGTCATCCCGAGTTTGATGAGGGTGTGGTTTATTGCTAGGACCATGGGGATCCTCATTGGGTTTGTAATCATCTATCTGCATGTCTATATTTCATCATCATTACTCTAGGAAGATACTTGTTGCATCAATTTATTTTACGGTTCTAATCATGCATGGTGTAAACCTGTTATTTCAGTAAAACCATTTTTGAGAAAATTATATTAACTTTGATTTGGGTCTAAATAATTGTCATTTGAGTTTAAATATGATTGGGCTGATTACGCCGTCTAAGATTAAATATATCGTTGTTGAGATAGTGGTGGAAGCATAACAAAATTGACCAAATACATTTATTTATTTATTGTATTTATGAGCTTAAAACTGGATTTCATATGGCTTAAGTTAGTGTTCCAGTTAGCTTATTTGAGGGGCTTATGGGTTTATCATGTTTCAAAACTTAAACACGATACGTTATTGTTTATAATGTAACTTTGAACGATACGTTTTGGAGACTTGATGGAATTTCATATTTAGGAAACGTTCATTACAAAACTTAATTAACAAGTGAAGATTTGGTGTTTTTTTTGTTAGTACAAAGTAATAGTAGAGTGGAACATCAACATCCAAAGAGTTTTGCTAATATATGTTCGATGAGCCCATGGTAAGATGTATTTAATGAATGTGAACTTTTTATTTTAACACAAAGTGTACTTAATAAACATTTATTTAAACATACACTTTACCAAAATTACATCAAATTTCTATTTGGTAACTCAAATTTGCTTTTTTTATGCATACTCTAACATGTGCGTAAAGATGACATGTTAGCAAAACCTTTTATATATTATTCTTAAAAAAAAAAGGAATTTGTATATATACTTGAGGGGAATAATTCCAAATTCTAAAAGTGCTCCTAAAACTGTTTTTAATGGTACATGCTTACTGTCAATAAACGAACTATCTTTCCAAACAAATAGAAAGACGTCTTGCAAAGAATATCAAATGTGGGGGCTTGTTGTGTAACATTTCCTTTTTCAATACTAGTATATACTACTTCACTGTAGGGGTGATCACGGTCCAAAAACCAGACCGGACCGGCCAAGACCGGACCGGCCAAGACCGGACCGGCCAAGACCGGACCGGCCAAGACCGGACCGGCCAAGACCGGACCGGCCAAGACCGGACCGAAGACCTATTTTGGGAAAAACCATAGACCGAGACTGGACCGAACGTGGTCGGTCCGGTCGGTCCGGTCCAATTAGGCAAAATTTTAGCATCTGTTTTTGGTTTTATGGTCGGTCTGGACCGGACCGGACCGAGGACCGAATTAATGAAAAATCCCAGACCGAGACCGGACCGTTGGTCCTTCGGTCGGTCCGGTTTTCGGTCGGTCCGTTCGGTTTTGTCAGTCGGTTTGGTCCAAACGGTCGGAATGCTCACCTTTACTCCACTCTATTATTCACTCACCACCATCTACTCGTCTCTCCTTTTCATCCTTGACGTATTTTATGATTGCGACTTTTGGTGACCTAGTTAAGGAGAGAAACAAGGAGTAATGAATTACCCAAAACACCCTTCTATTTTAGTTCTCAGTTTTATTTGAAATTAAAACAACAAAATCCACATGTCAACCCTTCATTGGCTTCTTACACTTCCTACAATAAGAACTATATATCTTATTTGAACCTCAATCAATAAGAACATATTAATGATTTGTTGCTTTAAACAGCAACTATCGTGGTATGAACATATTAACGATTTTTAGTACTCCCTTCGTCTCATATTTATTGTCCATATTTCCATTTTAGGATGTCTCAAAATAATTGTCCACTTTCCTTATTTAGTAAAAACTAGAAAATCTAATGAAAGAATATTCCATTTTAGTGGTTGAAAATTAAAGTGTCCCTACTTTTAGTAAACTTTGTGTATTCTTTCTCATGACAATAATTTTGATACGGAGAGAGTAATTTATTGTGGCAACCGTGGCCTCCCATTAGTTAAAAATGGTGCTAACTATTGATAAGTTGATCTCTCATCCCTGTTAACACTTAGAGACTCAAAATTTTAGAATACAAAAGCATGCAAAACGCTTTTAGTTTTTAAATGTGTGTAGTCCACTATTCTCCAAGTAACATATACGATGAAAGCAGTCTTCAAATTATTTAAGAGGTAAATATCAGTTTATAATTTTTTTTTTTTTTATAACCATGGTTTCTGACCTTTTGGCCGATTAATCCACGTGGTTTGAACGCACCGCCACACAGACTCAAACCAGGTGAAGCCCTCCCTTTTCAGGAGGTTGACGTGGCCACTTAAGGTTGTTTGTACCTATCAGGAATTTAACTTGAGACCTCATACATTTTAGAGTGATAGTCACAAGTCCTTTACTACTAGGCCACCCTTAATTGGTTAAAAGGTAAGTGTAAATTTTCCAACCTTTAGAGTGATAATGTTGAAATTTTGATATAACGCTACTTCAATGGCTTACGATTTGTGTAAAACCCAAAAATCCATTTCTTCCAATTTTCCCATATAATTTGAATTTTCATAATTTTCGTGAACTAAACCTAATTTCGAACTTGATAACTTTGAAAATCTACACTAAATTAAAACCTAACTATGAAGGAGATTTAAAATTCGACACACACGATCCTATACACTAATATTATTAAACCTTAAACTATACATTTTAACTTAATACAAAATAAATCCTACATGTCCTAGCCTATACAATTCAGTACACCCTTTGTAATTAAAATATTGTATACATTTTTATGGCTATATTGTTAACCGAAAATGTGCTACACCCTCCTACTTCACACGTGATAAGGAACAAAGAGATATGATAAAATAATTTCCCAACTTAAATAAGATTTGGTCTTCCTCCTTTGTAGCAAAATTCTCGGCACTCTCCTACCTTATTTCACCCATTCGCTGCTCCTTATTCTCAACCGTATATCACTTTCTTTCACACACTAAACCCTAGAAAATTTATACAAGACGGCTGCTGGTCATTTTGGTTCGAGTTGTAAAGAAAGATAGTGCGACAAGGTGACGATCAGTTTTGTTGTGATTCAAGTAGAGATCGTGTGGTGATTAGATTCAAGGAAGGTTTTGGTTTTGATTTGAATCAGTCTCAGTTTTGTGATTCGTTTGTCTTTGATCCATTTTGAAATCATCCAAGGTATCCTCATGATCCTCCCTTGTTTGTTCTAGCAAATCGACACACACATGTAACGTATAATCTAAAAATAAAACGTGTTATACAACCATGATCTGGTCCATATGCTAAGGGTTGTTTCGTTAAATCCGTAAAATGAATAACATATGTATATATACGTACGAAAGTTATCACATGCAATCACATAGAGAAAACCCTAAATATAATCAATTCATGATGTTGTTTTTGACTCATGGCATACGTATGTTTGGATCTGTAAACTCACGACATAATCATGTTTCGAACCTAATCTATTTACGAGCTTAAAAGAGTGTGCATTGTGGTTCTTTGAGCTTCATTCTTTTGTCACATAAACAATGCATGAAATCATAATAAGAGTACGACTAGATGATCATTCTATGTCGAGTTTACAGGCTGTTTGTGTTGTGTGGTGGAAGTGTGTTTCGCGTTTAGTTTGTCTTGGTCTCGCGGGGGTTTGTAGGTTGAAATCTGGTCTCGCGATACCTTGTTTGTCTCGTTAAGAGTTTTGTCTTGTCTTGGTCATGTGTATGTCGTGCTAGTTGGGCAGTCGTATGGTGTGGTGGATGTGCATGTGTGTGCTTGGAATTATATGTGTTGAATCATGGTTATGGTGTGCGCCTAAACAAGGGTTTAAAATCTGGTCTTGCATGCAAGTTTAACTGGTTAGAAGGAGGCATAAAGGATTAATTGGGTCTCATTTTGATGGTTAAGAAGGAGTGTCGAGGTAAGTTGTGAACTGGTCATTAGAATCCTATTATATCAGTTAAAAATATGATTTTAAACCTGAATATAAACCTAAGTATATAAAAAGGGGCGTAAGTATTTAATTGTGAAGTAAAGGCTGCATGAAATCACAATTCACCTTATGTGGAAACAATAAAATATGAGCATGTAATCGTATATGAATTAAAGAACACTATCAGTAAACTTTTTGAAATATATGCATGCATGGTAATATAAGGACAATTGTATCTTATTATTTTGACGTGTGTGTGTTTGGCGAATTCGAGATCGATGAAGAGTTCTATTATATTTATTCGAATTGAGAAAAATGGCTTTCTAAAATTTGCTAAGTCCTAAGTTGGTTATTTTGGTTTTGTTTGATCTCGTTTAAAGAATATACAGAAAAGATGGTTGGGTAACTTTGCTTTTCATTTAAATGGTGAGTTTAATAAGGGTATAGTCGTGCATGGGCTAGAGTCGTGGTGATGTTGGATTAAACGTGAGTCTTTTGGTGTAGTGGGTATCACTAAATTTCATATCTCTAAAGTGTTGTGTCTCACATAAAAATGTAAGTCTCGTAGGGACTGTTAAGTTTCGAGTATTTATACATTAATATGAGTCGTGTGGGTATGCATATGAAAATTGTATTTTTGGTCGTCGCGGTCTAAACTTATGTCGAGAGTACGTTTAAATAAATTATGAACAATGGAGTTCTAAAATTGTCATTTGGTTATAATTTATAATATAAACCCCAAAGTTAATTATTTGACATTATAAATACTAAACTTTGATAATTTACATTTATGATTTTAACTATTATATTTGTCATTTTAACCTTAAATATTATAAATTGTCCATTATAACCTTAAACTAATATATTACAATTTCGGGAACTCATCAAATATGGAAACTTACTATAAATGGAAGTTATTATTTCGGAAAGTTATTATATTCGGCAAGCTATTAAAAATAGAAAGAAACCCAAAAGGAGTAATTTGATTTAAAATGAGCTCATAAGTAATAAGACGATCATTAATTTGTGTAGATTGGCTGAAGAAAGAGTAACTTTCGATCCTTATATTTCTGATATGGTTTCATTTGCGGTATAAGGTACAGATATTCTACCCTATCTCATTAAGGGTTCTGATCTCATGACTTTTCGATCTTTGACTTTGATTCGTTTGCTATGATATGATTCATTGATATAAGCCTTTGCTATGATCCCTTTTATATGATTCGTAGCTATCCATTTTGTTGATTACCTGATTACTATCTCCTGATTGAGATTCTGTTTGATTATGATATGATTCGTTTGTTATGGATATGCTTTGTTTGATATGATTAATTTCGTTCTTATGCCCGAGTTTTTATTCTACTCATGGAGGTACCATGGGCGTGTCAGTGATGGCACCACTGGCATGACACTTTCTGGGGAGGTGTGATTGATCCCTGGCATTCCCTTCTGTTTGATATATGTGCACTATGGCCAATTAGTTATATATGTGTCCAGTCATGAGCTGGCATGTGTATTTTGTTTGATTCAGGGAGTGTATGGATGCATCCTAGGTTCTGTTTTGTTTTGAGAAGACAGTGACTGGCTGTATGTGCCTTGTACCCCTTTCACTTCTGGTACAATGGAGTCTGCAGCTCCTTGTACAACTTATGATTTGACGGATATGTGATTATGTGATTTTGAGACCTATTCGAGTGGCTCTGGTAGGTCGGCTCGTGGCTTTCCTATGTTTCGTTGTGTCTATTCGAGTGGCTCTGGTAGACACGCCTTTGTTGATACATGCTCTTTGATTCTGGTTACTATATGATTCATATTATCACTTGACTCTTCGTACTCATTATTCATTTGACTTATGATATTTGTTCAGTTATCGTTGATCTCTTATGCATTTGACAGATGACATTCGTTTCAGCAAGAACTTATGATTTCTTTTCTTATACTTATATACGTTTCGATTATTCATTTTGTTTTATATCTGTTCACTGGGATTTTTAAACTCAGCCGCATTTCTTTTCCTGCGGCAGGTTTTAGGTTGGAAGCTGGGTTTGGGTGAAGAGTGCATAGGAGCTTAGTAGACTACCCCGATGTTTAGAAGCCCATTCACATCTGAATTAGACTTGGATTTGTATTCGATTAGATTTCTGTTTGGATTTGAATTTCATCTTGTATAGAGTTAGAATTTCTTTTGTAACCTTAGAATACCTTTGTAACTTTATGTTTATAAGTCTTCTGCTTGCGTTTGTATGTTCTGATTTGGCACCATAATGTGACATTTTGGCCCTTGCCGGGTTGGGGTGTTACAGTTATGGTATCAGAGCCCAGGCTGCGACTTGTAGTACATAAGTTATGGCCTGTGTATTTTTGGACCCTTAGGTTTGCACCTTAGAAGCTTTAGGAATAACTTTGGAAGGTTTCGCCTTAAGTTTCTCCCCTTAAGAGCTTTAGTATGACCGGTGAGGATTGGGTAGATATATGATCAGACGTTGGTTTTCTTGCTTCCGCTTTACTCTGATTTATGCCTTTGCTTTTCGTTAAGCTCTTACTAGATCATTCGTTTCGGAGACTTAGAAGACTTATCAGGATTCGCGACATGCGTTTAGGATGCCTTTAGACTTCGTAATAATGCCTTATAGGTTTCATTTCCTGAAGTTATTGCTTCTTTTGAACTTCGATTCTTGATTCGTTTGACATTCGTTTAGATGCCTTTTGTTCGTTCGGAGATTCGCATATGTATGAATCCTACGTGTTCGACACATTCTATGACTTCTCCCTGCTTTTCATTCTTTCTTCATTGTTGATTTTTGACCTTACCTATTCCACCCCTGTGAACGTTTTGCGATTTTTTATCGTGTATATTCGATTGTCCGATGCGTTCTAGAGATATTTGGAGATGATTTTGTTGTGCTAATCTGTTTACATTGGAGATGTTCGATTCGATGTTATTCTGGATTTTGATTTGTTGCCTGAGTATTATGATGATGACGACTGTCATTTTATGTTTGTCACTTTTGACATTATGTGAAGTTCATATTCTACACCATGATTCTTAACCTGATAATCGTTTGTGACCATCTTGTTCTAAAACTCGTGCGTTGATTTCCCCACTGTTGTGAAGATACTTCTCTGATGAAACTCACCTCGAGAGTTATTCGATTGGTTGGGAACGTTCGTTGTGTATCTTGTGTGTTTTTGTCTTATTCGTGGAGGAGAATGATGA
The DNA here is from genome assembly GCA_030686995.1 of Artemisia argyi. Lineage (NCBI taxonomy): Eukaryota > Viridiplantae > Streptophyta > Magnoliopsida > Asterales > Asteraceae > Artemisia > Artemisia argyi. The sequence continues at coordinate 166,866,093 of CM060695.1, forward strand.
GGGTATTTATTGTTGGAGGCTGAATCGTGTCTTATTTACTGAAAAGAATGGGATATTCTTAGAAATTTCTTTTCGTATTCGTTGTGATCTTTATGAACGTCGTAATGCTAATTGTATTGGCTACCACTACGACTATTCCTATGAAATTGATATATTGTGCCTTTCATGAATACTTTGACAAATTGTCATAGTATGACATATTGGTATGTTCAGAGACAAAAGAGAAACACGAGGATCACTTTCGTTTTGGTGTTGATATTTCTATGTTAGTAGAAGCCTATGTGATATTTCTTGAAGAGTATATATATATATATATATATATATATATATATATATATATATATATATATATATATATATATATATATATATATATATATATATATATATATATATATATATATATATATATATATATATATATATATATATATATATTTGGAGGAGATGAGGGAAGAAGTTTGAGAAGCTGAAAAGAAATTTGTTTCTACCCAGGAGGAAGGGGCTCAGGAGTAAGAAGGTGGAAGATTAGCTATGTTAGAAGATGGAAGGAAGCGGTTTGAAGTGAAGCACACAGTTCTATCGACTCTATTCATCTTAGTTGTACTAATATTTATAGAGTCTTGAAGTAGGAACTGGTTGGGATGGTATGAAGACGGTGGTGACTACATCGAAGATTTCTATGCACAGGAGGAGAGACAAAACTAGTAGAGCATTGACTTGGACGGCTTGCTTGGAAGATCGGCAGAGATTTCTTTCAGCAAAAGATTACTCTAGCTACATGGCGCACCTGCAATGGTCGTGACAAAGATTCGCATTTCGGTTCACACTTTCAGAAGAGGTGCAGAAGAGTTTGATGTTTTGACATTTGAAGAAGTTTTGTTCACGACGCATTAGATCTTTGATCCACAATTATTCTATCTTTTCGGTTATGCCTTTTGATATGTTTGGATACTCTGATTCGTGATTTGGAACGTCAATATGAATTTGTTACTCATCTCCTTACAAGACTCTTAGTAGGTTAGATGATTCGAATTGTGCTTCTATGACTTTGCCAAGTTCCTTTATCTGTTCAGAATTTGGTAGGAATGGGTGAAGGTTTATCGTTTAATTCTACCACTATGTTTGCTTTGTAGGTTTATGTGCTTCGTTTATCTCCTCGTAGAATTTCATCTGTCATCTGTCATCTGCTACACATTTGTTCCGCATTTGTTAGATCAGATTTGTTACGATTTGTGTTCTGTGGAGAGCCTGGGGCTTTCCAAGTTAGTCAGGATCGAGTCATGAGAAAACATTCTGTTGTGAAAATTCTGTTGGAAGGACCTCCCCAAGCGTGAGATTAATTATGTCATCCTTTTGTGATTTGCTACGTCCTCGTCTAACTTTTTCGACTTCAATTTTCGAGGGCGAAAATTTTCTTTTAGAGGGGAAGAATTGTAAAACCCAAAAACCCGTTTCTTCCAATTTTCCCATATAATTTGAATTTTCATAAGTTTCGTGAACTAAACCTAATTTCTAACTTGATAACTGTGGAAATCTACACTAAATTAAAACCTAACTATGAAGGAGATTTAAAATTCGACACACACGATCCTATACAATAATATTATTAAACCTTAAACTATACATTTTAACTTAATACAAAATAAATCCTACATGTCCTAGCCTATACAATTCAGTACACCCTTTGTATTTAAAATATTGTATACATTTTTATGGCTATATTGTTAACCGAAAATGTGCTACACCCTCCTACTTCACACGTGATAAGGAACAAAGAGATATGATAAAATAATTTCCCAACTTAAATAAGATTTGGTCTTCCGCCTTTGTAGCAAAATTCTCGGCACTCTTCTACCTTATTTCACCCATTCGCTGCTCCTTTTTCTCAACCGTATATCACTTTCTTTCACACACTAAACCCTAGAAAAATTATACAAGACGACTGCTGGTCCTTTTGGTTCGAGTTATAAAGAAAGATAGTGCGACAAGGTGGCGATTAGTTTTGTTGTGACTCAAGTAGAGATCGTGTGGTGATTAGATTCGAGGAAGGTTTTGGTTTTGATTTGAATCAGTCTCAGTTCTGTGATTCGTTTGTCCTTGATCCATTTTGAAATCATCCAAGGTATCCTCATGATCCTCTCTTGTTTGTTCTAGCAAATTGATGAGGCGAAAAATGATCCGTTTTTAGGGGGTCATTTAAGCCCGAATCCGACTTTATTTGATCAAATATTGCCCTAAATCGTTCCTTTTGTGATTTTAGGTGTTTGGAGAGTGAATTCTGGAAAAGAAGCCATTTTGGACGTTTTTGGAGCATAAAAGTGAAGAAAACGGCTAAGTACCAAATTTCCATGCTGAAGATACAAGGTGACGGCGTCAAGACCACCATCTTGACGGCGTCAGACATGAGGAATTAAACACCGTAGGTGGTGACGGCGTCAGAAGGCTTCATGACGGCGTCAAAGTGGCAAGAATAAAATACCGTGGGTGGTGACGGCGTCACATAGGCCGTCATAAGTGGATCAAGGCCGTCCGAGGAAGTATATGGCGGCGAGGTGATGGCGTCACAAGTAACTCTTGACGCCGTCAGCCTGTTTTTCCTATATATAGTTTTCTAGTTTTTTCATTAAAAAAGAGAGAAGTTTTGGTGAAACCCTAAAGACGATTTTGGTGCCTCTTTTACAGGTTTTTCAAGGGTTCCAAACCCTTGAGACCTTGCATTGTAATTGAGATAAGTGTACTTTCAATTCAATCAATATGTCTATGTGTTGGTTGTTTATATCTTGTTCTTGTCTCAATTCTACTATGCTAGGCTTGATCTCTTTTGTGTTTGCTTAGATCTAATGAAACCTAGATGTTGATTATGTGTTGATTACTTGTCTATTCTTGTTTTGGATGAATGATATTATATGTTAGGCTTAAGAAAACTGGCAGATCTCCAAATGGTAACATGCTTGAACGTCTTAAGAAACATGAACCGAGGCGTACTAGGTCTTTATTGGTTGTATTTAATGCATGAGCCACTGTTTACAATCCCTATAGTTGTGCTGGGTCATGGTGTAGGAGGAGATAAGAGCTCATAGAGTTGGGGAGTTATGTATGCCACCCCACGAATGGTATTAAGGAATACAATCCGTCATCCATACAAGTGTAACAAGTAATTAACATGTAAAAGATATCTAGGGAGTAATGAAGTCTAAGTAAACACAATTTCTCCAACCACTGCTCACAACCTTAGTTTAATTTAGTTTAATTTCATTTTCATTATTTTATTTCAATTATATAATAGCTTTGGGTTAGTTGAATAGCAACTAATTCCGCCCACTCTTCCAAAACCCGAGATTTTACTTGCTTTCATAAAAATATAAAAATACAAAAATAATCATCTTTCACCTCTAGAACTATTAATTAGGTTTTCTAATCCTAGCGACACTATTCCTAAGCTGAACGATCAATCCCCCGGTACTTGTCACTATACTATACTACAACGATCAGGTACACTGCCTGGTGGGGGTTGTAAGCTTCTCGAGAGGTAAAGCAAGGTGCGATTCCCACGCATTAAGTTTTTGGCGCCGCAACCCGGGGAATAGTTATTGTCTAGGTTAGGATTTTTTTTTATTAGGTCTACTTGCTAGATTCCTTTCTAGTAAGATTTTTATTTTTATTTTTAGGTCTTCTTTAGTCTATCTTATTTCTTCGTGCCTTTGTTCGTAACTCTTTACCATCCGACATCATGGAAGGTGGTAACATCTTTGAACCCATCATCCCACCACAACAAAACCCACCATTAGAACCCCTTAGGCCCCGAACCTTAGGAGAGTATTCCCGACCTAGCCACCAAGGCTACCGAAACACCATTGAGCTCACCGGAGACAATGTGACCCCCTTGCGATCCGACACCATCCGGTTGGTGCAAAGCGGATGTGCATTCCATGGACTTCGTTCCGAAGATCCAAACCAACACCTTAAGGACTTCCTCAAAATCGTAGATTCCATAGACCTAGGTGTTGAAACTAGAGAGACTACCCGTTTACGCCTATTCCAATTCTCTCTACGGGATCAAGCTAGTCAATGGCTTGAGCGTTTACCCGCGGGATCCATCACCACATGGGATGATCTCACCACTCGTTTCCTTGCTCAATTTTTCCCACCGGGGAGAACTACTAAGCTTAGGAATGACATCTTGATGTTCCAACAACGTCAAAATGAATCTCTTTATGAAGCATGGACTCGTTTCAAGGACTTACTCCAAAAAGTCCCTCATCATGGCATAGATCTTTGGCTCCAAGTCCAAATTTTCTATGACCATATCGACATCTCCACGAGGCGAACCATTGACCAATCGGCCGGTGGTAAGCTACGTGATCTTAGTGCGGAACAATCATGGGAACTCATAGAAGATCTTGCTCTCTATGACAATGAAAGTTGGACTGATCCCCGTGATTTGAACAAAACGGTCAAGGCAATATCTTTGCCTTCAAACAATTCAAGCACTCCCGACCGTAGGATCATGTAACTTGAAGGTCGAGTCAAGTCTCTCATAAAATCTTACGAAGCTCATAAGCCTTCAAGCCAAGTAAGCAGAATCGCTTCTACATGCAAACTGTGCAATGGCCCTCATGAGACCTACAACTGCATGGAACTTCCAAAACGTGCTTATAACGAATTCACATCATCACACGTAGGGCAGGGTCCTCGAACTTCTGCCGAAGCATATGAGGCATGGAAGGATAAACCTAATTTTAGAGGGTACCAAACACGAAGTGTATCATTCAATGACTCCTCACCACTCACTTGGTCCGAACATTTTCCGTCGCAAAGTACCCCTAGGCGAAGCTGTGAAGATGATTTAAAAAAATTCATTCTTTCTCAAGAACTGCAGCTCACTACACTCGAGACAAAATTCAAACAACAGCAGGCTGACGTGAACAACAAGATTTGTAATCTGTTGACTGCTATCAAAGAGCATATTGATAATAAGCCCATTCACGTTGATGAGGTTAAGTCTGCTACCGTCATGAGTCCACCAGCCTCCCCTGTAAAAATAAAAAGTTCTAGCAAGCTATTCAAACATCTATCTCCTAACGAAAAAGGACCTATCAACTCCCCTGGACCAATCCACTTCGTAAACACCATCACCACAATATCAGCTGCAACATCCAATCCAACCCAACAACAAACTGACAAACTCAGTCAGACAGCGAATGATGAGACCTCAAAGGTTGACCACGCTTCGGCAAGGAAACCTACCAACTCACCCGAGCAGTGCACCGCGCAGAAATCCGACAAACCGGATGAAAGGAACGAGACATCGGAGGAACAGGAGAAAGACCCAACCATTTTGAGTAAATCTGTTATAGAAGAATCCGAAATAGAGGATGTTATTAGTATAGGTAGCAATCAAACCGAGGAGAGCGGCTCTAAACTTTTCAAAATCTCCTGTACCATTGAGGGAAAGGTCTTAATTGATAGTCATATAGATCCTAGCTTCCCAGTCAACGTAATCCCACTTTCCCTATATCACAAGGCTTTCCCAGAACACATTGCGTGCGAAAGGGTAGTAGAAAATTTGTCAATTAGGATTGGAGAGCTTGTTTACAATACTGACCTCACCATGGTTGATGACATGGACCCTCTCGCCAATCAAACATTAACCAACCTTGTCCTTGGGATGCCATTCATCAATGAATCGGGAGCAATCCTTGACGAGAAAGATGGTAGTGTATTACTCACCAATGGTGTTAGGACGGTAATTTTTCGTAGGGATGGTGAGGAGGTTTATGAGTATCGTCCCTCCCTTGAGGGGAATCTATATGGGTCAAAGGATGGAGAGTTGAGAAAGATCAGACGACGTGATCCGAATAACCTAAAAATCCCTTGCATGATCGGTCATAAGTACTTCGAAAACATATACATTAATGTATTCCTGCCAAAGAATTTCATGTCATTGTTTCATTATAACAATATCTGCAGATGGGGGATGATTTACAAGGGAGAGAAAGTGGTTGGTAAGGATCATGAAATCCAAGTGTTCGTAGGAAATATGGCATTCCCTATGGAGTTCACGATTGTGGACAACATAGAGGACTTTGTTGACCCTAGGCTATCGCAAGTCGTCTTTGGAGCACCCTTTTGTGAAATCACTAAGTTGATAGTGGATGACTTGAACGGAATCATGACTTTCACTGACGGGATTAGGAGGATTTCATACCAAACGCCATACAAAAGAAGAGACCTTAGGGAGATAGATTGCGACGGGCTCGATGTGATGAGCTCCCAACTTGTCTTGTGTGATGACGATGTTAGGAGAGGGTGTGGAAATATTTCTGATTTATCTTGTGGGTTCTTTAAGGATGTTAGCAAGCTTGGCTCTAAGTATCGACGGGATGTTTTCGAATTCGAAGATCCGAAGTACTTACACTATGAAAGCGATACTAGTTTAGAAGATGACCTGGAGAGTGGAACCAATGATGAGATTACGTAGTAACCCCTGACTTTGAGTCTAGCTACAAGACTCGTAAATAAAGAAAAGCGCTTCTTGGGAGGCAACCCATGTTTTGTGTGATTTTAATTGTTTGATTGTTATTTGCTTCCGTATGCATGTTTTATTTTTATTGTTGGTTGATCATGTTTCTCAATTAAAATGTGGAAATACTTTATTATGTTGTTTGGCCTAGTCTTAACTTCAACCTAAAGGTATTTTTGCAAAAGATAAGTGTAAGGGGAAACCCCAAATATGTTTTTAAGAAACAAACCGATCATGATTCTCCACAATATTTAATGAACATGTATATTCGTATTTGTTAGAGTCAAATGCTTGTATTGAGTCTTAATGAAGTTTTGCAGGATTTTCCAGGAAGTAGGACAAAGTTTTTCCAGAAATTTTCCGGAAACTTAACATAAGAATTTCTGCAGGTCCATTCTGACGGCGTCAGGGTATTGCTCTTGACGGCGTCAGGAGTCAAAAATCTGGAAATTTTACCGGTTTTGTTTTTCTAACGGAGTCTTATGGTTTTTGTGAATTATTAAGTTTTATAATCTCCAGGAAATCTGCAAACTTTATTCCACAAGCATTATATCTTACTTTGTTTTCTAGGATTTAGTAACTTATATAGGATGCCGCCGATTTTACGCGAGGTTGCCTTGTCTATTGTTGTCAGGATTTACAGGTTATTTATGACAAGAAGATGATTTATATTCTGGAAGGGAAGCTTTGATTGTTCATTTTCTTGGAGGAAGATTTAACCTGGCCAACCTATAATCCATACCGAGCGAATCAGGGGAGTATTTGATTTCATTCTCTTTACTTCTTAACTTTTACATTCTTTACTTGAACATTGGGGACAATGTTCATCCTAAGTGTAAGGGGAGGGTAAAAAGATGATACCTTACATATGCACTTTCGCTTGAGTTTGTTTTGTTTGATAGTAGATGTGTAATAAAACTATGAGAAATACTTGTTAGTGTAATTTTAGCGCCTAATTTAAAATTTTTTACAACATTTAGGAGTGAAACTTTAGCCATAGCAAGCGTCTCATGGATAGGAGATTGTATAACTAGCACATAACCGTATATTCAGAAAAATTTTCCACCCAAAAATGTGAGGTTCGCCTTTAGATTTGATAGGAAAAGCATTTATTATTGGTGCTTATAAGTGTACCGGTAGCATTTAGATTCTAGAACTTGCGTTAATGATGCATCCCGAGACCGCTAGTGAGACTACATTCGTGTGGTAGGATTTACTACATGATAAGAGGCATTAGGATCACCCTTGTGTTAAACCCGTATTATAATTACTTGACCATTTAAGTCATATTACTTGGCTAGTTAAGTCAACTAATTTTTCCCACACCCTTAGCGTTGTACTCATTTTTAGTACACGAAACCCCTAGTACACCCCTCCGAGCCTATCTTTTCGTTTCTAACTTTAAGCATCTTACTTAAAGGAAGAATTTGTTACACCCCACTTAAATGTACAACCAAATCGCCTTAGCCTTCCGTGTATGCGCTCATTTTTAGTGCATTATTGTTATTTGTTAAACCCTAAGTTAACTTTCTAATTGATTACATGGTTGCTAAGTCGAGTCATATCCTTGTACATATTGTTTTGGGACGATTGGGACTCATGGGTAAGTACTTATTTTATGGAGTAATGGGGAAGAACATAATATTATTACCCCCATATGTACGTTAATCTTAAAAGTGCTCCAAGTGTTTTGATTTTCTTAATTCGAGTCATTAGAATAGTTTAATGTAAAGTATGTAAAGATTCAAGTGTAAGGGGATTGCTCATACCCCTATGATGTATTATTTTGGATGGTAGGGTAAGAGAGTATGCAAAAAAAAAAAAAAAAAAAATCGAAAAAATTAAGAAAAAGAAAAAAGAAAAAAAAATAGAAAGGAAAAAGAGAGAAAAAACATACGGACTACCATCCCGTTTTTATTCTATGTTCATTTTATGTTTTTGTTATTTTTCATTTAATTAGCTTAAGTCGAGTCTAGTCTTGGCTTAGCAACGCCATCTTGTACATGTAATTAACCAAGATTGTTAACTCGCCACCAGTAAAACTTCCTTTATCCAACAAAACCGTGTAATTCATATCCCTATACCTAACGTTATAACCCTTTAAAAGACCTCTTTGATAGTTTATCCTAGGTGCTTACGCCATATGGTGGAGGTTTGATCATTTCCCAAGCCTATGGTAATCTATTTTGCTATGACAGGTAGTGAGAGATATCTTCCATTTCCATAATGTTATATTACTTTATTACACCCGAGAGATGTGAGTATCTAAACACTATTTGTGAGGTGCTTGTGTATGACCTCCGTGCTTGTCTATTGGTCTTTAGTGGAACGATTATTTGTTGTAATTACTTTTATATTAGTGTTAAATGAATCCTAACTTGTCTTTTGAAGTAGAATAAAAGCTCATTTGCTTGAGGACAAGCAAATCTCAAGTGTAAGGGTATATGATGAGGCAAAAAATGATCCGTTTTTAGGGGGTCATTTAAGCCCGAATCCGACTTTATTTGATCAAATATTGCCCTAAATCGTTCCTTTTGTGATTTTAGGTGTTTGGAGAGTGAATTCTGGAAAAGAAGCCATTTTGGACGTTTTTGGAGCATAAAAGTGAAGAAAACGGCTAAGTACCAAATTTCCATGCTGAAGATACAAGGTGACGGCGTCAAGACCACCATCTTGACGGCGTCAGACATGAGGAATTAAACACCGTAGGGGGTGACGGCGTCAGAAGGCTTCATGACGGCGTCAAAGTGGCAAGAATAAAATACCGTGGGTGGTGACGGCGTCACATAGGCCGTCATAAGTGGATCAAGGCCGTCCGAGGAAGTATATGGCGGCGAGGTGACGACGTCACAAGTAACTCTTGACGCCGTCAGCATGTTTTTCCTATATATAGTTTTCTAGTTTTTTCATTAAAAAAGAGAGAAGTTTTGGTGAAACCCTAAAGACGATTTTGGTGCCTCTTTTACAGGTTTTTCAAGGGTTCCAAACCCTTGAGACCTTGCATTGTAATTGAGATAAGTGTACTTTCAATTCAATCAATATGTCTATGTGTTGGTTGTTTATATCTTGTTCTTGTCTCAATTCTACTATGCTAGGCTAGATCTCTTTTGTGTTTGCTTAGATCTAATGAAACATAGATGTTGATTATGTGTTGATTACTTGTCTATTCTTGTTTTGGATGAATGATATTATATGTTAGGCTTAAGAAAACTGGCAGATCTCCAAATGGTAACATGCTTGAACGTCTTAAGAAACATGAACCGAGGCGTACTAGGTCTTTATTGGTTGTATTTAATGCATGAGCCACTGTTTACAATCCCTATAGTTGTGCTGGGTCATGGTGTAGGAGGAGATAAGAGCTCATAGAGTTGGGGAGTTATGTATGCCACCCCACGAATGGTATTAAGGAATACAATCCGTCATCCATACAAGTGTAACAAGTAATTAACATGTAAAAGATATCTAGGGAGTAATGAAGTCTAAGTAAACACAATTTCTCCAACCACTGCTCACAACCTTAGTTTAATTTAGTTTAATTTCATTTTCATTATTTTATTTCAATTATATAATAGCTTTGGGTTAGTTGAATAGCAACTAATTCCGCCCACTCTTCCAAAACCCGAGATTTTACTTGCTTTCATAAAAATATAAAAATACAAAAATAATCATCTTTCACCTCTAGAACTATTAATTTGGTTTTCTAATCCTAGCGACACTATTCCTAAGCTGAACGATCAATCCCCCGGTACTTGTCACTATACTATACTACAACGATCAGGTACACTGCCTGGTGGGGGTTGTAAGCTTCTCGAGATCCCTCGAGAGGTAAAGCAAGGTGCGATTCCCACGCATCACAAATCGACACACACATGTAACGTATAATCTAAACATAAAACGTGTTATACAACCATGATCTGGTCCATATGCTAAGGGTTGTTTCGTTAAATCCGTAAAATGAATAACATATGTATATATACGTATGAATAACATATGTATATATACGTACGAAAGTTATCACATGCAATCACATAGAGAAAACCCTAAATATAATCGATTCATGATGTTGTTTTTGACTCATGGCATACGTATGTTTGGATCTGTAAACTCACGACATAATCATGTTTCGAACCTAATCTATTTACAAGCTTAAAAGAGTGTGAATTGTGGTTCTTTGAGCTTCATTCTTTTGTCACATAAACAATGCATGAAATCATAATAAGAGTACGACTAGATGATCATTCTATGTCCAGTTTACGGGCTGTTTGTGTTGTGTGGTGGAAGTGTGTGTCGCGTTTAGTTTGTCTTGGTCTCGCGGGGGTTTGTAGGTTGAAATCTGGTCTCGCGATACCTTGTTTGTCTCGTTAAGAGTTTTGTCTTGTCTTGGTCATGTGTATGTCGTGCTAGTTGGGCAGTCGTATGGTGTGGTGGATGTGCATGCGTGTGCGTGGAATTATATGTGTCGAATCATGGTTATGGTGTGCGTCTAAACAAGGGTTTAAAATCTGGTCTTGCATGCAAGTTTAACTGGTTAGAAGGAGGCGTAAAGGATTAATTGGGTCTCAGTTTGATGGTTGAGAAGGAGTGTCGAGGTAAGTTGTGAACTGGTCATTAGAATCCTATTATATCAGTTAAAAATATGATTTTAAACCTAAATATAAACCTAAGTATATAAAAAGGGGCGTAAGTATTTAATTGTGAAGTAAAGGCTGCATGAAATCACAATTCACCTTATGTGGAAACAATAAAATATGAGCATGTAATCGTATATGAATTAAAGAACACTATCAGTAAACTTTTTGAAATATAAGCATGCATGGTAATATAAGGACAATTGTATCTTATTATTTTAACGTGTGTGTGTTTGGCGAATTCGAGATCGATGAAGAGTTCTATTATATTTATTCAAATTGAGAAAAATGGCTTTCTAAAATTTGCTAAGTCCTAAGTTGGTTATTTTGGTTTTGTTTGATCTCATTTATAGAATATACAGAAAAGATGGTTGGGTAACTTTGCTTTTCATTTAAATGGTGAGTTTAATAAGGGTATAGTCGTGCATGGGCTAGAGTCGTGGTGATGTTGGATTAAACGTGAGTCTTTTGGTGTAGTGGGTATCACTAAATTTCATATCTCTAAAGTGTTGTGTCTCACATAAAAATGTAAGTCTCGTAGGGACTGTTAAGTGTCGAGTATTTATACATTAATATGAGTCGCGTGGGTATGCATATGAAAATTGTATTTTTGGTCGTCGCGGTCTAAACTAATGTCGAGAGTACGTTTAAATAAATTATGAACAATGAAGTTCTAAAATTGTCATTTGATTATAATTTATAATATAAACCCCAAAGTTAATTATTTGACATTGTAAATACTAAACTTTGATAATTTACAATTATGATTTTAACTATTATATTTGTCATTTTAACCTTAAATATTATAAATTGTCCATTATAACCTTAAACTAATAAATTACAATTTCGGGAACTCATCAAATATGGAAACTTACTATAAATGGAAGTTATTATTTCGGAAAGTTATTATATTTGGCAAGCTATTAAAAATAGAAAGAAACCAAAAAGGAGTAATCCGATTTAAAATGAACTCATAAGTTATAAGACGATCATTAATTCGTGTAGATTCGCTGAAGAAGGAGTAACTTTCGATCCTTATATTTCTGATATGGTTTCATTTGCGGTATAAGGTACAGATATTCTACCCTATTTCATTAAGGGTTCTGATCTCATGACTTTTTGATCTTTGACTTTGATTCGTTTGCTATGATATGATTCATTGATATAAGCCTTTGCTATGATCCCTTTGATATGATTCGTAGCTATCCATTTTGTTGATTACCTGATTACTATCTCCTGGTTGAGATTCTGTTTGATTATGATATGATTCGTTTGTTATGGATATGCTTTGTATGATATGATTAATTTCGTTCTTATGCTCGAGTTTTTATTCTACTCATGGAGGTACAATGGGTCAGTGATGGCACTACTGGCATGATACTTTCTGGGGAGGTGTGATTGATCCCTGGCATTCTCTTCTGTTTGATATATGTGCACTATGGCCAATTAGTTATATATGTGTCCAGTCATGAGCTGGCATGTGTATTTTGTTTGATTCAGGGAGTGTATGGATGCATCCTAGGTTTTGTTTTGTTTTGAGAAGACAGTGACTGGCTGTACGTGCCTTGTACCCCTTTCACTTCTGGTACAATGGAGTCTGCAGCTCCTTGTACAACTTATGATTTGACGGATATGTGATTATGTGATTTTGAGACCTATTCGAGTGGCTCTGGTAGGTCGGCTCGTGGCTTTCCTGTGTTTCGTTGTGTCTATTCGAGTGGCTCTGGTAGACACGCCTTTGTTGATACGTGCTCTTTGATTCTGGTTACTATATGATTCATATTATCACTTGACTCTTCGTACTCATTATTCATTTGACTTATAATATTTGTTCAGTTATTGTTGCTCTCTTATGCATTTGACAGATGACATTCGTTTCAGCAAGAACTTATGATTTCTTTTCTTATACTTATATACATTTCGATTATTCGTTTTGTTTTATATCTGTTCACTGGGCTTTTTAAGCTCAGCCGCATTTCTTTTCCTGCGGCAGATTTTAGGTTGGAAGCTGGGTTTGGGTGAAGAGTGCATAGGAGCTTAGTGGACTACCCCGATGTTTAGAAGCGCATTCACATCTGAATTAGACTTGGATTTGTATTCGATTCGATTTCTGTTTGGATTTGAATTTCATCTTGTATAGAGTTAGCATTTCCTTTGTAACCTTAGAATACTTTTGTAACTTTATGTTTATAAGTCTTCCGCTTGCGTTTGTATGTTCTGATTTGGCACCATAATGTGACATTTTGACCCTTGTCGGGTTGGGGTGTTACAATTTGTGTGTGCTCGTATGTACGGGCGTTAATCAGGTTGGGTTGGTAGGCTTCGGTTCAATTCAGGTCGGGCTAGAGTCGGGCCACAACTAAAATTAACATGTCAGTATAGGATGAAATACTCCTTTTACACTATTTATTAAGTTACGCTGTATTATGAATGTCAATATAAGATGAAATTATGCTTGCATTTATGGCATCTATGAGTTTGAAACTAATTAGATTAATACCAAATCTTATTTAAAAATATAAGTTAACCAAGAGTGTTCATACTTTCAAAAAAAAAAATAATAATAAAATAAAAAAAAATAAAAAAAAAAAAACTAGAATATTCATATAAAAAGAATTATAATTTGTTTTTGAATTTTTGAAGTTATAAATCATTTTTTATTCAAATTTCTTTTTTAAAGAATCAAGTAGGCTAATGGCATATACACACCATCTATTTGGTATATACACACCATTGTACATATTTGTTATTTTATTTATAATTAGTACAAAGTACAAAATACAATATACATTAAATTACTAAACAAAACTGTACCTCATATTACTTTCATCTAATTCTCTCTCCACAAATACACACCTCAACCCTACTCTCACTTCTCTCTTATTTTCTTCCGATCTAACACACACAATCTCTCATCCACTTCTCTCTTCCTTCCCATAAATACCATCACAGACAACCGCCGCTACCACAGACGACCCACTAGCAGCCAACCACCGAAGTTTGTATAGTTTTTTTTGGATCTTTTTTTTTGTACTAAGTCATTTTTTTTAAATTCACTTTTTAAATCAGAGGTTTATTTTATATTTCGAGTCTTATGATGTTTCTGTTTTTTTATAAATTTGATATTTTTCAGTTTTGTTGGATCTGATTTTTTTTTAGGTTTTGTATAGATCTAAGTTTTTATTTTAGGATTTGTAAATCTTTTTATAGATCTAAACTTTTGTGGTTATTTTTATTCATAAACCTAAGTTTTTATTCAAATGAGACGGGCAGAGACCAGCGGGGTGGTGGTTTGGTTGCTTTCCGGCAACAGTAGGAGTTGGCTTGCCCGTTAACTATGATGTTTTTGTTGGTGGTGCGGCGGTTGTGATGGTATTGGTCGGATTTTGGTTAATTATGGTTGTTTTGGATGGTGATGAATCAGTTAGGAGGTAAATGATGATGATGAGAGAGAATGTGAGAGTCTAAAAAAATAATATAATATAGCACAACTTTTACAGCTTTTAGAAAGGAAAAAAAAAGTTACATTGAAAAGTGTGACAGAACTAGTACAAATATGCATAGTGGTGTGTAAACACCATAACTCATCAAGTAAATTTCTATACTTGTGCAACATAGAAAATATCAAAACTTCAACTGTCAGCACAGGTACAAAAATTAGAGGTAAGAAAAGTAAAAACAAAAAAGAATCATGTGAAAGAAGACATATTAACATAAGACTTATGACCAATAAAAAATTCTTTCCTCATTTGGCCGAAGATATCCCGAGAGATAGCGAAAATTTCTGACATGCCCCTGCATGAAGGGGTGTGTCCCAATCTACCCCAACCTAGCGCCGTTTTCCAAAATACCCCAACATTCCCGTAAAAGTCATACGCGGCATATGGGGAACACACGTGTCAACATGCTACGATCGGGACAAAAAAAAAGAATCTAATACACATGTCGCGTATATATATACGCGACATATATATATATATATATATATATATATATATATATATATATATATATATATATATATATATATATATATATATATATATATATATATATACATTATATATAACAGGAGGCATTTGAAGGATAATGCCAAGTCATTGCCCAGTCAATGCCCAGTAATTCAATTTCAGCCATGTCATCTGCCATGTCATCACATTGTAAGCAATTTTTATAATTCATTTTATATTTTAATTATTCCATTTAGTCCATGTCATCAATATAGCTGTATTTAATTATTCCAATTTTTTTTAAAATTCGTAATTTATTTAATTTATATAATTCGTATTAAATTTTTTAAAAATCAGTATTTAATTTGTTTAAAAATTTAATTTGCAAGATTCGAACATAGGATTTCCTAATACGTTAATGACTATGTTTACCACTAGATCAAGTTATTTTTTGAGTTATTTCTTCTAAAACCATAAATATAATGTTCAAGAGAATATAAGATATGCATTCATACATATCTTTTATGCAATATACGAAACTAATTCCCCTATTACGTTTCAATTTCTAAAACCTTAAATCCCTAAATTCCTAAAATCCTATTCTTTCAATATACACACATAGGTGTGCTCTTCACAATCAAGCAACATCATTGCATATGATAAATTATAATGCATGCATGATGTTTTTAGTTTTTTCTAACAGATGTTTATATTTTGATTATTGGTTTTTTTTACCATTCAATATTTTTTTGTGATCTCTTTTTTGCAGAAAAGATTATGCCTGATCAAGTAAGTTACGTGCATCCTTAAACCCAAATAAATATTGTTTGTATTTAGTTTATATTTTATTATGAATTTTTGGATTTTGATTATAGGTTGAACAAGTGAAAATCTATAGTTTTGATTATAGGATCCGAATGCAATGGTTTGGATTCTTTATCATTAATTTTAAATGTGAGTACTATTTGGATCATATCGATAACATACTATTTAAATGTTTTGATAAAATGTCTCATTGAATTAATTGATATAATAAGGTATGGGTTATTAAGATGTTTAGGGTGTTTGATTGTGTAGATTCAAGAATGCTATGAGCTATCTATGTCGCTAAAAGCTTTGGATCAAAAATACTATCGCCAGCTTCTTTAGATGATCGGTAACATATAGCTTATCTAATTTCCTTCCTTAAACTCTGAACTTTCACTGACGAGTCTTTATAATCGGTTGTTCTTTTCGTTTGGTAGGTTTCATATATTTGTTCTGTCACATATGTATGCTTGTGCTTACGTTCAATACTATTATCATTCTTCATTGTGCTGGTGCATTTGTGCTCAAATAGTTATACCTTTTTCTGCTTTTTTACAGCTACAACACCACAAATAACACCTCCTTTTCCTTTTATACAAGACAAATGTCGTTGCTGTTCAGTAATGTACATATTTTTTAGTGTAAGCGGGCATACTTTTATACCTAAGGTATTTATTTGATTTCTTATTATATTAATAAGCTTGATGCAATAGTAGCATGTAGTTTTTTTTAAACGATGACACTCATGGACATGAACTTGTGAACATGATGATGCAGATTAAAAAGAGAGACCGATGGAGCCAGTAAACCAATCATTTATTGACGGTATCTATCCATATAAACGAATCTTATTCTTACGCGTACATGGCCTCTATATTCTGAGTCTAGAAAATTGTGTTTCTTCAGGTCCCAATGGCTACGGATTACGTGGAGTTTCTTCAGAGGATAACTAAACAGCTCTTCAGTCATTTTCATATTGGTAAAACCAGTTAGTCCCTGATGTGTAGGACTGTAGAGGGAAAACTATAATTGACATTAGTATATCTTGCAGATGTCAAAGACATGGGGAGTTGGGCTGCATTTGAAAAAACTTGAATGTGCAGACAATCTTAAGCAAGGTATTCTGCAGTAGCAACTAAAATTTAATATTCGTCTTCATAAATATGTATGAGATTCCCTTTTTATATTTCTTTATATGAGTATAACCCAACAGTTAAATTGTCATGCGGTCGTCTATGACGTAATTTCTAATAGACTCAATTTATTTGTATAAATATAATGTGTGTAGATTGAATGACCAAGTAGATAATACTCAAAGGGGCGATGATACAGAGATGAGTAGAACCACCAAAGCCACCACATATCCTAAGGAGAAGATACAAAGATGAGCAGGACGACTCATCGATTAACAACCAGGTATGTGAATTCGTGATCTGATTAAAAAGTATGAAATTGATTACAAGTGACCACATTGGTCAGAAACTGTTTTTAGTTGGATGTAAATATACAAAAGTGCCGGTTAAGATCCACAAGTCTGATCTTATACGGACTGTGTATTTGGGCTTTGATAATTTCTTCATTGCAGGTTCTAGACAATGGCTTGCTTATTGATCCCCATGATCAACAGTCAACTGCATATGCTTTATTAAAGCTTCTTGCAGATAAGCAACTTTGGGAAAAATGCAGGGCAAATGGGCTGATAGACATATCCTCAAGTATTTGCAAAACAAAAATTTCCGTTTTTTGGTTACATATCTATTGCATGTTGTGCGTCATCGTCAATAGGGGCAACGGGGTTAGCGCGGGCATCTGAGCCAAAAACTCTCTTTTAATTCTGTTTGATACATGTCTAAGCATGAGGGCACTGATGATAAAACACAAGCCATACGTAGTTATCTGTTAATTTATTCTTTATGTCTAATATGTAGTTATCTTAGATAGGAAGGGTTTGGTGAGGTGTATTGTAATGGCACGGGGAAGCATATATTAGGTTTTACACAAGCAAAATGGTTCATTTAAGCTTCGCTTGTCACTGGAAATAGCACTTGATGTATCAAAGGGCATGACCTATCTGCACGAAAATAATATTATCCATAGGGGCTTGAAAACTGTGAATCTTGCAGATTGCAAAGGTATTCTGATGAAGGGTTGCCAAACACCCCTTATAGTTTTTTTAATGCTTAACAAATATTGGAATAAATAGCAACTTGACACATTATTAAGGAAAAGGAAGCCGAAAAGTTGTCATTCTATACTCCAAGAAAAGCTTTGGATAAGCTTGGTAACGAAAAAATACCCTCATTTGTATCCACTAGGCAAGTATCTTTTAGAATGTTAGTTTAAAGTACAACCATTTGGCTTATGGTCTGTATAAGTGTATGTTTATTTTGTATTTGTTGGTGTGTGGAGCAGGACATAGAGGTGATCTAGATCAATCACGTTCTACGTTCAGATTTTGCCGTTTTACTGTTTAAAGTTCTGATGCTTAACTTGATTCCGCCACTCAAGTTTATTATTCAGTTACTAGCTTACTGTGAAAGAGAAAAGAGAGTGGTTTGGTTTTCAACCCGTAGCAGAAGGTGATTCATTATAAATTACCGGATGCATGAAAATTGCTACACGTTAATCTTAAAGGAGTGCATATTCAGCCCTGGCTCAAGACACAAGATGGCCATGTTAAGAGTAAACCTTTAAAGAACAGGTACATATCTATACCTCTTCAAATTTACATTATTTAGAAGAATTTGTGTCTATAATCAATTAAAAAAAAAGGTTACTGATTTTTGTTGTTTCTCAGTAGGAAAAGATTTATCATATAAAGGACCAAAACATGACTTGAAAAAAACATGTTCTTCAATTTAGATTTTAGCTTTGAACCTGTAGTGAGTTTAAAAAGTATGTTTTTTTTTTTTTTTTTTTTTTTTTTTTTTTTTTTTTTTTTTTTGTTTTAAATTGAAAAAGAATCTGCAGGTGGTGTTGTATGGTTGTTGGTTCGGGAGAGGGTAAGACTAGGGGAAGTTATTGATTACTCCTGTTTCATATGCAGTGAGATGAGAATAGAAAACGAAAGTTACCACAAATTTCTAACAGCGTCTTGGAAACGAATTATACAAATGTTCGTGTAAGCTAATCATGTGAGTTTAGTTGCCTGTTGAGTTTGATCATTGAAAATGCGTCAGCAAGAGGACAAAATCTGATTGGTGTTATTAGCACCATTGCACTTAAATAAATCATATTGTTCAACTCATAATTAGGGGATCTCGGGCACACCGATTTAAAGAGCTCTGTGTATGCCATCAGATTGCATTTTGTGATTGAGGGAAACATGTTGTCGCAACAATACTCTAGCGAGCCAAAAGCCTGGCATGCACTCTTACACCCTCCTCCACCCTTCAACATCAGCTCCTTCGGACACTGATGATTCAAATCGTGAATTCAGGTTGTCTTCGTACAACAAGTATAAGGTGACCTTACCCACCAGTAGCCTCCACAGCCATTTGTAAACTATAGCCTTTAGCGAGGGGACAAAAAAATGAGCTGACTGTGAACTTTGAAAGTGTAACAGGTGGGGTTGCTGATCCTCCATTACACTCCAATTCACCGGAGCCACAATCACCTATTTTGCATGGCCCGTGACCTGACCAAAGACTCCTTTGGAACTTGAAACGACCAGTGACCCCTGACCTGTTTTGCGACTGGTCCTACACATGCTTTTCCAACAAAAAATATAGCAATCTGCTAGGAGAGTATTTGAGGACCACGGTGGAAGCGGCTATAGGTTTGAAAATTAAGGTGCGTCCTATATTTTCACCTTTATAATCTTCGACTCTCCGTTTTAACTTTTCATCACACTCTTAATAAATTACAGCCACTTTCAGTAAGGTGTATATATTGAGGAGTTTATTCATATACTGATTACATTTGAGGATTATTATTTGTTCTTAACATATTTAAGATTTGTTTGTATTTGGAGCTCTTAGAAAGAAGCATTTTGTTTTTTTAATGGTTTTTGCCTTTTAAGTTATTTTGAAATTTGTTAAGGATTGTGTTTTAGTATAATTTTCCTATGGATATCGATCCAGTTGTAGTGTTACTTCACCTTTACTGATACATTGCAAACTCTTTCGTGTAGTTTCTTCTTTTTTCTATCGAATGATCTGGGGAGAAAATATGATTAGTGCGACGTGCTGGCATAACAATGCAAGTTAATCACATTGATCCTCGGTTTCTTATACTTGACCACAAAGTTGCTTCCGGCTCAGATTGTTACCTGTAAGTCTATTTAAGTAAATAATATAATGGTCATATTTGAGGATTAGAACCATTTTATTGATGTGTGTTTTAATGTAGTAGATATAAAGGTACATATGGTAGTTAAGTAGTGGCTATCAAGATACTTAAAACTGAGCATATTAACACTGATCTGCAGGAAGAATTTGCCCAACAAGTTTACATCTTGAGGTTAGTCAACTTTGATCCCTTCTTTAGTTATAAATAACCACTGCCAAATATGATTACAGAACAATATTGGTACAAAATAATCATTCTTTTTGGATAAATTATTTGAGGTTTTCATGCATCTGAATACCATTACAAATGACTTTCAAACTGTTTGACCCGCTCAACTTGTTTTCTTTTTAGTTAAATCCTGTAGCTTAGCTGGTAACCAAAATACTAATGGTTTTTATATGCTAATGAACTCTAAGTAATCTCTCACAGGTCACAGTTTGGTGGGCTTGTCTAATGCGAGATGTTGTCTCTGTGGCACTTGCTTATAAGAAGGTAAAAACTGAGTTATTCTCTTCTGACTATTCTCTTCTGCCTCAAAAAACTTCAAAATGCTAAACCTGAGTAGTGAAACATAGCATTTGAATGTTCATTCCTGTTAAGGAATGCTAGCGATATCTGCTGGTGCAGATTCTGCATTACAGGTAACTATACAGATTGAGATTATTATTTATGATCTTCTTAGTTGTTACTTGTTAGTATTGAAACAAAGAGATTCTTTAACAAATATTTGGTGAATGGGTATACCAAAATTTTAGCTTAAAGGTGAACGGGTCAAAACCCCAAATTGTTTGTCTTAAAAATGTGCCTACGCGTTCACAAAAATGTCATTGGTCTACCCAATTCATACATAAAAGAAATGCCTGTTTTTCCACTTCCGAACACTCATGTATCGTCAAACCATTAATGTTAAGTTGGTGTTTGCGAATGTGCAGCTTTGTGAGTGAGCTCATAGAAACTCTCGAAGAGATAGACATGGAATATAAGGAGTTGGCCCTTGAATCTGGCCTTGAAAATTGGGGCAGTGTCCCTGCTCTTGGGTGCACCTCTACCTTCATCACCGACCTGGCAGACGCGGTTATCGAAGCCTTGCCTTCTGCTACAGCAATGACACAATCCACAAGTGAGAGTGAGCATAGTAAATTTTCTCAAGATCCGGTTAAGTTTGCTATCAAGATGATTTTAGGTTCTTTCTTCAGGATGGTACCAATTACTACGATCCACACCATCCCAATGTTAGAAAAGAAGGTTAAAAAATTGGTGGCGAATCGACATCATCAATTCAAGATACAAATGCTCCCAATAATGACCGGAGAAGTACAGATTCAAGAATGAAAGGTAAAAAATCCGAAAGCAAAAGAGACGCATCATGGCCGTCATGTTCTAAGGCTATTTTGGCTATAATATGCCACTGCACGAATCAAGATAAAGAGTCGTCTGAACTTCAGAAAAGTGAAGAGGGCATGTTCTTCTGCAATCTGTGTGAAGTTGAGGTGTGCTCTTGATCATTGAGGTCATTTGAACCAGTTTTAGGACTTAAACTTGTGAATCCAATATTAGTGATCTCAGCACTTATATAAACCATGGATGTTTGCTACATTCTTAGGTTTCACATTATATTTTGAATGAAACTTGATTCACTCATTTATCTTACATTCTTACCAGATCATATGTGCTTTCAGCCTGTATATTTGGTGTGCTGGATCAACTCCAATGGGACTTACAGCTACCTGTATGCAAAAAGATCAGATTTTCTTGGGGATATTAGTGCTCATTACAAGAGTGGCAGGACCATTGTAGATGTGAAAGCTGACAAATATTCTAATGTTTCAACGAAAGTAACTGTTCATGACGTAATGCCATGCACGAAAGCAGTGTTAAGTTTCAATGTTCCTGGTCACAAATCTGGGAAGCTTGATGTTCAGTATCTTCATGTTCCATATATAAATAATTAACTATATTTGAGCTAAATTAATATATTAAAATTTAATATTAATAAATAAATAATACCTTAACCAGTGAACCTCAATAACAAATACTCCGTATATATTAATATAAATATATATGAGATGATTTAATGTCTAATCTGCTTGATGTTATATACTGTTTCGGTCCGAATTATATGTTTTATGTGTTTGAAATTTTTCATCCAAGTCGTTATCTGGGAATGAAGATATACGTTTCTTCTTGCGCTTGGATACAAAGATATGCCTTGCATGTCCTCAAATTTAGGTGCTTATAACAACGCTAGCATATATCTTAGTTATGTATGTGGTTTCTAAAATATTATAGGGTGGGTTACATGTGTGTGTACTACAATTTCATGTGGCTTAGTTTATCCTTTGGTAACAAATTGTATTCACTAAAATAAACTTAATAAAAATAAATAAATAAATAAAAACCACTCTTATGTACATTACTAACATCAAGAAATAGAATAATCGCTAACCCCGAGTAACAAACCATGCCGCTAAGGTAGCTAAAGTAGTGACAAATCCTATCAATATAGACAATCCAACAAATATAACTAATACTGTAAAATTAAAAAATAATATTCGTAAATGTCTAAATTCCAATCTATAAATACGAGAAATAACATTCTAAAATATAAATAAATGTAATAATAACACTAAAACTATTATTAAAAAAAATTACATAATACATAAATTATACAATCCAAAATACATAAGTAACATACAATTTAAATTTCATGAGTCAAAAATATTAAAAATCACTAATATCCGTTTATGGTTAAGTTAAAATGTAAATTAAAAGTCATGCCCGCCCATTGAGCGGCTCTAGCATTGTGATCAAAATCTAAACACCAGCTCTGGCATTGTGTTTTGTTACAGTAGTTTTAGTGAACAATCCCAAACACCACCTAGGGACTCAAAGTATACATGTTTCGATGACATGCCACATATAACTTTAACAAGTTACTTTTCGTTGTATTTGGAAGGCTTTTGAAATTCATATTATTAGGATCATGTCATCATATTTAGGTCAACTGTTCTTAAAGTCCTTAACTATATATTAGAAGTTCATAAAATTGGAGTAAATGATTTTCCATGTGTAGATGTGGTAGTGCATTTGATGTGAATATTTGAGAGTCTATTTTCTACCAATTAAGACAAAATTTCATGTTTGTTGTGGACCAGCCAAAAGAAAGTGAAGATGGGTACTAAGTTGTTGGAGTAATCACTTACACTTCTCTTGGAGAAGTCCAATCTACTACTCATGGTCATAGTAAAAAACTTTAAGCATTGTGTTTTTTCTCTTGATAATCAAGGTGTTGAAAACTTTTGCTCTAACTGCCTCCAAGTTATATTGATGTCCTCGAGTTAATGGTCTCTTAAATTTCAACGTATATGGGTTGTTTAGGGGGAAACATGACCAAACTGTTTTTGGGGGTGTTTACTTTGAAATCCTACATAAGATATTTTTAACTTCGACCACGGTATGTGTGATGGATTAAAAATTGGCATGGGGCACAACAACTGGAACATCGATGAGCTAAGTTTGGTTAGGATAAAATAATTGAAAGTGATCCCGCAAATCCAGGCCAAATTGTTCCATAGTTTATGTCAAAAGGGAGTGGAATGCCGCAGCTGACAAGTTGGCTAAAGGAGTTGGTTTCGAACTCATGTTTGTATGTTAACATATTCCTGGATATGTTATGATTTTCTAATAAATTTATTGCTATTTCCAGAAATTACGAATTATTATAAGTCAACATGGATGCTCAAACTTCGCATGTATGTGCATTTATGTCAAGTATTAGTATGTCTTATATCAGTTATATACTCCATCTTTCCTTCCAGTGTTTTAAAATTCTTCACTTTCACTTCCAAGTGTTTTGAATAAAGATTTATTATCTAAGGTTATGTATTAATACATACACAATTATCATTTTTTGATATATCTTCTTTTGTGTTCAACAAACATCAGTGAAATTACATCTTGGGTTTGAATACTGGTGTGAGTTGAGGAAGGTAAAATAAAAGGGAAATTGTATGTGGTTGTATCAAGAGTGAAGAGCGGAAAAGGATGGAAGATTCTTTGTTGTGATAAGGATGGTAATTATGCAAAATCAACAACAAACATTGTATACAAAGAAGCTTTATTTTGCATTTGAACTAAAAACATATGTTTTGTAATGGCGTTTAATTTATTAAGTTTTTTTTTCCCTTTTATATGATTATTGTTCATGTATTTTTGTTCTTTAATCACTCTAAAATATTTTACGATGTTCGTAATTCTGTATTGTAAACACCAAAATGAAATATAACAAAAACATTAAGAGAAACAATACATCCATATAAAAGAAAATTATTTAATACTCAATCACAAATAATCAATAATTACAATTAATAAACGACCATCTAATATTAACCAACAAATAATTACAAGTCATGCCCGCCCATCGGGCGGGCTTTGAAATCTAGTATATATATATATATATATATATATATATATATATATATATATATATATATATATATATATATATATATATATATATATATATATATATATAGTGAGGATCACGTGCGGATACAATTTTTTAGTGCGGACTTGCGGATGGATCTGGACCGCCCATTCCAGATCTGATCTTGACTTTTTGTAAAAAAGTCAAGATCTGACGCTAATATCACGGTACCAATTGATCATGAAAACGATTTTTTTGATTTTTTTCCTTCTCAGCGATCATTACTCTAGTTGTGTTCTTTTATTTTTCTATTTTTTCAGATTTTTCTGAGCACTTTTTTCTTTTTTGATTATGAGTGCTAATGTGATATTAACGATATTATGAGTGGTACCGTGATATTAAGTTTTTTTACATGTAAAAATGAACCGTGATATTACGATATTAAGAAAAAGTTAAAGTGATATTAAAAAAAATTAATTTTGATATTAAAAAAGAATGATAGTTACGGCGATATTAACAATTTTTATTATGAAAAAGTTTTTACGATGTCTATAAATAGCTATTGTTGTATGGTGAATACACACACAAATTATCTACTAATTGAGTTTTCTTCTTCAAACACAATATCAAACCATGCATCATCTGAAAATGAATTGTTTCATACACCACCTGGCACTCCACCACCGAATCTGTTTCCGTTTTCCCAGGTGCATGACAACCCACCACACAACCTACCACCTGCATTTACACCACAAGAACTGTGGCAGTACTTCCAAGTGCATGACAACCCACCACCTTCCACTCCACCACAAGATCTGTTTCCGAGCTTCCAAGTGCATGACAACCCACCACCTGCCACTCCACCAGAAGTAATGTTTCTACATTTAAACAATCCGCCACCAAACAATCCGCCATCAAACAATGAGGCACTAAACAATCAACCAGCAAACTTTCCACCTGAAAACCAACCCATCATTCGTCAATTGACTATGGAAGAACAGTAATAGCGCACATTTTGTTAATAGACTAATATGATAAATAGTTACAACCGTCTTCAACATTTATAGTTTTTCTTACTTGATGTAAGGGACGGAACCAGGGTGTTATCAGGAGGTATCGGGACCCTATGGATTTTTTTTTAATTTAGTGTTAGTTTTTGGAAACACATTTTATTGTTATTTTTTATTTTATTTTTTATTTTTTTTAGTGTTAATTTATGGAAATACATTGAATTTTCTTAAATGTATTTTAAATGCATTCGCTCCATCGATTTAACTTTATTATATCACGTTTAAAAGAAAGTTGCGCCCTATAATTTTTAATTTTGGTTCCGTCACCATTGGATGCTATACTTATAACGAGGAAGACTCTTTGATTGGTTTTTAAGATAGATAACCTTTTTCTACGTAAGTTCGTTCTTACTACTTGAACAGTAATGATTAAGTAATAACATAGCATCACATTCTTACTAAACAATAACATGTTCGATACAATCATATACTATTTTGATATGTTCTTAAACACAACCGTATGAGTTTCTTTATATTCCTGACAAATTTTTCGCACGCTTAAATTTCAAGTATATATAATTAACTTTTATTAAGGGTAGTGTTGAAGTAAATACTTGCTCCCTCCGGATGTCTGGTTGGTGATTCCTTCGGCCTTTGAGCCCTGCACAAGCACAATCGCTCGTTAGCCTCGCCCCGGGTGTTAACCCAGGACCAAGCTCGGGCGTGAAAATAAGTATGGATTTAAGACCGAAATATATAGTTATATGTGTGTGTTTTTTTTTAGGAAAAAAGGTCCTTTACCATAAATGACTTTGGGGGTATTTATACCACCCCAAAAAGGGTACAGATGAACAGTGAAAGTAACACTATTTGAATAGTAATCGTACCTGTGAATAGTAAGATATCTCATGAACATTAGCCGTTATTCTAGGACTAGGCTTGTGTCAGTAGCAGTTGGAGACATGTTTGCAGATTTCCTGGGAAAGCGGCGCACGTGGACTTGCCTCCTGGCCCACTTGCCGGAGGGTAATCTTTACCGTTCGGTCATATTTGCAGCGTCCGGATCATTCCTTCCGGACATATACGTCAACATGCCTCCCCCCCCCCCCCCAGTATTGAATTATCGAGTTATTTAGTCGGTGATTCAATACTCAGATGCAAAAGTGTGACCCTGGAAATGAAAATTTGCGTTTATTGGGCCATCATAGGCCCAATGAGCAAGTTGGTCCATGGGCCTCGGCTTGGCCCTGTCACAGTGTTTTCGTGCCACGTTACCCCGTTCTTCGGTCTTGGACGGTTGAGATTGAGACACGTCATCACTTCTGACAGATGCGTCGTTTCGCTTCACCCCATGCGTTCCCTATATATACTACCCCTTTTTACTTCTCATTTTTACACACAGTTGATAATTCTCACCACTGCCATTCCGAGCGTTTGTTCTTTCACCGAAGCGAGTACCGAGGTGAGTTCTTATCCTTCTTCTTTTAGCTTTATTACCATTTCTCCCGGCCATCCTTTAGAGTATGTCTGAACACGCCGAAGCGCTAGTTAGAGCGGCCGTGGTGCCAAAGTTCGATATGCATATTCATAAGTCCAAGCTTTCTCAACAAGAGCTGGATGACATAATTGTTACTTATAATATCCCGGAGGAGTTACACCCCATGCTTCCGGATCCAAACATGACTATGAACAGGTTACCCGGCGACAAGATCGGCATTTATACCCGCCAACTGGACATAGGCGGGATTAGGGTTCCCTTTTCCAAGTTTCTCCTTGCGATGCTAAAACATTTCAAGGTGCACATTTCACAATTGGTTCCGATAGGTTTGAACCGGGTTACTTTGTTCGAGGTTCGCTGTTATAGCTTAGACTGCCAGCCTACCGTCTCTCTGTTCCGGGTATTCTATAGATTATGCAAGTAAGGACATTGGTTTTCCTTTGAGAGCCGAACCGGGAAGAAAGCCAAGAAATGTTTCCTCGAAGTCCTATCTGGGCTAAAACATTGGAAAGAAAAGTTTTTTCTGATTGACCGAAGGGCGATTCCGGATGCCATGGCTTGGAGACATAATGATTCCAAGATTTCCGATACTTTTCCTATCAGTTATCCAGAGGAACCGGTTGAGAGACTTAGCGAGAAAATCATCAAGCCGAGGGAGGTGCCCTCTTGTCTGTTATGGGTGTATGGGCTCTCCACCGTGTGGGAGACCAAGAATGTTCAGGTCGTTCTAAAGGATGCCGAGGGGCATGGTAAAACCCGTTTCATTAATACTTTGATTTTCCTTAGTTTTTTCCTCTCTTTATTTATTCCGGTATTGATTGTAGTTTTGAGTATGGCCGAATTCCTTGAATTGCCGGATTGGGAGGGTACTGAGGTGACCGAGGGAGAAGAAATACCTGCGGGTCAAGAGCGACCCCAACGAACTGCTCCATTTCTAGAGGCCGGCAAAGAGTTACCCCCAAAGGATAACTTGATGCGATTGGCCGAGCGACCCTCCCAGCAGGTAATTGACGCTCGTCATAAAAAGGAGCAGGAGCTGCATAAGAGAAAAGCCAGGGCCGGGGAAGGGCCTTCTACAGCCATGCCGAAGAGGATCAGAAAAGATCCCAATGTTGTTGAGGGCGTGGTTTCCCAGACTGAAATGGAGGATGCCAACCCAATAAATCAAGCTTTTCCCTCCGGTGGAGCCTTACCTAATCAGCCCCACCCCGAGGTGGCCGCAAATGCCGAGGAGAACGTTGCCCCCCAATTATCCGGGGAGGAGAATGCCAATCATGGGGTCGAGGAGAATTTGGGCGGTGGAATCAATGGCAATGAACATTCCCCGCCGGTCCGGGGCAACACTCCTCTTCATCTAAACTCTCCCGAGAGAGATCAAGAACCACGTGCCTCGGATGGTTAGTGTATTTTCCGTTTTTGATTTAAGTGTTTTGCTTTGCTCACCTGTTCTAACATATTATGCTTTGTTTGTTGCAGCGATGTCTGCGCACCATTCAGGCCCCTCTAAACGTCCGGTTGTCCATGTGGTTCCTTCCGACCAGTCCGGTATGACAGTTTTTTTTTTATTTATTTTTTTTACATATATATTATTTATAGATATTTGGGAAATGTTTACAACTGCCTTTGATAATTACTTCTTCATCCTCCCCCCTTTTTTTTATTTGCAGACCGATCCGTGGAGCAAGCTAACTTTTTTGTTCCGACCTGGACCCTCCGTGATGACGTCCGAATTAACTCCTACAGGGCTTGCCGTGAGATGATTGCCAATCTGCCCACTCCGGCCGAACAATCCGCCTTAGAAGGGTTAAACAACATTGACTTGGCACGGTTGGCATATGAGCAGCTAGGCACAAGTATCATTTCCCAGGGGGAAGTGTTGAGAAGGTTCAGACATTTGAATGCTGACTTCCGTGAGCTGGATCATATTCACGGCCAATGTTCTGAGCAGGATGCCAGGTTAGAGGTGGACCGTGATGCTCATGCCGAGAGGTTTAACAAACTTTCCGCTGAACATGAGGATGTTTGCCGCCGGTTTGAAGCTTGTACCAACAGAGAGAAAACACTGCTTGAGAAAGTAGAGGAGCTGGGGAGAGAGAAAGAGGTTTGGTTGGATACAGAGGCTCTGAAGGCAGAAAAGATAAAACAGTTAGAAGCCGAACTGGCCGCCTCGAAAGATTTGGTAGCTAAGCTGAAGGCAGATAACTCAGATCTGACCGTGAATCTGGGGCAGGCGGAGGTCGTTCGCCAAAACACAATCAAATCCTTGATCCCCACCGTTTTTCGCCTGTTAATGGATAGCGAGGAATATAAGAAGTCTTTGGCAAAACCTTTGAGCCTCTCATATTCAGATGGTTGGTTAGATGGGGTTCGTCTTGCTCGAAAACCGGAGGAGGTGGAGAAAATCCTTCGTACTTCAAAGAAGGTTAACCTGGAAGCTCCGTCGATCTGGAAGGCTGAATTTAACAAGGTCTTTTCTTTCGAGTATCCCTTTATCAGGAGGATTGCTGATTCTTATCGACTTCCGTTGGGAGACCTAATGAATATCTTTCCTGCCTCCCCCGTTCCCCAAGGTTTGCTTGGTGGTCCCGATCTCCCTACGGGCGGCCCTACTCTGACAACATTGGTTGAGACAGCCACCCCAGCGGTCGAGGAGAATGTTACTCCTCCGGTTTGATTATTATCATATGTAAATACATTTTAATATCTTTCGGATATTTGTACTTTGCTTGTAAGGACCATGTGATTTTTGCTGTACATATATATTTTAATAGCTTAAACTTGTGTTTCTCCGTTTCGATACCATTTTGTGGGCCGTAAGTCATTTAAAACAATTATTGCTTAAGCATCCGGAATGGAATTACCATCCGAGCGTCCGGAATGAAATTATCATCCGGGCATCCATAGTGTTACAGGGCATTCAAAACAAAATTATTGTTTGAGCATCCGGAATGGAATTACCATCCGAGCATCCGGAATGAAATTATCACCCGGGCATCCATAGTGTTACAGGGCATTCAAAACAAAATTATTGTTTGAGCATCCGGAATGGAATTACCATTCGAGCGTCCGGAATGAAATTATCACCCGGGCATCCATAGTGTTACAGGGCATTCAAAACAAAATCATTGTTTGAGCATCCGGAATGGAATTACCATCCGGGAATCCGGATCAAAGTTACTATCCGGGCATTACTATATTCCTGATGGGGGCCAGCCATCAGGAAAGAAATAACAACTGCTTTTTGCAAAACGTGTCCCTTCCTTTCCTCCCGGGAAGGACACTCCAACTTGATTTATTTAAACAGAAATAAACAGTCATTACATTTAGTGAGGAATTCTAATAATAACAATTTTTATAAGAAGCAATTCCTGAGATTCACAGCATGCCATGGACGAGGTACGTCCTTGTCGTCCATTGTCTGCAACTTATAAGAACCGTTGTCATATGCTTCCACCACCCGGTAAGGTCCTTCCCAATTTGGACCCAACTTTCCCAGATTTTCTACTCGGCTAGCTTCATTCCGGCGATACACAAAATCCCCCACTCTGAAGCTAACGGGCTTAACCCTTCGGTTGTAGTATCGCTCCACTTGTGTTTTGTATTTAGCTTCCCTTATGGCCGCAGCTTCTCTTCTTTCTTGCAACAAATCTAGCGAGAGGCGCTGTTCCTCCTCATTCCGGTCTACCGCCTTCCATAGATCTTCGTCATCCCGGCTCTCATCCAACATTATCGTCCGATATGTGGGCATCCCTATTTCCGCCGGAATCATGGCCTCACTACCGTAGGTGAGACTAAAAGGAGTTTCTCCATTGCTTGTTTTGATAGATGTTCGGTGAGCCCACAGAATGCTTGGTAGCGCGTCAACCCATCCAGACCTAGCCTTTCCCAGCCTTGCCTTCATTCCCTTCAAGAGAGACTCGTTGGCTCTTTCTACTAACCCATTTGCTTGCGGATGTGCCACCGCCGTATTCCTTTGTCTGATGTGCAACTGCTGACACCAGCTTTTAAACGGATCATTCACAAAATTGGTCCCATTATCCGTTACAATTATCCCCGGTATCCCAAAACGGCACACAATGTTTTCCCATACAAACTTCTTTACGTCCTTTCCAGTGGTTTTGGCCAGCGGTTTTGCCTCTACCACTTAGTAAAATAGTCTATTGCCACAATGAGGAATTCTACTTTTCCAGGTGCTTCCGGAAATGGGCCTAACACGTCCATGCCCCACTGGAAGAAAGGCCAAGGTGCCATGATTGATGTGAGGGGTGTTTTTGGGAGTTTCGGTACCGGAGTGTGTATTTGACAAGAATCACATTTGCGGATTTCCTCTCTGGCGTCTCTGTGCATAGTCGGCCAATAATACCCTTGCCTTATTAGTTTGGCCACCACTGACCTGGGTCCGGAGTGCATGCCACAAATCCCTTCGTGTACTTCCCTTACCAAGTAGTTTGCTTGTAGGGGACCCACACATCTCAACATTGGATTTAAGTATGATTTCTTGAAGAGGACTCCGTCTTGTATTGTATAATGTGGGATTTTCATCCGTAGGCTTCTGGCATCATTGGTATTCTCCGACCATATTCCTTCTTCTAGACACTTGACGATTGGAGTCGTCCAGTTATCCCCTTCCTCTTCTACTATTCCATGTACCTGTTCCTCCTCAACGGACGGCCTCTCTAGAACTTCCACCAGCACTTCCTTAGTGAGATGGTTAAAAGCAACTGAAGCTAACTTGCTTAGTACATCCGCCTTTTGGTTTTGCGACCTGGGTATATTCTGGATTTTGAAACTCTTGAACCGGGACACATGTTCCTTTACCTTTGACAGGTATCGTATCATGCTGTCCTTAGTTGCAACAAAGCTTCCGTTTACCTGGCTGGCCACCAGCTTTGAATCAACCCTTACGTCCAGAGCCTCTATCTTCATTTGTTCAGCAATTCGTAAACCAACCAATAATGCCTCGTACTCTGCCCCGTTGTTTGTGCTTTCAAACTTTAGACGGAAGGCGTAGGTGTATTCCTCCTGCGAAGGTCCGATGAGTACAAGACCAGCTCCGGCCCCCTTTTTACTGGATGCTCCGTCCGTGTATAGTATCCATTCATTGTGCTTGCTGAGCTCCCCTACCATGTTTCTACCCCTTTCTTCTACCGGTACCTCGGTAAGAAAGTCTGCTAATACCTGTCCTTTGACTGCATTTCTGGGTATGTAAGTAATGTCATATGCTCCCAACTCTACGGCATACTTCGCCATCTTCCCAGATGCTTCCGCCTTGTTCAATATTTGTCTAATGGGCTGATCGGTGATTACAGTCATCGGATGTGCCTCAAAATACCTCCGCAGCCTTCTCGAAGCATGCAGCAGGCAAAGAGCAAGTTTCTCCAGGGGAGCGTAGTACATTTCGGCTTCGTGTAGTGTTCTGCTAACATAATGCACCGGCAGCTGCTTCCCTCCTCTTTCGGCGATTAGGACCGCACTTACTGCTGCGGAAGCGGCTGCTAGATATAAGTACAATCTTTCTTTGGGCTTGGGTGTTGTTAAAGCCGGAAGTTCTAAAACCAATTTTTTCATTGCTTGAAAAGCCTTTTCGGCCTCTGGTGTCCAACGGTATTCGTCCTTGTTTTCTTTCGTGATGTGTTTAAGGGTTTCAAAGAATGGGAGCGACCTTTCTGCCGATCGAGATAAGAACCGACTAAGTGCTGCTAACTTCCCACTGAGACTCTGCATTTCCCTTAAAGTTCCAGGAGACTTCATGTCGGCGATTGCTTTGGCTTTCTTCGGATTGGCCCTGATTCCTTTGGAGGTTACCATATACCCCAAGAATTTTCCTTCTTTTACTCCGAAGGAACACTTTTTTGGGTTTAGCTTCATATTTACTTTTCGGAGATTGTCGAAAGTTTCGGCAATGTCTGCTAGCATGACTTGTTCAGAGTTACTTTTGATGACCATGTCGTCCACGTATGCTTCCAGATTTCTTCCTATTTGAGAGCTGAAGGCCGAGTCTACCAAACGCTGGTACGTGGCTCCTACATTTTTTAATCCGAAAGGCATCTTAGTATAGCAAAAAGTTCCCTGCTCTGTGTAGAATGCCGTATTCTCCTCGTCCTCCCTTGCCATCTGCACCTGATGGTACCCCTTATAAGCATCTAGGAAACACTTGTACCGGAACCCCACCACGGATTCAATCTTCTAGTCTATTTCAGGCAAGGGGTAATAATCTTTAGGACAAGATGAATTTAGGTTTTTGAAATCTATGCACATCCTCCAACTCCCGTCACACTTTTTGACTAGTACCGGATTGGAGATCCACGTTGGATACCGGACCGGACGCACTATCCCGGCCTTGACCCACTCTTGTACTTCCTTAGTTATTATCATGTTTTTCTCTTGCGAGAACGTGCGTCTTTTCTGAGCAACTAGAGAGTCTTCCATTTTTACATTTAGGGTGTGTTGCGCCACGGATCTGGGTACACTGGTCATATCTTTAGGTTGCCAAGCAAACACATCCTTATTCCTTCTTAGTAAGTCTATCAGCCTCCGTCTGTACTCATCCGAAAAATTTCCTCCTATTGTTACCAACTGATCAGGGTAGGCTGGATTTACGGATACTTCTTCCGTAATACCTACTTCAGCTTTTGTTTGCTGGCTCTTAAATGACAACTGTTCTTTTTCTCGGAGTCTGCATTCCATCATTGCTGCTGACCGGGTGACTAGTGTAGCTATACCTTTCGGTGTGGGAAATTTTATCATGGCGTGTATGGTGGAAGGAATGGCCCTCAGCTCCCTTAATCCTGTCCTTCCTAGGATGATGTTATACGGGGAGGATGATCGGATTATTGCAAAGTTCATTTTCGCCTTCCGGTACAACCCATGATCACCGAAACATACATCAAGCTCTATTTTTCCCAAGGGCCGGACCACCTCACCCGAGAATCCCATCAGGGGAGAGTCGCATTCTCTCAGTCTTGACTTTATTGAAGGACACAGGTTGTTAAAACAATGTTCATACATTACTTCTAATGATGCTCCTCCGTCCACGAAAACCCTCTTAACCAGATAGCCTTCCACTTCCGCCTCAATGATGAGCGGTTCGTCAGATAAATCCTTCGTTGGTATGGGGGGAAAAGTTATTGGGACCAGCATCCATGGCTCCTCCGGTTCCATGCCTTTCCTTTTCTGGGAACTCACCACGCCTATCATGTGGATTACTTTTGCCTTCCCTCGCCCCGTCTCTCTTGGCTGATCCTTACCCTGCTGTCGCACAGTACGGAGGAGGTGATCTAGCTTCCCGGACTCCAATGCCGTTTCCAGCTGTTTTTTGAGATGGTGACAGTCATTAGTGAAATGCCCCTTCTCCCCATGGTATTCACAATATCTGTCTGCATTTTCCCTACTTGGTTTTCCTATCAACGGTGGCGGAGGTGGTAGTCGGAGCTGATGCTCTGTGGCCAGTATTTCTCTTGGTTGTTTAATCAAAGCGGCCAAACCGGAGCGATAATGATCATGTTTCCCTATCTCCCTTCTTCGAAAATCTCCTGGTTGAAGACCTTGCTTGGGCGGCACGTACGGCGAGTATGATTCTTTGTATCGATACTCTCCTCGGCGGTCATTCTTCCGCCTGTCCAAATGCAACCCCCTCGTTCTGTCCATCCTAGGGAGGAAATTCTTGCGATGATAATCTTGTGTCTCACCCTTTGGAAGCTCCGTATTCTTGTATGCTTCTTCCGACCTCACGAAATCGTCCACCCTTGTCATCATTTCTTTTACCGTGAGGGGTACCCTATCGGAGAATCGCTTGGCCAGTTCCGGACACTTATGGCTATTCATGAAAGACGATATGCGCTTAACTTCTGGAACCCCCGGGATATAGCTGGCCTCATCTGTCCATCTCTCCTTAAAGTCTTGTAGAGTCTCATTCGCCTTTCTCACTATTTTTGCTATCTCGGTTGGGTCTCGGATTCCCTTTTGCCGAAGAGAGAATCGAGTGACAAATTGTTTTTCTAATTCCTCCCACTTATCAATGCTTCCCGGTTCAAGGCGACTGAACCACCCTTGTGCTGGACCATCTAGTGTTTGCTGAAACATTCGGCACCATACCGGCATCGGCCATTCGAACTGATTAGCTGCTCCGGCGAAAAGGTTTATGTGATCATCCGGGTCAGTCGAGCCGTTGTATAATTTGATGTTGTTCGGCATTCTGTGTGATGGCCCGGAGAACTCGATTATCCTTCGGGTGAAAGGTGATTTGTGCACAGATTTGAAAGGCTTTTTGTAGCCTCTCGTAATTTTTCCAACGGTTAGTAAATACTTACAAGTTATTACGTTATTTAAATACCCACTTTTACGTGTGAATTTTTTTTTTTTATATATTAGACTTGATATATAAATCACAACAGTAAATTGTGATTTATCTTTTGCTTAGAAACGTTGCTTGCACACAAACCTAGATAGTCTAAATTATCGCGAATATATATTTTAAACGTTTATATTTTTATATTTAAGGTACAATATTTATATATTCCCGGAGCCTACGAAAATTCCCGAGATCACTCATTAATATTATTTGATCATAACCCGACTCTCAAAACACACCAGGTGGGCCCCATTGACTCATTGGGCCTTAAACCCAACTAATAAACCAACCGGACCCTTCATTTATTTATTTTTCTTCTTTTTCTGCTGGGCCGAAACCAAGCCAAGCCCAAAAGAGCTTATAAGCCCAAAACGCACCCTCTTTGGTTGTTTTACTCAGCCACGACACACCTCCAAAACCCCCCTCGTATCTTTTTATTTTGACACACGACGTAGTTATATCTTTGCACCACTTCATTAACTACCTAGCAAAGAATCATAAATGACCAAATTTGCTCTTTGTCTCACTCGTTTACTGCTCTAAATTCAGCCAAAGTAAAACACAAAAACCATGTACAATGTAAAACCAAATCATGTCACAAGCCTTCCTTAGCACCACCCAATGTACCCAATGACTTCTAGACCAACTCAAATGAACAGGAATGTCAGGAATGAGCATTATATCTCTCTTACACATGCTCATTGTTACTCTAGATAGATTGGGCAAGAATAGAGGTGCTACTCCACGTTTACAAGCCAACAACACACTTCCATGTTACCTTACACTTATCACAACCTTAGAACTTCCTATATAAGGACCTCATGCAACCTCAATTGATCACACACTCACCAACGATCCAGATAACACAAATATAAGTCGAGGCATACTAGAATTGGGACAGCAAGTTTGGAACGAGTACGAGGTGCACATGTGATCCAAGGAAGAACCAAATAGCTCGTTGTGAACCTTGCTAGGATTGAACCATTGTACCAATGATCCTTTGATCCAACTCGAACCATACGTACCATTGTCACCACCCCAAGTGGTGAGGTGAGCTCTTGGAGCACCCTTGTTATTTTTTCATTTCGTTATTTTTGATTTTTCCTCGTTCATTTTGATTCATTTATTCGAAATATAAAAATACAAACTACTCTTTTTATTCAACATATTAAAACTTTGACATGTTGTCTAACTAGTGGTATAAAGATTCGATCATAATAATCATGAGAAAATGTCACGTTTGATAGTCACCTTGACCCTTTCACATAAAATCACAACACTTAGAATAATTCTAAGTGTTGGAAAACAATTTCAATATTAATTTTGTACAAACACTTTGCCTCGATTATTTCTTAATATACGAACGTAACATATTATTATTTTTAGAGATACTAATTATTTGGAACGTTGTCAAACGAGATGTAAAGAGTTTCGAGTCTAAAAATAACGGATACTCAAAGTATTCGACCCCTTTTGAGACCCATTGAACTTTTCGAATAAAGTCTCAACACTTAGAATATTTCTAAGTGTTGAGCAGTTTTCATAATGAGTTTTATACATGAACTTGGCCTCATTAATTCGAAATATAAATACAGGACCCACACTTTTTATAGTTCGACCTCATTATTAACTTAGTAAACAATTGGTAAACACTTTTCATTCGACCCCATGAACTTATATAAGCAGAATACGAGACCCTTTTTTTTCTTGAACCTGCCTAAAACAATTTTCGTATGAAACTAAATAAGCCAAGTGGGCTTGTTAGCCCGTTAAGCTAATTTTGAGCTTATGTGATAAGCTGGTCACACAAGCTTGTTTGCAACATTTTTGTACTATAAAAATGAGTCCAAGGTCAGGCCCAAAGGTCTCGTAAGCACAATGGATCTCAAATTATTAACGGGCCTTGTAATAGTCTTGTTAAGGCCCATTTATCAAAATAAGCACTCTATAAGCTAATAAGCAGTTGAATTAAGTTACTTTGAGTATTCTGGGCTTATTGAAAAAGTATAAAAACTAAATTCCAAGTTTGGTGAAATTTGGACTAGATTTGCAAAATTTCTTAAACCGGGGACTAAAAATGCAAAAGTTGTAAACTTTGGGTCAAAACTGTAAATCTGAGTTTTCTGAGTTAAAAACAGTAAATATTGAAACTTGGAGTTGAGAAATGAAAATATTGATACTTTTGGACCTAAAATGTAAATTATATATATTTTAGACTAACGGTGTAAAATATATATATCGTTAGGGTTAAAAATGTAAATTTTGGAAACTTAAAGGAATTTTCAGTAAATATTATTTTATAAAAAAAATAATATTAACCTTTTACATATATAAACATATAATTAATATAAGACTTATATAAACATAAACTTATATATATATATATATATATATATATATACACGATATATATTCGTAATTATAATTAAACGATACAACGATACATTATTTATTTCTTGTAAAACGATACGTTTATTTTATTTCCGTTATAAAAACTAACTTTATATCAATCATCGATCATTTTACTTACGAGTTATATGTATATATAACTTTGTTTTTGAACTTTAGGCACTTAAACAAACACGAGATTCGTTCGTAACTAAATGACAAGTATTCGCGATAAAACCAGATTTAGACTATCAACTGAAACTTGCATTATCTTTTAGGTTGTGTTGTGTGAAGCCGTTTCCTTGCTTTGTTGAGACTACGATACCACTGTACTACTAAGGTGAGTTCATAGCCCACTCTTTAACTATTTTCCCGTGGGGGGGATACATGCTTAAAACTCGAACACAAGTCTTTTATACCGGGTATTGAAATACCGTCAGGCCAATGTTATTTGCTTAAGTTACTATTGTCAAAAGTCCCTCGATCATGAACCTTAATCACTTGAAGGGTGAACGTAAATAATTGTGGATAGTACTATTAGTGATTGACAATCCTCATTTGGTTGTTGGAGAAAACACCAGGCGCACTTTATTGTTCTTATAAATAGGTTATTGACAAATACCTATCTTTGGGGGCCTATTACTTACCATCATAATTCACATTTATGATTGGCTGTTAATCGTTGAGTATCATGAGCTTAAGGCAATAACAAGAACATTGATTTTTTTTTTTACATTTGATTGTATGTGATTACAATACATTCTTAACTTGTGATTCAAACTCTTAAACTCAAACCTATGAATATCACTCAACTTTATGTTGACTTTAGCATGTTTATCTCAGGTAACTAAACAAGACGGATCTGGATGGCACGGAGTGGGCAAAAGCATGACAAGAACCATAATAAACTACTTATTTTCCTTCAGAATAAAACACGTTCTTAACTTAATAATGTCTTGTATCCCAGATATTTGGTATTTTGAAATAAATTAAACTTTAATATTTCACTTTGTGTTGTCTACTATAATTGTGACAAAGATCCTTGAAGTAATACCCCGAAAGTCTTCCGCTGACATGTTAAGTCTTCCGCTGTTATTAACGACTTTTGGGGGTGTTACAGATTGGTATCAGAGCCACGGTTATAGAGAACCAGATGTTTTTAAACATTGGACTATAACTACACTTTAACTGGACCATTTTTTACAAAATACCACTTCATGCCCTCCGTGCCTACATTCCAACATCTGGTAGAAAAGTTACTTCTCATTATTTCTTACTTATATA
Source organism: Artemisia argyi (assembly GCA_030686995.1). NCBI lineage: Eukaryota > Viridiplantae > Streptophyta > Magnoliopsida > Asterales > Asteraceae > Artemisia > Artemisia argyi. Next base: position 166,905,250 of record CM060695.1, read on the forward strand.
ACTTGATATATGCTTACATGTTATGATTATGCTAATAACTATGTTTACTAATCGGGATTATTACAGTACCATGTCTTCCAAACCCAACTTCATTGTTTTGTTATCGGATTCGGAAACTGAGAGCTCTACACCTATTGTACCAACTCTTGCTCCAACTCCTAAGACTGTATCACCTACAACAGACAAGAATAGGGAAAGTCAACAATCCTTTACTTCACCTCAAGCATCATCTGGTCCAATCAGACGCAGTAAGCAAACTTCTCCATTCCAGCCTTATGAACCAGCCACTGCTGGAAAAGCTCTTTCATATGCTGAAGAAAAAGACATCTGGGATGATACTAAATGGAAAAAGGAAATTGCTCCAGCTGCAGAACCAGTGATACTACCTAGTATATTTTATCAGCAGACTACTACTGTACCAGTGACAATCAACAGTCCACAACCTGTGAAAACTCACAGTGCTCCTCTGCCTTATCAACCAAGGAATTACCAGATTCGTCCTACCTCCTCAGATCCTTACTATTATGCAAGAACCAACCATAAGGCTCGTAAGCGGGTCAATGCTCGCAAATGGTCATTTCTACTACCAATCCTTAAGTATTGGAGATCTCAAGAAGGTACTCCCACCAACAGAGAACTTGGTGAAAGATCATCATTTGCTGCATCCAAGATCCTTTCAATCACTGGAGAACCCATTCACCATACCATACCACTCTTGGCAGCTAGGTTAGTAAGACATGAAGACAGGTTAGATGCCATAGCCACCTTGGTGAACAACATCCCTAATGAACTGATAGAAGTCATGTCAGCTGAGATAGAACAACTTGTGATGGGACACCTAGAGATGGGAACCATGATGGAACAACTAAATACCCAATTCGGTGAAGCTATGGAATTCATCGGATTACTTTGTTCTGCTAACACCGTAAACAAGGACATCATGTGTGAAATCGATCAAGCTCTCGACACCACAAGAGCCCAAGTCATGTCTCTGCGACGTGCACAACAAGAAACACAAGCTAGGGAGAGAGACCGAGACCAAATCATAGAAACCATGGCCGCCAAAATTCAGGAACTAGAACGTCGTCTTGATGATAACCAAGGAAAACCCTAGAATGCCATAGATTGTCGACGTAGCCTCACCCACATCACAGTAATAACTTGTATTTGAATGTCCTAGAGATATGTCAACAAGAATAAATAAGTGATGTAAACTCAAAACGACAATCTAATCAATGATGTTATGTTTGCTTTATTTTCATAAGTGTTATGATATCGTATATTGCATCGTGATATATGTGACACTATTATAACTTTGAACCTATTGATGTTACTAAATAGTCTAACACAAGATGGTTATTATGAAAATTCTGAACATATACTCTCATTTTTAGGAATATGGCACCTAAGAGAACCGCGACTGCTACCTCAGCAACAACCATGACCCCAGAAGAAATCCAACAAGCAATCACCAATGGAATCAATGCAGCCTTAGCCGAACAAGCAAATGCTAACGCACGACCGGCAAGAAATGTTGCTCCCGCACCTCGCCAATGTACCTATAAAGATTTTATGGCTTGTCAGCCGACATACTTCATGGGTACTGAAGGAATAACTAAACTCGCCCATTGGTTCGAGAGATGCGAAACGGTATTCCAAAGGAGTGGATGCTCAGAAAACAACAGGGTCACATTTGCCACAGGAACCTTAATGGATGACGCTTTGTCATGGTGGACCGCTGCAACTCAAACTTTAGGTACAGAAGCAGCATACCGACTCTCTTGGACGGAATTCAAAGCCAAGATCCTAAAGAAGTACTGTCCTCAATCCGAAATAAGGAAACTGGAAGACGAATTCCATATCCTTGCAGTCAAAGGAATCAATCTTAGGGCTTACAACAGGAGATTCCACGAGCTGATGGCATTATGTCCTTCTATCGTGCCAGATTTAGAGAAAACTCTGGAGAAGTATATTGAAGGTCTTCCTCGGAGTATTGAAGGAAATGTCACATCATCCAACCCACCATCACTAGAAGTCGCAATGGAGTTAGCACAAAAACTCCTAGACCGCGAAGTCAAATGCAACGAACTCAAAAGAAAGCTCGATGACAAAAGAACCACCCACCATCAGAACCACAATCACTACCCCAACGGCCATCGCAACAACAACCATCACCACAACAACAACAACAACAGGATCAATCAACAACAACACCAGAACAAGAACCCGCATCATCAACAGCAGAACCAACGACAAGAACCTCCTAAGGTATTTACGGCAACCAATGGCAGTGGATACCAAGGTATTAAGCCACAGTGCAACCGATGCAAGCTTCATCACAATGGTGCTTGTACAGTAAAATGCCATAAATGCCAAAGGATAGGTCATGCCACAAAAGATTGTAGGGCCCCTGCTACCGGCAGCAACTTACAACCAATAGCACCAACATGTTACTCATGCGGAGAAACAGGACACTTCAAGAACCGCTGTCCAAAAGGAAATGGTCAGAACACTGCACGAGCGAGAGCATATGTGATGGGAAAGGAAAACGAACCACAAAACCCCGACGTCGTCACGGGTACGTTCTTATTAAATCATCATAATGCTAGAGTATTATTTGATTCTGGAGCAGATAAGAGCTTCGTGTCAGATACGTTTGCCCCTTTCATTAACTCTAACCCTTCTAAGCTAAACACCACATACGAGATAGAAATGGCCAATGGAAACTTAATTAGCACCAACTCTGTTTTAAAAGATTGTACCTTAACTCTCGTAGGAGAATCTTTTCCTATTGACCTGATGCCTGTCCAACTCGGTAGTTTTGATGCTATCATCGGAATGGATTGGTTATCCAAACATCATGCTAAGATTCATTGTGACGAGAAAGCCATACACATTCCTTTTAAGAACGAAACCCTCGTTATCCATGGCGACAAGAATAAAAACCGATACGGAATCATCTCATGCCTCAGAATGATAAAATACATGAACGAAGGATGTCATGTATTCATGGTTCAGGTGACGGAAAGTAAGTTAACCGAGAAACAACTTAAGGACGTACCTATCGTTAAGGAATTCCCCGAAGTATTTCTTGAAGATCTACCCGGTCTTCCACCGACACGTCAAGTAGAGTTCCAAATTGAACTAGTGCCTGGAGCGGCACCAGTAGCAAAAGCACCTTACAGGTTGGCACCTTCCGAAATGGAGGAACTATCGGAACAACTAAAGGAATTATCCGATAAAGGTTTCATTAGACCAAGTTCATCACCTTGGGGAGCCCCAGTTCTATTTGTTAAAAAGAAAGACGGATCATTCCGAATGTGCATAGATTACCGAGAGTTAAACAAACTCACTATAAAGAACCGATATCCTTTACCTAGAATAGACGATTTGTTTGATCAATTACAAGGATCGAGTGTATACTCGAAGATTGATCTAAGGTCGGGATACCATCAATTGAGAGTTCGGGAAGAAGATATTCCCAAGACAGCCTTCAGAACCCGTTATGGACACTATGAATTTCAGGTAATGCCATTTGGTCTAACAAACGCACCCGCAGTGTTTATGGACCTAATGAACCGAGTATGCAAGCCATATTTGGACAAATTCGTGATAGTATTCATAGACGACATTCTAATCTACTCTCGTAACAAAGAGGAACATGCCAATCATTTGAGAACAATCCTAGAGTTACTTAGAAAGGAAAAGTTGTACGCGAAATTCTCAAAATGCGACTTTTGGATTCCCACTGTGCAATTTTTGGGACACGTAATCAATAGTCAAGGTATCCACGTGGATCCTGCAAAAATAGAGGCAGTTAAAGAGTGGTCATCACCTACAACTCCCACAGAAGTACGTCAATTTTTAGGTCTTGCAGGTTACTACCGGAGATTTATTGAAGGTTTCTCAAAAATCTCAAAACCATTGACCAAGTTGACCCAAAAGGACGAAAAGTACGTCTGGGGACAAGAAGCAGAATCAGCCTTCCAACTGTTAAAACAAAAGCTTTGTGAAGCTCCAATACTAGCGTTGCCCGAAGGAAGCAAAGATTTCGTGCTATATTGTGACGCTTCGTACCATGGTTTAGGTGCAGTTTTGATGCATGACGTCAACTGAAGAAACATGAGGAAAATTACACAACCCATGATCTAGAACTAGGGGCAATAGTGTTCGCTCTTAAGTTATGGAGACACTATCTATACGGCACCAAATGTATCGTGTTTACAGATCACAAAAGTCTCCAACACATCCTAGATCAAAAGGATTTAAACATGAGACAACGCCGTTGGTTAGAATTGCTTAGCGATTATGATTGTGAAATCCGTTATCACCCAGGAAAGGCTAATGTAGTAGCAGATGCATTAAGCCGGAAAGAAAGACTAAAACCTCTCAGGGTTAGATCGTTAGGCATGACTATTTGTTCACCCCTTCCAACACAAATCATTATCGCCCAGAGCGAAGCTCTCAAGAAAGAAAATCGACCAATTGAAAAGATTTTTGGTATGCCGGAAAACGAAAACGGATTTGTGAAAAGATCAAATGGAATGCTTTGTTTCAAGGAAAGAAGCTGGATTCCTCTCTTCGGAGGTATTCGTGACCTCATCATGCATGAGTCTCACAAATCAAAATACTCCATTCACCCAGGTTCCGACAAGATGTACCAGGATCTTAAGAAACTATATTGGTGGCCGAACATGAAAGCCGACATCGCTGAGTACGTCAGTAAATGTCTAACATGTTCAAGAGTAAAAGCAGAATACCAGAAACCCTCCGGATTACTCACCCAACCCGAACTCCCCATGTGGAAATGGGAACGTATTACAATGGACTTCATCACCAAACTTCCCAAAACCTCTACTGGCTACGATACGATATGGGTTATCGTTGATCGTCTCACCAAGTCAGCTCATTTCCTACCAATCAAAGAAACTGATGAAATGAACACACTTGCTCAGATATATCTGAAAGAAATTGTGTCACGACATGGAGTGCCGATTTCTATTATATCAGATCGTGACAGTCGTTTCACGTCTCGTTTTTGTAAATCATTACAAAAAGCTTTAGGAACAAAGCTGGATATGAGCACAGCTTATCACCCACAAACCGATGGTCAAAGTGAGAGAACTATACAAACCTTAGAAGATATGCTACGCGCTTGTGTCATAGACTTCGGAAAAGGTTGGGACAAACACTTACCATTGGCAGAATTCTCATACAACAACAGTTATCATACCAGTATCAAGGCAGCACCATTCGAAGCACTTTACGGTAGAAAGTGTAGATCACCCGTTTGCTGGGCAGAAATCGGAGAAATACAACTCACGGGACCGGATCTAGTTCATGAGACAACCGAGAAAATCATCAAAATCAAACAACGTTTACAAACCGCTAGAGACCGACAGAAAAGTTACGCCGACCTAAAAAGAAAACCCATGGATTTTCAGATCGGAGATAAGGTTATGTTAAAAGTATCACCATGGAAAGGAATGATACGATTCGGAAAGAGGGGAAAGTTAAACCCAAGATACATCGGTCCATTCAAAATCCTAGAAAGAATTGGACCCATGGCATATAAACTTGAACTACCCGAGGAACTTAGCCGAATTCACAACACTTTTCATGTGTCAAACCTCAAGAAGTGTTTATCCGATGAATCTCTGGTCATTCCATTGAAAGAGTTACAACTTGATGACAAACTCGTTTTTACAGAGGAACCGGTAGAAATCATGGATAGAGAAGTCAAACAACTGAAACAAAACCGTATCCCTATCATAAAAATTCGTTGGAACTCTAAACGAGGACCAGAGTATACTTGGGAACGCGAGGACCAGATTCGCACCAAGTACCCACACCTCTTCTCTTAGACACCCTTGGCAACCCTCCTAAACTCGAATTCCGGGACGGAATTCACTGTAAGGTGTATGTACTATAGCCTCTCGTAATTTTCCCAACGGTTAGTAAATACTTACAAGTTATTACGTTATTTAAATACCCACTTTTACATGTGATTTTTTTTTTTTTTTTTATATATTAGACTTGATATATAAATCACAACAGTAAATTGTGATTTATCTTTTGCTTAGAAACGTTGCTTGCACATAAACCTAGATAGTCTAAATTATCGCGAATATATATTTTAAACGTTTATATTTTTATATTTAAGGTACAATATTTATATATTCCCGGAGCCTACGAAAATTCCCGAGATCACTCATTAATATTATTTGATCGTAACCCGACTCTCAAAACACACCAGGTGGGCCCCATTGACTCATTGGGCCTTAAACCCAACTAATAAACCAACCGGACCCTTCATTTATTTTTTTTTTCTTCTTTTTCTGCTGGGCCAAAACCAAGCCAAGCCCAAAAGAGCTTATAAGCCCAAAATGCACCCTCTTTGGTTGTTTTACTCAGCCACGACACACCTCCAAAACCCCCCTCGTATCTTTTTATTTTGACACACGACCTAGTTATATCTTTGCACCACTTCATTAACTACCTAGCAAAGAATCATAAATGACCAAATTTGCTCTTTGTCTCACTCGTTTACTGCTCTAAATTCAGCCAAAGTAAAACACAAAAACCATGTACAATGTAAAACCAAATCATGTCACAAGCCTTCCTTAGCACCACCCAATGTACCCAATGACTTCTAGACCAACTCAAATGAACAGGAATGTCAGGAATGAGCAGTATATCTCTCTTACACATGCTCATTGTTACTCTAGATAGATTGGGCAAGAATAGAGGTGCTACTCCACGTTTACAAGCCAACAACACACTTCCATGTTACCTTACACTTATCACAACCTTAGAACTTCCTATATAAGGACCTCATGCAACCTCAATTGATCACACACTCACCAACGATCCAGATAACACAAATATAAGTCGAGGCATACTAGAATTGGGACAGGAAGTTTGGAACGAGTACGAGGTGCACAAGTGATCCAAGGAAGAACCAAATAGCTCGTTGTGAACCTTGTTAGGAGTGAACCATTGTACCAATGATCCTTTGATCCAACTCGAACCATACGTACCATTGTCACCACCCCAAGTGGTGAGGTGAGCTCTTGGAGCACCCTTGTTATTTTTTCATTTCGTTATTTTTGATTTTTCCTCGTTCATTTTGATTCATTTATTCGAAATATAAAAACACAAACTACTCTTTTTATTCAACATATTAAAACTTTGACATGTTGTCTAACTAGTGGTATAAAGATTCGATCATAATAATCATGAGAAAATGTCACGTTTGATAGTCACCTTGACCCTTTCACATAAAATCACAACACTTAGAATAATTCTAAGTGTTGGAAAACAATTTCAATATTAATTTTGTACAAACACTTTGCCTCGATTATTTCTTAATATACGAACGTAACATATTATTATTTTTGGAGATACTAATTATTTGGAACGTTGTCAAACGAGATGTAAAGAGTTTCGAGTCTAAAAATAACGGATACTCAAAGTATTCGACCCCTTTTGAGACCCATTGAACTTTTCGAATAAAGTCTCAACACTTAGAATATTTCTAAGTGTTGAGCAGTTTTCATAATGAGTTTTATACATGAACTTGGCCTCATTAATTCGAAATATAAACACACGACCCACACTTTTTATAGTTCGACCTCATTATTAACTTAGTAAACAATTGGTAAACACTTTTCATTCGACCCCATGAACTTATATAAGCAGAATACGAGACCCTTTTTTTTCTTGAACCTGCCTAAAACAATTTTCGTATGAAACTAAATAAGCCAAGTGGGCTTGTTAGCCCGTTAAGCTAATTTTGAGCTTATGTGATAAGCTGGTCACACAAGCTTGTTTGCAACATTTTTGTACTATAAAAATGAGTCCAAGGTCAGGCCCAAAGGTCTCGTAAGCACAATGGATCTCAAATTATTAACGGGCCTTGTAATAGTCTCGTTAAGGCCCATTTATCAAAATAAGCACTCTATAAGCTAATAAGCAGTTGAATTAAGTTACTTTGAGTATTCTGGGCTTATTGAAAAAGTATAAAAACTAAATTCCAAGTTTGGTGAAATTTGGACTAGATTTGCAAAATTTCTTAAACCGGGGACTAAAAATGCAAAAGTTGTAAACTTTGGGTCAAAACTGTAAATCTGAGTTTTCTGAGTTAAAAACAGTAAATATTGAAACTTGGAGTTGAGAAATGAAAATATTGATACTTTTGGACCTAAAATGTAAATTATATATATTTTAGACTAACGGTGTAAAATATATATATCGTTAGGGTTAAAAATGTAAAATTTGGAAACTTAAAGGAATTTTCAGTAAATATTATTTTATAAAAAAAATAATATTAACCTTTTACATATATAAACATATAATTAATATAAGACTTATATAAACATAAACTTATATATATATATATATATATACACGATATATATTCGTAATTATAATTAAACGATATAACGATACATTATTTATTTCTTGTAAAACGATACGTTTATTTTATTTCCGTTATAAAAACTAACTTTATATCAATCATCGGTCATTTTACTTACGAGTTATATGTATATATAACTTTGTTTTTGAACTTTAGGCACTTAAACAAACACGAGATTCGTTCGTAACTAAATGACAAGTATTCGCGATAAAACCAGATTTAGACTATCAACTGAAACTTGCATTATCTTTTAGGTTGTGTTGTGTGAAGCCGTTTCCTTGCTTTGTTGAGACTACGATACCACTGTACTACTAAGGTGAGTTCATAGCCCACTCTTTAACTATTTTCCCGTGGGGGGGGATACATGCTTAAAACTCGAACACAAGTCTTTTATACCGGGTATTGAAATACCGTCAGGCCAATGTTATTTGCTTAAGTTACTATTGTCAGAAGTCCCTCGATCATGAACCTTAATCACTTGAAGGGTGAACGTAAATAATTGTGGATAGTACTATTAGTGATTGACAATCCTCGTTTGGTTGTTGGAGAAAACACCAGGCGCACTTTATTGTTCTTATAAATAGGTTATTGACAAATACCTATCTTTGGGGGCCTATTACTTACCATCATAATTCACATTTATGATTGGCTGTTAATCGTTGAGTATCATGAGCTTAAGACAATAACAAGAACATTGATTTTTTTTTTTACATTTGATTGTATGTGATTACAATACATTCTTAACTTGTGAGTCAAACTCTTAAACTCAAACCTATGAATATCACTCAACTTTATGTTGACTTTAGCATGTTTATCTCAGGTAACTAAACAAGACGGATCTGGATGGCACGGAGTGGGCAAAAGCATGACAAGAACCATAATAAACTACTTATTTTCCTTCAGAATAAAACACGTTCTTAACTTAATAATGTCTTGTATCCCAGATATTTGGTATTTTGAAATAAATTAAACTTTAATATTTCACTTTGTGTTGTCTACTATAATTGTGACAAAGATCCTTGAAGTAATACCCCGAAAGTCTTCCGCTGACATGTTAAGTCTTCCGCTGTTATTAACGACTTTTGGGGGTGTTACACTTTTCCAAATCGTCCTTAGGTCGGTTTTTCCCCTGATTGTCTTCTGGTACTTTGTCATCGGCATCTCCAAAGTCCAACCGTATGGGCTTGAGGACGCTCCCTCCGAGGGCGTTGTGTTCTCTGACCAGCTCCTTCAGAGCGGTTAGATGCCACTGTATTAAATCCGATATGTTGGGTGAATCACGGTTGTTCCGGTTGGATCCTTCCGGATTTTCCTTACCGGTGTCATCGCCTCCGTTTCCCGTAAAGGGAGTGATTGGAGGGAGATCCGTCATACTTTTGATTGGCAGAGTGAATAAGGGGTCCCACGGATGGCGCCAATTTGTTGAAGTAAATACTTGCTCCCTCCGGATGTCTGGTTGGTGATTCCTTCGGCCTTGAGCCCTGCACAAGCACAATCGCTCGTTAGCCTCGCCCCGGGTGTTATCCCAGGACCAAGCTCGGGCGTGAAAATAAGTATGGATTTAAGACCGAAATATATAGTGATATGTGTGTGTTTTTTTTAGGAAAAAAAGTCCTTTACCATAAATGACTTTGGGGGTATTTATACCACCCCAAAGAGGGTACAGATGAACAGTGAAAGTAACACTATTTGAATAGTAATCGTACCTGTGAATAGTAGGATATCTCATGAACAGTAGCCGTTATTCTAGGACTAGGCTTGTGTCAGTAGCAGTTGGAGACATGTTTGCAGATTTCCTGGGAAAGCGGCGCACGTGGACTTGCCTCCTGGCCCACTTGCCGGAGGGTAATGTTTACCGTCCGGTCATATTTGCAGCGTCCAGATCATTCCTTCCGGACATATACGTCAACAGGTAGCAATACACGATACCCGACACGAAGTTAAACAAGTTTGGGTTGAGGATAAACATGTTGGGCCAAAAACAAGTCAACTCGTCTAACCTGTTTAATAAATGGGTCGTGTTTGGGTTGAGTAAATATTAAATAGGTCAACATGTGAACCCGTTTAAGAATAAGACTCAAAAAATAAAATGTATAACATGTCATTTTATGTTAGACGTGGATTAAATGTATTTTGTTATGTACTTAATATGATTGGATTACGATTATACCTCATATATTATAGAAATTGACGCTTATAACTAAGAAAATTGCCGTATAGTTATTTGTCTGTTATTATTATCATATTTTAAATCCTTATATCATTTTGACATTTAAGCTAGTTAAATCAACAAACCACCAACTTTATTCACTACTTGACCTATTTATTTAAATAGGTTAAACGGGTTAAAACTGGGTTACACGTGTTATGCAGGTGCTGGTTAAGGTTGAGTTTCTTGACACGATTAATAAATGGGTCGTGTTTGGGTAGATGTATACTAACCCGCCAACACGCGAACCCGAATAGGTCAACACGAACACGACTCGATTGCCACCACTAACTTTTATACAGTTTAATTTGTAAAAAGGTTAAAAAAAACAAACCCGACCCGACCGACTAAGACCAGACCGGACCGACTTGGTCCAAAAGTCCGGACTGAAATGTTCGGGTTGGTCCGGTCTGTCGGTCAGTCCGGTCCAATAAGGCATAATAGTCGGTTGTTTACAAGACCGAACGGGACCGGATAGGACCACACCGTAAACCGAAATAGGAAAAAGGGAATAGAACGAGGATCGGACCGAAATATGTTCAGTACGGTCCGGTTCGATCTAGTTTTTGGTTCAATCCGGTCTACTGTCTATATTGCTCTCCCCTAATTTTGCATACTTTGCAATAAGTATTGGCATTTGCAATAAGTATTGGCATGTTTTTGGTTCTACATTTTCGTGGGTCCAACTGCTTTGTGAGATTGTTGGGTTGATACATATTTTCATGTGGGGCATTGGTGGTCTTTTGGTTTGCATCATCTAGTGTGATCGTTGTTTTTTTTAGTTAAATCCAATGTTTTAAAACCCGGTTGAACCGGTGACCGATGACATTACCGGGCCGTTGTAAGCCGGGTTTTTAAGGATTTAACACCCGGATTGAACCGGCGGGTTTCATCCAAACTGGGTCGAACCAGTCCACTAGAACCACCCGGTTTTCAATTTTGAGATTTTTTTTTTGTGAACAAGTGACGTAATAGTGACGAGAATGGAGGCATGAAGAAGATGATACTGTAGACTAGTAAAAAGGGGTGTAAGTGGGAGTTATCACGTGCATTTGTCAAAAGTTTAAAAGTAATTTAATGTTACTGTGGTTTGTTTGGATTTTAGCTAAAGTTGTGGTTGGGTGAAAACTTGCCATTGAATGACTTTATTTGTTAATGAAAAAATAAGAACCGTTTTATATAATTTGTGTCATTCAATTAATCATCTAATATATTTTTACCATGTCAAATATTCAATTTTAGGTTTTATTTTATTTAATAACTAGTTATAATGCCCGCGCACGTGCGGGCTTTTTTTAAAATTTTTTGAACCATATATTTTTATTTATTAAAAAACAAATAATTTAATATTTGTTTTGTTTGATTTATGATGTTTAATTATAATTTCTTATTATTAAAGATAATTATTTAAAAATTTTAATCTTATTATTAATTGCATCTTATCTATATTTTTTTGTATTTATCTTCTACTTGTGTTATGGATAAATATAAAATGTTACCTAAAAAGAAAAATATTTTTTTTAAATAAAATTATTACTAAATAAGGTATAAATGCATTTTTTTGAAATGAAAAATTCCCAATAGGGGTTTTGTTGTATTATATAAAAGATGTGTAATCTTCATGCGTATAAATACGTTATAAAGTTTAAAGCACTTATCCTTTATATGAAATTGCATGTTTTGTACAATATCTGTGTGTTTAATATTTGATTTCTCATGTTTGTTTTTCGCGTTTGGTATTTACCTTTACACATTTTAAAGATGTTTGGTATGTAGAATTATTGTATGGCTTTTAGACGGAACCGGTTCGACCCGACGGTCCAACCAGTTGAACCGGTGACCCGGTAAACCGGTGCCTCAACCGGGTTAATCAAAAAACCGGTTTTTAAAACATTGGTTAAATCTTTGGCTTTGTTCTTAGTCCTTGATACAAGTCTAGTCCTTGATACATGTCTATTTGTATTTTATGTATTTTTATCTTTTTGGGTTCCTATATTTAACCATTTTGGTTATATAGTGGATGCCTTTGTATATTCTTGGTTTTGTTGGTTGAAATATATTACCTTTTAAAAAAATATATATTATGTATTGAAGTAAATTGTTCCTTTTGCAAAACTTTGTAGTAACTATTTTCTACATTATCTGGATATCTAAAGTAAATAAGAACATATTAATGATTTGTTGCTTTAAAGAGCAACTATCGTGGTATGAACATATTAATGATTTCTAGTAATTTATTGTGGCAACCGTGCGTAAGTTCAGCTCAAGACAGAAAGAAACAACTAGCAAATTTCAGTCGACATAGGATTCTTTTGCTTTTAGCATAAGTTACTTACTAGTGTGTGTTTATTTGAGAGGTGAAGAGTAAAAACCAGCAAATAGTTTCATCTTTATTTTACAGCAAAACAATTAACAAAACCTGAGTTGTCTTTACAAAAAGTTTCTATTTTCAGCTTATTAACAAGTTTCAAAAAGAGTTTTTTTTTCATATAAAAATAAAAAGGGAAATTGGGAAGTCCAAGGTAGCCATAGTTTCGAACCCTGGACCTCAAACCAATTTCAACCTCACACACCACACACCACACACCACAACCACTGCGCCCTTGGGACTTTTCCTGTTAGGCTTTGCACTATTAATTCATTTAACCAAGTTTTTCATTTTTAAACTTATTTTCATTTTAGCTTAACTAGACGAGTACCCGTGCATAGCAACGAGATTTTATAGCGACATATAGTTTATTGATACAAAAGTTTATAATAGAAGTTTGAAGATTTGGGAATTAAACATAATATTTTGAAACCCTGTTCGACCCGGGTGGTTCAACCGGTTGAAATGTTTCGATCGAAAAATGGGTCGATTTAAACCGGGTCAACTTGCCAGGTTTGGTCGAAAACGGGTCAAATTAAACCGGGTCAACCCACCGGGTTTGAAGCGTCCCGGGTCAACCCGGTTTGTGTTTTAATTGGTTGTATTTTATTTGGTAGATATGTTTTTAATTGGTTGTACAATGTGAATAAATCATTGTAATTTTAAGTAATGGGGTGTTTTAATAAGAATATTAATTACATTGTTTTTCTCTCTCATATGACCAAGTGTTGAAAACTCAACTTTTCACTTTGACTGTTTTTCTTTTATAAGTAGTATAGATACCAGCTTATGTAAATAAAGTACAAACATAACAAGTGAAATTTTTCATATACAAATTGACATCGTACAAACTATAAAGTTTTTTTTTGCAGTCATGATTTGAGAGAGAAAGTGAACACAAAGGTTCTCATGGATTTTGTAGTCTATATCGAGCTATGCTACCAACGCAAATGACTGCGACTATTTGCGGTTAGAAAAAGACTTCAATTCGTGAATGATTCGATTTACATGAATCTCGTGAACTACTTTGTTTAAAATACATCGTTTAGTTGGAGAAAAATGAGTGTGTTTTCCCCCAACTAAACGTAACCTATCATGGTTCGTGTTTGAAAAGAAAAAAAACACTTTTTCCTAAATCGACACTTTTTCAGCTAAACTTAATGATGATGTATCTACTACTAATTGTAATGGTATGTCATAGAATTGTTCCAAAATAAAAAAGAAAGAATATATACCTGTTTTGGGGGACACTAGCATAACACCTATTATTGTTTCGTGATCTACTATTGAGGTTACTTTTGTTATCAACAAAAAACCATTGCTTCGTATCACCAAGACGTTTCTTCGAATCATTCACTGAAGTACTCCGACAAACCTTTTGTTTTTTCAAGCCCAAAGAACTCGTGACAAACATCTTAAGAAGAAAAACACCCGTATCAAGGCTTACACTTCTTGAAATATGGTCCTGAACTAATAATATTCATGAGATTTTGAAAGTTCCTTTTTCTTTTTTTTTTTTTCTTTTTTTTTTTTTTTTTTTTTTGTGTGTGCAGCAGCAAATTTTGATGCAAGTCAGATTGAAAGTTTGCTGATCATGTGCCAGTTACAAACGTTTTAACTTGCTCTACGATGTCGACATATGAGCTTCTTGGAAAGTTTAACAACCACAAGTGGAATAGCATGTATATACTATGAAATAAATGACAAACTGTAAATACAAAAAGAATTCTTTAGTGATAACGACCGTATTTTTTTTCTTTTTTTTTTTTTTTTTTAACGGCAAAATTTATTAACAAAACAAACTAGCAAGGAGCTAGCTAATTACATGGGAGTTTTTAACCAATCTATCCAACTACAAGTTATATAACCCCTATATTTAAGCCAAGAAAACGAATACATACGAATTTTATCGAAAAAGTCACTTTTCCACATTGGTTGAGAGCAAAAAGTGATGCTATTACAGAACCTTCAAAGCCACCAAAAAGAAAATGCCAAATAACGGACAAGCGATGAATCTTCTCTTTTGAAGCATGTCACGAACATAACAAATCCTTCCATTCTCATGAGACATAAAAGGAGGAAAATGAATATCACACCAATTACGAACAAGTCTCCAAACCTTCCTATATAGCAATATCACATGCACTCAAAGAAAATATGTGAATAGAATATTCCCCGTTACCATTACAAGAAGTACACGAGATCGTCGGAATATCAATGCCAAGGGACGAGAGTTCAATCGACGAGGCAGCCAATCCATGGTCATTCTCCAAATGAAGATATTAACTTTATGGTGAAGGGTTTTATCCCATGAAGCTGAAAGCACCAAAGAAGGAATAAGCTTAGAGTCGATGATTCGACGAGTTTCCCATAAAGCGAAGACGTCATCGTTTGCCATCGACCAAACACAAGAATCTTCGACCGCATTTGTATCAATAAGACTTATTTCAAGTGGCATATCTCTTAAATAAGCCATATTACGAACTCCAACATCGGCCCTAGACCAATTCCAACTTTATTTCCCATTTTCAATACGATCAATAATCAAACAATCTTTGTCTTGATCCAAACGGTAAAGCCTATTGTACAGGATATGAAGACGAGAATCACAAATCCAAATGTTTTTCCAAAAGCGGATACTGGTGCCACACCCCACTTGGAAGTAAGACGAACAAACTATCCTTATATTTGAAAACACGTTTCTCATGGGTCGAATTTATTGTTAAGAATCCCTCGACACCGAAGTTTAAAAAATCACACCCAATCCATCATAACTACTACGTATTATTCTTTGCGTTTTCGACATATGTTTGTGGAACTTGTTAAAAACTCCAAACTTGGCCCGATTTTTCTCACTTTAAAACTTAAAATGAATGAGAAGGCTCATAAATTGCAAAATTAAGACCTCTTATTGGTTAATCAAATCCCTCGATTTCACCAGAAGTGAGTTTTCTTGATTACGGATTATTGTATGAAAGATAGAAAAGAAATGGAGGGTTGGTCAAATTTTACATTTTTTGGGGCCGTGAGGTTAGAAAGAAGAAAAGAAAAGGAGGGCTCATTTTCAGAAAATAGAATAGAGACGCAAAAAGGAGAGGCAAAAACGACGATTCTATTACGGGTTTGTTCTTTTAGCTTTTATAAAAAGGAGAGTGCTATGCTAAACATTAAGCATTTGCTTAAACTAGATGAACCCAAACGTTAGATAACATGTTGGTGATTTGATTATTGACTACATGTATGATTATTGTGCTTGATAAAAAACCACGTGTGTTTGACTATGATTGTTATTGTTTGTTATCATAGGCTTTTTTTATTTTATTTTTTATTTTTATTTTTTTTTCGCGCAAATATATTTACACGAAAATAACCTTTACGTACAAAGGAGTATGGCTTCCTGCCATATTAACCTAAACACACTAAGCATGCGTTATCAACTTGAGTTTGACATACAGCCCACGAGCATGCAAAACATACACACTCCAGTTCCAGTTTTTACGAGCCATAAGACATAATGTAATAATTCGGAATCTTCCAAGCCTCCAATGATGTAGCTACACTTGCCAAATTCTTGAACCGAAGAGCTGAGACATCAATTTGAGACGAACAGTGGCATAGATAACAACCCTAAGCTGCTAATAAGTTAATAAGGTTTAAAACGATAATTGCTCTAGATTGAATGTGTTAATTGCATGAATGATTAAGCTTTATCAACTTGAGGTGGTTGATCTTGAAGAACTTTTGGTTTGTTTTCCGAGAGTTGTAGCTTTAGACTAGTTAATTAGTGAATCTTTTTTGCATTAGCAATAACCATATAGTTTGATCTTCTTGTAATTAATGCAATTGTTATCTCCAACGTGTTAGGGGGATTTGAGTGTAAGAGAATACCTTTTCCATCAACTCTTTACAACAACACTTTGTTGCATTTATTTATTGTTTAGTTTAAAAATCTACTACGAAGTAACTTATATATTGTGTTGTATGCAAAACACACTTTTTTTTAATTGTTAATTAGTTTTAAGTAAAATAACAATAATAATAAATTATTAATTAGTTTAACTAGCATCGAGAGCTATAATTTGAATATTTAAGCCTTTCAAAAAAAAAAAAAATTGAATATTTAAATATACCGTCTTGAGATTTGACTTTCATATCTTGCCGTTGATATACTAAAAAGTTGCACTTGCGTACACTTGTATTACTTTTACACATTGGTAAAATCTATATATAAATACATAATTCGAAAAATACACATCAATCCCATTACATTGATATATCTTGCGTCTTGAGTTGTTGCCTAAAATCAACCACGCAAGAAAATTATGTCGAGTAATACTATCACTTAACCATACAAGCAAGCCTCCACCATAAAATCTCTTGACCTCTTGGCTTCAACGTTTCCTATACTCGATGAACCGAGTAGCTCGAGATATCACCATCCATCATTCTCCAATTAAAAGAATCATTTTCCTCCGTAAGAGTATGATGGAACGCGTCGTAAAGTGCTTGTTGCCACTCAATGTATCCCGTGGCTTCATCTTTGTAGTGGGTGAATAACCTTGATCATATAATAGTCTACTTGTTACATGTACGTCTAGCAAGACATCCAATGCCACCACCATTTTTTTACCATGGAAAAAGTGACATTTCATTTCCTACTTTTTTCCACTATATGTGAGATTTGATATTGAACGAAATATTTCAATGTTGGTATTTCATATTATCAAATGGCGGTAAGTGATGAGACGAAAAGTGTCACGATTTTAAGGGGTTATTTAAGCCCTAAGTCGTGAAAATATGATCAAATATTGCTCTAAATCGTTTCTTTTGTAAATTTAGGTACTTTGAAGAGGAATTTTGAAAAAGGAAGTATTTTATACATTTTTGAAGCATGAAAATATGATCAAACAGTACCTGACAGCGTCAAGCACCATAAGGTGACCCGTCACTCATTAAAGAAGAGGTGGATAATTTTACACTTGACCGGCCAGAAAGTTTTCAAGGAATTCACATGGGACGGCGTCACGTGTAATTTCACCAAGGCCGTCACGTTATAAGACAAAGAGAGACGCCCATAACCTATTTCAACCATACGGCGTCAGAAGTGGATCTAGGCAATCATGAAACCCTAATCACGGCGAGGCGACAACGTCAGGACCCATAAGGTGACACCGTCACCATTGTAAATCTATATATATTTTTTCGTTTTGTCATTCATTAGGAGAGGACTTTTGCTAGGAACTTAGGGTACGAACCCTAGTTGACTTTTGCAGCTATTTTGAGGTTTCAAACTCTCTTTTCTTCCATGATTAATTGAAGATAAGTTATCATTTAATCATTCAATATGTTTATGTGTTGTTTGATTATATCGTATGCTTTTCTTTCCTTTAACATGCTATGCTAGGTTTGTTTGTGTTTGCTTAAGAATAATGAAACCTAGTTATTGATTATTTATTGGTTGGTTTGCTATTAATTAATGTGGGTGGATATTTATCGATGTTAGGCTTAAGAAAACTGGTTATACTCCAAATCTTGGTTTAAAATTGCGTTTTCCGATCCGATGCGCTAAAGGTCCCAAAAGCCAATGCGTGATGCGCGATGCGAATGCGAGCGCAATTTAGACGCATTGCGTTTAGTATTAAAAAAAGCACGAAATTATTTATACGTAGTGTATTCTTTCAAGTACTAAGTAATTGCAATAAACTTACGAAATAAGTTACTAGGATATTGAAATTAGGCCAATAATTCATTTGTAAGATAAATAATTTGAAAACGCAAGATACTATATTTTCGTTATTATGTTTTATTTGTACGTCTTTTAACAAGTTCTATCTTTAAAATCCTATTTAAATACTTGGATCTCTTTTATATGGTTTCTTTTTTTACAAAAATGACCTAAATTCTAGATTGCGACAATTGCGGCTATTGCTAGCATTAGACAGATGCGGTAAATTGCGGTCTAATGCGAATGCAATTTAGGATGCCCTTGCATTAAGCCCCATAATGCGAAATTTCAAATGCAATGCAACGATGCGTGCAATTTGCGCAATGATGCGCGCATTTTTAAACCAAGCTCCAAATGGTAACATGCTTGAACATCTTAAGAAACATGAGTCGGATGTGTACTACGGCTAATTGGTTAAACTTAATGCATAAGCCACTGTTTATAATCCCTATGATATGGGCGCTTTACGCGTCGTTGTAGGAGGAGATAAGAGCTTATAGAGGTGGGGAAGATTGTACACGCCCCCACGATTGTTAATAAAAGACTAAAACCCGGCATCCACGCAATTATAGCAAACCTATCAATAAATAAATGATAACTAGGGAGTAAGGAAACCTAAGTAAACACGTTTGTCTCCATATTAGAAGTCTCTCAATTTACTTTATTGTTATTTTATTTTTATTGCATTTGTAGTTATTTGGGTTAGTTGACTGACAACTAATTCCGCCCACTCTTTCAATACCCGAGATTTTTACTTGCTCTCCTTAAAACATAAAAATACAAAAAGAATCATCCCTCACCTCTAGACCTAGTTTAATCCATTTCAATCCTAACGAACACTATTCCCCAAGTAGAACGATCAATCCCCAGGTACTTGCCACTACACTATACTACATCGGTCAAGTACACTGCCTGGTAGGGATTGCAAGCTTCTCAAGATCCCTTGAGAAGTAAAACCTTTTGCGTAAATGCAATCCACGCATCAAGTTTTTGGCGCCGCTGTCGGGGAATAGTTATTGCTTAGGTTGAGATTTATTTTTATTAGGTCTACTCACTAGATTCCTTTCTAGTAAGATTTTTATTTTTATTTTTATAGGTTTTCTTTAGTCTATCTTTTTCTTCGTTTCTTTGTTCGTAACCATTACCATCCGCTATCATGGAAGGTGGTAATATCTTTGATCCCGTCAACCCACCACAACAAAATCCACCACAACAAAACCAACCTCCTAGAGCCCACACATTAGGAGACTACTCCCATCCTAGCCACCAAGGCTATCGAAACACCATTGAGCTCACCAAGGAGCCAATGTGTCTCCCTTGCGATCCGACACCATCCGGTTGGTGCAAAGCGGATGTGCATTCCATGGACTTCGTTCCGAAGATCCAAATCAACATCTCAAGGACTTTCTCAAAATCGTAGATTCTATAGACCTTGATGTTAACACTCGAGAGACGACCCGATTGCGTCTCTTCCAATTCTCTCTACGTGACCAAGCTAGTCAATGGCTTGAGCGTTTATCCGCGGGATCCATCACCTCTTGGGATGATCTCACCTCTCGCTTCCTTGCTCAGTTTTTCCCACCGGGGAGAACCACAAAGCTAAGGAATGATATCTTGATGTTCTAACAACGGCAAGGCGAAACCCTCTACGACGCATGGACTCGTTTCAAGGACTTACTTCAAAAAGTCCCTCATCATGGCATAGATCTTTGGCTCCAAGTCCAAATCTTCTATGACCATATCAATCCCTTCACGAAGCAAACCATTGACCAAGCGGCCGGTGGTATGCTACGTGATCGAAGTGCGGAAGAATCATGGGAACTCATAGAAGATCTTGCTCTCTATGACAACGAAAGTTGGAATGATCCCCGTGATTTGAACAAAATGGTCAAAGCAATATCTTTGCCTTCGAATAATTCAAGCACTCCCGACCGTAGGATCATGGAACTTGAGGACCAAGTCAAGTTTCTCATGAAATCCTACGAAGCTCCTAAACCTTCAAGCCAAGTGAACAAAATCACTTCTTCATGTGAGTATTGTAGTGGTCCCTACCACACTCGTGATTGCATGGAACTCCCCGAACAAGCTTTTGCGGACTACGTATCCTCGCGTACCGACGGAGCGGGAGACAAGTGGTACACTTTCAAACCCGAGCCAAACCCTTACGGTGATTCCTACAACCCCTCTTGGAAAAATCACCCAAACTTTAGGTAGAAACAAAACCAAAACACGCCCCTAAACAATCCTTCCAACCCACCTAATCGTTTTCAACCAAACGGTTCATCCTCAAACCGTACTTTCAACAACAATCCTTCTAACAATTATGGTAGTACCAACAATCTTGAAGGATTGACGTCCAATTTTATGGCATCTCAAGAAGCTCGTATAGCCAAGTTTGAGTCTGAATTCAACCAACAACAAACGGAGATGACTAATAAAATTGATAACTTGTTGAAAGCCCTCACCAACCAAGTGTTGACACCACCAAATAAGGACGCTAGGAACACAATATTTGATCATTATGATGATGTATAATATCTTAGAATTCACGAACTTAAGAGTTATGTTTCGATACGACCAAGAAATTATAAGTTGTTGGTTGGTTTAATAATAAGGCCCATGATACATTTAACTGAAGTTATTATGTGATTTTGCAGGAGCACATGATTCAGTAAATGGGATTTCCTGCTCGACTCGGTAACTTAAGGAGCCAAACTTGAGCAAGAGAACTAAGGTTAAATGTCAGGTCAATGTCCTCATTTTATATATGTTCTTGCTGTTTTTTGTTCATATCCTACGAGGAGTTAAACCAAAGATTTTTTATTTTGTAGATGCCGATATTGGAATGGTATTTATAAGTAATATTTTAGCTAAAAGAGGAAGCAAGAAGATGCAAGTTCTTCTATAAAGAGGTTAAAACTAGACCAATCAGGTATGTCACTCAGTACTGAATCAAGTTAAATTTATTTATCATATGTCATTAGTCGTGTATTTTAACTCTAATATGTAACAATAAAAAAAGTTAAGTTTCTATATATGACGAGAAATCTATTTTTTAAGCAAGTGCAGTTTCTAGACTGACATCACTTACTAATCAAGCTTGGTACTGTTAGTGGAGCAGGAAGTTCTCTTAACATTTTTTTTCATAACGACCTTCTTTATCTTAAGAGAGGATATCCACGCGATAGGTGCATATCAATTTCTTAAGCCCCATAATGTCATATACGGACTATGTTATTTTTATGCAAGTTTCCTAAAATACCAATGACCACCTTGCATTTTATTGTTGTATATAACATGGAATTAACAGAAGTTATTAATCACATTAGTATGTGGTTGTTGTATCCCCTTAATTTTTAATTAAAGTGTATCCTTTGTATGTTCACAAGTTGAATTAGCCTTGGGACAACTTGCAGACATCATCGGGTAACCTCTATTTGTTGTTTGAACAATTTTATATCATGTCACTTGAAAAACATTCGTGCTCTCGAACTTAGAAAAAGTTGAATTAAAGTTTCAGTCTTCTATTTAGTAAGCTTAAATTTTGCCCATTTGATCTATTTGAGATTAGAAAGAACATAATTAACAGGTACATGGACGGACCCACATGAGAGCCGGGTGTGGCACGGGCCACACCCAATTTTAGTTCACGAAGTGTAAATTTTTATAAAATATGACATTTCTGGGCTTGTGCAACACCCAATTTTACCTAATAAATTCTTTATCGGACAACTTTAGTACTCATAGTTATAAAAAATATTTTGTGCAACACCCTCTAAAAAATTCTGGGTCCGTCCCTGAACAGGTAGAGGGTGTGTTATATTATTACATTAGTTTTTTTTATTTGTTTAAGACCAGTGTCTACTTATTTAGATACAAGATTGCATTTTTCATAACATGGCCAACTGATTATAAGACTTTCACCGATGATATAGTAGTGTCACTCATAGCTAATGGCCTGATATGATATATAATGGCATTTTACCTTTGACTCATAGAGTTTGGTTTAACTTTATTTTTAAACATGGGATGCCAACTCTGATTAGGGCCTTGTGTTTTCCATGAAGGAAAAGGACTTGCAGCTGCATGATACCTGTTATATGGCCATAGAACAAGTTCAAGCAACTAAAAGAACAAGAATGGATCGGAGCCTACATGTATACCGAACTAAAAAGAATATTGCGACGAATCTCAAAACATAGGCATTTACATTTTTAAGTTTAAACAAGTTGTGACAGAGTTTTTACCACATAAAATATAGATCATTGGTGATACATTTAAACAATGGCAGTGAGTTTGTACCATAGCATTTTAGTCTTATCCCAATTCCATTGTAATTAAGTTCAAAAAAAAAAAAAAAAAAAAAAAAATTGTAATTAGAGTTGCAGTCTATAATTAAGTACTTCAATGTCTATGATAAACAGACAAGTATTTATTGTATCATTGATTTATTACATATTATCTATTCAAAAAAACAATTCAAAATTTTTACCTTTGTTATTTTTTCTTACTTTATTCGCACGCTTAATTTCTTGATGCATTACTTCTTTAAAAACCCCGCGATTCCGCGGGTCTATAAGCCAGTTATTATTATAAAACAACATCATTTTTATTACCACCATCATCAACCTTACAGAAGAAAAGGTCCCTCTTAGAGATGGAACCAGGGTGGGTTGCGACACAACTATGAAATTTTGCGGCGTAATATTAATAATTATAAAAAACATTGATTTTTTCTAAATGCATATGGTCCAAAAAAAATTGTTTTCCTCGGTTCGTATAATTTTTCATAACAACATACACTTGTCAAATTATGTCCTGATTTCGTCCATGCACCCGCTAGCTCGTTTGATTTTGTATTTGTAATCGCACCGTTGGTAAGACTTGGCGGGTGTATTCGGGCAGATACACGCGGGTTACAATTTTTTTGTTGTCTGTTGTCTTCCCTAATTTGGTAACTTAAAGATATTTAGACAAAGTCTATATAGGCCGGTTTTGTTATATGTTCACATTCATAATATTAGACGAGTACCCATGCATAGCAACGTGATTTTATAGCGACAAATAGTTTATTCATAAAAAAAAGTTTATAGGTTATGAATGAAAAATAATAAAAGTTTGAAGATTTGGGAATTAAACATAATGTTTTGAAACCCGGCTTGACTCGGGTGGTTCAACTGGTTGAACCGTTTCGGTTGAAAAATTGGTCGATTTAAACCAGGTCAACTTGCTAGGTTGGGTCGAAAACAGGTCAAATTAAACCGGTTCAACCCGTCGGGTTTGAAGCGTCCTGGGTCAACCCGGTTTGTGATTTATATTAATTTGTTGTATTTAATTTAGTAGATATGTTTTTAATTTGTTGCACAATGTGAATAAATCATTTTACTTTTAAGTAATGGGGTATTTTAATAAGAGTATTAATTACATTTCATAATTTCCATTAATAAGATTTTTCAATATTTCACATTACTTGACTTTTCAATTTTTCACTTTTAAAGATTGAGCATTTTTCCTTTATATGTAATATAGATAAGGTAAGATTAAGGTTTTGCATGCATGTAGGCGAACAGGTTGTTGCAACTAATGACTGTGATCAAGATATATATATATATATATATTTTATTTCACGCACTTTTTAGATAATTTTTTAATGTGCAAGGAGAAAGACTTTTATACTAGTTTTTTATTCCAATAAGACATACACAAAGTAACAAATGCATTAATTAAAATAAGACATAAAAGTTGACCAATAAAAAAACCCTTCCTCATTTAGCCGGTATTTTCTGATTCTGAAAAACATTGTGGTAACAGAGATTCGCTTCTTTTTGTTTATTTAGAAAACATTCGACATTTAATTTGGGTAGAAACCGCGTGAAGAGGTAGTATGTTTTTGGATGGTGGAAGCATTATGTCCCATTCACATCATTTCATTAGCACACGTGTCACATGTATACCGTAGATTCTTTGCAAATTCAATATGAAGTAGTATAGTTTATTTGGTTTTATTAAACAATGATATGTTATGTGGTGCATGTACTAGTGTGGTATTAGTAATTTGCAGCCTTTTATTGGACATTACACAAAAATGACATGAGTTTGATGAGGGTGTGGTTTATTGCTAGGACCATGGGCATCCTCATTGGGTTTATAATCATCTATCTACATGTCTATGTTGCATCAATTTATTCTACGGTTCTAACATGCATGGTGTAAACCTGTTATTTCAGTAAAACCATTTTTGAGAAAACTATATTAAACTTTGATTTGGGTCTAAATAATTGTCATTTGAGTTTAAATATATGATTGGGCTGATTACGCCGTCTAAAATTAAATATATCGTTGAGATAGTGGTGGAAGCATAACAAAATTGACCAATTACTTTTATTTATTTATTGTGTTTATGAGCTTAAAACTGAATTTGCGTATGGCTTAATTGAGTGTTTGAGTTAGCTTATTTGAGGGGTTATGAGTTTATCGTGTTTCAAAACTTAAACACGATACGTTATTGTTTATAACATAACTCTGAATGATACGTTTTGGAGCCTTGATGGAATTTCATATTTAGGAAACGTTCATTACAAAACTTAACAAGTGAAGATTTTTTTTTTTTTTTTTTTTTTTTCTTTTTTTGTTTTTTGTTTTTTGTTTTTTGTTAGTACAAAGTAATAGTAGAGTGGAACATCAACATCCCAAAGAGTTTTGCTAATATATATGTTCGATGAGCCCATGGTAAGATGTATTTAATGAATATGAACTTTTTATTTTAACACAAAGTGTACTTAATAAACATTTATTTAAACACCAAAATTACATCAAATTTCTATTTGGTAACTCAATTTGCTTTTTTATGCATACTCTAACATGTGCGTAAAGATGACATGTTAGCAAAACCTTTTATATATAATTCTTAAAAAAAAATGAATTTGTATATATATACTTGAGGGGAATAATTCCGAATTCTAAAAGTGTTCCTAAAACTGTTTTTAATGGTACATGCTTACTGTCAATAAACGAACTATCTTTCCAAACAAATAGAAAGACGTCTTGTAAAGAATATCAAATATGGGGGCTTGTTGTGTAACATTTCATTTTTCAATACTAATATATATACTACTCCACTCTATTATTCACTCACCACCATCTACTCGTCTCTCCTTTTTCATACGTATTTTATGATTGCGACTTTAGGTGACGTAGTTAAGGAAAGAAACAAGGAGTAATGAATTACCCAAAACACCCTTCTATTTTAGTTCTCAGTTTTATTTGAAATTAAAACAACAAAATCTACATGTCAATGCATCATTGGCTTCTTACACTTCAATAAGAACTATCTTATTTGAACCTCAATCAATAAGAACATATTAATGATTTGTTGCTTTAAAGAGCAACTATCGTGGTATGAACATATTAATGATTTCTAGTAATTTATTGTGGCAACCGTGCCCTCCCAATAGTTAAATATGGTGCTAACTATTGATAAGTTGATCTCTCATCCATGTTAACACTTAGAGACTCAAAATTTTAGAATACAAAAGCATGCAAAACGCTTTTAGTTTTTAAATGTGTGTAGTCCACTATTCTCCAAGTAACATATACGATGAAAGCAATCTTCAAATTATTTAAGAGGTAAATATCAGTTTATCAGTTTTTTTTTTTTTTTTTTTTTTTTTTTTTTTTTTTTTTTTAACAATGGTTTCTGACCTTTTGGCCGATTAATCCACGTGGTTTGAACCCACCGCCACACAGACTCAAACCAGGTGAAACCCTCCTTTTTCAGGAGGTTGGCGTGGCCATTTAAGGTTATTTGCACCTATCAGAAATTGAATTTGAGACCTCACACATTTTAGAATGATAGTCACAAGCCCTTTACTACTAGGTCACCCTTAAGTGGTTAAAAAGTAACTGTAAATTTTCCAACCTTTAGAGTGATAATGTTGAAATTTTGATATAACGCTAAATTAATGCTTATGATTATGGTCATGTATACGATCACTATTAACACAACAAAATATCCTAAAGTTGAGGTGGGGGTTAATATTAGTAACTTATTTAGTCGTTTCTTTGTAGTCCCTACTTCAAAGGCTTACGATTTGTGCGTGCTCGTATGTACGGGCGTTAATCAGGTTGGGTTGGTAGGCTTCGGGTCAATTCAGGTCGGGCTAGAGTCGGGCCACAGCTAAAAATAACATGCCAGAACCAGACCCTATTTGAACTTTGGGTTAGTCGGGTTCGGCTATATTCTTTTTGGGTAAAAGGTTCGGGTCTATTCGAGTTCGGGTAAACATGAATATGAGTAAAAGGATTAAAAAATGGCCTAACTCAAAAATTTTACATAAATAATTTATAAAAATATATAAAATATGAAAAAAAATCCGTATTCGAGTCAATCGGGTTGACCTAAACTCGAGGTAGTAAAATAGTTTAACATGGTATATGACTTTATTTATTATTCGGGTTACTCAGATTGACGCGAATAAACTTTTTGACCGAAGTAACCTGACTTGAATATAGGTTCGGTTCAGGTCGGATCAGTTTTTTTACACCCTTATGGCATGGACTATGGAAGGGATTTTTGTTTTATACATATGCTATGTTTGGCAAGGGTTTAAATAGGGCTTCTTGGGGTTTGACTTTTTAAAATAAGCCGGCTAATAAAATAAGTCTCGTTTGTCATGGGGCTTATGGAAGGACTTATAAAATAAGTCGGCTAAAATCTTTAGCCTCATAAAAGGGACTAATAAATATCTGACATATACAATAACTAATTACTTATTTACTTACAAAAATATCTGACATATACAATAACTAATTTAATTATGTCTTTTTTAGTAATTTTGTAATAATAAATCTCAACCCCAGCCTATTTGTCAAACAAGTTTATAATAATACAATTTTTAATTTCGGCTTATGATATACTTAGCCCCGGTTTCAGCTTCAGCTCCTATAGCTCCAACCCCGGCCCAGCCCAGCCCCAACCCATTTTGATATACTAATAGTAATAACGTACATGCCAATTTGAGGCTGGGGAGGTTCCAGGTTGCTTCCTACGGGTCCACTCTTTTCTTATTCTTATTGTATCAAAACTCAACGACGTTTTCATAGTACATGACTTATGAGTGTGATGTGATTGTATTTTATTTTCATGGTTCATGTGGCATTTTTGTATTATGTTGGTCTTTTTTAATAAAAGATATGAGTGTGATGTGAGTACATTTTTATAGTATGTTTTTTTTTTTTTTTTTTTTTTTTTTTTTTTTTAATAAAAGGTATGAGTGTGATGTGAGTGCACTTTTATAATATGTTGTCTTTTATTTTCATGGTTCATGTGGCATTTTTATAGTGCATATGATTCTTGAATTTGAATAAATGACTTAAAGTTCTTATGTTCATACAAATCTATCTACGTACCTATTTTATCCTCTCATGCATGCATACTCCTTTTACACTATTTATTAAGTTACGCTGTATTATGAATGTCAATGTAGGATGAAATTATGCTTGCATTTATGGCATCTATGAGTTTGAAACTAATTAGATTAATACTAAATCTTATTAAAAAAATATAAGTTAACCAAGAGTATTCATACTTTCAAAAAAAAAAAAAAAAAAACCAAGAGTATTCATATAAAAAGTTTTTGAATTTTTGAATTTACGCTTGCATTTATGGCATCTATGAGTTTGAAATTACGCTTTTAGGTTTTAAATGTATGTAGTCCACTATTCTCCAAGTAACATATATATGATAGAAAGCAGTCTCCAGATTATTTAAGAGGTAAATACCAGTTTATGAGCCATTGTGACATGACTAACGTTTGGATGTTGATTTATTACATTATGTTGATAATGTTTTATTTATTTATTTATTTATTTATTTATTTATTTATTATTATTATTATTATTATTATTATTTTTTTTTTTTTGATAACCATCACTACAAAAAATCAGTCAAATACCCACGGACAAAAATTGTGGCTAATAGACCAAAATTCGTGGGTAACCTTCTAATACCCAGGGAAAACCCACGAACGCATATACATGGGTATAACCTCCGAGGGTAATTATGCACCCACAAAAGTTTGGAGTAGTGGGTAAGTTTACCCACAACATAGTTGGTGGGTGATTGTGCCATCTCCGCGGGAACAATTTCTGTGGGACTTCATATTTTACCACGAAAATACTCACAAATTCAGCCGTGTGTAATTCGTGTGTACATTACCTAGGAATATATCCGTGGGTAAAATACTAAATCGTGGTAATCTATAATTGAATTTTGTGTTTTTGAGTTACCCACCATATTACTGTCAAAAATCCATGAGAAGTAAAAAATGACAATTTTGTATAGTGTATGCACATGTATACAGATAACTACACAAAAAAAACTTGTATATAAATAATGCCATTCATTGATCCATGTACAAATCTTTACATTAATTTTTCCATTATGCACTAAAAAAATAAACCATACGAAGTACATAACTAACATTTATTATTGCAAAAGTCTTAAAAGGATGAAGTACAAATCACGTCACATGATATTTCATTTTGGAATCATCAATCCACCATAAATGTTTCTTAATTTGTAGAATCGGCCACGTCCTAAAGTGTCTCTTTTGTGTTGTTCACATATTGATTTTTACTCGAACCCAACATCTTACTCATGCCCTATATATCAAATATATAAATAATTACAATAAGGCTCATATGTTATAGAATAATCATGACATTATCATGTTATTTTATCTCATAAACAAATCTAGCATCAATTGATCAGAAGATATACAAGAGATTAGATATGACTTACGGGTCAAAGGATCACAAGCCTCAAGCACAATAACTTCTATTATATTATGATGTTAGAGTATTGAAATTGTTTTGAGTAGATACTTCCTTTGCTGATGACATCAACAATTGCCAAGAACAACCTATAACTGTATAACATAATCAATAGACAAAAAAGCATGTCTCCCTACTTTAGTAAAGACTTTTTATGACAAATTAAAACTCTAAAAGAAATTAATCACCTCAGTCGGTTCCAAAATCATAAGAAATCTGACCACTCTCATAGTTTGATATTGCCTGCAAGAATTAATAGTGTTTGACGGAGTTAAATATTGTAATTGAGAAAATTAAACTACAAAACTTTATAAAATGTTAACCGTAAGATAATGAAATTTTTGAAGAAGTAAGATATGAAATTGGACGAGAGAATATGTGAGGAAGTTGAGTATGTAAAATAATGATATTGAGCGACATTTTTGTGGTTAAAAGGGGTATGGAAACATGAGAGTGAAGTTAAATCTTTTACTTAAATTTCATTTTGCATAGAAGCGGGAAGTTTCCCTCCATTAATTTCTACTACTTCATACTTTACTATTTTCTTTTTAGTTTAAGGGTATGTTTGGCGAAATGGGCTGGAGCTGGGGCTGGGGATAGAGCTGGAGCTGGGGCCGGGGCTAGGGCTTATATTATAAGTCGAAATTAAAATTTGTATTTTTATAAACTTGTTTGGCAAATGGGCTGGGGCTGGGGCTTATTATTGTAAAATTACTAAAAATGACATAATTAAATAAGTTTTTGTATATGTTAGATATTTTTGTGGGTAAATAAGTAATTTATTCTTCAAAAGCCTCGGGCTTAAGTTTTTAGCCTCTTTTATGGGGCTAAAGTTTTTAGCCGGCTTATTTTATAAGCCCTATGACAAACGAGACTTATTTAATTAGCCGGCTTATTTTAAAAACCCAAGCCCCATAAGCCCCATAAAAGCCCCTCCCCAAACATAGCCTATGTATATGTATCTTTTAAACTTAAAATGCTTAAAATTTAAGTAATATTGATTATCTTCCATTAAACATAAATGCTTAAATTACAAGTTTTACTATTTTACTTTTCGTTCAAAACAAGTTTAAGTCACACGATTGCTCTACTAATACCAATCTCTACTACTATTAAAATTGATAACATTATCTACAACAAAACTAATATTTTAAATATTGCTTATAACCCATGAACATTTTTCTCGCAATGACTACAAATTAAACTCGTAAGTTTTACACCAAGGTCAGATTAAATAACGATTTCGCAAGTATAATTTTTGCCGCTAAACACCGTTGTTTTGCGTAGGTATTCGTCTAGTTGTAAAATGGAATTTAGATTAAAGGTGTCTTGTAAATTCGCGTGGAAACGAGTTGAGCCAAGCGCGAGCCTACTAAAGCTCGAGCTCGGCTCGTTTAAGTTTTATAAAGCTTGAGCTCGGGTCATTTCGAGCCTTATTTTTAAGCTCGAGATTGGCTCGTGATTATTTATAATGGCCCGAGCTCGGGTCGAGCTCGACTCGTTTATACAAATATAAAATTATAGCTTTGCTCCAGCTCGGCTAGTAATATATATATTTTGAGCTCGTTAATAAGCTTGTTATTGAGTTCGTTAATAAGCTCGCCTGTAATACAAATGCATAAAGTTTTATATATGTTTAATATTCTAGTGTCGTTTAGGCTCGCGAGCTCAATCAAGTTTTGTATGTAAAGCTTGGGTTCGAGCTCACTTAATAAATAAGTTGCAACTTATAAAGTACCTATATAAAGTTACCCACTGATAATTACCAACAAAAATATGACGTGGGTAAATCCGTGAGTACATATTTAGCCTCAAGTTTCCTACAAAAAAGTACCCACACAAAAATAGATGTGAGTTATTTGTGGGTAAAAAAATTTACACACGCCGTTACCCACAATTTTTACCCACAGTTACCCAATATGTGGGTATTTTGTGAGAAATGTTTTAGCACGAATAATTTTCCCACTAATTACCCACAAACTTTAACTTAATGGGTATATTTGTGGGTAAGTTCATGGGAAGTTCGTGAGTAACTTTTGTTAGCTTTTAAAATCGATATGTGTGGCTAATTTGTGGGTAATATATGGGTAAATACCCACGAATCAACATTCATGGTTAATTTCCGTGGGTATTCAACAGAATTCTTGTAGTGGTTCCTGACCTTTTGGCTGATTAATCCACGTGGTTTGAACCCACCGCCACACAGACTTAAACCAAGTGAAGCCCTCCCTTTTCAGGAAGTTGGCGTGGCCACTTAAAGTTGTTTGCACATAGCAGGAATTGAACTTGAGACCTCACACATTTTAGAGTGATAATCACAAGCCTTTTACCACTAGGCCACCCTTAAGTGGTTAAAAAGTAACTGTAAATTTTCCAACCTTTAGAGTGATAATGTTGAAATTTTGATATAACGCTAAATTAATGCTTATGATTATGGTCATGTATACGATCACTCTTAACACAACAAAATATCCTAAAGTTGAGGTGGGGATTAATATTAGTAACTTATTTTGTCGTTTCTTTGTAGTCCCTACTTCAATGGCTTACGATTTGTAAGTGCTCGTATATACGGGTGTTAATCGGGTTGGGTTGGTAGGTTTTTAGGTCAATTCAGGTCGGGCTAAAGTCGGGCCACGGCTAAAAATAACATACCAGAACCAGACCCTATTTGAACTTTGGTTTAATCGGGTTCGGGTAAACATGAATATGAGTAAAAGGATTAAAAAATGGCCTAACTCAAAAATTTTACATAAATAATTTATAAAAATATATAAAACATGGAAAAAAATCCGTATTTGAGTCAAATGGGTTGACCTAAACTTGAGGTAGTAAAATAGTTTAACATTGTATATGACTTTATTTAGTATTCGGGTTACTCAGATTGACTCGAATAAACTTTTTGACCGAAGTAACCTGACTTGAATATAGGTTCGGTTCAGGTCGGATAAGGTATTTTACACCCATATGGCATGGACTATGGAAGGGATTTTTGTTTTTTTTACATATGTTATGTTTGGCGAGGGCTTAAATGAGGCTTCTTGGGGCTTGGCCTTTTAAAATAAGTCGGCTAATAAAATAAGCCTCGTTTGTCATGGGGCTTATGGAAGAACTTATAACATAAGTCGGCTAAAATCTTTAGCCCCATAAAAGGGACTAAAAACTTTAGCCTAGAGATTTTGAAAAATAAATTACTTATTTACCTACAAAAATATCTAACATATACAAAAACTAATTTAATTATGTCATTTTTAGTAATTTTGTAATAATAAGCCACAGCCCTTTTGCCAAACAAGTTTTTAAAAATACAAATTTTAATTTCGGCTTATGATATACTCCCTCTGTCCCATATTAATTGTCCTATTTGACATTTTATAGTGTTTCTTTTTCAACTTTGACCTTAACATATCATTTTGTATTATATAATACTTGATGCAAAATATTTAAATGGCTTGGGCTTTAAATGTATTTTTTTTAATGTTTTTCATCAAGTATTATATAATATAAACAAAATTATTTAAGGCTAAAGTTGACAAAAAAAAAAAAAAAAAAACAAACAAAAAACAAAACAGGACAATTAATATGAGACGAAGGAATTAATACTGCGTTCCCGAGTTTTAATTTTGATTGAAGAGAAAAGAAGTGGGAAGAAAACGAAATAAATTTGTGTTCCAGAGTTTTTTCAGGAGAGAAGAGAAAAAAAATGGAGAGGAAATTTGGTTGTATTTCTCTACAAAAATTTCTTCCCAAAAGTGGGATGATTTAGGAAGAAAATATATTAAGAAACTTTTTAATTAAATAATGACTTAAATGCTCAAAAATAAAACATAAATTTGTATGTAACAAAAGGTTAAATTGTAAAATCATCAATTTTCTTTTCTTATCTCTCTTCACTCGGGAACACGATATATAAAAATAAATTACATTACTCTCCTCTTCTTTTCTATCTAATTTTGTCTCTTCTATTATTTTCTTTCATCTTAAAACTCGAGAACAGAGTGTAAGGTTGTGTTTGCTTTTTTTTTTTTTAAACATCTTAACAGTCTCTTAATAGGCTAAATGTCTGAATCGCTCAGACATTTGGTCGTTCAGACCGTTTGTTTTTTTTTTGTTCAGACGCGTTCAGATGCAGTAAGATCTTAATGGTTTAGACTTGAGAGGGGTGTCTGAATGCGTCTTGTTGCCTCTTGCTGACACATATAAAAACCAAAAAAAAATAGTACGAGCAAGCAAATGTGCGATTCAAATATGAGTTTTTTTTCCCGTTCAGATGCGGTTAGATTCAGACATTTACGCATCAGATTCAGATTCAAATGTGCAGTTCAGATTCAGATTCAGACCCTCTTAACAAACAAACACCACCTAAGTCTTAGCCCCAGCTCCAATTCTATTTTCAGACCCAGCCCCGGCCCCCAACCCATACAAACATAACCGATAGTAATAACGTACGTGGCAATTTGAGGCTGGGGAGGTTCCCGGTTGCTTTCTATGGTCCACTCTTTTCTTATTATTATTATATCAAAAAATTCAATGACGGTTTCATAGTATATGCCTTTTGAGTGTGATGTGATTGGTCTTTTTTAATAAAAGGTATGAGTGTGATGTGAGTGCACTTTTATAATATGTTGTCTTTTATTTTCATGGTTCATGTGGCATTTTTATAGTGCATATGATTCTTGAATTTGAATAAATGACTTAAAGTTCTTATGTTCATACAAATCTATTTACGTACCTATTTTATCCTCTCATGCATGCATACTCCTTTTACACTATTTATTAAGTTACGCTGTATTATGAGTGTCAATGTAGGATGAAATTATGCTTGCATTTATGGCATCTATGAGTTCAAAACTAATTAGATTAATACCAAATCTTATTGAAAAATATAAATTAACCAAGAGTATTCACACTTTCAAACAAAAAAAAAGTATTCATATAAAAGGAATTATAATTTGTTTTTGAATTTTTGAAGTTATAAATCATTTTTTATTCAAATTTCTTTTTTAAAGAATCAAGTAAAAATTTCTATACTTGTGCAACATAGAAAATATCAAAACTTCAACTGTCAGCACAGGTACAAAAATTAGAGGTAAGAAAAGTAAAAACAAAAAAGAATCATGTGAAAGAAGACATATTAACATAAGACTTATGACCAATAAAAAATAGGTTGTGTTAACCCAACCCTCTCTATGATGTCACATCATAGGGTTTTAGTTAAACTGTACAACTCGGGGATACATACAGTACAAGCCAACGATACACCAAATCATTGCAAACCCTCCCTATGTGAGGGTGTGGATAACTTAAGCCTAAAAAATTCTTTCCTCGTTTGGCCGAAGATATCCCGAGAGATATGGGATCATGCACTTTTTTTCAGTAGCGACAGGGAATCTCTTATTGTTTATTATTGGGATAACAAAAATGGGATCATGCACTTTTTTTAAGTTGACTATTTGGACCTTTTACTACATACAAGAACGATTTACTACTTAATATAATGCACAGTTTTCAGATAGTTTAGTGATGATAAAGCACACGACTTTCATGAGTGGTCCACAAAGATAACTTATCCTTTTTAAAATATGATGGAGTTAGGACCACAAAGAGAAAATGGAATTCCCAACTGCTAAAATCGGTACAATTGCTGGTTTACCTGCGTGTGTGGGTAGTATATGCACCATGTCTCTATTTACCAACCACTCATTGTTAGTCTTTTTCATATGTTATGACCCACCCACATCACACATTAAGTTACTCCCTCCGTCCCATAAAAACTGTCCAGTTTGACTTTTCATAGTCAAACTGGTTCAACTTTGACCTTAAATATTTTTTATGTGTTATATAATACTTGATGAAAAATTATACCAATAAAAAATACACTTAAAACTCAATCTATTCATATATTTTACATCAAGTATTATTTAATAACCACAAAAATAAATAAGGTCAAAGTTCAACCAGTTTGACTTTGAAAAGTCAAACTGGACAGTTTTTATGGGACGGAGGTGTAGTATTTTTCATATATTTTGGACCCATGCTTTAAGTTAGTCATTTTCATAAGTTATGACCCATTAATAGATGTGAACCTGTTTTAATATATTCTGGAACCATTAAGTCAGTCTTTTTCATATGTTATGACCCACCGCCCACGCACATCACACATTTAATACATCCCATTTTACAAGTTTAGTCAAGCAAGCAATAAGGGTTGGTTCTACTCGAGGTTCTTAAGAAACAACTAATTATCGCCTAAGGAGTGGTTCCTAGAGAATGATCAATTGATATGTGCGTTATGTCAAAGGATAGAGTTATAAAAGTGTGTTTTTTATATGTCATTTTGTTAGTTTTTGATAAGTCGTGCATGTCTCTTGTTAACTAAATCTAAGCCCATTTTCAGATGAGAAAATTGTGCATCTTTCTTTTTGTTAACTTATAGAACACTACATACGAAGAGCAATCAAAATTAACTAATCTCGAAACTTATCAAATGAGAAATTAATACCCAAACGTGCACTGGGTGAGATTTGACTCTTAACCTGTTGTATTGAACTCTAACGCCTTGCCGCTATAGAGAATTTTGTGGTGGTTTGTGATAATTAAGTTTAAAATGATAACTCTTAATCTGCGTTTGCTCATCAACACCTTTATATGTAGTGGTGTTATTCGGGTTGACCCAGTTGAGTTCGGATCAATTCGGGTTCGGGTTAATTCGGATCGGGTTAACTCGAGTTCAGGTCTAGGCCGTTTAAAAATGATACAATTTTGGTATTAAAACTTAGAATACATAAAAATTAAAAGAAGGAAACATACCCGAACCCGACCTTGTTTAGAACTGGGGTCACTCGGGTTCAGGTCAATTCGGGTTCGGGTCAATTCAGGTCGGGTCAACTCGGGTTCGGGTCTAGGCCGTTTAAAAATGATACAATTTTGGTGTTCAAACTTAAAATAAATAAAAATTAAAAGAAAAAAAAATCAAACTCGGGTCATTCGGGTTGACCCAAACCCGAATAAGATATATATATTAAACCCGAACCCAACCTTGTTTAGAACTTGGGTGACCCGAACAACCATATTCGAGTTCGGGTCGACTTTTAAGACACCCCTGTTTATATGTATATTTCAATGTCCCAAGTAAATAATGATGCGTTAAAATAAAGGATAAATGAAATGCGTTAATCATGTATTTGGTTTTAGAAGTAGAAGCTCACCATTATTACTAGTCTTATCTTTAATATTGTTTGGAAAAATGTTTTAGAAAACATTCTTCTGGTAGAAACCGTGTATCATGAAGAGTTACTATGTTTTTGTGGATAGGGTGGAAATCGTGGTTGCTTTTTTGTCCCCTTCACATTCACCGTATAAAATGCAGATAATTTCATTGGCACACGTGTCGAGTACGGAAGATTCTTTGCGAGTATAATTTATTTGGTTTTATTAACAATGAGATGTGTGGTGCGGTATTAGTTATTTGCAACCTTTTATTGAAATTTTGACGTTGTACAAAATGACATGAGTTTGATGACAAAATGACATGAGTTTGGAATACGAGTATTATACTTTCTTACAAATATCTATCATGTCTATATTTCATCATCATTATTCTAGGAAGATACTTGTTGCAGCAAGTTATTCTAGGAAGATACTTGTTGGAAATCGATTCTCATTTAGAAATCTTTTATTTGTGTTGCACAAAATGGCATGACCGTGATGTGGGTATGGTTTCTTGCTAGAACATCTGCTTCCTTAATTGGAATAAACACTTACTACTTATCTACTTTTATCAATATTTTTGAGAAGAAAGTTTAGAGAATTGATATTTACACATCATAACAATTTCATTAATACACATATGCCCCTTCCTTAATTTTATTCCATGATCAGTTGATCTTATTAAAACTTGCGGCAAAAAACCCGTCTTTTGTTTTCACATCCCTATCAATATTCACTGACGTTAATGCCTTTCATTACAACTGAATTAATTTATCAATAATGTAAATGTCGAATGACATAGAAAATTTGAGAGGTTTCCATTTCTCTTTGTTCATCCGCAAGTCGTAGGCATTTACAATTCCAATATTTTCGTTGAATAAAACAATTGTAGCAAACACAACTCAAGAAATCAATTCAAACAAATATATGATGATGTACCAATTAAGCATACACTAATCTATATCATGATATGAAAAGACAAACTGTGAGCCAAGATTATTCATCATAAAAAAACTCTTGATTCAAGCATGGCACGAGAAAGGCAGAAGTTATTAAACTTAATATAGTCATATTAAAGTTGTTATTCGGGTAAGCTCGACCTTATTCGGGTCGGGTTGTGAGAAATAAAAAACTTTGCTTTTACCCGAGCTTAATAAGGTGCTGGTTACAAGGGTTGCAGGTTAGTTGGGACTCGGGTTATTCAAATACGAGTTAACATGAATAAGCCAAATTATAATATGCAAATACAAATAAGTTGGTTAATTCTTGTAGAAAACCAAAAAAAAGTATAAAAAAATTAAAAATCCCTTATGCTTGTTATTCGGATTAACCCAAAACCCGAATGAGGTTAAAACTCTCACTCGAAACCCGACCCTCATAAGAGTCTGAAACCCGACCCTCATAAAAGTTCGAGTTAATCACCAAATATTTTATTTAAATGTATTGTTGGGATAGTGGTAGAAGCATAACAAAATTGACTAGATACATTTATTTATTTATCGTATTTATGAGCTTAAAACTGGATTTGCATATGCCTTAAGTGAGTGTTTGAGTTAGCTTATTTGAAGGGCTTATGGGTTTGTTGTGTTTTAAAAGCACATAAGCTCAAAAAGGTGTTGGGATGTTCCTAAGTAGCTTTAAGTATATTATTTTTTTTAAAAGTGGATAAGCCAAGATCTTTTCTAGCTTATGTGTAACTGTTACAAGTTTACTCTCTTTTGTTGTAACTTTTGTTTGTTAACATTGTTTTATGTGCGTTGTCCTTTTTAGTCATTTTACCAATAGTGTATTTTAAAACTACATAAGATAATTTAATCACTATTTCAAGAGGGTGTGTTTTGATCATACATAACCTCATTAGCTCTTATTGCAAACACTGGTACAAAAAGTTGTATTGGTCACGTCAAAAATGTGTGACGATATGCATATAGTCACGCACGTTTTTTCGTCATGTGTGACAAAAGGTCCCGCCACCGTAGGTGGCATATGGTCACATTGTTGAGTTCGTGGCCTTTTCCATCGAAAAATAGTGACCAAAACCCCGAATAGTGACCAAAACATCGAAAAATAGTGGTCACATTGTTGAGTTCGGTCTCATCAAATCGGTTATAATTTTATTCGGGTCATAACACACGCATAAAAAAACGTGTAAAAACAAACAAAAATGGGTAAAAACGTATGGAAACGGATGAAAAGGGACTAAACGTGTAAATCGTGTTGTTGGATTAGTTCGGTCTCATCAAATCGGTTATAATTTTATTCGGGTCATAGCACACGCATGAAAAACGTGTAACAACAAACAGAAATGGGTAAAAACGTATGGAAACGGATGAAAAGGGACTAAACGTGTAAATCGTGTTGTTGGATTAGTTCGGTCTCATCAAATCGGTTATAATTTTATTCGGGTCATAACACACGCATAAAAAACGTGTAAAAACAAACAGAAATGGGTAAAAACGTATGAAAACGGATGAAAAGGGACTAAACTTGTAAATCGTATTGTTGGATTAGTTCGGTCTCATCAAATCGGTTATAATTTTATTCGGGTCATAACACACGCATAAAAAACGTGTAAAAACAAACAGAAACGGGTAAAAACGTATGGAAACGGATGAAAAGGGACTAAACGTGTAAATCGTGTTGTTGGATTAGTTCGGTCTCATCAAATCGGTTATAATTTTATTCGGGTTATAACACACGCATAAAAAACGTGTAAAAACAAACAGAAATGGGTAAAAACGTATGGAAACGGATGAAAATGGACTAAACGTGTAACTCGTGTTGTTGGATTAGTTCGGTCTCATCAAATCGGTTAAAATTTTATTCGGGTCATAACACACGCATAAAAAACGTGTAAAAACAAACAGAAATGGGTAAAAACGTATGGAAACGGATGAAAAGGGACTAAACGTGTAAATCGTGTTGTTGGATTAGTTCGGTCTCATCAAATCGGTTATAATTTTATTCGGGTCATAACACACGCATAAAAAACGTGTAAAAACAAACAGAAATGGATAAAAACGTACCACCAGAATCACAACCAACCAGCCACGACTACCACCACCAACCAAAACCACCACCACCACCACAACCACAACAACAACCATCCACCACCACCATTAGCCACTACCGCCACCAGCTACCACCACCACCAGCTACCACCACCACCAGCATCACCAACACCACCACTACCACATCACCAGCCACCACTACCACCATCAGCCACTACCACCACCAGCACCACCACAACCACCAACCACCACCACCACCACCACAACAACAACCAGCCACTACCACCAGTGATACATGGGAATTGCTCCAGGCTTTACCTCTCAAGGGATCTTGAGAAGCTTACAACCCCCACCAGGCAGTGTACCTGATCGTTGTAGTATAGTATAGTGACAAGTACCGGGGGATTGATCGTTCAGCTAGGAATAGTGTCGTTAGGATTGAAATTGATCTAAACTAAGTCTAAAGGTGAAGGATGATTCTTTTTTGTGTTTTTATATTTTATGAAAAGCAAGTGAAAATCTCGGGTTTTGGAAGAAGGGGCGGAATTAGTTGCTAATCAACTAACCCAAAAGCTACTAATTAATCTAGTAAACAAGAAAACTAAACTAAGGTTCTACAAGATAAGTGAAGCATGTCTACCCATGATATGTTACTCCTTACTAGCTATCCAATTCTACCTATTGAATTATACACCTTGTTTTAATTGACGGGTTGTATTCCTTAATACCATTCATGGGGTATCGCACATAACTCCCCAATTCTATGAGCTCTTATCTCCTCCTATACCATGCCCAGCATAACCATAGGGATTGTAAACAGTGGCTCATGCATTAAATACAACCAATAAAGACCTTAGTGCAATCGGTTCATGTTTCCTAAGACGTTCAAGCATGTTACCATTTGGAGATCTGCCAGTTTTCTTAAGCCTAACATATAATTCATTCAATCAAAACAAGAATCAATAGGAAACAAGAATTATAAACTAAACCAACTAGATCTATTGAAGTTGTCACGCCTTAATTGATGGAGATAGACACACACATCAACAAGAAATCAATGAGATCTAATCAATTATATACAAGTTTCACATAATCATAAGTAGACACAAGGTGAATTAGCAAATCATCATCAAAGAAGAGCAAACAACAATCATAATGGAAAACATAATTAAGATAGAATCATCAAACCAATACATGATATTTATGGAGTGATTGAAACCCTCTAAGTTGCTGGAAAAACACCCACCTAAACCCAGGAATCGACCTTAGGGTTTAGGGCTTACAAAAAGTGAAGTTATGAAGTTATATTTATAGGCATGTTTTCTGTCGGCCCTTCTTGACGGCGTCACCTCGTTTCTCTTGACGCCGTTGATTCCTCCCGAACCAGCCAGGTTTATTTCCCAACCACTTGTGAATGGTCAGTACTAAAAGCCAGACAGCCCGGGAGGAAAAGCAATTAAAATCCATGGGAGTATAGCATATTCCTAGGTCGTTAAGTCCCAACGAGGTGTGAAATCTGTAATACAACGAATCTGTGTCTAGGTGGAATTAAATATAAAAGCAGGAATCTGACTGACTAACACTAGCAATGTGAATAGTAAATAGCTCTTGTCACAGCTATTTCAGTAAAAACGTACAATCAGAAACCCTAAAATATAAAAGGATAAACAAACGTACGTTTAGATTTAAATAAACGTAAACGTACAAAAACAAAGTGGGAATTATAACAAAAGATGGATTTGCATGCCTTAACGGATTAAATGCAAATTAAACAAACTTAAAATATTTATTTATTAATTACAAACTTATTTAAATATTAAGAAAACCTAAAAACCTAAAAATGTGAAAAGTAATAAAAATGTACGTTTAAATTAAATTAAACGTCTACGTACTAAAATAAAACTGAAAATTGATCAATACAAATCCCACAAATGTGAAATTTATATTTTTATGATCCTAATAATATAAGAAAATTAATTATGAATTAAAATGATTTTTTACAAGTACTTATGTAATTACTATTAATTAAAAACTATTTATTTATTATTTAACTAATTAAACTGATTTAAAATATTACACATACTAAAAAGACTTAGATAATTAAGAATATTTTTATAAATCTTATTAACCATCACAGGAATCCTAAAAAATATTATAAAAAGTTAGTTTTATGTATTTTTAATTTATTTTACTAATTATTATTCTAATTATTAATTAATATCTAATTAAACTATTTAATTATAAAAAATAGAAAATGAACAATAAAAAGTCTAGAAAAATTTCTAAAATTATATTATACTATATATAAGCTAGGAAAAATATAAAAACTATATATTATTAATAAAAATAAGAAAACTTAATTAAAAACTCTTTAAACTTAATTAAACTAATTAATACTAATTAAATTATAATATATACTAAACTGACTTATAAAATTATGAAACTTTTTATAAAACTACTTCACCATCATAGGAATCCATAAAAAATATAAAAAGCTTATAAAAATTATAAATAAGCTGATTTAAAAAATTAAATACTTATTATTTACTAAAAGAAATTTAAACTATATTAATTATTAAAAATACTATATGAATAGTAAAAAATGTGAAAAAATTACAGGAAGTAATATATCTTATGAAGAAGCTAGAAAAAATAAAATGGGGTCATCAGCTTATTCCAATAAGCTGGAATAAGCTGCACAGTCCAAATAAGCCAATACACAAATAATACCTTAAGTATATTATGTATGCATAAACCAACGGAACTGGTGCCCCAGAGCAGTTGGAAGGGGTGTGTGTGTTATGCACGTATACTAGCCAAGAGGTCTTAGGTTCGAATCCAACACACACCCAAATTTTTGCTTTTATTTTATTTTTGATTTTTCTTTTTGTAAAACTATATAATAAGCTAATATATGAAACTTTAACAAAACCAACTTTTTCAAAACTAAGAAATAAGTTCTGTGAGAGCTTATTTCCTACTCAGATGGCTTTTTAAGCTTTAAGCTTCTAAATAGAAGCTATCACTTAGCTTTAAAGTTTTGGTTTTTGGTTTTTCTTTTTATAAATCTATCTAAATACTACTAATATACAGGGATGATAAAAATAGAACTTATATAATCTAGAAATAAGCCATACGTGGGCTTATTACTCACTCAAATGAGCTTTTGGGCTCTCAGTGAAGTAAAAAGCTTGGGATAAGCTTAGAAAAAGCTATACAGTGAAAATAAAAAGCAAAAGTGGATATATACAAGTATAATATGTATATTTGAACAGGAATAAGCACTTGATAGTGCTTATAAGCATGAGCTTAAGGTTTAGACAGTCAAGCCAAAGGCTTGACTTGGATTGAGTGGAGGCTTGTAAAAGCCTAGTATAAGCTCCATACTAGAAATAAAAGATAAAAAGGTATTTGTACAAGTATAATATACATATTTACACAAGCTTATGCACTGAGATTAACTTATAAGCTTATAATAAGCAAATAAGCAAATAAGCAATTCTCAATACACTTATATCCAAACACCCCTGCAACTAACTTTAATGGCAATTTAAACTTAGGGAATAAGCTGAAAAGGCCAAACTAAGCTTTGGAGTAGCAAGCTGAGGTGGTTGTCTTTCCAAAAAGCCAAAGCTTATCAAGTGGGGTCCACTGATAAGTTTTTGAGAGGCTTATGAAAAAGCATCCTTTTGACTGAGTATGATGGTTACCCAGGTCACTTAGTAAAATGGGACAAACAAAAAGCTCATTGCAGCCCTATTGAATAAACTGCAAGATGGAATTTAAGCATTGGACCTTATAACTTGGTAGTTAAGCTTCCCAAAGAGCTAAACCACATAAGCTGGGTCCAAGTAATAAGCTTTTTGTGAGCTTATGAAATAGGGTGAGTATGAGCAAGTATACTGAGGACTCAGTATACTTTTCATTTTTGTGATAAGTTAAAGCTACTTGCAGCCTAGTCAAATAAGCTACAAGGTGGAAATTAATTGCAGAATCCTAAAGCTGGGTTGCTAAGCTTCATAAAAAGCCAAGCCACACAAGCTTATGATCACTAATGATCTTTTGAGAAGCTTGTGGAAATGGT
The DNA here is from genome assembly GCA_030686995.1 of Artemisia argyi. Classification (NCBI taxonomy): domain Eukaryota; kingdom Viridiplantae; phylum Streptophyta; class Magnoliopsida; order Asterales; family Asteraceae; genus Artemisia; species Artemisia argyi. Next base: position 166,949,105 of record CM060695.1, read on the forward strand.
GTAATACCACTGAATGCTCAGGGGTATGTTGTGAGTGGGCAAACAACAAGCTCTCATTTAACTTATTAAATAAGCTCACAATAGCTCAACTAGCACTGAGAATATAAGCTGACTTGCTTGGCTTTGTGAAAAGCCAAGCTCACACTCTTAAGCTCAGTGAGGAGCTTGTTATGGGCTTATGAAAAAGTACTCACCTTCACTGTTTGCTTCAGTGAAGGGAGTAAGGTGAAACAAAAAGTTGGGGTTGATTAAGCTATCTAAATAAGCTACAATCTAACAAATAAGCATATACATAACAAATAAGCCACAAAGGCATCACAAAGAAGCCAAGTGCACAAGTCATGGTCAAGTCATGAAGCTTATGCAAGCTCATGAACTTGACAGATGAACTTGTGCACAGGGCAAAAACAAGCTACAATAAGCATTAATTTAAGCTATTAAACAGCTGAACTAAAAATTGACAAAAATCATACATAAAGATGAGCAACAAAACTAAAACATACTACAAGCACAAGTTCTAAAACTAAATAACAAGATCATACTAAAATCAGACATTTATTCAAAAACCTGAAAAACTAACATTTGACTTTTTCTATTTTATGATCAAAGTTGACTTTGATCAACTTTGATCTGAATCTATTGACTAAATAAGATATATTAAGCTAAGAGAACATGAAACTAACAAATATTATCAACTTTTAAACACTTATGCAAGGTTTTAGGATCAAATGATGTTACAGTATACAGATAACATAAAATCAAGAGTCATTTTGACTATTTATCATGTTCACTGTTTCATTAAGGCTTAAATGAGTTATATAGGACCTAAGTAGTGTGTATCCAACAAGAACAACAACAACTAAACCCTCTAACACAGTCTTACCCATTTATCCAAACAAACCTTTTAATGAAATAAAATTTAAGCTTTTCCAAACAAATGACTGTGTAAGCATACCATATCCAATCCAATGGATCTAAATTGTCAAAATAGACCATTTTCAGTTCACATATGTTGTCATACATATGAAACCTAAGTAATTCAATAATAGACTAATTGACAGTCAATTTGCTAATCAAAGTATAAATCTATTTCAAAACATAACCAACTAAAATAACACTTGATACTTATGAACATACATCAAGTAAACACAGAAAAGAAGAAATGAACAAAGATCAAACACTGAAACAGTAAATTTTAGAAACTAAGAAAAATGGCTGAAAATGAGATTAAATTGAGATTGCATACCACCCAACTGTATAGGCCTAACCAATCCTTTCCAGGGATTATACTAAGCACAGTAAACCCTTATTTAGTGTAAACATGGTGTTTAATCACATTTAGACCTAGGAGATTCAAGACTTAGGAAAATGGACAATTACATGGAATTCAAAGCACAGTTAGATTTCATAACATAACAAACAAAGTTTACACTAGAAAATGATTAACTAACATCCAAATAACACAGAAACATAAAAATTAAGACAACAAAGTAAACAGAAAAGTAAATTGCAAAATGGTAAAATGAGGCTTACAAATGAGCAAGGCTGCAAACCATGGAACCAATGAACTCTAACTATCCTATAGCTTCCCATGAAGCCATAAATCATGGCAATCCATTATGAACCATGCTTCAAGCAGAATCACCCAAGAACAAAGATTTTTGATTTATTTTCTATTTTTTCTATTTTTTAATGATTTTTGATTTTAAAAGATTAAAGTTGTATTGAGGTTTCTAAAAGCTAATTAAGCTTTGTCAGGAGCTTAAGTGACCTATTTGAGTCCAAATAAACAACACTAACCAAACAGAAATTTAAATGACATGAAATTAAAGGTGTTTAAGCTAAAACATGAAATTTAAAAGAGACTTGCAATTAAACTGAAAGATAAAGGTTCATTACACTAATTGGAAGTGAATTACAACTTTTAAACTAGATTTGACATTTTAATTTAAAGAAAAGCATTAAAATTAATCTACGTGACTAATGGCTAATCCAAGAGTGAGTATTCCTCTGCTCCTTCTCTTCTTTTTATACCCTCTGAACTCCTTGGAGACCACTCAACAAATCCCATCATCATTTGTGACCATTGGATGTGCAGAAGTCATCCTAGCCTTTGAAAGTACTTTTGGCGCCAAAAGTCTTTGGGGTAGCTTGAGGCGGTTTGGGAGCATTAAATGCCTCTTGGGGTGTTGTGGAGGTGGAGGGGGCAAGGTGAGAGTAATAGGGGGTGAGGTGGAAGCAAGTGGTGGCAAAACCACCACTGGTTTGTGACTCAGTGGTGTGGGAGAGGGAGGTGAACAGTGGAGCTGGTTTTTGGCGGGGGTTGACCAGGGTCAAACCCTGGGAAGTATTAAGGGTGATTGGGCCGGGTAATATTTTGGTTGGGCTTGGGGTGTTGCTGGGTTTATGGATTTGGATTAAAAGGGTTTGGATTTTTGGGTTTAATATATAAAGGGTCCGGTTTGTTTTGTATAAATAAGCCCAAGGACTAAAGTTGTATTTTTTGAATTCTTGAAGGGTTAAACCTGTTACAATTCCAAAATCATCACAAGGACCAATATTGTTAAGTTTTGATAAACCAAAGGACTATTTTTGCATTTATTACAATTTAAAATACCCCGAGGACCATTTATGTAATTTTCCAAAGTTTAGGGGGTTAAATTGTAATTTCCTCAAAGTTATCAAAATAGTTCCAAATTGTAAATTCATGCATAATACAAGGGTATATTTGATAAATTTCAAGTTTTGAATACCCAGGGACCATTTTTGCCAATTTTGTAACTTGAGGGGTAAAAGTTGCCAGTTTGTGTAAAATTTCATCCAGGGATCATTTGTGAATATTTTTGGTTTCCCAAGGACTTAAGTTGACTTTTCATTCATTTTAAAACTTCAGGGACTAGTTTTGCCAATTTATGAAACTTGAGTGACTGAAACTGTCAATTATGCAAACTTTGTACGTTTTTCATCTGTTTTTTTTGCATATTTTGCATTTGAAACATATAAAACACACTTCTAAGATATTTTAAGTATTTTGATGCATATTTAAGTGTTTTTGTATGTTTTGGCAGCTCAGATTGGTATAAAATGATGAGTATTTAGACACTCATCAGCCGTCAAGACCATTTTTTCACCAAATTGTAGATCTCTTCGTCCTCTTCGTTTTCCTTTTTGAATCGCTCAAATCCGAGTTCGTATGCAAAAGTTATGGCCAAAACGGTGTCAGCTACCACGCGCGCAAGTTTTGACCAGTTAACACGTGACGGCCTTGGGTGACGCCTTCACATTCTCTCTGGGCCGTCACCACTTTTACTCTTGACGCCGTCAAGATTTTCCTCTTGACGCCGTCAAGATTTTCCTCTTGACGCCGTCACCTACTGTTCCCAGCAAGGAAAATTAAGACTTTGGCGTTTTCTTCACTTTTATGCTCCAAAAACGTCCGAATTGCTTCCTTTTCCAGATTTCACTCCCAAAGTACCTAAAATCACAAAAGGAACGATTTAGGGCAATATTTGATCAAATAAATTCGAATTCCGGCTTAAATGACCCCCTAAAAACTGTTCATTTTTCGCCTCATCAACCAGCAACAACCACCACCACCATTAGCCACTACCACTACCAGCTACCACCACCACCATGCCATCATCACCAACACCACCACTACCACACCACCAGCCACCACTACCACCATCAGCCACTACCACCACCAGCACCACTACAACCACCAACTACCACCACCACCACCACAACCAGGCACCACCACCAGCAGCAACCACCACCACCATTAGCCACTACCACCACCAGCCACCACCACCACAAGCCACCACCATCACCACCACTACCACCACTACTACCACCACCACCACCACCACAACCAGCCACCACACCAGCAGCAACCACCACCACCATTAGCCACTATCACCACCAGCCACCACCACCACCAGCCACCACCACCACCACCACCAGCCACCACCACCAACAGCAACCACCACCACCATTAGCCACTACCACCACCAGCCACCACCAGCCACCACCATCACCACCACCACCACTACCACCAGCAGCACCACAACCACCACCACCACAACCAGCCACCACCACCACCAGCAACCACCACCACCATTAGCCACTACCACCACCACCAGCCACCACTACCACCCGCCACCACTACCACAACCAGCCATCACCACCACCACCACTACCACACCACCACCACCACCACCACCACCACCACCACCACCACCACCAGCCACCACCACCACCACAACCAGCCACCACCACCACCACCACTACCACACCACCACCACCACCACCACCACCACTACCACACCACCACCACTACTACCAGCCACCACCACCAACATTAGCCACTACCACCACCAGCCACCACCACCACCTTTAGCCACTACCACCACCACCATTAGCCACTATCCACCAGCAACCACCACCAGCCACCACCACCACTACCACCACCACCAACCACCACCAAAACCACCACCAACCACCACCACCGGCCAGCAACCACCACCACCATCTTTTTTTAGTCATCTTTATCATAAGTATTAAATGTAGTAATCATTTAAAATATAGTTATTCATATATCAGAATATTTTTAACATGTTATATATATCTTGAATTTGTATGTTGTATCAAAATAAAGCACAAATTACCTTTAATTACTAGAGTGTCATAATTTGGACTAAATTATACATTAATTAAGACTTCCATATATATTAAAAACTTAAATAGTGATTTGATTGATATGCATGAGAACATGAACAGACTGCATGGGAAGACTCAATACTTTGAATTAGTACTCTGTAATTACTTTTTGCAATTATTTAGTTTACACAGCCACATATATATGTTTGGAGAGTAGATTATTAATTAATTACTGTATCTATAAGTTTCATCCCTAGCCACATAAATCATCATCAAAAAACATAATTTCTTACTTAACCTTCATCAAATCATCATCTAAAAACATGTCTGGATCTCCTAATCTCGATGAACTGAAAGATTTGTGTGGGTCTGATAAACTTCACAAATGTCTCAAGTTCCTCTTCAGTCAAGAAATTCCTCTAAATGAAGTAATGATCCAGTTTTTGGGTGAGAAGCATGATGAGCTGTGGATAAGTGTTGATAGGCGCACCGAGAGAATGGCTGAGGTTTTAGATTTAACTTTGATGAAGAAGAAGCTGTTGCTGATGGTTATGAGTCCCTTGAGGAGGTTCAAGTGATGGAGCGCCGTTTGCTGGAGTCCCTTTCGGCCATTTTGGTTGACCTTCGTGCTCTGGTATCCAAGAAGGAGGAAGCCATTGCCGATATGGATTATTATGATCAGAGCTCCAGTTGAATGGTTGTTTAAGTAGGGTCTTTTTGGTTGGGTTTGGTGGTTCCTTAGCTTGTTATGTTTTTGGTTGTTGTTTTGAAGGAACAGCTGGTACATGTAATCACCCTCCTTAATCTTTAATAGTAATAAATATGATTTAGGTTTTTAAGTATGTCATAATCTAGCTTGTGTTTTTATTTTAAGAGCTTGATTGTTTTATCATCATTACAGGCATCCATATAAGAGCTTGATTGTTTTATCAAAATGAAATCAAGCAATAAATAATCAAAATAAACGCTCTATATAAGAGCTAGCTTGATTGTTTTATCATCATTACAGGCATCCATTTGGGTGTTTATCAAGTCATTCATGTATTAGTTTTTTTAATTGTATGCTTATAAGATTTTTAAGTTGATTAGGTTAAGATTTTTTGTGTGGTTCGGATGGATTATTAAGGGTTGCTTGATTCTTATTGTCTGCTATAGATGTTATAGAGTGTTTGGGATGGATTATTAAGGGTTCGGATGGATTATTAAGGGTTGCTTGAAATTGATGTATGGATATGTTTGCAAGTTAATTAGATTATTTGTGTTTAAGTAGCTTGTTTTGTTAGTACTCAAGTCAATCATGTTCCATTGTGGCTAGTATTCGTTGGCGACTAATGTATTTATAGTTCTGTCAAGAATTATAATCATTCATCCCTGGAAAATGCTCGTCCCAATGGATCATGATTGGCCAGAAGATGTTGTGAAGGTTCAAGCCAGTCTGCATATAAAACTTTCACCCCACTTTTGGGAGAAACTGATGCTACTAGTAATGTTGAAGAAATGGCTAAGGTGGTACAACAAGAACAAGTTTCTACTGCTGAAGTTTCTACTGCTGTAGAGGTTTAGATTGTATGTTATTCTTTGTATCTGATATTGGGAATGCCCATATCAGCAATTGTTAATGTTGTAAAAAAACTTTTGGTAAGTAATATAATTCACCTTTTGTGATATTACAACTGTTGTAGAGGTTTGGATTGTATGTTATTCTTTGTATCTGATCTTGGGAATGCCCATATCGATCAGTTTCTACACTTTTTTTTCCTTCCTGTAATAGTGAATTTTATTAATTAAGGAACCAACAACTTTCAAAGATTATACAAGCAGTCAAATTGAACACACTCATTTGACTGATACAATATAACAGATACATTCTACACAATCATTCACGAATCACGAAACTAGCTAATTAAATATCCACCATTCTTCTAGACTTAGCAACTACATGCTAACATCTAGGCAACCATAGAGAAATATCCCTTATTGGCTACATTTCCACTAAACAAACACCCTTCCTAATTCCATCCTAGTCAGTTTTTATAGTTTAGTTGTTTAGATTTTGTAACAAAATGAAAAAAATAGTCTATAAGAGGAATATAAAATACCTGTGGCTCCCTTTTTTGGTATGTCCTCCCCAAATTTTTTAAAAGACCTCTATATTTTTTTCACCAAATTTCGAATTCTCCCTCCACCCATTTCCATCTCCACCCACGTTTCTCACATTTCTCACCAATCACCACTTACAACCACCAATCACCAATCACCAATCACCAATCACCAATCACCAATCACATCACAACTACCATTCACCAGTCACCATCCATCATATCACTTGTCGGTCCGGCCATCAACAACGGAGGGAGGTTCATTTAGATATAAATTAGGTACTTTTTTGAATTAGGAATTCATTATGTTGGAATTTTAACTTATTATTCATTTTCATTGTATATTTTATTTGTTATGGATTTGTTGGTTTCTTGTTTCTTTGGTAATGTTAACTTATCGTGTTTTTGGCCGAATCGTTTAATTAACCAACAACACAATAAAGATAACATGTTGTAATTTACACATTTTTCTTAATACATGTTTTCATATTTGACATTTGAAGCTTAATTAGATTGATGCCCAATACATTCATTCCATTCTGTTGTTGCAATTCTTATTGTAAACCTAGCTTATTAATTAGCTAGACACTTGTGACTTGACATTGGAACTTCATCAATCTAAATCTTCATATATGCTTATATTGGTTTAACTTGTAACTTGTAGGATATATACGTTATCATTTGACCTCAGCAATAATAGCATGGACAAGTCTTGGATGACAACTTGTAGGACCAACAAACAATATATTGATGGAGTAGCAGCGTTTATTAAGTATGCACTACACAACTTTTAGAAGATGAAGAACATCGACCCACGAGTTAATATACGACAGCTTAAGATGCCATGTCCGTGTACCACATGTTTAAACAAAATAGAGCAAACAGTGGATGACGTGGAGTACCATTTATTCTACTACGGGATTAATCTTAGATACAGAAAATGGGATAAACATGGAGAAAAGGATGAGCAAGCAACAACAGCCCAAATACCTGATAATGCAGAAACAGAGTTTGTTGACGACATGGATTTCGACATGGAGTCACATTCAGAAATTCCAATAGATGGCCCAGCAACAGTTGAAATGGTTAATGCTACGAAAGTAAATTTTGATGAGGATGACCTTGCCAAGTTTCAAAAACTATTATTAGACGCGCAGAAGCCACTTTATAAAGGATGTCATGACTTCACAAAGTTGTCCGCAATAGTTAAACTACTCAACTTGAAGGGTAAGTATGGAGCTTATGATAAGTTCTTTACTGAATTACTAGGATTGATAAAAAAAAATGCTACCTGCTGGTAACGAAATGGTTGAAAAAACTTATCAGGCCAAAAAACTAATGAGAATGATGGGATCAGGATACGAAAAGATACATGTATGTAGCAAAAACTGCATTCTTTACTGGAAGACTAACAAGGAGTTGGCTGTTTGTCCAACTTGTGGGATATCAAGATGGAAGGTGGATAATAAGACACGTAAAGTGTATGAAAACATTCCGGCAAAGGTCATGTGGTACTTTCCAATTATACCAAGACTGCAACGACTCTTTAAGTTAGAGAGTATTTCAGAAGATCTAAGATGGCACGCCACATGGAGGGAAACAGATGGTGTTTTACGTCACCCTGCAGATTCACAGGCATGGCGTACCATAGATGAAAAATTCCCCCACTTTGCTCAAGATCCGAGAAATCTACGGCTAGGAATATCGGCTGCTGGGGTTGACGTCAACTCAGGAACTAGGCATCACAGTGTATGGCCAGTTTTATCTGTCATATACAACCTTCCTCCATGGTTGTGTATGAAAAGAAAGTTTATCATGCTTTCGGTATTGATATCGGGATACCCGGGAAATGATATCGATGTATTTTTAGAACCGCTGGTTAATGATCTGCATACCTTATTCGAGGATGGGGTTGATACATATGATGCTTGTACAAAAGAAATGTTTAAACTGCGTGCCGCTGTGTTGTGGACGATAAATGATTACCCTGCACTTGGTACATTATGTGGCTGCCCATACAGTGGATTCAAAGGTTGTTAGTATGTAGGAAAGATACACACTGTGTTAGACTTTCCGCCTCATCCAAGCAAAGTTATGTTGGACACAGACGATATCTACCATACAACCATGTGTTCAAAAAGCAAACGGCGGCGTTTAATGGAAAAGAAGATTTTCAGCGTGCTCCAACTCCATTGACCGGGGAACAAATATAAAACGAAGTACAAGTAATTGAAAATAAGTGGGGAAAAGGGAAACGAACAAACAATAACACCTCGAATAACCAAGAAGATATGAGAGGTAGTGGTGGGAAGATTACAACGCAGAAAAGGAAAACAACAGAAGCAGAGGGTAGTGCAAGCCAAGTAAATGAACCATATTGGAAAAAATTCAACATTTGGTATCGAAAGCTAAGGTATTGGAGACATAATGCTGTTCCACATTGTATTGACTTCTTGCATGTAAAAAAGAATGTTGCTGAGAGTCTAGTTGGAACTTTGCTGAATGTTCCTGGAAAGACAAAAGATGGAATGAATGCTAGATTGGATCTGGAAGAGTTGGGGATAAAAAAGCGTTGTTTGCTAGGAAAGAAGCAGACAAAACAACACTACCTCCAGCAGGTTACACATTAACGAATGCTGAAAAAGACATCTTTTGTGAAACGTTAAGCAACATCAGGGTACCACAAGGCTATTGTTCAAATTTCTCTAGCTTGGTTAGCCAAATTGATAAGAAGCTCATTGGCCTTAAATCGCATGACTATCACATGCGAATGCAAGAGTTTTTGCCCATTGCTATACGTTCAATCATGCACCCACCCACACGATTTGCTATTATCAGGTTTTGCTTTTTCTTTAAAGCTATATGTAGGAAAGAAATCATCTTGCAAGAACTAGATAAGATGCAACAAGAACTTGTTGTGACACTGTGCCTTCTCGAGAAGTTCTTTCCTCCCTCATTTTTTGATATTATGATACACTTGATAGTGCACCTAACTAGGGAGGTAAAATTATGTGGTCCCGTATGCTTTTGGTGGATGTATCCCTTCGAAAGATGTATGAAGGTTATTAAAGGACATGTGCAAAACATAAATAGACCAGAGGGATGCATTGCTGAGGAGACTATCGCGGAAGAAACAATAGAGTTTTTTAGCGAGTATCATAAAACCATGAAAACTATTGGTATCCCACCTGATAAACATGTAACCAATGAAAATGAGGATGGAAAGCCATTGTCGGGCGGCAAAACAAATGTACTTACCAGAGATGTCTTTCAGAAAGCACATTTGTATGTAATACAGAATACAGATGAAATTGTGCCGTATATCGAGTAAGTATTACTAACACATGTCTATTTCGTTGCTTAAAATGTTGTATCAAATATAATAATCAAATACATTGTTTTGTTTCAGCCGACACAAGCGATTTTTGAAAACAAAATACCCGGGGTAGAAAAATGGCATTGCTGGAGAATGAGCACACTAAATCTTTTGCTAAGTGGTTACACGAAGAGGTGATTACTCGTATGTTATTTATACTACTTGTTTGTTTGTTGATAAATATAAGTGAGTTGTTCCTGCAATTTAAAGGTAATTAATATATACTTGTAATGAAATTCATGTTGAGAGAGAGTTAGCGATATCCAAAGATAGTGTATCAAAAATTGTGAGGTGGATATCTTTTGGACCACGCGCCAACCTAGTGAAATACGAGTCATATAACATCAATGGGTATACATTTCGTACGAAAAGTAATGATGGCATAGTTTACCAGAACAGTGGGGTTAGTGTTGAGGCAGCAGATCTTCACATATCCAAAGAAGTTGCGACCACAAGAAAAGCATTTTATTATGGGATTTTACAAGAGATATGGGTACTAGATTACCGTTTCAGGCAAATTCCTCTTTTCAAATGTGATTGGGTTAATTCAAAACATGGTGGGGTCAAACGCGATACTCTTGGTTACACATTGGTAGACCTGAATAATTTAGGCTACAAGAATGATCAGTTCATATTAGCCTCACAAGCACGACAAGTGTTTTATGTGAAAGACCAGGCAGATAAAAAATTGTCTATTGTCTTTAAAACACCTACCAAGAATTACAAAGATACGTATGACGATGTCGATGAGGAATTTAGTACAGTCATTCACGAGCAAAATGATAACATATTTCCGCGAATAAATCCACAAGCAAAAGATGCCTACTATCGCGATTGCGAAGGTATTGTTATACGAAAATCAAAGTGAAACACGTGTCATTCTCAAGCTATAACACTCTGTTTAGGGATTTATTTTTGTCTGCAGAACCTATTTAAGCTTTTGTTTTGCTGCAAATACTCTTTTAAAGGATTTATGTTGTTGTGTTAATTGTTTAGTTCGTACTTGCAAATACTCTTTTAAAGGATTCCAGATTATACAAAACTATAACTTCTGGCAGCAAAAACTATGTACTAGCAGTATTAACTATGTACTAGCAGTAGTAAACACCCTGCATATTTTTGTGACTGTTGTCTTGTATATGCAGTTTTCGTGTATGTGGTTATGCCTTTATATAGTGCAGAGTTGAAAAAAAACAGTGTTTGGTATGAAAGATTTTCAATTTCAGGCACAATTTATTGAAAAAACAGTGGTTGAAAAACTAGTCAATATGCAGTCATGACTAATAGACTGAACTCAATTATGTGAATATCAAATTACATAACTTATCAGAAATGTGTGACCATATTTATCGAATTGTGACTACGCTTAAGTAATGTGTGACAAAATATGACTATGATTTAGTCACACAAAAACTCAATGTGACTAATATCAAGGTTAATGATAACTCATGACTTCACACTTTGCTATAAATAATAGTCGCATGAATATTTCACAATGTGACTATTTTGAATGTATTGGTCGCATAAAATACCCTTATAATGTGGCCATAAACATTATTTAGATACACATTTGTGATATGGTGTGACTGTTGTAAAGCCTATAGTCACATGATCGTGCTTCAATTAAGTGTGACTATACACATTAGGATTTGGCAAGCAAACATACACTAAACTTTAGACACACATATTAACTTACGTGACCATATGTATCGAATTTTCGTTACACTTAATCATGTTTCTATGGTTTAGTGTGACCAGATATGACATTTGGTCACACTCGTCAAGTGTGTGACATATATTTGTCACTATTAAGTGCATATCGTGACTAACGCTTCAAACTTACTTTTCCGTTGTCACACATTTCAAACGCTATGTGGCTAAATATTCAGCAAAGAATAGCAGTCACGTTTAAATAATGTGTGACAAACTTGACTATATAATTTAGCCACATACACAATTACCTCATGTGACCATATATCTATTTTGGTCACACTTTTAAATTGTGTGACATATATTTGTCACATATGTATATCTGTAGTGTGACTAATGCTTAAAGCTGATTTGTATTGGTCACACGTCCCAAATTAAACGTGACTAAATGATCAAAAAATATTTACCAGCTACCCTCTAGTCACATAAATACACAAATGTGTGAAATATATCTTCCGAAATGGTCACACAAGTCGGATCGAGTGTGGCTGTTTATTTTATTTTCATACATTTTGTCACGTAGATATGTTACAGTGTGACCGTTTGAAATCGACCATGTGTGACGAAAGGCCATTTTTGTACCAGTGAAAGAAAGTATAAGCTCTTAAAATAAGCCAATATAAATACCCTCTAATAGAAATGAATGTAGTTATTATTTGGGACATTTACATATATCCTCAAACCTTGCTTTAATAGCATTATACGTATGCACTGAAAACTTGTATTTTGAGGAAATATGTAATTATTGAAGTTTTATTGGGGATATACATTATTCCCCTTTTAAAGAGCTTATAGTAACTACATTTACAATACATAAAGTTTTTGAAAAATCCTACCAATTACACTTTTACTGATTAATTATCATATTTATCCATTAAGTGTACTTTTATTAGCTAAAATATAAAATGAACAATTATTATAAGACATGTATGTTTGGCACGTAGCGGTGTGACACTTTTTGGGAGGGGTGAGCAATGATCATTTTGGTTTTTAGTAGTCGTTTGACAAATAAGCGGTGAGTTTTGCTATTTTTCATGAATGCTTCTATTTTTTAGAAAAGGCATCAAACTTTAATAAGCAAAACAAGATACAAAGTTGCAAACAAACATAACATACACAAGACAAAAACATCTAAAGCCCAACAGAATCAGAGTAACCTCAAATGTACAACAAAAAGAAAACAAAGACATAACATAAGAGAGAAAAAAGAACATAGACCACCAACAAACAAAAGTGTCTTGCTATGACCTATGCAATAGAAAACAAAACCACATGCTGCACCATTGACTTATTACTAGGAGCATGTATCTTCCATGTCCCATGCTTCCCAATACCAAACCAAGGCCAGCCGAGCATGTATTTTCCAATGCTTCTATAAGAAGCATTTGCCTCTCAAAATTCAATTTCCTTGTGTGTATTTACTTGACACAGAAAGGAATTGCCTTTTTGCGAATCGGGTTTCTCTTTGTGATTGGAGTGGTGTTCTCAGGCGTTATCCGAGAGGTGGAGCTGAGCAAACTCAGTTTGATGCCTTGCTTTCTACTATTAGGAATGTTTTTCTTTCGGATCTAGGAGACTCTTGGCAATGATTGCTTAATGGTTGTGAAGGTTTTTCTGTTACATCAGCTCGCACCTTGGTTGATGCTTCTATCCTAGATGTGGACACAATCACTACTCTCTGGAATAGGCTCATTCCAATTAAAGTTAAATTGTTCTTATGGAGGTTGAATCTCAACAAACACCCTTCTAGAGTTAACCTTGATAGAAAAGGTATAGATATTGGCTCCGTTCTTTGACTTACTTGTCAATGTGATGTCAAAACAATTAACCACATCCTTTTCAACTGTGATATGGCCAAAGATTTGTGGGCTTTATTGGTGAAATGGTGGGAGTTGGATAGTCCGATATGCGCTATCATCACTGAGTGGTACGCGTGGCTTGATTCTTTGCATTTCTCCAATATGGCGTGTTTGTTTATCAAAGGAGCCGGGGGGACCCTTCTATGGTACATTTGGAGCTATTGAAATCGCTTACTTTTTTCTAGCCCCCTCTAAAGAAGGCGTTGCTTGGGGACTCTATTATCTCTCAATCTTTCTTATCGATTTCTTCTCGAAATCCTAAGCTTAAGTTTAGTTGGATAGATTGGTTAAAAAACCATTCTATTACTTGTTTGCAATCTTCTCTGTTGAAAACTGGAAGGCGGGTTGAATAGTTTACCGCTTTTTAATTTGATTATCTTTGAACACTTTACGTTTGTTTAAAGATATATACTCAACTTGTTTGTTTACTTCTTTGAAAAGCTTTACTTCTGATTAACAATTCTAACTAGAGACAATATATAATAAGCAAAGACAAAGAAAGAAACGATCAAACCACAACACGATTGTTTATCGTGGTTCGGCTACAAGGACTCTTTTTCCTTGCCCTACATCTACGCCCCGAGTTTCCAACTCGAGAGTTATAAGCACGAATCAACAAGCTCCTTTCCCGGTGGAGAAACCTTTACAACGTCGCTTATACTTTTACCGACACTAAGCTAGATGTCGAGTTCTTTTACAAGGGTACAACTACTCCCATTCGTCGCTTACACTTTTACCGACACAAAGCTAGATGTCGAGTTCTTTTACATGGGTCCAACCACTCCCGTTCGTCGCTTACACTTTTACCGACACAAAGCTAGATGTCGAGTTCTTTACCAAGGGTACAACCACTCCCGTTAGTTCTTTTACAAGGGTATAACAACTCCCAACACACTATGTATTTTGAGGCCTAAAATACTAACCGATCACTTCTATACACACAATACAAATGAAGTATAAACTACCAAAGCTTATACAAAACAAAGCTAACAAGTCTTGCAACTTTAGAGTTGAAACTTGTAACTTCTTGGCGGATACGGTGGAACCCTCAGAAGGGTTCCGCCCGTGTACCCCTAGGGTTCTGCCAGGGCTGCAGTTGGTTTTGTAATAAATCTCCCAAACCAAACAAGGTCACATCTCATAAACACAAGTCAAACACAAACTTACAAGCAAACTTATGGTTAGTCAAACACACTTTCTTTCCATAAATGTATTTGGACAAACTTACCATAAATGTGATGTGACATTACTATTTTAAGAAATAAATGAGATGTGACAAGACACTTACTATTTTAAGAAATAAAAACAATGTTTTGTTTAAAAGGAAATGTAAATATTAGTTAAACAAGACTTAAACACTAAAGTGATGATTTACTATTTAGCTAAAGTTCATACTTTGTCATTAACAAAACTTAGCAAAGATCGTAAAATGTAAATAACGTTTTTAGGCGATATTTGTATTAACAATCTCCCCCTTTTTGTTGATGACAAAACATAAACTTTATTTAAAAGTAAGCCATAAAGATTTAGTGTTAAGTCTTATAAAGTTAGTATTGAAACTTGTTTTTGCTAAGAGTTAGCGAAGCGAAAGTATAAATATGATAACAAGTTTAATATGAATTCTCCCCTTTTTGTCGAAACAAAAAGAAGAGTAGCGAAGCGGAAATATGCACATGCTCCCCCTTGGATGATACTCCCCCTAAATGGAGTGCCAAGAGAGGAGACATGGATTTTGAACCTACAAAAGAAAAGTTAGTTTCCGCACAAGACAAGTCATGAAAGCATTTCATGTCTAAAACACAACTAAGAGTTGTGAAGCGGAATAATGAAATACTCATGCTCCCCCTTGAATATTACTCCCCTAAATGGAGTATCAAGGAAAGAAAGCATGGATAATGATCCTACAAAAACAAAGGTTAGTTTCTAAAACACAAGATATATGTATGCTACCATAATGAGGTATAGTTTACTCATCATACCTAAATGGTCAACAACCAATGCAAACCTTGTTGTAGAATGAAATTCATTTCATGTAAAATTTTGACTCTTAGAGAGTCAAAGACAAGAAATTAGGACAACAACATCCTACTTCTAAAAAAGAAGAAAAACAAAAAAATAAACTAAGAACCTAAAATGCTACAAGGAAATCATCATTTTCCCTAATGAGAAACATTTTCCAAAAACAAGGATAATATTGTTTAAGGATGAAAATGTGGGTTGAAGGTTGTAGCGGGCTTTATTTTGAGGGGTGAGGAGGTGACACGGTTTTGGTTTAGATGGAAAACTTTTTCCAAAAGAAATGGTTTTGTTTCATTTTGGAGATTCTAACATTGAGGTGGGTGAGACAAGGATTGGAGACGGTCCAAAATGTGGTTTAGTATAAACCTCATTTCTTCGGTTAACTCGCGAATTTCCGTTCGACACCTTTCACTAATGTGAGCGGTTCTTTCGCAATTTCCGTAACCATGGCGGGGAAAGTTTGGTGGAAGGGAGGTTTGATTAGTTGGTGGTGGATGGTTTGAGCTAGAAGGAGCAAATGTGAATGGTTGAGAGGTGTTTTTGCTACCTTCACTAGATGAGTGTAATGCCGTATGCAAATCCATAACATGGTTTATTTGACCGTTAACCATTCGTTTGAAGGCATTTAGGTGATTTAAATGAGTGTTTAATTCCTCATTCATGTTTGGAGGTTTTTCCCACATGGATGCTTCTATTTTCTTATAAGAAGAAAGTAGAGATTCAAGGTGTTGGGAATGTTGTTGTGATGGTGGTTGTTGTTGTTGTGGTTGTTGTGGTTGTGGTTGTTGATGTTGTGGTTGAACAAGGTGGCGGAAGCTTAGTTCTCCGTAAGGATCACCATGAAGGTCTGTGTAAATGGGGTGAAATACAAATGATTGTCGGTGTGTGTGACCTTGATCATTTGGGAAAATTGATGGTCTAGCATAACCGTTCTACTATAGATGGGTGATGGGGTTCATCATCTAGTTGCTCACTAGGTTGTTGTTGGGTTTCCATGTGAGCAATGGTATCAAAAAGTGAGAAGGATGGTGGGCTTGATGATTTAGGTGATAGATCATCTAAAGTTTCCAAATTGGGTAGTGGTGATATTGGTGGTGTATGGAAAAGTTCCATTGGTGTAAGTTTTGGTGATTGAGGGGATGGAGTTTGAGCTTGTTGTGAAGGTGATGTTGAGTTACTTGAAGGTCTAGTTGATGGTGGAATAGTGGTCATGTTGGTGTTGCAATGTGGTGGAGAGGGTGTTAGAGTAGCAAGATTAAGCAAATCTTGAATTATGATCACATTGGTATTGCAAGTGATTGAGGATGGTGTTGATGTAGTAATGTTAAGAAAATCTTGGATGGATGAAGAGATGTTTAGTGAAGCATCATGATGAGGCGAAAAATGATCCGTTTTTAGGGGGTCATTTAAGCCCGAATCCGACTTTATTTGATCAAATATTGCCCTAAATCGTTCCTTTTGTGATTTTAGGTGTTTGGAGAGTGAATTCTGGAAAAGAGGCTATTTTGGACGTTTTTGGAGCATAAAGTGAAGAAAATGACAAAGTACCAAAAATCCAAGCTGGAAATACAAGGTGACGGCGTCAAGGGTTTGCTCTTGACGGCGTCAGACAAGATGAATATTTTACCGTAGCTGGTGACGGCGTCAGATGGAGAGATGACGGCGTCAAAGTGGCCAAGATTAATTTACCGTAGGTGGTGACGGCGTCACCAAGGCCGTCACAATTGGATCTAGGGCGTCCGAGGAAGTATATGGCGGCGAGTTGACGGCGTCAGATTTTACTCTTGACGCCGTCAGGACGATTTTCCTATATATAGTTTTCTAGTTTTTTTCATTAAAAAGAGAGAAGTTTTGGTGAAACCCTAAAGACGATTTTGGTGCCTCTTTTACAGGTTTTTCAAGGGTTTCAAACCCTTGAGACCTTGCATTGTAATTGAGATAAGTATACTCTTAATTCAATCAATATGTCTATGTGTTGGTTGTTTATCTTTTGTTCTTATCTTAATTCTACTATGCTAGGCTAGATTTACTTTGTGTTTGCTTAGATCTAATGAAACCTAGATGTTGATTATGTGTTGATTACTTGTCTATTCTTGTTCTTGGATGAATGATATTATATGTTAGGCTTAAGAAAACTGGCAGATCTCCAAATGGTAACATGCTTGAACGTCTTAAGAAACATGAACCGAGGCGTACTAGGTCTTTATTGGTTGTATTTAATGCATGAGCCACTGTTTACAATCCCTATAGTTGTGCTGGGTCATGGTGTAGGAGGAGATAAGAGCTCATAGAGTTGGGGAGTTATGTATGCCACCCCACGAATGGTATTAAGGAATACAATCCGTCATCCATACAAGTGTAACAAGTAATTGACATGTAAAAGATATCTAGGGAGTAATGAAGTCTAAGTAAACACAATTTCTCCAAATACTGCTCACAACCTTAGTTTATTATTAGCTAAATTTCATTTTCATTAGTTTAATTAGTTATAAAGTAGTTTTTGGGTTAGTTGAATAGCAACTAATTCCGCCCACTCCTTCAAAACCCGAGATTTTACTTGCTTTCATTAAAATATAAAAACACAAAAAATAATCATCCTTCATCTTTAGAGCTATTAATTAGGCTTTCTATCCAGCGACACTATTCCTAAGCTGAACGATCAATCCCTCGGTACTTGTCACTATACTATACAACAACGATCAGGTACACTGCCTGGTGGGGGTTGTAAGCCTCGCGAGATCCCTCGAGAGGTAAAGCAAGGTGTGATTCCCACGCATCAAATTTTTGGCGCCGCTGCCGGGGAATAGTTATTGTCTAGGTTAGGATTTCTTTTTATTAGGTCTACTTGCTAGATTCCTTTCTAGTAAGATTTTTTATTCTTTATTTTTTAGGTCTTCTTTAGTCTATCTTAATTCTTCGTGCCTTTGTTCGTAACTCTTTACCATCCGACATCATGGAAGGTGGTAACATCTTTGAACCCGTCATCCCACCACAACAAAACCCACCATTAGAACCCCTTAGGCCCCGAACCTTAGGAGAGTATTCCCGACCTAGCCACCAAGGCTACCGAAACACCATTGAGCTCACCGGAGCCAATGTGACCCCCTTGCGATCCGACACCATCCGGTTGGTGCAAAGCGGATGTGCATTCCATGGACTTCGTTCCGAAGATCCAAACCAACACCTTAAGGACTTCCTCAAAATCGTAGATTCCATAGACCTAGGTGTTGAAACTAGAGAGACTACCCGTTTACGCCTATTCCAATTCTCTCTATGGGATCAAGCTAGTCAATGGCTTGAGCGTTTACCCGCGGGATCCATCACCACATGGGATGATCTCACCACTCGTTTCCTTGCTCAATTTTTCCCACCGGGGAGAACTACTAAGCTTAGAAATGACATCTTGATGTTCCAACAACGTCAAAATGAATCTCTTTACGAAGCATGGACTCGTTTCAAGGACTTACTCCAAAAAGTCCCTCATCATGGCATAGATCTTTGGCTCCAAGTTCAAATTTTCTATGACCATATCGATATCCCCACGAGGCGAACCATTGACCAATCGGCCGGTGGTAAGCTACGTGATCTTAGTGCGGAACAATCATGGGAACTCATAGAAGATCTTGCTCTCTATGACAACGAAAGTTGGAATGATCCCCGTGATTTGAACAAAACGGTCAAGGCAATATCTTTGCCTTCGAACAATTCAAGCACTCCCGACCGTAGGATCATGGAACTTGAGGACCAAGTCAAGTTTCTCATGAAATCTTACGAAGCTCCGAAGCATTCAAGCCAAGTGAACAAAATCACTTCTTCATGCGAATTATGTAGTGGTCCCCATGACACTCGTGATTGTATGGAACTCCCCGGAACAGCTTTTGCGGACTACGCATCCACGCGTACCGACGAAGCGGGAGATAAGTGGTACACTTTCAAGCCCGAGCCGAACACATACGGTGATTCATACGACCCCTCATGGAAAAATCACCCAAACCTTAGGTGGAAACAAAATCAACCCAATTCTTCCAACCAGCCTAATCGTTACCAATCAAATGGTCCACCATCCAACCGTACCTTCAACAACAATCCTTCTAACAACTATGGTAGTACCAACAATCTTGAAGGATTGATGTTGAAATTTATGGCATCTCAAGAAGCCCGCATAGTTAGGTTTGAAAACGAATTCAACCAGCAACAAACGGAGATGACCAACAAAATCGACAATTTGTTGAAAGCCCTCAACAACCAAACATTAGCCACACCTAGGAAGGACACTAGGGACACAAATAGTGGAATTCAAACTAAGGACCCCTCATCATCCAAACATGTCCACTTTGTCAATGTTGTCACCATTAAGCCAATAGATAGAGAGATAGAGGAGAGTGACAAGGATGAAGCTAAGGTAGAAGCCAATAGTGAGGATGAGAGTGGGGAAGTTGAGGTTAAAAAGGATGAGAAATTGGAGGAGATAGAACCTATAGAGAAATACTTTGATAAGTTGCCAACCGAGGAGGAACGGAAATACCATAAGGATTTATTCGATAGTCCCGAGAAAACATATATCTTTGGCGACCCCCTGATCAAAATGGGAGACCCCTCCAACATTAACATCCCATGTAATATAGGGCACATGCATATATGGAAAGCTTACATCGACCTTAGATCACCCGTGAACATCATGACTAGGACTTATTACAATTGGGTGATGAAGAAGCAACTCAATTTTAGGTTGATGCCCGGTAAGAATCTGATAAGTAATTTTGCAGGAAGAGTGAAAGGATTGCATGTGATTATAGGGAATCTCAGATTCTCACCTATGAGATTGATTTTATGATAGTGGAAGACACTCGTCCAGTGATTGATGCTGACCTAAGCCAAATAATATTCGGGAAACCATTTGTTGAGGCCACTAGGATGAGTTATGATCCGACTTTAAGGATAGTTAGATTCAAGAAAGATAATGATGAGGTTGCTTATCAAATGCCCTACAAGATCGAACAATACCGCCTTCTCTCTAATTTCGAAAAAGAACACAAGCAAGCGGCTTATTATAGGAATGAGGAGGATAGACGTAGAGGAGTAGAGTATGTTAGAAATAGGATGCTTGGTTTCTACAAAGAATGCTTGCAACTAGGTCCGGAATACAAAACTGGTTTAGAAGATGACCTAGAGAGTAGAACCAATGATGAAATCACGTAGTAACCCACGACTTTGAGTCTAGCTACAAGACTCGTAAATAAAGAAAAGCGCTTCTTGGGAGGCAACCCATGTTTTGTGTGATTTTAATTGTTTGATTGTTATTTGCTTCCGTATGCATGTTTTATTTTTATTGTTGGTTGATCATGTTTCTAAATTAAAATGTGAAATACTTTATTATGTTGTTTGGCCTAGTCTTAACTTCAACCTAAAGGTATTTTTGCAAAAGATAAGTGTAAGGGGAAACCCCAAATATGTTTTTAAGAAACAAACCGATCATGATTCTCCACAATATTTAATGAACATGTATATTCGTAATTGTTAGAGTCAAATGCTTGTATTGAGTCATAATGAAGTTTTGCAGGATTTTCCAGGAAGTAGGACAAAGTTTTTCTAGAAAATTTCCGGAAACTTAACATAAAGATTTCTGCAGGTCCATTCTGACGGCGTCAGGAGTCAAAAATCTGGAAATTTTACCCGTTTTGTTTTTCTAACGGAGTCTTATGGTTTTTTTGAATTATTAAGTTTTATAATCTCCATGAAATCTGCAAACTTCATTCCACAAGCATTATATCTTACTTTGTTTTCTAGGATTTAGTAACTTATATAGGATGCCGCCGATTTTACGCGAGGTTGCCTTGTCTACTTTTGTCAGGATTTACAGGTTATTTAAGACAAGAAGATGATTTATATTCTGGAAGGGAAGCTTTGATTGTTCATTTTCTTGGAGGAAGATTTAACCTGGCCAACCTATAATCCATACCGAGCGAATCGGGGGAGTATTTGATTTCATTCTCTTTACTTTTTCACTTTTACATTCTTTACTTGAACATTGGGGACAATGTTCATCCTAAGTGTAAGGGGAGGGTAAAAAGATGATACCTTACATATGCACTTTCGTTTGAGTTTGTTTTGTTTGATAATAGATGAGTAATAAAACTATGAGAAATACTTGTTAGTGCAATTTTAGCGCCAAATTTAAATTTTTTTACAACATTTAGGAGTGAAACTTTAGCCATAGCAAGCGTCTCATGGATAGGAGGTTGTATGACTAGCACATAACCGTATATTCAGAAAAATTTTCCACCCAAAAATGTGAGGTTCGCCTTTAGTTTTGATAGGAAAAGCATTCATTATTGGTGCTTATGAGTGTACCGGTAGCGTTTAGATTCTAGAACTTGCGTTAGTGATGCATCCCGAGACCGCTAGTGAGACTACATTCGTGTGGTAGGATTTACTACATGATAAGAGGCATTAGGATCACCCTTGTGTTGAACCTGTATTATAATTACTTGACCATTTAAGTCATATTACTTGGCTAGTTAAGTCAACTAATTTTTCCCACACCCTTAGCGCTGTACTCATTTTTAGTACACGATACCCCTAGTACACCCCTCCGAGCCTATCTTTTCGTTTCTAACTTTAAGCATTTTACTTAAAGGAAGAATTTGTTACACCCCACTTAAATGTACACCCAAATCGCCTTAGCCTTCCGTGTATGCGCTCATTTTTAGTGCATTATTGTTATTTGTTAAACCCTAAGTTAACTTTCTAATTGATTACATGGTTGCTAAGTCGAGTCATATCATTGTACATATTGTTTTGGGACGATTGGGACTCATGGGTAAGTACTTATTTTATGGAGTAATGGGGAAGAACATAATATTATTACCCCCATATGTACATTAATCTTAAAAGTGCTCCAAGTGTTTTGATTTTCTTAATTCGAGTCATTAGAATAGTTAATTGTAAAGTATGTAAAGATTCAAGTGTAAGGGGATTGCTCATACCCCTATGATGTATTATTTTGGATGGTAGAGTAAGAGTGTATGAAAAAAAAAAAAAAAAAAAATAGAAAAGGAAAAAGAAAGAAAAAAAACATACGGACTACCATCCCGTTTTCATTCTATGTTCATTTTATGTTTTTGTTATTTTTTCATTTATTAGCTTAAGTCGAGTCTAGTCTTGGCTTAGCAACGCCATCTTGTACATGTAATTTACTAAGATTGTTAACTCGCCACCAGTAAAATTCCCTTTATCCAACAAAACCGTGTAATTCATATCCCTACACCTAACATTATAACCCTTTAAAAAGGCCTCTTTGATAGTTTATCCTAGGTGCTTACGCCATGTGGTGGAGGTTTGATCCTTTCCCAAGCCTATGGTAATCTATTTTGCTATGACAGGTAGTGAGAGATATCTTCCATTTCCATATTGTTATATTACTTTATTACACCCGAGAGATGTGAGTATCTAAACACTATTTGTGAGGTGCTTGTGTATGACCTCCGTGCTTGTCTATTGGTCTTTAGTGGAATGATTATTTGTTGTAATTACTTTTATATTAGTGTTAAATGACCCCTAACTTGTCTTTTGAGTAGAATAAAAGCTCATTTGCTTGAGGACAAGCAAATCTCAAGTGTAAGGGTATATGATGAGGCGAAAAATGATCCGTTTTTAGAGGGTCATTTAAGACCGAATCCGACTTTATTTGATCAAATATTGTCCTAAATCGTTCCTTTTGTGATTTTAGGTGTTTGGAGAGTGAATTCTGGAAAAGAGGTTATTTTGGACGTTTTTGGAGCATAAAGTGAAGAAAACGACAAAGTACCAAAAATCCAAGCTGGAAATACAAGGTGACGGCGTCAAGGGTTTGCTCTTGACGGCGTCAGACAAGATGAATATTTTACCGTAGCTGGTGACGGCGTCAGATGGAGAGATGACGGCATCAAAGTGGCCAAGATTAATTTACCGTAGATGGTGACGGCGTCACCAAGGCCGTCACAATTGGATCTAGGGCGTCCGAGGAAGTATATGGCGGCGAGTTGACGGCGTTAGATTTTACTCTTGACTCCGTCAGGACGATTTTCCTATATATAGTTTTCTAGTTTTTTCATTAAAGAGGGAGAAGTTTTGGTGAAACCCTAAAGACGATTTTGGTGCCTCTTTTACAGGTTTTTCAAGGGTTTCAAACCCTTGAGACCTTGCATTGTAATTGAGATAAGTATACTCTTAATTCAATCAATATGTCTATGTGTTGGTTGTTTATCTTTTGTTCTTATCTTAATTCTACTATGCTAGGCTAGATTTACTTTGTGTTTGCTTAGATCTAATGAAACCTAGATGTTGATTATGTGTTGATTACTTGTCTATTCTTGTTCTTGGATGAATGATATTATATGTTAGGCTTAAGAAAACTGGCAGATCTCCAAATGGTAACATGCTTGAACGTCTTAAGAAACATGAACCGAGGCGTACTAGGTCTTTATTGGTTGTATTTAATGCATGAGCCACTGTTTACAATCCCTATAGTTGTGCTGGGTCATGGTGTAGGAGGAGATAAGAGCTCATAGAGTTGGGGAGTTATGTATGCCACCCCACGAATGGTATTAAGGAATACAATCCGTCATCCATACAAGTGTAACAAGTAATTGACATGTAAAAGATATCTAGGGAGTAATGAAGTCTAAGTAAACACAATTTCTCCAAATACTGCTCACAACCTTAGTTTAATATTAGCTAAATTTCATTTTCATTAGTTTAATTAGTTATAAAGTAGTTTTTGGGTTAGTTGAATAGCAACTAATTCCGCCCACTCTTCCAAAACCCGAGATTTTACTTGCTTTCATTAAAATATAAAAACACAAAAATAATCATCCTTCATCTTTAGAACTATTAATTAGGCTTTCTAATCCTAGCGACACTATTCCTAAGCTGAACGATCAATCCCCCGGTACTTGTCACTATACTATACTACAACGATCAGGTACACTGCCTGGTGGGGGTTGTAAGCCTCGCGAGATCCCTCGAGAGGTAAAGCAAGGTGCGATTCCCGCGCATCACATCACTTGATGATAATGAGCTTGACTTGGTGGCTTTGTTGAAGCAACAAGGTTTGACACTAATCCTAGTGGTTTTTGCAAAGGATTTTGATGACTCGGATGAGTTGTTGGATTTAGTCATTGCAAAGGTATGGTTTTGAAGTTTTGAGAGAAGGAACTTTGATGGTGATGGTGTGATTTGAAGTGTTGTAAAACTTTCAAATTTATAGGGTGGAAGAAATGTTGAAAGGGTGTTTGGATTTGATGTTCTACTATACAAAGATTAAGGTTTCTAATGATTTAGAAAATTTTCATGAACATGTCAAATCATTGGATGTCAATCCAATGAAATTGGGTGGAGTGAAAGACCAACATAAGCACTCAATGCTTTGTGATCATGGGAAGTGGTTTGGTTGAAAATGTTCCAATGGTTTGAAGGATCCTTTAAAAGGGTTCCTTGGGTTAGTTATGTTTGAATTTGAATTTTTGGCGGGAAGTGGCTTCCTAATTGTTTTAGTGAGTGAGAGTTGTCTTAATATGGTTATTGGAGGTAAAGGAAGATGTTTCTCACTAAAGATAATGGTTTGACACTTTACAAGTTTTGAACTTAAGACAAATGACAAAAGATTTCTGCAGCAGAATGGCGGAACCCTCAGTTTACACAGGCGGAACCCGTTTGAGGGTTCCGTCTGATCTGTTGGGCCAATTATGGGTTGCCCAGAAAATACACTGGTGGAACCCATTTGAGGGTGTCGCCAGATCCGCCAGGACTGAAAAACAAGACAGTCCACTATTTTGACCCGCGAGACGATTTTCAAATTTTTCGAAAACTCTTAAAAATGAAAATTTATCATATGACTGATTAGGAAATGCAAAAATTGGGCATGTAGATATTCATAACATATGACTTTGACCGGGGGCTAGCGATTTTCACTAAACTTAGTGAAATTTACCATAAGCATAAACATTGACAAATGCCACAAGTATTGTCATTATGCATAAAGGATCATACAAAACATAATCCATCAAAAGTAATAAAGCATGAACGTGAAAAACAATACAAATCACATAGTTTAACACATACAAAGTTCTACAACCCTCACGAGCCAAACACTCCTTAATCACTCATCTCATAACCGGTTTATCTTCTTATTGAGCTTACTTTGGTACCTTCCAAAGCACTTGAAAATTCCTTTCGTTTGCTTGAATTCTTCGGATGCATTCTTACCAACGGAGAGTTCTTGAAGGTAGTCTAAAGGAGGTAACTTAGAGTTAGGAAGATTATCATCCTCGCTCATGTCGGATGATGATGATGATGGTGAAGGTGAGCGAGTACATTTGCCCTTAGCTTTGAAGACTCGTTTATCACTTAGAGGGACGAAGATGTGAGGAACAAGAGAATAGTCAAGGCACATTCCCTTATCATTAGGAGGAATGGGTGAGATTGCTCTAAAGAGGCGGGTGAGAAGCATTCCATAAGGAAGAGCGGTTTTTCCTACCAAGGGTATGTCGGCCATTCTTTTGGCAAGGTAATAGGCTAGGTTAAAAGGTTGACTGGTGGAAATGCTATAAAGCATGTAGCTAAGACATGTGTTGACAAAATCTCTATTTCCTATGGAACTTATAACGTTGGCTCTAAGAATTTCTTCCCACTTCTTAAATTGTGGTTTGAGCTCATTGATTTCCATGCCAAAGGGGTCGTTATCTACGTCGTTACCCGAACGATTCTTCCTAGTTGTTGAAGCCCTAACAAAGAGATGCTCATGAATTGCTTCCTTATTCGCAAGGGGAGTGTCGTACGGATGAAAGCGTTCAATGGAGTCAAGACTAGAGATAGGCCACTTATCCATGTAGAGACATGTACCAACATTAGGGACACCTAGGATTGTTTCAAAATCATTCAAGGATATGATGTTTGATTTTTAATTGGTTGTAAAGGTTAGTGAGAATTCACCATCGTCATCAAAGAGAAGGCTTAAGGTTGCATAAAATTCTAAGATGAATCTAGGGCAAATTTGCTCATCGATGTCTAGAAGACAATCAAAGTTGATTGCGGCAAAGTTTTGGCGAATGGAGGTTCCTTCTAGGAAGGATGGATCAATGGTTCTTCCTTCGTGAACATAGCGTTTTTCTAGACTCTTAAAGGTTTCAACTTGATCTTTATCAAGACCTTTGGTCCTATGGTGTTTGGGTAAGTAATTACAAGTTTCCTTGTGATCGGAGAATGTTGCGGGAGGCATATTGATTCCTAAAAAAACACAAAGTTTAAGTTCAAATTAGTGACTTTTATAATGTGAGTGTTCTAATGTGTGCCTATATGAAAACAATGTAGAGGTGTGGTTATCTTGACTCGTTTTGATGCTTAAAACATTTTGTAATGCAAGTTTTGTTTTATAACAAAAGATAACCCAACCGTTCCTAATTCAATATAGCTTCGTTTGAATGTACCCGAAAACACATATTAGTTATGTATTTCCTTTAGCATTCAAGAGACATTGTGCAAGTGATGTTTTGATAACGTTTTTCATTTGTTTTAACAATGAGTTGAAGGATGGAGTTCTAGTGACTTTTAAAAGACAATGAACTTGGTGTGTTTTGGTAAATTAAAGTAACAACAAAAAGGCTACAATTCCTAACTAATGAAAGTTATGATTAGTTTACAACCAAGGTTTTTCATGAATTGACAAGTTTATGCATAAACCCTAAGATTCTAGTTAATGTGTGTAGATGAAAGTGATAGACTTTGATTGAAAATGCAATTATGATAAAAATACTTACAAAGTTGATTGGATTGGAAGAGATGTGAGTGAGAGCCCTAATTTTCGTGTGATGAGATGCTTGTGAGTGAGGAATGGCTGATAGTAAGTTTGAGTTGTGAATAAAGAGGTGTTTGGTTTTGAAATAAAAAGAAAAACATGCTGCAGTTTTGGCGGACCAGGCGGAACCAAAGGGAGGGTTCCGCCCGTATTGTCTCAGGGTTCCGTGGGAGCTGCAGAGGAAAAATTAAAAAGGCTTTGTCATGATTTTCATGGTTTTATCCTAATGTTCAAAACTAAGGATTTAGGTCTTATGAGTCTTTAACTGAGCCTAGGGATGAAGAATGCTTCTCATTTAAGAGGTTTTGTGAAAATGCTGACAGAATGGTTAACGTAAAAGACTTTCTTAGTTAAGATGTTCCTCAATGAACATTTTTTACCAAGGTGACGATGACGGATCACAAGATGTCAATAAAGAACATAATGGATTGGATAGTCGCTGAAGTTGATGCTTCCTTTGTTGAAGGGATGACAATGTTGATAAAATGAATACCGTTGTTGACACGAATTTGCTTGTTCAAGCGGAGCTTGTTGATGTGCTTCTCCATCCGATACCAATATGAGAGCCTTCAGCGTTTTGGAGAATCATTGGGTAAGTAAGTATAAAAGTGCAAGTACCACTTGTGCTTTTCTTATCAACTTATTACCGTTGAAATTCCATTTGGCATACACTATGGTTTCTATTCCCGTTCTTTTGGGATACCATAATCCTAGTAGTGTAGTACCTTTTGATGAATCCAAACAGGCTCTTTAGAAAGAGTTGTTTTAGGATCTTCTCTAAAAACGACCACATAGACAAGCACTAAACATAATGTTGGATTACTTTGTTCTGAGAACAAGTGTACTTCTATACAGTTCTCTATGTTCAGTTTTACCTACGGATTTACTAATCTCATTCTTGACAAGTCATAAAGGACTTAATCATTGTGAACAAGTGAATGACTAGGAATGTCTTTGAGTGATTATCCCTTGCTTTTGGAGCTTGATTAGGTTAATAAAAAGTCTTTCAAAGATAAACATTCTTTTCTATTTTGAAAGATCTATTTTGTTTTAGTAATTGCTTTACTCTAATATCCAAAAATACTTTTTATCAAATTTGTTGTAATTACCACTATGACTCATGATTCAAGTTTTTATGACCTTGCTAATAATGCTTGACTCAATGTTTGACACAAGACGAAAAGATGTTGTTTTTCAATTTTAATAGTTCATCTTCCTTGTTATTGATCCTTGACTTACTTGTCTTATCAATGTTGGGCTTTTGACTAAGTCATCATCTACCAAAGATGATATCTTAGAAGGAGGTGGTCTTTCATTGAATGTTAAACTCAATGACTCCTCGACTCTTTGGGTTTATTCACTTAAAGTACTATGAGTGTGAATGTCTAAGAGATGCACCATCATAAGACTATGGGTCGAATTTGATGTTCACATCCTAGATGTTTATAAATCATTTTCTCCCAATCATCCAAATGAAATTCAAATGATTTATTTTTCTTTGTGTGTCACACATGAAACTTTTAACAAAAGAATGGTTGAACTTAAGACACAATTGAAAATGTAAGGTATAATGTCAAAAGACGTTGTACTGCAAGTATCTATGAAATGTTGTGGTTTTGCTAGATTTATAAGCATCACAAAAGTGTTGGTTGTCGTATCACTTAGGAGACTCTTAGTTAACTCACTTGTAGACAAGAATTAAGTGAGACTCACTTAAGAGTTACTTGTGTCTTTTCCCGGAAGTATAACGAGGTAAACCACCTTATATCTCCTACTAGAAGTAGTGTCTAAATTCTTTAACTACGAAGGATCTAATCCTTATTGTTACTTACACAACAAAAACACCTTAGAGTAAAGACTACTACTAACACTCATGACAAATTATACTTACTAATCAACATGAAACATTGAAAGGTAAGTTGAAGAGACGTGTACCTTTTAAGCTCAATAGATTAGCCATCAAGAAGATAAACATTAAGCAAATAATCTTGACACGTAGAGGAGATAAACTCAAATACTTATGAATCTAAGGAAGTTAGATAAACACATAAAAATAATGAACATGATATCTTTATCCTTTTATTATGAGCTCCTACTAGAGATAGATTTACTCCTACGATTCTCTCCTAGGTTTCACAAACACAACTTGTTTTGCTTTACTTGTTGATGGTTCATCAGAGTTAAATCCCAATCCGGTTCTATCTCTAAATGACTTTTGACTCTTCAAACAACTTTCAAGAGCTTTTGAACTTTCTTCAAATTTAGCAAGCATTTTCCCTTTTTCATTTTGTCTTTGAATTTCATGTTTGTAATCTAGACATAATTTACATTCTAAATCAATTTCAAAATGACTCTCAAGTCTAGACATCTTATCTTCTAACATGATTTCATTTTCAAAAGTATTTACACAAGATTTTGAAGATTCATTGTTAAAGATAGTTTTTAGGTCCATTTTTCATAAAAGTTTAGACTCATTTTCTAGTTTAGAGAATTCTAAGATAAATGTGTCAAAGCAAAAGTGTTTGGTTTCAAAATGTACCTTTCTTGATGTTTTAACTAATTGAGAATCACAAACCGGATGGTTGGCTTCATCTTCATCCGTGTTAGTCCATGAATCGCAAGCAAGTCCACTAAGAGTTCGACATGAGTAATCATCTTCACTTACACCTTCATATAAAACATTTAAACTAGTAGCACATGTATTAATCTCAACTAAATGTCTATCTATTAATTTTTCTAAGACTTCTAACTCATATGTGAGATCAAATTGATCATCTTGGTTTTCAAAACTTGTTTTCGTTGGTTTGAAATCACCAATAGAAATAATATGCCAAAGATATTGATCAATCAATTTCACATAGTTTTCAATTTTACTTTTCCATTCAAGGAAGTTTTCTTTTTCAAATAGCGGTGGGTTTTGAATAGGTTGCCTTTATTTGAGATTTTCAAAATCCATGGATCGATCCAAGTTTTAAAATACAATCTAGTTTAAAGAACTTGAGTAACGTAGCTCCTGATGCCAATTGTGGAAAACTAGAAGGGGGGTTAAATAGTTTACCGCTTTTTAATTTGATTATCTTTGAACACTTTACGTTTGTTTAAAGATATAGACTTAACTTGTTTGTTTACTTCTTTGAAAAGCTTTACTTAGGATAAACAATTCTAACTAGAGACAATATATAATAAGCAAAGACAAAGAAAGAAACGATCAAACCACAACACGATTGTTTATCGTGGTTCGGCTACAAGGACTCTTTTTCCTTGCCCTACATCCACGCGCCGAGTTTCCAACTCGAGAGTTATAAGCACTAATCAACAAGCTCCTTTCCCGGTGGAGAAACCTTTACAACGTCGCTTATACTTTTACCGACACTAAGCTAGATGTCGAGTTCTTTTATAAGGGTACAACTACTCCCATTCGTCGCTTACACTTTTACCGACACAAAGCTAGATGTCGAGTTCTTTTACATGGGTCCATCCACTCCCGTTCGTCGCTTACACTTTTATCGACACAAAGCTAGATGTCGAGTTCTTTACCAAGGGTACAACCACTCCCGTTAGTTCTCTTACAAGGGTACAACAACTCCCAACACACTATGTATTTTGAGGCCTAAAATACTAACCGATCACTTCTATACACACAATACAAATGAAGTATAAACTACCAAAGCTTATACAAAACAAAGCTAACAAGTCTTGCAACTTTAGAGTTGAAACTTGTAACTTCTTGGATGAACTTGTGAAGTCCCTTGCTACATAAGAGGATCACACAAGTCAAAGGTTACTGAGTTAGTTGAGAGAGTATTTCAAATATATGTCCTAAAGTGTTGACTCAAAACTAACAAGTGGCTTGGTATTTATAGCAAAACATACTGCAGGTCTGGCGGATACGGCGGAACCCTCAGAAGGGTTCCGCCCGTGTACCCCCAGGGTTCCGCCATGGCTGCAGTTGGTTTTGCAATAAATCTCCCAAACCAAACAAGGTCACATCTCATAAACACAAGTCAAACACAAACTTGCAAGCAAACTTATGGTTAGTCAAACACACTTTCTTTCCATAAATGTATATGGACAAACTTACCATAAATGTGATGTGACATTACTATTTTAAGAAATAAATGAGATGTGACAAGACACTTACTATTTTAAGAAATAAAAATAATGTTTTGTTTAAAAGGAAATGTAAACATTAGTTAAACAAGACTTAAACACTAAAGTGATGATTTACTATTTAGCTAAAGTTAATACTTTGTCATTAACAATACTTAGCAAAGATCGTAAAATATAAATAACGTTTTTAGGCGACATTTGTATTAACATTCTCTTCTAGCTTTTGCTAGTTTTCAATAAAAGCCGTCGTTCAAAATAAAAAGTGAGCGGTGAGTTGTGGCTACTACTCACAACTCACTACTCACTGCTACTTTTACCAAATACATCCGACATCTTAAAATAAAAATGTTGACAATTCACATGAGACATTATGAGTGATTTTTACCATATAGTTTTTGTGAAAATTATAGTAATGTATATTACTTGGGGGATCTCATTGGTCGTGAAGTGTGTGTGGACTACTGTGCCAATACGGAGTGGTGTGACACATGTTGGAGTGATGTCAAGAATTTTCTTTGTGTTGTGAAACAAAGGCGCGACTGAGTAACGAATTTTCATGGGAATCGTGAATATTTTATAGTTGTTATCATCAGAATAAGAATAAGTGGTAGTGTGTCATTTTATATTTACCTTCCGAAATAACTACATGGGTCATTTCTTATCGTTTTTTCAAAATCACATATTTCGTCCTTATTCAATTTTAATTACACAAGATTCTTGACGTTGGCCCTTGGGAAAATGGGTAATCTTGGTTAGCCAATGCAAAACAAGATTCTTGACGTTGCTAAAATAGAAGACATTTTCCCTTAGGTTCGACATCTTGCTAAAATATTATGTCGTTTCATAAAAGGGAAAGATTTTGTTTTTTGATTTGTTTACTCCAAAGTAATAAAGTAAAAGTGACTTATACTATTTCCTTCTCAAAATTATTATCCACTTTTGCATTTTGAGATGTTCAAAATGATCATTCACTTGTTATTTCAATCATTCAAATGAGTGTTTAGTTTGTGAAAATGATATATGATTGGGTGAAGAGTGATCTCGTTTTTTTTAAACCATATGTTTTTATCCGAAGACAATAATTTTAAAATCGAGAAAAATAATTTTAAGCCAAATAAGACAAGAAGAGGTTTACATAATTTAATGAAGCTAGTTGTTGGTAGTTTAATGCATGCATAAATACACACGTATGGATTAAGGAAAACAAATTACATGTCAAATGATTTTGGATTTTTGTTACTACAACATTTAATGAAACAAAAATTGATAAATGTGACCTAGAAGGCTTCTCGTAAGTAATGGCTACAAACATATTCAAGGGGTGTCTTTCTATCTTTATAAAATTAAAAGGTTTCTTTTATAAAGAAAAGAATAAGTTCCAGGGCTTGTTTTGTAAGATAAACTTACCATATATACTAAGGTCATTTCTTGCCTTCATTATTACCTCACTGTCCAACCGGAATCCACCACACGGTAACTCACCTTTTTACTTTCCTTGTTTTCACACACACACATAGCAACTAAAATATGAAACCCTAACATCAAAAAAACACAAACATGAAACCCTAACCCACCACTGTACCGTTGTGTTTTTTTTTTTAATTTTTAATTTTTATTATTTTTTTATTTTTACTTTTTTGTTTTCTTGGTTTCTTGTTTTCATAAAACCCTAACCCACCACCGGAGCAACTCCGGTGGTAGTTTTTTGTTTTCTTGTTTTCCGGTGGTACTTTTTTGTTTTCCTTGTTTGAAAAACACATTTCCGGTGGTAACTCACCTTATTACTTTCTTTGTTTTCACACACAGTAACTAAAATATGAAACCCAAACATCAAAAAAACACAAACATGAAACCCTAACCCACCACCGTACCGTTGTGCTTTATTATTATTTTATTTTTCTTTTTTTTTTAATGTTGAAAACCCTAGATCCGGTGACAAAACCGGTGAATTTAAACCGGATTTTCTTAACCACCGTATCGGAGCAACTCCGATTGGGTTTTCATGTTTTCCGGTGGTACTTTCTTGTTTTCTTTTTTTCATACAAACCCTAACCCACCACCGGAGAACTCCGGTGGTAGTTTTTTGTTTTCTTGTTTGAAAAACACATTCCATATCTGGTTGTTTTGTGAAAAATATAATGCTATTTTTATATTTATAGTTTTGGTTGGTGGGTTCGTTAAACGGTGTCGTTTTTGTACAAATTATTATCTTTCTTTCTTAAAAGTTGTGGATTTTGTGCAAGCTACTATTTTTCTTGCTCAAAAAGTTTGGTTTTTTGACAGTAAAAAGAGTTTTGGTAGAAGATTTTACCGGTAAAAGAGTAAATAAGTTTTCTAAAACATGCTATGTTCCATTTTTTTTCAGCTAGCTTTCTCTCTCTCTCTCTCTTAAAATATAACTTTCTTTCACTAGAAGTAAAAGTGGTTTTTTTGACAGTAAATAAAGGTTTGACAGAAGGCTTTTTTTAGCAGAAGAGTAGATAAACTTGTATTTTTACAGCTTCTTTTTTTACAAAAATGGGTTTTATAAAAAGAACAACAATCATCTCTCTCTAAAATGCAACTGTTTTATAAAAAAAGGTTTCAAATGTTGCACAAAAATGGCAAAGTTTTAACATTAGAATAATGATCACCTTCATTTTTTTGTTTACTTATTATTTTTTAACTAACAAGTAATGTATAGATCTGATGTTAAGTTGTATCGTTTTTCAGATTGTTTTTGTTCGGTGTTAGCTGACAAAGATTTCAAATCATCTTTTCCAAAAAAGGGTATGTTTCACTTGCATTTTTTTTTTTGTAATAATATAGCAAAACAGTAATTTTAACACTATATATTTCTATCTCTACGTACAAACCTTCCTTTCTCTAATCTTTTTTATTATTATTTTTTCTCTCTAAAAATGTAAATTTTTCAAAAAAGCTTCATAAAGTTAAAAGTGGTTTTCACAGAAAAAAAATCTCAAAAGAGTGTTGTTAATCAACAAACTCTAGAAATTCAAAATTTTTAAAACACTTCATATGTTGCACAATAAAATGTTGGTTTAACTTTTTATTTTTTTTTATTTTTTTTTATTTAACTAGTTTCACTTTTAGCTAACAATTAATAAATCATGATTTTCAGGTTGTTTTTTGTTCGATTCACACTACTCGCCGCTAGGAATTCGGATCATCCAACATAAGGTAGACTATAACATATCTTCGATCATTAAAGTTTAGTTAAAGTTTAGATATAGATGACAATGATGATGTATGTTATTTAGGATGTAACAGTTAGATTATGTATGTTGTAGGTTATTTAGGATGCATGGTCTAAAAGGTTAGAAAACATAGTATGTAGAGTACAAATGGAGTAACATTTAAATGATATATGTTGTTGTTCTATTGTTTGTTTTGAGATAATATAGCTAGAGATAGAGATGGTCTAAAAGGTTAAAATATAGTATGCAGTTCTTTTAGCTAAGAGTTTCACAATCAGCCTAAGGTACAATATATCTTCATTCCTTAAGTTTGTGTGGAACTGTGTTTTACGAGTAGTAACGTTTATATATGGAATGAATCGGTCTTATTGGATGGTCGGTTTAATCAAAAAGCTTAGTTTTTTGGTTGACAATTTTGCTTTTGAAAAAAGGTATAACTTGTAAATATATTTCTTTTTGTTGGACATAACAAGTTTTAACTAATTTCTTTTTGTTAACAATAATATATAAATGTTGATATTAAGTTGTATCATTTTCAGGTACTATTTTTCATTGTTACTAGCTAGGTTGATCGAGTTTTAGAGAATATTATACGAAGGTATAATATTATATCTTCATTTAATCCTTTTAAGTTCGTTTTTAAAAAAAATGCTTTATTGCTATGCGCTTGTTGTTAAATACTGGTAATAAAGTTTTAATATTGAGTACTTATATGTTTGGTTTTAGTACTATTCTTTAGTCAAGTTTTATATATTTGGTGATTGAGTTCATTAAAATGGTCTTGTTGTTGTTCTTCCTTTATGTGTAAGTGTATGTAAAAGTGACCTTTTTTGGTTGATATTATTCTTCTTAGATAAACTCTTTGTGTTTTGAGTTTGAGAAAATTTGAATAACAAAAATCATTATGGGAGCTTCACTCGAAAGACAATTGTTTCTATATCAAAAAGATGAGGCTTTGGTGTGTAGTTTGAGTCCTTCGAAAGAGTTTGTTTGTTTGTCGTGACTTTAATTTATACTATCTGTTTTAGTTTGCATCTCATGCCTGAGAATAACTTGTAGCTTTGTATTTGTTTGGGATGTGTTAATTTAAATGCTCTACATAACAGTGTATTCTAGTGAATTTCTTATTTAGTCACAATACTTAAAAAATCGTTGTAAGGACCTCTTAATTTGCAAATATGTGTTATTTACATATACTAATGCCCAGTTGAAAATTAATGCTTTAGGAGTGAGTGAGTGGCCCTCGCTTCACATTGAATTTGCTATCATTGTTATCGAGAGTTATATTCATGGTGTTAAACTTTGCAGTTGTGAATCATGTGATGGTATGTAATTTGTAAAGTATAGGAGATTATATGTAATACGTGTCAGGGTAAGGATCCGGTGAGAAGAAAAATTATAATGAGAAGGATGAGAAATAACTATAACCACATATTTGAGATGCGTCGACTTGAATTCGATGCATCTCTATTCATTTAGATGCATCCCAATTAGTTTCGAAAGTAATTTTGAAGTGAAAACGATGCAAAGTAGTACTTGCAACAAATGTGACCCGCAGAGGACGAAATTTTTTTCTAACTTGCTAAAATGCATCTAATATATGTATATACATCTAATTTTTAGATAGAAAATATATTATGATGCATCTAAAAGATTATGGATGCATTTAATTCAAGTCGATGCGTCTCTAGTATGTGGTTATAGTTATTTCTTATCATTCTCATTTTAAAAGTTCTTCTCATTTGATCCTAAGTCCTACGTGTGATATATTTGTGTTGGTATTTTCTTATTAGTAAATGCTTCTTATTGGCTTAAAATTTTGGTTGTGTAATTAAGCATCTTAATTGTTGTGTAATTTGCAGTTATTGGGACTATGGAAGATAACAAAGAAAGCTTGGACTGGCGCGATAATGGAGTTGTGGGTCCTGTCCGAAATATGCAAGTCGGTAAGTTTATATTATATTAGCATAAATTGTTGCAATTTGGTACAAAAGTTTCAAAAAATACTTTTATTTTATTTATTTTAAGCTACACATTTTTTTTTTTTATAAAATCGTATACACGAAAAAATATCAATATTGATCTAATTTTTTTCGTTATCGAAAAACCTTTACCATAAAAAAAAGCTAGATTTTTTGTTAGATATTTAACAAATAAATTTTGTTATATAAAAAAGTGGTAAAGAGTAAAAAGCTTAGGATAATTTTCGCATGGTGCTATGTAGCTCAAAGTGTTTATGTAAATGGTTTTTTAAAGAAAAAAAGAAATTTGGCTTGTTGGTCAAATCTTTTGAGTCCATTTTTTTTAATATTAGGCCTCATGGACTTATGGGCACTTTTCCTTTTCTTTATTCCGGTTATTTGTCACCCGATTGATTTATAATATAATAATTTAATTAACATTGCAGGAGGTTGTTGGGCATTTGCTACGATTGCATCCATTGAATCAATACATTGTATCGCAACTCAAAGCCCTTTCAAGAAACTCAGTACTCAGCACCTCATTGATTGTTATGATCACTACAAAGATGAAAAATCTACTTGGGGGAAGGTAGCAAAGGCACTGGAGTATATCATATGTCACAATGGTAATTTATATAGTGAAGATGATTATCCTCGCGATCCCAATGACAAGAGGGGTGCTTGTGCAGTGCAAGGGGTTAGTATATGTATAATTTATCTTTATTTATAAGAACTACTATGAAGTGATTAACTTTTATTGCGCAGAAAACACCAGCTGCACAAATTGACGCTATTGGGCTAGTTAGGAGGGACGAGAGGAAACTTCTAGAAGTGGTGAAGAAGCAGCCCGTAATAGCTATGGTAAAATCTTCAGCAATACTTCATCCTTTTAAAGAAAAGGTAAAAATACTTAATTAGTTCAACTTAGCTTAAAATCAATTTCTGTCTTTTTAAGGAGTGTTTGGATATAGGTTTTACCACAAGTAAAAATCTAATTTCATGAGGTTTGGTTAAAATTCCAAGTTCTTTTAGCTTTAATTTAGAATTGCAAGTAGTTTTAAACAGTTGTTATTCATTAGTGATCAAGTCTAATAGGTTTTGGTTAAATTTGAAAGATACAATAGCTTAAGGTCTGTTTTAAATAGCTTATTTGTTTTAAGACTCATTGAGTCAGCTTTTAATGTTATTTTAGTGTCTAATTTAGTCTAAAAGTCTGTTTGAATTAGTTGGATTATAAGGTTTTAAGTCAATTAGCATTTTGCAAAGTTTTCAAAAGTCAAAAATACAAAAAAGAAGCTAGTCTATCTATCACCTTTTCAGTTAAAATTCTAGGTTACTTTTAAGGTTTAATTTCATGAAAAATGCTTTTAAGTCATCTATGGTAGCTTAACTTCATTTGTTTTAGGTTTATGCACCCTAGCTTTTAGGTCTTATTAGCTTAATTTGCTCTCAAAGTACGTAGGCTAGGACTGCACTCAAATAGGGTCATTATTTCCCAGCTTGAGAACTTTATTTGCAAATTTCAGCCTTTAGCTTATAAGCTAGCAGCTTATGCATAAGCTCAAACATAGACCCTTAGATCTGTTTTGAATGTCGTTTGAACTCAAGTGCTTATTTGCTTTTTGCACTTTTCTGGCTTTTAAATTTAAAAAATTGTTTTTCGGTGTCATAATTTTCTTTTTTTCTTTCATCGAAAGACTATTATTAGGTTCAAGGACGATGACGCAGAAGGTAGGCTTGATCACTGTGTGCTCATCATCGGATATGGCACTGAGGGTGGAGTTGACTATTGGCTTTGTCAGAATTTCTGGGGCACTGATTATAGAGAGGGCGGTTATTTTAGAATCGAGAGGAATGCTCCAGATCCCGATGGCCGTGGGACAGCCGGTATAGCTAGAAGGTGTTACTTTCCAGTAAAATATGGTCACGGTGCTAGTAACATTAAGTAATTTTACCCATTCAAGCCAAATGATTTGGTAATGTATCTGTTTATTGTAACTAATATATGTTACCAAAAAATGAGGATGTTGCAGTGCCGGAGGTGATATTGAAAAAATGAAGAATCACAGAATGTTGCAGTGCTAGAGGTGATATTTAGGAAAAGTACCAGGTGTTACAAATCTCTTATGTCATATATTTTGATTTCTTGTATCTTGTTCTTGTTATATAAGATGTGGTGTTTTTGGAGCAACCAAGAAGTTTGTTTACCGTGGATGAAATAGTTGGGAATTTGTAGTTTTAGTCTTCCTTTTTTATAATTAATTAGAGATTTGGAATCGCTTGTATCTTTATGTAGCAAATAATACTATTGGTCGCTTATATAGGTTATGTAGTACTTACGTGGTGAAAAGTGTTGTTCATGTATATTTTGATTAATGAATTGTTCTTACCATCTCTTGTGGTCGATATTGGTTTTGTTACAAATTGATTTAGAAATAATAATATTAACGAAAAAAATTATACGGTGATTCCTTTTATTGCATAAAATATAGTATTCCACTAAAACCAGTAGAGGGATTGCCATTTGCATGAAGTAAATAATGGCATACATTATATCTGTCACAATATCTCTACAATTTTTTGTATAGGATAAAACTTTCTTATAGTAACATTGGTAGTACTAGCCGGCTCAATATTTCCAAATCTAACTTAGGCTCAAAAAACAAGCTCAATAAAATCGAAAAGCTTTATTGGATGGGGGAGTCTATCAAAGCTCGATCTGACTCTAAAGGTTATTTGAGTAGCTAGAGATCAACTCAAGTCAACTATTAACGAGTCAACTCCGTTTTCTTTCTTAATACCAGCCTGATTACTGTTACTCGTTAATTCATAAGAGTTTTAAGACTAAAACTAGCCGCTAAGAAATAGTGAAGGCGCAGGAATAAGCCATTGGGTATGTAATTCATAATAAAGTTTGAAAAATGTATGCATTTCATTAAACTCTAAAATATGTAAAAGTAAAATTTCGTTTTTACACCATTGATGGAATTTTTAAAACTTGCTCTTACAATATCTCTTACTTAACCATTTAAGCGTGACATAGTGGCAGTGGCGAACCTAGAAAATTTTCAGTGGGGTCGGGATCTAAATTTTTTTTTCCTAACGCTATTTTTCGGGTAATATGTTCGGGTCGGTGATTCGCTTCGGGTCGGGTCAAAAATTAAATACTATTATTATAAAAAAAAAAGTTTCAATCACTAAAAAACTAAGCATTTGTCCAAGACAACCAAACATTAAAAAGGAGACAAACGGTTGGTACCTGATTCGATTAATTGAAGAAATTAGAGTTCAGCCTTTCGACCTTTAAGATCCTTAAATTATTCAATTATGGACTCCGCATCAAACTTGTTAGCAATTTCTTTTTCTATGTAAATCACCATATTGTTTGCTAAATTCTGAGGGTAGAAGGGGGAGGGTTTCGGATTTCGTTAATTGGTTTGTTAATTGTTAGGGATTGTTCCGTTTTTTTTTTTTTTTTTTTTTTTTTTTTGGGCTAAGTAATGGATTTTAGTTTGGGATTTAGTTTGTTAATGGATTTTAGTTTGGGTAGATGGACTTATGTAAAATGTAATAGATCAATTT
Organism: Artemisia argyi; assembly: GCA_030686995.1. Lineage (NCBI taxonomy): Eukaryota > Viridiplantae > Streptophyta > Magnoliopsida > Asterales > Asteraceae > Artemisia > Artemisia argyi. Next base: position 166,989,510 of record CM060695.1, read on the forward strand.
TATTGTTTAATGTATAAAAAAAAATTCACAATTAAAATGGGGGGTCGAAACCGAATATACCGAAATTTTTCTACTCGAAAACTATATACTCTTACATCGCAAAAAAAATTTCGGGGGGTCGGGCGCCCCTCCCCGCCCCTAAATAGCTACGCCAATGCATAGTGGCAAAAGGGCTTGTGACTGTCACTCTAAAATGTGTGATGTCTCAAGTTCAATTTCTGCTAGGTGCAAATAACCTTAAGTGCCACGCTAACCTCCTGAAGAGGGAGGGCTTTACCTGGTTTGAGTCTGCGTGGCGGTGGGTTCAAACCCGTGTATATATATATATATATATATATATATATATATATATATATATATATATATATATATATATATATATATATATATATATATATAACAGGAGGCATTTGAAGGATATGCCACGTCATTGCCCAGTCAATGCCCAGTAATTCAATTTCAGTCATGTCATCTGCCATGTCATCACATGTAAACTATTTTTTAACATGTACTTATTTTTTTAATTTTTAAATGAATTTTGTAAATTGATATTTTAAATAAGCAATTTTTTTATTTTTATTTTTTTTGTTAAATTCGGATACAATTAACATGCCACAATTTTTTTTTCATTTATTTAAATTTATTTCAATAAATTCGTTTTTTTTACAAAAAGCATATAGCAAGATTCGAACATGGATTGTTTCATATATTTGACATACATCTTTACCACTATACAAATACAACACTTGTGATTTGTTTTGCAGCCTATTATTGATAAAGGTATGTAATTATAGATTTAGAATATTTTAAATTAATATAGGGTATTTTATAAACCCTAATATCATTCTGTAACCTAAACAGTACGTCTCTTTGTCACTCATTCATATCGTTATCACACACACGATTTTTTTTTCTTTTCTGGTTTGATGTGCAGGTTGAACATTTGTCTTCTTTGTTGGTGTTTTGTATACAATTGAATATATATGTTGTCAGGTATTTGCAGCTTCATCATCATCATCATCATCTCATATAACAAGGTGTGTAAAGTTTTGATTTTTTATGACATACGTTTTAACTTTTAACTATTTTTTTTTTTTTTTTTTTTTTGCATTTAGGTTTTCACATATGTATGGAACATAGCATGTCCTTCGAACACATTCTGATTCTGCAAAAGGTTGGTTATTTTATTTAGATTTTTTTGCAATGGTTTATGTTTTTAGGTACAATACGGCCAGTTGGTTTTAATTTTGTTTGCAGGCTACACGGCAGTGCTAGGGTATTATCCCTCAAAACCCTAATGATGAAACTTTGTTACTCCATGCATATGTTGGTTTCTTTGCAGGTTTTCGCATGTAAAACGCTTTATTTAGGACATAAAAAGGTTTATCATGCTCATTGTCGTGTTAGATATTTGTAGCTCCGTAAACAAATCAGGTTTGGATTAGTTTTGATTATTGATTACATATATGCCTATCATTCTGTTGTATATACATTTGACATCACAAATTTTGACAAGATTTGGATATTTTCTATCAATGAATTCAAGTTTTACTTCATCAACTTATTGATTTAGGGTTTTATTCAAAGGTATGTTTTCTATATTTGTTGTTTTTAAAATTGGTGATTGAATTCAAGTTTTACTTATCATCAGTTATATCTTTTATTGGAACTTTTTTTATCAGTTATGGTGAAATTGTTAATTATTTACTGTGTGCATTCTATTCTAACTACATATAATGTTGGAATTATTTTTATGTTTTTAAGTTATGTAATACTCTCAATTTTAGAGTTAGTGACAGGACCCAAGTGATAGTTTAATGAAAATAAAAGGAATTGGGAAGAATAAAATGACCTACATTTGAGAGGTAGGTTTTCCTCAAATAATGCTTAAATTAGCCATACAGTAGATTGATAATCAAACCAAACATTTGTGGTCATCACTTATTGCTGAGTTCTGGAACGTATAGTCTTCTACGTTGACTTTATTTATAAAGGTTTCTGCCATGGTTGTTGCAGAAAGAGTTTCTGCTGAAAGAGGAGAGCCTCTTGGTGAATCCGTGAGTATTCTTCAATCCACTTAGTTCTTATGGCAAAAGCCTTGGACATCACTAAACGAATTTATGCTTGACACTGGAGGTGGCAACAAGCAGCGGGCGGGTAACAGGTCAAAACGGGTTGTATTTAACAGGTCAACGTTTAGTATAGGTCAAAACAGAACATGTCAGATTAGGTTGACCCACAATGCCTTTTGCATATCATTTTTTTAACTATAACTCTATAAGTAATGGATGTGTTAATTATGATTACATAACTAAGCTACATATACTTTAAATCTTATTACTCATTCTAGGTTGCAATGATAACATTTTGCTGTATAGATTTTACACATTCCTTATGCCTTCACCTTAACATCAATTTAGGCCACTTATTATCCCCATATTAACTTTTGCCACTATATATAGCATCCCAATTTTGTGTAACCATATTGCCTTAGCATACTAAAATAGGTGCACATCCTAACCAATAGCCGTGAAGACACGCCATGTTTGTAATCATGCACACTAAAAAATAAAGAGCATAGTCATTTGCATCAATAACACCGGTTATTGAAATTTCAGGAACCTTAGGATACTAAAATAGATACACACCCTAACCAATAGCCATAAAGACATGCCCTGTTAGTCATCACTCGCACCAGCAAATATAGAGCATACTCACTTACAGCAATAACATCGGTTCTTGAAATTTCAAGATAACGGGAACCAGTAGTAGTCACGATCCACTTTCCAAGAATACCGGGAAATGAATAGTTATGTAACTAGAGGTCGTCAGCAATAGCAGAGTTGAAACACGCAGACATGAACAAAACAATTGATGTGAACGTGTCTCGAAAATGGACCTTGGCAAATGTTCTTGATCCGACTCCAACCGGATTCTGATGTATACTGTTAGATAAAAAGGTACTAAAAAACCCATGCGCTACATACCTGTACCATGACCATCTGAATACCCATTTGATTATCTATTACTAATACGCAACCATTTGCTTGTGTAGGGGTCTGCTATACAGGCGAACATATAAATGAAAGACAAAGCATGTTTCGACATTGCCTTGCTGCATACAACGAGGTAAATTCATGAGCAGACAATACAAAATAACACCTCAAATAATTGGATCAAACATAACATAAGACATTATGTATACCTAGACCAATCAATGCCATGTATCGGGTAATATAAAATTATAGTAACACACATTCTTTGAATATTAGTAATCTCTGCAGAGACTCGATCACTTGCATCTTTAACTACTTACACTCCAAGAACCACGATGAGAAAAAGTTGTTTAACAAAAGCTAAGTTTCAATAACAAGAATACCGTGTCTGATACAGTAAAGGTTGCGGTTAATATGACTCCAACAACACCATCTGTTGTGCCTCAAGAGAAGCCTTCATTCATGAGATTATGGTTGTTTAAAATATTTACCCCGCGTGGGAAGACAACTACATCTCTACCAGTTACCCCTGTTGGTCATTCGGATCATGAACCTTCGTTAGGAAGCTCGAGGGGTTCACTTAATATGGAGGTATGTCGATTTTAATCTCTTTAAATTCAGTGCTTTTTCATCATTTTAGTTTCAAGCGTATGAGAGGCAGAGGTCACAAATTTGATCCATTTACTAGATTGGGTCAGTTTGGGTTGTGTAAAATTGACCAATATATTCTTTTTGTATGTCTCTACCAGGGTTCCTAATTTCAGTGTTGCTGAATTTGATGATCAAACTGTAATGCTATGTGACCAGGTACGCATTATACCTTCTTGTGCCATTTTGCTTTGTGTTTTGTACTTTTCTTATACTATTCTAACTATATTGTTGGTAATATTTTGGTGTGAGAAGGAATACCATGCTGGTTGTTTAAGAGAGAGTGGAAGATGTGATATAAAGGTACAGTATAGAGTCTTTGATTTCACCTGATTACTTGATGTATTTATAGGCAGCTGCCTATAAATATCCTTGATTATCTGTAATCAGATGATTGAATACTTGATGTTTGGTTTTGTGTGGTTTAGTGTTTTGAACAGGAATCCAAGTGATGGCAGGCGAAGTAGACGAAATGTATGTTGTTGTTTATGGTTTTAATAGAATTTAGATTGTTCGGTTTTAATGTTGGTTTTGTGATTGAGATTTAAACTTTGTTCGTGTAGAGCTCGTAATCTTCTGCAAGCTTTAGTGGTAGAAGATGGAAAAGGAGAGTTAGAGCTACTTCTCAGCAAACATTCAAGCTAAGAACTGAGGTTAGCGTTTTGTCATTTATAGTTACTTTTCATGCAATTATTAGAGAGGCTTAAATTCATTTAGTGATTAATATATAATGATCTCTGATGTGGAGGTTAATTCACCATTTAGAACATACATTAGGGTTATGTACTTCTGTTCACTTGAGTAATTAATTATACATTAGGGTTATGTACTTCTGTTCACTCCAGTGATATCTATTATAATCCTTGATGTGCATCTTCATGTTTTCATGATAATGGTTGCTATGTTGTTATATATACACCATGTCTCTGGAAAAGGTGATTTTCTTTTCCAATGAACAAGTTAAATGAGCATTCATTACCGAATAATAAGGAGCACATTGATAATCTGGTTTACATGTCGATTATGATCATTAAAAAGGATATAAATCACTAAACCTATAAGGGTACCACTGGAAATAAATGACTAAGTATTAATCCGAACTGGAGCACTGCTGTAGTGTGAAAAAAACGAGAAGGGAAGAAGTTTAGTTCTGAATATTTAGTTAACAATTACTTTCAGCACATGACACTCGCATAATTATATGTAATTTAATCTCAAATCATGTTTGACCCATTACCCAGCTGGCCCGACATTCCTGTTTTCCACTTTTATTGTCATGCATGCTTAGGTTATGGTGTCAAGTGCAATCTATCACTAATATATCTTAGAACAAAAACTATCCCAAAACATTAACAATGTTAGTATTATATTTACTTTCAATAACTATTTATCTAACACGATTTAAGACAAAACTTAGTCTAAAAAAATTTATAATTCAACTTGGTTTGCTTGATACTCATTCGAGTGTTGGTTAAACCTATAACTTATTTTTCGTTAACTTAAGTTTTTTTAATGATATTTGTAAAGCTTGCTGGCCCATCGAGCGGGCTATGCTTTGATACTCAACAACAAAAGCTTCCTATAAACAAGTTTTGTTTAAGATTTGAATTACAATCATAAACTTTCTTTTTAATAATAAATTGGTACCTTTTAACTGTTCAATAACTAATAACGGTTAATTAATTTCCATTATTAACGCATAAAAGAAAAAAAACTACTATTTAATATCTTATTATTCATTAACTAATGTCGGGTGAATACATAATAAATAAATATAAAAGATCATTGATATCCGTACATAATCAAATTAAAATGTAAAATTACAAGTTATGCCCGCCTATCGGGCGGGCTTTGAAAACTAATATATATATATATATATATATATATATATATATATATATATATATATATATACACACACACACACATACTACAACAAACAGGAGGATGGGTAAGGACACTTTCGTCGGCGACGCCATTGTCCCCGCCGAAAGTCACTAAACGACAAAAATGGGGCTGAGCTGGCACATAGTCTCGCTGGCATGTCAGAATATTTTCAATGCTCACTTTTCGGCGGGGACATGTCCCCGCCAAAAGTATTTGCATTATTTGTTTCTTTGACCAGAATAGTTACCCTTAATTGTGCCCGCGTAATTTTTCCGCCACACTTTTAGCGGGGACATGTCCCCGCTAAAACGTTGTTCCATAAGGTACATGCAGCTTTTGGCGGGGACATGTCCCCGCCAAAAGTTTGGGCGCCAAATTTCCCCCCAAACTGCAATATATATTATATCATACACATAACACATATTAACTATCGTAAATTCGGCAAAAAAATACAAAACATACATAACAATGGATGGTTTAACGCCGGAACAGGAGTGGGCAAAGGCTTTATCACACGAGCTCCTGTATAATGAAATTATAAATCATTGGGGCGTGGAAATTTTTGATGAATATGGTTCGTATGCGAATTGTGCACCTTGGCAAAGAGACCAGATTCTGGTATGGTTGAGGAAAAAGTCATACTATAGAGAGTATTTGTAAGAGCTAGATGCTGCTGAAGCTCAAGCTACTGCTGTTGGAGGTGAGAATGAAGCTGAAAGCACGTTTGATGAAGCTGCTGCTGTTGATAATCTGGAAAATAGAATAACAAGTCTTGAAGCTACGTTTGCATATCTCAAGGAAATGAGAGCAAGGAAAGGAAGAGGTGGTGTGAGTTAGAGCAAAGCGGGAGGTAGCCGCAAAAAAAAGTAAACGGGTTGTTTCATTTGGTTGTCGAGTTGTTTAGTTTGAGTTGTTTTGTTTAGTTGTCGAGTTGTTTAGTTTTAGTTGTTTCATTTGATTGTCGAGTTTGTTTCATTTGATCTGGTTCGTTTGCTTGTCGAGTTGTTTAGTTTGAGTCTGTATGAAAATGTATCTGGTTTACAACTCTTGTGTGGTTTGAATAAAATGTTTGACTTCGTGTTTGAAGCTAAGCGTGTGGTGTTTGGGATTGCTTTTATAAACTGATTAGTTTCTTACTGTGGATGTTTTGTTAGATTAATAAACAACAACAACACCATTTTATTAAACAACAACTGATGAGGCGAAAAATGATCCGTTTTTAGGGGGTCATTTAAGCCCGAATCCGACTTTATTTGATCAAATATTGCCCTAAATCGTTCCTTTTGTGATTTTAGGTGTTTGGAGAGTGAATTCTGGAAAAGAGGCTATTTTGGACGTTTTTGGAGCATAAAGTGAAGAAAACGACAAAGTACCAAAAATCCAAGCAGGAAATACAAGGTGACGGCGTCAAGGGTTTGCTCTTGACGGCGTCAGACAAGATGAATATTTTACCGTAGCTGGTGACGGCGTCAGATGGAGAGATGACGGCGTCAAAGTGGCCAAGATTAATTTACCGTAGGTGGTGACGGCGTCACCAAGGCCGTCACAATTGGATCTAGGGCGTCCGAGGAAGTATATGGCGGCGAGTTGACGGCGTCAGATTTTACTCTTGACGCCGTCAGGACGATTTTCCTATATATAGTTTTCTAGTTTTTTTCATTAAAAAGAGAGAAGTTTTGGTGAAACCCTAAAGACGATTTTGGTGCCTCTTTTACAGGTTTTTCAAGGGTTTCAAACCCTTGAGACCTTGCATTGTAATTGAGATAAGTATACTCTTAATTCAATCAATATGTCTATGTGTTGGTTGTTTATCTTTTGTTCTTATCTTAATTCTACTATGCTAGGCTAGATTTACTTTGTGTTTGCTTAGATCTAATGAAACCTAGATGTTGATTATGTGTTGATTACTTGTCTATTCTTGTTCTTGGATGAATGATATTATATGTTAGGCTTAAGAAAACTGGCAGATCTCCAAATGGTAACATGCTTGAACGTCTTAAGAAACATGAACCGAGGCGTACTAGGTCTTTATTGGTTGTATTTAATGCATGAGCCACTGTTTACAATCCCTATAGTTGTGCTGGGTCATGGTGTAGGAGGAGATAAGAGCTCATAGAGTTGGGGAGTTATGTATGCCACCCCACGAATGGTATTAAGGAATACAATCCGTCATCCATACAAGTGTAACAAGTAATTGACATGTAAAAGATATCTAGGGAGTAATGAAGTCTAAGTAAACACAATTTCTCCAAATACTGCTCACAACCTTAGTTTAATATTAGCTAAATTTCATTTTCATTAGTTTAATTAGTTATAAAGTAGTTTTTGGGTTAGTTGAATAGCAACTAATTCCGCCCACTCCTTCAAAACCCGAGATTTTACTTGCTTTCATTAAAATATAAAAACACAAAAAATAATCATCCTTCATCTTTAGAGCTATTAATTAGGCTTTCTAATCCTAGCGACACTATTCCTAAGCTGAACGATCAATCCCCCGGTACTTGTCACTATACTATACTACAACGATCAGGTACACTGCCTGGTGGGGGTTGTAAGCCTCGCGAGATCCCTTGAGAGGTAAAGCAAGGTGCGATTCCCACGCATCAAGTTTTTGGCGCCGCTGCCGGGGAATAGTTATTGTCTAGGTTAGGATTTCTTTTTATTAGGTCTACTTGCTAGATTCCTTTCTAGTAAGATTTTTTATTCTTTATTTTTTAGGTCTTCTTTAGTCTATCTTAATTCTTCGTGCCTTTGTTCGTAACTCTTTACCATCCGACATCATGGAAGGTGGTAACATCTTTGAACCCGTCATCCCACCACAACAAAACCCACCATTAGAACCCCTTAGGCCCCGAACCTTAGGAGAGTATTCCCGACCTAGCCACCAAGGCTACCGAAACACCATTGAGCTCACCGGAGCCAATGTGACCCCCTTGCGATCCGACACCATCCGGTTGGTGCAAAGCGGATGTGCATTCCATGGACTTCGTTCCGAAGATCCAAACCAACACCTTAAGGACTTCCTCAAAATCGTAGATTCCATAGACCTAGGTGTTGAAACTAGAGAGACTACCCGTTTACGCCTATTCCAATTCTCTCTACGGGATCAAGCTAGTCAATGGCTTGAGCGTTTCCCCGCGGGATCCATCACCACATGGGAAAATCTCGCCAATCGTTTCCTTACCCAATTCTTTCCGCCGGAAAAGACTGCAATGCTTAGAAGGGACATTTTGATGTTTGAGCAACAGCGGGGTGAACCTTTCTACGAGGCTTGGGCCCGTTTTAAGGATCTCCTCCACAAGATCACTCATCATGGCATAAACACTTGGTTATTAGTTCAGATTTTCTACGACCATGTTGATTATCACACTAAGCGCATTATCGACAGGGCCGCGGGAGGAAAATTGCGTGATAAGGATGCTGAGGAGTCATGGGCGATTATAGAAGAGCTCGCTGTCGATAACAATGAGATTTGGGAGTTTAAACATACGGTGGAAGCAGCCATCAATGCAGTCTCGGCATCTGGAGGGACCACCGAAATCCCCGAGGAACTCTTATGCAAAATTGAGGCAAAAGTTGACTATTTTGAGGAAAGGCAAAGGAGACCCTTAAGTCCTAGACAAGCCACGGTCAATTCTGTCTCAAGATCAACCTCGATACCATTATCTGAATCACCCTCTAGAGAACATGTCGAGACTTTTCAGAGGTGCACTCCACCTTGTTCCCCTCCCAAGGAACTTAGCTCGGAATTTGAGGCTAGGATGAGAGAATATATGGCGACCCACTCTGATCGGCTTGCTAGATTCGAAGAAGCAGTTTATAAGCAAAAGGAGGAGATGCAGGGGAAAATGAATGAGATGTTGAGTTTATTGGAGGAGTATGCCAGTCAGAAAACCCCCGAACGAATACTGCTAAGGAAAGAAAGTGCCACTCCCACCACCCAATTTGTTAACTCCATCACCATTGTCCATAAGGATAATGAGAAGGTGAAAACTCCTGCTAAGCAGACCTTAGAAAAATCACCTGAATCCCAACCTTTGAGCTACTACTTGAAACATGACATAAACAAAAGCACCATAACAAATTGGATTAAGGGTGATAGGCGTAACCAATCCTCCGAACAGGTTCCCGAGAAAGAGAAAGAAGAGGAAGATGAGTATGATACGCTTATTGGGGGACCAGTGGTCGAGAGGTTATTGGTACAGAAAGTGGCTACTAAGCAGGTAGCAAGTGGAAACTTTGAAATACCAACAAGCATCGGGGACTTGAAAAATCTTAGTGCTTTCGCCGACCAAGGATCGGAAGTAAATCTTATGCCCCTAACTATTTACATCCAACTGACGTCGAAAATGCCAGCACCTACTCGTGTTAGGCTATCTCTTGTTGGACATTCATACGTATACCCCCTAGGAATCGCAGAAGACGTATTAATTAATGTGGCAGGGTTCATGTACCCCGTTGATTTTATGATCATTGATGATAAAGGGGATGGATGTATGCCAATAATCCTTGGGGCACCATTCCTTACCACCGCTAGGGCTGTCATTAAGTATGAAGATAGGAAGATTGAGCTTAAGTCTGGAAAAAGAAAGATTAGCTTCCACATGACTCCGCGAAGTGGACATGAGAATATGAGTTGGAGAATGATTAAAAACAACATTAGCGCAACACCCATTCGTGTTCAGAATAAAATTCTTGCATGGGAGGCAAGAATCAAGAGCTATAAGAAAGCTAAGGATGAAAGGAGAAAAAGCAATAAGGATCCGATAGAACTCAAACACACCCAACACACAAGCAATCATACACCGTTTGAGGAAGGGAACTTAGTACTCTTGAGACACTTAGAAACCACAATACCACCCGATAAACCGAGTCCTTGGTGGTATGGGCCATTCACCATAGAAGGATTGAGCCAAGATGGGGTAGCTAACTTGAGGAGCAGATTAGGTGGGAAGGTGATTGCGAGTATTGATAGATTGAGGCACTACCACCATAACAGTAATGATCGAAATTATATGGGGTACATCATTTCAAATGATGAAATCACGTAGTAACCCACGACTTTGAGTCTAGCTACAAGACTCGTAAATAAAGAAAAGCGCTTCTTGGGAGGCAACCCATGTTTTGTGTGATTTTAATTGTTTGATTGTTATTTGCTTCCGTATGCATGTTTTATTTTTATTGTTGGTTGATCATGTTTCTAAATTAAAATGTGAAATACTTTATTATGTTGTTTGGCCTAGTCTTAACTTCAACCTAAAGGTATTTTTGCAAAAGATAAGTGTAAGGGGAAACCCCAAATATGTTTTTAAGAAACAAACCGATCATGATTCTCCACAATATTTAATGAACATGTATATTCGTAATTGTTAGAGTCAAATGCTTGTATTGAGTCATAATGAAGTTTTGCAGGATTTTCCAGGAAGTAGGACAAAGTTTTTCCAGAAATTTTCCGGAAACTTAACATAAAGATTTCTGCAGGTCCATTCTGACGGCGTCAGGCAATTGCTCTTGACGGCGTCAGGAGTCAAAAATCTGGAAATTTTACCCGTTTTGTTTTTCTAACGGAGTCTTATGGTTTTTGTGAATTATTAAGTTTTATAATCTCCAGGAAATCTGCAAACTTCATTCCACAAGCATTATATCTTACTTTGTTTTCTAGGATTTAGTAACTTATATAGGATGCCGCCGATTTTACGCGAGGTTGCCTTGTCTACTTTTGTCAGGATTTACAGGTTATTTAAGACAAGAAGATGATTTATATTCTGGAAGGGAAGCTTTGATTGTTCATTTTCTTGGAGGAAGATCTAACCTGGCCAACCTAAAATCCATACCGAGCGAATCAGGGGAGTATTTGATTTCATTCTCTTTACTTTTTACTTTTACATTCTTTACTTGAACATTGGGGACAATGTTCATCCTAAGTGTAAGGGGAGGGTAAAAAGATGATACCTTACATATGCACTTTCGCTTGAGTTTGTTTTGTTTGATAGTAGATGAGTAATAAAACTATGAGAAATACTTGTTAGTGCAATTTTAGCGCCAAATTTAAATTTTTTTACAACATTTAGGAGTGAAACTTTAGCCATAGCAAGCGTCTCATGGATAGGAGATTGTATGACTTGCACATAACCGTATATTCAGAAAAATTTTCCACCCAAAAATGTGAGGTTCGCCTTTAGATTTGATAGAAAAAGCATTCATTATTGGTGCTTATGAGTGTACCGGTAGCATTTAGATTCTAGAACTTGCGTTAGTGATGCATCCCGAGACCGCTAGTGAGACTACATTCGTGTGGTAGGATTTACTACATGATAAGAGGCATTAGGATCACCCTTGTGTTAAACCCGTATCATAATTACTTGACCATTTAAGTCATATTACTTGGCTAGTTAAGTCAACTAATTTTTCCCACACCCTTTGCGTTGTACTCATTTTTAGTACACGATACCCCTAGTACACCCCTCCGAGCCTATCTTTTCTTTTCTAACTTTAAGCATTTTACTTAAAGGAAGAATTTGTTACACCCCACTTAAATGTACACCCAAATCGCCTTAGCCTTCCGTGTATGCGCTCATCTTTAGTGCATTATTGTTATTTGTTAAACCCTAAGTTAACTTTCTAATTGATTACATGGTTGCTAAGTCGAGTCATATCCTTGTACATATTGTTTTGGGACGATTGGGACTCATGGGTAAGTACTTATTTTATGGAGTAATGGGGAAGAACATAATATTATTACCCCCATATGTACGTTAATCTTAAAAGTGCTCCAAGTGTTTTGATTTTCTTAATTCGAGTCATTAGATTAGTTAAATGTAAAGTATGTAAAGATTCAAGTGTAAGGGGATTGCTCAAACCCCTATGATGTATTATTTTGGATGGTAGGGTAAGAGTGTATGAAAAAAAAAAGAAAAATCAAAAAAAATTAAGAAAAAGAAAAAAAATAGAAAAGGAAAAAGAAAGAAAAAAACATACGGACTACCATCCCGTTTTCATTCTATGTTCATTTTATATTTTTGTTATTTTTTCATTTATTAGCTTAAGTCGAGTCTAATCTTGGCTTAGCAACGCCATCTTGTACATGTAATTTACTAAGATTGTTAACTCGCCACCAGTAAAGTTCCCTTTATCCAACAAAACCGTGTAATTCATATCCCTACACCTAACATTATAACCCTTTTAAAAGACCTCTTTGATATTTTATCCTAGGTGCTTACGCCATGTGGTGGAGGTTTGATCCTTTCCCAAGCCTATGGTAATCTATTTTGTTATGACAGGAAGTGAGAGATATCTTCCATTTCCATATTGTTATATTACTTTATTACACCCGAGAGATGTGAGTATCTAAACACTATTTGTGAGGTGCTTGTGTATGACCTCCGTGCTTGTCTATTGGTCTTTAGTGGAACGATTATTTGTTGTAATTACTTTTATATTAGTGTTAAATGACCCCTAACTTGTCTTTTGAGTAGAATAAAAGCTCATTTGCTTGAGGACAAGCAAATCTCAAGTGTAAGGGTATATGATGAGGCGAAAAATGATCCGTTTTTAGGGGGTCATTTAAGCCCGAATCCGACTTTATTTGATCAAATATTGCCCTAAATCGTTCCTTTTGTGATTTTAGGTGTTTGGAGAGTGAATTCTGGAAAAGAGGCTATTTTGGACGTTTTTGGAGCATAAAGTGAAGAAAACGACAAAGTACCAAAAATCCAAGCTGGAAATACAAGGTGACGGCGTCAAGGGTTTGCTCTTGACGGCGTCAGACAAGATGAATATTTTACCGTAGCTGGTGACAGCGTCAGATGGAGAGATGACGGCGTCAAAGTGGCCAAGATTAATTTACCGTAGGTGGTGACGGCGTCACCAAGGCCATGACAATTGGATCTAGGGCGTCCGAGGAAGTATATGGCGGCGAGTTGACGGCGTCAGATTTTACTCTTGACGCCGTCAGGACGATTTTCCTATATATAGTTTTCTAGTTTTTTTCATTAAAAAGAGAGAAGTTTTGGTGAAACCCTAAAGACGATTTTGGTGCCTCTTTTACAGGTTTTTCAAGGGTTTCAAACCCTTGAGACCTTGCATTGTAATTGAGATAAGTATACTCTTAATTCAATCAATATGTCTATGTGTTGGTTGTTTATCTTTTGTTCTTATCTTAATTCTACTATGCTAGGCTAGATTTACTTTGTGTTTGCTTAGATCTAATGAAACCTAGATGTTGATTATGTGTTGATTACTTGTCTATTCTTGTTCTTGGATGAATGATATTATATGTTAGGCTTAAGAAAACTGGCAGATCTCCAAATGGTAACATGCTTGAACGTCTTAAGAAACATGAACCGAGGCGTACTAGGTCTTTATTGGTTGTATTTAATGCATGAGCCACTGTTTACAATCCCTATAGTTGTGCTGGGTCATGGTGTAGGAGGAGATAAGAGCTCATAGAGTTGGGGAGTTATGTATGCCACCCCACGAATGGTATTAAGGAATACAATCCGTCATCCATACAAGTGTAACAAGTAATTGACATGTAAAAGATATCTAGGGAGTAATGAAGTCTAAGTAAACACAATTTCTCCAAATACTGCTCACAACCTTAGTTTAATATTAGCTAAATTTCATTTTCATTAGTTTAATTAGTTATAAAGTAGTTTTTGGGTTAGTTGAATAGCAACTAATTCCGCCCACTCTTCCAAAACCCGAGATTTTACTTGCTTTCATTAAAATATAAAAACACAAAAATAATCATCCTTCATCTTTAGAACTATTAATTAGGCTTTCTAATCCTAGCGACACTATTCCTAAGCTGAACGATCAATCCCCCGGTACTTGTCACTATACTATACTACAACGATCAAGTACACTGCCTGGTGGGGGTTGTAAGCCTCGCGAGATCCCTCGAGAGGTAAAGCAAGGTGCGATTCCCACGCATCAACAACAACAACATTTTATTAAACAACAACAACAACAATAACACAACAAACAACAAACAACAACAATAACACAAGAAACAAAAAATAACAACAATAACACAACAAACAAAAAACAACAACAATAACACAAGAAACAACAAACAACAACAACAACAACAACAACAACAACAACAACAACAACAACAACAACAACAGCTACAACAGCAACATCAACAACAACAGCATTACATATGAAGATTTTCCATGTCACCTAACAGGTCACGGAGTATTGCATCCGATTGACATGCGTGGTCATTGTTGTCGGGATCATTGCAAGTCTTGCCTCGAGCAACCTAACTTTTGTCTCTAGCACCTGTTTTTGTGCCTCCAGCATATTTATCCTAAGATCTTTTTCATGGCAGTTTGTGCACCCCGAACCGTGAGATGTTGAAGCAGAATGAATTACTTGTAATTGTTCATCAAGTTCACTCTTCCACATAAAATATCCACATCCACGACCTTTCTCTCTTGGCTTCGAAAGAGGACATGCATAATACTCCCATCCAAATGTATCTTTTTGATGTGATGTTCTTTTTTTATATTTCCTGCTCCACAAGTACACATAAAAGGATTATATCGCTGCATCTGGTTGACAGTATGTTTATGGTTGTGTGTGGTAGAATCGTGATCGGGGTGGCCCGATCTACAAGTTGAGTTGATAAAAGGTGGTGGCCAAAAAAAGATTCCGGCGGCCGGAAACTGCTGGTGTCGCCGGAAAACGGAAACTGCTAGAGAGAGAGATATATATATAGTGAGATGAGTGTGTGTGTGAGATTATATGGGTTAGATGAGTGTGTGTGAGTTTATATTGTGAGGATAAGCATAGCATCTCGACTCGTTTGTTTAACATCTCGTGTATAACCATATCATCTCGACTCGTTCGTTTAACATCTCGTGTATAACCATAGCATCTCGACTCGTTCGTTTAACATCTCGTGTATAACCATAGCATCTCGACTCGTTCGTTTAACATCTCGTGTATTACCATAGCATCTCGACTCGTTCGTTTAACATCTCGTGTATAACCATAGCATCTCGACTCGTTCGTTTAACATCTCGTGTATAACCATAGCCTCTCGACTCGTTCGTTTAACATCTCGTGTATAACCATAGCATCTCGACTCGTTCGTTTAACATCTCGTGTATAACCATAGCATCTCGACTCGTTCGTTTAACATCTCGTGTTAACCATAGCATCTCGACTCGTTCGTTTAACATCTCGTGCATAACCATAGCATCTCGACTCGTTCGTTTAACATCTCGTGTATAACCATAACATCTCGTTTAACATCTCATGAGTTAAAACAATTTTAAATGATTTAAATTAATTATAAATGATTTAACTTAATTAAAATGAATTAAAAATAATTTTAAATGACTTAAATTAATTATAAATGATTTAACTTAATTAAAATGATTTAAAAATAATTTTAAATGATTTAAATAAATCATAAATGATTTAAATTAATTATAAATAATTAAATTTAAATGGTTTAATTAATATTGATTTAAGTTAATTAAAATGGTGAACACTTTCGGCGGGGACATGTCCCCGCTAAAAGTTTTCACCAATAAATTTTTTTCCCTCTAAGCATTTACTTTATCCCGCCAAAGTTTTTGGCGAGGTGTGAAAACTTTTAGCGGGGACATATCCCCGCCAAAAAGTGTGTACTAAAAGACAATACAGACTTTCCGCGGGGACTTGTCCCCGCTGAAAGTAAGCCCACTACTACCTTTATTATTATCAGATCTGGCAAATTACACTTGTAAAAAAAAAAACCCAAAACTATTCACCATCTCCACCTACTGCTGCTTCTGCTTCCTCTCTCCATAGCCACACCACCATCTCCACCACCACTACTTCACCGCACCACTATCTCCACCACACCACACCACACTCGCACCACTGTGCACAGTAAACCCTCTCATTTTTTAGTTATAATTTCTCAAACCCTCTAATTTTTTAATTCTTCCTCGAACCCTCTCATTTTTTAATTCTTCTTCAAACTCTCGAAAATGCATTGAAGCCAGACCCGAATATTGGTATTTTTTTGATTGTTTTCAAAAAAAAATATTGGTTACACAATTATATAAAGGTGTTACCAATAATTAATTGTTTGCGTCTATTGTTTTTATTTTTTGTTTTTTTTTTTATTAATTTTCTTGTTAATTTTTTTGGTACAGTTGCTGAGAATTGAAGCCAGACCCGAAGCCGAGCCGAAGCCGAGACCACATACGAGAGCCCACTGCCAAGTGGTATTATTATTGTTTTTATTTGTTTAAGTGTTAGCGGGGACATGTCGCCGCCAAAAGTTTATATTAAATAATTTATGTTTATGTTTTTTTGGGTGTATGTTTGTTTGGTGAGGACAGTCGAGACAAGCCGAAAGCCGAGACCATCCTACTGTCAAGACCAGCCGAGAGCCGGGACCAGCCTACTGCCAAGACCACAATCGGTACGTTTGGTTTCGGCTTATATCAATAGGCTTGCAGTAGATACATATATATCGGACTTATGAGCTTATGTAAATTTGGAAAATGTGGGGCGTTTGGTTTATGCTGTCCACATAGGGGTGTTTTATTGAATTGATGGTTTGGAACATGACACACCATGGGGTGTGCTCGTGATGTGTACCACGACACAAGTAGTGTCGTGGGGACTTGCTAGGTGCAAACAACAGGGGTGTTTGGTTTCTGCTTGTTAACAGCCCAAACGAGGGCCGTTTGGTTTATGCTGTCCAAACAGGGGTGTTTGGTTTATGCCGTTTGGTTTAGGGCCGTTTGGTTTCTGCTTGTTAACAGCCCAAAGTATATATAGTGAAAACTTAGAAAATTTAACTAAGTCTTTTACTAGTAAAATCTGTCCCAAGTCGCTATATAAATGGCCTTGTAAAACTCAAATTCATTTAACGACCCATCTATATTTTTACATGAACTCATAGACGCCATGACTAGCTACAACTTTCATATAGATAACTTGTAAAAACAATCACGTCTCGACCCTCTAAAATGACTAAAGTGAATCGACCCAAAAGAGATAAAACTGAAAAACATAGAATTTTTCTAAGTCTTTTTACCCAGAAAACTGCTCAAAATCGCGACTAAAATGACACCATAAAACCAAATCCGACTTAACAACAACCCATTATTTTTATAGAATTTGTTTCTCTTTGTTACAAACTAAAAGTTTCATGTTTATAAATTGGAATGATAAGCTTGTTTAAACCCTTCAAATTGGCCAAAGTTAAGTGATTAAAGCCATTTTCAAAAACTAGTTATAAAAGCTTAATGGACTGAAAAGCCCAATAAGCTGAAATTAAGCACTCCGTATAAGCTGAACCTAAAAGCTCTTTAAGACAGCCCCAAAACAGGTAAACTAGGGTGCGTTTGTTGGCTGCAAGACAGCCCCAAAACAGGTAAACTAGGGTGCGTTTATCTTCTGCACCAAAGGGGTCAACTAGGGTGCGTTCATTTTCTGCGTTTGATGGCTGCAAGACAACTTGTTAATTTTATTTTAATTATTTTCATTTGTTGATTTTGTTAACTTTCTTTTGTAAACTTATATAAGCTCACAAGTATCCAAATAAGCCAGAAATTTGAGTCTTATGATATATAAGCCGAAATTGACAATGTGAATATGTTAGTACTATATGGTATTTGATCGTCTCATATATTGTAAATGATTATAGGACTTTAGTGACTA
This sequence comes from Artemisia argyi, assembly GCA_030686995.1. Lineage (NCBI taxonomy): Eukaryota > Viridiplantae > Streptophyta > Magnoliopsida > Asterales > Asteraceae > Artemisia > Artemisia argyi. The sequence continues at coordinate 167,007,719 of CM060695.1, forward strand.
ATTTCGGAAAGTCCCCGTCCGAAGTTAATCATCCCATAGAAAACCCGTCCGAAATTAATTTATTAGAAATTAATTTCGGAAAGTCCCCTGTTTGGGACTGCTTTTTGAATGTTTTGTCTCATTTAGGATATGAATGCGTATAATTGATTTACTATTTGTTAAAATTTCGACAGTGTTTCCCCTTTACTCCTACGAATATGTCTTTAATGCACATATTTGGGGAGTTGAGGGGAAATGCTGCCGAAATTTTCTCAAATAGTAAATTCAGTTATACGCATTCATATATGAGACGAAACATTCAAAGAGTGGGTTAGGATTGCCTTCCGTAGTTGGATTAGTTGAACAAAACGCACAACTCGTAATTGCATCATTAAAACGCACAACTTGTGAACATGTTTGATTCTATATAATTATTTGTTGCATCATTAAAACGCAGTTATGCCAATTGATAAGAGTTGGGTCTCATTATCTCGTGCTAGCCTCGATTTTTTAAAAGGTCTTAAAGCTTTTTGTGTGTATGCCAAGGACTTTGTGAATATTTATGGGAATGTACATTGTCCATGTGCTAGTTTTTATAACAATGGTTGGATAAAGTACAAAGATTTGTTTGATCACATACACTCAAATGGTTGGGACCAAAGTTATATGAAATGGTATAATCACGGTGAACCGGATACCCGAACATTGGTACCCAACACAAATCATCCCGGGATGAGTGACATGGCTGATTTCCTTCATGATATGTGTCCGAATGAGCCAGCTCAAGAAAATATTGGCGAGACAAGTAACGAGCCAACTCAAGCAACAACACTTCCTCAACGTAACGAGTTTGAAGCATTACTTGCCACTGCTAACGACCCACTATACCCGGGCTGTACATGGATGTCTTCATTGGACTTTATGGCAAAGTTTACGAACATTAAGGTCAAAGGTAAAATGAGTGACACCACGTTTAACGAAACACTAAAATTTCTACGTGAATGCTCCCCGCCCGTTCTAGGTTACAGAATCCCACCGTCATACTATAAAATAAAGAAGACATATAAAACGATCGGGTTAGGATACGAATACATACATGCTTGTGTAAATGATTGTTTTTTATATCGGGGGGTGGGTAATGAAGATTTGCAGAATTGTCCCATCTGCGATGCTAGTAGATGGAAAGACAAGAACACACTGGGGAAGAAAGTTCCTAACAAGGTGTTGCGTTACTTTCCTATCATTCCTAGACTACAACATTTGTACAAGTCTAAACACACTGCAAAACATATGACTTGGCATACTTCTGGGCAGTCTATGGAGAACGGTAAGATGCAACACCCGGTCGATGGTGAAGCATGGAAGAAATTTGATATCAAGTATAAGAAAGAATTTTCTTATGAAAAAAGAAACGTGCGATTAGGGTTGGCTGCTGATGGTTTCAATCTGTACGGCAACCTTAGTCAGTCTTACAGTGTGTGGCCGGTAATATTAACAACATACAATATGCCTCCCTGGATATGTATGAGAGAGACTTCTCTTATGTTGACGTTGTTAATTTCGGGCCCTAAATGACCCGGGAAGTACATAGATATTTACTTGAGGCCTTTGATTGAAGATCTTAAGACTTTATGGAAAGATGGGGTCATCACTACGGATGCTGATACAGGCACTGAATTCTGTATGAAAGCAACGCTTTTATGGACTATCAATGACTTTCCCGCTCGAAGTAGTTTGTCTGGGTGGAGTGGGCAAGGTTACAAGGCATGTCCGACCTGTAATATACACACTCCAGCTATTCGCATGTTAAGCAAAACCGCTTATGTTGGTCACAGAAGATTCTTAAAACCGAACAATAGATGGCGAAAGAACAGATGGGCGTTCTATACTCCGGTAGAAGTTAGACCACCTCCTAAAAAATTTACCAGTGATGACATCTTGACTCAACTTGGGAGATTGCCTATACGTATCCCGGGGAAACATCCAAGTTTTGGGGGTGCGAAGAAAAAACGTGATGATCGCGAATTGAATTGGACCAAAGTATCTATTTTCTACGAGCTACAATATTGGTCTTTTCTTACACTAAAACACAATTTAGATGTCATGCATATCGAAAAAAATGTGTGTGAAAGTGTGTTGGGTACTTTGTTAATGAATGACAAATCAAAAGACACCAACAAGGCAAGACAAGACTTACAGAATTTGAAAATTCGTGATGCTTTGTGGCTCGTCAACAAAGTAAACGAGAAGTGCTCTAAGCCTCATCCCACGTACTCTTTCACTACCGAAGAAAGAAAACTTTTTTGTCAATTCATCAAAGGTACGCGTTTTATTTCAAAATTCATTTGTTCCAATTCATTTCGCGTATTCATTTCGACGACTTATTCTAATATCATGATTTTTTTGCCAATTGATCAAAGGTGTTAAACTACCTGATGGGTTCGGATCTAACTTCAAGCATAAAGTGACAGACAGTGATAACAAGATAACAGGCTTGAAGGCTCATGACTGTCATATAATGATGCAGCGGTTACTTCCTGCTGGACTTCAAAATTACTTGAAGGACCAAACCACTGCAACACCAATAATCGAGCTTTGTTCATTCTTCAAACAAATATGTGCTCAAACTTTGATGGTGGATGACATGTTGAAAGCTAAAGAACAGCTCATCAATATTTTGTGCAGTTTTGAGCAAATCTATCCTCCAGCTTTTTTTGACATTATGATTCACTTGGTTATTCATTTACCCGAAGAGGCTATTCAAGGCGGGCCTGTTTACATGAGGTGGATGTATCCATTTTAAAGGTACATGAAAAAGCTCAAAAATTATGTCAGAAATAAAGCTAAGCCTGAAGGATCAATAGCGGAGGGTTATATTGCTGATGAAGCATTAACTTTCTGTTCGCATTATTTTCGGGGTGTTGAGATGAGATTTAATCGTCCTGACCGGAATAAGGACGGTCCAAGCCCAACAAGTCGATTTCAAGTGTTTCGATCAGCCTGTAAACTGAATGGTAAACAATCATTAATTCGGCTTGAACCAGACGCAATGCAGAAAGTATTATGGTATGTACTACACAACAGTCATGAAATCAACCCGTACATGAACGAGTACAAGAGGTACACGTTTTATTTCAAAATTTTGTTTTACGTAAGTTATTATTCGACGACTTTTTCTAATATCATGAACTTTTACATGGAATTTCCTGGCAATGACATACAAGAAGGATTTCCTCACTGGTTTGGGAACAAGGTAGACTTGTTGTATGTAAAACCCTATAAAAATAACGACTATTACTCATCTATATCTATTCTTAACTTTTTTTTCTTAGATTCGTGAATTGAAAGTAAAGGACGACCCAAGTTGTACTTCCGAATTGTTCGCTTTGGCTTGTGGACCATCATGTGCTGCATTCTCAGCCGACTCTTGCACAGTGAACGGTTTTATCATACACGACCATGATTTACGTCGTTCAACCCAAAACAACGGAATTTCAACTCCTAATCCTAGCGGAGGAATGTATTATGGCCAGCTTGAAGAAATTATCGAGCTTGAATATATTCCGTTCAAGGTTGTGTTGTTCAAAGTTAAATGGTTCAACACTAATAACAATGGTCGCATAAAACGTTGTACCTATAGAAACAACATTACACAAATTATGACAGATCGTGTATCGTTTGAAAGTGAACCATACATTCTTGCAACACAAGTCTTTTACCTTGATTTCCCGGGTAAACTTGGTAATGTCAAGGCCGTCCAAGATTTTTATCATCGAAAGATTTGGAACCCGGATATCATCGTGGTAGAAGACAATCAGGATGTTGTACATGACAACACATCATCACATGTTACACTCTCTGCTGAGTTGGATACGTTGAATTATGACACCATAAATAGAGATGTTGAGCCAGCGGAAGTTGAGGTACCACCACAACCAATTATCATTTATGTCGACGACGACGAAGATAATATTGATTATGATGACCACGTTCCTCATGATTTAGCATCTGATGATGAAGATTACGTCGATCGTGAAGATGAAGCTGACACTAATAATGAGGGTTTTTATCTTAGTGATGAGGGAGATTGATCTCAAATTGTAATTTGTTAAATGACACTTATTTGAATGAAATTGTTATCGAGTGGTTAAATGCGTTTATTTATTTATTTATTTATTATTATTATTATTATTATTATTATTATTATTATTATTATTATTATTATTATTATTATTATTATTATTATTATTATTATTATTATTATTATTATTATAATTATTTTTGTATAAATTGTTATTTATTTCAATGTGTGTGTATATGCGTATATGTGTTTCTTCACTAATTATATTTTCTTGTACTAGTACATTTACAGATGGTAGATGTTGTTGCTAGGAGCCACGGTGGCGATGGAGGCAATGAGCCACCCCGTGGTCCGACGAGGATAGGCAGTGATTGTCAGAGTAAGAATTTCTAGATTATTTTAATTAAACTTTATTATTATTTGAAATTGATAACTTGTTATTTTATGTCATCATCACTTGAATTTGATTACTTGTAGGATCTAAATCCAGATCTCCCAAGCCCAATGCCAAAATTGGGAAAGGCGAGAAGTCGGTGCGTGGTCCCACAAAGAACACGCGGCTCCGCAATGAGAGGAAAGATACTGGTCGTCCGGTATCGATCAGATTCCGGAAGAACGACAGAGGGATGTGGGAGCATGTGGGTGACCACGCAAAGTAGTTCTCGAACTTGGTCGGGGAATTGTTACGGCAATCAATTCCTATGCATTACAAATCCTGGTCGGCTGTTCCTGCTACCGCGAAGGCCCACATCGACGACCAGCTACACGTAAGTTTTTTTTTATCTTTTATTTTTTTAATTATTGTGTTTGTTTATTTTATGTTTCCTATTTATTTAAATTTGATTGTTTATTTAAATATGAATATTTATTTTAATTATATTTTATTGCAGCATTATTTTGATCTCGGCGAGCACCTTGCCAGTGCTGATGGAGAGGATATTGTCAAGTGTATCGAATATTATCTCCAAAAGCGATACGACGACAACAAGTGGCGGCACAAAAAGATAAATTTTACTGAGCAAGGTGGGAAGGAGAAGCTGGGCGAGATCAAGGCAAAGCGCCCGGAGACCATGTCGGAGTCGGATTTGGCAGAATATGTAAATTTCTGGATCCACACTTTATTATTATTATTATTATTGTTATTGTTATTGTTATTGTTATTGTTATTGTTAATAATAATAATAATAATAATAATAATAATAATAATAATAATAATAATAATAATAATAATAATAATAATAATAATAATAATAATAATAATAATAATAATAATAATAATAATAATAATAATAATAATAATAATTCATTTATATAACATTTTTTATTATTTATAATACGCAGACCAACAGGCAGAACCGGCTCGCCAATCCGACTGCCAGCCATCATGGGTCACATTCGTTAGCTGTTATACGCGATAACTTCGTAAGACACTTTTTAATCATTTCATTTATATATATAGTGTTTGGTGAGTCGTTATTGAGTTTATTTATAAACAGCCGAGAGAACCCACCGACGCTGTGGATGGTAGAGACTTGATCGCGATGTACAGACACAACCATACGAGAGACGGCGTTTGGGAGTCTACATTGTCCGAGGCTAGATATGTAAGTATAATTTCTTTCCATAAAACTCACGCACATTGATGCAAATATAATAAATCATGACTTATATATTACTTTGCTTGTTTTTTTGTAAATCAGAACCAGATGATACAGATGCGGACGGAGAGCACCTCCGGGGGGACGACCATGTATGACCTCGATATTATGCGCCACGTGATCGGTGGCAAGCAGCGAGGTCATATTCCTGGCATAGGTCCAGTCTTACCCGGCGGTGGTCGTCAGACGACCCTCAGTGCCGCACGAGCTCGTGATCAAGCCTCCGCGTCCTCCCTGCACGAAACAGTCCAGAAGCAAACCCAGGAGATGTCCCAGCAAAGGACACTGATTGATGTGTTGTTGGGGTGGGCTAAGACACAGCCGGGTTTCCCCGCTGAGCTAGCGACTCAGGCGACGACATCGGGATACCAGGAGGCTTCACCAGGTGAGTCTACAGGTACCTAGGAGGAGGGGAGTGGGGCTAGTGGGAGGAGTGGGGGGACTCAGGAGTAGCGTGTGGGTTGTTTGGGTTGATTTATATTTGTTTTGGGGTTATGGACAAATGTTTATATAGTTTCATGGATTATTATGTCTTTATGTAGTTTATGTGTTAAGATTCCCGCTACATTGTTCCCACGTATAGTTTTGTAGCGTATAGCGGATAGCTAGCTTATGTAGTGATCATGTCATAACGGTTTTTGAACCGTATTTTGCGAATTTGGATACAAACACATGATTTTGTTAATTTTTAACAAATTTGGATATGTATGATATTATGTTTGGCGAATTTGTGATTTGAGTGTCTTGTGGTGTTGTAATTAGATGATATACAGGTTGTGAATTTGTAGTGATAATGTAGATTTTTTCCGGAAAAATTCCGGAAAAAATCTGGAAATTACCCATTTTGCAGCTATTTGCTGCAAAATGGGTCAGTCTTTTTTAGCGGGGACATGTCCTCGCCGAAAGTTTGCTGCAATGTATGTGGACACAACTTTAAGCGGGGACGTGTCCCCGTCAAAAGAGTGAACCATTTACTATGTAAAGCACTTTCAGCGGGGACGTGTCCCCGCCAAAAGTGTAAGAATTATTATTAAAATAAAGGATTAAGGGCTAATCACAACTACGGAAAATACTTTCCGCGGGGTACGTGTCCCCGCCAAAAGTGTAAGAATTATTATTAAAATAAAGGATTAAGGGCTAATCACAACTATGGAAAATACTTTCCGCGGGGACATGTCCCCGCCGAAAGTAGTGCCGCACTGGCATGTTTGACCTGACCAAAATTGTCCACGCTGGCAGTGTGGGTCCCACGTGTCACCGCCAAAAGATACGTCCGTCGCCGCCGAAAGTTTATAGCGAAGGGCTTTAGCCGAGTCACTTTCGGCAGGGACATGTCCCTCCGAAAGTTTTGGGTGGGGAGAAGTCCCCGCTGAAAGCGAGGAAATGTCCCCGCTAAAGACGGTGAATCTTGTAGTGATATATATATATATATATATATATATATATATATATATATATATATATATATATATATATATATATATACACTAGCTTCATAACCCGCCCGATGGGCGGGTTCGCTTCATTATAATACATGTTGAATTCTAAATTTATGTAAAGCAATCGTGTTGTTTGAATAGAAAAAAGATAATGAAGTTGTTGTTAATACAAAACTATGTTGCGCATTCAAATACGAACTAAAAATTCTTTATAAACGGGAGTTTGAGTAGTTGTTGTTCCATCACAGCTTCAAAGCTATCGATTTAAGATTCCAGTTCCGAAACCTAAACAATTATAAGAAGATAAAGATATGTTAGTTGACTCTAGAATATAAACTTATTTTATCCGTACATACTACTTTTTCTAATAAAACACTGAACACATGGCGCTCAAATGTAATACTTAGGCTGTAAACACCAACAAAAACAGTAGAGCATTAATAGGCGTACCAACTGAAAGTGCTGTAAATCCATCATCCTCTTGTTAGATTGACGTTCATTCTCTTTTGATAAGTTATCTTCCAACTTAATGCTCATTTCCTCGCGCAAGTTTTGAGATGCTTCTAATTCAATCTCCAACTTCAAAACTCAGATCTGTAAAACGTGGTATTCTTGTTTGGCTATAAAGAGTTAAACGTAAAGTTAAAACTAAAAAACTAAGTAAAGTTAAAACTAAAAAAACTAATGTTATGTTTGCAGGATATATTCAGTTACCAGAATGGCAGGCCAATCTTTCAGCTGTTATAAATTTAGATATCCTTGATATCTTTAAATAATCCTTGAAATATGGAAATGTTTAACTACACATTCTTATCTTGTATTGCTTGTTCACCAAAGACTACTTTTAAACAAAAAGGGCATTACCTCTTTCACCACGGCTAATAGGGAGAGCAGTTGTCTTTTGAGCAAGCTGCCATAATTGAGCCTACAAAAAAAGACCGTAAGACAGCAGATAGCTGTTATGGAAGGTATTTACTGGCTCTTCCAAAAGAAAAAAAAAAGCAATGCCAAGTAAACAAATGTTGATTTATTACACCAGGTATAGGAGAAAATAAAACACATTGAGCTGCATTATCTAGCATACAACAACATAAGTCAGTTCATAGGTATACATTTAGTCTCATAAATGATAATACATTTGAGGTTCACCTCTCTGTAAGAGCTGAAAAGATATCCACAATAAAGTAGGGCAGATGTGGTGAACAAAGAAGGATTTCTTTTTGCTATGATGATGCTCAATCTTGTCCCAAACTTCACAAGAAAATAACATCCTAAACACAAGGCTATTATTGTTGAAACAAAAATTCTAGCTTTACTCGGTGCTATAGGTCATAAATATACCAGGTAGAAACTAATTAGCCAACATTCCGTAGCTTTCTAGATAGAAACTAATTAGCCAACCCTGACAGTGCCAATGCACTCCTAACTTTCGGATAGAAACTAATTAGACAACACTCTGTAACCAAGTTGTCAAATTTTGTACCAATGACAGAAGACTGATAACTGATAAGTGAATGCCGCTTAATATTTGTTTTATAAAAAATGACAATGCAATTAACACGAGCTCTGAAACTAATGATTGTAGTTACATTTATCATATAGAGTAAGTATAAGGAATTACCAAAAGCCTGAAGGATGACACCATTTCCACATGGTCGTCCAGATATGGTGGCACATCGGGTAAAAACAAATAGTATTTCAATTTCAGATACAAGGAATATGTCATTGAGATACTTATGCTACTTAAAGCTTTCATTGAGTGGAATATTATAACTTTCAGTACATGACATGAAGTTGCAGGAACCAATATATTTTTCTCTTAATACAAAATTAAAGAAAGATATAAGAAATCCTAATTAATCTATTTCTATGTAGACATGTAAATTTAGGTTGTATTCTAATGTAGCATGTTAAATGGGTTAAATTAGTACAAACCTAGCTATCAATGTAGCAGGGAAAATGGTAAGTCATGTGATCCTGACCCAACACGTTTTGACCCATGACCACCCCAATGTTTTAGCACATAAGTATTGTAGAACTCACAGGTACTGCAGGACTTCGTATTGTAGAACTCACAGGACTTCGTACTAGTGAATTTAGTGGGAATTATAAAAAAGAAATGGGTCAAACGATTTCAAAGGTACTGCAGGACTTCGTTCCAGTGTATCAATCTGGGAATCTCACCAGTCAGCTGGTTTTGGGCTAATCAAAAAATGAAAAAAGAATAATACCAAAAAGAAAATTGCATGTTACTTCCGATTGTTTGGAAAAATGTAAATTTAACTCCGGAGTGAACATCCATGTGTTTGTGAAGTTTTGAGGGTGGGGAAATCTCATATTAACACATGACCACAGGGTAGTGAGGCCATAAATCTATATCCTATGTAAAAGATAACTTTTATAGGAACGTTCAAGGACCGTGCCAACTTACAACGTATTTAGATTAGGTATTTGAGTTAACGTTGAGGGAATGAGGCCTGTAATTTGGTAGTTCTTCAAATTCCTATTTTCTGAGGTATTGGACCCTCTAGTTGATTACGGCTCAAGTTCCTATAGATTTAAGAATAAGAAATTTTAGTTTGTGTGCACTGTGCAGCAACTTAATTTTAGGAATGTGTATTAATGACATAACACATTGCTTACAGTGTCAAAAGAAGCTCCAAATAACCAATAGATGCACGAATGAGACCGGAGAACTAATTGCTAGAAAGATCCCTAGAGAGCGTAAAATTCTGTTAATTAGACTACATTATACATATATGCAGCAATATAACACAATTATACATGTGAACTTACAATGTATCTATATTGATTATTCTCCCCAGCTGAAATGGTATAGTGCCCTTGAATTTATTTGATGAAAGATTCCTGCTACATAAATGGTAATTTTAGAAGTTAAACATCAAAATAATAATTTGCTGCAAGATACAAGCTTAAGTTAGAAAAAAAAATAGGGCATACCGATAGGTTAAGCTCTCAAGATTACGAAATCTTGAAGGAATGGAACCATTCAAGAAGTTTCCATGCACATTTTTGCAAAAGAGGTAACCAAGTTGAATAGAAATATGGAGCAAAATATTTGATCATGACAGCATAATAAGTTAAGACATACAGTTGTTTCAAGGCAGTGCAAGAACTGATGCGTTCGGGAATCTGCCCTTCGAGGTTGTTGAGTGCAAGGTTCCTATGAAACAATTATTAGCCATTTTAATATTTAATTATGAGAAGTATGAAATATAATATTTGTGCAGCAATTTAGACTGTTGGACTCACAATTCAAAGAGTTGATCCAAATTCCTAGATTCCTAAATTCATAGTTCATCAGGTTTCTTTGATCAAACAAAAGGAAAAACATAACCTTAACCAAGTTCATTAGGCTAACCATAGTGCAGAAGAGCCATGGTAGCAGCCTTTGATAACAATGCAATCATCGTAACACCCTTAGACTTAACCTAAACATCCAAGAATTCAACTGTCAAACCCATAAAATCTAAGCACATTATTTTTTTTGATTAAAATTAACCTGCTATGACGGTCGTTCATCAGATGTGTGTTCTTTTAGTTGCTTTTTCTTTCAAACAATCAAACCTGTTCACCGATGATGTTATGGGCTACCTACAATTATAGAATGTGTCAGTGTTAATTTAGTGACATAAAAACCTATACAAAAACAACGTCAAGCATTAATTTCAACCTTATTTTGCTTGACATGTGCTATTGGAACACCTTCGAATCCACCTGGAAACTCTCGAATTCAATATGCAATTTTAATTATGTCAAACTACTTTCAATCGAAAACCCTAAAAGATAAGAATTAGTATAAAATTAAATTGCAAAACTAATTATGGATCAACAAAATTAAACTAAAAGCATAAGATTTATACCAACGAACTTACATTTTAAATGGATCATTGAATCAATCGGTGGCAATATGTTCCAGCACGACGCCGGCTTACTCTAGTGGCCACATCATGAATCAAACATAAAAATCATATAAATGCAAATGAAACACAATTATTCCAGTAAAAAATAAAATCAATCAAAATAACCCAAATTAATATTTGAATTTTTTGTTTTATCAAAGATACCTAATGAACTATGCTTGTAACATTTATTTATGATGGATCAAAAGTTGTGCGATGAAGATGGAGATTAGGGTTATTTGATAGAGTGAATGATTTAGGGGATTTTGAATTTAGAAATACCGCTAGAGTAGGGAAAGCAGTTTCGGTTGAATCAAACATTACGGGATAAAGATGGAATGTTTTCAAAATTATGATGTGGGTTATGGACTGTGAAAATCGGTTTCAAAGAATGATGATATCATAGGGAGAGAATCATGAGGTTGTAGTTAATGATATGAAAATCAAACCTTCTATATGTGTTTACGTTTTGCAAAGGGGTGAATAATTGAAAGTATGTCATTATTGTTTTGTCCTGTTTATCACCAAAAAAGGGCTTGCTCCAATGGTTGACACAGTTGTGTGTGGTATGCAAGACCGGGGTTCGAATCCCCCTGGTGTTAAATTTTTTAAACCCATTTCATGATAGCAGTCAAATTACCACCGTGTATGAGTATGCCAAGTGGCGTTCATGTTGAATTATCCAGTCAGCATGTTAGTGCCAAGTGGCGTTTCTAAGTGCCAAGTGGCATTTCCCTTCCATGGTACATATTTCGAAGCCTCAAGTACAACTCATAACTTGTCCCATATATATATATATATATATATATATATATATATATATATATATATATATATATATATATATATATATATATATATATATATATATATATATATATATGGGTCCATTTCTTGCGAAAACCACCTTATCAGCAAGAACTGTGAGAACAACCTTTTTACAACTAATAATACACAATGTACATCATTTAATGCTCCATAACATTTTGTTTTTTTATTTAATTCAACAGGGTATAATAGTAACAGACATTTTCATATAATTTTTATTTTTTTATAATTCCCCTTTTTTATAGATCTAAAAATTCATTTTTATTTTTTATTTTTTTATTTTTTATTTTTATGCTAACATGTTTTCAAATATGTTGGATCGATATATTCTGACCAAACTATTTTGTAGCTTGTAAGGTCTTAACAATCTTGAATGACTCAAAACAGTTAATATTGAAACACTGATATTACTTTGTAAAGTATGCGGAATCTACTAACACAAAGCTAAGAAGAACTTTGTTAATATTAAAACAACTCTTAAACCTGCCTCTCTAAATACAGATTCACTAACAATCCCTAACTTTCTCTAAAATCGTTTTTGTAAAACTCTAAGTCTCTTAGAAAACTTCATATGACTTCGTACCTCTAATAACATCATAAGGATCCTTTTATAGATAACCTTAAGTCGGTTTACATTATCTACTTGAACGACAAGTAATTACCCCTAACCAATTCTAGAATATTCATACAATATTACATAGTAATCCTTTAATCAATATTACACATAAGTCCTTGTTCTTCGAATTACTTCGAATAATCTTCAATAACTAGCAGTACTTTGACCTTGATCAACACGTTGACTATTGAGCAGTACTTTGACATAGCAGTACTTTGATCTTTCCAGCAGTACTTAGAACTTCATATCCCAACAATTCTCCCCTAACTTGAACTCCACTTGCTTGAGTTCAAGTTTCTTTGCTTTCTTGGATCTTCAATTTCTTAATCACTCAGGAAGATTGTATCTTTATCTCTTTTCAATCTTGTATGTCAAAGTGCTCTTGATCATCATCTTCTCAGCAACATTTTGACAAAGTGTACATCAAATCTTTTAAAGTTTCATACTGTTCTCATCACTTCCAGATGTGTAAACTTCTGTGAGAGGTGAATCATTGAACTTTTAATGGATTTTGATGTCTCTTTACCAAAGCCATTAACTCTGGAGTAGCCAATGTTTAGGTTAGAACAACCATGGTACATTGATAACCATATGATTTTTAGCAAATCATCAGCTATCAACGAATTTGAGTAGTCTTTACTAATAGCCGTTTGCTTTTGGACTAGTTAGTTCTTTGATCTCAACCATGGTGAACTAATTACCATAAATGGATTTTCCATAGCCTTTACCACAAGCCATTTTCTTGTGGGCTAGTCAACTCTTCACTTTTACAGATATGGTGAGTTGAATACCATACAATTTTTAGTAAATTTTCAACTAAAAACGGATTTGATTATCACATCAGAGTCGTACCCTCATAATGAGTCAAACTCTTTCTTGTCTGTTAAACATGGTGAGTTGATTACCATTTGCTGTGCAGTACAAGTACTAACACCATGTTTTATTCTTCAAATCCTTTTGTTTTTATCATCTTAAGCTTCAAAAACTTTTATTTTTATTTTAGAAAGGACTTTTACTGGTTTTATGCAGCAAGCAGTACTTTGGTAAAGTACTGTTTGTCTTGCAGTACTTTGAGAAAAAAACTTATTATTCAAAACAAATAATACCAGTAATTGCGCAATATTATTCTTCTGATTTAGTCCACCTGATAAATAGCTTAATCACCATAAAAGCTACTTCAGTTTCATCTTCAAGCTCCATTGCATGATCCAACATCCTAATCATAAGTTCTCTTATCAGAGGATATCTTCTTTTAGCTAGCATATGAATCATGGTTCCATCTTCTATCTCAAGTGAATGAACTCCTGATGACTAAAAGAATCTCCATCTTGTTATCTCCCAGTTTTCTTGATCATTCCACAGAGTATCATTACTTGTTTCTTCTGCTTCCCAGATGGTTATTAAATCTCCAAGTAAGATTAATCCCACTCCTGTTGCTTCAATATTCTCATAGTATTTCTGCACTTGTAAATATAAGTTGTATAGATCATCTCTATCAATTATGTGCAGAACATCCCATAGCATATTAAACACTGTGAAGCTTTCATCTTCTCTGTGTAACATAAGATAGTTCCCTTCTGTTGATTCAACCACAGAGAATGAGATAATCTTTGATTTCTTTCCAGAGTCTTCTGTTTTCTTTTTCTCAAAATCAACCACTCTGAAATAATTCTTCAGTTCATCAATTGTATCTTCATGTATCATTTTAAGCTTCTTAGACAATTGATCATCTTGAACAGCTTTCTTCCTTTTTAACTTTCTTTTCTCAGCTTGTTCCTTCCTTATATCTTCTAACTTCTTTCCCTTATCAACATCCATGGGCACAAAACTTTCGAACTCTTTCTTAATAGACTCTTGTACTTCATCCCATAGAGCTTTGACTTCTGGATATCTTAACTTTTGTAAATTCTTGTATCCTCTTCTTTTCAAGAAACTAATCATCTAGTTTCTTTCTTGAGCAATAGTCATAGGCCTTCTTGTAACAACAACTGGCTTTCTTATCTCTTCCAAGTACTCTGCATCATACACAGCTTGTTGCTTTCTAGCAATCTCTTCATTCTTTGCTACCTCTATTTCTCTCAGCTGTGCAAGAGTAAACTTCTTCTTTTTTTTCTTGATCTGCTTCATAATCCCTTTTCCTTTGTCTTTAGGATCTAATTCTTCAGATTCAGAAGAAGAATCAGAGACTTGTTGTGCAGGCTCAAAAATATGTATACCTGAAGGTCTATCCAAATTGAGCATTATCTGAGCTATAGTATCATCATCACTTGCTGTATGCTCTTTGACTTCTTCTTGCTGGATAGGATTAGAAGGACCAGGTTCATCTTCAAAAGTCTTTGTAGAAGGTCCGGCTGTAGAAGTTCCAATTCCATCAATATGCATTGCAGCAGTACCTTGCACATCAGTACCTTGCATACCAGTACTTTCATCAAAAGTACTTTGAACATCAGTACTTTGAATGTGAGTACTTTGAATATTTTGTTCTCCAGCTTCTTGCTCAGCAACTTCTTCTTGAACAATATTCTCTTCTTCTTCAGTCTTTTTCTCTGGCACAAAGTTCAAAGGTACTTCTTGATAATGCCAAAGATGAGCATCTTCTGAATATTGAACTCCAACATCATCTTCATTCAAATTATCATCTAGATTCCTCCCTAATTTGAAAGATGATGACTTTTTGTGACTCTTCTTAGACTTAGAAGCTTTCTTGGCTGATTTAGACCTTTTCTTTTGAGATTGTTTGTTTCTTTCACATAAAGCCTAAAATTATTTACAAGTGGCCACACAAACCTCTTCAACCTTCTGAATTTGTTTCTCAACCTTTTAATCTCTGCAGTCTGATTATCCATGACTCTCTTCATTCTCCATAATTCCCTAGTCAAAGCATAATTATCCAAAGGACCTTGAATTCCCTCATCTCCTCCAGGTGTTTGAAACCCACATGTGGAAGTATAATCATTAGGAGAAGGTACTGGAGTATGCTCTGAAGCAATACCTTGAAGAGAAGTACTTTGTGGAGAAGTACCTTCAGCAGAAATAGGTTTGTCCCTAGAAACAGATGCTGAGGGAGTTCTTTCATTTAAATCATCAGGTTGTGGTGAAGCAATAGGTGGTGTAGGAGTATGTACTGATGCAGAATGCTCAGATTGGTCAGCATTTGCAGAATTAGTAGAACCACTATCTTCAGCAACATCATCCCTAACAGCCTGTGCTACCTCTAACATATAAGCATTAAGAGGTGTATTGTTACCCGAAAAATTAACTCCCTTGTGAGTCATAAAGGTAAAGACCTTAGGTGGCATCCTAACAGTAGGTCTATAATCCTGAGGTTTTGGTATCCCATCAAGTGGATTCTCTAAGAAAAGCTGAACAAATCTCGGATACATCAAGAAAGGTGATCCAGCCTTAATGTGTGCAATCATACCATCAAGGATCGTGTAGGAAAAGTTGAATGGCTGATTGGTAACTAGGCCAACTAAGGCAGAAGCTATGGCATGTCCAAATTGATCCCAAGCAGTACTTTTGAGACTTAAGCAATGAAGCAAAACATGAATAAGATATTTCCAATGAGAACTTACCATTGCTTTCTGAAAAGTAATCTTGTTCAAAAGACCTTCATACCCAATATCTCTCAATGCATTCCAAACCTCTTGTTTAGCAAACAAAACAGAGCCTCCCTTATCATCAAACAACAAAACCTCCCTGATTGTTGCTTCCGTAACACGTATGGCTCTTCCAGCAACCGTAGCATGGATAACATCCTCTCCATCTTCGATCTCAGCCCTAGCCATAGCCCAAAACGCTTGTATCCAAGGACCAATAATCTCTGGGTTTACTAAAAGTGAATAATTGATGGTAGTTTCGGTGAGAAAATCAATGATTCCATGAAAATCAATGTTCTTTTGTGTTTTCTCAAGGTTTGCAATCATGTTGTGTTTGGTGATGGTTGGTCGATTTGCCATTGCGAGTATGATTTGAGAAAAAGAATGATAATCGTGGGTGAACTTGGTGGAATTGATGAGTGAATACGGGTATATAAATATGAAAAAGATATGGGTAAATAGAGATAATATACAACGAATCACGGTGAATTAATTATTTTACCGTTATTTTTGGAAGTTATCTTCCCCATATCATTCGAAAGTTTGTTACCCGCATTTTTGATTGTTGGAACAGTATCCTCACATGTCAGCGTACCCTTTAGAACACTAAGCAGTACTTTCCATATAACATGGAGCAGTACTTTCATTTGTAGAACAAAGCAGTACGTTGGGCAAAGTACTTTCCCATCAAAATATCTTTAGTGTTGACTGTTTGACTGTTGAATGTAAACCCGAGATAATTAATACCTTTCCAAATTAATTGCCAAAGCTACCAAGGCAAGTAGAATTGAATGAGCTTCACTAATTACCCTTATAATTTATCTTGCCTATAAAAGAAACTTTCCACCAACACATCTATTCATTAATACTTGTAATACTTCTCATAAAAACCCTAATCAACATCATGAGTCACTTCCCTTTGGTTTACATCTCATCTGATTCTGATGGCTCCACTGATTCAGAGATCATCTATTACTATGACTCTGACTTTGATGATGATGCAGGATGGAGTGGCTACTTTCCTCCTGATGTATCAACTGTCACACCCCCAAAATCGGGTCCAGTGGAAGCATACATGTAGCTGGGGTGTAACTCAATTGGTATTACGACACAAGTTCAAAATTGGTTTTCACTTCAATCATTTAGAATAAAATAGTTAAATCAAAAATATTGAATTTACATTGTTAAAAGTAGTGCGGAAGTAGGCCCTTAAAATAGTTAAAAACGGTCCCCATATGGATAATCAGAGTCTTCTATGACCATGCCATGCCCTGCCAAAACCTCCACTAGCGTGCCTTTGGTTAATACCTGAAAATACATGCTAAAATGTCAACATGAGGTTGGTGAGTTCATAGAGTCTTGTGAAAAAGAATGTAATGCATATGAATGAAGATTTCCCAGCAAAGGTCTCGTAAATCCACTCAGTTCCAAGTCCCGCCATAAGAGACTTGTAACCTGTGTGTTTACGATCCACTGCCAAATATGTTACAGTCTTCGTGAACAAAAGAAATACTTGTATCTGGATTCAAAGATAAAGATAGAAAAACTGCTATATAAATAATTCAGACAATGAGGCCACATGATAAATCAGTCAAGTGGGAAAATCCGTAATAAGGTTGATGCAAAGGCATCGTAATTCAGTAATAAGGTTGATGCAAAGGCATCGTAATTCAGTAATAAGTTTGATGTAAAGGCATCGTAATTCAGTAATAAGGTTGATGCAAAGGCATCGTAATTCAGTAATAAGGTTGATGCAAAGGCATCATAATTCAGAAATAAGTTTGATAAAAACCATCAGTATATAGCTTTAATCGTATGTACAATAGCCATAAGCAAAAAGTAAAGTAATAAGATTTCAGTAATAAAATTAACATTGGCTCTTAAGCTCATGACCCAGAATCTAGACGTTACTTGGCCCCAAATGAGTGTTTACCAGACACTCTAAATATATTAGACATGAAATGCATCCGTAATTCCGTTGGAGCAACCCAAACACGGATGGAGGAGTCACCCTCAATAGATCTATTCACTCACTCTCGCTCGTACTTTAATTAACGGTCCTTGATTATAAAGGGGACTTGTCAAGACGTGGTAATAAGGCAACTTCAGCAATGTAAGGAATTTATACTTTGGCATGTACAAAAATAATTAAAGCAATTTATTCTCCCCCGTGGGATTTAAAATCAAAATATGGAAATTAAAAACGGAGCTAGGAAAACTCACAGAAATGGGCAAGTAGTTGAGAAGACTTGTATAAGTATAAAGCAAGTATTTAGGCATGTATCTCCCCCAAAGAGTTTATAAAGTAATTAAACAAGTAAAAGTGGGGCTATGACTCACCTGGTGCGATAGCTACGATGACAAAAGTGGATACACGAAATTAGGCACGATCTCTAACCGCAACCTAATATAAATGATATGATCTAATGTAAAAAGAAATGATGCTACACATGCAAATACGTATGTTATCGATACCACTTGTTAGTTTTGAAAATAACGCTTATCGTCGAAAAATACGTTTTTGACGTCTGGTTAGGTTGATAAACACTTCCCATGTAAATAGGTTGAAACGGTACTCCACGATCCTTATTTGGTGTTCTATCGGCAAATATAGTGTTTTCGTCGTAAAGTGACACTTTTCATAACTTGAAAATATGACCAAAATGGCCTCGCAAAACTAGTCCCAAAATAGTGAATATTAAGAGTTACAAACGAAGTTCAGTAGTTTTAGAAAGATTTTCACCTTATCTAAAAAGTCATAGAACTGAAGTTTGTCCATACGTGTCTCGATCATAAAGAAAATTTGCCACGAAGTGAGGTGTTTGGGCTGTTTTGGCAGATTCTGGGCAGTTGTCGGGAAAGTTTGGAAGGCCATACGTTATTCGTTATAAATCCGTTTGACTAACGGCTGGATGTTTTGAAAACTAGGCTGGGTGAACTAACTTTTTATCAATGATGTAAATTTTCCTAAAATGAGTGTATCAATGAGAAAAATGGCTCTCCACCTAGTCAATTGGCGAAATGGTAAGTGTTGGGCTGAAGGAAATTATTAGAATCATCTAAAATTCAAACGCTTGTATCTTGGTCGTTATAAGCTCGTTTTCTACGTTCTTTATATCCCCGGAATCGTGGGACAACATACTAATATATTTTTGATAAGTAGGGACGGCTAGATCAAGTTTTACGCCTCGAAACGGTCCATTAAAAACTGAGATAGCAAGCATTTTTCAGAAAATATAGTTTTCGTCGTTCAACTTTGAAAAATCATATCTCCTTCGTTATAAACTCGTTTTCATCCAAACTTTCGGCCATAGTTTCGTCTTGGAATGTATTTTCTAAATATTTGGCTCAAAAGTACTCCTAACCCCCTGGATTTCCCATGTTTTACAAATAGGGACAGTATGTATTTTACTTGTTCAAAACTTGGTTTCCTATTTACTAACTTGTTCAAAAACCTTCCAACCAACTTCAATACAACTCTTAACCTACCATACACCTTCTTAGGGTGTCATGGAGTCCTAAACTTCATAAAATATAGTAGGGTTTCAAGGGAATGATCATAGGCTTGATATATGTACATAAAAACCATGAAAACTTGTAAAGTGGTATTAATAACATATGAAACTTGCATGTTTACCCAATATATCTTGAAAATATATCATGTTACTAGTAAAATGAAAGTATTAGATGATGAAAATATTAACTTGAAGCTTACTTGAAATATGTAGGGTTTGGAGATGGTTTGATTAATAACCCTGAGGTTTTTATTTCAAAACCCTAACAAGGATCACCAAAGGAACTTAAATATAGCTTGATCTTGGAGAAATGGTGGATTTTATTCTTGGTTTGGTTTTGGGTCGTGGATGAGGATGAAAGAAAAGGAAGAAAACTTGCTTTTTGCTTGTTAAAGTGATAAGTCTTGAAGTTTTAAGTAAATATCTTGGTCTTGATGGCATAATGGTAAATAGTTTATCAATTAGAAGTAACCATGTTATTAGTATTTAGGGGGGGGGGGGGGGGGGGGCGGCACATGTGGTTAATGAAGAGTGTTGGAGAAGCTTGGTAGTATTATCTCGTTCACGGAGTCAGTTTTGGTTCCGCTAATCGCTAACCGTGAAGTGTTAAACCGCGAAACGTAAATCCGGGTATCGTAAAAATATAAAACTTGAAAGAATGACTAAACTTGTCAATATACTCCATAAATAAATATAAAATGAATGGTAAGTTCCATCGGGTTGCCTAAACGCTGTTTAAACTGGAAACATGGGTCTAAAACACGCAATTCGCGTAAAACGCAGAACTGGAAAACGTAAAATTCCAAAACTTTTAGAATTGTCGTAAAATGAGAGAAAATCATATTTCTATCGTTTATAGTGTTTTATGGACATATCGGGATACTGGAATGACGTTTAAACCAAAATGTAAATCTCGGACACGGCTTCGTGATATTTGCAGAGATGATCCGACGAGCGCCAAACTCTCAGATTATCATTAAAATAGTTTAACTTACGAGAATATGAAATAAAAATTTTAGAAATGAATATTGAAAGTGAATAGTAATAATGAATAGTAACTTCCGAAATAAAAATGAAATTTTGACGTTTGAAAAAGGACATGAAATTACGAGTTGTGACAGTCTTCACCTCTAAAAGGAACTTCGTCCCGAAGTTCAGTTTGTGTTGGTCTCTGAAGTTTACTTGGTGAAAAGATGATGATATTTATCGTGTAAGCTACTGAGCTCTAATGGGAGCTCAAGTCTGTAGGCCACTAGGCTTATTCTGTCTGAAATATTTAATGGTCTAATGTATCTCGGGTTTATCTCTCCATGTTTGTGAATTGTGTCTCAATGATGTTGTCCTTGGGATCGTGTGATATCTATTGTTGTAAGTGAATCCAATTTATAGCAAATGGTCAGCCCAACCATTTCCAGAATCAATCACACCCGATTTGGGCATATCTCCCTATGTTTGAATCATTCTCTAATTCTGACCATCGGTCTGAAGATGATAGGTGGTGTGGTTCCAAAGGAATCTTAAATAAATTGTCAGAAGTTTGAGGTGAATCAAATTCCTCTATTAGGAATAACTGAAATGGTATCATGGATCTTGTAGAGAAAGTCTTACAAGGTTAAGTCCGCCAAAGGATGTTATTGGAAAGATTAGGTTAGGATAAAGTTGTGATTCCTCCGCAGGAATGTCATGAATTGAGTCTTTCTCCACCTATGATGCTTGGTCTCCATTACTAAGATTTTCCCAAGCTCTATGTCGTCAAATCACAAAATCCTAAATGTATAAGTGGGGTAATGTAGTGATTGATTTTCAAAGTTTGTTTTGAGATTGTGTGTTCTGTTCATAAACCTTCCCTGAGTAAATGAATTTACAATTTTGAAGCAAACGGCTTTATAACTAACATTTTTCTTGATGTTTCAAAATTTAATAGTTATGCAAGACAGGACTGTTTTCAACATTAGATGGATAGTATGGTTTACCAAAGATCGATGTTTAAAATTTCTTAACATTCAATAGTTTTGTAAAAGAATAACCAAGAGGAATTTGCTTGTCAAAATAAGTGCCTCAGAAAAGTATTTCTTACAAGATATATGTTTTATTTAACTGTAGTTTGTAGTTTGGAGAAAAATCCATTTAAAAGTGATAGTATTAAGAGGATAAAATAGTCGGGTAGGTATGTCTGCACAAATGCATAGGTGTCTAACATGTTTGAATAATGTCTATTGGTGAGGACATGTTCAATTGAAGGTTCTATAGTCTTGGTTAGGAGGTTGGATGTATCTCTATAGTGTTGCTTAGTGAGCATTCGCATCGAAACTAATCTTGTAATTCAATCAAGCCAATACTTTCCAGATGATGGAATTGTGGCAATCAGGCCATTGATATTGGTTTGAATGGTTTTGTGATATCTTGAGGTTTCTGTTGAGTTTTAAATGGTCTTAATGTACCGAGAGATCATCCTCATGGAAGGTATGGAAAGTCTTTCCTAGGGAGGTCATTGATAATATCCACTTATCAATATTGGGAGTAGTGAGTGATGAGTGACATAGGAAACTATAGAGTGTCAGCTAATTCCTTATACATATCGGGATGGGGAAGGGAAATGATAGTGATGGTGAGCAGGGAAAAGACTGTGACAAGTGCAACATAATAAGATTGTGATGAAAAAAAATATTGTGATGTAAGTGTATCATGCATAGATGTGAATGTTCATGAGATGAAATGACCAGTTGACGTGCTTCTAAGCGGCGGTTCACGAGGTGATGAAAAGTATGAATTTTCTGACAACGAGAGTACACACACACATAAATGAAACATTTGAAAATTGAGTTGAGAATTTATTCCAGACAAAATTTTATCATAACCATTCTCAGTGTTGCAAAATTCATTTCTAAGTCGGATATAGGTGGTCAGCCTATGTCCTACTATCCCGGGTTGAATATAAATGACCAGTCTGTATTCCACTGAGGTTCCATGAATTTTGAAATACTAAGCTCAGTTATACTAAGACTATGTCCTTCACAAATACCCAGAAGTTTGGAAAGACTAAGGCAGGTGACCAAACTCGAGGTCAAATTATGAAACTATGCAAGGAAAAACATAACGTGGTGACATATATGATACATGAACATGCTTATATGAAAGACAATTATAGTAATCAACTATAATAAATGAATATAATATACCAGATAATGAGATACAAATCTCTTCACATATGTCAGCAACAAACCACAAGTGAAGCATCATCTTGGTAGGCAGGCACGTGACGGTCATAGGGTTAAGTTTTCTTGAAAGTAGCTATAGTCTAGGTTTTAAAAACACTCAGTTCGCTATAGCCAAAGCTCTGATACCAATCTGTTACACCCCCAAAATCGGGTCCAGCGGAAGCATACATGTAGCTGGGGTGTAACTCAATTGGTATTACGACACAAGTTCAAAAATGGTTTTCACTTCAATCATTTAGATTAAAATAGTTAAATCAAAAATATTGAATTTACATTTCTAAAAGTAGTGCGGAAGTAGGCCCTTAAAATAGTTAAAAACGGTCCCTATTTGAATAATCAGAGTCTTCTATGACCATGCCATGCCCTGCCAAAACCTCCAGTAGCGTGCCTTTGGTTAATACATGAAAATACATGCTAAAGTGTCAACACGAGGTTGGTGAGTTCATAGAGTCTTGTGAAAAGAATGTAATGCATATGAATGAACATTTCCCAGCAAAGGCCACGTAAATCCACTCTGTTCCAAGTCCCGACATAAGAGACTTGTAACCTGTGTGTTTACCATCCACTGCCAAATATGTTATAGTCTACGTGAACAAAAGAAATACTTGTATCTAGATTCAAAGATAAATATAGCAAAACTGCTATATAAATAATTCAGACAATGAGGCCATATGATAAATCAGGCAAGTGGGAAAATCCGTAATAAGGTTGATGCAAAGGCATCATAATTCAGTAATAAGGTTGATGCAAAGGCATCGTAATTCAGTAATAAGTTTGATGTAAAGGCATCGTAATTCAGTAATAAGGTTGATGCAAAGGCATCATAATTCAGTAATAAGGTTGATGCAAAGGCATCGTAATTCAGTAATAAGTTTGATAAAAACCATCAGTATATAACTTTAACCGTATGTACAATAGCCATAAGTAAAAAGTAAAGTAATAAGATTTCAGTAATAAAGTTTACATTGGCTCTTAAGCTCATGACCCCGAAGCTAGACGTTACTTGGCCCCAAATGAGTGTTTACCAGACACTCTAAATATATTAGACATGAAATACATCCGTAATTCCGTTGGAGCAACCCAAACACGGATGGAGGAGTCACCCTCAATAGATCTATTCACTCACTCTCGCTCGTACTTTAATTAACGGTCCATGATAATAAAGGGGACTTGTCAAGACGTGGTAATAAGGCAACTTAAGCAATGTAAGGAATTTATACTTTGGCATGTACAAAAATAATTAAAGCAATTTATTCTCCCCCGTGGGATTTAAAATCAAAATATGGAAATTAAAAACGGAGCTAGGAAAACTCACAGAAATGAGCAAGTAGTTTAGAAGACTTGTATAAGTATAAAGCAAGTATTTAGGCATGTATCTCCCCCAAAGAGTTTATAATGTAATTAAACAAGTAAAAGTGGGGTTATGACTCACCTGGTGCGATAGCTACGATGACAAAAGTGGATACACGAAATGAGGCATGATCTCTAACCGCAACCTAATATAAATGATATAATCTAATGTAAGAAAAGAAATGATGCTACACATGCAAATACGTATGTTATCGATACCACCCGTTAGTTTTGAAAATAACGCTTATCGTTGAAAAATACATTTTTGACGTCTCGTTAGGTTAATAAACACTTCCCATGTAAATAGGTTGAAACGGTACTCCATGATCCTTATTTGGTGTTCTATCGGCAAATATAGTGTTTTTGTCGTAAAGTGACCCTAGATATCTTTTACACGTTAATTACTTGTTATAGTTGCGTGGATGATGGATTGTACTCCTCAATACCATTCATGGGGTGGCGTACTTACTTCCCCAATCCTATGAGTGCCTACTTCACTCCTATGTCGAGCCTGCAAGAAGCTCCTAACATGGGATCATTAGAATTTACTCATGCATTAAATACAACCAATAAAACCTAGTACACATCGGTTCATGTTTCCTAAGACGTTCAAGCATGTTACACAATGGAGATCTGCTAGTTTTCTTAAGCCTAACATTGAAATCATTCATCCAATACAACCATAAACAAGTAATCAACACATAATCAACATCTAGGTTTCATTAGATCTAAGCAAACACAAAATAAATCTAGCCTAGCATGGTGGAATCAAGACAAGCATAAGATATAGACAACAAACACATATACATATTGATTGAATTAAGAAAAGACTTATCTCAATAACACATATAAGGATTCAAGGGTTGAAAACCCTTGAAAAGCTGTAAAATTCGTATATGGTTCGGCCTTAGGGTTTCTCCAAACTTGTTCCTCTCTAATGAATGAAAATTAGAAAACTATATATAGATATTAGAAGCTGACGGCGTCAAGAACAAATGGGTGACGCCGTCATCTCGCCGCCAAAATAATCCTCGGACTGCCTTGATCTACATCTGACGCCGTCATGTTGTCCACTTTTGCAGGCCGTCACACTTTTAACTCTTGACGCTCTACTTGTGACGCCTTCAGGTTTCTTCTGGACCGTCATGACATTTACTCATGACGCCGTCAAATTCTTCCTCTTGACACCGTCAAACACTGTTCCATCATGGAAAATTAAGTCTTTGGCGTTTTCTTCACTTTTATGCTCCCAAAACGTCCAAATTGCTTCCTTTTCCAGATTTCACTCCCAAAGTACCTAAAATCACAAAAGGAACGATTTAGGGCAATATTTGATCAAATAAATTCAATTCCGGGCTTAAATGACCCCCTAAAAACGGATCATTTTTTGCCTCATCATATACCCTTATACTTGAGATTTGCTTGTCCTCAAGCAAATGCGCTTTTATTCTAATCAAAATACAAGTTAGGGGTCATTTAACACTAATATAAAATTAATTACAACAAATAATCGTTCCACAAAAGACCAAAGACAAGCACGGAGGTCATATACTAGCACCTCACAAATAGTGTTTAGATACTCACATCTCTCGGGTGTAATAAAGTATAAATTACAATATGGAAACGGAAGATATCTCTCACTACCTATCATAGCAAAATAGATTACCATAGGCTTGGGAAAGGATCAAACCTCCACCACATGGCGTAAGTACCTAGGATAAACTATCAAAGAGGTCTTTTAAAGGGTTGTAACGTTAGGTATAGTGATACGAAATACACAGTTTTGTTGGATATAGGCAGTCTTTACTGGTGGTGAGCTAACAATCTTGGTTAATTACATGTACAATATGGCGTGGCTAAGCCAAGACTAGACTCGACTTAAGCTAATAAATCAAAAATAACAAAAACATAAAGTAAACATAGAATGAAACGGAATGGTAGTCCGTATGTTTTTCTCTTTTCTTTTTTCTATTTTTTTTTTTTTTTTGAATACACTCTTACCCTACCATCAAAAATAATACATCATAGGGAATGGAAATTCCCCTTACACTTGAATCTTTACATACTTTACAATAAACTAATCTAATGACTCGAATTAAGAAAATCAAAACACTTGGAACACTTTTAAAATTAACGTACGTATGGGGGTAATAAAATGATGTTCTTCCCCATTACTCCATTACAATAGTACTTTACCCATGAGTCTCAATCGTCCCAAAACAATATGTACAAAGATATGACTCGACTTAGCAACCATGTAATCAATTAGATAGTTAACTTAGGGTTTAACAAATAACAATAATGCACTAAAGAAGAGTGCATACACGGAAGGCTAAGGCGATTTGGGTGTACTTTTAAGTGGGGTGTAACAAATTCTTCCTTTAAGTAAAATGCTTAAAGTTAGAAACGAAAAGATAGGCTCGGAGGGGTGTACTAGGGGTTTCGTGTACTAAAAATGAGTACAACGCTAAGGGTGTGGGAAAAATTAGAACTAGTCAAACAATATGACTTAAATGGTCAAGTAATTATGATACGGGTTTAACACAAGGGTGATCCTAATGCCTCTTATCATGTAGTAAATCCTACTACATGAATGTAGTCTCACTAGCGGTCTCGGGATGCATCACTAACGCAAGTTCTGGAATCTAAATGCTACCGGTACACTCATAAGCACTAATAGTAAATGCTTTTCCTATCAAATATAAAGGCGAACCTCACATATTTAGGTAGAAAATTTTTCTGAATAGTACGGTTATGTGCTAGTCATACAATCTCCTATCCATGAGACGCTTGCTATGGCTAAATTTTCACTCATACATGTTGTAAAAAATTTTAAATTTGGCGCTAAAATTACACTAACAAGTATTTCTCATAGTTTTATTACACATCTACCATTAAACAAAACAAACTCAAGCGAAAGTGTATCTGTAAGGTATCATCATTTTACCCTCCCCTTACACTTAGGATGAACATTGTCCCCAATGTTCAAGTAAAGAATGTAAAAGTGAAATAATAAAAAGAATGAAATCAAATACTCCCCTGATTCGCTCGGTATGGATAATAAGGTGGCCAGGTTAGATCTTCCTCCAAGAAAATGAACAATCAAAGCTTCCCTTCCAAAAAAATAAATCATCTTCTTGTCATACATAACCTGTAAATCCTGAGAAAACAGACAAAGCAACCTCGCATAAAATCGGCGGCAATTTACATAAGTTACTAAATCCTAGAAAACAAAGTAAGATATAATGCTTGTGGAATGAAGTTTGCAGATTTCCTGGAGATTATAAAACTTAATAATTCAACAAAAACTTTAAAACTCCGTTAGAAAAACAAAAATGGTAAAATTTCCAGATTTTTACACGTGACGCCGTCAAGAGCAAGCTTATGACGCTGTCAGAAGTGACCTGCAGAAATTCTTATGTTAAGTTTTCGGAAAATTTTTGGAAAAACTTGGTCCTACTTCCTGGAAAATCCTGCAAAACTTCATTATGACTCGATACAAGCATTTGACTCTAACAAATACGAATATACACGTTCACTTAATATTGTGGAGAATCATGATCGGTTTGTTTCTTAAAAACATATTTGGGGTTTCCCCTTACGCTTATCTTTTGCAAAAGTACCTTTAGGGTGAAGTTAAGACTAGGCCAAACAACAAACTAAAGTATTTCCACTTTTTAGTTTAGAAACATGATCTACCAACAATAAAAATAAAGCATGCACACGGAAGCAGATAACAAACAAAAAAAAATAAAAATCACCCAAAGCATGGGTTGCCTCCCAAGAAGCGCTTTTCTTTATTTTCGAGTCTTGTAGCTAGACTCAAGGCCATGGGTTACTACGTGACCTCGTCGTTGGTTTCATTCCTTAAGCCGTCTCCTATATTGGTTTTGTATTTCGGATCTGATTGTAAATGCTCTTTGTAGAGACCAGTCACCTTTTTCTCAATTGCTCCTAGAATCCTATCGGCACATTCCTTATCAACTTTATATTTTGGTCCTAGAGCCAAGCAATCTTTATAGAAAAGGCTCCTCTTTTCCCATATGTAATCCATGCCCTTTGCCTTATCCTCTTCATTGATGTCCTCGAAAGCACCAATGTTATCCATGTCAAATCGAGGCATAAAACGAAATTCCTTCATTCTATTCGGCATCTTATATGTGATCCTGTCAGTTTTGTTAGAGAATCGGATTGTCCCATTCATTTCATCATATTCTAACTTTGACTTTTCAACAAACGGTTTACCAAACACAACATGGGACAATCGACAATCAATCACATTAACTAGGTCTTCAACAACCATAAGGTCGGTGATATAAGTAAAGTCCCGAACAAAGAAATGTAGATCTTTAATTCTCCCGACAAAGTTACAAACTCCCCCGGGGTATTTGGGATCTCTTCTAGGTCCAAGTCTTGTTTTTACTATATCATTATAGATGTTTGAGGACATAATGTTGATTGGGGATTTAAAATCAATGTAAGCCTTTTCAATATGTTTATACCCAATCATACATGATATCTTAGCATTCTTAGGGTCGCCTCTCTTTATCTTAGGTTCGATCTTTGTAAAAGGAGATCGGGGGTTATCAATAAGATTATTATAGTACGTGATCTCCACTTTCGTGGGGTATAGATTGAAATAGTCATCTAATTTTTGATCTATCTCCCCTTCCTCAAGTTCCTAAACAACATCCTCCAAATCATTAGTTCCTAGGTCCTTATTTGAATACAAGGCGGTCGCTAGATCACTAAATGCGTGATCGAGCTCAATTTTAACTAACCTATTGAGCTCCCTAAGTTCCCTGATCTCATTCTCAATCTGTTCACGCAACAACGCCACTTCACTAGGGGAAAGGGGTGGATTCGCGTTTTCCATAATGGTCAACGGAAGAGTCAATGAATTTAATTTACTAACAAAGACACAAAGAAACAAGATAGACTAAAGAAAACCTAAAAAATAAAAATAAAATCTTACTAGAAAGGAATCTAGCAAGTAGACCTAATAAAAAGAAATTCTAACCTAGACAATAACTATTCCCCGGGCTGCGGCGCCAAAAACTTAATGGACGTGGGAATCGCACCAGGCTTTACCTCTCAAGAGATCTTGAGAAGCTTACAACCCCCACCAGGCAGTGTACCTGATCGTTGTAGTATAGTATAGTGACATGTACCGGGGGATTGATCGTTCAGCTAGGAATAGTGTCGCTAGGATTAGAAAACCTAAATACTAGTTCTAGAGATGAGGGATGATTCTTTCTATGTTTTTTATGTTTAATGAAAGCAAGTAAAATATCGGGTTTTGAGAGAGTGGGTGGAATTAGTTGCTAGTCAACTAACCCAATACTAAAGATGTAATCAAAATAAAATACTAAAAATGAAAATAAACTATATTAAACTAAAGTTGTGAGCAATAAGTGGGAGAAATGTGTTTACTTAGATTTCACTACTCCCTAGATATCTTTTACACGTTAATTACTTGTTATAGTTGCGTGGATGACGGATTGTATTCCTTAATACCATTCATAGGGTGGCGTACTTACTTCCCCAATCCTATGAGTGCCTACTTCACTCCTATGTCGAGCCTGCAAGAAGCTCCTAACATGGGATCATTAGAATTTACTCATGCATTAAATACAACCAATAAAACCTAGTACACATCGGTTCATGTTTCCTAAGACGTTCAAGCATGTTACACAATGGAGATCTGCTAGTTTTCTTAAGCCTAACATTGAAATCATTCATCCAATACAACCATAAACAAGTAATCAACACATAATCAACATCTAGGTTTCATTAGATCTAAGCAAACACAAAATAAATCTAGCCTAGCATGGTGGAATCAAGACAAGCATAAGATATAGACAACCAACACATAGACATATTGATTGAATTAAGAAAAGACTTACCTCAATAACACATGTAAGGATTCAAGGGTTGAAAACCCTTGAAAAGCTGTAAAATTCGTATATGGTTCGGCCTTAGGGTTTCTCCAAACTTGTTCCTCTCTAATGAATGAAAATTAGAAAACTATATATAGATATTAGAGGCTGACGGCGTCAAGAACAAATGGGTGACGCCGTCATCTCGCCGCCAAAATAAACCTCGGACTGCCTTGATCTACATCTGACGCCGTCATGTTGTCCACTTTTGCAGGCCGTCACACTTTTAACTCTTGACGCTCTACTTGTGACGCCTTCAGGTTTCTTCTGGACCGTCATGATATTTACTCTTGACGCCGTCAAACACTGTTCCAGCATGGAAAATTAAGTCTTTGGCGTTTTCTTCACTTTTATGCTCCAAAAACGTCCAAATTGCTTCCTTTTACAGATTTCACTCCCAAAGTACCTAAAATCACAAAAGGAATGATTTAGGGCAATATTTGATCAAATAAATTCAATTCCGGGCTTAAATTGCCCCCTAAAAACGGATCATTTTTCGCCTCATCAATTTGCTCTGACAGGTAGTGAGAGATGTTTTCCATTTACATATTGTGATATATACTTTATTACACCCGAGAGATGTGAGTATCTAAACACTATTTGTGAGGTGCTAGTATATGACCTCCGTGCTTGTCTTTGGTCTTTAGTGGAATGATTATTTGTTGTAATTACTTTTATATTAGTGTTAAATGATCCCTAACTTGTATTTTGATTAGAATAAACGCTCATTTGCTTGAGGACAAGCAAATCTCAAGTGTAAGGGTATTTGATGAGGCGAAAAGTGTACCGCTTTTAAGGGGTTATTTAAGCCCGAATTCGTGTTTATTTGATCAAATATTGCGCTAAATCGTTACTTTTGTCATTTTAGGTACTTTTGGAGAGAAATCTGGAAAAGGAAGCATTTTGGACGTTTTTGGAGCATAAAAGTGAAGAAAACGGCAAAGTCTCAATTTTCCTTGCTGGGAACAGTACCTGACGGTGTCACATATCTCCACATGACGACGTCAAGAGTTACAAAAGAGGTGGGTGTGGAAAATACACGTAACAATCCAGAGAGTTTTTAAGCATAGGAGATGACGGTGTCACCCAAGGCCGTCATGGTCCAAGTATTAGTGACGGCCCAGAAGAAAATCCTACATGACGGCGTCACAAGTAGATCTAGGCAATACGATTTCATTATGGCGGCGAGTTGACGGTGTGACAACTTAACACATGACGCCGTCACCATGTAAAATCTATATATAGTTTTCCAAATTTCATTCATTAGTGTGCAACTTTGAATCTTTCATGTTTAATTAAAGATAAGTATTCTTCCAAATCATTCAATATGTATATGTGTTGTTTGATTATATCTTACGCTTGTCTTCTATTTAACATGCTAGGCTAGATTTCTTTTGTGTTTGCGTAGATGTAGTGAAACCTAGATGTTGATTATGGGTTGATTGCTTGTTTATAATTGTTACGGATGATTGTATTCGATGTTAGGCTTATGAAAACTGCCAGACTTCCATTGGTAACTTGCTTAAACGTCTTAAGAAACATGATCGGAGGTGTACTACGATTTTTGTTTGTATTTAATGCGTAGGAGAATTCTAATGATCTCATGTTAGGAGTGAAGTAGGATCCTATAGAGTTCGAGAATATTGTACACGGCCATACGACTAGTATTAAGGAATATGACCCGTCATCCATGCAATTGTAACAAGTAATTAACCTGTAAAAGATATCTAGGGAGTAATGAAATCTAAGTAAACACAGTTTTCCTCATTGTTGTTACCACCACATTAGTATAATAGTTTTGTTTTCATTTCTTTTATTTTATTTTGATTGCATCTTTAGATAAATTGGGTTAGTTGGCTAGCAACTAATTCCGCCCACTCTTCCCAATCCCGAGATTTTTACTTGCTTTCATAAAAATATAAAAATACAAAAAGAATCATCCCTCACCTCTAGACCTAGTTTAGTAGGCTTTCTAATCCTAGCGACACTATTCCTGATTTAAACGATCAAACCCCGGTACTTGTCACTATACTATACTACAACGATCAAGTACACTGCCTGGTGGGGGTTGTAAACTTCTCGAGATCCCTTGAGAGGTAAAACCTTTTGTGAGGGCGCAATCCCACGCATCATCCAGTTTTTAACTTTCTGTACGAACAACAAGGACGTTGTTTAACTTAAGTAGGGGGATGGAGAATTAGAACGTTTACTTGTCCCAAACTTTTCAAAATATGCTTAAAATGCGCTTAATTTATCAAAATTTAAAAAAAAAAAAAATAGCATGTTTTTATTTAAGTCTAAATTACATAACCTGTAATACATCAAATTTTAAAACAAGCAAAATGACCAAAATGCCCTTAAGATTTAAAAATTTGAATTAACACTTAATTAATATAAAATAAGCCTAGAAATCTAGAAGTTGGCAACATATGATCAAAGTAAATTATGTATGATTAAATATGTCACTTTTCTAAAAATAAAAATAAAATAAATTATGTATAAATGTTATAAGAACCGAATTATTATTAGTTAATTATTTAACAAATCCTAAATAATTAGGAAACTTATACATTATCCAAATTTGGACTTATCACATTATTTTCCAGCCAAGATAAGTAATATATATCCTTATATATATATATATATATATATATATATATATATATATATATATATATATATATATATATATATATATATATATATATATATATAACGTTTATATATTTAAGAAACCCTTTTGTCGACATTTAAAACCCAAACCGAATCCCTAAATCCCATACAGTCGAATACAATCTTTCCAGAAATTCCAAGTATTTTTCCTACTCTTTAACAAGTTTAAAGAAGCTGAGAAAAATAGTGGTTTCAATTGTGGATGATCGAATCAAGCTAGGAGTATTATTTGTGTCGATTTAAGCTAACCGAGAAGAAGAACCCACGTTCCAAAATCATTCTGATTTCTGAAGAAGAGTACTATTCCGTTATTTGATCTTTCTACTTATATCAGCTTTTCTTTTGAGGTATGGATATTCTGACCTTATCTTTAAGGTTTCCTTTGTGATATAAACCATTGATATGAAACTTTGTTATGAACCTTTTGATTTCAACCTTCTGTTTGAACCTCTATTACGTTAAACCTTTGTTATCTTAACCTTCTGATATGACAATTATGAGTTGAACCTTTTGTTTATGAACCTTTTATTACATGAGCTTCACTAGGCATGGGGGTTCCATGTCCGTGTCATAGATGCACCTATGGCATGACTCTAGGGCAGTAGAGTGATGTTCTGCCACGTCCCTTCCGTTATATATAAATGTGCACTAATTTTTAGGGGCGTATGGATGCATCCTAGATCTGTTTTCTGTTATGAAATGAAATGATTCTGTTTAGTGACTGGTTATACGTGCAATGTACTCCTTTCACTTCCGGTACATTGGAGCTAGCTACTCCTTGTACAATTTATGATTTGACGGTGATATGAAAATGATATGTTTCTGAGCTCATGGTATATTCTGATTCTATTTATACAAGTGACTGTATAGATTCCTTACTTAACCTACACATTATATTTCCGTACTATCTGTTATACCTAAATATGTTTTCCCCAAATTATATCTTCTGTACTACATCATTTATTTCAGTTTTCTTTTGTTATATCCGTTCATTGAGCTATTAGCTCAGCCGCATTTCTTTTCTCCGCGGTAGGTATTCAAGATAGCTTTTGGGGATAGCTTTCTGGGCTTGAGTGTAGAACTGAGTGAAGAATTTGACCATAGTTATTTGAAGTAAAATTTTTTTTATCTGTCTGTTTGTTCTGATGTAACACCATAATTTGTGACATTTTTACCCTTGTCGGGTTAGGGTGTTACATAACCGCACACATAACTTTATTTTTCCAAAAAAAATTAAAAACTTTAGTGTGCCGGTGACTTGTAAACTTTATAACTTGACTTGTATACTATTCAAGATCACCATAATGAGTATTATCGATATAATTGGAGTGACTTGTCTAACTTGGTAAATTTCTAGGATTACACCCAAATAGCCTTTATATGTTATATGATATTAACTAACTACACTGGTTAGTTAACCCCCGTATAAACCCTTTTGTTTACTCTCACTTTTAGAGTAAGATACCCCTAGAAGAACCCTGAAGCGGGCCCAAGTGTTGAGGAATGGGCCATCATGTTTCTGGAGACCCAAGATCGTGTGACAAAAGGGGCCTCACTAAAATGGGCATAAGTTGGGCTACGGGGCTCCGTTTCAGGCCCGTGACCAGTCGTTTCGAAGCTTGGAGCAAGGAGAACGTCGTGGTAAACCGAATTTGTCGGTTTACGGAACTTTCGAGCTCCGAAACACTTTATTTTATGAGTTATTTGCATTTTAGTGTTTTTTCGGGTTTTTTGGTCTTTTGTTTATGTAATAGCTTTCGGCCCGTTTGTTCTTTAGGGCCCATTTCGACTTTGCTTCTTTATTTAATAAGTGTGTTGCCTTTGTGGCTAATCAGTTATATGAAATACCAAAAGTCTATTTTTGGCAGCTTTTGCTAAGAATTGTCCTTTAATCGGCATTCGTGTGTATCAACGATTATTGGTAGTATCGTTCCTGGTATTCTTGTGAATCAACAGGTCCGATTATTGTTATCTCGTTTCTAGTCTACATCAAACCCTCAGAGCCATTCCTTTCGTTTCTTACACCTTTGTTATAATGTTTCGTTACACCCTTACACCTTAGCCTACCCTGTAGATTAAAATCCGTGGTTAGTTACTTTAGGCAAAGTGTGTTTCTTTACATTAACTGTGTTCGCGTGTGTAATTCATTATCCTTTGTTAGGTCGAGAAATTGCACAATGCAATTGAAGTGAAATTACATATTGTATAATTTTTAGTTTATTTTTCGTGTTTACTACTTTCACTATTACAGTTATTTCTGAAAGTTATGAAAAGTATAGAAAAATTATCCGGAAAAATAGTGATAGAAAAAGTTGTGAAATTTTTCACATTTGTGTTAGTATCAAAAAAAAAATAAAAAATATAAAATAAAAAGAAAGAGAAGAAGTTGGAAGTTTGTTTTAACCAACTTATGTAAAGTTTTGTATTAAGTGGAAGATATCTCCATTATTTGTTGTTGTACTATATTTATGGATTGAATCAGAGTTGGCCGTTATGGGAACGCCAACTAAGGTGTATTCTTTGTTTAAGATTTTATTGAGTATAATTCATGTCTACCTAAAGCGTGAGTTACATGAGTCAAAGGCGTGAGTTATTCAATGATATGAGTCTTATTCATGGGATGGTTGGGAAAGTAATTAACCACACTTAGGATTTTAATCTATTTGTTTGTTTCTTTTTATTTTACACCAATTTATATCCTAAATGTTATCCTTACTCAATCGTATTGTTATATTCGTTGTTAGCTTTCGAGCATCCGGATATGATGATGGCTTAGTGAAAATATTAAATGTATGAATAAACAAGTGACCATCTGAGTATTAGATTAATTGACTAACACGCTAGCAATCTAGTGAATTACTTGGTGACCATCCGTTATGCAGATAACGCGCCAGCGATCCAAGAAGTGCACTAGTGACCATCCGTTAGTTGAAGCGTCGAAGACTCGCGCCAGCAATCTGCTAAGTTTATATAGGAAATGTTTGAACGAAGCTAGGTTCAACCCTTAAGCCTCTAAACCCTATTTACCGCTTTAGACTTGTTACTCCTTAGCTTTAGTGGGGGAGATGCGTATACTTATCAAGCTTATGATAGAATATTCGTCACGACTAAGCAACTAAACAATTTAGAATTCTTTTGATATTGAAAATTTATTTTGTTTCTACTTCGTTAAGTGTTTGGTTGTGTGATTATGATCAAACGAATACGTGCTTAATGATACCAATGAATCCTAATACCATATAGGATACATTTTCATAATTTTAATCTAAGGTTTACTTGGGGACAAGTAAAGTTCAAGTGGGGGGATATTTGATGAAATCAAATAAGTACATATTATTATCATCATTTATCCTATTTATTTGAATTGTTTTATTACATTATCTATGAGAATCAATACTTAATTGTTTACTTTAGTAATTCTTTTTGTAAAAACAAGCAATTGGTGAAACTTGGCGATTTTGGACGACTTATGGAGCAAAACAAGCAAGATGTCAAAAGTATACTGAAATCCAGAAGATGCACCATATCTCCATCAATAGATACGCCGCAATATCATACTTAGATGAATTCTAAGACCATTGCCTGACATTGAAGAATGCGCCGCATGGAATTCTACAATGCGCTGCTTATGAAAATTTGGTCAACGAAGAAGATCAAGCTTGTTCTACTCCAGATATGCCGCATTATACTTCTGACATACGGCGTATCACTATCAAGACTTCACCAGATACAATCTGATACGTGGGAATCGCAACAGGCTTTACCTCTCAAGGGATCTTGAGAAGCTTACAACCCCCACCAGGCAGTGTACCTGATCGTTGTAGTATAGTAGAGTGACAAGTACAGGGGGATTGATCGTTCAGCTAGGAATAGTGTCGCTAGGATTAGAAAACCTAAATACTAGTTCTAAAGGAGAGGGATGATTATTTTTGTATTTTTATATTTTTTAGAAAGCAAGTAAAAATCTCGGGTTTGAAGGATTTGGGCGGAATTAGTTGCTAGTCAACTAACCCAATACTAAAGATGCAATCAAAATAAAATACTAGAAATGAAAATAAACTAAATTATACTAAAGTTGTGAGCAATAAGTGGAGAAAATGTGTTTACTTAGATTTCACTACTCCCTAGACATCTTTTACGCGTTAATTACTTGTTATAGTTGCATGGATGACGGATCGTATTCCTTAATATCATTCATGGGGTGGCACACTTAACTCCCCAATTCTATGAGCTCTTATCTCCTCCAATACCATGCCCAGCACAACCATAGGGATTATAAACAGTGGCCCATGCATTAAATACAACCAATAAAGACCTAGTGCACATCGGTTCATGTTTCTGAAGACGTTCAAGCATGTTACCATTTGGAGATCTGCCAGTTTTCTTAAGCCTAACATCAAATTCATTCATCCAATACAATTATAAACAAGTAATCAACACATAATTAACATATTAGTTTCATTAGATCCAAGCAAACACAAGATAGATCTAGCCTAGCATGATGGAATTAAGACAAGAACAAGATATAGACAACCAACACATAGACATATTGGTTGAATTAAAAGAACACTTATCTCAATTACACATGAAAGGTATCAAGGGCTTAGAACCCTTGAAAAACCTGTAAAATTCGCACCACGTTCGTACTTAGGGTTTCTCCAAAACTTCTCTCTTTTTAATGTGAAAATTAGAAAACTATATATAGGAAATAGGGTCTGACGGTGTCAAGACCAATCTTGTGACGCCGTCACCTCGCCGCCAAAACTCTTCTCGGACTGCCTTGATCCACTTTTGACGCCGTCATGTATTAGCATTTTCCAGGTCGTCATGAATTTTACTCTTGACGCCCTACTTCGTGACGCCGTAAAATCTGTACTGGATCGTCATGGAAACTTGCTCTTGACGCCGTCAAGGATTCCTTCTTGACGCCGTCACCTACTGTTCCCAGCAAGGAAAATTAAAACTTTGGCGTTTTCTTCACTTTTATGCTCCGAAAACGTCCGAATTGCTTCCTTTTCCAGATTTCACTCCCAAAGTACCTAAAATCACAAAAGGAACGATTTAGGGCAATATTTGATCAAATAAGTTCAATTCCGAACTTAAATGACCCCTAAAAGTGGTTCATTTTTCGCCTCATCATATACCCTTACACTTGAGATTTGCTTGTCCTCAAGCAAATGCGCTTTTATTCTACTCAAAATACAAGTTAGGGGTCATTTAACACTAATATAAAAGTAATTACAACAAATAATCGTTCCACTAAAGACCAAAGACAAGCACGGAGGTCATACACAAGCACCTCACAAATAGTGTTTAGATACTCACATCTCTCGGGTGTAATAAAGTATAAATTACAATATGGAAACGGAAGATATCTCTTACTACCTGTCATGGCAAAATAGATTACCATAGGCTTGGGAAAGGATCAAACCTCCACCACATGGCGTAAGCACCTAGGATAAACTATCAAAGAGGTCTTTTAAAGGGTTGTAACGTTAGGTGTAGGGATATGAAATACACGGTTTTGTTGGATAAAGGAAGTTTTTACTGGTGGCGAGTTAACAATTTTGGTTAATTACATGTACAATGTGGCGTTGCTAAGCCAAGATTAGACTCGACTTAAGCTAATAAATGAAAAATAACAAAAACATAAAATGAACATAGAATGAAAAGGGATGGTAGTCCGTATGTTTTTTTTCTCTTTTTTTTTCTATATTTTTTTTTTTTTTTATTTTTTCTTGATTTTTTCGATTTTTTCATTTTTTTTATTTTTTTTTTATTTTATTTTTTTTTTTTTGCATACACTCTTACCCTATCATCCAAAATAATACATCATAGGGAATAAACGTTCTCCTTACACTTGAATCTTTACATACTTTACAATAAACTAATCTAATGACTCGAATTAAGAAAATCAAAACACTTGGAGCACTTTAAAGATTAACGTACATATGGGGGTAATAAATGATGTTCTTCCCCATTACTCCATAAATAAGTATTTTACCCATGAGTCCCAATCGTCCCAAAACAATATGTACAAGGATATGACTCGACTTAGCAACCATGTAATCAATTAGAAAGTTAACTTAGGGTTTAACAAATAACAACAATGCACTAAAAATGAGCGCATACACGGAAGGCTAAGGCGATTTGGGTGTACATTTAAGTGGGGTGTAACAAATTCTTCCTTTAAGCTAAATGCTTAAAGTTAGAAACGAAAAGATAGGATCGGAGGGGTGTACTAGGGGTTTCGTGTACTAAAAATGAGTACAACGCTAAGGGTGTGGGAAAAATTAGTTGACTTAACTAGCCAAGTAATATGACTTAAATGGTCAAGTAATTATGATACGGGTTTAACACAAGGGTGATCCTAATGCCTCTTATCATGTAGTAAATCCTACTACACGAATGTAGTCTCACTAGCGGTCTCGTGATGCATCACTAACGCAAGTTCTAGAATCTAAATGCTACCGGTACACTCATAAGCACTAATAGTGAATGCTTTTCCTATCAAATCTAAAGGCGAACCTCACATATTTGGGTGGAAAATTTTTCTGAATATACGGTTATGTGCTAGTCATACAATCTCCTATCCATGAGACGCTTGCTATGGCTAAAGTTTCACTCCTAAATGTTGTAAAAAATTTTAAATTTGGCGCTAAAATTGCACTAACAAGTATTTCTCATAGTTTTATTACACATCTACCATTTGACAAAACAAACTCAAGCGAAAGTGCATATGTAAGGTATCATCTTTTTACCCTCCCCTTACACTTAAGATGAACATTGTCCCCAATGTTCAAGTAAAGAATATAAAAGTGAAAAAAGTAAAAAGAATGAAATCAAATACTCCCCTGATTCGCTTGGTATGGATAATAAGGTGACCAGGTTAAATCTTCCTCCAAGAAAATGAACAATCAAAACTTCCCTTCCAGAATATAAATCATCTTCTTGTCATACATAACCTGTAAAACCTGAGAAAATAGACAAAAGAACCTCGCGTAAAATCGGTGGCATCCTATATAAGTTACTAAATCCTAGAAAACAAGATAAGATATAATGCTTGTGGAATGAAGTTTGCAGATTTCCTGGAGATTATAAAACTTAATAATTCACAAAAACCACAAGACTCCGTTAGAAAAACAAAACTGGTAAAATTTCCAGATTTTTACACTTGACGCAGTCAAGAGTTAACTCTTGACGCCGTCAGAAGTGATCTGCAGAAATTCTTACGTTAAGTTTCCGGAAAATTTCTGGAAAAACTTGGTCCTACTTCCTAGAAAATCCTGCAAAACTTCATTATGACTCAATACAAGCATTTGACTCTAACAAATACGAATATACATGTTCATTTAATATTGTAGAGAATCATGATCGGTTTGTTTCTTAAAAACATATTTGGGGTTTCCCATTACACTTATCTTTTGCAAAAATACTTTTAGGTGGAGTTAAGACTAGGCCAAAACAACAAAGTAAAGTATCTCCACTATTTAGTTTAGAAACATGATCTACCAACAATAAAAATAAAGCATGCATACGGAAGCAAATAACAAACAAACAAAAATAAAATCACACAAAACATGGGTTGCCTCCCAAGAAGCGCTTTTCTTTATTTACGAGTCTTGTAGCTAGACTCAAGGTTATGGGTTACTACGTGACCTCGTCCCTCGAAATGATATACCCCATGTAGTTGTGGTCATTACTGTTATGGTGGTAGTGCCTCAACCTGTTGATACTCGCAATCACCATTCCACCTACGTCACTTCTCAAGTTAGCCATCCCATCTTGGCTCACATCTTCAATTGTGAACGGCCCATACCACCAAGGACTTGGTTTATCGGGTGGTATTGTTGTTTCCAAGTGTCTCAAGAGTACCAAGTTCCCTTCCTCAAATGGTACATGATTTTCTGCGGGTTGAGTATGTTCGAATTCGACCTGAACCTTATTGCTTTTGCTTCTTTCATTTTTAGCCTCTTTATAGCTTTTGATTCTTGCCTCCCATGCAAGAATTTTATTCTGAACACGAATGGGTGTCATGTCAATGTTGTTTTTGATCCAACTCAAATTCTCATGTCCACTTCGCGGAGTCATGGGGAAGCTAATCTTTCTTTTTCCAGATTTAAGCTCGATCTTCCTACCTTCATACTTAATGACAGCCCTAGCGGTGGCGAGGAATGGTGCCCCAAGGATTATTGGCATGTATCCATCTCCTTTATCATCGATGATCATAAAATCAACGGGGTACATGAATCCTGCGACATTAACTAATACATCTTCTGCAATTCCTAGGGGGTATACGTACGAGTGTCCAGCGAGGGATAACCTAACACGAGTAGGGGCTGGCATTTTTGACGTTAGTTGGATGTAAATAGTTAGGGGCATAAGATTTACTTCCGATCCTTGGTCGGCGAAAGAACTAAGATATTTCAAGTCCCAGATGCTAGTTGGTATCTCAAAGTTCCCACATGCATTCTGTTTAGTAGCCACTTTTTGTACCAATAGTCTCTCGAATACTGATCCCCCAGGTAACGTATCATACTCATCTCTTACCTTTTCCTCTTTCTCAAAACCCTGTTTGGAAGGTTGGTTACGCCCATCTCCCTTAATCCAATTTGTTATGGTGTTTTCGTTTATATCATGTTTCAGGTAGTGACTCAAAGGTTGGGATTCTGGTGGTTTCTCTAAGGTTTGTTTAGCAGGGGTTTCTACCTTCTCGTTATCCTTTTGGACAATTGTGATGGAATTAACAAATTGGGTAGTGGGAGTGGTGCTTTCTTTCCTTAGTAGCATTCTTTCGGGGGTTCTCTGGTTGGCATACTCCTCTAAGAGACTCATCATCTCATTCATTTTCTCTTGCATTTCCTCTTTTTGCTTATAAACTGCTTCCTCGAATCTAGCAAGCCGATCTGAATGAGTTGCCATGTATTCCCTCATCCTAGCTTCAAAGCAATTGTAGTAGTTCCAGCACCGATGACTTTTAAACCCTCCATAACATCTTTAAAAGTTTTTATTCGGATCGGATTTATGTTGGCTTCGTTTGGAGGATCGCGTAGTTTTTTACGTCAGGTTGATGTGATGTATTCCACCAGTTAACTGAAGACTTGATTATTGGTATATCGATCGGTCCAGCACGGATTGAAATAGGAGCCGGTTCGATAGGAAGCCTCCGAGCTAAGCTCCTCGGGAGGGGAACAAGGTGGGGCATAGTTTTGAAAACTCTCGACATTTTCTCTAGAGGGTGACTCGGATAATGGTGTTGAAGTTGGTTTCGAGACAGAATTGACAGTAGCCCGTCTAGGACTTAAAGGTCTCCTTTGCCTTTCCTCAAAATAGTCAACTTTTGCCTCGAGTTTGCATAGGAGTTCATCGGGGATTTCGGTGGTCCCTCCAGATGTCGAGACTGCATTGATGGCCGCTTTTATTGTATGATTAAATTCCCACATCTCATGATTATCAGCGGAGAGCTCCTCGATAATTGCCCAAGACTCCTCGGCGTTCTTATCACGCAGTTTACCTCCCGCGGCCCTATCGATTGTGCGCTTAGTGTGGTAGTCAACAGGGTCGTAGAAAATCTGGACTAATAACCAAAGGTTTATACCATGATGAGGGACCTTGTGGAGGAGATCCTTAAAACGGGCCCAAGCTTCGTAGAAAGTTTCACCCTGCTGTTGTTCAAACATCAAAATGTCATTTCTAAGCATTGCAGTCTTCCCCGGTGGGAAGAATTGAGTAAGGAAGCGATTGGTGAGGTTATCCCATGTGGTGATGGATCCCGCGGGTAAACGCTCAAGCCATTGACTAGCTTGATCCCCGTAGAGAGAATTGGAATAGGTGTAATCGGGTTGTCTCTCTAGTTTCAACATCTGGGTCTATGGAATCTACGATTTTGAGGAAGTCCTTAAGATGTTGGTTTGGATCTTCGGAACGAAGTCCATGGAATGCACATCCGCTTTGCACCAACCGGATGGTGTCGGATCGCAAGGGGGTCACATTGGATCCGGTGAGCTCAATGGTGTTTCGGTAGCCTTGGTGGCCAGGTCGGGAATACTCTCCTAAGGTTCGGGGCCTAAGGGGTTTTAATGGTGGGTTTTATTGTGGTGGGATGACGGATTCAAAGATGTTCCCGTTGTCCATGATGTCGGGTTGTGAAGAGTTACGAACAAAGACACAAAGAAACAAGATAGACTAAAGAAAACCTAAAAAATAAAAATAAAATCTTACTAGAAAGGAATCTAGCAAGTAGACCTAATAAAAAGAAATTCTAACCTAGACAATAACTATTCCCCGGGCTGCGGCGCCAAAAACTTAATGGACGTGGGAATCGCACCAGGCTTTACCTCTCAAGAGATCTTGAGAAGCTTACAACCCCCACCAGGCAGTGTACCTGATCGTTGTAGTATAGTATAGTGACAAGTACCGGAGGATTGATCGTTCAGTTAGGAATAGTGTCGCTAGGATTAGAAAACCTAAATAATAGTTCTAAAGGTGAGGGATGATTATTTTTGTATTTTTATATTTTTTAGAAAGCAAGTAAAAATCTCGGGTTTGAAGGATTTAGGCGGAATTAGTTGCTAGTCAACTAACCCAATACTAAAGATGCAATCAAAATAAAATACTAGAAATGAAAATAAACTAAATTATACTAAAGTTGTGAGCAATAAGTGGAGAAAATGTGTTTACTTAGATTTCACTACTCCCTAGACATCTTTTACACGTTAATTACTTGTTATAGTTGCATGGATGACGGATCGTATTCCTTAATATCATTCATGGGGTGGCGCACTTAACTCCCCGATTCTATAAGCTCTTATCTCCTCCTATACCATGCCCAGCACAACCATAGGGATTATAAACAGTGGCTCATGCATTAAATGCAACCTATAAAGACCTAGTGCACATCGGTTCATGTTTCTTAAGACGTTCAAGCATGTTACCATTTAGAGATCTGCCAGTTTTCTTAAGCCTAACATCAAATTCATTCATCCAATACAATTATAAACAAGTAATCAACACTTAATTAACATCTAGGTTTCATTAGATCCAAGCAAACAC
This sequence comes from Artemisia argyi, assembly GCA_030686995.1. Lineage (NCBI taxonomy): Eukaryota > Viridiplantae > Streptophyta > Magnoliopsida > Asterales > Asteraceae > Artemisia > Artemisia argyi. Next base: position 167,051,589 of record CM060695.1, read on the forward strand.
AAGATAGATCTAGCCTAGCATGATGGAATTAAGACAAGAACAAGATATAGACAACCAACACATTGACATATTGGTTGAATTAAAAGAACACTTATCTCAATTACACATGAAAGGTATCAAGGGCTTAGAACCCTTGAAAAACCTGTAAAATTCGCACCAAGTTCGTACTTAGGGTTTCTCCAAAACTTCTCTCTTTTTAATGTGAAAATTAGAAAACTATATATAGGAAATAGGGTCTGACGGCGTCAAGACCAATCTTGTGACGCCGTCACCTCGCCGCCACAACTCTTCTCGGACTGCCTTGATCCACTTTTGACGTCGTCATGTATTAGCATTTTCCAGGCCGTCATGAATTTTACTCTTGACGCCCTACTTCGTGACGCCGTCAAATCTGTACTGGATCGTCATGGAAACTTGCTCTTGACGCCGTCAAGGATTCCTTCTTGACGCCGTCACCTACTGTTCCCAGCAAGGAAAATTAAGACTTTGGCGTTTTCTTCACTTTTATGCTCCAAAAACGTCTGAATTGCTTCCTTTTCCAGATTTCACTCCCAAAGTACCTAAAATCACAAAAGGAACGATTTAGGGCAATATTTGATCAAATAAGTTCAATTCCGGGCTTAAATGACCCCCTAAAAGTGGTTCATTTTTCGCCTCATCACAATCCAAGACACTGAAGGACATGTGCCACATAAAGAATCAAGTTACGCCGCATCTGAAGACGGTGTACGAATATTCCAGAATATATTAATCTTGAACCCCACGCGAAGTTAATTACATGCGCCGCATCTACCTATGTCATGCGCCACATCGTACCCTCTGACAGAAACTATAAATACCCCAAGACACATACAAATTTTGTGTGCAACATAACCCTAAGGAGACAAACTGAGTCGAAGAAGCATCAAAAGACACACCCAAATTGAAGATATTAGAGCTGTAAGAAGGTCCTGCATGTATTTAATTCATTAAGTAGTTTTGTTTTATTGTAATAATACGCTTTAATTCAACAGGATTGATGGGCTGACATCGGCCACCAAACCGCACCCCTTAATATTGCTTTACCATCAATTAAAGTCTATATGATGATGTCTTTGGTGACTTATATTAGTGCATTGATAACATATGTGTTTAGCTGAGTCTTCTGGGCTACCATACATGTTCCTCGCCTATTTAGCTGATGTCTTTAGATAAATAGGATAATCATAAGTTATCATTAATGGTTTACTCGCCGATATAATGCGATCCAACGAGAAAGGTTTAATTAAATACACTTCATATAGAACTAGCAATAAAACAAGTGAAAAGCTACTTAACTACCAGGACATGCCTTCTTCTGCTTCTAACTATCTATCTGTGTACGTGTTTGCTATTCGCTGATTCGTGCTCATTAGTTTAATTTACTGTTTAATAAAACTAAATTGTGCCAGTCTCTCAGGCTGAACCCCCTTTTGTTAGATTAGGCTGTAAAACTAACTTAGGATATTAAAATAGTGATTAGGTTAACTAGATAATACGTTCCACTCTTAGTGATCGACACTCTACTTACCATTATATTCATACTGACCGGGTACACTGCTTGTTAGGTGTGTGTGTTATTGATAAGTCATCTAAATATAAATTTAAAACTTGAGTAAGCATTAATACTACTAAACCGCAATGATACATTGCGACCGCATCATAAGACTACGGCGTAGCTCAACCGTGACTATAGCGTAATGATCTACTAAAGGGCTCTACGGAGTAGCAACTCTCCAACTACGGCGTAGACCCCGAAATGAGGCAGTAAAGAACTCACGTGGCCAAAGAAGAAGTTACGGTGTAGTTCCCTATATAACTACACCGTAGATACATCCAAGGAAGAAACTACGCCCGTAGCACTTGATCAAGCTACGGTGTAGTTGTTATTTACAAAGGATGCGGCGTAGCAACTCAATCAGCTACGCTGTAGCAAAGTCGGGCCTATAAATACCAGCCCTAATTCCGAATTTATTCATTCACTTTTCACCACACAGAAGTTGGGAGAAACTTAGGGAGCAGGAGGAACGAAGTTCAATCCACATACAACTCATTTCCAAGGGAGGATTCACACAACAATCATAAGTTTTATCATTCCTTTGTCTTGTATTCGATTCATGTTCACATTTGTTATATTACATTCTTGTTTTACTATAACTATGAATATGAGTGGCTAATCACCTCTTGGTGTTAGCCTTGTTATAAAATTGTTATTGTTATGAGTTAGTTTTCTATGCATCTATTGTCGTATTGTTTGTATACTTTCATGGCGAGTCTTAGGACACTCTAGTTTTGGTAGTGTTGAGCATTGGTAGTTCCTTGGAGGCTTGGTGAATTAACCCTAGGACCCAAGCCGATGGGGATGTGACTTGGTGGTAGCAATATCACCATACATGTGCGAATTAACCCTAGGACCACCTACCAATGCGATACACTTGAAGGAGATAGAGGGGGTGTAAGATCTGACCATGCCGCATCCCGCTAGACTTGTCCATGTTAGTAGACGTGCTTAATGACTCTTGCATCTTCGTAGGTTCACGCTGGCCGATGAACTCTTGTCTTTACAATAGGCGGGAATAGGACAAGGTGCAAGATAGGTTTAAGTAATTTAACCCTCTTATCCTAAATGTATATAACCCCCAGACGATACAATAGGATGCACTTATAGAAAACTAATCATAATAATAACAAGAGTAGTAATTGTAACAATTCGCAATTTCAGGTTAACTTTTATTCCTGAAAATTTTACTATTCACTTTTTACTATTCACCTTTTACTATTCACTTTTCACTATTCATATCAGAAATTTTTATTTTATATTCTCGTAAGTTAAACTATTTTAACGATAATCCGAGAGTTTGACGCTCGTCGGATCATTTCTGCAAAAATCACAAAGCCGTGTCCGAGATTTACTTCTAGGTTTAAACGTCCTTCCAGCATCCCGATATATCCATAAAACGTCATAAACAATAGAAATATGATTTTCTATCATTTTATGACAATTCCAAAAGTTTTGGAATTTTACGTTTTTCAGTTCAGCGTTTTACGCGAATTACGCGTGTTAGACCCGTGTTTCCAGTTTTTAGCAGGGTTTTAGCACCCGATAGAACCTACCACTCATTTTATATTTTATTATGGACTATATGGACATGTTTAACAATACTTTCAAATTTCATAATTTTACGATTCCCGGTTTTACGTTTTGAGGCTTAATCATTTACGGTTGGCATTTTCCGGAGTCAAAACTCATCCAATATCTTGGATAATATCAAGCTATGACCAAGCCACCCCCTTATCCTTTCCAAACCGCCTAAGGGGGGGGGGGAGTCACCATTTAGGTGTCTTGATCTCATGCTTAAGTCCTTAGATTGCTTACATGTGTTCAAGCTTCCTTTGTAAGCTTTGACTAGTCATGTAAACTAACCTCCTCGTTGAGCTATAAAAGCCCCCCCACCCCTTGTGTTTGCCGTCCATACCTCACCCCTCAACACTCTCTCCATACCTTTATTTCCTTCAAAGTTCTAGCAAGGTTCAAGTGTTTCTTCAAGGTAGAAACCCTAGTTGATCTTAGGTTACCAAAACTCTTCCAAACCCTAGTATACTTGGTGATTTCTCTTGAGTTTAAATCCACTCAATTCACCTCAACTTTCATTACATCTCTTTCAAGAATACCAAGGGTAGAAAGGTTGCATGAAGTGAAAAAGGGTTGAAGCAAGTCTATCAAAGTCCTATCCTTACATGTTAACTTCCTATCTTTGTTGAAAGCCACAAGTTGTAAGCCAAACCCTAACTTGATTCTTGTTAAATAATCATGTTCATGTTATTTACATATTATTTGTGCTATATTATGTCTTGTATAAATGTCCATGATGTATAAAGATGAGTAAAAGATGTTGTTATAATGAATTGTTGAAACAAGTTACTAAAACAAGCAAATTAGTGAATTTGTTGGTATAACCTGATCAAAATGGTAAAAATATGATATTGGATTATTACATAATACAGTAGAGGACTTAACAAGGAAACCATAGCAATTTGAACCACCTAAAACGAGTATACGAGTCAAAAGTTACGCCGATTTGAAGTTACCAAAACTTTCCGGCAAAACTGCCAAAATGTTTCTGTGACAGAATAGAAAACACGCAAAAAGAGGCCTTTCTGGTCCGTTTCATGAAAAAGTTAAAACACGAAAGTTGTCCGGAATCACGTTTTCCTTCAGGAACAAAGAGGCTCGAGCCTTGAAAACACTTTCTGAGTGAGATATTTCTAAAATTCTTAACAGCTATTTACATATATATAAGTCACTAGATTATGGTTATACTTTGAAAGGAACAAGAGGTCTTATGACCTATAAACAAGACCACCACCATGGCTAGAGCCAAGGTTGTGTCTAATGACCTTGAAACAAGGACTAAAGGTCATGGCTAGGCCATGACGAAATGACCATAACAACTTACATAGGCGTAAACATGAAATAATGAATTAGGCGATAACATGAACAAGCAATTTGGATCTACTTCACCTAAAAGGAAACCATGAGATATTACCAAGAGAAAATGGTCATTCAAGACTAATGAAACTACCCCTAATAACAATCTTCATGTACTAATAAACTTTCCTAAGTTTATTCAAATATCGGACATGTAACTTTTCGGATCAAAACTTATATCTATATATTTTATCAACTACTACGATAGTAGGGAGCCTCATGTGAGGAGTTCATTATGTAAGCCGTCGAGATGAGTTGTGGATTTACGAGTTAAAGTGTCCTGGCTCCTCGAACGCTTACTAACATGACTTCTGAAATATGTCAGCCCGAACGGTAGTAAACGATATACAAAACATACATGTTCATGAATCTTTTCTTTCAAGGACATACAATATACATCATACCACATCATGGACTAAATGCAAGATATATATATAGGCACTCCGTTATGTTCTTTACACAAATCCTAAGTCGCAACATTCTATTATAGGTTGCTCATAGAAACCTACACGATCCAACCATCACCTTCATTACTTGCTATCCTACTTAAGGTGAGTTCGTAGCCCCACTTTCTATTGTTTAACTATTTTACAAACCCATGGGGGGAATACATGCTATTATTTTTCTACTCGAACACGATGCTTTCTAATGTATGCTTCACGACGATGTTTTATTATCACTAAGTAACGATTGCCATGTTCGAAGTCCCTATATCATGAACCATTAGTCACTACCTTTAGTGAGCGCGAATATTGTGAATAGATCTATTGGGATTGACGAATCCCATTTGTGTTGAACAACGACGAGTTCACACAAATGCACTATATTTGAGATTTAGCGGTATAACGGCAAAAGTACCTTGATAGGGCTTCTATAATGCCAATTTTGTTGGTTCGATGTTAATGTTTTGGTTGCATGAGCTTAGTGAAATAAATAACGATTTTTGTTTTCCAAACATTGGTGTGAGCCTATAACTCACACTACCAACATATTGTGTTCAAACGATTTAACTAAACTCTGCGAATTCCACTCAACCTTTGTGTTGACCTCTCAAGCATGTATTTCAGGTTCATGACGATCAAGGATGGTACGGAAGGGCACGGATACTCAAAAGGGCTATAAATTTTATTATCATTCAAAACTCATTTAATGTAAATTGTAAACATGGAACCATCTGGGACCTCATTTTGTAATCTCTGATATTTATATAATTTGAATGATAAATCTTTTAAAACGACTCAATTGGAGTTCGTTTTCTATTATTGTGACTATTGTGCCGTCAAGTAACACCCAGTTCGAATTCCGCTGCATCCATGAATTGGGGGTGTTACAGATTGGTACCAGAGCCATGGTTATAGAGAAACGGGTCTAATTGAGACCTAAACTATAACTACAATTACAAGCAAAACCATTTTATAGCCTTCCGCTCTTCGTGCCTTCCATCCTCCAGACGATTATGGACTTATTATGCAAGTTAGGCTACATAAACATATTAGTATATTGCTATATATATGCTTGCCATATTGTGAGCACTCCCCATAAACGATAGAATTATATTAACATTGTAATTCTTCTTATAGAAATCATGTGCGTACCCACTTCTCCCGATTATGTGCCCACTCTACCTAATAACTTCCAAGTCTTACCACCCTCACCCGAGTTCGGTTTTGACTTCGTAAATGCCTTCGCTTCTGATGACGAAGAAGAACCTTTCGAAGATTCAACCGACGAAGAAGATGATGAACCGATGCCAACTAATTTTACGATGAATATTTCTAATTATGTTGAACAAAATTATGTTGAGGCAGACTCCGAGGAGGATAATGAATACGAATATGTACTAGAACCATTACCACCACCACTATCACTTCCCTTTGATATCCCTACATATGATGATTTGGATCACTCATTATGGATCGTACCTCGACCACCATTGATCCAACAAGAAAATCAACATGAAAACTACAGCTTCTCAAACTTCATCGACTCGTACCTCTATGACACACTAAACCAAGAAGTTGCCGATCAATCAGAGCTGCTTGGACCTTCTAATCCACAATAGACTAGTGTGATGATACTAGTTAACTTTTGTACTACTAATCTGATTAGACTCAGTTAATAAATGTTACGAAATCTATGTAATAACTAGCGATAGTAAAAACGTTGTAATTACTAAACTGAAAGTATCAGTTAATAAATTTTGAAGAAGCTTGTAATAAGTTTCGATTTTGTAAATCAACCAACGTTGTACGAATAAAACTCTTGTTTTATATACTATCATGTGTTATGCTTCTAAGTTTCCAACATTATTATCCTATCATTCTTATCAAAAATTGTGCTCATCTCACAACTCTCTAATTACAATGTATCTTTTGAACAATAGAATCATGGCGCCAAAGAAAAAGACACCATCAACGATGACACAAGCTGCCATCCGCAAACTGGTAAAGGACAGTATCAATGCAGCACTTATCACGGAACGTGCAGCCGTAGCTGCAGCAGCTGCCGAAGCCACCACAGCTGCTGGTGCTGCTGATGCTGCAGCAGCCGCCGATGCTGCAGCAGCTGCTGATGCTGCATCAGCTGATGAAGCCGCCACTGCTGCGGAAGCTGCAATAGCTGCAGAAGCTGCAAGAATTGCCAGTCTTAACCTGGGAGAACCAAACTCAACTACCCCTCCGGTAACGAATGTTACTATAGTACCAAAGGGTTGCTCGTTCATTTCCTACTTGAAATGTGAACCCATCAAATTCAATGGTACTGAAGGAGCTGTAAGTCTAATCCGCTGGTTTGAAAAGGCGGAGTCGGTGTTCTTGGTTAGTAAATGTACTGAGGAGGATAAGGTTCAGTATGCCACGAGTACTCTGTTGAATGAGGCGTTGTCCTGGTGGAACTCAATTGCTCAATCCATGGGCATTGAGAATGCCTACAAAATTACTTGGGCTAATTTGAAACAAATGATGATCAAGGAATACTGTCCTCGCAGTGAGATACAAAAGTTGGAGGTTGAATTCTGGGATCATACGATTAAGGGAAATGATATCATAACCTACAATCGTCGATTCCAAGAATTGAGGATACTTTGTCCAACAATGGTTTCCACAAAGGAAAAATTGTTGGAAAGGTATATCTGGGGACTTCCATCAAGCATACAAGGCCATGTAACTTCGGCAAATCCAAAGGAACTTGATGAAGCTATGCGGATGTCCCGCAGCCTCATGGACCAAGTGGTACGAATGACAGAAACCCGAAAGCAAAACAACAACACCAACAACGCCAACAATACCAATAACCCCAACAATTCCAACTACAGTAACAACAATAACAATAGGAACAACAACAACAAGCGTCCATGGGATGGTAACCATGGAAGTAACAACAACAACAACCAAACTCAAAACAACAACCAGCAAAACAAAAGACAAGAGACCGCAAAGGCTTATGTGGCTGCACCAACTAGAGGCGCAGGATATACCGGGAATGCTCCACTATGCAATAAGTGTAACTTCCATCACTCAGGACCTTGCCCGGCTAAGTGTCGCAACTGTCAGAACACTGGACACCTTGCCAGAGATTGTAGAGTCAAGGATGTAGCTACCGATAGCAACACACAACCGATAGTTATATGTTTTGGGTGTGGAGAAAGTGGACATTACAAGAACCGATGTCCCCAAAACCAAGGTCAACAAGTTGAAGACAACCAAGGGTGAGCATATATGATAAGAGGAGAAGGAGCTTATCAGAATCTCAACAACACTGCAGAACAATGAAGTTTAGAACTTAGCAGTCATATTTATTTATGCACTCTGTTGTACTACGTGTATGTCATCCCTAGTAATGGGAGTTTTATGACTTAAGAATATTTATTGTTCAATAAACGACTCTTTGTGATAATTCTCATCTATTGTACTTTCTATCTCCAAACCAATTTGATTGTTTAGCAGACTATTACCATTCTATGAGACTTACTCAATTATCTTATAAACCATTCAACAAACTTTACTTCAAGCTAATTTGTTATTACTTTATTGTTTCACATCATTTTACTCCAAGATATTCTACCACTATCCTAGAAAAATTACTTCGTTAATACCACTCTATAAATCAATATCATGCCTTCATTTCCAACTTTCATCACAAACCACTAAATCTCAACATACCAAAATGAAGAACACAAACCTTCTTAACCTTCTCACCATCATCATCTTCACAACCCTTAATTCCACAAGCTCACTTTCTGATCTTGATGCACTTTTAAAGCTCAAATCATCCTTAGTTACACCACAAGCAACCTCATCAGCCTTACAGATATTGAATACCATACGTGACTAAACCGAACATCACATTATCGGTCCTAAATTATACATAGCCTGATCACCTATGTCTAATTCAGGAGGGATCATGTTATGCTGGGAGCAGTCACCCGTATGTTTTCTTAGAAACAAACTTCTCATAAGTAACCTCATCCTACACCATACAATGAAACGACAAAACAAACTACATCACTCTAATCCTCATAAGTAACCACACCTCTTCATCGACACCACTCAAACATATGACACACACAGAACTTCGGGACGAAGTTCCCCGTAAGGGGTAGAGACTGTAACAATTCGCAATTTCAGGTTAACTTTTATTCCTGAAAATTTTACTATTCACTTTTTACTATTCACCTTTTACTATTCACTTTTCACTATTCATCTCAGAAATTTTTATTTCATATTCTCGTAAGTTAAACTATTTTAACGATAATCCGAGAGTTTGACGCTCGTCGGATCATTTCTGCAAAAATCACAAAGCCGTGTCCGAGATTTACTTCTAGGTTTAAACGTCCTTCCAGCATCCCGATATATCCATAAAACGTCATAAACAATAGAAATATGATTTTCTATCATTTTATGACAATTCCAAAAGTTTTGGAATTTTACGTTTTTCAGTTCAGCGTTTTACGCGAATTACGCGTTTTAGACCCGTGTTTCCAGTTTTTAGCAGGGTTTTAGCACCCGATAGAACCTACCACTCATTTTATATTTTATTATGGACTATATGGACATGTTTAACAATACTTTCAAATTTCATAATTTTACGACTCCCGGTTTTACGTTTTGAGGCTTAATCATTTACGGTTGGCATTTTCCGGAGTCAAAACTCATCCAATATCTTGGATAATATCAAGCTATGACCAAGCCACCCCCTTATCCTTTCCAAACCGCCAAAGGGGGGGGGGGGAGTCACCATTTAGGTGTCTTGATCTCATGCTTAAGTCCTTAGATTGCTTACATGTGTTCAAGCTTCCTTTGTAAGCTTTGACTAGTCATGTAAACTAACCTCCTCATTGAGCTATAAAAGCCCCCCCACCCCTTGTGTTTGCCGTCCATACCTCACCCCTCAACACTCTCTCCATACCTTTATTTCCTTCAAAGTTCTAGCAAGGTTCAAGTGTTTCTTCAAGGTAGAAACCCTAGTTGATCTTAGGTTACCAAAACTCTTCCAAACCCTAGTATACTTGGTGATTTCTCTTGAGTTTAAATCCACTCAATTCACCTCAACTTTCATTACATCTCTTTCAAGAATACCAAGGGTAGAAAGGTTGCATGAAGTGAAAAAGGGTTGAAGCAAGTCTATCAAAGTCCTATCCTTACATGTTAACTTCCTTTCTTTGTTGAAAGCCACAAGTTGTAAGCCAAACCCTAACTTGATTCTTGTTAAATAATCATGTTCATGTTATTTACATATTATTTGTGCTATATTATGTCTTGTATAAATGTCCATGATGTATAAAGATGAGTAAAAGATGTTGTTATAATGAATTGTTGAAACAAGTTACTAAAACAAGCAAATTAGTGAATTTGTTGGTATAACCTGATCAAAATGGTAAAAATATGATATTGGATTATTACATAATACAGTAGAGGACTTAACAAGGAAACCATAGCAATTTGAACCACCTAAAACGAGTATACGAGTCAAAAGTTACGCCGATTTGAAGTTACCAAAACTTTCCGGCAAAACTGCCAAAATGTTTCTGTGACAGAATAGAAAACACGCAAAAAGAGGCCTTTCTGGTCCGTTTCATGAAAAAGTTAAAACACGAAAGTTGTCCGGAATCACGTTTTCCTTCAGGAACAAAGAGGCTCGAGCCTTGAAAACACTTTCTGAGTGAGATATTTCTAAAATTCTTAACAGCTATTTACATATATATAAGTCACTAGATTATGGTTATACTTTGAAAGGAACAAGAGGTCTTATGACCTATAAACAAGACCACCACCATGGCTAGAGCCAAGGTTGTGTCTAATGACCTTGAAACAAGGACTAAAGGTCATGGCTAGGCCATGACGAAATGACCATAACAACTTACATAGGCGTAAACATGAAATAATGAATTAGGCGATAACATGAACAAGCAATTTGGATCTACTTCACCTAAAAGGAAACCATGAGATATTACCAAGAGAAAATGGTCATTCAAGACTAATGAAACTACCCCTAATAACAATCTTCATGTACTAATAAACTTTCCTAAGTTTATTCAAATATCGGACATGTAACTTTTCGGATCAAAACTTATATCTATATATTTTATCAACTACTACGATAGTAGGGAGCCTCATGTGAGGAGTTCATTATGTAAGCCGTCGAGATGAGTTGTGGATTTACGAGTTAAAGTGTCCTGGCTCCTCGAACGCTTACTAACATGACTTCTGAAATATGTCAGCCCGAACGGTAGTAAACGATATACAAAACATACATGTTCATGAATCTTTTCTTTCAAGGACATACAATATACATCATACCACATCATGGACTAAATGCAAGATATATATATAGGCACTCCGTTATGTTCTTTACACAAATCCTAAGTCGCAACATTCTATTATAGGTTGCTCATAGAAACCTACACGATCCAACCATCACCTTCATTACTTGCTATCCTACTTAAGGTGAGTTCGTAGCCCCACTTTCTATTGTTTAACTATTTTACAAACCCATGGGGGGAATACATGCTATTATTTTTCTACTCGAACACGATGCTTTCTAATGTATGCTTCACGACGATGTTTTATTATCACTAAGTAACGATTGCCATGTTCGAAGTCCCTATATCATGAACCATTAGTCACTACCTTTAGTGAGCGCGAATATTGTGAATAGATCTATTGGGATTGACGAATCCCATTTGTGTTGAACAACGACGAGTTCACACAAATGCACTATATTTGAGATTTAGCGGTATAACGGCAAAAGTACCTTGATAGGGCTTCTATAATGCCAATTTTGTTGGTTCGATGTTAATGTTTTGGTTGCATGAGCTTAGTGAAATAAATAACGATTTTTGTTTTCCAAACATTAGTGTGAGCCTATAACTCACACTACCAACATATTGTGTTCAAACGATTTAACTAAACTCTGCGAATTCCACTCAACCTTTGTGTTGACCTCTCAAGCATGTATTTCAGGTTCATGACGATCAAGGATGGTACGGAAGGGCACGGATACTCAAAAGGGCTATAAATTTTATTATCATTCAAAACTCATTTAATGTAAATTGTAAACATGGAACCATCTGGGACCTCATTTTGTAATCTCTGATATTTATATAATTTGAATGATAAATCTTTTAAAACGACTCAATTGGAGTTCGTTTTCTATTATTGTGACTATTGTGCCGTCAAGTAACACCCAGTTCGAATTCCGCTGCATCCATGAATTGGGGGTGTTACAGTAATTAGGTTAGCATTACTTCTCCTTATTGATTCTCTTCCATTTTATTACTTGCTTTGTCATTTACATTTCTTAGTTAATTAATCTCTACAATTATAAACCCCCTTTTATACGTCACACTAAACTTAGATAAACTCCACACCTTTAGCTCTTGGGACGACCTCGGTTTTACTAACTAGCTATACCTCACACGACCGGGTACACTGCCCGATAGTGCATTAGGTAGACCTTAGGTAAACGAGACACTTTACAAATATTAAAACCTGTATCAGACACCTATAACATCTCGAGACTTCATCTATGTCGAGAGTTCTTCTCTTGCACTTGACGGAAGAGGAAATCACTTATAAACATATACTGACATGTTATAGTGATCAAAGACTAAAGAGAAAATAAAACATAAAGTTTTGTGTGTGAAAAACCCTGTTTTCTGAAGTGTAACAGTTTAGTATTTATAGACGACAGGAGTGAGACATACGGTCCTGTAAATAGGAGACAGTCCTTTATCACTAAGGGACCGCCGACCACTTTAAAGGACCATCCCGATAAAACGCTCCCATTTTTGTCCGGACATGGTGAAAACTTATCTGGTGAAAACTCAACTATTTTGGGGGGAAATATAGCTATTATAAGTTTGAATTTGAATATATTTTCTTAATAAAACATTTCTTTAAAAACACAAAAATACTTTTGTGAAAATGTTTTGTCTAACTTAAAAATGTAAGTTTGTAAGAAAATAAACTTCTTTGATTACAAAACTAATGACGGTATAGAGTTTGTTCATACCTGAAGTGGCGTTGAAGTAGCTACGTAGAAGAAACGAGTTTCCTCGATTAAAAACTTATTAACCGTTACTTTACGTAACATGTCTTTATATTTTGTGATTGTCAAAACATAAGAAGATCAAACAATGCGAATAATGTTTTTGACATTATTTGTATTAACAGAATGGAAAGGAAGCAGGATTGGTTTACCCTCCTCTCCAAATCCCAAAAGAAATCTTTGCCCTGGAAAAAGCGATGTTCAAGCCCCTCCGTCGATGACAACTCCGATGGAAAAAAGGAACGTCAACAAGTTTTTTGAATTCCATGGGGAGATCAGACATAACGCAGATGAGTGTATGCACTTGAGAAGGCAAATAGAAGAACTGCTGAGGAATGGAAAGTTGTCACATGTGATCAATGACCTGAGGCAAAGTAGCGAAGATGATCAACAAAAAACAACCAAGAAAAGGAGAAACATCGACAAAAGATAAAGCTCCTACAATCTTGACGGTAAAAACATGGCAGAAATCCGAAAGACAAAGAATCACACAAAGTATAACACCCCGTAAAATTTTTCTACGATTAACATGTTACCATAACATAGATTAACCATTTTTACAGGAACAATTTTTTTTTTTTTTTATATATACATGACATATTATGTGAACCACTACGACATTTATGATTGACCATTTGTCTAGGAACGATGCTTACACACAACCTTGATAGATTTAATATCGCGAATATATATATTTATATTTTAAACGTTAACAATTAAAACTATACGTCTTGTTCATTTAACGTACACTATTTATATAATCCCGGAGCCTACGAAAATTCTCGAGACTACTCACTAATATTTTTGGAACATAACCCGACTCACGAAACTTGCTACGTGGGCCCACAGCACACTATGGGCCGCTTAAACTCAAAACTGCTGCCAAACAAGCTTTCAGTTATTTCTTTCTTTTTCTTGATTGGGCCTGATCCACGAAACCAGCCCACCAGGCCAGCCCAAGCGTCCCTTTTTATTTACTTGTTTTCCTTTCTTTTGTTTTCCAGCCGCGACCCAGCCCCAAAACACCATGGTTATTTCGCGATTTCAACATACGACACCTACATATTATTGCTCCTCTCGTTTAACCTAGTGCCCGAGAATCACAAGTGATAAAAGATACACCCTCCCTCACTCATATACTGCCCTAAAAACGACCCAAGTAAACCTTGAAACTCACCTTGGCATTTTTACCCAAACGTGTCCCAAACCCTCTTACGAGCCACCCTTGCTCCCCAATCCCTACAAAACACCTATACACGTAATCTATCTTGTCAGGAATGTCAGGATCTACTTCTTACACATTCATTCCTTTGTAAACCCTCGATTGGTTAATTGTGGAGGCAACATGCATTACGTTCGATCTAACCTTCAACCACAGGTGATCTTGGCTTCTACTCACTCACTAGACTCATTATATAAGCTTTACATCCTACCTCAGTTGATAACACACCCCCAAACGAACCAAATAACAAAAATATAAGTCGAACATACTATGAAACGGGACAGAAAGATGGCGAGAAGTTCGAAGGGCTAGAGGCAAGTTCAAGGAGCGTCGTTGTTCATCCTACATCCCTACTTGGCCACAAGTCGATCCACAATCTCCATTTGCACCCATTCGAACCATATCTTAATTTTTACGCCCCCTTTTGAAGTGAAGTAAGCCTACTCGACACTTAATTTATGTTTTTATTTCAATAACTTTCTGTTTTGACACTTTACTTCGATCCATTATTTCGTTAATTAAAAACGTAAAATATACTTTTTATTCGACATACTAATTACTTAATATACTAGCAAACGAGTGGTATAAAGTTTTCAATCTAAGAATAACGTTTACTTAATTAATATCACACGTTTTGTAAGTCCTTTGGACCAATACGTTTTTAATGAAAAACACTTAGAATATTTTGACTAGGAAAACTGTTGTCAAAATCGATTTGTGTCACTTACTTAGCCTCGTTAAATTTCCAATTTCAACAAATAACATATCAATATTAAAACTCTAACTCATTGTTGACATGTCTAGCAAACAGGAAACATAAAACATTTAACCTAATAAGCTCGTATAAAACGTTTTCTAAAGCCAAAGTGATTGCACGTATAACAGGTTTTTCAAATACAAATTTGTTAACTTTGGGCCTGAAAAGCCCATTTAGCTGTTTGTAAACTTATTACATAAGCTGATCGTATAAGCTTATTTGTAATGTTTTTATAACATAAAAATGAGCCAAACCCGAGGCCCAAACCCCTCGTAAACCCAATGGATCACGAATTGTTAACGGGCTTTAAAATGGCTCGTTAAGGCCAATATAGTGAAATAAGTGAATTTTAAGCTAATAAGCAGTTTTGATAAATTGAATAAGCTGTTCTGAGCTTATTGAAGTAATAAAAATGATAAGTTTTGAGTTTGGTGAAATTTGGACCAAATTTGCAAATTTTATTAACCGAAGGACTAAAAGCGTAAATCATGGAAACTTAGGGTAGAAACAGTCAAATCTGAATTTTTGGGTTACAAACTGTTAATAATAAAACTTGGAGTCGAAAGATGTAAATAGTGATAGTAATTGGACTTAAAATGGAACAATCGTTAATTTTGGACTAACGGTGTAAAATTATATTCGTAGGGTTAAAAATATAACTTTGGTAAAACTTGAAGGAATTTTCTGTAATATTATTTTATAAAAATAATATTAGTACACATGTTTAGTATTAAACTCTTATAAATTTAACTTATATATATACGATATTCGCGTAACTATAATAAATTTTGAACGATATATATATATAACGATATGTTTATTTCATTTCTTTTAAAACTAACATCATAAAACATCATCTACATACTTCGACTTATTCTCGATGATTTTCCATCGCACATCAAGCATCGATCATTACACTCACAAGTATATGTATATATAACTTTGTTCTTGAACTTCAAACATTTAAACGAACACGAGTTTTAATAATAAACTGAATGACTAATATTCGCGATAAGACGAGATTTAGACTATCAACTAAAACATACCATATCTTTTAGGTTGTGTGTGAAGCCGTTGCCTTGCATCGTTGAGATTATGTTACTACCACTACTACTGTACTACTAAGGTGAGTCATAGCCCCACCTTTTCTCATTTAATTGTTTTGTAAACTCTTTGGGGGAGATACATGCTTAATTACTGTTTTATACTTTTATAAGTACTCGTTAACTATATACATGTTACTGTGATTTCATAGCCCACTCTTTAACTATTTTCCCGTGGGGGAGATACATGCTTAAAACTCGAACACAAGTCTTTTATACCGGGTATTGAAATACCGTCAGGCCAATGTTATTTGCTTAAGTTACTATTGCCAAAAGTCCCTCGATCATGAACCTTAATCACTTGAAGGGTGAACGTAAATAAATGTGGATAGTACTATTAGTGATTGACAATCCTCGTTTGGTTGTTAGAGAAAACACCAGGCGCACTTTATTGTTCTTATTATAGGTTATTGGCAAATACCTATCTTGAGGGCCTACTACTTACCGTCATAACTTGAGATTATGATTGGCTGTTAATCGTTGAGTATCATGAGCTTAAGGCAATAACAGGAACATCGATTTAAACTTATTGATTGTATATGATTACAATACATTCTTAACTTGTGATTCGAAACTCGTGTTAAATGGATTTATAAACCAATTACTATTTTTGATGTTGACCCGGTGAAGGCAAACCAATGGATTGATTTGTATTAAATTAATAAGGAAATCACTCTTTTTCTAATTAACGATTTAAACTATAAACTCTATGAACTCACCAACCTTTGTGTTGACTCTTTTTAGCATGTGTTTATCTCAGGTAACTATACAAGAAGGAACTTGAAGGCACGGAGTGGGCTTGTAACCCGGCATGGGCTTAAATAAACATTTTGACATATTTAAATAAACTTGTTGTTTAAATTATGAAACATCTTGATGTCTCGAATATTTGGTATTTTGAATGAATTAAACTTTAAAGCGTCACTTTTGTGTCGTTTTCTATGATTGTGACAAAGATCCTCGAAGTAACACCCAAAAAGTCTTCCGCTGACATTTTAAGTCTTCCGCTGACGTGACGATTTTGGGGGTGTTACAGATTGGTATTCAGAGCCAAGGTTATAGAGAACCAGATGTTTTTAAACATTGGACTATAACCACACTTTAACTGGACCATTTTTACAAAATACCACTTCATGCCCTCCGTGCCTACATTCCAACATCTGGTAGAAAAGTTACTTCTCATTATTTCTTACTTATATAACTTGATATATGCTTACATGTTATGATTATGCTAATAACTATGTTTACTAATCGGGATTATTACAAATACCGTGTCTTCATATTTCCATCCGCTAAACTATTATGTGACCTTTAAATAGTTTATGCTACAACTACACTCTAGTATATTAATATATATATATTTATATGCTCCCCTAACTATTTTGAGTACTATGCAAATCCTCTTTAAATTGTCTCGCTTTCATCTTTATAGATGCTTATGACATATCCGCACATAAATTATTTTGTCAGATGGTTAAGTCAGAATCTTAAAATGATTTACAACGTCTTAATTTGAATGGATTGGGACGCCCTTTTATTCAAATCAAGAAATTGTAAATCATTGAACCATAAGTTTATATTTCTTTAGTTACATAGTTTGGGACGCTTCTCTATGTAAATAACGAAATATAGATAAATAGGTTTAATTACTTCTGAGTTAACAGACATATGAAACCAAGAAAACCTAAATCTCATTAGAAACGAATATTAATACACAACGATATAACTAGCATCGGTAATGCTATCATCACAAAGATCACTAAGTAAACCTTAACGTCACTAAACGATTGATCCACCAAGCTGATGAAGAATGCCACCACTCCTACGAGTGCAAGAACCACAATTGGATGTAATACATCGAATACCCTGTATGACAAAAACCACACAATGAAACGTAAATGCCTAGTGCATGAAGCTACAAATTCAAAAACAACATTTCTTACCCCCATATTTCATCCACACTAACGACTAAAACCACGATTAGCATAAGAAATGCTATGATCCAATCCAAGGACTCCAGATCTTCTTTCGGGAAGAAAGTTACAACAAAATACGCAACTATGAGAACAATATAAGTATAAGACATATTAAAAATTGTTATTTGAAGACAAAATGAACGATAAAGAGAAAAATCAGGAAATATATAGACATGTTGCCATGAATCACTATTCTTGCCATGTGCATTCACTTTTCCCCAAGTTAACATCTATCCACAAGAACTAAATAATTCGAGAATTATCTCCACACTATTCTCTTTGTAAAAATTTGTATCAACAAAACTCTTTTGTTTAACGGGTAGGTTACCCGCACAGATTTTTGTAATTTTAAAACATAACAGAATAAATTCTCACCCAATGTATGATCATAAGGAATTTTATTCAAACACGATATTATTAAAAAGCAGACTGAACGGAAATACATAAAAACATTACAAACAACGCTAAATTAAACATCACACTTCAGCGGTAGTCTGGGTGATCCCAAGTCTGAGAATTGTTGGAATCATATCCATCATCATAAGGGTCGAAGCTTGCCAACCTCTCTTCTTCTATTTGAGCCTCCAGCCTACTCAGCTCCCGCTCCATGTCAGAAGTCCAACCACCATCATCGACCGCCACATTTTCCTCAAAACTTGGCTGGAATTGATCCAGATGAGGCAATTGTTGTTGTTGTTGCACAGTCACTCTTGGTGCAGAAGAACTCGATGCACCTTGTTGAAGTAATTGTTGTTGCTGTTGTTGTTGTTGCTGTTGCTGTTGCTGTTGCAGTTGCTGTTGTTGCTGTTGCTGTTGACGTTGCTGCTGTTGCTGTTGTTGTTCAATCCTAGCCGCTTCAACATTCTCTTTAAAACTCCAACAGATCTTGCTGGAGCTATGGTCCTCTATCTGATGAACACAAACCCATAACGATTCAATAATAGCCGCATCCTTACGATATCCGTCATGCAAGAAAGTATCAATCACACGTTTCCGATCATCCGATATATCCGTACACTTTGCATAGCGTTCTCTAAGCCGTTGTTTCGATTGTTTCACCACCTCCAACTCCAGGATGACCCTCAAAATAGCATTTTTGCGATCCACATCACTATTTTCGGTCTCTGCTTTGATATATTGTTGAATTTGTTCAGCGGTATGTGGTAGCTTGCAAGCCATTGATTGTTTTGTGTGTGTGTGTATGTGGATAACCCAACACGTACCAATGGTATTTATAAAGAATTGGAAAAAAAAAATAATAATTCTCAATTATTATATTAAATATGACCGTTTGTATTCAAACGGTAAAACTTTTAAAACCATGTCCAATAAAACTAGCAACAAACTTTTAGGATGCGTGGTGAAAATTCTACCTCGTCTTTCGCAATTCAACACAAGTGGCAAGAAACAGATCACATTAAACACATAACACCATAACTTAAATCATGAACACGCCACGTATAAGTAATACACTCTCACATGATTGGACCCCTCAATCTCTAAGAAATTATGAACTTATCAAATAATCTTTACAAACTCTCAAACATTATACGATACCTTAACAAATCTCAAATCAACTCATTACCTCGTGTATATTAGAATAAAACGTACATCAATGAAACATACCCGCAAAAAAAAAAAAAAAAAAAAAAAAAAAAAAAAAAAAAAAAAAAAAACCTTCTTAACTTGGGCTTTAACCCACTGCCTCTATACACCGACACACAATTGGGCCTCGAAATCACAATAACCCAACGCACCATTGGGCTGACCACTAACTTGAGCCCGGCGTTGCTCAAATCTGAAACATAAACATTACTTCCGAACGACTCGTACCTATAATTTCGAACCATTTTTCCGTAACATTTTTACACACCCCGTCAATATTTTTTTGTACATCTCAATTTATCATAATCCCAAGAAACAAGTGTGACAAATCTTTTTCAATTAATCGATCCTTCGATGGTCAAATTTTCATCAAAGCTCAACCAAATTGCTACTCTCAACTATAACAAAAAAAAAAAAAAAATCGTATTTATTTAAGTATTCGAAGCCAAATAAATTCCACATATAGTTTTAGTCATAATTTATTGAAAATCCACCGTTGTAAACTTGACTACAATCAAATGAACCGACTCTAAATATTCTTAACACATGATAACATCCTATATAACGATGCATAAGCAATAAATACAAGCGAAAAATCAACATAAACCATGGCATCAGAAAACGAAGAAAATTTTATTCATACACTAGAGGTTACATGGAAACACAACAAACCTTATTTCAACATTCCAACAACTACACTACGACACTATTCCTCACTTCCAAAACTTGTCAATGAAGATCACTAGAATCACGAATGGTGCAAGAAACATTAAGATCCCAACCAATATAGCCCGATCTTCGTTCGGAACATACACTAAATAGATAGTAGTAACAATGGCATACATGATTGCAAGTTTGGTGATGAAGTGAGGCATGTCGACAAGAAGAAAGGGAAAGGAAAGTTAGGTAAAAAGGAGTGTAAAAAAAAAAGTGGGTTATTTAAAGAGAATAAGAGTTGGGTACTGTACACCACTGTGGTAAAATACTGTTTACACCATAAATAATACTGCCAAGTAACAACTATAATTTTGGACCAAAGTTTCCCCAAGTTTTTCATTCAACATCATACTAAGATTGGTTATCATCAAGTAAAAAGCTAATATAGTAGTAGATACGTTATGCTGGAAAATACAATTAGGAAGCTAATAATAAATACGTTATTTATTCACCTTTTCCACTCACCTTTACAGCTACCTTATCTTAGAATCCCGGGACGGGATTCCGTTTAACGGGTAGGTAATATAACACCCCGTAAAATTTTCCTACGATTAACATGTTACCAAAACATAGATTAACCATTTTTACAGGAACAATTTTTTTTTTTTATATATACATGACATATTATGTGAACCACTACGACATTTATGATTGACCATTTGTCTAGGAACGATGCTTACACACAACCTTGATAGATTTAATATTGCGAATATATATATTTATATTTTAAACGTTAACAATTAAAACTATACGTCTTGTTCATTTAACGTACACTATTTATATAATCCCGGAGCCTACGAAAATTCTCGAGACTACTCACTAATATTTTTGGAACATAACCCGACTCACGAAACTTGCTACGTGGGCCCACAGCACACTATGGGCCGCTTAAACTCAAAACTGCTGCCAAACAAGCTTTCAGTTATTTCTTTCTTTTTCTTGATTGGGCCTGATCCACGAAACCAGCCCACCAGGCCAGCCCAAGCGTCCCTTTTTATTTACTTGTTTTCCTTTCTTTTGTTTTCCAGCCGCGACCCAGCCCCAAAACACCATGGTTATTTCGCGATTTCAACATACGACACCTACATATTATTGCTCCTCTCGTTTAACCTAGTGCCCGAGAATCACAAGTGATAAAAGATACACCCTCCCTCACTCATATACTGCCCTAAAAACGACCCAAGTAAACCTTGAAACTCACCTTGGCATTTTTACCCAAACGTGTCCCAAACCCTCTTACGAGCCACCCTTGCTCCCCAATCCCTACAAAACACCTATACACGTAATCTATCTTGTCAGGAATGTCAGGATCTACTTCTTACACATTCATTCCTTTGTAAACCCTCGATTGGTTAATTGTGGAGGCAACATGCATTACGTTCGATCTAACCTTCAACCACAGGTGATCTTGGCTTCTACTCACTCACTAGACTCATTATATAAGCTTTACATCCTACCTCAGTTGATAACACACCCCCAAACGAACCAAATAACAAAAATATAAGTCGAACATACTATGAAACGGGACAGAAAGATGGCGAGAAGTTCGAAGGGCTAGAGGCAAGTTCAAGGAGCGTCGTTGTTCATCCTACATCCCTACTTGGCCACAAGTCGATCCACAATCTCCATTTGCACCCATTCGAACCATATCTTAATTTTTACGCCCCCTTTTGAAGTGAAGTAAGCCTACTCGACACTTAATTTATGTTTTTATTTCAATAACTTTCTGTTTTGACACTTTACTTCGATCCATTATTTCGTTAATTAAAAACGTAAAATATACTTTTTATTCGACATACTAATTACTTAATATACTAGCAAACGAGTGGTATAAAGTTTTCAATCTAAGAATAACGTTTACTTAATTAATATCACACGTTTTGTAAGTCCTTTGGACCAATACGTTTTTAATGAAAAACACTTAGAATATTTTGACTAGGAAAACTGTTGTCAAAATCGATTTGTGTCACTTACTTAGCCTCGTTAAATTTCCAATTTCAACAAATAACATATCGATATTAAAACTCTAACTCATTGTTGACATGTCTAGCAAACAGGAAACATAAAACATTTAACCTAATAAGCTCGTATAAAACGTTTTCTAAAGCCAAAGTGATTGCACGTTTAACAGGTTTTTCAAATACAAATTTGTTAACTTTGGGCCGAAAAGCCCATTTAGCTGTTTGTAAACTTATTACATAAGCTGATCGTATAAGCTTATTTGTAATATTTTTATAACATAAAAATGAGCCAAACCCCAGGCCCAAACCCCTCGTAAACCCAATGGATCACGAATTGTTAACGGGCTTTAAAATGGCTCGTTAAGGCCCATATAGTGAAATAAGTGAATTTTAAGCTAATAAGCAGTTTTGATAAATTGAATAAGCTGTTCTGAGCTTATTGAAGTAATAAAAATGATAAGTTTTGAGTTTGGTGAAATTTGGACCAAATTTGCAAATTTTATTAACCGAAGGACTAAAAGCGTAAATCATGGAAACTTAGGATAGAAACAGTCAAATCTGAGTTTTTGGGTTACAAACTGTTAATAATAAAACTTGGAGTCGAAAGATGTAAATAGTGATAGTAATTGGACTTAAAATGGAACAATCGTTAATTTTGGACTAACGGTGTAAAATTATATTCGTAGGGTTAAAAATATAACTTTGGTAAAACTTGAAGGAATTTTCTGTAATATTATTTTATAAAAATAATATTAATACACATGTTTAGTATTAAACTCTTATAAATTTAACTTATATATATACGATATTCGCGTAACTATAATAAATTTTGAACGATATATATATATATAACGATATGTTTATTTCATTTCTTTTAAAACTAACATCATAAAACATCATCTACATACTTCGACTTATTCTCGATGATTTTCCATCGCACATCAAGCATCGATCATTACACTCACAAGTATATGTATATATAACTTTGTTCTTGAACTTCAAACATTTAAACGAACACGAGTTTTAATAACAAATTGAATGACTAATATTCGCGATAAGACGAGATTTAGACTATCAACTAAAACATACCATATCTTTTAGGTTGTGTGTGAAGCCGTTGCCTTGCATCGTTGAGATTATGTTACTACCACTACTACTGTACTACTAAGGTGAGTCATAGCCCCACCTTTTCTCATTTAATTGTTTTGTAAACTCTTTGGGGGAGATACATGCTTAATTACTGTTTTATACTTTTATAAGTACTCGTTAACTATATACATGTTACTGTGATTTCATAGCCCACTCTTTAACTATTTTCCCGTGGGGGAGATACATGCTTAAAACTCGAACACAAGTCTTTTATACCGGGTATTGAAATACCGTCAGGCCAATGTTATTTGCTTAAGTTACTATTGCCAAAAGTCCCTCGATCATGAACCTTAATCACTTGAAGGGTGAACGTAAATAAATGTGGATAGTACTATTAGTGATTGACAATCCTCGTTTGGTTGTTAGAGAAAACACCAGGCGCACTTTATTGTTCTTATTATAGGTTATTGGCAAATACCTATCTTGAGGGCCTACTACTTACCGTCATAACTTGAGATTATGATTGGCTGTTAATCGTTGAGTATCATGAGCTTAAGGCAATAACAGGAACATCGATTTAAACTTATTGATTGTATATGATTACAATACATTCTTAACTTGTGATTCGAAACTCGTGTTAAATGGATTTATAAACCAATTACTATTTTTGATGTTGACCCGGTGAAGGCAAACCAACGGATTGATTTGTATTAAATTAATAAGGAAATCACTCTTTTTCTAATTAACGATTTAAACTATAAACTCTATGAACTCACCAACCTTTGTGTTGACTCTTTTTAGCATGTGTTTATCTCAGGTAACTATACAAGAAGGAACTTGAAGGCACGGAGTGGGCTTGTAACCCGGCATGGGCTTAAATAAACATTTTGACATATTTAAATAAACTTGTTGTTTAAATTATGAAACATCTTGATGTCTCGAATATTTGGTATTTTGAATGAATTAAACTTTAAAGCGTCACTTTTGTGTCGTTTTCTATGATTGTGACAAAGATCCTCGAAGTAACACCCAAAAAGTCTTCCGCTGACATTTTAAGTCTTCCGCTGACGTGACGATTTTGGGGGTGTTACACAAAGCTTCTCCCCTAATCCAGAAATGTCATTCCCACCTTTGGGAAATGAAGAAGGAAATGAAGGTCCAATGATAATAGAGGCAGAAATCGGAGGTCATTGCATGCATCGCATGTATGTAGATGGGGGCTCAACTAATAAAGTACTGTATGAACACTGCTTTAACAGGCTCCGGCCTGAGGTAAGATGCCTGATGGTTCTGGCTATGGCACCCCTTATCGAATTTGGTGGTAACGTCATATGGCCAATAAGGCAAATCACACTCCATGTGAAGATAGGCGACGAAGAGAACGCCACTTCCGCATGCATGAAATTATTTGTAGTAAGATCGCATTCACCTTACAATGTAATTATAGGACGACCGGGGGTACGAAAAATACAGGCGGTACCGTCAACAGCACACGATATGCTGAAATTCCCAATGAAAGGATGAGTACACACTGCGGAGGAGCAGAATCATCCAGCTTGAATGTGCAATGGCATCCGAACCAACAGAAGAGGCCCCCGTGATTAATCCACCAGTGGAAGAAAAAGTCAAAGTCGCAATCCACCCGGAACACCCGGAGCAAACAGTGGCAATCGGTTCTACCCTCACAGAGGAAGGCCGAAAGAAATTATGTGACTTACTCCGGAAAAACCTCAATGTATTTTCCTGGTGTCCAGCAGACATGACTGGGGTTCCGCGCCATATAGCAAAGTATCGTTTCAATGTTCGTGAAGGATACACTCCAATAAGACAAAAGAAACGGCTTAAGTTTTGGTAGTAAACAGCCCTTGTTTTGCTTTTTCTAGTTAAAATCTCGAGAGTCTTGATGTAAATATCATTCCGGACAACTTTTGTGTTTTACACTTTTGATGATTCGGACAAAAAAATGATCAAAATCGTGATTTAAAATCGATACCGGAACATTTTTATCAAATGTCAAGTTTTCTTTTAGTATACTTATCTAATCACAAAAAAAGAGCAAAAACATAAAAAAAAAATGCGAAAACGAATAAAAACATAAGAAAACAGACGAAAACATAAAAAAGTAGACGAAAACATAAAATAAACGTAAAAACGGATAAAACGTACAAAAATTGGATAAAAACAGATAAAAACATAGAAAAAATGTAAAATAACGTACAAAAACGTAAAAAAAAAACCGAATAAATGTACAAAAAACGTAAAAAAACGGATAAAACGTACAAAAAACGGTGAAAACGTGCAAAAAACGGTGAAAACGTGCAAAAAACGGTGAAACGTACAAAAAACGGAGAGAACGTAAAAAAAGGGGACTAATGGTGCAAATACCATTAGTCCTGAAAGCTAACGGTGTAATATTATCTATCTCGTTATGAGATAACGGAGAAATTATTTGCACAGTTAGTCCTCATTGTAAACGAGGGATGTAGGGTGGCAAACGTTTGGCTAACGAGTGACGTAACTTGCCAATAGTTTCTGATAGGGATGTAAGGTGGTAAAAGGTGTAAACCACAGCGATGTATTTTGCAATTTACTCTTACAAAATGAATACGTGGTTTTGTACAGTATTGCTTATTTAGGATAGAAATGATATTTCTCAGGTGTACTTATTTACCACTTGAACATGGTCGCATATCGAATATGAAGAGAAACCATTCATCAACTACGCTACAAGCAATGACGGACAAGATGCTTATGACAACTTTGATATGTAGATGTTTCATCGTCTACATTGTATAACAGATTTACAATTTGAATTGACTACGTGCTAACACAATCAAAAATATCAAATGCAAATTTTGAATCAATAACTCAGCTTTAGTCTTAAAACTTTTATTTTGGTGGGTGAAAGTTTTTAATAGCTTGGATTTTAGTACCGTGTTAAAAGTACTTATTAACAATGCCAAAATATCAATGTCAAAATACGTTTTAAAAATCATGATTTATTTATTTATTTATTTTATTTTTGTCTAAATTGTCAAATATAATACAACCCTTAATCTAGATTCTTAAATCTTTATATAGCGATTCTAATTGGTTTTGTGATTAGCACAAAATAATGAGTGAGGTGGACCCTAATTAAATAACTTACCCATTCCCCACCCCTTAACCCCCTACCAAGCACCCCTAAATCTAAATCCTAATCCTAAATCCACCTAGATAGCAAACGGACCCTAAAACAATCCACCTTATTTTTCTTTCTTTGGGACCATGACCCGACTCGAACCACCCAACAAGGGGCCCATCTAAAATTCCGGCTGGGCCTAGGGTTAATTAACGGATTGGTGGGGTTGTTAAGGTGAATTACTTGGACGACAAGAAAGAAAAGAAGATATAAATTTGACCTCATTCATCACGCTTGCTTTCATTCTCAGCCAGCCAGCCGCGCACGAAACGAAAGGTAGGGTATGAATCTAATTATTTGGAGTTACATAGTACATATGCTTTGATTCTTGTTAGTCTTCGATTTGGTCTCAAAACTCATTTTTATTTAGGTTACATATTTACGATTTGGTTGGTGTTTATGTACCTGCTTAATTATTCCTCAAAACTTATTAGGGTTTAGTTTTATCAAGATCCTGTTTGTTAGGGTTTCATCTTTGGATTATTATTATTATTATTATTATTATTATTATTATTATTATTATTATTATTATTATTTATTTATTTAAAAAATTTTTTTTTTATAAACATCACTTTATTAGAAACTCATAGAATTTACAAGAAGTTAGTGGGGAGCCGAGATACTAACTGAGCTCCCACTCCTCTAGCTATAGAAAAGCTAATTATTATTATTATTATTATTATTATTATTATTAGTAAATATTTTTTTTCTTTTAATTTCTTTTCAATACAGGGTCGCAATGCCTGCTCAAGAGGACGAAGACATGCTTGCTTATCAGAAATGGAAGAAAAAGTGGGACAAAAACTACGCTACACCTGATGAGGACAAGACTGGATTCGAAAACTTTAAAGAAAATCTCCGTGCACAGCGTGATTATAATCCTCCTCCTCCATCAGGGCAACAACTTTGGAAGGTTTTGGATGATAGGGCGGACCGGCCTTTCGAGGAGCACAGAGGATACATCCGTCTGGATCAACCTGATGATAGTGATGAAAGTGACGATGACGCCACCTTTATGTTTTTTAACCCAGTCAAGCAGGAGGATGGTACAACTCGTTTTCAGAAACTTGTGTTCGCACGCCGCCAACGTAAGCAAATTTTACTCATTCAAGCCTTCTTCTTCTAATGATTACAATAGTGGTAATTTCTTTCTTTGTACATAATAATAATATTGAATAAATACTAAATGTTAGGTGATGCTGCTACTGTCAAACACGTGCCACCTGTCAAATGCACTGGTAAGTTCCTCTAGCTAATTTTACCTCCTAATTATACAAGATTCAGTAATAAGGAATGCTGTATCTGATTCTTTCTCTCTTTGCACATAATAAATATGTTAGGTTCTATAACCAAAGAGGAGGGCACTGTCAAATGCCAAAAAATAGGCTGTAAGTGGTAGTTTTACCCATTCAAGCCAAATACTAGATTCACCAATGTTAATGTATCTTTTCTCTGTAATAACTATAACATATATGTTATGTTATAGGTGGTGGCCAAATCACAAGGATGTTGGCATGTTGCAGTGGAAAATGAAGAATCATAGGAAGCATTTTCCAAGTATGTGACTTTCTTTTTCCATAAAGTGTAGAAGAAATTAGACATTGTTGAAAGTTAATGTGGCAGTCCAAAATGAAGATGATGATGATAATTAAATATAAACTAATCAGGGGCATTCAGTTAAGTAGACCTTAAAACTGTCTTTTCCTTATTGCGGCAGCAGGCAAGTTTTATATTTTATGATGAATGATGATATTATTGTGGAAATGTTTTCTTTTCTGCAAGTAGTTTACTTTGTATATCTTCTGCTTTAATTTGATACTAACACTTGCACTTCAAAAATCACATCTTTTTTAGTAGGTTAATAATACCCAAGAAACAGTTTTTTTTTACTTTCTTGTTGTATGTTTTGTAATTTTAATCTGATGTTTTAGTTGGTATTATTATAGTAGTGGTGTTTGGGTTAGGGTTTATGATAGTGTCAAAGATAGAAGAAAAAGTAATGAACCCATATTCCACATTGCTTTAGTCCACAACAGATTCCACATTGCTTTAATATTCTAAAACACATAGTTTTGTTGTTAGTACTTAGTACAGAAGATGCTTCTACAACGTTTTGAGGGTCAAAGATTGTGCAAAATCTCATTAAACCAGAGTGGCATTGTGTTTGTGAGCCATAAACCTTAATTTTAAAAAACTTGTGTTTAATGCAGATGAGTAAGGTTTTGGTATTTTCTGTTATAGAGGAAGAAGGTTCTGGATTTCATTTACATTTTGATTGTTGAACATTAAAGAAGTAATACAAAGGACTGAAAGATTCCATCTAGGTCAATTTTCAAGGGCATTTTTCTTAGCTTATAGAGACATAAGATCTTAGTTCAAGTTATTTGTTTTTCATATGATATTGTCAAACCCATCCTTGCCCCTGAACTTTTGCATTTGCCCATTCCAGTTGTAATAATATGCACATTATATATACTCCATAGGTGAGAGTTGGATCAAGTGTTTAGAATATCTTTTCCTGAAATGTTCATACATGGATTAGTTATAGTTAGTATGATTAAAAGAAGAAAGCATGTATGAAACACCATCACATCTTGATTGTAGTATTCTAACCCCATAAAAGGGCATTATTGTTTTAACCAAAATCTGTGCAAAATCTTACCCATAATTGTTGCTTTCGATTCTCGTAAATTATATATACATATCACATATCTTGTCTTGGTTGTTTTCGTTTAATTATGGTATATTCATATATTTCCATTTGTTTAATAATGCAGAAAGCTTTCCCCTGGAAGATGCAACTTGGCCTCAACAGCTTTCCTTAATGTTCCCTTCATCAAGTATTTGACTATCTTAAAAATGTTTGTCTATCTAAGGAATTTGACTAGCTTATGGACTATTAAAAATATTTGGCTTGTGTATGGACGGACTATTTTAAAAACTAGCTTATGGTCATTAAGTGTACCCATCTTATATTAGCAAGTTTTATAAATATGACTTGTTTTACCTGGGCTTGTTAGTATAAATTTACTTAGCTAAACCTATTTGTAAAACTTTTTTGGTGTTTGAATCAACTCCTTTTTAAGGAACTAGGAGCATTGCCCTGCGTGCTACTAGGGTTGAAAGTGTATATTAGTGTGACAACCGGCAGTTTAGGGAGCTATTTTAAAAACCCGCATTTCAATTTAAGTTCGTTTATAATTTTTATTTGAAATTCTTATTTCACAACGAACTTGTAAGACCTATTTTATGGATAATTTTTAATTAATGACGTTATGGAATTCGTGAATTATGTTCATAATTCATTTTTGATTATATGATCGGTGATGTATATTTGAATTCTCACTTGGTACTACGTTGACTTTGGCACTAGGATTACCTAACAAAAGTTTATGATTCGTCTTAACGAGTCCGACTATATTTTTAATTATTTACGAGATGTTCTCGAGTGATATTGAAGTTTTAAAATGAGTTCGGGTCCGGGCCATATGTTTTTACAATTACCCGCGTTACCCGCTCCACCGTAATAATATTATTATTATTACTATTATTATTATTATTATTATTATTATTATTATTATTATTAGGGTGGGGTTATTATAAAAAGTGTGTTATAATAAAAAGGGTAGGAAGGAATCTCAACCATTGAATTAGATTTGGCAAGATCAAAAAAGGTGGTGGCAACTTTGTAAATACTTGAAACATAAGGGGCAATTGTATAACAGTGTGTTATACAAATCATAACCTGACAGTGATAAAACGGTATCGTTTCACATTCGTTTCATTTTTCTCAAAAAAATTTTACACGCTTTTTCTCTCTACAAACTAACACAGATCTACTTCATCACAAACCATACAAATTTCATCCCCAAAACTGAATCACCTATCGATAACTCATCAAATGCAACCTACTTCATCAATGATGGTTACTGCATCGATTTGTTAAGGTTTGAATCACCATTCAAAAACCTTACTTCGTCAACGATGGTGTAAACGAACATACCAAATCTTACAAGGCCTTGTAAGTTGATATAAGATCTCTAATTTAATTACTGCATCGATTTATTAATTTATTTTTACTAAAATTGTGTTTTTAGTATGTTATATTTAGAGTTTGATCAAAGTTACATTATGTTTTCTTTTAGATCTAGAACAAAATGTAGAAAAAAATAGATATAAAACGTGTTTAGGAAAGATGCATATAAGGTGTTTGATAAAATGTCTCAACTAGACTTTATCACTGTGATGCACTAAATTTATATTGTGATGCAGTTTAAATATTGATGCAGCTATATTTCATATTATGATGTAGTAGGTTATTATTTTAACTATGATGCAGCAGGTTATTTGTGTTTGTATGTTTGGTTATTTGTGTGATGCACTTGATTTTGCACTGTGATGCAATAGGTGTTCAGTCTTCGTGTATAAGGATGTATTAGGTTAAGCGTAGGTTGCGTTATATGCATAAATATATTTTTATGTTTGGTTGTTTGTATGATGCACTTGAATATGAACTTGATGCAGTAGTTTTTTAGTTTCTGTGTATGAGAATGTTATTCTACTGCATCATTGTGTTATCATACAGTTGCATCAAAATGTTTATAATACTATTGCATCACAATGGGCAAAAAAATGTTTGTATGCTCAATTATATTGCACCTGGTTTTGGACTGTGATGCAGTAGCTGCTCAATTGTAGCGTATATGGTTTAGTTAGGCTACATGTAGGTTTTGCTAGTTTTAGTTTGCAAAAATTTTGTTTATTTTTATTGATTTAAGTTCGTTATTATGAATATGATGTAGTAGGCTATCAAATATGTTGAAGAGTATGTATATGTGTATATTTATGATCGATGCACTTGGTTTTAGATTGTGATGCAGTAGGTGCTTTATTGTCATGTATATGGCTGAATTAGTGTAGTTGTACGTTTTATTATGTGCCAAGATGTGTGTCTGCTTGGTTGTATCTATGATGCACTTGATTTTAAACTGTGATGCAGTAGGTAGTCATTTGTTGCTTCTAAGAATTAATTAGATTACGTGTACGTGACATTATCTATTGAAATGTGTTTGCTTGGTTTGTTGTATGAACGATGCAATTGGTTTTGAATTATGATGCAGTAGGTGCACAATTTTCTTGTATAAGGATGAGTTAGGCTAAGCGTAGGTTGCATTATGTGCGAAAATGTCTTTGTTTGTTTGGTTGTTTATTTGATTCACTTAATTTTGAATGGTAAACCAATTGATGTGAAGAATTGATGCAGTAGATGTTTTATAATGCATCTTGTTTAATCATGTTACAGGTAGAAATGAAGATGAAAATAGTAGACTAAGATATAGTGAATATGAATTTGATTTGGTAAGTTGAAGCTGATTAGATGATTAGCTTATTTTTTATAGTGCATCAGAGTGTTATAATTAGTGCATCACAATGAAAACATTATATTAATTCAATACTCTATTATAAATTATCACAGATAAACATACATGTTGACTACTTGATGAGGAATAAACACCCAAGATGGAATGAGATGTTTACCGCAAGGGTTGTGGTAGGCAGATGGAAACTTACTAGGGTCGTCGTATTTTTGAGGAAGAGTTAAAGAAAGAAGGCACAGGTCAACGAGGAAAAATCGATATGTTGCGAGCAAAGTACACGGCAAAGATGATTCTTAAAAGTTTGAATAAGAAAAAGGCGGAAGTCTTGGCAAACGCAGAGGCGTATAACAAGCTGCAAATAGTAGATTACAATCCTCTAATGCCAAATGATGTAATGATTTGGATTTCTCAATGTTTAAGCTGAAAGAAAGAATGGTACAAAGGATTATTGAATCCGTAGCAAGGATTCTCAGATGATACTTGTGGATCATTAAAAAACAATGTTTGAATTCTATTGGATGTAATGATTTTGATTTCTGAATGTTTAATACTAAGTATTGTACATCTTTATGATGAGAGTGTTTGTTTAAATTAATGTTGATATCTGAATGAACATAGATGCACCAAATTATAAATTGTGTTGCAGTGAAAATACTAGTGCATCACAGTGTGCATCATAGTGTATACAACTAGTGCATCATAATGTGTATGTCAGGTGCACCACAATAATGTCAATCTACTGCATCAGCTGAATCACAATATAATTTTATTGCATCAAAGTAATACTTTACTACATCACTGTATTATGTTACTGCATCACAATGTAAATGTTACTGCATAAAAATGTATATTTTACTG
Source organism: Artemisia argyi (assembly GCA_030686995.1). Lineage (NCBI taxonomy): Eukaryota > Viridiplantae > Streptophyta > Magnoliopsida > Asterales > Asteraceae > Artemisia > Artemisia argyi. The sequence continues at coordinate 167,084,490 of CM060695.1, forward strand.
CATCATGATACACTCAACAAATAACATAATGCAGTAACTATTATTCACAAAACATAAAGATACTAAGTATATTATTCACAAAACATAAAGATACTATTGTATTGATTTTTGGTAATAAATGTTATACATCTTAGAACCGAAAACATTCTTGTACGTAATGCTTTAATATCTATACAATACATATTGTGAATTAAAAAAATACTTAAATAATGCTTTTAAACTTTACGAGTACATCCTCTAAGCCTAGCTCTTGTCGCTCTTGTCGGCTCTACTGATTGCTTGCTTTTCTTCGATAGTGGAAATTTCAATGAACATGTCCTGGAATTGCGGCCTTTTCTTTTCTTCACTATGTTATTCAACTGCTGCATCAGAATGTCTATACTGCATCACAATACACAAAATAAAATAACATAAAAGCAGCAAATTATTTAAAATGAATAGAAAGCTATTGAGTATATTTTAGAAACACTTTCTTAGAAAATAGATGCATCAAAACATAAAAAGTAGCTGCATCAAAGCATAAAAAGTAGTTGTGTCATCTTTATTAAAACTCAAAATAAAAAAGCTTTGTACTAGTGAATCATAATCTTATATCTAGTGCGTCTGATCTATATTATCCAAACTTAAACATAATTTCCAACAAAATCAAAAGCAAGCATATATTATCCAAAAAACTAAAAATCTTAAAACTAGTGCATCATAAACTTATACCTATTTCACCACACTCTTAAAACAAGTTCATCATCAGGTGTATGAACAAACTAGTGCATCAGAGTACAAACTTGTGCATCACAGTTATAAAATATCATGTAGACATTTTATCAAACACATGGTGTGCAAGTTTCGTATACGAGTTTTTCATCTAGTTTTTTTCTCAAACACATACTGAATGAACGATTTGTATCAACTAAATACACCAACAATCAACAAAAAAACATATTAACCAATTACAACTTCGAATTAATATAAAGTAAACTGAAAATAAAAGTTAGAAATTAAATTATCTTACTATTGGATAATTCGTTGATGATTTTCATTATTCGATAATGATGATGATGACGACGATGAACACTCACTAATCAATGGCTATCGGAAGTTAACAGTGGGGAGGGTGGTGCTGAACGGTGAGGAAGATGATGATGAATGGTGGGGAAGGTGTTGGTGAAGGATGGGAAAGGTTATAGTGAAAACTGGGAAAGGTTGTGGAGATGGCGGGAGGATAGAAATGAGAGAAAAGATGTGATGAGAAACACAGAGAATGAATGAAGATAAAAGGTTTTTATAAGATTGGTTGTAAATGACGAAAATACCCCTGCAAGTATTAGAAAAAGGGGCGGACTAATTGGGACAGGTGGCGGGCTGTGGGGGCTTCCTACACTTTTTATTATAACACACTTTTTATTTTAACCCAAACCATTATTATTATTATTATTATTATTATTATTATTAACATTTAAAAAAAATATATAAAAAAGATATTAAAGGTGTGTGTTGGTCCGGTTTTCACACACACACACACACAAACCCTCACCCACACTAATTTCCATCTCTCTCTCATCTCTCTTTCTTCCCCTACTTCCTTAACCCTAGCCGCCGCCTCTTTGGCCGGCCACCACCGTCACACCATCACTCCCACACCAAAAATAACACCATCACTTTAACCCTCTCGTCGAGATCTTTCATTTGAGCTATAACACGCGCCCTAACTCCCACATTAACACCAAATCCGAATCATATAATCACAAGTTCATCACCACTTTCTTGTTATTTTCTTGTGTACTCTTCGATTTAATATTGTTTTGGAAGGTAGGTCGAGTTTTGACTCGATTTTTGGGTTCAAATCGTGACTAAGGGTCACGAATTGATTAGAATCGATTGGGTTTTCATTTAAAATGTGATATGTTTATGGGTTTTTCATGAAATCGCGTTTTCAAATGGTTTGGTATCCGGGGTTTAGCTTCTTTGTGGGTTCGAACGAACCGTGAGTCGAAGACTCACGGCTAGAGGTGGGTACGAGCCACTTGGCTCGTTATATTTTCTTGTTATTCGACCTTGGAATCCTTGATGGTTCATGTTTGGTGCTCGATTTGGATGCTTGGGTCCCGTTTGGTGATGTTTGTAGCTCGATGGAGCTTAAGCGAGACCCTATGGTCTCGGTGTAATATTATCCTTGGCTCGGTTGAGAGCCTTATGTAACCAATGGTCCGAGTGGTTTGATCCTTGGCTAGCTTGGTTATCGATTTGTTATTGTCGTTATTATTTGGTGTCGCGACCCAAAAGGGTGTTTGGGACAGCTTTGAGTTAGCTCGTTTGAGCTTTTGCCGAGACTAATATGGTCCTTGGTCGAGTCCTCTTTGACTCTTATTTGTTGCCGAGGCCTTATGGGTCGTTTTGGCTAAATTGTTGTGCTCAATGGAGCTTATTTTGGTTACTTTTATGTGTTGGTTCGAGTCCTAGTGACTCGCGGTTTGGAGCCGAGACTCAAGTGAGTCGAGGGCTCGGGTTGGCTTGGTAACCGACCCAAACATTAACCTTGTTAATGTTATTTCTTGAATAAGTGTGAACTTGATTGTTCCATTGTTGTGGTATTTCATATCGGCCGAATACTTTTGGTTAGGTCGAGACCGTGTTTGGTCTCGACATGGGATATGATTATTGGTAATTGAGGAGTTGTTGACGAAAGTGATTGGGGACCGATTGTGAGACGGTCGTTAGATTGATGGAGATAGGTTAGTCGGGTGCCGTAGTCGGACCCTATTGTTGTAGCCCGTGGTTTGAGATTGTGATTGGACGGAGATTGGTTATTTTATGACTTTTGCTTATTATTGGACTTGGACAATGAGCCGAGAGTCATGACTCGGACATATGACCATTTCGTATAACTCAATAACTATTAAAATTGAAACGAGAATAATAAAACTCGTAATAATAATTATTGATAATATGAACGTTTATATGAAAGTATATACGTGAATAACGTATATATAACTATATAAACGCGTATATTAATAATAATAATAATCACGAGTCGTATTATAAATAATACGATTAGATATATATTAGGCTACGAAAGTGGCGTAATATTATTAAACGTATTATTATTATGAAAATTGTGTTATAAAACGGGAAACTCGCGGCAATTATGAAACGTTTAATAAAATGTCATTTCGGATATATAACGGATAAACTTATTGAGTTAGGCGAAATTGTTGTCACTCGGGTCCAGGTAAGTTATTATTTGTGACGTTCGTGTTGTCACGGATATATGACGACTAATATAGACGTTTTCTATAATTAAATAACCACTTAACCGTAAGGTTGAGCCGGGTTATTTGGCTATATGAAATGAATATATTAGTGGGCAACGTATCCTACGACGCCCATAAGTTGTAGTATATGTAAAGTGTAATAGATTGCGAGTGTATATATCGGGAAATCTGGCCAATTTGACGATATATATGAGGAATTTATTAAACTATGATATATACTATATAGTAATTATGTGCTATGTGCTTTAGGTTGGGTGTAATCTTGGAACGGTATGTTACGTAAATAAATATAAGGATTATCAAATCGACGGATTTGGTAAACTTTGGCGATTTATTTAAATGATATATTGGGCTAATATTAGAGCTATAGTTATTTATCTTTCTATATGTGATCTCTCTTTGGTTTGTTTTGACTCGACCCACCACCCGTATGGATACCAAACGCAAATACACCAAACTAATACGAAATGGATTTTCGGAAATAAAACGGATTCTCGTCCGGGTTTGGGAATATTATATATTTGAGGAAATGATTTCTGAAAGAGTTAATATTGTTAGGTCGTACCAAGTCCGTAGTTGCTGTTTCGTGAGTTATCATACATCTTATTTCTACCTACCTCGTCTTACTATTTTCTGGACTTGAGGTGAGTCATAGCCCCACTTTTTACTCTTGAACTATGTTTTCAACGATTGGGGTGAGAAACGTGCAAATTATTTTACGTGGACTATCATCGCTTTTATATTCTTTTTAAACTTGCTATGCGTATGGACTAGGATCTATTGTCAGCTTTAGTCAAACATGTCGTGTGTACTATTCAAGGTTGGCTTATTTGGTTATTGGTGGATTGTCAGCTTTAGTCACATATTTGTTGTGTGTACTATTCAAGGTTGGCTTATTTGGACTGTCAGCTTTAGTCACATAGGTTCGTGTGTACTATTCAAGGTTGACTTATTAGATACTATAGTGTGCACCTATAGGTTATTAATACTTCGGAGGTTATCCGAGTATTTATTGGTATTGCGGGGGCTACCCGAATATCTATGTTAGTACGGAAGGGTATCCGTGTGTTATGTTGAGAGCGGAGGGTATCCGCAGGCTTTTAGCGAATCCTTAGTCTAGCTAGCAAGCGTTTTGCGTATATGTCCACTATATTGTTAGTTGAATTTAAACCTATGATCTCACCAGCGAAAGCTGACTTTTAGCACGTTTTCTCAGGTAATTAAGTGTTGAGGTGCATGCTTGGAATGGAAGGCTCGGCCAAGGCACACGGTTCATGGATCTATTTTTCTAAACTCTGATAATTAAATTTGGACCTATTGTTATTTATTCTGGGCCTGACTCTGAATGATGTTGGGATAAATGTAAACCTTAAAACCCCGTTTTGGTTGTGTTTTTACTATGTTTACTTTATCTCGTTCTATATTGTCTTGTGTTGGATACCAATCCCCGTAGCACCCCGAAAGCTTGTTGAGTCTTCCGCTGTATCAAATTTTGGGGGTGTTACAGATTGGTATCAGAGCCAAGGTTATAGAGAACTAGGTAAATAAACGCCTAAACTATAACCGTATTTTTATAGAAAATGATTGACCACCGCCCGCCAGCCCGCCAAGCCGAAGCATCTTCTATTATTTGAGGTATTATGAGATATTTGAGATGATTTGAGGTTTATGGATTTTAGTAATAAGATGGCGTTCTCGAGGATTTAAATGGTCTATATGTTTTATAAACATTTTAGTAATGCGGTGTTTGGAATTCTTTTATTAAGATTATATATGGAATTATTTGATGAGTATATTTGGTACGGTTTTAGGAGTTGTGATTTAAGTTGTTTTGAAACACTTACACCTACCCTACGCCGTTGTCACAGACTATGGCCTCCCATATGCCCGATGTCGTTGAGGACATTCTTACTGCACCAGTTTTACCTGCACAGTTCACTATGGCATCTGATGACCCTTACCAGATGGCCATGTCTTCAGCTACTGTATCGCAGGCAGCTTCTACTTCAGCACTACCTGCTGCATCTACGCAGGGACCCTCATCTCCTCTAGGGCTCCCTGGTACATCGAGGCAGCTTACTCTTCATCAGGCTTTGGCTCGTGTGGCACCACGCTTTGCCCATCGAGCTACGGCACGCATGTCGGTACGCCCTACTCCATCACCTTTACAGATTGATGCTCATTCTCTTCTGTATGAGGCGCCACCCACATCATTGCGTCGTCGTCCTAGATCACCTACTACATCTTCACATGGTTCACCTAGTAGGAGACGACGAGTGATGAGGTACTCTTCCGATGAGGAGGAGGAGGAGTACGAGGGTGAGGATGAGGCTGATGACCCTGAGCGGGAGGATGACCCTCAGGAGGCTGAGCATGGTGATGATGATGACCCTGAGGAGGAGGATGACCCTTAGGAGGATGAGATGCCTGATGATGATGATGATGAGTTAGCACCACCAGCTCAGGCTGAGGAGCCTGATTCAGCTGTACACCCGATTGAGCCTGATTCACCTGATCATCCATTCTTGTTTGAGTTGCCACCTGGTAGTCCCGTGGAGTCGGATGCATCTTCGGAGGTTTCTGCTGAGCATGCAGAGTTGGGTGAGGTTGGCAGGTTGTGGGCTCGAATTACTGAGCTTAGTGACAGAGTTGCACGTGTATCTGATCGACTTGAGAGAGTTATTGGAGAGTTCTTAGCAGATTTGAGAGTTGATTTGACTGTCGTTGTGGGCAGAACTACTGAGCTGAGGAGAGTTTTGATGGATGTCCACGAGCATATCGATAGTTTGCAGCGAGGATTTGTTACTGCTCGTGAGGCCGACCGCAAGCTTTGGCAAAGGAATGCCGAGCTAGAGAAGGAGGTGGCTGACCTCAAGAGAGACCGAGACACCCATAGCGTGGAGTTAGGATCGTTATAAGGGGATCTTGATGGCTTGAGGCAGGAGTTGAGGATTCTCCGTCAGCCACGTGGCTAGTTGTTTGGGTTATGTTATCTTTTGCTTTCTTAACCGAGGAGTGTTCGGTTAGAAAAGCTATTTATCATATTTTGATGTATTTTGCTCAGTATTCGTCTCTTTTGGAACGATTAGTAGGTTTTGTGTTACCCGTTAGTTGGAACGATGTTAGATCGCTATTGTATGGTTGATGGTTATTAGTATATGGTATTATGTGATTTTGGGTGTTATGGAAATTGAGTCCTTATTCGCTTATTTGTTGTTACGTGGTGTGTTGTTGCTATTCTTTCCATGACTTGATTCGTTGAGATGTCTTGTTGAGCATATCGATAAGATCTAGTGGAGACTCATGAACTTGTGTGATGTTACAGATCAATGGCACCCCGTCGAAACCCTGTTAGGTCTACCAGAACTGGTCCTGCTGTGACTACTCCTGCTCGTCGAGGTCGTCGACCTACTCGAAATGTTGAAACCCCTACTCCTGACAACCTGGACACCACTAACCGTAACAACAGGAATCAAAATGTTGATGTTCAGGGAGACAATGGTCATGTTACACTTAATGCACCTACCGTGGATCAAGCAATGATCAACCAACTCGTGGAGCAAAGAGTTGCTGAACTACTGGCTGAGTCAAATCATTCCAACAATTCAGCTGGAACTTTTCCACCTGTTCGTGCTAATGGATGTCAATACAAGGAATTCAAGATTTTTGGACCCATTGAGTTTGGTGGGACTGAAGGAGTGGTTTACTTAGTCAGATGGATTGAGAAGACTGAGTCAGCGTTTAATGTCAGTGGTTGTGCGGAGAATGCGAAGGTAAAGTTTGCTTCTTTTACTTTCAAGGATGAAGCGTTGACTTGGTGGAACAACTACCGAAATGCGGTTGGGAGTGATGTAGCGTATGCTATGACTTGGGAGCAATTTAAGTCCTTGCTGATTCAGACTTATTGCCCAAGGAATGAGGTCAAGAAGCTAGAGATTGAGTTTTGGAACCACAAGGTGAAAGGTAATGATATGGCGACTTACAATCGTCGTTACCAGGAGTTAGCCTTGTTGTGCCCAGATATGGTGAAAACTGAGACTCAAAAGATCGAGAGGTATACTGATGGTTTGCCTGTAGCTACGAGGAATGATGTAATTTCTACTAGGCCTGCAAACATCCATAAGGCAATCACAATTGCTCAACAACTTATGGATTCGTTGGAATTAGAAGAAGCTGAGAAGGAGAAGAATGGAAAGAGAAAGAGAGACCGTCACTCTAAGAGTAATGATCACCGAAGCAAGAGACAAGCTAAGGCTTATGCTATTGGGAATGGAGATAAGAAGAATCAGAACGGTGATGCACCCAAGTGTGATCGTTGCAATCAGCATCATACTGGATGGTGTAGTGTGAAATGCCAGAATTGCTCAAGGAAAGGACACACAGCTAGGGACTGTAGAGCTCGACCTCTTGCAATGGTTCAAGCTGCTCCTGAGATGAGAAACAAGGCAGATGTTACCTGTTACGGGTGTGGAAAGAAGGGACACTATAGGAATGAGTGTAGAGAATCGCGGAACCGTGGAAATCAAGGCTCGGGTGGTAATGGGTACAATTATGGAAATCGTGGAACTGGAGGAAATCGTGGATGACAAGATAATGGGGACCAACGTGTGGAAGCTGGAGCTGCTCAGGGAAGAGTGTATGCACTCGGGAACGAGAGAGGAGAAGATCCGAATGTCGTTACTGGTACGTTCCTTCTCAATAATCGTTATGCTTCCATACTGTTTGATACTGGTGCCGATAGGAGTTTTGTGTCTACTACATTTGCACCCTTACTAGAGAAACCCCCGATGGCCTTAGGAATTGGATATGATATTGAGTTAGCAAATGGAAACCTAGAAAGGATTAATACCATCATTCGCGGTTGTACGTTAAATTTCTTGAACCACCCTTTCAACATAGATCTTCTACCCGTCACGTTAGGAAGTTTTGATGTAATCATTGGTATGGATTGGTTGTCGAAGTACCGTGCTCACATACTTTACGACGAGAAGATCGTGCGTGTACCATACGGAAAGGAAATCCTAAACATATTGGGAGATCGAAAGGATTCTATGAGCCCATCCCGATTAGCAGTCATATCTTGCACAAAGTTACCGAAGCTAATGGAGAAGGGATGTTACCTTTTCTTGGCTCAAATTTCTGAGAAGGGAGAGACGAAGAAAAAGGAAAGGTGCATTGGAGATGTGCCTATAGTTCGTGATTTTCCTGATGTGTTTCCCGATGATTTGCCGGGAATCCCGCCGACTAGACAAGTGGAGTTTCAGATTGAGTTGATACCTGGTGCTGCACCTGTAGCACGAGCGCCCTATCGTCTTGCACCTACCGAACTGGAAGAGTTGTTGAAACAATTGGCGGAGTTAGCCGAAAAGGGATTCATAAGACCAAGTTCTTCACCTTGGGGAGCCCCAGTCTTATTTGTGAAGAAGAAGGATGGATCGTTTCGTATGTGTATTGATTTTAGGGAGTTGAATAAGTTAACGGTGAAGAATCGATACCCATTACCTAGGATCGATGACTTGTTCGATCAACTTCAAGGATCGAGTGTGTATTCGAAGATCGATTTGAGATCGGGGTATCATCAACTTCGAGTTCGCGAGGAAGATATTCCGAAAACGGCTTTCAGAACCCGTTACGGGCATTACGAGTTTCAGGTGATGCCGTTTGGGTTGACTAACACACCAGCAATATTCATGGATCTCATGAATCGTGTGTGTAAGCCTTACTTGGATAAGTTCGTAATTGTATTCATCGATGACATTCTGATTTATTCAAAGAGTGAGAAAGGGCATGAGGAACATTTAAGACTCATTTTGGAATTGCTCAGGAAGGAGAAAGTCTATGCCAAGTTTTCGAAATGCGAATTTTGGATTCCGACAGTACAATTTTTGGGTCATGTGATTGACAGACAAGGAGTCCATGTGGATCCTGCAAAAATTGAGGCGATAAAAGATTGGGCTGCACCTACAACCCCAACCGAAGTTCGTCAATTTTTGGGTTTAGCTGGTTATTACCGAAGATTCATCGAGGGATTTTCGAAGATAGCTAAACCATTGACCAAATTGACTCAAAAGAGTGTTACGTATGAATGGGGAGATAAAGAAGAGGAAGCGTTTCAATTGCTTAAGAAAATGTTGTGTAGTGCTCCTATCTTAGCGTTACCAGAAGGTAACGAGGATTTCGTCGTCTATTGTGATGCCTCACATAAAGGTCTAGGAGCCGTGTTAATGCAACGAGAGAAGGTGATAGCTTATGCTTCCCGACAGCTCAAAAAGCATGAGAAAAACTACACTACCCATGATTTGGAGCTCGGTGCTGTGGTTTTTGCTTTAAGAATATGGAGACATTACTTGTACGGAACCAAGTGTGTTTTATTTACTGACCACAAAAGTCTACAACACATCTTGAATCAAAAAAGCTCAACATGAGACAACGACGTTGGATTGAGCTGCTAAGCGATTATGATTGTGAAATTCGCTACCACCCTGGTAAAGCAAACGTTGTTGCTGATGCTCTTAGTCGAAAGGAAAGAGTACAACCGTTACGAGTTAGGTCATTGGGAATGACTATCGTGTCGCCATTACCGTCTCAAATACTCGAAGCTCAAACGGAAGCGTTGAAAACAGAAAATAGATCTGCCGAGAATATATTTGGGATGGCTGATAATGAGAAAGGATTTGTTAAGCGTTCTGATGGATTATTATGTTTTGGAGATCGGATTTGGGTACCTTTATATGGAGAAATTCGGGAATTGATTATGCAAGAGTCGCATAAGTCAAGGTACTCCATTCATCCTGGGTCCGATAAAATGTACCAGGATATTAAGAAGTTCTATTGGTGGCCAAATATGAAGGCAGGTATAGCATCGTACGTTAGTAAGTGCTTGACATGTGCCAAGGTTAAGGCTGAACACCAGAGACCGTCAGGATTACTAACGCAACCAGAACTTCCAGTCTGGAAATGGGAGCGGATTACTATGGACTTCATTACCAAATTACCGAGAACAGCTAGCGGTTGTGACGCTATCTGGGTAATTGTGGATCGTCTGATAAAGTCTGCTCATTTCTTAGCTATTAGCGAAGATGATAGTGTGGATAAGCTTGCGAGGTTATATGTGAAGGAAATTATTTCGCGTCATGGAGTCCCGATATCCATTATTTCGAACCGCGATAGTCGTTTTACGTCAGCTTTGTGGCGATAACTTCAAACGGCTTTGGGGACGAGGCTTGATATGAGTACTGCATATCATCCCCAAACCGATGGTCAAAGTGAGAGGACCATTCAGACGTTAGAGGATATGCTTCGTGCATGCATCATAGACTTTGGTAAAGGCTGGGAGAAGTATTTACCCCTTGCGGAATTCTCCTATAATAACAGCTACCACACAAGTCTTAAGGCTGCACCATTCGAAGCTTTATATGGCAGAAAGTGTCGTTCGCCTATTGGTTGGGCAGAAGTTGGAGATAGTCAACTTACAGGCCCTGAGCTTATTTTGGAAACTACAGAGAAAGTAACTCAGATTCGTGATCGGTTGCAAGCAGCTAGAGATAGGCAGAAGAGCTATGCCGATCAGAGACGTAAACCTTTAGAGTTCCAGGTTGGAGACAAAGTAATGCTGAAAGTCTCGCCTTGGAAAGGTGTAATACGTTTCGGGAAACGTGGTAAACTCAACCCACACTACATTGGACCATTCTTGATCTTAGAAAGAATTGGGCCCGTGGCTTATAGGTTGGAATTACCGTCCGAACTGAGTAAAGTTCACGACGTGTTTCACGTGAGTAATTTGAAGAAATGTCTTTCTGATGAAATGCCCGTCATTCCAATGAGGGATATTCGTGTTGATGAGAAACTGAATTTCGTGGAAGAACCGATTGAGATTTTAGATCGTGAAGTTAAACGACTCAAGAGGAGTCCCATTCCGCTCATCAAGGTTCGTTGGAATTCCCGACATGGACCAGAGTTTACTTGGGAACATGAGGACGAGTTCAGGAAGAGATATCTGAAGCTTTGCACTTCGTAGATGAATTTTTCCGAGTGAAACCCGGGACGGGTTTCCTTCTGAGATGGGGAGGATGTGACAACCAGCAGTTTAGGGAGCTATTTTAAAAACCCGCATTTCAATTTAAGTTCGTTTATAATTTTTATTTGAAATTCTTATTTCACAACGAACTTGTAAGACCTATTTTATGGATAATTTTTAATTAATGACGTTATGGAATTCGTGAATTATGTTCATAATTCATTTTTGATTATATGATCGGTGATGTATATTTGAATTCTCACTTGGTACTACGTTGACTTTGGCACTAGGATTACCTAACAAAAGTTTATGATTCGTCTTAACGAGTCCGACTATATTTTTAATTATTTACGAGATGTTCTCGAGTGATATTGAAGTTTTAAAATGAGTTCGGGTCCGGGCCATATGTTTTTACAATTACCCGCGTTACCCGCTCCACCGTAATATTATTATTATTATTATTATTATTATTATTATTATTATTATTATTATTATTATTATTATTATTATTATTATTATTATTATTATTATTATTATTATTATTATTATTATTATTATTATTATTATTATTATTATTATTATTAACATTTTAAAAAAATATATATATATAAAAGATATTAAAGGTGTGTGTTGGTCCGGTTTTCACACACACACACAAACCCTCACCCACACTAATTTCCATCTCTCTCTCATCTCTCTTTCTTCCCCTACTTCCTTAACCCTAGCCGCCGCCTCTTTGGCCGGCCACCACCGTCACACCGTCACTCCCACACCAAAAATAACAACATCACTTTAACCCTCTCGTCGAGATCTTTCATTTGAGCTATAACACGCGCCCTAACTCCCACATTAACACCAAATCCGAATCATATAATCACAAGTTCATCACCACTTTCTTGTTATTTTCTTGTGTACTCTTCGATTTAATATTGTTTTGGAAGGTAGGTCGAGTTTTGACTCGATTTTTGGGTTCAAATCGTGACTAAGGGTCACGAGTCGATGACAATCGATTGGGTTTTCATTTAAAACGTGATATGTTTATGGGTTTTTGATGAAATCGCGTTTTCAAATGGTTTGGTATCCGGGGTTTAGCTTCTTTGTGGGTTCGAACGAACCGTGAGTCGAAGACTCATGGCTAGAGGTGGGTACGAGCCACTTGGCTCGTTATATTTTCTTGTTATTCGACCTTGGAATCCTTGATGGTTCATGTTTGGTGCTCGATTTGGATGCTTGGGTCCCGTTTGGTGATGTTTGTAGCTCGATGGAGCTTAACCGAGACCCTATGGTCTCGGTGTAATATTATCCTTGGCTCGGTTGAGAGCCTTATGTAACCAATGGTCCGAGTGGTTTGATCCTTGGCTAGCTTGGTTATCGATTTGTTATTGTCGTTATTATTTGGTGTCGCGACCCAAAAGGGTGTTTGGGACAGCTTTGAGTTAGCTCGTTTGAGCTTTTGCCGAGACTAATATGGTCCTTGGTCGAGTCCTCTTTGACTCTTATTTGTTGCCGAGGCCTTATGGGTCGTTTTGGCTAAATTGTTGTGCTCAATGGAGCTTATTTTGGTTACTTGTATGTGTTGGTTCGAGTCCTAGTGACTCGTGGTTTGGAGCCGAGACTCAAGTGAGTCGAGGGCTCGGGTTGGCTTGGTAACCGACCCAAACATTAACCTTGTTAATGTTATTTCTTGAATAAGTGTGAACTTGATTGTTCCATTGTTGTGGTATTTCATATCGGCCGAATACTTTTGGTTGGGTCGAGACCGTGTTTGGTCTCGACATGGGATATGATTATTGGTAATTGAGGAGTTGTTGACGAAAGTGATTGGGGACCGATTGTGAGACGGTCGTTAGATTGACGGAGATAGGTTAGTCGGGTGCCGTAGTCGGACCCTATTGTTGTAGCCCGTGGTTTGAGATTGTGATTGGACGGAGATTGGTTATTTTATGACTTTTGCTTATTATTGGACTTGGACAATGAGCCGAGAGTCATGACTCGGACATATGACCATTTCGTATAACTCAATAACTATTAAAATTGAAACGAGAATAATAAAACTCGTAATAATAATTATTGATAATATGAACGTTTATATGAAAGTATATACGTGAATAACGTATATATAACTATATAAACGCGTATATTAATAATAATAATAATCACGAGTCGTATTATAAATAATACGATTAGATATATATTAGGCTACGAAAGTGGCGTAATATTATTAAACGTATTATTATTATGAAAATTGTGTTATAAAACGGGAAACTCGCGGCAATTATGAAACGTTTAATAAAATGTCATTTCGGATATATAACGGATAAACTTATTGAGTTAGGCGAAATTGTTGTCACTCGGGTCCAGGTAAGTTATTATTATAGACGTTTTCTATAATTAAATAACCACTTAACCGTAAGGTTGAGCCGGGTTATTTGGCTATATGAAATGAATATATTAGTGGGCAACGTATCCTACGACGCCCATAGGTTGTAGTATATGTAAAGTGTAATAGATTGCGAGTGTATATATCGGGAAATCTGGCCAATTTGACGATATATATGAGGAATTTATTAAACTATGATATATACTATATAGTAATTATGTGCTATGTGCTTTAGGTTGGGTGTAATCTTGGAACGGTATGTTACGTAAATAAATATGAGGATTATCAAATCGACGGATTTGGTAAACTTTGGCGATTTATTTAAATGATATATTGGGCTAATATTAGATCTATAGTTATTTATCTTTCTATATGTGATCTCTCTTTGGTTTGTTTTGAGTCGACCCACCACCCGTATGGATACCAAACGCAAATACACCAAACTAATACGAAATAGATTTTCGGAAATAAAACGGATTCTCGTCCGGGTTTGGGAATATTATATATTTGAGGAAATGATTTCTGAAAGAGTTAATATTGTTAGGTCGTGCCAAGTCCGTAGTTGCTGTTTCATGAGTTATCATACATCTTATTTCTACCTACCTCGTCTTACTATTTTCTGGACTTGAGGTGAGTCATAGCCCCACTTTTTACTCTTGAACTATGTTTTCAACGATTGGGGTGAGAAACGTGCAAATTATTTTACGTGGACTATCATCGCTTTTATATTCTTTTTAAACTTGCTATGCGTATGGACTAGGATCTATTGTCAGCTTTAGTCACACATGTCGTGTGTACTATTCAAGGATGGCTTATTTGGTTATTGGTGGATTGTCAGCTTTAGTCACATATTTGTTGTGTGTACTATTCAAGGTTGGCTTATTTGGACTGTCAGCTTTAGTCATATAGTTTCGTGTGTACTATTCAAGGTTGACTTATTAGATACTATAGTGTGCACCTATAGGTTATTCATACTTCGGAGGTTATCCGAGTATTTATTGGTATTGCGGGGGCTACCCGAATATCTATGTTAGTACGGAAGGGTATCCGTGTGTTATGTTGAGAGCGGAGGGTATCCGCAGGCTTTTAGCGAATCCTTAGTCTAGCTAGCAAGCGTTTTGCGTATATGTCCACTATATTGTTAGTTGAATTTAAACCTATGATCTCACCAGCGAAAGCTGACTTTTAGCACGTTTTCTCAGGTAATTAAGTGTTGAGGTGCATGCTTGGAATGGAAGGCTCGGCCAAGACACACGGTTCATGGATCTATTTTTCTAAACTCTGATAATTAAATTTGGACCTATTGTTATTTATTTTGGGCCTGACTCTGAATGATGTTGGGATAAATGTAAACCTTAAAACCCCATTTTGGTTGTGTTTTTACTATGTTTACTTTATCTCGTTCTATATTGTTTTGTGTTGGATACCAATCCCCGTAGCACCCCGAAAGCTTGTTGAGTCTTCCGCTGTATCAAATTTTGGGGGTGTTACAATTAGAAATTGTTTTTTTTTTTTTTTTTTAATTAAAATGTGTTTAATAACTCAAAGGTGTTGTGTGCAACAAAAGATAAATGTGTAAATAATGGTAACTTTTCAAGTGCAGAAAAACTGACTTCAAAAGTCAAATGAACACAAGAATAACAAGATTTTCTTATTTAAAGTTACACAGCTAATACTCTATTTCACACATATTTAATGATCTCCATGCCCAACGTTAACAAAATACACAAACCAAAAACATTTTGATCCTAAATCTGTAATTTTGTTACAAACTAAACAAAACAAACTATAGTTTAATAACGAAGAATTATGTGTTTATGTTTGTTCCGTTGTCTTCAGTGGAATCCATTCCTTATTCTTTCTTTGCACGTGACATCAATCCAACAAGATGTATACCTTACCTTTAAGTCCTAAAATCATGTCACTTAATTTGGTGATAAGTGAAGACAAGTTTAGATTAAAAAACGCTTACAAATTCGGTTTGGCTATGTTGGGTTAGTTTTGAAGTCGACCAAAACCCAATTATTCGATCGATACTGTCATGTAGTAGATTATGTGATTGAACTTTAGACCACCATTGAAGGTGGTGGATTTACAGAATTACAGGCCGGGTTGGTTATATATCCCACTACAATACTACATTTACACGCCATCCGCGTCGATCGACACCACACCACACTGATTATAATTATACTACTATTTTCGATATTGATAAATCTCTTTCTTTCTTTTTTTCTCAGAGAGCTACAAAATTTTCATGGCCATGTTTTTATTAAGTGCAGACTGTGACTACATAAGTAAATTGTTCAACCTATAGATGAATTAAAATACACAAAAATCTTGTTAACTTGCCACCATATGCTATCATGCAATAGGCTAACTATCTGGTGCAATGACTAAAGTTTCGATCATAATACAAGCATACAATACATACAGTTTAATTTACTTGGAAGCTTTTTTGTATTTTGTACACACCGACACATTGACGGACCAGATGATGTGGACTTTTGTGCATACGGATCAAAACGGTTTCATGTTGAAAGTTTACTTTTTGGTACTTCAACTGTATTAGAAATTAATGCATTTAATTATGATTACAAAAGCAATATTGTTACAAACTCACAATTATAATTTAGATCTTAAAAAACGATTTAGAAGGTTGTATACACCAAAATTGAACTTTGGGTGACTTCCAACCCATTTGACCTGCCACGTCAGCTTTCTCTCTCCAGCGACCTGCAGACGATTGGGTGCCCTAGTAAGGCGACCTACACTACAAAAAACATACCCCACAAAATTAACTTTTATATTTAATACTACACACAAAAAGCACTCACATGAAAAAAGAAAAAAAAAGCAAATAATACTCGATCGTGTAGGTGACCAAGTTGAGTTTTTTTTTTTTTTTACTTTGGCGACCAAGGAGCCACAGTAAGGTGACCAACTTGGAATCGATCGTCCATGTTGATCACCCAAGCTTACTGTGAGCAGCCTTATAGAGACATAAAATCTTAGTTCAAGTTACTTGTTTTTCATATGATATTGTCAAACCCATCCTTGCCCTGATTGGATGGTTCCTAACCTCATTGCTTGTGGTGTACATTGGTCTATGATCCTAGACCACGACAAACGGAATTTTGACCCGGTCAACCGACTCTAAATCATTCTTTAAAAACTCGTATTGTTCACTCCCTTTTAGAAAATTTGTTTCCGCAGATAAATACACGAAATGGACAACACCGAAATCAAACGAGGTTCCGTGTCAGTGGGGCGTGGGACCCAGACTCGGATGAGTTTCCAGGCATGTTAAATTTCAAACTATATGGTACACCACATTCTCCACCTCCATCTTTTGCATAAATATACATGGCCCAATCCAAAGTGGCCAATCATATTAATGAGACACGGTATTGGACTTTTGAGGCCACGGGCTCGATTTGGTTAAAGAAATGGTCCCACACCACCCATGAGTAGCCACGAACGTAGCTAATGTCTCCAATGTGGGATATTAAAGATGGCTGGTTTATCACCAAGTGCAACAATGATCCATTTTATGGTTGAAACATGTTCCTCTTGTGTTCTTATATATGTGTTGTATGGTGTTGAGGTTCCCATATGTCCATATAGGAATGCTATTGTTTCACCTGAGTTTTCGTGAGGTGAAATGAAGCTGAAAGTGTTTATGAATCATTTCCCACCTGTTACATCAAAAGATACTATAAGTTTAAAAAAAAAAGAAGAGAAAAAAGTTTATATTTAGGATCAAGTGATGTTTGACATTTCAAGTAAAATAAAATCAACTAACAAATACCAGAGGAAATATCATAAGTTCATAACCATATCAACTCGGTGGCCCACACAGATTTTTTTATATGAGTATGTATGGACTGCTTTTACATCTTACCTTACAATTTATTTTTCTATTTTGCACTATAATAACAAATTTAGTTTTGATTTAACTTTTAACATAACAAGAAAGAAACTACTTCTTGGGAAAGTTTCACATTGTTCTGTTCACGTGAGAGATGCCATGACATCTGATGAGGTATGTCCTCCTCCGGATACTCCAGAGGAGACAATCACAATTAACTCTAAATGTTTCTAGGATAAAACCACTCCATGAGGAGGCATTGTCTGCTCAGAAGAGCTGTCTTCTCAGGAGAGCTATCTGCTCAGGAGAGCTGTCTGCTCAGGAAAGCAATGCATCCATCGAAGCTAGCACACTGGACATCAGAGCTAGTACACTGGCCATCAGAGATAGTACACTAGCAACTAACATACGTAGTATGAATAGCACAGACGCTTGGTCCACAAACTAACGTGGAGACAACTTTGACCCCGAAGACCAAGCCTGGTGCTTATCAGTGCTTTAGGTGCTGCACCTAGAAGACAACTTAGCTTCCACAAAAGGTTTTGTCATGGAGCTAATCACAGGTAGTATAAAAGGAACTGTTCACACACATGAACAAGGATCCTTTTCTAGACACACACTCTGATACAGCCTTCTCTCTACTATACTTTTACTCCTTCTTACTTACTGTTTATCATTTATCACTCACTTATACCAAGTACTCATTCTCACGCCTGAGCTTGGTCTCGGACTAAAAACCCGGGGCGAGCTAACGGTGTTCTCTCTTATTTCAGCCTACAAGAAAAAGGAGCTGCTGCGGAGTCTCCTGAAGCTTAGGGTTGAAGAGCATCTGCGAACATTTGCTCAAACATTGGCACCATCCGTGGGACCCTTATACCAATCAATCAGAGCTTTAAGCAATGGACGGCGGTATGGGAAGTCCTCATCCGGTGGAAGGTGAAAACTTGAACAATGGTGCTGTTGGGACTGGGAGAACACCCCCGGGAGGACACTCCGCTCCCTCCGGACCAGCTCAGGAAGGGCCTTCACCGGCATATGTGAAAGAAAACCTTGATGCGTTAAGAACCATGATTAAAGAACTTGATAACAGGGGGAAGGAGAAGCCCACCCCCCGCAAGCTCTCATACGGAGGATCAAGAGGTGCTGAGTCAGAGAGCTCCCAAAAGAGTCCATCGGTGGGGAATGCCGGAGGATACTCCTCCGATGGATCATCCATGTCTGGAAGGAGCATGCCACGATCTGCTAGAAGACACCTGAAGAGTGTCTCCAAGGGAAGGTGCTCTTCTAAGTCTCATCGCTCAGATAAGTCAGAAGGACGAAGCCGGTCTAAGACCAAGAGTGTTAAGTTGAAGTCTCGTTCAGCAAGAGCCTCGCGAAGGAAGTCAAGTTCAGAATTAGGGTATGATACTGTGTCCGAGGATAGCTCAGAGGACCTGAGCACACCTTATAAGCGGCCAAACCCTATGCCGTTTACCTCTCGGATTACGCGTTTTAGGTATCATCGAAGAGCTAAGCTTCCAGCAATCATTCGGGGTGTATGAAGGAAACAAGGATCCGGAGGATCACCTTAGCATCTTCTTTGCTGCGGC
Source organism: Artemisia argyi (assembly GCA_030686995.1). Taxonomy (NCBI): domain Eukaryota; kingdom Viridiplantae; phylum Streptophyta; class Magnoliopsida; order Asterales; family Asteraceae; genus Artemisia; species Artemisia argyi. Next base: position 167,103,616 of record CM060695.1, read on the forward strand.
TGAGCAGGAGGAGTGGCCTATGCCTGTGTGGTGCAAGATGTTTCGTTAGACCCTGAGTGGTTCGGCAAGAAATTGATTTGATAGCCTTGACCTAAAAAGTATTGACAGGTTTGAGGAATTGAGTAACAAGTTTTTGGAAGAGTTCTCGCAACAGAAGAGGTACGATAAGGATCCAACGGAGATCCACGGGATCAATCGGAAGCCGAATCAAGGACTCCAAGCATTTATGGATCGTTTTAAGGCAGAGAGCTCACACATCAAGGGAGTACCTCCGATACTCAGAATATCCGCATTCATGCACAGACATGGTCATCCGGAGTTAGCCAAAAAGCTTAATGACAAAATCCCCAAGACTGTGGATGGGATGTGGGAAATAGTCAGGGCTTTCATCAGAGGTGAGACCGCAGCTGACACCACCGAAGTCATTAAGTTTTCGCAATGGGAGAAAAGGCATGACAAAGGCTCATGGTCTAGTAGTCCAATTGGGCCTAGGAACCAAATAATAGGAGAAGTCAAGGTAGGAGCGTGGAAATTTGTGCACCATATACAAGGAATGATGGTTTCACTCCTCTGATAAAGACTCCGAAGGAGATACTAGCCATGGACAACATGAACTTCCCCCACCCCCTCCATTGGTGGGTACTCCAGAAAGCAAGAATATGCACAAGTTCTGTGATTATCATCAGGATATGGGGCATAATATAAATGACTGCTACTAGCTGAAGAAGGTTATTGAAGAAGCAGTAGCCTCCTGGAAGCTAGCCCACCTAGTGAAAGACATTCGACAAGGAAATCAGAGGGATAAGGGAATTGCTAAAGGAAATGCTAAGGTCATCAGCATGGTAAGGTCTCATGGGTACAGGAAGAGACCCTACGAGAGAGTGGAGCATTGGATGGGCAATGAAATAGCTTTCCCTTTCGTTCCTCGATATCAGTTGGTGGACACTCCCGTCATAGTTGAAGCTACTATTGAAGGTTTCCAGGTAAGAAGGGTTTTTGTAGATAGGGGGAGTTCATCAGAGATCATGTATGAGCATTGTTTTCGAAGCATTGATTATCGAACAAGATCAAGGTTATAGGAGTCTAAGATACCATTGGTGGGATTCTCTAGAGAAGTCAGCTACCCTCAGGGAGTCATTGACTTGGAGGTCACTATGGGAGAGTATGGCAAGACCCAAACCGTGCTGATGGAGTTCACGGTCGTGGATAGTCCATCTCCATATAATGTTATATTAGGGAGAACTGGGATGAGAAGCTTAGGAGCCGTGGCTTCAACCATTCATTCCATGATAAATTTCCCCACCTCCAGCGGAGTAGCCACAATCATGACCTGCAGAGAGACATTAAAGGAGTGCATGCAGATTGAAGGGATGATGTGCTTCAGGTGGATGGCAGAAGTATCTGGTTTGGGTCGACAACAGACAACTTTGGGAATAACTGGTCCTGAGAAGTCATCAATTCCGATGGCAAACACTTCGGTGGAGTCACGTGATGATCCTCCGGCTGAAAGAGCTCCAGTGGTAGAAGACATTCCAGAGTCATCAAGAGTGAAGGAGGACCTGACCCCCAGGGCCTAGGGCCTGGAGGTTGTATACCGATGGGGCATTGAATGATAATGGCTCAGGAATTGGGTTCATCCTCATCGCTCGGGACAATGTGGAGTACTCCTATGCACTTCGTCCGAATTTTTCTAACTCGAATAATGATATTGAGTATGAAGCTCTGTTGGCTGGGTTAAGGATAGCCACATAAATGCAAGTCACAGACTTACATGCTTTGGTGGACTCCAAACTTGTAGCTAACCAAGTTGAAGGGTTATGTGAAACCAAAGGCAAAAAGATGAAAAACTACCGGGGGAAGGTCATAGAGCTAGCTGGGTCGTTCGATAGGTTCCGTATCAGCCATGTCCTGAGGGCTCAGAACAAGAAGACTGATGCTCTAAGCAAGCTAGCGGCTGTTCAATTTGATGATCTGTCTAAGGAAGTCTTGGTAGAGGTGCCGAATGAGCGCTCCATAGGAAATTACTACAAAAAAATGGTACATGATGTGCATTTCAAGGTAGGAGAATTCATCCTCAGGAAGAATGAAGCTTCAAAGGTAGAAAGCACCAAAAAACTCAGTCCAAGATGGGAGGGGCATTACATGGTATCCCAAGCATTACAGAGTGGTGCCTACCAGCTAAGCGACATGAGGGGGCAAGAGATACCTCGGGCATGGGGTCCTGACAATCTTTGAATGTGCTACATGTAGAACACCAGAATGACATTACTATTAAATATCTATTCCAGAGGAGCAATTTTCAAATGTCGAGCTTCCTCCGATAGTATGATGATTATTCTATGTATTGATTTCGGTCACTATGATTTTAATGAAATCAAATTTTCCCAACTGTTATCTTAAACTTGTTTGGTTGAAATTTATTCATAATATGATAATAACCGACGAACGGCTCGCTACCTCCGCTCGAATAGGGTGACTCCTACTAATGTGTTCCCCATGGTGAAATTGGTACCATTGGTGATTTAGGTTGAGCAACCTTTGCTAATTGACTCCGCAGCAGAAGGGTCGGGAACAAACACCTTCCCCTTTCGCGCATAATAATGGCTCTCCGGTGAGTAGCTACACCGGATAGAGCAGATGGTGTGGGGACGATGATCTAAATGCCACATCAAAAAATGTAACGCCAAATATATTGATTTAAGTGTTAAGTTCAAACATCGGTACAAGACTCAAGTATATGCGAGCAAGGCCACGGCTTGACATGTGCATGATAAACCCTGTTCAAGTATGCAAGAACCAGACACTAAATCAATAATTGTTACATAGTGTTTATGAAGAGTGCATATATATGATGCATGAATAAATCACAAGATAAATAAATACGCGACCAAAGTGACAAACAATATACCACAAAGTCATTAGTCATACGTGTCTGATACATGAAAAAAATTCCAACTACATGGGCAAAAGCATCAGTAGTCATTAGTCACTACTACTGGATATGTTACAGACATACATAGTAATAAGTCATACATAGCTGAAAAATAAATAAAATGCCAACTACATAGGCAAAACAAGATACAAACTAAAACTAAGTCAAAATCTCGAAGAATCTCTAGAAGTAGAAGATGCCTTCTTGTTCTTCAAGTGCTCAGGAATGGATGAATAGCCAAAAGTCTTGGTAGTAGAAGTAACAACTAATGAAACACCTGATGGAGCCACTATAGCAGAAGGCATGGTGGAAGTGGCAATTGATGAGAGCCTGAGGGAGTCACTGTAGCAGAAGGTATCAGAAAGGAAGGAGCCACCATGTCAGGCTCGAGCTGTGCAATATCCGACAAAGCATCCCTAGCACGCTGAGACACTTTGTGGAAAAAGGGAAATGCCTTATTAGGTAAGGCTACCACAACCTCATCAATTTTCTTCTCGGCCCCCTGGAACAAAGTGAGAAACTCTGTGAAATATCTAAAATTTCATCCTCGGAACGACATACACTCACACCCTGCTCAAAACCAGCATTGACAGCTGATTGTACAATAATTCGCACTACCAGGCCTTCGATGGAGATCAAAGGAAATGAGGGGTGTTGTGATTACGCCAAGCTTGGATATAACCTGAAATAAGAAATACTAAAATACTAAGTTAAGTGATTGCGCAGAGGTTGAGCCCTGCGAACCACCTCCGGTGTGTGAATAAGTGATCGGTATGAGAGTTTTAAGTGTAAGCGTAGTAAAGTAAGGTGAGAGAATTGCATACCAGATTTGTCATTGTCCAGGACTATTTATAGGTGAAGAAAACGGTCCTGGAGAGTGATCACACATTTTAGAGAGATCATGGGGGCGTCCCATGATTTGTGGTAACCGCTAGGGTTTAGTGTCCCACTCCTCCGGGTTTAGTGGGGGTGCTAAGGAGGAAGAGGAGACGTAGGTAAGACTTGGTCTCACCAGTATTTGGACTTGGCATTGTTCCGTCCTTAAAACTTATCGAGAGATACCCCGAAGGGCTTAATCCTTCGATTGGCGAATTCCCACTTGGCAACTAGATCATTGATGATTAGTTTTACACCAAAGGAAATTTTAGGAGGCTAGCCAGAGCCTTCGATTATGTAGGTTACGATCAGACTCGAAGGGGTGTCCTTTGAGCTAATCGGAGGGTACATCATCAAGCCCCCCAGTTGAAAGTTAGATATGCGCACAAGAATATGTGGCTTTCAACTCTATCATCAAGTGAACTAACCGTGTTAGCTCGTAGGGCCTTGCAAAAGAAATTAACGTCGCAAATTACGCATTAAATGCTCATAAATATTGCCTAACAACTCACAGTAAGCCTACAGTAGCAATATCCTCGGTAAACAAAAACGTCCATTCAAATTTTGAAAACCCATTGGAATCTGGATAAATACACAAGACACGTGTACGGTTATGATCAAAAAAGAGAACCGGTATAAATGTTTATCGCCTCTAACCCTAAATCACTTTTACATTTGCGCCCAAAATTACTTACTAACACTGTATGTATATTCCGATCACAATTTACACACAGCATCACGTTTTATTAACCTACGCAAGATAAAAGGTAAATTTTCTCTTCGTTAAGCTATATTTCATCGTAGGAGTATCATTCATCATTAATCAGTATGGACAAAAATAACAAGTTTGTGATTAAGGAATAAAAATGTACTTTATCAAAAGATGAATTACGTACTTTTCTTGAGGATTATCCTATTCCCAAAGAGTTTAAGATTATGCTCCCAAGTAAAAATCAAACTATATTTGATGCCCCTGAGGGATACGTAGGTCTGTACACACATGCTTTTAAGTTGTCAAACTTTAGAATACCAATCCACCCTTTGATTTTAGAGTTTATGCAATACTATCAAGTACACATCTCTAGGTTTAACCCATTTGGCCTGGCTAAATTGACAACATTCATTGTGATGTGTAAAGCCTATGGGTATGAGCCTACACTAACAGTGCTTAGGGGTTTTACGAACTTGTACCCGGGTGGGGATTGGTTGACTTTGGCAAAAAGAGGTGACCCTGATGTTTCAACCATATTGTTAAAGCCTTTTACAAACATCACGGACTGGAAAGGAAGTTTCTTTTATATTCAAGATACAATAATGCCACCAGAGTACCCTGCTTTAGTGAACGAAGCATACAAGTTTGATAAAAAAAACGTTTCAACGATGAGTTACGTTATACTGTTCGAAGGAATCCATTGTATCAGCGTCTTGTTCGTCATCCAGTGAATGTTCAGTCTTTCCTCGAGCCCATTCTTTACATGGCTGGTATTGTTGACCATTGGGAGGGTTCCCCCATGAAGCCTAAAATAGTTTGTGATGGAAGAAGTATGTACACTCTTATTTAAATAAATTTGAACAACTTATCTGATGATATTTATCATCTTTCTTTCATTTTGCAGGAATGTCTTTCCGAAACTTTGTTGTTGTCGACGGTGCCAGGGAGACGAGCTTCCTTCCGAAGAATCCTGAGGAAGTCAGCTATGGGGTTGGTTCACCCTCCATGTCAGTTAATAACCAGGAAGACGATGCCCAAATGGTGGAGCCCATAGCTTCCCTGCAGCCTTCCGAACCAGAGAAAAAATCGAAGCCAATGATTGTAGAGGAAACTTCACAGTTGGTGGAGAATGTTGCTGAGTCCGATGACCCTCTCTCCGAGGATGATCAGGTGACCATTATTGGCTCATCTTCTGGCATAGCTGACAGGGTTCAAAACAGGAAGGGTACGAGTGCCAAACCAATAAAGCCCACTCCCAAAAGGAAATTGATTTTGCTAACACCTCCTTCCAGGAACACCAGGCAGAAAGGTCAGATCATTACCAAGAAAGCTGCTGAAGCGTTGGATGAAGACATCAATGGTAAGTATATGTGCTATTGATTGAACCGGAATATTTGTACATGCCTTCTAATTCATTGTATATTCCTCAGGTCTTCCTAATACCAAAGAGCTTCCTGATGCTTCGGCCTGCCATCGCCTTGCCTTGCACATTACCCCCCGAGCTGGAAGTCTATGCTAACCAACATGCCCATTGAGAAGTTGTGCGATCTACACGACAAGAGCTATACAAGGCAAGCTGTGTTGGACAATCATCTCAATGCTCGAACAAGGGATGTGGTACGAACCCTTGCTTCTGCTAGGGAGAAGATGGATGAGATTTTAGCAAGAGAGAAGAATAAGGACCAAGAGTTTGCAGAGGTTCAAGCTAAGTGTGAAGAGGCTTTGAGGGATATTGAGCAAAATCCCCTTGTACAAGACCTTCATTCTGACATTGCAGGGTTGGAGAAGGATATGAACAAAGTGAAGACAGAATGTAAGAGGCTTTGAAAGGAGGAGGCAAAGGTAGTGGGTTACAAGGAGGAGATTGCTGAGCTGGAGATCAAGTGTGGGAATCTCGAGGAAGAGAGGACGAAGCTGGGTGAGCTGGAGATCAAGCTTCGTGAAGATCTCGATGGCCTCAAGCGCAAGTATAATGCGCTTAAAAGAGATAGGGCTGCTGTTGTCTCGAAGGTCATTCCATACATAGCCATGGAGTTATATCATTGCGATGAGGTAGGAAAATTATAGGTGATGTTGTCAATGCTGCCATCTATCATGGGAAATGCACCACTTTGGAGGAAATTGTTGCGACTGGAAAGCCTGTGGACTTATCTGAGGTAACCTATTACCGTGCCACTCATAAAGCAGAGTATGATAATGCAAGCAACCTCCTCGCAACTGCAGAGTACCCCTTCCACGTTGATGCTACCAAGGATCTAATGGCTTCAGTTGAGATGCTTCTTTCGAAGAAGCCGCGTAGGGTGAAGCCATCATGTAAAACCCGGAATTTTTGAACATGATAAATACCCAAAATACCCTTAGATCTCAATTTATAAAATACGTTTAAATATTTAAGACATTGCATCCCGATTTTAAGCTAAGTACTTAAAACGTAATAATCGAACAAATATACGTAATTCGAAGGTTAAAGTTTATATTAAAACATTTGTACACATTAAAAGATTGTATACGTTTTCCTTATTTATTTTTTTTTCCCTTAGACGAACTTTTTTTTTTGTTATTTGTTACACAAGAAGATAAGTTTTGAATGTGGCCCATAATTGTGATTGAAATATTCTCCTAGCAATCCCTTGATACTCGGTTCTTTCCTTGTGGATCTCAAAGCCCTACACGGCTTGACTTATTTACTGAATCATAACCCACACCATTCTCCTTAACTTAAAATTCACATACCTCTCTAAACCCTAAAACACAAACCAGCGGCTACCCTTTTCTTTTCCATTTCCAGTCGATCAAAAAGGAGAGCTAAGGAAAGCGTTCGTGTGGGGATCGAAGGTGATCTAGGCGTAGTTCTTATTGGCGTGAATCTTGGGTGTGGGCGTGGCTGTCTTGCTGTTCGACCTAAGAGTTTTGGAACGTGGTATTGTTTCCTGGTTCAAGAGGTTTGGTCCTGTCTCGGGTTGTTTTGCTTGGTAGCCAATCCTTGTTTTCTCCTTCTGCTCGCGGACACAAGGATTCGCTGAAGAAGGAGTGACTTCCTATTCTTATGTTATGATATGGTTTCATTGACGTTTTAAGGTACATATATTCTAACCTTTCAGTAAGGTTTCTTATCACTCATGATCCATTCCATTGCCACTATTAAGATTTCTGATATTTATACGCCTGATATCCTTGGTTCATTTGATAATATAATTTCGTATGAAGACCCTTTTAAAAAAAATATAACCTGATGACTTTTGAGAAAAACTATTTTTGAAATGATTTATGTTATCACGATATGATGCCAGTTTTATATGAAGGTTTTATAACTTTTATGAAATGTATTTTTAAATGAATACTTTTACGATAAAAAGGTTTTAAATAATTTTCTAAAGTCCTTAATCTGTGTTATTCTCTAAGATTTCTCATGACTTTCTTTAACATCTTTTGATTATTTAACTTCAAATTTTGAACCTTTGCTATGAACCCTTTTGCTATTATGAACCTTTGATTTGAACCTCGTGATAGGAATCTTTGATTTGGACCTTGACTTGAACCATTGCTATGATCCATTTGTATGATCCATATTTGATCGATCTATTTCTGTCATGATTTGCTTGATATTTGTTGCATGCTATAGTTCTTATTCTTATAGCATTCCTATGCCCTATTTGTTGCCCATTATTTGATTAATTTGTAGCCAGTCATGGGGAGTCCATGGCCTTGCCACTGATGCACCAGTGGTATTGACACTATCTGTGGAGGTGGGTTTTAGTCCACAGCGTTCCCTTTAAGCTAGCTATTCAGGCCTATATTTATTATTGTATATGTTTACTTAGCCTAGAGCTTTGTGCATATATATTTGTTTTACAGGGGGCGTATGGATGCATCCTAGGTACTTTGTTTTGTTTTGAATTTGGTGAATGGGTATGTGTGTGCAATACACTCCATTTCACATTTGGTACATCGAGCTAGCTACTCTATGTACAATTTGATATATGATTGTTGGGCATTTTTGTTACTTCTACTATATATGTGATCCTTGTTGTTCTAACTTCTTTATTGTTATTGACTTATGTTTTCCTTAGTTCATTTGCTTACACTTATGATTCGTTTCATTTTCCTTTGATTCATTTGATATTCCTTATACGTATTCCCTTTGATCGTGTTCTGTTGATTCTATCATATGTTCCATATTCTTTGATATTCGTCTCAACAGGTTTGCTTGGAATCATTTCGGATTCACTTTCGTTTCCCTTTTGTTATAAGCTTTTGTTTGTTTATATCTGTTCACTGAGCTTTTTAAGCTCAGCCGCATTTCTTTTCCTGCAGCAGGTTTTGCAAAAGAAAGCTGGGTTGGGTGAAGAGTGCTTAGGAGCTCTTAGTGGACTACATTGTTGATAGATTCCCATGGATTAGAGAATAGACTTAGAGATCTCCTTTTGGTTCTTAGTTTGTAATTAGTTTGGAAGTTGTAATGTTTAGAATTAGTCCTTTATCTTTTTTTTTAGAACTGTTTTGTGAATCTTGTATTACTAATGTATTCCGCTTGCTTATGTTCTGATTTGACCCCATAATGTTACACTTTAGCCCTTTTCGGGTTGGGGTGTTACAATTGTGGTATCAGAGACAGGTTTGATCAGCGGATTCAAAACCCGTAGAGCTTAGGCAATGACCTGTGAGTATTAGGCCTTTAAGTTTTGCAGCATGGGAGTTATGAAACAACCTTTGAGAACTCACTGTAGGATTTCCACTCTGAAACTTAAGTTACGACCGGTGAGAATTGGGTAGACTATAGGGTATTTGTTTAATTATAATTTGCTTCCGCATCACTCTGATTCGTGCTTTGCTTTTAGGTAAGCTCTTTTTAGATTTCTCCTCCCAGAGATTTGAAACTTATGATTCTGCACAACATGAGATTAGTGACTAAGTAAGTTTAGAACGCGTTGAGAATTCTGCAGTAATGTTTGACATTACATAAACTTCATTCCCGTTCGATTTCAACCTCTTATCCATTTGTTAACCATTTAGATGCTTCTTCGAGCATTCTGAGAATTCGTATGACCATGAGGTGTTTGACACATTCTGTGATTTCTCTTACTTTTGCTGAGCTTATCTAAGTCTCCCTACACTGTTACTTTTTGCCCTATTCATTTCAATTCCTATGAGAAATCTTGTGGTAATTAATCACGAGTATAGTAATGTCTCCCTCACTTCTGAATGATAAGGTTTGCTATGCTGATCTGTCCTTCCTTGGAACGTTACATTCGATATTATTCCGGTATGGATTGGTTGACTGAGCATCAAGATGCTAACTAATGTGATACTACGTCTCTCCTTTGACATTTTGAACCACTCTGATTTACTTCTATCATGATTTCCGATTGTTAAACTTTTGTTATCCTTGCTAACCTGGAAACTCGTACGTTATTTTCTCGGTTGTAAAATTTTCCTAGCATGTATTCTTGTTCCCATGGGATGAATCTCACCTTTAGAGTCATTTTGCGATCTAAGATGTTTTGATATAATCCCTGAATGAACCACCAAGATTTACACCAGATTGTGAATTTGCTTTGACCTAGCACTGAGAGATTGTTTAGTCACGACCCGAGGTTAAATATGATTTCCATAAAGGCAAGTTTATATGATGCAAGTATTATGACGCCTGGCCAACGTGATAATAATTACATCATATAACTTGAACTTATGGGGATCATAGGACGTCTTTGAGAAGTGCCTGAGAACAGTAAATTTTGATGAGACAGAACCTTCTTTGTATAAAATGATGTTTTACCTGTTTTTGAAAACTCTATATTGTTTAGCACCAGTTGAATTGAGAAAACTGGAGGAGCAGCAACCGAAAACTAGAAGATGGTTTGTTTATCTAAGGGTATCTTCTTGGAGTACTATACAATTTTATTCGCGATAAAGAAGAATGATAGCAGAAGATTATGTGTTGACCTCCGGAAGCTGAACCGCATTGCCGTTAGAAAACCATTATTTTTTTTTTCCGATTTTGAATTGACGATGTGTCTGATTTACTTTAGTATGCGAAATTTTCTTTTGACGGAGTTTTGGCTTGAAGTTATTCTGTAATTTGCCTTTCGTATTCGTAACAACCCTTATGACTGTTAGTGATGCTAATAGTATTAGCTGATGTTTTGACTATTCCCTAGAATTGATGAATCGTTTCTTTCATGTGTACTTAGACAAGTTATCATAGTATGACATCTTAGTACATTCGGAGATGAAGAAGAGACATGAGAATCATTTTCATGAGGATCATTTGTATATTCTGGAAGCATGATATTGGTTGAAAGATGTTCACAACTTGCGTTACCGTTGATGAATTTATGAGTATGGAAGAGAAGCTTAGCTTGGATGAGAACAGAGTTTTGAAAAAGCTGAAATAGAAATTAGCTTCCATAACTTCAGATGAGTATCAATTTTGAGACAATTCGAGAAAAAGACTTGGTTATGCCCTTATGCAGCACGGATAAGTTATTGCTTATGCAACTAGAACCGTTTGAGGAGAATTGTTCAATATGTGACTTGGAGTTGGCGGCAGTGGTGTTTGCTATCAAGACTTGAGGAAATATCTCACATGAAGATGGAATCCAATTTCAGATATTAGGAAAACTCACGAGCAAGATGGCAAACTATGATCTGTGTTAGGAGACTGGAAAAAATTGTTACAACTAAGGCATAGTTCTACTTTTTCTATCCCTCTTGGTTGTACTAAGATGTGTAAAGGATCTAAAGCAGGATTTGAATTTTCATGATCCTTGGAATGAAATCTCCACGCACACTTAATAAGGTTGAGAAAATTTGAGTTACGGTGGATCGTTTGATTTAGTCAGCTCGCTTTTGCCTATTAGGATTAGTATTCAAGTTTGCATAAACCCTTTGAAAAGAAGATTATTCAACTGCATGGTGCACTCGAAGTGATCGTGCCAGAGATTTGTGTTTTACCTCTCAGTCCCAATAAGGACTACTGAAGGCTTGAAGGACTAGACTCAAGTATAGTAACGCTTTTCACCTACAGACTAAGGGATAAGTATAACAACCATTCGAACTTGGAAGAAGTGTTGAGCAGAAAGTTGACAAGTGTGTGGTCTGATTGTGTTTGCTCATTGAGATTGATGGCATACAAGTGACAAGGTTTGTCCTTTCAGATTTGATATGAATAGGTATGTAGAACACTTTCTGGTTGAATTAAGTCGAGAAGCCGCTCATTGAATGTTTGGAGTTGATTATAACAACTAATAGAAAAGTTATCATTGTGGAAGAGGAGCTTTGAAACTTTAGACCATGATTTGTGCGTTCCGAATGATGTTTTCGTACAGAAGAGCTAGACGTGTTGGCATATAAGAAGACTTGGTTCGTGATACTTTAGTCCTTAGGTTCATTCTTATCCGTGCAGTTATCCTACCTATCCCATTATGTATTTTGATACGACTCGATACTCCAATATATGCTTACTTAATCATCAGTACGAATAGGTTACCAACCTCTTTAGAAAACTCTGGTTATGTCTGATAATTCAATATATGCTTCTTTGATTTGTAGCAATTTTCTTAGTTCGTTTAAAACCTGATTAGATTCGTGAAGTTTTCTACCAGCTAGCATCACTTTCGTATTTATTCCATATTCATCTGATATTCCTGTATCTCTTGTGAGATTACGACTATCATCTGTTTCACGTTCATTCACATTCGTTGGATCAGATTGGTTATGATTTGTATTCTATTGGAGAGCCTGGGGCTATCCAAGTGTGTCAGGATTTGGTCATGAGAAAATTTTGTTTGTGAAGATTCTTTTGGAAGAACCTCCCTGAGCGTGAGGATATTTGTAAAGATATTTTGTGATTTACTATGACTCTGTCTAACTTTGCGACTTCAATTTTCGAGGACGAAAATTCTCTTTTAGAGGGGAAGAGTTGTAAAACCCGGAATTTTTGAACATGATAAGTACCCAAAATACCCTTAGATCTCAATTTATAAAATACGTTTAAATATTTAAGACATTGCATCCCAATTTTAAGCTAAGTACTTAAAACGTAATAATCGAACAAATATACGTAATTCGAAGGTTAAAGTTTATATTAAAACATTTGTACACATTAAAAGATTGTATACGTTTTCCTTATTTATTTATTTTTTTCCCTTAGCCGAACTTTTTTTTGTTATTTGTTACACAAGAAGATAAGTTTTGAATGTGGCCCATAATTGTGATTGAAATATTCTCCTAGCAATCCCTTGATACTCGGTTCTTTCCTTGTGGATCTCAAAGCCCTACACGGCTTGACTTATTTACTGAATCATAACCCACACCATTCTCCTTAACTTAAAATTCACATACCTCTCTAAACCCTAAAACACAAACCAGCGGCTACCCTTTTCTTTTCCATTTCCAGTCGATCAAAAAGGAGAGCTAAGGAAAGCGTTCATGTGGGGATCGAAGGTGATCTAGGCGTAGTTCTTATTGGCGTGAATCGTGGGTGTGGGCGTGGTTGTCTTGCTGTTCGACCTAGGAGTTTTGGAACGTGGTATTGTTTCCTGGTTCGAGAGGTTTGGTCCTGTCTCGGGTTGTTTTGCTTGGTAGTCAATCCTTGTTTTCTCCTTCTGCTCGCGGACCCAAGGATTCGCTGAAGAAGGAGTGACTTCCTATTCTTATGTTATGATATGGTTTCGTTGACGTTTTAAGTTACAGATATTCTAACCTTTCAGTAAGGTTTCTTATCACTCATGATCCATTCCATTGCCACTATTAAGATTTCTGATATTTATACGCCTGATATCCTTGGTTCATTTGATAATATAATTTCGTATGAAGACCCTTTTAAAAAAAATATAACCTGATGACTTTTGAGAAAAACTATTTTTGAAATGATTTATGTTATCACGATATGATGCCAGTTTTATATGAAGGTTTTATAACTTTTATGAAATATATTTTTAAATGAATACTTTTACGATAAAAAGGTTTTAAATAATTTTCTAAAGTCCTTAATCTGTTTTATTCTCTAAGATTTCTCATGACTTTCTTTAACATCTTTTGATTATTTAACTTCAAATTTTGAAGCTTTGCTATGAACCCTTTTGCTATTATGAACCTTTGATTTGAACCTCGTGATAGGAATCTTTGATTTGGACCTTGACTTGAACCATTGCTATGATCCATTTGTATGATCCATATTTGATCGATCTATTTCTGTCATGATTTGCTTGATATTTGTTGCATGCTATAGTTCTTATTCTTATAGCATTCCTATGCCCTATTTGTTGCCCATTATTTGATTAATTTGTAGCCAGTCATGGGGAGTCCATGGCCTTGCCACTGATGCACCAGTGGTATTGACACTATCTGTGGAGGTGGGTTTTAGTCCACAACATTCCCTTTAAGCTAGCTATTCAGACCTATATTTATTATTGTATATGTTTACTTAGCCTAGAGCTTTGTGCATATATATTTGTTTTACAGGGGGCGTATGGATGCATCCTAGGTACTTTGTTTTGTTTTGAATTTGGTGAATGGGTATGTGTGTGCAATACACTCCATTTCACATTTGGTACATCGGGCTAGCTACTCTATGTACAATTTGATATATGATTGTTGGGCATTTCTGTTACTGCTACTATATATGTGATCCTTGTTGTTCTAACTTCTTTATTGTTATTGACTTATGTTTTCCTTAGTTCATTTGCTTACACTTATGATTTGTTTCATTTTCCTTTGATTCATTTGATATTCCTTATACGTATTCCCTTTGATCGTGTTCTGTTGATTCTATCATATGTTCCATATTCTTTGATATTCGTCTCAACAGGTTTGCTTGGAATCATTTCGGATTCACTTTCGTTTCCCTTTTGTTATAAGCTTTTGTTTGTTTATATCTGTTCACTGAGCTTTTTAAGCTCAGCCGCATTTCTTTTCCTGCAGCAGGTTTTGCAAAAGAAAGCTGGGTTGGGTGAAGAGTGCTTAGGAGCTCTTAGTGGACTACATTGTTGATAGATTCCCATGGATTAGAGAATAGACTTAGAGATCTCCTTTTGGTTCTTAGTTTGTAATTAGTTTGGAAGTTGTAATGTTTAGAATTAGTCCTTTATCTTTTTTTTAGAACTATTTTGTGAATCTTGTATTACTAATGTATTCCGCTTGCTTATGTTCTGATTTGACCCCATAATGTTACACTTTAGCCCTTTTCGGGTTGGGTTGTTACACATCGTCTGTGAGCAAAAAGAATACTCCTGTTAAGCCTGCATCTGTGAAAGCAACTCCTGAGGAGCCCTCATCCCCAAAGGTGGTCATTGAGAAGCCCCAGTCTCCAGGAAAAAGTTCTGCTGTACAGCCTCCCTCTCCGAAGGCTGATTTGACAAAAGAATCTTCCCCCAACAAAGCCAGTCCTGAGGCATCCCAAGTTCAACATGAAAAACCCAAGTCTCCTGGTAAGTGAAGGCTGCAGTGTTTGCAGTAATTTGGCTCCAAGGGTGGTATGTACCCTTTAAAACAATGTTTGTTTATGCCATGTGGTAATTGGTATTATGTTCTGAACAATTTGTGTTTGCACTTAGACAATATGGGTCTTCTTTTGAGCAGCTGAAAGTATATGATGCGTTAATGGTTAAATTTAATGGGTGTGTTTCCCATATTTGCTTATATATTTTCTCTTCATCGTTTATTAATTAAACGTTAATATACATCCTAAGGCTTAGAACAAGGAGCCTCATTGCGTGTATTTTGAACCAAGATTTTATAGCAATCGTATAATTTAATTGCTGACAGAGGGTTGCGACCCGCTCTGTCTTCATCTTTTAAGTGTGAAGGGCTTCGCATACCCTAAGACCATTTAGGAAAGTTAATGTGAATTGTGTTGGATGTTTAATAGCCTACAAGATATAAGTATCTTGTATCATCCTTCGAACATTGAACTTGTAATTACTTGGCTGAGCAAATCTTTCTAGTTAGATGTGACAAAAGATTCGAGGGAAATATGTGATATCATGAAGTGGGTAGGGGAGGATTACATCATTTGTACAAATGAATACTAAGACGCCTACCATTAATGCTTTTTTTCCCAAAAGAGAAGAGTTTAATACATAATAGGAAAAAGTTGTAAGTCTTGTACGTAGGACTTACGAATGATATGGTAAGTCATTCATACGCCGTAGGAGGGTTGCTGCGCGTAAGCCTTGTTACTTTTGACTTGTTCCATATATTCTTCCTCGGAGTATGTTCCAGGAAGCTTCCTTTGTTATTATATTTGCAACTAAACGGCCGGCATATTGCTATGGAGCCTGCGATTCGGAGCGGGAAAGGTTTGTTACTGTGTCGAAGCCTGCTGCTCTGTTCTTAGTTCGAGACATTCTTGGTTGTGTGGGACCGAACGCGTCTCTGCATCATATATGTGGTGTTTTTCCTCTTGTTTGGCTCGAAAAACTTTTTTGTTGGAGGACATACTTGATTCGAATGTTTCATCTGGTTCATTACTTTGTCCTTCGAAAGGATCGTTTTCTCTATATTCTATGTCATATTCCTCCAATTCTTCAGCCCATTTGACCATCCTCCGCGTTCCCTCAGGTTCAGGAGTATCCTTTCGAATGGCTTATCCGTGAGTACTCTGATGGGGTGTTCTTTGAAATACCTTCGGAGACGCCTTGTGGCGTGGATTAAGGCTAGGATTAGCTTTTCTGCTATTGTGTAGCTTTGTTCCACATATGGTAGAGCTCTGCTTAAAAAATATATTGGTATCTGTAGCTGTCTTTTTTTCTGCGAAGAGCATGGCACCGATCTCATCAGGGGACATTGCTATGTGTAGGAACGACACTTCTCCTCTGGTTGGGGGTGTAACTGTTGGTAAGATCTCCATGAAATTCTTCCATCTTTGGAAGGATGTTTTGGCTTCCTTGTTCCAAGGATATGATAAGTTACTAATGACTTCATTGCGGACCTTGTAGAGAGGTGAAGATCTGTTGACACCTTTCGACAGGAATGCTTGTAGTGTTTCCAAGTCGTTTTTTAGGTTTTGAGTCCTCCCTTGCCTTCCCCACATTTGCATTTTTGAGGAGGTTTCCTCATTGATTGGATTGGTTCTAATCATTTGCCTTACAAGCGGGCGTTCGTTTGACCCTTCCTTTTCAATACCGAAAGAACACATTATTGGGTTCAGCTTTAGGTTGATTTTCCTTAGTTGTATGAGGGTTTCTTCTACATCATGAAGGAGATCTTCTTTTGTCTTGCTCTGGGTGACTAAGTATTCGCCGTGAATTCTTAGGTTCCTCCCTATCTGTTTTTCGAAGACCTTTTGGATCAGCCTATTGTAAGTGCCTTCAATGTTCCGTAAACCACAAGGCATGCGTCTAAAGCAGTAGGAGCTTCTGTCTACATCAAAGGATGTTTTTTCTTCAACTTCTTGTGCCATTTGTATCTGATGGCATCCCATGTTTGTATTAAGGAAACATTCCCAACGAACTCCAGGTAGCGGTTGATGTTCTCCTTCCGACAAATAGCTTCCTTTTTGGGAAACTTTGTTGATGTCTCTGAAGTCAATCTTTAGTATCAATTCTCCATTTCTCCGTTGGGCTTCAATTGGGTTAGTAACCCATCGTGGATTTAATACCCTTCGAAGTATTCCTACAGCTGTGAGTTTGTCTACTTCTTTCTTAATTGTTGCACTTTGTTCAGGTGTCACTAGTTGAGGTTTCTGTCTGACCGGTTTGATGTATTTGGATTCTTTAGCTTGTGTTCTGTGCTTAAAGGTCTGTCGTTGACTGTGAGCAACCTCTGAATTCTTGTTATATCTGAATATTTTCCCACAAACATATCTTCATAGGCTTCGAGCAATTTTTCCAATCTTTTTCTGAAAGTGGTAGGGAGTTGCTTTCCCATTTCCACCTTTCGTACTGGATGGGGGTTGTCTAGTGCCACATACCCCTCGGGATCGAAGCCTCCTCTGACGTTTATTGTACACTATTGATTACCATCTCCCTTATCCTTTTGGGCTTCCTGGTGTTTCCCTTCGCGATAGCCAGAGAATATGGTTCCGACACCATTGGCTGTTTGGAACTTTACTGTTGCATGAACCGTAGAGACCACAATGCCCATCTTTTGCATAGCAGTTCGTCCGATTAACATGTTGTAAGGTGACTTTGAATTTACGATGACAAAATTGAGGATTTCCGTTCTCGCAAGCTTTCCACTTCTGAGCGTTACCTCTAGAGGTATTTCAGATAAGGGCCACGATCGTTCTCCTGAGAAACCTACCAGGGGCATTCTTGACTCTACTCGCTTGGATTTGATTGTAGGGCTGAGTTTCCTAAAGCAATGTGCGTAGATTACCTCGTAGGAACTCCCGCAGTCCATATAAACTTTGTTGATCTCCGTATCCGAGACTACGGCCTTAATGATCACTGGATCCTTTGAAGGGGACTCTCCTGTTTCGGACGGGAATGTTATTTCCCTTGCAACGTAAGTTTCCCTTTCGGAGGCCTTTCTTTTCAATTGGGAGGAATCCCACCGAACCATTAGGATAGGAGCTTCCTGGGGGGTATTATCCTTTCCCAGTTGCTCGTCACTGGCTTTCTATTTGCCCTTTCTTATCCCTTTTACGAGATGTGTCAATTGCCCGGATTTTACTGCCTCTTCTATCTGCTTTTTCAGCTCTCGACAGCTGTTTGTTTCATGGCCAAAGTCTTCATGGAAGTGGCAATATTTAGTGGTGTCTCTGTTCTTGCTTTTTCCTATCATGCGAGGGGGTAGCTCGAAATCTTTTGCGACCTTTTCTGTCGCTAAAATCTCCCTTGGAGACTTTGTGAGATTCCCTAATAAACCACGGTTCGGACCCTTGTTGTAAGGAGTAAACCTATTATGGCTTTTGTGTTTGTTCTTCGATCCTTCCCACGAAGATGGTTTGGTTCCTTTATTGTTCTCCATCGGAACCCCATTGGTGGATACTTCTTTGGCCTCTATCCACTTGTATGTTTTTTCCATTAGGCCTTTGTATGTTGCCGGAAGATCTGTAGATAAGAATTCCACAAGATTCTGGTAGCGTAGGCCATGGATGAAGCCAGAAATGCGTTGTTCTTCGTGTAAGCCTAGAATCTGCAGAGTTTCGTCAGTGTACCTAGTAACAAAATTCCTTGTGCTTTCATTCTCCTTCTGCTTAATGTTGTGCAGTGTGAGGTGTGTCCTTGTGAACTTTTTTTGCTGGCTAAAGTGAGATCGAAACTTGGCCTTCAAATTGTCAAAGTTGATGATGCTTTCTGGTTTCTGCCCATTCCACCAAATACGTACGGAATCCCGAAGGGTATACGTAAACATGTGACAGGCTACGGGCATGACCCATTTCTCATCCTAATGGCTCCTTCGAACAAATGCAAGAAATTGTCCGGATCTCCCTTTCCATCGTAGGTGCCTATATGTGAAGGCATCTTTAGACCATCCGGCAAGGGATAGTCTTCGATCCATCTTACAAAGGGTGTCGTAGGCCCTGCGGGCTCTGCATACGAGTGGGTGTAAGGTGGTATGTTCATGGGAATGCCATGATATGGATTATGAGTAGGGGTACCCCTGAAGAAGGTTGACTAGTGTAGAAAGGATGAGGAGTACTCGTGTTTGGAGGGTAACCATTATACATGGTGTACGGAGGGTATATCATGGGATGATTGTAGGGTACAACCATTTGTGAGGGGTACTGATTTCCAGGTTTCCCATTAACGGAGGGATAAATATTTGAGGGGTAACTTTGAACCAGGAACTGAGGATACAAGCCGACGGGGGGGGGGGGGGGTAACTTCCTCCTGTGTTGATGGATCCCGGGTTACCTCCCACACCAGATGTGTGGGAGGGTTGCAGTGGAACTCCTCCTTCAGTCCTCCCTAAATGTGCTGCTAATAATGGAGGTAGGTTCACCTCCGTGTTCTCCCTCTGTTGGCTCCTCCCATTAGAGCCTTCGGTAATAGTCCCTTCTCTCCTCGTAGGAGTTCTTTCGGGAATACCCTCAAAGCCTACATTCCTTCCTCCAGCCCTTCTACCCGTAGGAGACCTAATCCTCAGGATGGGTTGTTGAGGCCTAGTTATCGAAGGTCTTGGCTCCATCTCAATTTCTTCATCATATTCATCGCTGGAATATTCTAATTCCTTTCGCATCTCCGTGTTTCTGATTTGCCTCCTTCGAGCCCTTAATAAGGACTCTAGCTCTTCGTAATTAGCATCGACAAAGGCGGGGCTAATGATGAGCTCTGGATTAGCTGACGTGGATGCGTGATGGTTGGGCGTTATTTAAGGGCGAGATCGTGTGGTAAAGGTGGAGGCCGTGATTGGCGGAAGGTTGTTGGTGTCAGTTGCGGGTAAAGGGGTTAAAGACGAAAAACCCGGTGGGGGTGTAATTTCTTGTTCTGGATTCATGCCAGAATAATAGCGAGTGTATTTGACTTGGTTATTTTACTTGGAAATAACGGGACTAATTGTAGTGGGTCCCACATATGGCGCCACTGATTGTACAATAATTCACACTACCAGTCCTTCGATGGAGATCAAAGGAAATGAGGGGTGTTGTGATTACGCCAAGCTTGGATATAACCTGAAATAAGAAATACTAACACACTACGTTAAGTGATTACGCAGGGGTTGAGCCCTGCGAACCACCTCCGGCGTGTGAATAAGTGATCGGTATGAGAGTTTTAAGTGTAAGCGTAGTAAAGTAAGGTGAGAGAGATTGCATACCAGATTTTTCATTGTCCAAGACTATTTATAGGTGAAGAAAACGGTCCTGGAGAGTGATCACACGTTTTAGAGAGATCATGGGGGCGTCCCATGATTTGTGGTAACCGCTAGGGTTTAGTGTCTCACTCCTCCGGGTTTAGCGGGGGTGCTAAGGAGGAAGAGGAGACGTGGGAAAGACTTGGTCTCACCAGTATTTGGACTTGGCATTGTTTCGTCCTTAAAACTTATCGAGAGATACCCCGAAGGGCTTAATCCTTTGATTTGCGAATTCCCACTTGGTAACTAGATCATTGATGATTAGTTTGACGCCAAAGAAAGTTTTAGGAGGCTAGACAGAGCCTTCGATTATGTAGGTTATGATCCGACTCGAAGGGTTGTCCTTCGAGCTAATCGAAGGGTACATCATCAACAGCCATAGATGACACTCCTGCAAGAGCCTGACAAAACTCTCCACTACCTAGAAACCTCCGAGTGAGCATCTCGAAGTCATGATGAAAGAAGGAAGTAATGTCATCTCGGGTCTTTTCAATGAATCTATCGCGATCGGCAATGGTATCCTTACACCCGTGTAACTCAGACTCTCGCTCGGAAAGTGTACCCCGCAGCTCCCTCACCTCAGCCTCACAAGCCTTCAACTTAGATTTCACCTCAACAAGTTCGACCGCAAGTTTCGTACGTTTCATACTTTTACGATCATACTTCTCAAGTTTCTTAGTCAACTCAGCTACCTTCTTGTTGGCACTAACCGTGTACTGGGTCTGCTTCTTCAAGTCATTTGCCTGGCAGTCAAGGAGACATTTCTGTCGCTCATAGAGTGCTAGGAGACGGTTAAGTTTTTCAGATCCAGCAGTATAGTGGGCGTTCAACGCAGTATTATGGTAATACATAAGACATGTCAGAACACTCATCCGATCAGAAAGCTGCTCAGTAGTAAGATCATCAATCCGAAGAGCCTCAGCTGGCGTAATCGATCGCTAAGCAAACGCACGACAAGCTTGGAGGTCCTTGAAGATTTCTTTCTTCAAAACCCCAAGAAATGGTGCGTGGAGGTCATCCCACTAATCTCTAGGGTATGGAGGAAACTGACTAGTAGAACTATCATCATAAGGGTAAGGCATATAGTAAGGGCCAACAGTGGGACCATGATGGAGGAGATCAGTTTCCAACTCAGCTCTGGTAGTTTCTCCCTCCCGTGGCTCATATCTAAACTCAGAGCGCAAATCTTCATAGTAAAACTCGTCACTCTCGCTAGCACGATGATTAGCATCAACTTCAGTATTGTCATGAACCTGGTCATCTGTCTCAACACTAGGACGAGTATCCTCAGCTGTACCTGCACACATATACAAGAGAAAGAGTAAGAAAAAGACTCCATAATCTAAAGACTATATATACACAAAAATGGTAAAAGAAGAAGTTTACCATGAGTTGCTTCAGTAACAACCTCAACAGCTTCTATAGGGGATCCATGCTCAGCATGAAAAACATCTAAAGACCCACTACCTGGAAGAATAATAGCATGTGTCACGTCCAGTCCAGTTCTCGAATCAAAAGTTCTAAAGGGAACAACGTTTAGGTACTCACCTCCATGATCTCCTTCAACATGCTCAGAGTCATCCATAGCAGCATTTGCTTCATGAAGTATGTCACCATCAGCAAGCTCATCGTCACCAGGCTGCTCATGAGGTCCTGCTTCAAAAGGCTCTTTGTCTACTCTGTTCCTCTTGGTCGCATCGGTGGATCCCTCGGTCTGAGTAGAGGCTTTTCGCTTGGCCACGTTCCTAGCCTTTGCGATCACCCTAGAGTTTGGCTGAGTAGCTGCGAACTCCTCTGGAGTGGGACCAGGAATAGCGGTTCCTACCGGAGCAGGTTGTGTAGTCCGATCCACAACCCGCTCTAGGATAGAAGTAGCACGATCATGAAACTCCTCCCTCACTTCAGCACCATCAACTGAAGGCATACGCATAAACTCGAAAATGCTCATAGTTTCAAAAAAAAATATTTGTCAGAAATATAAGAGAAAGCATGTTACAATTTGAAAACACTTGGAAAAATAAACATATTCCCCTCGTACGAGTGCCATCACAGTGTCTAAGCACCGGGTCACATAATGGAAACTTCTATACCCGGCTCAGCCCAGAAAGAACCAACACACCCTCATGAATGATACGAAGTCCCACAACCTGTTGACCCAACCGAGTCACATCATCCTGACTAAAATCACAAATAGGTAGGTCGATAGTAATAGAGGACTCCGGATGCCTCCAAGGCATAAAGTCTGGAATCGCCCATCGGTCTATCAAGAAAAACATTTCCTTCCAATCCTTCAACCCAGACTTACTCACATCCATGCATACAGGTGCTGGGTGTCTAAGCTTAGCAAAGGAGAACCAATCTCCCTGCTTGGAAAGTGTTTGAAACTTTCAAAACAAGTCAACAGTAGGTTCTATGTTCCAACTTAGGCAAAGCACCTCGAATGTAATTACTTTATTCAATCCTAAAGGAACTAGCTAGAAGATTTGCACTTTAAAATGTTTAAGAACTGCTAAAAGGAATGAGGAAAAGGGCATCCTAACACCTGAGAAGTCAAAAATCCTAGTGTATATACCAATCGCATCGTCGGGAAGGTCCGACATTCGAAAGTCGGCATCGGGCAAACGAGGATTTAAGTCTGAGGGAATTTTGTATTTGGTTATCAACTTGTCAAGATCGGTCTTTCTTAACTTAGAGGTATGAATATGCATATTCGCTTAGCCATAACAACATAAGTTGGAGTTAACGAATACTTCCGATCAATCAAAACAATCCCTCACCTCCGAACGAGTCAATAATCCGGACGAAACAACTCCCCTGGGTCGAACCTTTTTGAGTACTCTACAAAAAAAAGAAAAAAGAAAAGAAAAGAAGAAACGATAGGCGTTAATGATTCATGCCCGTTTATTTCATTCATTAAATGATGAAATATATACGAATCAAGTAATTCCCGAGAATCACATACGAATTGAGCAAATGATAAGATATATGCTTCATTCATCAAAGTGTGGCCTTTTCTAATTGTGGTGACACCTAAAGCACAAAGATAAAGTGAGCACTAGCCATATTTACTTGCGATGGGTCTAAGGGCACAAGGCTATTCCAAAGTGTGCTTACCATCAGCTATCTAATGATGGTCCTTCACGTACAAACTTAATTTTTTATCTCCAAAATTTTGTCATCCTGCACATATCCTCCACGTAGTTATTTAGTCATGGGTTTAAATATGACCGAAAAATCTATTTCTTCTCCATGACCAATTAGCTAGCAGGAGTATATATGTACACTATGCATTATTTATGTATCAAGCATAAAGGAGGTGCATCATGATTATCCCTAAAATAAGGTGACTCTAATAAGGTCCCTATGAATATCAAATCATTGGCAAAATAAAACAAAGTTTTACTATAACAGCATGTGAATTCGTATATATGAGGGATATCTTAAGAGTGGTTTAACTACTCCGATAAAGACAAGGCTGACTTTTCTTTATTTTGGATCAGAAAAGGTTTAAAATTGCTCATAGAGTGGTCTTAATTAACAGGTCAAACACCACTCTATATCAAATAACAAGTTACATAAGTCAAGTGTTTTGTACGAGGGAGGGAGTTAGTCGCGAGAAGTGTGTACCTCTGATTGAGACAGCTCGTCCTCACCATCGCCCGAGACACCTCGTCCTCACCTAAGGATGATAAAACCTTCGATTGAGACACCTCGTCCTCACCTAAGGATGATAAAACCTTCGCATGAGACAGCTCGTCCCCACCTAAGGATGAGGAACCTCCTGATGAGACGAATCTTCCCAACCTCCTGATGAGCCGACTCTTCCCAACCTCAAAACCTTTTCTCGAGGTGAGTATAGCCAAACACCTCACCCCAAAATACCGATCGAGGTTAAAGTGTACATACTAACCAAGACACCTCCGAGTGAGGTAGCTTTTCCCCACCTTCGATCGAGACACCTCTGGTTGAGTCACAACACACTAGTCGAACCCACAAACTTTGATTAAAATAAAATAATGATTAAGAACTAGCCGGAACCTCTGGAGGAGACCCCAGATGAGATCTCTGGTCGAGACCAAGCTCCACTTGAAACTATTGGTTAACTTGTTTTGTCTTTGTTGAGAAAGGTGTAACAAACAAGTGAAGGAGATATGTGCTCCAACCTTGTAAACAAACAGTTAAAAATTCACTGATGGGCCCTCATAAGTAAAACTCCAAATGGGCCATCAGGCTCTACAATTACACCTAAGGAAGAGCCAATGGGTTTGGAAAATAAACCTCCGTATAAAACGAGGATATATATATATATATATATATATATATATATATATATAAAGTGGTAAAAAATGAGAAGGTAAAGTAGTATTTATACTACTCCGGTAAGGGCAAAGCCCACGAGGCTCAGATGACGCGGGCCTGACAAACCCATGACACACTTTTCATTTAGCCCGAATACAATATTAGTTACACGAGGCTTAGAAAGTGATGCATCAACACACCAAAACTCATGTATATTTTTACCTTTTATTTTTAGCACAAATTTTGGTGTTGTAAAAATAATTTTAAAAATATATATGAGCGTTCCCGGAGAAAGTACTACCAGCTTTCAAAACGAGTAACTCGAACGACCAGACAAACTTTTTCTTTAAGTCTAGTACAAACTCTTTGACAATACATTGATACTAGACTGGGGGACATGATGAGGTATGTCCTCCTCCGGATACTCCGGAGGAGACAATCATAATTAACTCTAAATGTTTCTAGGATAAAACCACTCCATGAGGAGGCATTGTCTGAGCTATCTGCTCAGGAGAGCTGTTTGCCCAGGAGAGCAATGCATCCATCAGAGCTAGTACACTGGCCATCAGAGATAATACACTAGCAACTGACATACGTAGTACGAATAGCACAAACGCTTGGTCCGCAAACTAACGTGGAGACAACTTTGACCCCGAAGACCAAGCCTGGTGCTTATCAGCGCTTTAGGTGCTGCACCTAGAAGACAACTAAGCTTCCACAAAGGGTTTTGTCATGGAGCTAATCACAGGTAGTATAAAAGGAACTGTTCACACACATGAACAGGGATCCTTTTCTAGACACACACTCTGATACAGCCTTCTCTCTACTATACTTTTACTCCTTCTTACTTACTGTTTATCATTTATTACTCACTTATACCAAGTACTCATTCTCACGCCTGAGCTTGGTCTCAGACTAAAAACCCGGGGCAAGCTAACGGTGTTCTCTCTTATTTCAGCCTACAAGAAGAAGGAGCTGCTGCGGAGTCTCCTGAAGCTTAGGGTTGAAGAGCATCTGCGAACATTTGCTCAAACAACATCCCGTCAAAAATACCACCAAAGCATACATTGGGTGGGAGTGATTTCAAGGAAACCAATGACATGAGCTTTTAATTGGCAAACCAACCAATATTGATTGGTATGAGGCGTCCGAATGTGACAATAGATCTGTTAATGATTGACTTAGACAATCCACAGCCCGATATACAAGTACCTAGATTCTCAACAGCCTCCAACTCAGCCACCGATCACCATCCTTAATACCCAACCCATTTCACCAACCACAGCTAACCGACCACCAAAGCCTACACGCACAATGACCACCCGAACAATGTCCAGGGCGGGCTGTCCCCACTAAAACTTACCATGGCCTTGCCACTCTCACCAATACCAAAAACCTTAACCGATGCCAAGATTGACAACATTGGAAAAGGGCCATGACTGACGAGTTCAGGGCCCTTATTAATAATAAGACGTGGAAATTAGTTCCCCGTACGTGATCCTATTACTAGGTGTATGTGGTTGTTTAAACATAAGAATAATGCTAATGGCTTTGAGTTATACAAGGTTTGTGATGGCAGGTCTAAGCAAGTGGGTATAGATTGCGGAGAAACTTTTAGTCCTATGATTAAGCCTTCCACAATACGGACGGTTGCCCTATCTCAATCTTGGTCCAATCATCAATTGGATGTGAAAAATACTTTTCTACACGGCAACCTCACCAAAACCGTTTACATGCATCAACCACCTGGCTTTAGTGACCCACAATTATGTGTGTTTGTTACAAAAGTCACTTTATGGCCTAAAGCAGGCAGTCCCCTATAGTATCAACGGTTTGTGGATTCTATAGGCTTCTCTCACAGTCAATGAGATCACTCTCTTTTTATCAGATCTACCGGAAGGGCCGTGATCTTGTTTACATTCTTCTCTACATTGATGACATAATCTTGATCACTTCCACCTCACAGCTACATTCTAAAATTTTGGCACTCTTGCCTCATGAGTTTGCCATGAAGGATCTCGGGCCATTAACTTATTTTCTTGGTGTGTCAGTCACCTGCAAAGCTCAATCACTGTTTTTATCTCATGTCTAGAATATTATTCCAGAGACATCATTGAGCGTGCGGGCATGACTTCATGTAAACCCGTGGGTCGACACAAATCAAAAATTGGCTGCATCCAATGGCGAACTCTTTGAAAATCCCAAGCTTTATCGACAACTTGCAGGAGCCTTACAGTATTTAACATTCACACGCCCCGATATATCATATGCTGTCCAGCAAGTGTGTATTTAACATTCTCTAATGTTTTCCATGTGAAATAAATGTGTCCATGCTTTTAGTGTCCATGCTTTTAGCAGTCAGTCCATATACAAAAGAATTTTTTAATGTGCCTACACCAACACAATTAACAGTAAAATCTCGTCCATGTTTTTGAACCTCGTGATTGAGGATAAAGATAATTTTTTTGTGTAGTTCTTGAAGAAAGATTTGCTTCTGATCTATTCGTATATCAATAGCGAAGTTGGTATTGTAGGTAAAGGAGGTGGTGGAAGTGGCATGTTGGATTCGAATGTGATGGTACAGGTTCTTGGAAGAACCAGCAAAGTAGCATGATGGGTAAGGGCAATTGCATGAGGCATGGGGACACATCTGTTCATGCTCACTCTTTTGCAACCATACATAGCATTTTTGCATGATATGCTACTGATTGATTTGATGAACTTCTCAATACCTCGACATTGGTTGTTTTTAGAACCAATCTTATTCTGGCAAAAAGGACACTCTGATCTCCCCATCTAGCTCATACAAACAAAGTACCAACTTAAAATTTTGGTCTGCATGCATTACAACCTCAGTAACATAATGATGTGTGATTTGACGGGTAAAGGTGCAATGGGTCACAACGGTATAAACACAAATGCAGAAGCAAAACCTTCGTTTGACAACACCTTACCCAAACCCAGAT
Source organism: Artemisia argyi (assembly GCA_030686995.1). Classification (NCBI taxonomy): domain Eukaryota; kingdom Viridiplantae; phylum Streptophyta; class Magnoliopsida; order Asterales; family Asteraceae; genus Artemisia; species Artemisia argyi. Next base: position 167,131,142 of record CM060695.1, read on the forward strand.
GAACCTATGAGGAAGTAAACAAATAAGGCACACTAACCACAAGTATAAACAGCCCCTAACAATCTAAATCAGCCCCAATCAGCATGTAATAAAAGTAATCAAAACACACAACAAGAACACCAAACTTTTTGCGTGGAAAACCCCAAAACGGGTAAAAACCACGGGACACCTAGTGCCGCTTAAAATCCACTACCACCAATAATATAGCAATACAATCAGACCTTCTCTAGATACTAGAGACATACAACAATCATCATACACTTGGAATAAAGCATCAAGATGTATGGAACCAAACTAGAGACAAAAAAAGGAATAATATCACCAGAAAATCTGCCCTATGTTCCAGCCTTTGTATCTCGACTTTCAGACCACTTGAGACAAATTCAACCGTCCAAAATGTGTTGGTGGTTGTGAGCCCAGAACAGGATTAAGATAATCAAAGACCTAGCTACGTACCAATTAAGGTTACTGGATATCACTTGGAATCGTGTTATCACTTTCCAAAGTAAACTATTCGACCCTAATGCCTGGGTATCACGAATATCTACTTGGGATAAGACCAAGTGTGCACAAATCAATAACCCTTCGTGTATAAGTGTTATATGTTTTCTGTGTATATCTTCATGCATAATATGATTTCCTATTTATAGGAAGATACTCATGGCTAGTCAAATGGAATTATGAGAATTAATCGGCCCATTAATCTCCACATAATTATCCCCATTATAGCCTAAAATAGTGGTTACTTGACAAGTTAAACGTGGTCATAAGTGTATATGTAACTGCCATTTGAATAGGTCAAATCAGTTACATATAATCAGCAGAGTCCACTTATCACTAGTAGCAGATTGTCTGCTCAGCAGCAGAGTCATACTACTAGCAGCAGAATTGCTATCAGCAGGATCCTGACGATAGCAGCAGGATCTACTATCAGTGGAAACGAATACTAGCAGCAGAATCCTACACAACCACTATTAGAGTCAGGGTGTTCAGGGACCTAATGGGTGTACACTCCGTACCTCCAAGCCCATTACCAAGTGTGAACAAATCCCACAAGTGCACTAAATTTTCCAACAATCCTCCTTAAATTTAGTTCACTTCCCTTGCATGAAAAATAACCATTATACAAAACAAGTGCATAAACGAAAATATCCTGAGGATTGAATTTCCATATTAGTAAATTACACGTTCAAATATTCGAGAATTAGGGTGTTCTAAGAATTGAACCCTTCAACCCATTTGAATACCTGAAGATAAAATACACACAAGTTTTCCAACACTTAAACACTCCTGACACTATACAAGCCATGTGTCCATATCCAATTCATAAATGTTGTAAAAGCTAAAAGTCCATAGCTTCCTGAAGCGGCAAAACTTCAACATTCACATAGGTGGTTCCTCTTTATTCATGCTCCTGCCAAGCATTTTTTCAAAGAAAATTAACCATTAAGAAGTAGTGACTTCATCCTCCTTATCAGCAGGTTCCAAGCACAAACCTTGGGATGTATGTAAAACATGTGCTTCAGTACACTGAACGTTCAGCTTTCCACATTGAACTCAGCTCCCAAGTTTCCTCAGGAGGGAGTTGGGTGTCCTAGCATTCAGTAACCAAGTTGGACTTTAAACCCATCCCTTTAGCAGACTTTATAACCAAGTCTCTAGCCAAACCCTTCGTCAAGTGATCAGCTAAGTTCTGTTGAGATCTAACAAACTCTATAGAAATCACCCCATTCATGATAAGCTCATGAATCATGCTATGCCTGACACCTAAGTGTCTAGACTTCCCATTGTACATCTGGCTATAAGCCTTTGCCAATGTAGCAGCACTATCACACCGGATAGAAATAGGAGCTATAGGTTTAGGCCACAATGGAATCTCAAGAAGCAAGTTTCTCAACCATTCAGCTTCTTTACCAGTAGCTGCTAAAGCCACAAATTCAGATTCCATTGTTGAACTGGTGATGCAAGTTTGTTTCTTGGATGCCCAAGAAATTGCACCTCCACCAAGTAGGAATACCCAGCCACTGGTAGATGAATTGTCTTCAGTGTTACTGATCCAACTTGCATCAGTGTAACCTTCCAACACTGAAGGATAACCAGTATATGAGAGACTATAGTCCATAGTTCTCTTCAAATACTTCAGTACCCTCTCAATTGCTTGCCAGTGCTGAGCACTAGGATTACTAGTATACCTACTCAGTTTACCCACAGCAAAAGCAATGTCAGGCCTTGTACAAGTCATGGCATACATCAGGCAGCCAATCACCCTGGAATACTCAAGTTGAGATACAGCTTTGCCATTGTTCAGCATAAGCTTCTCAATGGTATCCATGGGAGTACTCACTGGAGTACAATCAAAGCAATTAAATTTCTTCAGTACCTTCTCTATGTAATGAGACTGAGAAATTGATATACCATTGCTTTCATGTTTAATCCTTATACCAAGGATAACATCAGCCTCCCCCATGTCCTTCATGGAGAACTTTGATGACAAAAATTCCTTTGTCAGTTCAACCTGATTTTGGTCAGTACCAAAGATCAACATGTCATCAACATATAGACAAATAATGACTCCTTTACCAGATTCATCAAATTTGCTATATACACATTTGTCAGCCTGGTTAAGAACATAACCATTAGACAAAACCACTTCATCAAATTTTTGATGCCATTGCTTAGGTGCCTGTTTCATTCCATATAAAGACTTAATCAGTTTACACACCTTGTTTTCATTGCCAGGCAAGATGAAGCCCTGAGGTTGGTTCATATAAACTTCCTCATCCAATTCACCATTCAAGAAAGCTGTCTTCACATCCATCTGATGAATAATCAGATTGTGAATTTATGCCAAAGCAATCAGCAGCCTGATGGTACTGATACGTGCCACAGGGGCGTAAGTATCAAAGTAGTCTATCCCTGACTTTTGTTTAAAGCCCTGAATGACTAGTCTAGCCTTGAACTTTTCAATAGTTCCATATACCTTCATTTTCCTTTTGAAAATCCATTTGCAACCAAGAGGTTTGCAACCTGGTGGTAGATCAACCAACACCCAAGTGTTGTTGCCCATGATGGAGTCAATCTCATCATTTATTGCCTATTTCCAGAAAGCAACATCCTGGGACTTCATTGCTTCTTCAAATGTTTTGGGATCATCCTCAATAATGAAGCAATAGGAATATTGGTCAGATACCTCATTCCTTGTACCTTCAATTAAGTATAATTGAAACTCAGGTCCAAATGACTTTGGAGTCCTGACCCTTTTGCTCTTCCTGAGCTGAGGTTCAGGTTGTTGAACCACAACCTCATCAGGGGCCTCAGATGATAAATCATCAGGGACCTCTGATACACCATTGTCATCAGTTCCATTTGGAATCCTGCGACTTGGTCTAGGGACTGATGAGAATCTATTCTCATCAAATAGTGCATCCCTTGATTCAATTATTGAATTAATTGAAACATATTCATTAGGTTCAATAACATAGAACCTGTATGTCTTGGAATGCTCAGCATATCCAACAAAGATGCAATCAATGCCTCTTTCACCCAAAGTTTTTAATTTTGGATCAGGGAGTCTTACAACAGCCCTACAGCCCCAAACCCTGAGATAATTCAGGTTGGGTTTCTTTTCATTCCATAGTTCATAAGGGGTGACTTTGTTCCTTTTATTGGGAACCATATTTAATAAATAGCAAGCTGTTAACATAGCTTCACCCCAAAACCCTTGACTCAGTCCTGAATAGGACAACATGTAATTAACCATCTCCTTCAGTACCCTGTTCTTTCTTTCAAAGATACCATTTTGTTGAGGAGTATAGGGAGCAGTCGTTTCATGGATTATACCAACAGACTGAAAGTACTGAGTATCCATGTACTCACCTCCCCTATCAGTCCTGAATCTTTTGATCAGGGACCCAAGTTGCAACTCAACTTTTGTTTTAAATACCTTGAATTTATCTAATGCTTCATCCTTGGTATGTAATAGAAAGACATAACAAAACCTAGAAGCATCATCAATAAATGTCACAAAGTACTTCTTGTTCCCCAAAGTGGGAGTGGCATGTAAATCACACAGGTCACTGTGTATAAGCTCCAAGAGCTTAGTCTCACGTTTTACACCCTGAAAAGGTTTCTTAGTAATTTTGGTCAACATGCAAGTCTTACACTTTTCAGTGTCCATGTCAAATGCTGGGATTAACCCATCCTTGGACATGTCTTGCATCCTTTTAAAATGTACATGGCCAAGTCTAGCATGCCATAGGGTAGAGTCATTCAGTTTAGAGGTTGATAAAAAGGCTGAATTAACAATGTCAATGACAATATTCAGCCTGAACATTTGATCACACAAATAGCCAAAACCAATAAACACACCATGTTTGGACAAAATAAATTTATCAGATTCAATAACTTGTTTATATCCATGATTATTCAAAACACTACTTGAAACCAAGTTCTTCCTTATATCAGGAACATGAATAACATTAAACAAAGTTACAATCTTTCCAGAACTAAAACTAAGATCTACACAACCACGACCATGCACCAAGGCTGTTGACCCATTTCCCATGTGAAGAATAGATCCATCATTCAGTGACTCGTAAGTCTTGAACCATCTTCTATCTTTGCACACATGAACAGTTGCTCCAGAGTCAACCCACCACGCAACATCATCATCCTGCACATAGTTAGATTCAGATACATATGTAACATAATAAACCTGAAGAGATTCATTAAACATATTCTGACCTTTCAGTGAATTGGCAGAACCACCACTCCCTGAACCACTAGTGCCTGAACCATTGGTTTTACCACCAACCTTAACACCTTTGCAATCCCTTTTAATGTGACCAGATTTGCCACATTTCCAACAAGTAGGTGTTGCCTTCTCTTTAGGATCAGCCCTTGTGTTGTCCTGATGTTTACGTTTGCCTTTGTTGTCATTGTACCTGGTGGAATTGTTATGTTCCACCATATTGACAATATGTGCACCAGTAGCATTGCTACTCTTTGGCTTGTCATTATCCTGCGCTCTGAGGGAATCCTCAATACACAAATGACTACCCAACTGAACAAGTGTCAGTTCTTCCTTCTTATGTTTCAAGGCATGCTTGAAATCTTTCCAAGAAGGAGGGAGTTTGTCAATGATACAAGAGACTGAAATAGCCTCATCCATGTTCATTTTATGTTGTGTAAACCTTCCAAGTATTCCAAGAAGTTCATTGTATTGTTCCATGACTGGTCTTGAATCAGTCATTTTGTAATTTGTGAAATTACTTACAAGAAACTTCTTACTTGAAGCATCCTCAGCCATATATTTGGCATCCAAGGAATCCCAAAGTTCTTTGGAAGATTCAACGTTCTGATAAATGTCAAAGAGAGAATCAGACATACCATTGAGAATCAAGCCTCTGCATACATAGTCATCATTCTCCCATTTGCTTCTTTTCCTTATCTGTTTCACAGTAGCATCATCCCCATGATCCTCAGGAATGGCAGTACTAAGAACATACACCACATTCATGCTTGAAAGCAAGAAGTGCATCTTCTTTTGCCATCTTCTGAAATCAACACCTTCAAACTTATCCAATTTGGAAAAGTTAGCAGCCATATGCCTCATAGCAGCAGCCATTGATTATCACAAAATAGTTTACTTTGATTGTTGGTGGTTGTGAGCCCAGAACAGGATTAAGATAATCAAAGACCTAGCTACGTACCAATTAAGGTTACTGGATATCACTTGGAATCGTGTTATCACTTTCCAAAGTAAACTATTCGACCCTAATGCCTGGGTATCACGAATATCTACTTGGGATAAGACCAAGTGTGCACAAATCAATAACCCTTCGTGTATAAGTGTTATATGTTTTCTGTGTATATCTTCATGCATAATATGATTTCCTATTTATAGGAAGATACTCATGGCTAGTCAAATGGAATTATGAGAATTAATCGGCCCATTAATCTCCACATAATTATCCCCATTATAGCCTAAAATAGTGGTTACTTGACCAGTTAAACGTGGTCATAAGTGTATATGTAACTGCCATTTGAATAGGTCAAATCAGTTACATATAATCAGCAGAATCCACTTATCACTAGCAGCAGATTGTCTGCTCAGCAGCAGAGTCATACTACTAGCAGCAGAATTGCTATCAGCAGGATCCTGACGATAGCAGCAGGATCCACTATCAGTGGAAACCAATACTAGCAGCAGAATCCTACACAACCACCATTAGAGTCAGGGTGTTCAGGGACCTGATGGGTGTACACTCCGTACCTCCAAGCCCATTACCAAGTGTGAACAAATCCCACAAGTGCACTAAATTTTCCAACAAAATGTTGGCCCAGATGCTATGAATCTACTGTCCAAAAATGGGGACGATCCAACGGTTCAATCTCCGGGGATCTTCAGTTTTGTGGGCTGCTGTAGGGAAAAACGAAATCTGCACTTTACTCTCTTTTTTATCTCTCTCTCTCTCTCTCTTTCTCTCTCTCTCTCTCTCTCTCTCTCTCTCTCTCTCTCTCTCTCTCTCTCTCTCTCTCTCTCTTTCTATTATTGTGTTTTATACGCTTCTAAAATCACAGAACATAGGTACAAATAAGGGACTAAAAAGGACCCAAGATGGGCGTGTTGGGCTATTAGTCCTCATGGGCTAAGAAAAATACCAAACAAATCTCCCCCTTTTTCTCCTATGAGGAAGAGTTCGCCATCCCGGCGATCGAGCAACACATTTTGAGCTTCTCCCTTGCTAATGGCTTGGTCAACATATCGGAACCATTATCATCGGTATGAACTTTATTAAGTTCAAATAAACCATCTTCAATGGCATCTCTAATCTAATGATACCTCACATCAATATGTTTTGTTCGCTTATGAAACATAGAATTCTTAGCAAGGTGAATAGCACTTTGATTATCACAAAGAACCACGTAGCGCTGTTGCTTGAAGCCAAGCTCCTGCAAAAACCTTTTCAGCCACAATAGTTCTTTGCACGCTTCCGTTGCTGCCACATACTCAGCCTCTGTTGTAGACAATGCCACACACTTTTGCTTAAGTTTTACACACATCTGCACTTTCGAAGTTGTAGGAATCTTCAATTTCGTCAAACCAAGTGGACAGTTATAGGAAGTTTACTCCTTTTTCATTATAGTACAAACATTTGACAATCGGCAATGTTGAAAAACCAAGCTGACATCTTCTAAAGTCTGACATTAACCTTGAATCTTGATGCGTGGGAATCGCACCTTGCTTTACCTCTCGAGGGATCTCGAGAAGCTTACAACCCCCACCAGGCAGTGTACCTGATCGTTGTAGTATAGTATAGTGACAAGTACCGGGGGATTGATCGTTCAGCTTAGGAATAGTGTCGCTAGGATTAGAAAGCCTAATTAAAAGTTCTAAAGATGAAAGATGATTATTTTTGTGTTTTTATATTTTTATAAAAGCAAGTAAATCTCGGGTTTTGAAGGAGTGGGCGGAATTAGTTGCTATTCAACTAACCCAAAACTATTATATCACTAATTTAAACTAATGAAAATGAAATTAAGCTAATATTAAACTAAGGTTGTGAGCAGAATTTGGAGAAATTGTGTTTACTTAGACTTCATTACTCCCTAGATATCTTTTACATGTCAATTACTTGTTACACTTGTATGGATGACGGATTGTATTCCTTAATACCATTCGTGGGGTGGCATACATAACTCCCCAACTCTATGAGCTCTTATCTCCTCCTACACCATGACCCAGCACAACTATAGGGATTGTAAACAGTGGCTCATGCATTAAATACAACCAATAAAGACCTAGTACGCCTCGGTTCATGTTTCTTAAGACGTTCAAGCATGTTACCATTTGGAGATCTGCCAGTTTTCTTAAGCCTAACATATAATATCATTCATCCAAGAACAAGAATAGACAAGTAATCAACACATAATCAACATCTAGGTTTCATTAGACCTAAGCAAACACAAAGGAAATCTAGCCTAGCATAGTAGAATTAAGATAAGAACAAAAGATAAACAACCAACACATAGACATATTGATTGAATTAAGAGTATACTTATCTCAATTACAATGCAAGGTCTCAAGGGTTTGGAACCCTTGAAAAACCTGTAAAAGAGGCACCAAAATCGTCTTTAGGGTTTCACCAAAACTTCTCTCTCTTTTAATGAAAAAACTAGAAAACTATATATAGGAAAATCGTCCTGACGGCGTCAAGAGTAAGGTCTGACGCCGTCACCTCGCCGCCATATACTTCCTCGGACGCCCTAGATCCACTTGTGACGGCCTATGTGACGCCGTCACCACCTACGGTAAATTAATCTTGGCCACTTTGACGCCATCACCTGCCCATCTGACGCCGTCACCAGCTACGGTAAAATATTTATCTTGTCTGACGCCGTCAAGAATGAAATCTTGATGCCGTCACCTTGTATTTCCAGCTTGGATTTTTGGCACTTTGTCGTTTTCTTCACTTTATGCTCCAAAAACGTCCAAAATAGCCTCTTTTCCAGAATTCACTCTCCAAACACCTAAAATCACAAAAGGAACGATTTATGGCAATATTTGATCAAATAAAGTCGGATTCGGGCTTAAATGACCCCCAAAAAACGGATCATTTTTCGCCTCATCATATACCCTTACACTTGAGATTTGCTTGTCCTCAAGCAAATGAGCTTTTATTCTACTGAAAAGACAAGTTAGGGGTCATTTAACACTAATATAAAAGTAATTACAACAAATAATCGTTCCACTAAAGACCAATAGACAGGCACGGAGGTCATACACAAGCACCTCACAAATAGTGTTTAGATACTCACATCTTTCGGGTGTAATAAAGTAATATAACATTGTGGAAATGGAAGATATCTCTCACTACCTGTCATAGCAAAATAGATTACCATAGGCTTGGGAAAGGATCAAACCTCCACCACATGGCGTAAGCACCTAGGATAAACTATCAAAGAGGTCTTTTAAAGGGTTATAACGTTAGGTGTAGGGATATGAATTACACGGTTTTGTTGGATAAAGGGAATTTTACTGGTGGCGAGTTAACAATCTTAGTTAATTACATGTACAAGATGGCGTTGCTAAGCCAAGACTAGACTCGACTTAAGCTAATAAATGAAAAATAACAAAAACATAAAATGAACATAGAATGAAAACGGGATGGTAGTCCGTATGTTTTTTTTCTTTTTCTTTTTCTATTTTTTTTTTCTTTTTCTTAATTTTTTCGATTTTTTTTTCTTAACTTTTTTTTTTTTTTTTTTTTTTTTTTTTTTTTTTGCATACACTCTTACCCTACCATCCAAAATAATACATCATAGGGGTTTTAGCATTCCCCTTACACTTGAATCTTTACATACTTTACATTAAACTATTCTAATGACTCGAATTAAGAAAATCAAAACACTTGGAGCACTTTTAAGATTAACGTACGTATGGGGGTAATAATATTATGTTCTTCCCCATAACTCCATAAAATAAGTACTTACCCATGAGTCCCAATCGTCCCAAAACAATATGTACAAGGATATGACTCGACTTAGCAACCATGTAATCAATTAGAAAGTTAACTTAGGGTTTAACAAATAACAATAATGCACTAAGAATGAGCGCATACACGGAAGGCTAAGGCGATTTGGGTGTACATTTAAGTGGGGTGTAACAAATTCTTCCTTTAAGTAAGATGCTTAAAGTTAGAAATGAAAAGATAGGCTCGGAGGGGTGTACTAGGGGTATCGTGTACTAAAAATGAGTACAACGCAAAGGGTGTGGAAAAATTAGTTGACTTAACTAGCCAAGTAATATGACTTAAATGGTCAAGTAATTATAATACGGGTTTAACACAAGGGTGATCCTAATGCCTCTTATCATATAGTAAATCCTACCACACGAATGTAGTCTCACTAGCGGTCTCGGGATGCATCACTAACGCAAGTTCTAGAATCTAAATGCTACCGGTACACTCATAAGCACCAATAATAAATGCTTTTCCTATCAAAACTAAAGGCGAACCTCACATCTTTGGGTGGAAAATTTTTCTGAATATACGGTTATGTGCTAGTCATACAACCTCCTATCCATGAGACGCTTGCTATGGCTAAAGTTTCACTCCTAAATGTTGTAAAAAATTTTAAATTTGGCGCTAAAATTACACTAACCAGTATTTCTCATAGTTTTATTACTCATCTACTATCAAACAAAACAAACTCAAGCGAAAGTGCATATGTAAGGTATCATCTTTTTACCCTCCCCTTACACTTAGGATGAACATTGTCCCCAATGTTCAAGTAAAGAATGTAAAAGTGAAAAAGTAAAGAGAATGAAATCAAATACTCCCCTGATTCGCTCGGTATGGATTTTAGGTTGGTCAGGTTAAATCTTCCTCCAAGAAAATGAGCAATCAAAGCTTCCCTTCCAGAATATAAATCATCTTCTTGTCTTAAATAACCTGTAAATCCTGACAAAAGTAGACAAGGCAACCTCGCGTAAAATCGGCGGCATCCTATATAAGTTACTAAATCCTAGAAAACAAAGTAAGATATAATGCTTGTGGAATGAAGTTTGCAGATTTCCTGGAGATTATAAAACTTAATAATTCACAAAAAACCATAAGACTCCGTTAGAAAAACAAAACGGGTAAAATTTCCAGATTTTTGACTCCTGACGCCGTCAAGAGCAATTCCTTGACGCCGTCAGAATGGACCTGCAGAAATCTTTATGTTAAGTTTCTGGAAAATTTCTGGAAAAACCTTGTCCTACTTCCTGGAAAATCCTGCAAAACTTCATTATGACTCAATACAAGCATTTGACTCTAACAAATACGAATATACATGTTCATTAAATATTGTGGAAAATCATGATCGGGTTGTTTCTTAAAAACATATTTGGGGTTTCCCCTTACACTTATCTTTTGCAAAAATACCTTTAGGTTGAAGTTAAGACTAGGCCAAACAACATAACAAAGTATTTCACATTTTAATTGAGAAACATGATCAACCAACAATAAAAATAAAACATGCATACGGAAGCAAATAACAATCAAACAATTAAAATCACACAAAACATGGGTTGCCTCCCAAGAAGCGCTTTTCTTTATTTACGAGTCTTGTAGCTAGACTCAAAGTCGTGGGTTACTACGTGATTTCATCATTTGAAATGATGTACCCCATATAATTTCGATCATTACTGTTATGGTGGTAGTGCCTCAATCTATCAATACTCGCAATCACCTTCCCACCTAATTTGCTCCTCAAGTTAGCTACCCCATCTTGGCTCAATCCTTCGATGGTGAATGGCCCATACCACCAAGGACTCGGTTTATCGGGTGGTATTGTTGTTTCTGAGTGTCTCAAGAGTACTAAGTTCCCTTCCTCAAACGGTGTATGATTGCTTTCGCGTTGAGTGTGTTTGAGTTCTATCGGAACCTTATTGCTTTTTCTCCTTTCATCCTTAGCTTTCTTATAACTTTTGATTCTTGCCTCCCATGCAAGAATTTTATTCTGAACACGAATGGGTGTTGTGCCAATGTTGTTTCTAATCATTCTCCAACTCATATTCTCATTTCCACTTCGCGGAGTCATGTGGAAGCTAATCTTTCTCTTTCCAGATTTAAGCTCAATCTTCCTATCTTCATACTTAATGACAGCCCTAGCGGTGGTGAGGAATGGTGCCCCAAGGATTATCGGCATGCATCCATCCCCTTTATCATCAATGATCATAAAATCAACGGGGTACATGAACCCTGCCACATTAACTAATACATCTTCTGCGATTCCTAGGGGGTATACGTACGAGTGTCCAACAAGAGATAGCCTAACACGAGTAGGTGCTGGCATTTTCGATGTCAGTTGGATGTAAATAGTCAGGGGCATAAGATTTACTTCCGATCCTTGGTCGGCGAAAGCACTAAGATGTTTCAAGTCCCCGATGCTTGTTGGTATTTCAAAGTTTCCACATGCCACCTGCTTAGTAGCCACTTTCTGTACCAATAATCTCTCGACCACTGATCCTCCAATAAGCGTATCATACTCATCTTCCACTTCTTTCTCCTTCTCGTGAACCTGTTCGGAGGATTGGTTACGCCTATCACCCTTAATCCAATTTGTTATGGTGCTTTTGTTTATGTCATGTTTCAGGTAGTAGCTCAAAGGTTGGGACTCAGGCGATTTTTCTAAGGTCTGTTTAGCAGGAGTTTTTACCTTCTCATTATCTTTATGGACAATGGTGATGGAGTTAACAAATTGGGTGGTGGGAGTGGCACTTTCTTTTCTTAGCAGTATTCGTTCGGGGGTTTTCTGACTGGCATACTCCTCCAATAGACTCAACATCTCATTCATTTTCTCCTGCATCTCCTCCTTTTGCTTATAAACTGCTTCTTCGAATCTAGCAAGCCGATCAGAGTGGGTCGCCATATATTCTCTCATCCTAGCCTCAAATTCCGAGCTAAGTTCCTTGGGAGGGGAACAGGGTGGAGTGCACCTCTGAAAAGTCTCGACATGTTCTCTAGAGGGTGATTCAGATAATGGTACCGAGGTTGATCTTGAGACAGAATTGACCGTGGCTTGTCTAGGACTTAAGGGTCTCCTTTGCCTTTCCTCAAAATAGTCAACTTTTGCCTCAATTTTGCATAAAAGTTCATCGGGGATTTCTGTGGTCCCTCCAGATGCCGAGACTGCATTGATGGCTGCTTCCACCGTATGTTTAAACTCCCAAATCTCATTATTATCGACAGCGAGCTCTTCTATAATCGCCCATGACTCCTCAGCATCCTTATCACGCAATTTTCCTCCCGCGGCCCTGTCGATAGTGCGCTTAGTGTGATAATCAACATGGTCGTAGAAAATCTGAACTAATAACCAAAGGTTTATGCCATGATGAGGGATCTTGTGGAGGAGATCCTTAAAACGGGCCCAAGCCTCGTAGAAAGGTTCACCCCGCTGTTGCTCAAACATCAAAATGTCCCTTCTAAGCATTGCAGTCTTTTCCGGCGGAAAGAATTGGGTAAGGAAACAATTGACGAGATTGTCCCATGTGGTGATGGATCCCGCGGGGAAACGCTCAAGCCATTGACTAGCTTGATCTCGTAGAGAGAATGGGAATAGGCGTAATCGGGTTGTCTCTCTAGTCTCAACACCTGGGTCTATGGAATCTATGATTTTGAGGAAGTCCTTAAGGTGTTGGTTTGGATCTTCGGAACGAAGTCCATGGAATGCACACCCGCTTTGCACCAACCGGATGGTGTCGGATCGCAAGGGGGTCACATTGGCTCCGGTGAGCTCAATGGTGTTTCGGTAGCCTTGGTGGCTAGGTCGGAAATGCTCTCCTAAGGTTCGGGGCCTAAGGGGTTCTAATGGTGGGTTTTGTTGTGGTGGGATGATGGGTTCAAAGATGTTACCACCTTCCATGATGTCGGATGGTAAAGTTACGAACAAAGGCACGAAGAAATAAGATAGACTAAAGAAGACCTAAAAATAAAAATAAAAATCTTACTAGAAAGGAATCTAGCAAGTAGACCTAATAAAAAGAAATCCTAACCTAGACAATAACTATTCCCCGGGCTGCGGCGCCAAAAACTTGATGCGTGGGAATCGCACCTTGCTTTACCTCTCGAGGGATCTCGAGAAGCTTACAACCCCCACCAGGCAGTGTACCTGATCGTTGTAGTATAGTATAGTGACAAGTACCGGGGGATTGATCGTTCAGCTTAGGAATAGTGTCGCTAGGATTAGAAAGCCTAATTAAAAGTTCTAAAGATGAAAGATGATTATTTTTGTGTTTTTATATTTTTATAAAAGCAAGTAAATCTCGGGTTTTGAAGGAGTGGGCGGAATTAGTTGCTATTCAACTAACCCAAAACTATTATATCACTAATTTAAACTAATGAAAATGAAATTAAGCTAATATTAAACTAAGGTTGTGAGCAGAATTTGGAGAAATTGTGTTTACTTAGACTTCATTACTCCCTAGATATCTTTTACATGTCAATTACTTGTTACACTTGTATGGATGACGGATTGTATTTCTTAATACCATTCGTGGGGTGGCATACATAACTCCCCAACTCTATGAGCTCTTATCTCCTCCTACACCATGACCCAGCACAACTATAGGGATTGTAAACAGTGGCTCATGCATTAAATACAACCAATAAAGACCTAGTACGCCTCGGTTCATGTTTCTTAAGACGTTCAAGCATGTTACCATTTGGAGATCTGCCAGTTTTCTTAAGCCTAACATATAATATCATTCATCCAAGAACAAGAATAGACAAGTAATCAACACATAATCAACATCTAGGTTTCATTAGATCTAAGCAAACACAAAGGAAATCTAGCCTAGCATAGTAGAATTAAGATAAGAACAAAAGATAAACAACCAACACATAGACATATTGATTGAATTAAGAGTATACTTATCTCAATTACAATGCAAGGTCTCAAGGGTTTGGAACCCTTGAAAAACCTGTAAAAGAGGCACCAAAATCGTCTTTAGGGTTTCACCAAAACTTCTCTCTCTTTTAATGAAAAAACTAGAAAACTATATATAGGAAAATCGTCCTGACGGCGTCAAGAGTAAGGTCTGACGCCGTCACCTCGCCGCCATATACTTCCTCGGACGCCCTAGATCCACTTGTGACGGCCTATGTGACGCCGTCACCACCTACGGTAAATTAATCTTGGCCACTTTGACGCCGTCACCTGCCTATCTGACGCCGTCACCAGCTACGGTAAAATATTTATCTTGTCTGACGCCGTCAAGAATGAAATCTTGACGCCGTCACCTTGTATTTCCAGCTTGGATTTTTGGCACTTTGTCGTTTTCTTCACTTTATGCTCCAAAAACGTCCAAAATAGCCTGTTTTCCCGAATTCACTCTCCAAATACCTAAAATCACAAAAGGAACGATTTAGGGCAATATTTGATCAAATAAAGTCGGATTCGGGCTTAAATGACCCCCTAAAAACGGATCATTTTTCGCCTCATCAAATCTCCACTCATAAATTTCATGATTTCTCTTTTAAGTTTATATAAGCTCGTTTTTTCTTTCTTTATGAAAGTTACCTATCCAATCTGACAATGTGTCTTATAAATATATCGAGAATCCATGAATGGTATTACGGAATAACTTTTCTGTAATACAAGTGATGGTTTGGTATTTTAGCATTCTAGTGTGTTTGGCTTAGTTTTGGTCTGTTGCTAAAAGTCTAGTTGTTTTAGTGTGTTTTGTTTTTGGGTCCCTATTTTTAACCACCTTGTTAATATAGTGGATGACTTTGTTTGTAATTGATATGTCTAGTTTGGAATAAATTGCCCTTCAAAAAAAAAAAAAAAAAAATACGGAATAACTTTTTATTATCGTTGGTTAATAACATGTACGGAATATATTGTTATTGTCCTGTAGGTATGGAATTCTTAAAGAGACTTTGTAACCATCTCACATGAGATGGTGATGATTTGATTCATGGTAACCCTTTTCTTATAGTTTTTGATTGATGAGTCCACTCACATGTTGATAGGCTACAAGCTTTTCTGTTTTGATTCATGATATTTGATTTGAAATTGGTTTCAATGAATATAAGTGTGAAGTAATAGGTTTCCGGGTTGGTAATTTTTGTTTAGTAGGAGGTTTTGGGGATCGCAGCTCCAAAGTCCCCAAACCCAAGCTGGAAGGCAATGTCTTCTCCAAAGTGTAGAATTGTAGATATTGTTGTTGCATTTTGACTTTACTCGTAGAAACCTGATCCTCCCATGTTTATAACGTGTGTAATTTTTGGTTGTTTTCGTGATAAACAAAAGCAATGTTCATAAAACATTCACCTATACACCATTGGTAGTGATGCGGCTAGTTAAATGATAGGCCATATGGTTTAAAAAAACTAATTATGAGATAGTGATTCTTCACCCCACAACAAATCAACAAATCATGCCAGGTACCAGTGTATAATATCATCTCCCAGCTATTAAAGACCAACTATGGGTTATTTTCTAAAAGAAAAAGACACAATTGGTCAAATTATATGGCACGAGTCGATGAAACTATATATAAACTAGGAATGACACCAAAACTTGGACTAAAATCCTGTAATTAATAATGTCATCTTCATGCTGCCTAAAATACAAATCTATAGACCACAATAATATGAAAACTTTAAAGAGTAAAACTGAGAACTAGCAATAGATGTTTATAGCGTAACTCATACAGGTTATCTTTCGTAGATGTTGAAAATTGGTTTGGCATGAATTGATGATTTTAAGCTCCAACTTTAGCAACTTTTCTCTGCTCAAATTGACCTGTCAAGGGACACTGCATTTCTGTCCAACTTATTGGATCCATCGTGGCGGTGTGGCACCTATAAAGATCATGACACCAACAACAAAGTTATGAGCAACATTGTTTGTCTATTGATAAGGAGGTGTACTTTGACTTGATGGGTCAAAAGAAACAATTATCCTAAAACAATAATGATAGGAACTAGTATTGTAATAGGGGAGAATGACAAAAATCACCCTTTTCGGACACCTATTTCACCAAATCACACTTTTTTACCCAAAAAAAGCGAAAATACCCAATTTCATCGCACCCGTGCGAGAAACAGTTGGGGTCGTTTGATATATTATGTGCAAGGTTTTTGGGGTACATAACTCCAACTCGTGCGACAAAACTGTTAAAACCAAAATATGCCAAAAAAAAACTGGCACAACCATCTCACATAGCCATACCTGTGCAATAAATTAATTCCTTGCACAACCATCAGGCACATTTGAATTGTTTAATATTCAAATAATCACTCTTATGATGGAAAATTGACAAAAAAACACCCTTTTCTGACATCTATTTCACTAAGTGCAAGTAATTAATTTCTGGTTGTTTCAATTCCATCATAAGGGTGATTATTTGAATATTAAACAATTCAAATGTAGCCTTCTTGTTGTTTCATATTATTTTGAGATGTTATAAAAAGTGAGTTTATTTCTGTTGGAGTGTTTTTTAAGTATAGGTGGCAAAATGGGCGGGTGGGGAGGGTCAAAACAGGTCCTTTTAGAACAGATTAATTTCAATATCTTAATACGTACATACTTAGTGACTTGTGACACGTTTAGCCTGTTCGACCCATTTGACTCTTAGCTAATCTTTGGATAATTTACACAACCCAAACTGACATGTTTCTAATAATGGGTTGTGATTGCCAACTTTATATAATGATTATTGACATGTATATATTCAGTTTCAGATAGAACAAGAGCTGTTACCTGCCAGGCTGCCATGCTTTCTGCTGTTACCACACCCAATTCATTCTGTGCAGTTGAAAGATAATATGCATGCGCATCTCCTAGGGAAATCTTATTAATGAAAGTTTTGTTAAAGATGACAAACTAACAAC
This sequence comes from Artemisia argyi, assembly GCA_030686995.1. NCBI lineage: Eukaryota > Viridiplantae > Streptophyta > Magnoliopsida > Asterales > Asteraceae > Artemisia > Artemisia argyi. The sequence goes on from CM060695.1 coordinate 167,148,529, forward strand.
ATTGGAACAATTAAAGGTATATATTTGCGAAGAATATTGAAACCAAGGATACAACTGAAGCTTTGACAATGTCACTCACCAGGGCGGAAGGATGTGTGCATATCTACTTTGTCAATCTCGGTTGCTCTAACGTCTTGCTGCCTGTTCAAATAAAAACACACAAAATTTAGAATTTAAAATCAACACTGACATCTTGATGCCTTCATTTATATCCCACGGAAGTGAATGACATCAACTAATCTAAGCATTATTGTGTGCTTGCATGCAATCTGTGTGCTTGAATGAAATCAACTAATCTAAGTATCATTGTGTGCTTAAATGACTTCATCTGCTCCAACATCTTGTGTGCTTGTATGCAACCTGTAGTTAATCATATAGAGTGCTATATGTTTAAGACTTCCTTTACAAAAAAGACTATGAACTAATCTTTCCATGTGAACATAGTCCTGAGTTTGCAGCACAATTTTATAAATCCATATCACCATCTGAACTTCAAAGTAGTCCTTTTAGTAATTCTAGGCCTATAGATTGAAACTTTTTACTAATACCAACATAAGGATTCAGGCTAAGGTGTTGCTTTTGTTATTAGTGTGTTACTCAAGCGGTTTTAGTTATCGCTACGATTTCAAATAGCATTGGTGTCTGTTCATCCATGACGTCAACTCCTAGTTCCGGTATTAGTTGGCAATTGATATTGTATAACTCCTAGTTCCATGACGTCAACTCCGAGTTCCGGAATTGTATGCTTTAACATTTAATTTGATTAACGTTTATGGACATTTCCTAATGTGGCCACTCTGAAATACATGATCACCTCTAAATCACTCCAAGATAGATTAAATGTACTGCTAATATTCTAATAAGTTTCTTAACTAAAACAAATCTTAAATACACGTTGCCTGATGATGCCTGAGAATTTTTCTCGGACAGATTTGGAACCAACACACATAACATCTGCTGATGCCATCCTAGCCATCACCTTAGTCACCTATTTTAAGCAATTTAAACATATCATTTTCAAATCAATAACAGTTATATGATTAAGCTATATAAATCATAAATTAAAATACTAGTAGCATGATCAAGTGGCTTCAAATTATATATATGACTAGATTAGGATGCAACTATGAAAGCTTGTTAAAGAAAAGCTTGTGATCATTATATGGAGACTCTTAAAAGTGAATCAAATTACAAACGTGTTTTCTGCGAACTTATGTAACCTTTCATAAATCAGTGGTTTTTTGGTGAATATTAAACGAAACTGGCCTCTTTTATTTTCTACAGAGAGAGCAGGATGTGCACACGATCCATTCAACAGAGGTCCATTAACGGAACTGTTAATGTAAGTATTTTATCTGCAAGGAGAGATACGTTAGATTTCAGTAAAGATACTTACTCGAGCAATCACAACACAGCCTGGCTCAGGAACAGGACCATGGGCTTTGTGTCCAATTACTTCCACTGTTGGCCTCTGACATTCAATAAGAAAAAACAGTACATAAATTAATTAATTAAATAATTAGAAGAGAAAGGGTATTTATGATGATAAGAAGAACCACGAAACAATATTGCAGTCGGGAACGAAGAATATATCAGCCAATATGCAAAATGAAAGAAGGTCAACATGCTCAACGTTATGATCAAAAACACAACATCCTGGAGATAGTATGTAGATGCCAACCCGAGTTTTCATCGTTATACAATATACAATTATGGTCTGCCTTGAAAATAAATTATCGGAACAAGTGTAAAGACAAGTATCATCAACATAACCACCTTCTATCTAAAAATAGCTATGCTTCACTTTATATGACTCCACTCTTTCTTCTAAGGATGCCCAACTGCCACACCGATCATTAGGGATCAGTAAAACTTTTTTTGTAATATGAAGTGAGTTTTCACAGTTAACATAGACTATTCTATACTCCAAAACTGTATCGCATTTAGATCCTAACAGTAATACCCCCTAGGAGATCCCAACCTGCTTAAATTATTTTATCCTACTTAAACAAGATATCTAAGCGTAACTGATACAACTCGTCTCTGTGGCTCTCCCTATCAGGAGTATTCTCCCTTCAATACTATTAACATAAGTTGTGTGCTAACTTTCGTAGCCGAACTTCTATTACTACTTGACAACTCCAAAGCCGAAACAAACAATCATAATTCAATATCATTACATGAACTATTTCTCATTAATTTCACTATACTTTCTCATAATACATCACATTTTTAGCACAATGACATCAATACCAAAACCTATTACCAATTCACAAACAACAAAATTTCACAAAACTTGTAATAACAATCATATCAATAACAAAACCGTGCCTCAAATGCATAACAGGATAAAACTTTAGCCAATATCATCACGTAATCTGGCACACTCTCATGAGTTGGCCGCTAAGTCAACCTTGTAACATAAACTAACCATTTTGCCAATTGTGCCCTAAGTCAACCTTGTAACAACCTTGTATAAAACCTAGGTCAAACTATTAACCTATGACATCGATTTACATTTGAACCTAATGTGTAACATAAGCTCAACACTGGTTTCCAAATACTGTCATCACGCCCATGGACAAATGGGCGTTGTTTTGCATAACAACGAAACCTCGCCGTAGGACAAACTTATAGACACTAATTCACAAAACCAAAACAGCGAAACAGTCTAACCGTCATAACTACCTTAAAACTAGTTAAATCACAAATTCACAATACAACTATGCATAAACATGTACGTCCCCGTTACAAGTAAGCAACACATACAAATGTGAGCACGCGCCGCGCGTGTGTATACCTAGGTCAGACTATCAACCAATCAAATCAACTTAAAACATATAAACATTAGTATGTGGGCGCGTGCGGGCGCGTAAGTGTTTTAATTTTCCTGGTCTGGTGATTCCAGTAATGGAAGCGTAAACGGTGTTGGTGTCGCGTGAGAGGTACGCGCCTTTGCCAGATTTGATGTCAGTTGATTTGCCTAGTATTTCACCTGGTGTTTACCATCTCTTCTTCTTTTTGCATTTTTTTTATCAACTGTGTGTGTTTTTTATCAAGTAGGGTCATCTAAAAAAAATGTTACTTATTGTTTAAAACTTTTTTTTATAAAATTTGCTAAGACATTGTCATAAATAAGGGTGCTCATCGGGCGAAAACCGGACCGCACCGAGACCGAATCTGGCAAAATATCTAGACCGAGACCGGACCGAATGTGGTCGGTCCGGTCTCGGTCCAAATAGGCTAAATGTCCGGTTTTTAAGCCAGACCGAGACCGAAATTATGAAAAACCCTAGACCGAGACCGGACTGAATGTGGTCGGTTCGGTCAGTCGGTCCGGTCCATCCGGTCCGTTTGCTCACCTCTAGTCATAAAGTGTAAATACAAATAATTAACTGTATAAAAAGATTATTTCTATTTAATGATTTCTTTATGTTTTGTTAGTGACAAATATAAAAATATCGGGTAAAGATTTAAATAAACAAGTATTAGACATAAGTTATTACTCCGGATTTATCAATAATCACTTAAAATATGTATATGAATCTTTAAAACTTCATAATGATCAAAGAACGACTTGCACTAGTGCAAAGACAACCTCCGGCGTCGACTTTTTTTTAACCGTGCCGACGTCATGACGTCGGAAACATCCCTTCTCGACATCATGTCGTCGGCAGAAACTAGTCGACAGAGCCGCGTCGGCAACGTCCCTACCGACGAATAACGCCGACGACAGTGTGGGACCCACATGATTTTTGGTCAAACGAATGGGGGTGTCCGACATTTTGTTACCGACGTCAGGTCGTCGGGAGTGTAATAATTATTTAACGCATTAATTAGATTAACTTAATTTAGTCAACGAAAGTCAAATTTTTTGTAAATGGTGCCGACGACATATAGTCGGTAGCTTTTGAAATTAGTCAACACGTGCGTTATTATGCCGACGACTGGTAGTCGGTACTATTTGAAAATAGTTAATATGTGTATTATATTTCCGACGACTGGTAGTCGGTACCGTTTGAAATTAGTCACCATGTGCGTTATTATGCCGACGATCTGTAGTCGGCAACGTTTGAAAATAGTTAATATGTGTATTATATTTCCGACGACATGTAGTCGGCAAGAAGTTATTCTGCAGCTGCCCTGCCCAGATTTTTGCCGCAAAATTGTGCAGCAAAAATCTACCAATTCGAGTTTCATGTCCTGCTCTCATAACAACACATTCCAACACAAAACAACGGCTAAAACGACTATAAAGTTTATAACGGCTAAAACGGTTATATATAACCACTAAACAATTAATAAACTTTACAAAACGGCCATAAACTTTATAACACCCTCAAAATACATCATAAAGTTTACAAAACGGGTGTTATAATCGCTAAACGTAGCTACTATATCTACAAATGTTGCAATATCCTAAGTGTTCAAAGATAATAAGATTGGGGTCGTCCGGACATAGTTCCAAAGACAAAAGAACACAAAATAATACCTCTACAGCCCATCGTCGTCATACAGCCCCTCGTCGTCATCCTGATCATCATCAAAACTCCCGCTGCGAGAGCCACTCTCGCTGCCAGAGCCACTCTCGCCGCCTGAGCCCTTCGCGGGAGCGCCTGCGCCGCCTCCAGCTGCATGACGAGAACCACTCTGGCTAATAAACGCCTCCCATGTTGGGTTTGTCGAGACAAAACGTGTCAACAACTCAAGCTGCTTCTCAGTTTTCTTGGCTTTCTTTCTTTCTTTCTCCTTCTCTTTCTTAGCTTCATCCACTATCATTTTAAATTCATCAATCTTCTCCTGAGCTTCAGCAAGCTTCCTGTCAAGCTCGGACGTACCTATAAACAAAATAATCAAAATTTAAAAACGGTCATTTCAATACATAAGATTATCCAACTTTAAATACCTATAAACGAAATAATCAAAATTTAAAAATGGTCATTTCAATACATAAGATTATCCAACTTTAAATACCTGGTGGAGCTGGAGGCGGCAAGTCTACCCGTGGCCTCTTCAAGAAGGGTACCACCTTGTCGACGCCGGGTATATGGCCACGCTGCTTGCCCCCGATTACCCGAGCAAATATCTCCTCCTCCGTGAGGCACGGCTCGTCTGCCGGCATATCGGATCTAGGCTCCCGTAGTCGGACCATCTCTTCCTGTGTAGTTGAAAAAAATGAGAAAATTAATATATTAGTCGGGTTAATTACTAGATTATGTTTCAATAAATCACTAAGTGCGTGTTTGGAAAAAATAAATAAATAAATAAATAACGATACTTACAAACCGAGCACGAGCCTCGTCCTGCAACCAAACACCATTCTTGAAGTGGGTGTCAAGATAGGTATCGAACATGGACGGATACCGGTGGTCCTCGCTGTTCTCGAACTGTATAAATATATACACATGCATATAGGATGAAACAAATAAAATGACTAATCAAACACCATATATATTTTATTTAGTATAAATACTTTTAATTAATATATTATTAAAATTAAATAATCTTATAAAAATAAAATGTGTCTTACATATTCGTGTCGAGATGCGGCAAATGATTTTGAACCGTGGCGGCTGAGAATCTTGTTCTTCTTTCTATTCTCTTTGTTCACAGCCGATCGTGTCTAGGCCTTCTCCGTCATGTACTTGTTGACATACCTGTTCCACTCAGCCGGCTCCAAGTTCGGAGGAGGATTTCTTCTGATCTCGTCCACTCTCGCAGCCCCACCCTTTCTCGTAAAGTAATCGCGTTTCAGATCATGTTTATTGTCACGGTATCGGGTGGCAAAATATGCTGTGAGCGCCGACCGAATGGTCTCCCACTCCGGTCTGGTCTGGTGGCGCTCCAAATTGAACATACGCTGCAATCAAATATAGTTAAAATTAATATAAAGATATAAATAAATAAAAAAATGTTAATAAATGTACACATTCAAATAATTAAATATAGAGATATAAATAAATAAACAAATTTAAATAAATATGCACATTTAAATAAATAAACATGGTAACATAACAATATATATAAAAGGAAAATGAAATAACTGACCCCGACGCTTGGAAGGAAGTTAGCCGTCAGCTCCGGTTCTATATCGTACCAGGAGTCATAGTGTAGCGGCAGCTGTCGAATGAGCTCGCCGACGTAATTGCCAAACCATGCTTGGTTCGGGCCCACATGAGTGTAAGTCCCCTCTTATCACCAATCTCAAAGTCAATAGACTGTAGGCCACGAAGTCTCACGGCAGCCTTGAGCTTCACATTCTTATTTTCTTCGCGTGGTCGTTGCCTACCGCCATTCTGACCTCCCCTACCCCTGCCTCCCCCCCTGGCCCAACCTCCTCGGCGGGGTCGCCCTGATCCTGCAATTGGAGTGAGTAAAAACGTCATAAAGTAACTTATATAGATATATGTATATATATATATATATATATATATATATATATATATATATATATATATATATATATATATATATATATACACATATATCTATATATATACATAATATGTATATATATATATATATATATATATATATATATATATATATATATATATATAATCTAGAAATTCTTACCACTAGCACGGTGCCCGCCCTCAATCTGACGGGTAGGGGAAGGTGGTGGATCAACGGCACCGTCACCACCATGACTCCATGCAACTGCTGCTGCCATCTGTAAAAGTACAAGTTGAGTAACATAGAGAAATTCGGGAACAAATTAACATAAGCATGCACACATTCAAATACATACACATTCAAAAGAAATATACACTTTTAAACAATCCATAACAATTTCATTAAAATAAGTGTCATTTTACAAGTTACATTTTAAGATCGATCTGCACAATCAAAATCACTATCATAAACAACATTAGTCGCAACTTCAACTTCATCATCAGAATTGTTTGCGACTTCATTATCAGAATATGCTAAATCATAAGGATCGTCGTCTTCATCATCAATAAAATCATCGTCGTCATCAACAGGAATGATTGGTGGTGGTGGTGCCTCAACTAACGTTGATTCACCATCGATATTTAAGGTTCCAGGTTCCAAATCATTCAAATTAGCAGACAGTTGGAGATCGGATGAGTTGTTGCCATGTATCACATCATCATCGTCTTCTACCACGATGACATCCCAGATTGTGTTGTGATTTACTTCTTGGACAACCTTCCAATGGAGTGGTCGTCTGGCAGGATCTTCAAGGTAGAAGACTTGTTTTGCTTGTGTTGCGAGAATGTAAGGTTGATCTTCGAACGCATAGCTACATGCCAAAATTTGTGTCATGTTGTTTCTAGTGGTAAAACGTTGGACTCTACGGTTTTTGTTGCTTAAGTCGAACCACTTAACTCAAAACAACACAACTTTGAACTAGGAATATGCGAACTCCAGAATTTCTTCTAGTTGACCATAATACATTTCTCCCTCCTTCTCACCAGGTGAACAAATTCCGCTGTTCTGAGTTGTACGTTTTATATCGCGGCTGTGTACGACAAACCTCACACCGTTGACTACGCAAGAGTTGACTGAGATTGGGGTCGGTGATGGTCCACAAGCCAAAGTGAATAAGTCGGGAGTACAGCTTGGGTCATCGGCTATGTAAAGTTTACGGATCTATGAAAAAAGATAAGAATAGATGGAGATGAGTAATAGTCGTTATTTATACATGGAAATACATACAATAAGTTTACCTTCGTCTCAAACCAGCTCGGAAATGCTTGTTGCATGTCGATATTAGGAAATTCGCTGAAAATGTTCATGATATTAGAATAAATCGAAAAGATAACTTGGGAAACAGAAATTTCAAAATATAAACGCATACCTCTCGAACTCGTCCATGTACTTGTCGATCTCAGGACTGTTGTGAAGTACATACCATATCACTCTCTTCATTTCTGGGAGACCTAACTTAATCAATGTCTCTTTACCAGAATTGGTACATAGTGATCGGAACACTTGGAAATCACTGGTTGGGCGAGGACGGTCCTGAGATGCAGCGGGATGATTAAATTTTGTCCCAACACCACGAAAATAACGAGAACAGAAAGTTAATGCTTCATCTGCAACATAACCCTCCGCTATTGAACCCTCCGGCTTAGCTTTATTTCGGACATAGTTTTTAAGCTTCTTCATGTATCTTTCAAATGGATACATCCACCGGAATGAAACAGGACCGCCTTGAATAGCCTCTTCAGGTAAATGCATAACCAAGTGAATCATAATGTCAAAAAAAGCACGAGGATATATTTGCTCGAGACTGCACAAAATACTGATCAACTGGTCTTTAGCTTTCTCCATGTCTTTCACCATCAAAGTTAGGGCGCAAATTTTCTTAAAGAAGAAACAAAGCTCGATCAATGGTGTATAAGTCTGTGCGTCCAAGTATTGCTGAAGTCTATAAGGAAGTAACCGTTGCATCATTATATGACAGTCATGAGACTTCATGCCCGTTATATTGTTATCATCTTTGGTCACTTTTGACTTGAACTTGGATCCGAACCCATCTGGTAGCTTAACTGTTTTGATGTATTGACAGAAAAGTTTTCTTTTATCGGGTGTGAAGGAGTACTTTGCATGAGGCTTCGAGCACTTCCCGTTTTTTTTGTTTCCGAGCCACAACTCCTGTCGAATGCCCAGAGCTTCCAAATCTTGTCTTGCCTTCGCGGTGTCTTTAGATTTGTCATTCATTAACAAGGTGTTCAAGATACTCTCTAACACATTTTTTTCGATATGCATGACATCTAAATTGTGTGGTAGAGAAAGAAAAGACCAATATTTAAGATTGTAGAAGATAGACCATTTAGTCCAGTTCAGCTCGTCGTCATGATTACATTTTATCTTCCCACCCCCATAATCCGGATGTTTCCCCGGCACACGTGTGGGCAATTTCTCAAGTTGAGTCAAGATATCAACTCTGGTATCTTTTCTAGGAGGCTCTCTATGATCGGGTTCACCACTGAATGTAGTATCGTCCTGTGACAACTGGCAAATTAGGGAGTTATTTTGAAAACCCGCATTACATTAAAGTTCGTTTATAAATTATATTTGGAATTTTATTCGTAACGAACTTGAAAAACCAATATTTTGGTTGATTATATCTAAAACTTTTATGGAATCAAATTTGGATTATCGATGCGATGAGAATTTATTTCGAGATTTTTAATGGCACTACGTTGACTCCGGCACTAGAATAACCCAACTAAAATTTTATGTCTTGAGTCTACAGATTCAACTATATCTATATTTATTTATTGAACGTATTGTGATATTTTTGGGAACGAGCTCGGTCCGAGAAAGAGTTGGAGTATATTATAAAGTTACGGGTTTTGGTCCGTGTATTTTACACCTAGTCACCTTACCCAAAATTTAATAACACTTTTGTTATTATTATTATTATTATTATCATTATAATTGGTATTATTATTATTATTGTTTGAATCAAAAGGAAAGAAAAGAAAAATAAAAAAAAAATAAAATAATAAAAAAAAAAAAGAGTAATACAAAAACGTCCTTGGGTTCCTGGACCTTCACACAACACACAAACAACTCATCACCATCCTCTCATTTCTCTCTCTCTCTCTATTCATCACCAACCCTAGCCGCCGCCTATATTCCGGCCACACCACTGCTCCACCGCCGATCTTACAACACAACCATCACCACCATCTTAATCCCCTCCTCACGATCTTTCTTTTGGTGTACCTCACGCGTGCCCAAACACCCCATATCACCTCGTTGATTAATCACCGCAGCCCTATACACCACCACCACTACTAATATTACTTGGTTTATAAAGATTCACGAGTTGGAAGTGTAAAAAGGTAGGTTACCTCGTTGTGCACCTCGTATGCCACGATGTGGGTTTAAATCCGTGTAATCATGGACCATCTTAATGGGTTTTGGAATAAAAATGATGGGGAAACTATGGTTTTGATAAATAAATCCGTTTGGTATCCGGGTTTCTTGCTTTTGGTGGTTGTCGAGGTGAAACCGAGAGCTCCAAGCTCTCGGCTTGTGTTTCTCTTTAAGTGTTTGTGTGGAGATTTTAATTCTTGGCCTTGTGTTTTTATCATCAAGGGAATTGGTGATGCATTTCTAGTTATGGTTGATTTTCGGCCAAGGATTTATTAGATGTTGAGGTTGTTTGGTTGTCGCCATGTGTAACACCCCCAAAAGTCGTTAATAACAGTGGAAGACTTAACATGGCAGCGGAAGACTTTCAGGGTATTACTTCAAGGATCTTTGTCACAATTATAGTAGACAACACAAAGTGAAGTATTAAAGTTTAATTTATTTCAAAATACCAAATATCTGGGATACAAGACATTATTAAGTTAAGAACGTGTTTTATTCTGAAGGAAAATAAGTAATTTATTATGGTTCTTGTCATGCTTTTGCCCACTCCGTGCCATCCAGATCCGTCTTGTTTAGTTACCTGAGATAAACATGCTAAAGTCAACATAAAGTTGAGTGATATTCATAGGTTTGAGTTTAAGAGTTTGAATCACAAGTTAAGAATGTATTGTAATCACATATAATAAATATGTTAAAAAAAATCAATGTTCCTGTTATTGCCTTAAGCTCATGATACTCAACGATTAACAGCCAATCATAAATGTGAATTATGATGGTAAGTAATAGGCCCCCAAAGATAGGTATTTGTCAATAACCTATTTATAAGAACAATAAAGTGCGCCTGGTGTTTTCTCCAACAACCAAACGAGGATTGTCAATCACTAATAGTACTATCCACAATTATTTACGTTCACCCTTCAAGTGATTAAGGTTCATGATCGAGGGACTTCTGACAATAGTAACTTAAGCAAATAACATTGGCCTGACGGTATTTCAATACCCGGTATAAAAGACTTGTGTTCGAGTTTTAAGCATGTATCTCCCCCACGGAAAAATAGTTAAAGAGTGGGCTATGAATTCACCTTAGTAGTACAGTGGTATCGTAGTCTCAACAAAGCAAGGAAACGGCTTCACACAACACAACCTAAAAGATAATGCAAGTTTCAGTTGATAGTCTAAATCTGGTTTTATCGCGAATACTTGTTATTTAGTTACGAACGAATCTCGTGTTTGTTTAAGTGCCTAAAGTTCAAAAACAAAGTTATATTATACATATAACTCGTAAGTAAAATGATCGATGATTGATATAAAGTTAGTTTTTATAACGGAAATAAAATAAACGTATCGTTTAAAAGAAATAAATAATGTATCGTTATATCGTTTAATTTTTAATTACGAATATATAACGTATATATAAGTTTATGTTTATATTAATTATATATTTATATATGTAAAAGGTTAATATTATTTTTGTAAAATAATATTTACAGAAAAATTCCTTTAAGTTTTACCAATTTACACTTTTAACTCTAACGATATATATTTTACACCGTTAGTCCAAAATATATATAATTTACATTTTAGGTCAAAAAGTATCAATATTTACATTTCTCAACTCCAAGTTTTATTATTTACAGTTTCTAACCCATAAATTCAATAATTACAGTTTTTACCACAAGTTTGCAATTTTACACTTTTAGTCCCTCGATTTAAGAAATTTTTGCAAAGTTAGTCCAAATTTCACCAAATTAAAAGTTTAACATTTTGACTTCTTAAATAAGCTCAGGACATTCCAATAAGCTTATTACAACAGCTTATTAGCTTATATTTCACTTATTTTCTAAATTGGGCCTTAACGAGAACAAGTCTTGGCCCGTTAACAAATTTTGGTCCATTGGACTATCGAGACTTTTGGGCCTGAGTTTGGGTCATATTTTATGTTATAAAAATGATGGTGGCAAGCTGTTAAGACCAGCTTATCGAATAAGCTATTGGACAGCTTATCGGGCTAATAAGCCCACTTGGCTTATTTAGTTTCATACGAAAACTGCTTTAGGCAGGTTCAAAAAGGGTCGAGTAAATGGTTCAAATGAGCTTGCTAGGTCGAATGAAAAGTGTCCCTCAATTGTTCACCAAGGTGAAAATGAGGTCGTGCAATAAAACATATAGGTTATGTGTCGAATTTGAATTTAACGAGACCAAAGTGTTTTGTGAAAAACTCATTTATCAAAACTGTTTTCAAGACTTAGAAATATTCTAAGTCTTTTCCATTTATAAGAAAGGGTCAAGTGACATATGTGATTTTCTTTATGTAAATGTTGTTATTATGATCGAAACTTGTTACATCTTGTTAGACAACATGTCAAATGTTATATAGGTTGAATAATATTCATGTGTTACGTTTTGTATTAACGAAAATAATGAATCAAAGTGAACGTGAGAAATCAAAAATAAAATGTAACAAAGTTCTCCGTGTCTCACCTCACCACTTGGGGTGGAGATAATGTCACGTAAGGTTCAAGCTGGTACAAAGGATCAACGTGGTAACGTTCACGACTTAGTAAGGTTCACAACGAGCTACTTCGTTCCTCCTTGGATCACTTGTGCACCTCGTACTCCTCACCAACTTTTTGTCCCAACTCGATGATATAACTTCACGTAAATTATATTATGGTATGTTTTGAGCGTGTGTGTTGAACTGAGATGCATGGGAACATTTATATAGTGAGATTATGAAGTGTAGATAGGTACAAGGTTCACAAGAATGTGTGTTGGCTCGTTTGCATGGGGTGGCACCTCAAACTTTGCCCAATCGAGACTTGGCAACAAAAGGATTGTTTACTATGTATCCCTAATATTCTACAGTGTATCTATGTCAGTTTAGAAGTGATTGGGTAAATGGGGTGGTGTCTAGGAATGATTGTACACGTTTTTGTCATTTTCGGTCACATGAATTGGAGGTTTCACTTTAATCAAATTTGAAGTGGTAAACGATTGAGATTTTGCATAAAATTTATCATTTGTGATTATTTGTTGGGTTGTGAATCGAGATATGTAAAAACTTGATGGTGTCGTGTGTCGAATTCGCAAGTAAATGAGGGTGTTTGTGGCTCGTTCGTGACTAGGACAAAGAAGGAAAGAAAAAAAAATATATAAGGGGTGGGCTGGGCTTGTGTTGTCGGCCCATCAAGAAAAAGAAAGAAAAAATTTAAAAGGGTCCGGTTGGTTTGTTAAGTGGGTTTAAGTGGCCCAATGGTTCAACGGGGCCCACTTGGTGTGTTTTGAGAGTCGGGTTACGATCAAATAATATTAATGGGTGATCTCGGGAATTTTTGTAGGCTCCAGGAATATATAAATATTGTACCTTAAATGTACGAAACGTATATTATAAAAATATAAACGTTTAAAATATAAATTCGCGATAAATAGACTATCTAGGTTTGTGTGCAAGCAATGTTTCTAAGCAAAAGATAATTCACAATTTACCGTTGTGATTTATATATCAAGTCTAATATAAAAAAAATCACACGCAAAAGTGGGTATTTAAATAACGTAATAACTTGTAAGTATTTACTAACCGTTGGGGAAAATTACGAGAGGCTACAGTACATACACCTTATAGTGAATTCCGTCCCGGAATTCGAGTTTAGGAGGGTTGCCAAGGGTGTCTAAGAGAAGAGGTGTGGGTACTTGGTGCGAATCTGGTCCTCGCGTTCCCAAGTATACTCTGGTCCTCGTTTAGAGTCCCAACGAACTTTTATGATAGGGATACGGTTTTGTTTCAGTTGTTTGACTTCCCTATCCATGATTTCTACTGGTTCCTCGGTAAAAACGAGTTTGTCATCAAGTTGTAATTCTTTCAATGGAATGACCAGAGATTCATCGGACAAACACTTCTTGAGGTTTGACACATGAAAAGTGTCGTGAATTCGGCTAAGTTCCTCGGGTAGTTCAAGTTTATATGCCATGGGTCCAATTCTTTCTAGGATTTTAAATGGACCGATGTATCTTGGGTTTAACTTTCCCCTCTTTCCGAATCGTATCATTCCTTTCCATGGTGATACTTTTAACATAACCTTATCTCCGATCTGAAAATCCATGGGTTTTCTTTTTAGGTCGGCGTAACTTTTCTGTCGGTCTCTAGCGGTTTGTAAACGTTGTTTGATTTTGATGATTTTCTCGGTTGTCTCATGAACTAGATCCGGTCCCGTGAGTTGTATTTCTCCGACTTCTGCCCAGCAAATGGGTGATCTACACTTTCTACCGTAAAGTGCTTCGAATGGTGCTGCCTTGATACTGGTATGATAACTGTTGTTGTATGAGAATTCTGCCAACGGTAAGTGTTTGTCCCAACCTTTTCCGAAGTCTATGACACAAGCGCGTAGCATATCTTCTAAGGTTTGTATAGTTCTCTCACTTTGACCATCGGTTTGTGGGTGATAAGCTGTGCTCATATCCAGCTTTGTTCCTAAAGCTTTTTGCAATGATTTCCAAAAATGAGACGTGAAACGACTGTCACGATCTGATATAATAGAAATCGGCACTCCATGTCGTGACACAATTTCTTTTAGATATATCTGAGCAAGTGTGTTCATTTCATCAATTTCTTTGATTGGTAGGAAATGAGCTGACTTGGTGAGACGATCAACGATAACCCATACCGTATCGTAGCCAGTAGAGGTTTTGGGAAGTTTGGTGATGAAGTCCATTGTAATACGTTCCCATTTCCACATGGGGAGTTCGGGTTGGGTGAGTAATCCGGAGGGTTTCTGGTATTCTGCTTTTACTCTTGAACATGTTAGACATTTACTGACGTACTCAGCGATGTCGGCTTTCATGTTCGGCCACCAATATAGTTTCTTAAGATCCTGGTACATCTTGTCGGAACCTGGGTGAATGGAGTATTTTGACTTGTGAGAATCATGCATGATGAGGTCACGAATACCTCCGAAGAGAGGAATCCAGCTTCTTTCCTTGAAACAAAGCATTCCATTTGATCTTTTCACAAATCCGTTTTCGTTTTCCGGCATACTAAAAATCTTTTCAATTGGTCGATTTTCTTTCTTGAGAGCTTCGCTCTGGGCGATAATGATTTGTGTTGGGAGGGGTGAACAAATAGTCATGCCTAACGATCTAACCCTGAGAGGTTTTAGTCTTTCTTTCCGGCTTAATGCATCTGCTACTACATTAGCCTTTCCTGGGTGATAACGGATTTCACAATCATAATCACTAAGCAATTCTAACCAACGGCGTTGTCTCATGTTTAAATCCTTTTGATCTAGGATGTGTTGGAGACTTTTGTGATCTGTAAACACGATACACTTGGTGCCGTATAGATAGTGTCTCCATAACTTAAGAGCGAATACTATTGCTCCTAGTTCTAGATCATGGGTTGTGTAATTTTCCTCATGTTTCTTCAGTTGTCGTGAGGCATAAGCTATTACCTTATCCCGTTGTATCAAAACTGCACCTAAACCATGGTACGAAGCGTCACAATATAGCACGAAATCTTTGCTTCCTTCGGGCAACGCTAGTATTGGAGCTTCACAAAGCTTTTGTTTTAACAGTTGGAAGGCTGATTCTGCTTCTTGTCCCCAGACGTACTTTTCGTTCTTTTGGGTCAACTTGGTCAATGGTTTTGAGATTTTAGAGAAACCTTCAATAAATCTCTGGTAGTAACCTGCAAGACCTAAAAATTGACGTACTTCTGTGGGAGTTGTAGGTGATGACCACTCTTTAACTGCCTCTATTTTTGCAGGATCCACGTGGATACCTTGACTATTGATTACGTGTCCCAAAAATTGCACAGTAGGAATCCAAAAGTCACATTTTGAGAATTTTGCGTACAACTTTTCCTTCCTAAGTAACTCTAGGATTGTTCTCAAATGATTGGCATGTTCCTCTTTGTTACGAGAGTAGATCAGAATGTCGTCAATGAATACTATCACGAATTTGTCCAAATATGGCTTGCATACTCGGTTCATTAGGTCCATAAACACTGCGGGTGCGTTCGTTAGACCAAATGGCATTACCTGAAATTCATAGTGTCCATAACGGGTTCTGAAGGCTGTCTTGGGAATATCTTCTTTCCGAACTCTCAATTGATGGTATCCCGACCTTAGATCAATTTTCGAGTATACACTCGATCCTTGTAATTGATCAAACAAATCGTCGATTCTAGGTAAAGGATATCGGTTCTTTATAGTGAGTTTGTTCAATTCTCGATAATCTATGCACATTCGGAATGATCCGTCTTTCTTTTTAACAAATAGAACTGGGGCTCCCCAAGGTGATGAACTTGGTCTAATGAAACCTTTATCGGATAATTCCTTTAGTTGTTCCGATAGTTCCTTCATTTCGGAAGGTGCCAACCTGTAAGGCGCTTTTGCTACTGGTGCCGCTCCAGGCACTAGTTCAATTTGGAACTCTACTTGACGAGTCGGTGGAAGACCGGGTAGATCTTCAGGAAATACTTCGGGGAATTCCTTAACGATAGGTACGTCCTTAAGTTGTTTCTTGGTTAACTTACTTTCCGTCACCTGAACCATGAATACATGACATCCTTCGTTCATGTATTTTATCATTCTGAGGCATGAGATGATTCCGTATCGGTTTTTATTCTTGTCGCCATGGATAACGAGGGTTTCATTCTTAAAAGGAATGTGTATGGCTTTCTCGTCACAATGAATCCATTCCGATGATAGCATCAAAACTACCGAGTTGGACAGGCATCAGATCAATAGGAAAAGATTCTCCTACGAGAGTTAAGTTACAATCTTTTAAAACAGAGTTGGTGCTAATTAAGTTCCCATTGGCCATTTCTATCTCGTATGTGGTGTTTAGCTTAGAAGGGTTAGAGTTAATGAAAGGGGCAAACGTATCTGACACGAAGCTCTTATCTGCTCCAGAATCAAATAATACTCTAGCATTATGATGATTTAATAAGAACGTACCCGTGACGACGTCGGGGTTTTGTGGTTCGTTTTCATTTCCCATCATGTATGCTCTCGCTCGTGCAGTGTTCTGACCATTTCCTTTTGGACAGCGGTTCTTGAAGTGTCCTGTTTCTCCGCATGAGAAACATGTTGGTGCTATTGGTTGTAGGTTGTTGCCGGTAGCAGGGGTCCTACAATCTTTTGTGGCATGACCTATCCTTTGGCATTTATGGCATTTTACTGTACAAGCACCATTGTGATGAAGCTTGCATCGGTTGCACTGTGGCTTAATACCTTGGTATCCATTGCCATTGGTTGCCGTAAATACCTTAGGAGGTTCTTGTCGTTGGTTCTGCTGTTGATGATGCGGGTTCTTGTTCTGGTGTTGTTGTTGGTTGATCCTGTTGTTGTTGTTGTTGTGGTGATGGTTGTTGTTGCGATGACCGTTGTGGTAGTGATTGTGGTTCTGATGGTAGGTGGTTCTTCTGTCATCGAGCTTTCTTTTGAGTTCGTTGCACTTGACTTCGCGGTCTAGGAGTTTTTGTGCTAACTCCATTGCGACTTCTAGTGATGGTGGGTTGGATGCTGTGACGTTTCCTTCAATACTCCGGGGAAGACCTTCAATATACTTCTCCAGAGTTTTCTCTAAATCTGGTACGATAGAAGGACATAATGCCATCAGCTCGTGGAATCTCCTGTTGTAAGCCCTAAGATTGATTCCTTTGACTGCAAGGATATGGAATTCGTCTTCCAGTTTCCTTATTTCGGATCGAGGACAGTACTTCTTTAGGATCTTGGCTTTGAATTCCGTCCAAGAGAGTCGATATGCTGCTTCTGTACCTAAAGTTTGAGTTGTAGCGGTCCACCATGACAAAGCGTCATCCATTAGGGTTCCTGTGGCAAATGTGACCCTGTTGTTTTCTGAGCATCCACTCCTTTGGAATACCGTTTCGCATCTCTCGAACCAATGGGCGAGTTTAGTTATCCCTTCAGTACCCATGAAGTAAGTCGGCTGACAAGCCATAAAATCTTTATAGGTACATTGGCGAGGTGCGGGAGCAACATTTCTTGCCGATTGTGCGTTAGCATTTGCTTGTTCGGCTAAGGCTGCATTGATTCCATTGGTGATTGCTTGTTGGATTTCTTCTGGGGTCATGGTTGTTGCTGAGGTAGCAGTCGCGGTTCTCTTAGGTGCCATATTCCTAAAAATGAGAGTATATTTTCAGAATTTTCATAATAACCATCTTGTGTTAGACTATTTAGTAACATCAATAGGTTCAAAGTTATAATAGTGTCACATATATCACGATGCAATATACGATATCATAACACTTATGAAAATAAAGCAAACATAACATCATTGATTAGATTGTCGTTTTGAGTTTACATCACTTATTTATTCTTGTTGACATATCTCTAGGACATTCAAATACAAGTTATTACTGTGATGTGGGTGAGGCTACGTCGACAATCTATGGCATTCTAGGGTTTTCCTTGGTTATCATTAAGACGACGTTCTAGTTCCTGAATTTTGGCGGCCATGGTTTCTATGATTTGGTCTCGGTCTCTCTCCCTAGCTTGTGTTTCTTGTTGTGCACGTCGCATAGACATGACTTGGGCTCTTGTGGTGTCGAGAGCTTGATCGATGTCACACATGATGTCCTTGTTTACGGTGTTAGCAGAACAAAGTAATCCGATGAATTCCATAGCTTCACTGAATTGGGTATTTAGTTGTTCCATCATGGCTCCCATCTCTAGGTGTCCCATCACAAGTTGTTCTATCTCAGCTGACATGACTTCTATCAGTTCATTAGGGATGTTGTTCACCAAGGTGGCTATGGCGTCTAACCTGTCTTCATGTCTTACTAACCTAGCTGCCAAGAGTGGTATGGTACGGTGAATGGGTTCTCCAGTGACTGAAAGGATCTTGGATGCAGCAAATGATGATCTTTCACCAAGTTCTCTGTTGGTGGGAGTACCTTCTTGAGATCTCCAATACTTAAGGATTGGTAGTAGGAATGACCATTTGTGAGCATTGACCCGCTTACGAGCCTTATGGTTGGTTCTTGCATAATAGTAAGGATCTGAGGAGGTAGGACGAATCTGGTAATTCCTTGGTTGATAAGGCAGAGGAGCATTGTGAGTTTTCACAGGTGGTGGACTGTTGATTGTTACTGGTACAGTAGTAGTCTGCTGATAAAATATACTAGGTAGTATCACTGGTTTTGCAGTTGGAGCAATTTCTTTTTTCCATTCAGTATCATCCCAGATGTCTTTTTCTTTAGCATATGAAAGAGCTTTTCCAGTAGTGGCTGATTCATAAGGCTGGAATGGAGAAGTTTGCTTACTGCGTCTGATTGGACCAGATGATGCTTGGGGTGAAGTAAAGGATTGCTGACTTTCCTTATTCTTGTCTGTTGTAGGTGATACAGTCTTAGGAGTTGGAGCAAGAGTTGGTACAATAGGTGTAGAGCTCTCAGTTTCCGAATCCGATAACAAAACAATGAAGTTGGGTTTGGAAGACATGGTACTGTAATAATCCCGATTAGTAAACATAGTTATTAGCATAATCATAACATGTAAGCATATATCAAGTTATATAAGTAAGAAATAATGAGAAGTAATTTTTCTACCAGATGTTGGAATGTAGGCACGGAGGGCATGAAGTGGTATTTTGTAAAAATGGTCCAGTTAAAGTGTAGTTATAGTCCAATGTTTAAAAACATCTGGTTCTCTATAACCGTGGCTCTGAATACCAATCTGTAACACCCCCAAAAGTCATTAATAACAGCGGAAGACTTAACATGTCAGCGAAAGACTTTCGGGGTATTACTTCAAGGATCTTTGTCACAATTATAGTAGACAACACAAAGTGAAGTATTAAAGTTTAATTTATTTCAAAATACCAAATATCTGGGATACAAGACATTATTAAGTTAAGAACGTGTTTTATTCTGAAGGAAAATAAGTAATTTATTATGGTTCTTGTCATGCTTTTGCCCACTCCGTGCCATCCAGATCCGTCTTGTTTAGTTACCTGAGATAAACATGCTAAAGTCAACATAAAGTTGAGTGATATTCATAGGTTTGAGTTTAAGAGTTTGAATCACAAGTTAAGAATGTATTGTAATCACATATAATCAATATGTTAAAAAAAATCAATGTTCCTGTTATTGACTTAAGTTCATGATACTCAACGATTAACAGCCAATCATAAATGTGAATTATGATGGTAAGTAATAGGCCCCCAAAGATAGGTATTTGTCAATAACCTATTTATAATAACAATAAAGTGCGCCTGGTGTTTTCTCCAACAACCAAACGAGGATTGTCAATCACTAATAGTACTATCCACAATTATTTACGTTCACCCTTCAAGTGATTAAGGTTCATGATCGAGGGACTTCTGACAATAGTAACTTAAGCAAATAACATTGGCCTGACGGTATTTCAATACCCGGTATAAAAGACTTGTGTTCGAGTTTTAAGCATGTATCTCCCCCACGGAAAAATAGTTAAAGAGTGGGCTATGAATTCACCTTAGTAGTACAGTGGTATCGTAGTCTCAACAAAGCAAGGAAACGGCTTCACACAACACAACCTAAAAGATAATGCAAGTTTCAGTTGATAGTCTAAATCTGGTTTTATCGCGAATACTTGTTATTTAGTTACGAACGAATCTCGTGTTTGTTTAAGTGCCTAAAGTTCAAAAACAAAGTTATATTATACATATAACTCGTAAGTAAAATGATCGATGATTGATATAAAGTTAGTTTTTATAACGGAAATAAAATAAACGTATCGTTTAAAAGAAATAAATAATGTATCGTTATATCGTTTAATTTTTAATTACGAATATATAACGTATATATAAGTTTATGTTTATATTAATTATATATTTATATATGTAAAAGGTTAATATTATTTTTGTAAAATAATATTTACAGAAAAATTCCTTTAAGTTTTACCAATTTACACTTTTAACTCTAACGATATATATTTTACACCGTTAGTCCAAAATATATATAATTTACATTTTAGGTCAAAAAGTATCAATATTTACATTTCTCAACTCCAAGTTTTATTATTTACAGTTTCTAACCCATAAATTCAATAATTACAGTTTTTACCACAAGTTTGCAATTTTACACTTTTAGTCCCTCGATTTAAGAAATTTTTGCAAAGTTAGTCCAAATTTCACCAAATTAAAAGTTTAACATTTTGACTTCTTAAATAAGCTCAGGACATTCCAATAAGCTTATTACAACAGCTTATTAGCTTATATTTCACTTATTTTCTAAATTGGGCCTTAACGAGAACAAGTCTTGGCCCGTTAACAAATTTTGGTCCATTGGACTATCGAGACTTTTGGGCCTGAGTTTGGGTCATATTTTATGTTATAAAAATGATGGTGGCAAGCTGTTAAGACCAGCTTATCGAATAAGCTATTGGACAGCTTATCGGGCTAATAAGCCCACTTGGCTTATTTAGTTTCATACGAAAACTGCTTTAGGCAGGTTCAAAAAGGGTCGAGTAAATGGTTCAAATGAGCTTGCTAGGTCGAATGAAAAGTGTCCCTCAATTGTTCACCA
Source organism: Artemisia argyi (assembly GCA_030686995.1). NCBI lineage: Eukaryota > Viridiplantae > Streptophyta > Magnoliopsida > Asterales > Asteraceae > Artemisia > Artemisia argyi. Next base: position 167,169,914 of record CM060695.1, read on the forward strand.
AGGTGAAAATGAGGTCGTGCAATAAAACATATAGGTTATGTGTCGAATTTGAATTTAACGAGACCAAAGTGTTTTGTGAAAAACTCATTTATCAAAACTGTTTTCAAGACTTAGAAATATTCTAAGTCTTTTCCATTTATACGAAAGGGTCAAGTGACATATGTGATTTTCTTTATGTAAATGTTGTTATTATGATCGAAACTTGTTACATCTTGTTAGACAACATGTCAAATGTTATATAGGTTGAATAATATTCATGTGTTACGTTTTGTATTAACGAAAATAATGAATCAAAGTGAACGTGAGAAATCAAAAATAAAATGTAACAAAGTTCTCCGTGTCTCACCTCACCACTTGGGGTGGAGATAATGTCACGTAAGGTTCAAGCTGGTACAAAGGATCAACGTGGTAACGTTCACGACTTAGTAAGGTTCACAACGAGCTACTTCGTTCCTCCTTGGATCACTTGTGCACCTCGTACTCCTCACCAACTTTTTGTCCCAACTCGATGATATAACTTCACGTAAATTATATTATGGTATGTTTTGAGCGTGTGTGTTGAACTGAGATGCATGGGAACATTTATATAGTGAGATTATGAAGTGTAGATAGGTACAAGGTTCACAAGAATGTGTGTTGGCTCGTTTGCATGGGGTGGCACCTCAAACTTTGCCCAATCGAGACTTGGCAACAAAAGGATTGTTTACTATGTATCCCTGATATTCTACAGTGTATCTATGTCAGTTTAGAAGTGATTGGGTAAATGGGGTGGTGTCTAGGAATGATTGTACACGTTTTTGTCATTTTCGGTCACATGAATTGGAGGTTTCACTTTGATCAAATTTGAAGTGGTAAACGATTGAGATTTTGCATAAAATTTATCATTTGTGATTATTTGTTGGGTTGTGAATCGAGATATGTAAAAACTTGATGGTGTCGTGTGTCGAATTCGCAAGTAAATGAGGGTGTTTGTGGCTCGTTCGTGACTAGGACAAAGAAGGAAAGAAAAAAAAATATATAAGGGGTGGGCTGGGCTTGTGTTGTCGGCCCATCAAGAAAAAGAAAGAAAAAATTTAAAAGGGTCCGGTTGGTTTGTTAAGTGGGTTTAAGTGGCCCAATGGTTCAACGGGGCCCACTTGGTGTGTTTTGAGAGTCAGGTTACGATCAAATAATATTAATGAGTGATCTCGGGAATTTTTGTAGGCTCCGGGAATATATAAATATTGTACCTTAAATGTACGAAACGTATATTATAAAAATATAAACGTTTAAAATATAAATTCGCGATAAATAGACTATCTAGGTTTGTGTGCAAGCAATGTTTCTAAGCAAAAGATAATTCACAATTTACCGTTGTGATTTATATATCAAGTCTAATATAAAAAAAAATCACACGCAAAAGTGGGTATTTAAATAACGTAATAACTTGTAAGTATTTACTAACCGTTGGGGAAAATTACGAGAGGCTACAGTACGTACACCTTACAGTGAATTCCGTCCCGGAATTCGAGTTTAGGAGGGTTGCCAAGGGTGTCTAAGAGAAGAGGTGTGGGTACTTGGTGCGAATCTGGTCCTCGCGTTCCCAAGTATACTCTGGTGCTCGTTTAGAGTCCCAACGAACTTTTATGATAGGGATACGGTTTTGTTTCAGTTGTTTGACTTCCCTATCCATGATTTCTACTGGTTCCTCGGTAAAAACGAGTTTGTCATCAAGTTGTAATTCTTTCAATGGAATGACCAGAGATTCATCGGACAAACAGTTCTTGAGGTTTGACACATGAAAAGTGTCGTGAATTCGGCTAAGTTCCTCGGGTAGTTCAAGTTTATATGCCATGGGTCCAATTCTTTCTAGGATTTTAAATGGACCGATGTATCTTGGGTTTAACTTTCCCCTCTTTCCGAATTGTATCATTCCTTTCCATGGTGATACTTTTAACATAACCTTATCTCCGATCTGAAAATCCATGGGTTTTCTTTTTAGGTCGGCGTAACTTTTCTGTCGGTCTCTAGCGGTTTGTAAACGTTGTTTGATTTTGATGATTTTCTCGGTTGTCTCATGAACTAGATCCGGTCCCGTGAGTTGTATTTCTCCGACTTCTGCCCAGCAAATGGGTGATCTACACTTTCTACCGTAAAGTGCTTCGAATGGTGCTGCCTTGATACTGGTATGATAACTGTTGTTGTATGAGAATTCTGCCAACGGTAAGTGTTTGTCCCAACCTTTTCCGAAGTCTATGACACAAGCGCGTAGCATATCTTCTAAGGTTTGTATAGTTCTCTCACTTTGACCATCGGTTTGTGGGTGATAAGCTGTGCTCATATCCAGCTTTGTTCCTAAAGTTTTTTGCAATGATTTCCAAAAATGAGACGTGAAACGACTGTCACGATCTGATATAATAGAAATCGGCACTCCATGTCGTGACACAATTTCTTTTAGATATATCTGAGCAAGTGTGTTCATTTCATCAGTTTCTTTGATTGGTAGGAAATGAGCTGACTTGGTGAGACGATCAATGATAACCCATACCGTATCGAAGCCAGTAGAGGTTTTGGGAAGTTTGGTGATGAAGTCCATTGTAATACGTTCCCATTTCCACATGGTGTTGTTGTTGAGGTTTTCAACCTTTGGCAGTGTGGTGTTGTTGTCGTTGCTTGTGAGCCGAGAACGAATGAGATAATAGTTATTGATATTGGAGTTGTGTTGACGATTTGAAATGGGGACCGATTGTGAGACGGTCAATTAGAATGACGGAGATAAGTTAGTCGGGTGCCGTAGTCGGGCCCTATTGTTGTAGCACGTGTTTTGGGAAGTTGTTGGACGGAGATTAATTACTTGGTTTGACTTAATTATCATTTTATTTGGACTTGGACAATGAGCCGAGAGTGATGACTCGGACATGTGGCCATTTCGTATGACTCGATAATTATTTATAATTAAACACAACTAATAAAACTCGTAATAATATTATTAATAATATAAACGTTTATATAAATATATAAACGTGAAAACGTATATATATTTATACAAGTGCGTATATTAATAATAAAACGATCACGAGTAATATTATAATAATAACGCGACTATAAATATTATGCTATGAAAGTAGCGTAATAATATTGCGAGCGCTATTATAATTAAACGACTATAATTAACGACGAAATCTTTAACGTTGAATAAATACTAAATCAAATAATATCTTTTTAATAAACGAGGAAAACTAACGAGTTATACGGGATCGTGGTCACTTGAGTCCAAGTGGTTTATTATTTGTGACGTTCGTGTTGTCACGGATATATGACGATTAATACATTCACTTTCGATAACTACGTAACTTATTTAATCGACGGGTTAAATAAGAGCTACTTAGTTATTTAAATTGAGTATATTAATGGGCATCGTATCCTACGACGCCCATAAGTTGTGGTATGTGTACGAGAATAATAAATTACTAAGTATCTCGTGAGGTTGCCAAATTGACGAATTTGGGTAAGCTTAACGGCATAATTAGAGAATTTATTAAACTTTGATATATACCATATAGTACTTTATGTGCAATGTGTGACCTAGGATTCGGGTATAATCTTAGAATGGTATATTAAGTAAATAAATATGGGGGATTACCAAATCGACGGATTTGATAAGCTTCGATGATTTATTTAAATGATATATTGGGCTAATATTAGATCCATAGTTTATTTTATTATTCTTTGTGTGACCTTTTTGGTTTGTCTTGTGTCGACCCACCACCCGTATGGATACCAAACGCAAATACACCAAACTAATACGAAATGGATTTTCGGAAATAAAACGGATTCTCGTCCGGGTTTGGGAATATCTTGAAATTGAGGAAATGATCTCTGAACGAGTTGATATTGTTAGGTCGTGCCGAGTCCGTAGTTGCCGTCTTTTGAGTTACTATACATCTTACCTCTACCGATTTCTTATTGCTGATTTCTGGACTTGAGGTGAGTCATAGCCCCACTTTTACTCTTGAACTATGTTTTCAATACTTGGGGTGAGAAATGTGCAAATCATTTTACGTGGACTATTATCGCTTTTATATTCTTTTTAAACTTGTTATGCGTATGGACTAGGATCTATTGTCAGCTTTAGTCACACATGTCGTGTGTACTATTCAAGGTTGGCTTATTTGGTTATTGGTGGATTGTCAGCTTTAGTCACATATAGGTTGTGTGTACTATTCAAGGTTGGCTTATTTGGTTATTTGGAATTGTCAGCTTTAGTCACATATATGTTGTGTGTACTATTCAAGGTTGACTTATTTAGATACTATAGTGTGCACCTATAGGTTATTAATACTTCAGAGGTTATCCAAGTATCTATTAGTATTGCGGGGGTTACCCGAATATCTATGTTAGAACGGAGGGTATCCGTGTGTTATGTTGGAGCGGAGGGTATCCGCAGGCTTTTAGTGAATCCTTAGTCTAGCTAGCAAGCGTTTTGCGTATATGTCCACTATATTGTTAGATGAACTTAAACCTATGATCTCACCAGCGAAAGCTGACTTTTAGCACGTTTTCTCAGGAAATTAAGTGATGCTCTATGGATGCTTGGATTGGAGGCTTGGCAATGGCACCGGTTATGGATCTACTTTCTAAAACTCTGATAAACTATTGTGGACCTACGATTGTTTCTTTTGGGCCTGACTCTGAATGAATGTTGGGATAAATGTAAACTTTAAAAACCCGTTTTGACTGTGTTTTTCTTATGTTTACTTTATCTCGTTCTATTATGTCTTGTGTTGGATACCAATCCCCGTAGCACCCCGAAAGCTTGTTGAGTCTTCCGCTGTATCAAATTTTGGGGGTGTTACAGATTGGTATCAGAGCCAAGGTTATAGAGAACTAGGTAAATAAACACCTAAACTATAACAGATTTTTATAGAAAACGATCCTCGACCATTGCCCGCCAGCCCGCCAAGCCGAAGCATCATTATTATTATTGAGGTATATTGAGATGATTATTAGATATGGGGTTCCTGAGATGATTTGAGGATTTGAGGTTTATTGATTAAGTGATATTATATGCGTTTTGAGGAATTATATGCGTTTTGAGGAGTTATATGCGTTTTGAGGAATTATATGGCTTAATTGTTTTATGAATGATTTTAGTAATGCGGTATTTAAATCTTTCTTGATATATATGATTGGGAATTATATGATGATTTTGATATGGTATTTTGAGTTCGCGGTTTAGTTGTTTTGAAACACTTACACCTACCCTACGCCGTTGTCACAAATCATAGCCTCCTTTGCACGTGTTGTTGTTAAGAATTGCTATTGCTGGTATGCGTCGCCCCTCGTGGATCACTATGGCCCCTGATGACCCATACGTGTTGGTCATGCGTTCGGCTACTACTTTATCGTCCCATTGTCGCCCTAAGTCGCCGACTTTATCGCCTAGTGGTTCGCCTGCTCGGAGATGACGAGTGATGGAGTACCTCTTCGACGAGGAGTACGCGGGTAAGCAGAATGATAACCCTCAAGATGAGGAAGAGAATGATGACCCTCAGGATTGGGAAGAGGATGATCCTCAGGAGGAGGATATGCCTGATGATGATGGGTCGCTAGCACATTCAGTTCATTCTGCGAAGCCCGTTTCCCCGATACATCCGTTAGAGCCGGTTTCACCTGATCATCCGTTTTTGTTTGATTCACCACCTGGTAGTCCTGTGGCGTCGGATGCACCTTCTGAGGTTTCTGCTGAGCATGCAGAGTTAGGTGAGACTGGTAGGATGTGGGCTCAGATTACTGCATAGGGCGAGAGGATCTCGCGGATGTCTGACCGACTTGAGATGGTCATTGCTGAGTTTATTGTTGAGTTTGTTGCGGAATTGAGGAGTCTACGCCAGCATCGTGGCTAGATCGATTTGGAATCTGGTTGTTGTGTTGCTACATAAGCCAAGGAGTATTTGGTTAGGAGAGCTAGTTATTATATCTCTTATGTCATGATATTCGGATTGTACGTTTGTCTCGTATGGAACAATTAGTATCTATTAGGCCTGTTGGTAGTATGGAACGATGTATTGATCGCTACTTATGGACGATGGTGAGCTCGTATGATATTTTACGGTTTTTGGCGTACATGGAGAATTGTGTCTTATTTGCGTGGTTGATATTGACTTGGAATTATATTAATGGCTATACAACGAAACCCTGTTAAGCTACCAGAACTGGTCCTGCAACGACTACCCTTAGTCGTCGAGGACGCCGTTCTACTCAAAATGTTGAAACCCCTACTCCTGAGAACCTGGACACTACTAACCGCAACGACAGGAATCAAAATGTTGATGTTCAGGGAGACAAATGATCATGTTCCACTGAACGCACCCACTGTGGATCAAGTAATGATCAACCAACTTGTGGAGCAACGAGTTGCTGAGCTACTAGCTGAGTCAAATCATTCCAACAATTATGTTGGAACATTTCCACCTGTTCGTGCTAATGAACGTAACTACAAGGAGTTTAAAATTCGTGGACCCATTGAGTTTGGTGGAACCAAAGGAGTGGTCTACTTGGTCAGGTGGATAGAGAAGACGGAGTCAGTGTTTAATGTCAGCGGTTGTGTGGAGAATGCAAAGGTAAAGTTTGCTTCTTTTACTTTCAAGGATGAAGCTTTAACTTGGTGGAACAATTACCGAAATGCAGTCGGGAGTGATGTAGCTTATGCCATGTCTTGGGAACAATTTAAGTCTCTGTTGATTCAGACTTACTACCCAAGGAATGAGATTAAGAAGCTGGAGATTGGGTTCTGGAACCATAAGGTGAAAGGTACCGATATGGCAACTTACAATCGCCGTTATCGAGAGTTAGCCTTGCTTTGCCCCGATATGGTTAGAACTGAGACTCAAAAGATTGAGCGGTATACCTATGGGTTGCCGGTAGTTACAAGGAACGATGTGATTTCTGCTAAGCCTGCAAACATCCATGAGGCCATCACAATCGCTCAACAATTAATGGATTCGTTGGAATTGGAAGGAGCTGAATGGGAAGAGAAAGAAAGACCATCACTCTAAAGGTAAGGATCACCAAAACGAGCGACAAGCTGTTGCTAAGGCTTAAGCTATTGGGAATGGAGATAAAAGGAACCAAAATGGTGATGCACCCAAGTGTGGTCATTGCTACAAGAATCGTACAGGCCAATGTACTGTGATTTGTCAGAGTTGCTCAAGGAGAGGACATGTAGCTAGGGATTGTAGAGCACGACCTCTTGCTATGGTTCAAGCTACTCCTGAAACTATGAGTAAGGCAAATGTTTCTTGTTATGGATGTGGAAAGAAGGGACATTATAGGAATGAGTGTAGAGAATCGTGGAACCGAGGAAATTAAGGATCGGGTGGTAATGGGTACAATAATGGAAACCGTGGACGACAAGAAAATCGGGACCAACGTGTGGAAGCTGGAGCTGCTCATAGGAGAGTGTATGTACTCGGGAACAAGAGAGGAGAAGATCCGAACGTCGTTACTGGTACGTTCCTTCTCAATAATTGTTATGCTTCCATACCATTTGATACTGGTGCCAATAAGAGTTTTGTGTCCACTAAGTTTGCACCGTTACTAGAGAAAACCCCGATGGCCTTAGGAATTGGTTATGATGTAGAGTTAGCTAACGGAAACATAGTAAGGATTAAGACTATCATTCGCGGTCGCACGTTAAAGTTTCTGAATAGTCCTTTCAACATAGATCTTCTACCCGTCACGTTAGGAAGTTTAGATGTCATCATTGGTATGGATTGGTTTTCAAAGTAACGTACTAATATACTTTGCGACGAGAAGATCGTGCGTGTGCCTTACGGCAAGGAGATTCTGAACATACCAGGAGATAGAAAGGATTTGAGAGGCCCATCTAGATTAGCGGTCATATCTTGCACTAAATTGCCGAAGCTAATGGAAAAAGGATGTTGCCTTTTCTTAGCTCAAATTTCTGAGAAAGGAGGGAAGGAGAATAAGGAAAGGTGCATTGGAGATGTGCCTATAGTTCATGATTTTTCGGATGTGTTTCCCGATGATCTGCCGGGAATCCCGCCTCCTAGACAAGTAGAGTTTTAGATTGAGTTGATACCTGGTGCTGCGCTTGTAGCACGAGCGCCTTATCGTCTTGCACCTACTGGATTAGAAGAGTTGTCAAAACAATTGGCGGAGTTAGCCGAAAAAGGATTCATAAGACCAAGTTCTTCACCTTGGGGAGCCCCAGTCTTATTTGTGAAGAAGAAGGATGGATCGTTTCGTATGTGTATTGATTATAGAGAGTTGAATAAGTTAACGGTGAAGAATCGATACCCGTTACCTAGGATCGACGACTTATTCGATCAACTTCAAGGATCGAGTGTGTATTCGAAGATCGATTTGAGATCGGGATATCATCAACTTCGAGTTCGCGAGGAAGATATTCCGAAAACGGCTTTCAGAACCCGTTACGGGCATTACGAGTTTCAGGTGATGCCGTTTGGGTTGACTAACGCACCGGCAATATTCATGGATCTCATGAATCGGGTGTGTAAGCCTTACTTGGATAAGTTTGTGATTGTTTTCATCGATGACATTCTGATTTATTCAAAGAGTGAGAAAGAGCATGAGGAGCATCTAAGACTCATTTTGGAATTGCTCAGGAAGGAGAAACTTTATGCCAAGTTTTCGAAATGCGAATTTTGGATTCCGACGGTACAATTTTTGGGTCATGTGATTGATAGACAAGGAGTCCATGTGGATCCTGCTAAGATTGAAGCGATTAAAGATTGGGTTGCACCTACGACCCCAACAGAAGTTCGTCAATTGTTAGGTTTAGCCGGTTATTACCGAAGATTCATCGAGGGCTTTTTCGAAGATAGCTAAACCGTTGACCAAATTGACTCAAAAGAGTGTTAAGTATGAATGGGGAGATAAGGAAGAGGAAGCATTTCAATTTCTTAAGGAGATGTTGTGTAGTGCTCCTATCTTAGCGTTACCTGAAGGTAATGAGGACTTTGTCGTCTATCGTGACGCTTCGCATAAAGGTTTGGGAGCTGTGTTAATGCAACGAGAGAAAGTGATAGCTTATGCTTCCCGACAGCTCAAGAAGCACGAGAAAAACTACACCACCCATGATTTGGAGTTAGGTGTTGTGGTTTTTGTTTTAAGGATATGGAGACATTACTTGTATGGAACCAAGTGTGTAGTGTTTACTGACCACAAAAGTCTGCAACACATCTTGAATCAAAAAAAAAAAAAAAAAAAAAAAAAAAAAAAAAAAAAAAAAAAAAAAAGAGCTCAACATGAGATAGCGATGTTGGATTGAGTTGCTAAGCGATTACGATTGTGAAATTCGCTACCATCCTAGTAAAGCAAACGTCGTTGCTGATGCTCTTAGTCGAAAGGAGAGAATACCACCATTACGAGTTAAGTCATTAGGAATGACTATCATATCGCCATAACCGTCTCAAATATTGGAAGCTCAAACGGAAGCGTTGAAAGCAGAAATTCGACCTGTTGAGAAAATATTTGGGATGGCAGAAAATGAGAAGGGATTTGTTAAGCGGTCTGATGGAGTATTATGTTTTAGAGAGCGAAATTGGGTACCTTTGTATGGAGGAATTCGAGAGTGGATTATGCACGAGTCGCATAAGTCAAGATACTCTATTCATCCTGGGTCTAACAAGATGTATCAGGATTTGAAAAAGTTATATTGGTGGCCAAATATGAAGGCAGATATAGCGTTGTACGTTAGTAAGTGTTTGACTTACTCTAAGATTAAGGCAGAACATCAAAGACCGTCAGGATTATTGACGCAACCAGAACTTCCAGTCTGGAAATGGGAGCGGATTACAATGGACTTTATTACCAAATTACCGAGGACAGCTAGCGGCTGTGACGCTATCTGGTAATTGTGGACCGTCTGACTAAGTCTGCTTATTTCCTAACAATTAGTGAAGATGATAGTGTGGATAAATTTGCGAGGTTGTATGTGAAGGAAATTATTTCTCGTCATGGAGTCCTGATATTGATTATTTCTGATCGCGACAGCCGCTTTACGTCAGCGTTGTGGCGATCACTTCAAACCGCTTTGGGGACGAGACTTGATATGAGTACTGCATATCATCCCCAAACCGATGGTCAAAGTGAGAGGACCATTCAAACGTTAGAGGATATGTTGCGTGCATGCATCATAGACTTTGGTAAAGGCTGGGAGAAGTACTTGCCCCTTGCGGAATTCTCCTATAATAATAGCTACCACACAAGTCTTAAAGCTGCACCATTCGAAGCTTTGTATGGCAGAAAGTGTCATTCGTCTATTGGTTGGGCAGAAGTTGGAGATAGCCAACTCACAGGCCCTGAGCTGATTTTTGGAAACTCTGAGAAAGTAGCTCGAATTCGTGATCGATTACGAGCGGCTAGAGATAGGCAGAAAAGTTACGCCGATCAGAGACGTAACCCCTAGAGTTCCAGGTTGGAGACAAAGTGATGTTGAAAGTCTCGCCTTGGAAAGGTGTGATACGTTTCGGGAAACGTGAGAAACTCAACCCACGCTACATTGGACCATTTCTTATTTTGGAAAGAATTGGGCCCGTGGCTTATAGGTTGTAATTACCACATGAATTGAGTAAAGTTCATGATGTGTTTCATGTTAGTAATTTGAAGGAGTGTCTTTCTGATTAGATGCCGGTTATACCGATGAAAGATATTTGTGTTGATGAGAAATTGAACTTTGTGGAAGAGCCGATTGAGATATTGGATCGTGAGATTAAACGACTCAAGCGAAGTCGCATTACGCTCGTCAAGGTTCGTTGGAATTCCCGACACGGACCGGAATTTACGTGGGAACGTGAGGACGAGTTCCGAAAGAAATATCCGAAGCTTTTCACTTCGTAGATGGATTGTTCCGAGAGAAACCCGGGACGGGTTTCTTCTGAGGCTAGGAGGATGTGACAACTGGCAAATTAGGGAGTTATTTTGAAAACCCGCATTATATTAAAGTTCGTTTATAAATTATATTTGGAATTTTATTCGTAACGAACTTGAAAAACCAATATTTTGGTTGATTATATCTAAAACTTTTATGGAATCAAATTTGGATTATCGATGCGATGAGAATTTATTTCGAGATTTTTATTGGCACTACGTTGACTCCGGCACTAGAATAACCTAACTAAAATTTTATGTCTTGAGTCTACAGATTCGACTATATCTATATTTATTTATTGAACGTATTGTGATATTTTTGGGAACGAGCTCGGTCCGAGAAAGAGTTGGAGTATATTATAAAGTTACGGGTTTTGGTCCGTGTATTTTACACCTAGTCACCTTACCCAAAATTTAATAACACTTTTGTTATTATTATTATTATTATCATTATAATTGGTATTATTATTATTATTGTTTGAATCAAAAGGAAAGAAAAGAAAATTTAAAAAAAAAAAAAAAAAAAAAAAAAAAAAAAAAAAAAAAAAAAAAAAAAAGTAATACAAAAACGTCCTTGGGTTCCTGGACCTTCACACAACACACAAACAACTCATCACCATCCTCTCATTTCTCTCTCTCTATTCATCACCAACCCTAGCCGCCGCCTATATTCCGGCCACACCACTGCTCCACCGCCGATCTTACAACACAACCATCACCACCATCTTAATCCCCTCCTCACGATCTTTCTTTTGGTGAACCTCACGCGCGCCCAAACACCCCATATCACCTCGTTGATTAATCACCGCAGCCCTATACACCACCACCACTACTAATATTACTTGGTTTATAAAGATTCACGAGTTGGAAGTGTAAAAAGGTAGGTTACCTCGTTGTGCACCTCGTATGCCATGATGTGGGTTTAAATCCGTGTAATCATGGACCATCTTAATGGGTTTTGGAATAAAAATGATGGGGAAACTATGGTTTTGATAAATAAATCCGTTTGGTATCCGGCTTTCTTGCTTTTGGTGGTTGTCGAGGTGAAACCGAGAGCTCCAAGCTCTCGGCTTGTGTTTCTCTTTAAGTGTTTGTGTGGAGATTTTAATTCTTGGCCTTGTGTTTTTATCATCAAGGGAATTGGTGATGCATTTCTAGTTATGGTTGATTTTCGGCCAAGGATTTAATAGATGTTGAGGTTGTTTGGTTGTCGCCATGACCCTTGGGGTCGGTTTGTAATTGTGTCGAGCTCGGAAGAGCTAGCCGAGACCATGATGGTCTCGGGTATGACCTTTTGTGATTCATGATTGAGCCGAGGCTTAAATTGAGTCCTCGACTCGAGTTTTGACTTGGTAAGTCAACTGGAATGACATGATATATGTGGTAATCTTATATGGCTCATGGTTACATTTTTTTTCTAGTTGTCATTATTGTTTTGTGGTTGAGGTTTTCAACCTTTGACAGTGTGGTGTTGTTGTCGTTGCTTGTGAGCCGAGAACGAATGAGATAATAGTTATTGATATTGGAGTTGTGTTGACGATTTGAAATGGGGACCGATTGTGAGACGGTCAATTAGAATGACGGAGATAGGTTAGTCGGGTGCCGTAGTCGGGCCCTATTGTTGTAGCACGTGTTTTGGGAAGTTGTTGGACGGAGATTAATTACTTGGTTTGACTTAATTATCATTTTATTTGGACTTGGACAATGAGCCGAGAGTGATGACTCGGACATGTGGCCATTTCGTATGACTCGATAATTATTTATAATTAAACATAACTAATAAAACTCGTAATAATATTATTAATAATATAAACGTTTATATAAATATATAAACGTGAAAACGTATATATATTTATACAAGTGCGTATATTAATAATAAAACGATCACGAGTAATATTATAATAATAACGCGACTATAAATATTATGCTATGAAAGTAGCGTAATAATATTGCGAGCGCTATTATAATTAAACGACTATAATTAACGACGAAATCTTTAACGTTGAATAAATACTAAATCAAATAATATCTTTTTACTAAACGAGGAAAACTAACGAGTTATACGGGATCGTGGTCACTTGAGTCCAAGTGGTTTATTATTTGTGACGTTCGTGTTGTCACGGATATATGACGATTAATACATTCACTTTCGATAACTACGTAACTTATTTAATCGACGGGTTAAATAAGAGCTACTTAGTTATTTAAATTGAGTATATTAATTGGCATCGTATCCTACGACGCCCATAAGTTGTTGTATGTGTACGAGAATAATAAATTACTAAGTATCTCGTGAGGTTGCCAAATTGACGAATTTGGGTAAGCTTAACGGCATAATTAGAGAATTTATTAAACTTTGATATATACCATATAGTACTTTATGTGCAATGTGTGACCTAGGATTCGGGTATAATCTTAGAATGGTATATTAAGTAAATAAATATGGGGGATTACCAAATCGACGGATTTGATAAGCTTCGATGATTTATTTAAATGATATATTGGGCTAATATTAGATCCATAGTTTATTTTATTATTCTTTGTGTGACCTTTTTGGTTTGTCTTGTGTCGACCCACCACCCGTATGGATACCAAACGCAAATACACCAAACTAATACGAAATGGATTTTCGGAAATAAAACGGATTCTCGTCCGGGTTTGGGAATATCTTGAAATTGAGGAAATGATTTCTGAACGAGTTGATATTGTTAGGTCGTGCCGAGTCCGTAGTTGCCGTCTTTTGAGTTACTATACACCTTACCTCTACCGATTTCTTATTGCTGATTTCTGGACTTGAGGTGAGTCATAGCCCCACTTTTACTCTTGAACTATGTTTTCAATACTTGGGGTGAGAAACGTGCAAATCATTTTACGTGGACTATTATCGCTTTTATATTCTTTCTAAACTTGCTATGCGTATGGACTAGGATCTATTGTCAGCTTTAGTCACACATGTCGTGTGTACTATTCAAGGTTGGCTTATTTGGTTATTGGTGGATTGTCAGCTTTAGTCACATATAGGTTGTGTGTACTATTCAAGGTTGGCTTATTTGGTTATTTGGAATTGTCAGCTTTAGTCACATATATGTTGTGTGTACTATTCAAGGTTGACTTATTTAGATACTATAGTGTGCACCTATAGGTTATTAATACTTCGGAGGTTATCCGAGTATCTATTGGTATTGCGGGGGTTACCCGAATATCTATGTTAGAACGGAGGGTATCCGTTTGTTATGTTGGAGCGTAGGGTATCCGCAGGCTTTTTGTGAATCCTTAGTCTAGCTAGCAAGCGTTTTGCGTATATGTCCACTATATTGTTAGATGAACTTAAACCTATGATCTCACCAGCGAAAGCTGACTTTTAGCACGTTTTCTCAGGAAATTAAGTGATGCTCTATGGATGCTTGGATTGGAGGCTTGGCAATGACACCGGTTATGGATCTACTTTTCTTAAACTCTGATAAACTATTGTGGACCTACGTTTGTTTCTTTTGGGCCTGACTCTGAATGAATGTTGGGATAAATGTAAACTTTAAAAACCCGTTTTGACTGTGTTTTTCTTATGTTTACTTTATCTCGTTCTATTATGTCTTGTGTTGGATACCAATCCCCGTAGCACCCCGAAAGCTTGTTGAGTCTTCCGCTGTATCAAATTTTGGGGGTGTTACACATCCCTCCTCCATTTATGGTTTTTTTTTAAGAATCTTCTATGACCAACATAAGCTGTTTTGCTTATCACACGCGTAGCCGGAGTGTCTACTTTGCATGTAGGGCAAGCGAAGTAACCTTGCCCTTGCCAACCAGACAAACTACTTCGAGCAGGAAAATCATTGATGGTCCATAAAAGCATCGCTCTCATGTGGAATTGAGTGCCTGTAGCAACGTCCATAGTCAAGATACCTGGTTTTTTCCATAATTTCACAAGGTCATCAATCAAGGGCCTCAAGTAAACATCGATGTCCTTCGCCGGTGATTTAGGGCCAGGAATCAACAATGTCAACATCAAAGAAGTCTCTTTCATGCATAACCACGGAGGCAAGTTGTATGTTGTTAATATAACCGGCCACATGCTGTAAGTCTGACTAAGGTTTCCGAACGGATTGAAACCATCAGCAGCCAACCCTAATCGAACGTTTCGTGGTTCTATAGCAAAATCCGAATATTTATTGTCAAACTTTTGCCATGCTTCACCATCAACCGGGTGTTGCATCTTACCGTCCGTAGACTTTCCAGTAGCATGCCAAGTCATATGTTTTGCAGTGTGAATAGACTTGTACAAACGTTGTAGTCTAGGAATGATAGGAAAGTAACGCAACACCTTGTTAGGAACTTTCTTCCCCGTTGTTTTATTGTCTTTCCATCTACTCGTTTTGCAAAATGGACAATACTCCAAATCTTCGTAATCAACCCCCCGATATAGAAAGAAATCATTTTCACAAGCATGTATCGACTCGTACCCTAACCCGACCTTTTTAAATGTCTTCTTTATATGATAGTATGACGGTGGGAGATTGTAACCTAACCTGGGCGGAAATACCTCCTGGAGAAATTTTATCGTTTTGTTAAATGAAGTATCACTCCATTTACCGCTGACCTTGAGATGTGTAAACTTTGCCATAAAATCCAATGTTGTCATAAAGTCACAACCCGGGTAGAGAGGCTGGTTGGAACTTGCAAGTAACTCTTCATACTCGTTACGCAGAGGAGGTGTCGCTGCTTGAGTAGGCTCGTTACTTGTCTCGCCAATATTTCCGTGAGTCAGCTCATTATTCGAAGGAATATCAAGAATAGCATTTTGATAATTATTCGGAGGAATATCAAGAATATCATTTAGGCACGCACCCATGTCACTCATCTCACGTTGTGTTGTGTTATCAAGAATAGCATTTTGATCATTATTCGGAGGATCCGGTTCACCGTGATCCTTCCATTGTGTATAAGTTGGGTCCCACCCATTTTGACCTATGTGGTTTTTAAGACCTTCGAGAGATACCCATGGAACATTACAACAACGACGACACGGACATTTTATTTTTCCGGAATTATTCAATAACGGTTTGCAATGATGGAGGAAGGCGGCAAGACCATCAAGAAATTCTTTTGAACCACGATGATCTATACGGGTCCAACTCTTATCAATTATCATAACTGCATTTTTATGATGCAATCGGTTATTATATGCACTTAATTAATGATTACGAGTTGTTTTGTTCACCTAGCGCAACTATGGAAGGCAATCATAACCCACTCTTTGAATGATTTGTCCCATATATGAATATGTATAACTGATTTACTATTTGAGAAAATTTCGGCAGCATTTCCCCTCAACTCCCCAAATATGTGCATTAAGATGGACATATTCGTAGGAGTAAAGGAGAAACACTGTCGAAATAATCTCAAATAATAAATCAGTTATACGCATCCATATCCTAAATGAGACAAAACATTCAAAAAGCAGTCCCAAACAGGGGACTTTCCGAAATTAATTTCTAATAAATTAATTCCGGACGGGTTTTCTATAGGATGATTAACTTCGGACGAGGACTTTCCGAAATTAATCACTAAAATCCTAAAACATTCACAAAAGTCTAACAATAGCATATATTTTAAGTTAAACAATTAGAATATAAACAATTATGAAATATAAGCCGAAAACAAAACAATATAAGCCGAAAACCAAACAATTAAAGTTAAACAATTATATAGTTACTCACAAACACACTCTAAAATCACGCTATTTTTTTTCTTTCTTTTACTAGTTTAATATTTGCAACCTTCGGAATATCCTACTTAATACATACCTTGGTTGTGTCGTTAAAACCAACCAAAAAACTAACCAAACGCAATATCCTACTTAATACTTAATCCGTAAACTAATACTTAATCACATTTCACAATCCGCAACAATTAATCCTTTTTATATCAAAACCTAATATACTAAACTACAACAAAGCATAAAAATGAAAAAAAAAAAAAAAAAAGGAATACATACTGTCTCGGTTGTGGTCTCGGCTGTGGCACGGCTGTGGTATCGGCTCTAGCTCGGCTGTGTTATCGGCTGTGGTATCGGGCTATAATAAAAGAGAGCAACAATTAATATATATCAAAAGTTTAAACAAAAAACTATTGTCGGCGACATGTCGTCGGGATACCAAAAGTTAATAAAAAAAATAAAACGAGGTACATTACCTGCTGTCTTGGTTGTCTCGGCTCTCACCCTCTTTACGTGCTGTCTTGGATAATAACAAAAAATAAACAAAAATTAAAAAATAAATAAACAAAAAATAAATTAACAATAATAATAAAAAAATTAACAACAATAATAACAATTAAATTAATAATAACAACAAAAATTAACAAAAATTAGAAAAAAAATTTACCTGCTGTGTGGTGTTGAAGAAAGGAAGGTTGGGGAAGAAGAAGAATTAAACAAAGGAGGAGGAGGTGCACAGTGGTGCTATTGTGTGGAGCTGCAGTGAGGTGTGGTGTGGTGTGGTGGTGTACGTGGTGTTAATAATCGCCGGAGGAGGTGGTGGTGTGGTGTGGTGGTGTACGTGGTGTTGATTATCCCCGGAGGAGGAGGTGGTAGTGGTGTCGGAGGAGGTGGTAGTGGTGTTGATTATCGCCGGCGGTGGGAGAAAAAAAAAAGTTATAAGTTTTTTTTTCTAAGTGTTGACCCCAGATCTATTTTGTTATATTCTTTAATATTACCGACGACATGTCGTCGGTAAAGTAAAGATATTTGTCGTTTCTAGTTTGGCGGGATGTATGAAATTTTGGTGAAATTTTTGGCGGTTATATTACCGACGACAAGTCGACGGTAATATTATAAATACTTTTTATAAAATTAAAATAAAAATAAAAATAGTTTTATAAAATAAAAAAATAAGTAGTTAAATTTTTTATTTATTATAAATACTTTTAGAAAATAAAAATAAAAATAGTTTTATAAAATAAAAAATAAGTAGTTAAATTTTTTATTTATTATAAATACTTTTATAAAATTAAAAAAAATTAAAAATAGTTTTATAAAATAAAAAAATAAGTAGTTAAATTTTTTATTTATTATAAATACTTTTAGAAAATTAAAATAAAAATAGTTTTATAAAATAAAAAATAAGTAGTTAAATTTTTTATTTATTATAAATACTTTTATAAAATTAACGAACGAGCCGAGATGTTATGGTTCTACACTAGATGATTAACGAACGAGCCGAGATGTTACGGTTCTACACTAGATGTTTAACGAACGAGCCGAGATTTTATGGTTATACACGAGATGTTTAACGAACGAGCCGAGATGTTATGGTTATACACGAGATGTTTAACGAATGAGCCGAGATGTTATGGTTATACACGAGATGATTAACGAACGAGTCGAGATGCAATGGTTATACATGAGATGTTAAACGAACGAGTCGAGATGCAATGGTTATACATGAGATGTTAAACGAACGAGTCGAGATGCAATGGTTATACATAAGATGTTAAACGAGGAGTCGAGATGCTATGGTTATACATGAGATGTTAAACGAACGAGTCGAGATGCAATGGTTATACATGAGATGTTAAACGAACGAGTCGAGATGCAATGGTTATACATGAGATGTTAAACGAACGAGTCGAGATGCAATGGTTATACATAAGATGTTAAACGAGGAGTCGAGATGCTATGGTTATACATGAGATGTTAAACGAACGAGTCGAGATGCAATGGTTATACATGAGATGTTAAACGAACGAGTCGAGATGCAATGGTTATACATAAGATGTTAAACGAGGAGTCGAGATGCTATGGTTATACATGAGATGTTAAACGAACGAGTCGAGATGCAATGGTTATACATGAGATGTTAAACGAACGAGTCAAGATGCAATGGTTATACATGAGATGTTAAACGAACGAGTCGAGATGCAATGGTTATACATAAGATGTTAAACGAACGAGTCGAGATGCAATGGTTATACATGAGATGTTAAACGAACGAGTCGAGATGCAATGGTTATACATAAGATGTTAAACGAACGAGTCGAGATGCAATGGTTATACATGAGATGTTAAACGAACGAGTCGAGATGCTATGGTTATACATGAGATGCAATGGTTTTACCTAACAACTTTTTTTCTACCTAACACCTTATCCTCACAATATAAAGACACACACACACACACACACATACTCATCTCACTATATCTATCTCTAGCAGTTTCTGTTTTCTGGTGACACCAGCATTTTTCGGCCGCCGGAATCTTTTTCTGGCCACCACCTTTTATCACCTCAACTTGTAGATCAGGCCACACCGGTCACGATTCAACCACTCAACCTCACAACCACAAACATACACTGTTATCATGGTGAAGAAGATGGCAGAATTTGAAGCTTTTCCTTGTCCTTGTGAACGAGGAGACGTGATTCTGCGAGAATCGTGTAAATCTTACTCCCGTGGTAAACTATACTATGCGTGTCCTTTCTCGCAGGTGAACAATTACATATTTTTTCTTTAAATAATTTGGTTAATTAGTTGTTAAAAATAATAGTTTTTACTCTTTAACAGCCTGGGACAGAAGACTATGGATGTAATTTTTTTTTATGGAAGGAGGAACGACTCGCTAAAATGATGATCGGTTCTCTGGGAGCTTCAACATCAAGCGGTTCTGGATCTGCTCCAAAAAGGTGCTCAAACTGTCATGAAAAAAATCTTAGAATAAACTTGCTGGAGGCACAAAAACAGGTGTTGGAGGCACAAAAACAGGTGCTAGAGACAAAATTAAGGGTGCTGGAGGCAAAACTTGACATGGCAACGTATCCCAACCACGACCACGCATGTCAGTCGGATGCAATACTCCGTGACCTTGTAGGTGACATGGATAAATTTCATATGTAGTACTGTTATCGTTGTTCTTGCTGTTGTTTGCTGTTGTTGTTGATGTTTTTGATGTTTAATAAAATGTTGTTGTTGTTGTTGTTTAATAAAATGTTGTTGTTGTAGAGCAATAATTAGAACTGAATGAGCAATAATTATCAAACACAAAGGCAAACTGTTTATTTAAAACAAGCAAGAGTTCTTAACCACATGCATTTTCATACAGACTCAAACTAAACAACTCGACAACCAAACTAAACAACTCAACAACCAAAGGAAACAACTCAAACTAAACAACTCGACAACCAAACGAAACAAATCAAACTAAACAACTCGACAACCAAACAAAACAACTCAAACTAAACAACTCGACAACCAAACAAAACAACTCAAACTAAACAACTCGACAACTAAAACAACAGATCAAACGAAACAACCCGTTTATTATTTTTTTTGCGGCTACTTCCCGCTTTACTCGAACTCGCACCATCTTTTCCCTTCCTTGCTCTCATTTCCTTGATATGTGCAAACGTAGCTTCAAGATTTGTGATCCTATTTCCCATATTATCAACTTTTGTTTCCAACGTACTTTCAGCTTCGTCGTCACCTCCAACAGCAACAACTTGAGCTTCAGCAGCAGCTTGAGCTTCAGCAGCATCTAGCTCATCCATGTACTCTTTGTAGTACGACTTTTTCCTACACCATTCGATAATCTTGTCTCTCATCCACGGTTCAGCATCCTTAAAATCACCATATTCCTCATAAACTGAATGACCAAAAGTTAACATAACTTCATTAAAGAGGAGCTCGTGTGACAAGATTTTTGAGTACTCCTCTTCAACTGTGCAACCACGCCAAGTCATGTGTGTCTTGTAAGAATTGACGATTGAATTATTTGTGAGATGTGTAAAATGAGACGGAAATAATTTTGTGAAAATGTATATGTAGATGTGTAAAATGAGACGGAAATGATTTTGTGAGAATGTATATAGGTAAAAAATGAGACGGGAATATATTTGTTAGGTTATATATAGCCTGAATTTTGGGAGAGATATTCCCGTCGACATGTCGACGGGAAAAAAACGCGGGAAATTTCCCGCTCAATTATTGCCTATAATGTACACGCGGTTAAAATAAGTGCCGACGTCATGTCGTCGGCGTCGTTAAGGCGGGAAAAAACCCCGCCCAATTATTCGCTATAATTCACTAAAGGGAAAAACCAAAATTTTGACTCAAATTGTTGCCGACGTCATGTCGTCGGCGTTTTTAAACTACGGGCTATTAATTATTAATCATTGGTTAATCCCACGCTAACCACAATTATTTGTGTATTTATATATCACCGACGACATGACGTCGGCACGTGTTTTGGCGGTCAAATTCCCGCCTTTTTTTTCACCAGGTTTATCAATAGTCAAACATGTTGTTATTATACCGACGACATGACGTCGGTATAATTCTAGATTAAAAATTCAACGCAGCCTTGTCTGGGTCAAGCCAATTTTTTGTCGTTTAGCGTATGGTGCCGACGACATTGAGTCGTCGGCATTGTGCTCGTCGCCTGTTCTCCTGATTCTTGTAGTGTTGCATCATTTTATAAAAAACCTTGCATATTTTTATAAACTTTCACCAAAATTTTATTCACTTTTGTTTAAACAATTTACTTTCATTTAAACAAAATGTTTTAATCTCAAATTTGACCAATTAGGAAAAAAAATCATTTTTGAGGATTAATTCAAATATGATCTTGCATGAAAAATTGATTAGCCATTTCGGCAATATTCCAAGACCAAAGAGGAGTGAGTCAAAAATGTTTCTGCATGAAAACCACCATTAGCTATTTTTAAGTTTCGAGTATTTTAGAATTAAGGCAAGTATCTTACCTCTTTATTCCAGACGTTTTCTCATGCATCATTAGAGATGAAATATTTCAAACAAAACATGAATGACCATTTAAAACGGATTAATCTTGAGTTGTTAAAGGACCCACGGATCCTTTGGACCCCACGGATTACTGTGCGGATCTGTGGATCCGTATGGGTCTGTGACTGATGTTTTGCATACTCAAACAAGCCTTTTTTGCATTCAATTTTCCTCACCACTTGCAAACATATTTCTAGCATCTCATTACATTCTTATACACATTTTTCTTTGATCATTATTTTGTTTTTTTTTTTTTTTTGTTTTTTTTTCTAATGGCTGATCATGATCTTGTTTTATATTCATCTAATTGATTCATCATTTTATAAAAGGAATAACACAAGAAGAACATAAAGTCTTTTATGTTGTAGTTGTTAGTTTTGTATTTGCAACATTATTGTGCTATAATACTCCACTACTACATTACAAAGTTCATAAACACCATCATACACCAAACATACAGAGTTAGATTAATATTGTTCTCAATTATGCAAAATACTTGTTAGTCACGATGGTGGGTGAGGGATCAACATTACCATCACCTCACGCATGACACACCACCAACATCACCACATCACCTCTATTTTCTTCACATAATGGTGACCACCCTCACCATCATGTTTTTATTTAGAGTTAATTGCATTTTTGGTCCCTGTGATATGGCCAAATTGCAGGTTTCCCTAAAACTTTGAAAGTGCACTAGACGTCCCATTTTCAAGTTTCCGTTGCATGTTTGGTCCTTCGCCAAAGTTAAATGACTTAACTACCCCCCTCTTTCCATTGAGACCAAAAATGCAATTCGGTCCTTATTTCAGTTTTTACAAGTTACGTCCTTGTGATTTGCACACAAATTTACATTCGGTCCTTTTTTCAAATTTCTCACACGAATAATCCAAATCGTTGTCAAATTTTGCCGTTTTCGTCCTTGTTGCCAACGATCATTAGTATTTAACGTTTTCGTCAGTTTTTATACGTTTTTTGCCGGTTTTCTTACGTTTCCATCCGTTTTATACGTATTTTCCCGTTTTCTTACGTTTTGGTCCGCTTTTATATGTTTTCGCCCATTTCCCTATGTTTTCGTGTTTTTATAAGTCTTCGCCCCGTTTTCTTACGTTTTCGTCCATTTCCTTACATTTTTGTTCGTTTTTATACATTTCCTTACGTTTTCGTCTGTTTTTATACGTTTTCATCCGTTTTCTTACGTTTTCGTCTGTGTTTTCTTACGTTTTCGTCTATTTTTATATGTTTTTAAAATTTTTCACCCATTTTCTTACGTTTTATGCGTTTTCATACGTTTTCTTACATTTTCGTTCGTTTTTATACGTTTTCATCTGTTTTTAGACGTTTTCAACGTTTTCGTCCATTTTCTTACGTTTTATACGTTTCCATCTGTTTTTATACATTTTCGTCCGTTCTTATACGTGTTCGTCTGTTTTTATACGTCTTGGTCCGTTTTTATAAGTTTTCTCCCGTTTTCTTACGTTTTCGTCCATTTTTAAACATTTTCATACATTTCCTTACGTTTTCGTCCGTTTTTATCTGTAAGGAAACAGGCGAAAACGTATAAAAACAAACAAAAATGTATAAAAATAGACGAAAACGTAAGTAAACGGCAAAAATGTATTGAAACGGACGAAAACGTAAGAAAAACGTAGGGACACAGGCGAAAACCTAAGAAAATGGGAGAAAATGTTAGAAAATGGGCAAAAACGTATAAAAGCGGACGAAAACGTAAGAAAGCGGAAGAAAACATAAGGAAACGGGCGAAAACATTTAAAAGTGGACGAAAACGTAAGAAAACAGACGAAAACGTAAGGGAATGGGCGAAAACGTATAAAGCGGACGAAAACGTAAGGAAACGGGCGAAAACGTATAAAAGCGAACGAAAATGGACAAAAACGTAAGAAAACGGGCAAAACGTATAAAAGCGGACGAAAACGTAAGAAAACGGACAAAAACGTTAGAAAACGAGCAAAAACGTATAAAAACGGACAAAAACGTATAAAAACGGACGAAAACGTAAGAAAATGGGCGAAAACATATAAAAACCTGACAAAAAGGTTAAATACTAATGATCGTTGGCAACAAGGACGAAAACGGCAAAATTTGACAAGAATTTGGATGATTCGTGAGAGAAATTTGAAAAAAGGACCAAATGTGAATTTGTGTGCAAAATCACAATGACCTAACTTGTAAAAACTGAAAAATGGACCGAATTGCATTTTTGGTCCCTATGGAAAGAGAATGGTAGTTAAGTCATTTAGTGCATTTTCAAAGTTTTAGGAACCAAAGCTGCAATTTGATCATACCCCAGGGACCAAAAATGCAATTAACTCTTTTACTTATTTGTGAGTGTTTTCAAATAATAGTGATCACCCTCACCATTATTATTATTATTATTATTATTATTATTATTATTATTATTATTATTATTATTATTATTATTATTATTATTATTATTATTTTTATTATTATTATTATTATTATTATTATTTTGAAAACTTTAGGGAAGCCTAATTATATGCCTAAACATGTGTGGCATGATCATGGTGGTTTGTGAAAAAGTGGTCCCATAACTGCAGCCATCAGGATGATGTCACGCGGGCTTAGGCACATCTTAAGGCATATAATTTAGGTCTTCCAATCATTTTTTTTAATTTTTTGTTGAGAGTATGTGTGAGATAAGGTATGTGTGTATGCATTGGTTATGTTCAAGAGAAATGATTGGGAGGCCTAAACTCATGTTTAATTTTTGTGTCTAAAAGTATGTGACATTAGCTTATTGGTTTATGATAAAGTGGGTCCCTCAGTTACAACCAATGAAAGAGTGACACTGAAGTTTAGATACAAAATTATGTATGATTTTAAGGTTTCCCAATCATTTCTCTTTGTTTATTGGTGATGATCATTAAAGTTGAAATATGATGATAATGTTGATGTACCGGATGAGATGTGAGTTGTGACACTAATGTGAAGGCGAAAGTAATGGTCTGCGACTAGTCTTATACATTGTGTTTCACATTCAAGAGCTGTCTAGAAATTTTAGTTGTTTCAATTTTCGAACAATAGCTACATCAAAGAAAATAAAGATACTCGTTTTTATTCATTTTGGCACTCGTTATTTGCTTGAACGACAAACAAACCCTTAGCCGCTATACTTCTTTGCAAACATTCGTGTTTGACACTTGATGGAACAAAGAGATCAATTTCATTGTATATTTTTATAGAGACAGACAATTTAAGCTTAAAGCTTGTGCAATAACTGATCAACCAGAAAAGAAATTTTAAGTAATGTAAACTGAGCCAAAAGCTAATTTTACATTCAACTCAATAGTACAAAACCCTTTAGCTCATCATTAACCGCAACAACAAAACTATGAAACGCAACACGTCAAGATTACAACTAATGAGGAAAGTCCTGCAAACCCATTAGACAAAAAAATGGGTACTGGTTTCTGTATATTCTATATAAGGAAACGCGTGTAGCTTTTCCTATGAATACAGAAATGTAGATGGTAAATGCCTGTCTATAAACCTCGGGTAAACTTGTATGCTATAGATGAACACCAAAAACGCAGGATCTACATACATATTGACAATTTATCAACCACTTGCCGAGTCATCTTCACTGTCATCACTATCATCACTGCACCAGGTCCAAGACAAAGACAAATAATTAGAATAAGAAAAACAGTAATGTATGTGGTTACTACAATGTTGGTAACTTTCCACTAGTGCAGTACTGAATGGAAATAATAAATACTGTACATAATATTACAAGTTTCATGCATCTCAAACGGGTCAAATAAACGAGAAGTAGCTATAAAGGAATGGGTCAAAAGAGTTGGAACTCACCGAAGGTCAGTTTTTTAATGTCTACAACCTCCTAAATTTTGGTAATCAAAGATTCAGATAGGCATTCAAATGGTAATGTTTCTGTGATCAAAATCAACAAATAGTTTGTAGTTTTTATAAAAATGAACAAACCATGTCTATGCAACAGAACCAGCATGGTTTTGACTAGTACTAAAAATGACCTGTAGTTGCAAACATGGATAGTAATCATAGTCATTTTAAGAGTCCATATGAGAGAAATATCAAGGATCTACATAAAGGTGATTTTAGGATGGGTTCGGTAAACAGAGGGCTATCGAGATGGGTTACAAACATGATAGGGAAAAAGCTACACGAGAAACTACTTACTCTATTGGATATGGGTGTACATTAGTCATACTTTTTATAGGTTAATTTTTCAAGACAGGAAGCAATTTGATTTGTGTTGCAGCAGAAGCATGTGTTTGTTGATTAGATCTAAATGCATCATACCTATACTCAGAAAGCTTTGATATTCTCCTTGCATCTAATCCAGTAATACATTTTTGTGCTGCTTGAACATTTTCTGTCCCTGAAAAATATAACAAAATATATTAGAAAAAGAACAGTAGTGAACACGAAGTTACATCACATACTAAAAAAGATCTGATTTTTGAAGTGCAAGTGTTAGTGTCAAAGCAAAAGATATACAAAGTAAACCACTTGCAGAAAAGAAAACACGTCCACAATAATATCATCATTCATCATAAAATATAAAACTTGCCTACTGCCGCAATAAGTAAAAGACAGTTTTAAGGTCTACTTAACTGAATGCCCTGATTTGTTTATATTTAGTTATCATCATATTCATTTGGACTGCCACGTTAACTTTCAACAATGTCTAATTTCTTCTAAAAGTCTAATTTTAGTTAGTTAATCACACTTTATGGAAAAAGAAAGCATGAAGTTTATTAGCTATAAAAACAGCATACCTACAGTCATACTTGAAAATGCTTCCTGTGATTCTTCATTCTCTAAATATCACCCCCGGCACTGCAACATCCTCATTTTTTGGTAACATATATTAGTTACAATACACAGATACATTCCCAAATCATTTGGCTTGAATGGGTAAAATTACTTACCGTCCCAAGCACCGTAACCATTTATTATGGGAAAGAAACACTTTCTAGCTATCTTGGCTGTCCCAAAGCCTTCGGGATGAGTAGTATTCCTCTCGAGTCTGAAATACCCGTCCTCATTATAATTAGGTCCCCAGAAGTTCTGACAAAGCCAATAGTCAACTCCATCCTCTGTGCCATATCCGATGATAAGCACACAGTGATCAAGTCTACCACCTATGCCAACATCCTTGTACCTAATAATGGACTTCTCATGAAAGAAAAAAAGAAAATTATGACATGGAAAAATAATTTTTTAAATTTAAAAGTGCAAAAAGAAAATAAGCACTTGACATATTAGGTTTAATAAGCTGAACATATTAGGTTTAATAAGTTGAACATATTAAGACAAAAGGACTCATAAAAAGCTAATAATGACTATCAAATAAGCATATAATAAGCTGAACATATTAGGTTTATGATTTTAGAACAGTTTAGCTTTAATTTATGAGTCATTACAAGTAGTTTTACGGTGTGTTCTCGAGTTTTATCATTAAAGAAAAGGGAAGTAAAGTGGGAGTAAACATTTATTGGGTTAATCCCAATCTACCCATAACTAAAGGTTCAAAAATTGATGTAGTATATAGTATATAAGACTTTTTGACTGGGAAATAGTCAAACAAAGTCAAACCGGGAGTATTAGATATCCCCGGGTCGTGTCCGTGTGAGGTGTGAAATGCGAAGTCGAAAACCGTTTTGTGATCAGGTGATTTGAATGGGGTTAAAAGAGAATTTGAGATTTCTAAACTAAATGCAACAAATAAATACTCAAAATAACTCCAATAAACAAACTACGAAAGCACGTAAATAACAATTACACTAAAACGTAATCTAAACTTAAAACGTAACGCGCAAAATCTAAAAACGTAAACTAAAAGGGCAATTACCTAAATTAAACTACGATTTTAAATTTGAAAATTAAAAAACTATGTAAAAAGTTAGTAATTTGCTAAACGTAACTTGAAATTTTGAAAAACGTAAAAGAGAATGAAAACGGGCCGTTACCGGGCTCGGTAACGGCTTTAAAAGTAAATTTTGAGAAATAAAAGGCCTACGGGGATAAAACTATTTTTCCTAGGTTCTAAAAGTAAAGAGAAAATTTCTGGAAAAATATTTTTTTACTTTTTATTTAATTAATGTGATTTAAAAACTATTAAAACTAATTAAATGCATAAAAAAATAGAAAAACTTTTTAAATAAATCTAAAACTTTTATTGCACAAACTTGTTAAAAATATGAACAATTTTCTCAACTACAACTTTTTACGAATCTAAATAAATGAGCAGATGAGATGCAAAATAATAAGCAGTTATGAGCTAAGTTCTTAACTAAGGCATTTTTCAAAAACTAAAAGCTAATAAAAGGGATCTAATAAGCTGTCCTAAGGAAGAATTTTAGCTAAGGAATCTAGGGGGAATCCTAAAAAGCTAAAGGGAATAAGAATTAAGCAAAGTTAAGCAATCTAAAAGCACCTATAAGTACAAAACTAAGCAAAACAAAACTGTGGCTGCAGAAAAATGGACTAGAGTGGCTACTTTAGGCTTGTGCAGAGCTGATAAAAAAAATACTAAAATTAAAATTAAAATACAGTCAACTAGATAAGCTATTGAATAAGTACCATACCAATTTTTAGAGCAATTGGCCTAATATTAAAGAAATTAAAAATCAAAAACTTCTGGCTGTTGGGACTTTTTTTTTTTTTTTTTTTTTTTTTTTTTTTGACAGCAAAACGGAAAAAAAATGGGTTAAAAATGGGTAAAAAGTGAGAATTTGACTAGGAAAGTCCAAGGACCAGATGGTGCTAACTTGTAGTACCCTAGTATGACCAATTTGGAGCAACAAAATCAACAACTAAGCATCAAACCTCAATTCTTACCCTTTGACTTGTTTATATCAGTTATGACCAAAAAGTTTTTGAAAATCAACTCAATTCCTTGGAAACTCTTCAAAGCTAATAAGATTGGTTCAAAAACAACTAATTGAACTATAATGAAGCTGTTTGAATTAAAACTTTTGACCAAAAACTATTTTACCCAAGTTTTAACCCAAGATCCAAACACCCCTTTATAGACAGGATTTGGAAATTTAAACTAAGAAATACTGATTTGGGGTAAGATATTGAACTCAGTAGTTAAAGCAAAGTCTAAAAATACTAATTGAGCAATTGCCAACTCAGAAAAATGCACCTTAAATAAGCTAGCTAAGTAAAGCAGTTTGTGACTAATATAGACAGTCAAAAGCTAAAATCTAAACTAGTGTACTAAACCTAAGAAACTGAACATATTAAGCAATAAAGAACATGTATAAGCTAAAATAAACTGAAAATAAGTAGATGATGAGTAGGGTTTTAAGTTAGTTTTTCAGTATTTTTTTAGCTTGTCTTCTAACCCGAAGTCAAAGTCAACCACAGAAAAGTCAACTCGCTGGAAGAACTACCTTACATTTAGTTAGTTATTTACAGTTACAAAACGAAGGGACGTGACTGTTGGACAAAACGAACCAACACAACTCTTTATTCGTACCCATTCGACATGTATAAATAGATAGGACTTATGTATGAACAAATGATGACAGATTTATAGAAAATTGAGATTATTTCATATTTTGGTATATCGTAGATTAAAGATCCGTGAAAATTAGGCCAACAACATTTTCCTCCCACTTATGGGAGGAAACACTTTACTTTCAAAATCACCCAAATCATACTATATTTACTCCCACTTTACTTCCCTTTTCTTTAATGATAAAACTCGAGAACACAATGTGAGAGTAAACATTTTCACTTTCCTTCCATTTTCTTTTATGAAATAACTCGAGAACACAATGTTAAATAGTATTTTTACCTTGTCCTTGTCCTTGTTATTGTTATCAAGTATTGGTGTAGCTGATACCATAGCTGTTACGGGCTGCTTTTTCACCACTTCTAAAAGTTTCTTCTCATCCCTCATAACTAGCCCAATATCGTCAATTTTTGCCGCTGGTGTTTTCTGGCAATAAAAGTTAATCAGAGTCAAGAGAAGTTCTTATATATATATATATATATATATATATATATATATATATATATATATATATATATATATATATATATATATATATGTATATATAGGGAAGGGATCCAAAGATTTGAACTTACAGGCATGTAACTCTCGGACAGGACACACAACTCCTTCGTTGCGCCAGTCCAAGCTTTCTGTCATAGTCGCAGTTTACTGCAAATTACACAAGAATAAAAATGCTTAATTAGAAAATACAATCAAACCAAAACTTTTTTATCTTTTAAATTTTCACTTATGGGTAAACTTGAAAAATGAATTCATAAATTGTATAAATACTCAAATTCAAAAACAAAAAATGAAGATATATAAAAAGTGTTTCATATAAATTTATATGGTCATAGATAATAAAACTTTTGTCAAATGTTTGTACAATAGCTTTGGTGATTTTATGAAAGAGATATTGTTAATGTGAACATGGGCGGCCTGAAGAGATTTTACGGAGGTGCCATTGAATCGTATAAATTTTTTTTTCGTAGAGTAAAAATGTGTCAAAATCTCGGAAGTTTTTAAATGCACTGAGTAAAAAATGTGTTACAAGCTTTTTTATGGTTTCAGTGAATGCACTAAATAACAATCAGTCATGTATGAAAAAAAAAAAAAAAAAAAAAAAAAAAAAAAAAAACTTCTTTAAAATAAATTAAACAAGTAATTTTATTTTCATAAGAAATAATAACTTAACACAAGAAGCACAAACAAAACTCATTTAATGGTAACTTGATAAGATAAATTTTAAAATTTTTATGGTCTCTTTATGAAACTACTTAATCACACACACACAAAACATATTATGGGCTGGGACGGAGCTAGGGGGTTCACGCAGGTGCCCAGTAACCCCACAGATTTTTTCGATGTAGTGTTAATTTTTGAAAAAAAACACCGATTTTTCTTAAATACACCCGGTCCTTCGAAATGTGTTTCTAGTATTACGGTTCAAAAGATTTTGTGCACCCAGTCATATTTGATCCTGGCTCCGTCCCTGATTATGGGTCAAACTTATAGGCAGCTAGAGAACAAAACAAAACTTAAAAAAAAAAAAAAAAAAAAAAAAAAAAAAAAAAAAAAAAAAAAAGCAGTGTTAGCCTAATTAGCAAATTCCATCTTAACACGCATAGTCAATGAAAAAGAAGCTGAATTGGTATAACATATTTTCAGTGGCAGTAAGTTTTCATAAGCCTAAAGTACTTTGGATACACAAAAATTACTAGTATTTATAAGAAAAACATGATGATTTTATGTAGGGAAAATTACTAGAAATGTGTATTTCTCGGAAACAGCTATTTGAAAATTTGAACTTACAAAATACGCGAAAATGTTCGGAATAACTGCAACTACTTGTACTAGTGCGCGATCAAGTTAAAAGAAAGTGGTCATTTGATGTCGCTTGACTAATTAACTAATGTTGCGCAAAATGACTATATGATCCTACTTTTTCTCGACCAAAACATATCGAAAAAACAAATTTCAACAACTAGGCACGTCAAAATCTCAGTCCTTTTGTGAAGTCTGATAAGCAGATTTACGTTATTCTCAAGCTATATTTCAAAAAAAAAAAAAAAAAAAAAAAAAAAAAAAATCCCAAAAAACAAACCCTAGAAAAAATTAAAACGTTCCAATAGCGCCTCATCTCATCCAAATCTGTACGGACACTAACTTTTTTTCACTTTCAACTAAAAAACTAAATAAAAAAACCCTAACTTTTAATAACAACAACCTCACCTCATTTACTTCAACACGCAATCAAAAAAGTAATATACTTACAACTGATTTAACTAAATATAACGGTCCACGCAGTAAAACACACACACACACAATGCGCCGTTACAGTCGAAACCCTAGTTATAATTGTCGTCACATGAAGAAACAAACAGTCATTAACTTTATAAATTAAAATAATGACTTTTAGAAATAAAAATAGTGAACGATTAGATCATTAGAATATTATTTACTTTAAGAATCCGCCGTCTTTAAAAGAAAATGAAGCTTTTCCTTTGTTGTCTGAAAGTATTTTGAGAGAGAGAGAGAAAGGGATTTTTTATAGAGTATGAGAATGAGAGTGTGAGATTTGTTGGGTATTTGTAATGGATATTTTACTTATATACCAGTACGACGTCGTTTTGTTTGTTTGTTTGTTATGTGGGAGCATGGAATGACAACGTTTTGACCTTTACGCTGAAAAGGGTTATTTACATTTTTGGAAAATTGCTGAGTCAAGTGACTGTTCAAAAATATTTTGGTTTGGACAAATACTAGTCCGATTTCAAATTTTACATCTCGAATCTTTTTTTTATTTTTATTATAAGAATTCAGTTTTAGTAGTGTACGTTGGAATGTGATGATTGTATTTTTATGAATTGTAGTGTGATTTTTGTAGGATGACACAATTTTTTTATCAATTGGAGCAATATTTATACACTTTCAATAAGTGGAAATATTTAAACTGTGGCTTGCTAGTATAATTAGCTTGCTCGAATTAAAGTTTTAGAAGAGACTTGGAATCGAACTGTTAGTTGAGCCAAGCATGCTTTTGGGTTTAGGTCATCTAAGGTTTACACTTGTAATCTATATATAGCCAGATGAATCATACATTAACTCTTACAGGGTTTTATCATCTAACATGGTATTAGAGCATATTCAAACGTCGTTAACTAATAACTATAAACTTTCAAGTGATAATAGAAAAGTTTGTCACGAGAATACTAGTGGTTAGACTCAATACAACAAAATAAGGTCGACTATTTTCGTATAGCCTGAACAAGCTAAGGTCATCTTTCCGATTACATTTTAAAAGTAAATATCGTGTGCCATTAAATCATTTTTGTTTAAGAAAATAAGACTGTTGTTAAAATAGTATGCATTTTAAGGTCGTTATTGATGCATAAGTTGATTTTTAAAGGATAATAAAATATAAGCTTTTACGACAACTGCTTTTGTAATTTGCTATACGCATTTTTTAAGCATATAGTACGACACCATATCCGAGCATTTATCAGTTGGTTTTCTAATGATCTAAAATAGGTTATGTTGTGTGGAAATTAATAAAACCGAGATGGCACGTGTAACATGTACTGTGTCATACACTCTCGGCGGCCATAATCATATAACGTGCATAGTGTTAGTTAACAAGATTACTTAGTCACACTAGATACTTCACTAAATATCCCAACTTATACATATAGCATACAGAACTTTTCAAATTTAAGTCTAGTCAAAGAGCTTGTACTGTTAACCCCTTACGGGTGGTCTAATGGCAAAAAGGCGTGTAACTATCACTCTAAAATGTGTGAGGTATCAAGTTTAATTTCTGTTATGTGCAAACAACCTTAAGTGGTCACGCCAACCTCCTGAAAATGAGCATACTTAATAAAAAGAAACTCTATGTATTAGTCTATCGTATTGAAACCAACTTGAGAGGATCTGAATGCGTATAACAGTGTAGGAACATCAAGTTTACCTGGTGCAAGGGTTACTTATAGTACATAAAATCGCCTTGCATTGCATTCATTGAAACTTTTAGGGCCACATCACTCCATTACTCCATTCGTGTAACAGAACTCGACCAATATTTAGGTTAACCAATTAAGTTTACGGTAATGATAGATTGACATAAGTTTGAGTAGATCACTTGGCAATTCTATTAATCTAAGATCCTAAATTCAGCCACTCTGATTTTGCTACGCATTGAAGATGATTTGTATTAATTTATTAAACAAATAATTTATTTACATTAAAAGATCAAATACCTTAATTTTGTCCTTCTATAAGTGACATATTTGTTGAGATGCTAGATATTGGGGTCTACATGAAATAACCAAAAGCTAGCGAGTCGATAGAGTGAGCAATAACACATGATGTTGCTAGATAACAACTACTTGGACACTGCCATAACAATAAATTTAGGACCACTTTGTATGTCCTATATAAACATTGTTTTTAGTAGATATAATCTTGGCCTATATGTGGTTGCATTTGACACCTCTAAATTCTTTTTTTCAACTCAAACGTGTGATCGCTAGCACGTTTTGTTTGAATATTTTTTTTCAATAATTCGCGCTTGAGATGGTGTCTAGCATCTCTCGATAAGAAAATATATTGAATAACTTTGTAACCTACTTTGAGAGCAAATTAAGCTAATAAGACCTAAAAGCTAGGGTGCATAAACCTCAAACAAATGAAGTTAAGCTACCATAGATGACTTAAAAGCATTTTTTGATGAAATTAAACCTTAAAAAGAAGCTAGAATTTTAACTAAAAAGGTGACAGATAGACTAGCTTCTTTTTTGTGTTTTTCACTTTTGAAAACTTTGCAAAATGCTAATTGACTTAAAACCTTAGACTCCAACTAATTCAAACAGACTTTTAGACTAAATTAGACACTAAAATAACACTAAAAGCTGACTCAATGAGTCTTAAAACAAATAAGCTATTTAAAACAGCTATTGTATCTTTCAAATTTAACCAAAACCTATTAGACTTGATCACTAATGAATAACAACTGTTTAAAACTACTTGAAATGCTAAATTAAAGCTAAAAGAACTTGGACTTTTAACCAAATCTCATGAATAATGTGAATAAACTGATAAATGTAACAAAAGAGAAATTAGATCTACCTTAATTTCCAAGAGCACCTATTTCAATAAAGATGACAAAGATAATCGCCATGCCACATGCCACACACTCCTTTCAAGGCCAAAATCCATGGCCAGTCAAAATACAAGCTTTTGGTGAATTATAAACTAAATGTTACTTGTTGATGTTGCCTGCTCCTGATCCTAATGTCTTCCCGCCAATTCTTTGGGTGAATAAAAGTGTGTGGGTTTGAGTAGGTAAAGAGATATGAATGCACAATGCAGTGATGAAATGAATAAGTGTTTTGTGTATGTATTTATAGGGGTGTATTAAATGGGGGTGGTGAGAGCCAATGGGAGTGAAGTGTGCGGATCGGGTAGGAGAACCGTTCGATTGAAATAGATCTTGTTGCTTATAGAGATTTGTGTTTGTTATTGTGTGTATTTTTGTGAAGGTGAAGAGGGAGGAAAAAGAGTAGTTGAGTGGTTTTATTTTGGTGGTTGAAGAACATAAATACACATAGTACTTCGTATTTAATACAAGTGAATTTGTATTTATGTTTGCGTATGAATCAACTTGCCTTTTGAAATATGGGCTCTCATGCTTTCTTGAAAATATTGTATGCACCTATATGGCAAAGTTAATTTTCTTATAAATCCTTCCATTTGACACTAACATATACGTATTAACATAAAACAATTTTGACGTGCTTGGGCTGTACTTCAAGCAAAGCCTAATATTTACCTTGTAACAAAAACAAAAATGAACTATAATGCCCAGATCTGGTATAATGCGGTGTCCATATTTTTTCTTAAAAATGAAATATCTGACGAAGCACATATACAAGTCTCGGGATAATTACTTCTGGATCTCTCGCCTCCATGCAATTAAAAAACAAAATCTAATTACCAATGATTTAGATCAATTTTACATTTCGGGGTTAGGGTTTATAAATTGGGGAAACTGTTTGGTGAGAGAGAATTCGGGACAGGGGTTTATAAAAATTACGGAATAACTTTTTATTATCGTTGGTTAATAACATGTACGGAATATATTGTTATTGTCCTGTAGGTATGGAATTCTTAAAGAGACTTTGTAACCATCTCACATGAGATGGTGATGATTTGATTCATGGTAACCCTTTTCTACAAGCTTTTCTGTTTTGATTCATGATATTTGATTTGAAATTGGTTTCAATGAATATAAGTGTGAAGTAATAGGTTTCCGGGTTGGTAATTTTTGTTTAGTAGGAGGTTTTGGGGATCACAGCTCCAAAGTCCCCAAACCCAAGCTGGAAGGCAATGTCTTCTCCAAAGTGTAGAATTGTAGATATTGTTGTTGCATTTTGACTTTACTCGTAGAAACCTGATTCTCCCATGTTAATAACGTGTGTAATTTTTGGTTGTTTTCGTGATAAACAAAAGCAATGTTCATAAAACATTCACCTATACACCATTGGTAGCGATGCGGCTAGTTAAATGATAGGCCATATGGTTTAAAAAAACTAATTATGAGATAGTGATTCTTCACCCCAGAACAAATCATACGAAACTGCACGTCAGAATGCCAGGTACCAGTGTATAATATCATCTCCCAGCTATTAAAGACCAACTATGGGTTATTTTCTAAAAGAAAAAGACACAATTGGTCAAAATATATGGCACGAGTCGATGAAACTATATATAAACTAGGAATGACACCAAAACTTGGACTAAAATCCTGTAATTAATAATGTCATCTTCATGCTGCCTAAAATACAAATCTATAGACCACAATAATATGAAAACTTTAAAGAGTAAAACTGAGAACTAGCAATAGATGTTTATAGCGTAACTCATACAGGTTATCTTTCGTAGATGTTGAAAATTGGTTTGGCATAAATTGATGATTTTAAGCTCCAACTTTAGCAACTTTTCTCTGCTCAATTTGACCTGTCAAGGGACACTGCATTTCTGTCCAACTTATTGGATCCATCGTGGCGGTGTGGCACCTATAAAGATCATGACACCAACAACAAAGTTACACTAGTACACAAAATCATAATTTGGAACGTTTATAAAGGCTTTTTGGAACGCTTAAACTAACGTTCCCTATGTGACTGTTCCAAAAGATAAAAACTTTTTGGAGCTGTTTTATAACAGTTCCCAAAGTGTCATTCTTAGGAACGTTTTTAGTATTAACCGTTCCACAATGCTAGTTCCAACATATTAAAATATCCAATATTTTGGAACACTTTCACTAGAAGCGTTCCAAAAACCATCCATTTTTTAGAACATTTCCACAAACAACCGTTCCAATGATAACCACCTGCATATCCTATTTCAACCCATTTCTGAATATCCATGAATCCATTATTACAACCCAATTCTGCAGGCTGCAGCAGAAAATCAGCAACCAATTTTTCTGCATCGAGCCAATTCCGCGGCTACCCAAATCTGCTGTTTTATTTCTGCAGCGACCCATAACTTATTTTGTTCTAGAAGCATTTCAACCAAAGCACAAAACTTATAAACATCAAATTTAACCAACAATCCGCAACACCAAATTCATCCATTACAACTAAACTTTGTCTAAAAGTTGATTGCCCAAATTCATCTACTACAACCAAACTTTTTCCAGTTAAAAACACAAAAACTACATCCTTACACCAAAAACTAATTAACTAATACATACATCATTGCATGGTTCGCAGTGAAGGTCATAAAATGATTTACACACGTCATGTACCGTCTAGTCCAATAGTCACATAGGTATTGGCTTTCTCGTTATAAAGTGTTTAGGAATCTGTTAGTAAAAAAACGAGAGTTAATTATAATATACTACAAATACTTAAAAAAGGAAAAATGCAAAAGTAGAGACTATATAAGTCGGTTTTCCCTCTAAAGCAATAGACAAGCAACGATACTTACGTTATCAGGGAAGCCTTGTTGTATGACCGTAAAAAAGTCGAGAATCCATTTCATGACATAATAACCACATTCCCAAGTATCTCTTTGTTGGTTACACTGTAATCAAATAACAAGCATACATTTCACATATAAAAAACACATATATAAATGGCGGTTTATATCAGTATAAATTATTTACCTTAGGGAAAGTCCAATCCAAATTCACTTGAAACGCCCTAAAATCAGAAGTATTGAAGTTAGATAAATGAAGCTATGAATTGTGAATGGAATGTCAATATTAGAAAATCTTACTCATTCAACACTTTTACCACCAAGAAATCATCCGGGGTCTTCTTTTTCTCGTCTTTATTATATGAATCCAAAATGTATCCCTTTTGCATGGAACGGTCAATAATAAGTAACGCCCAATGACCACTACAAAAAAGTTTATGCCTTTTAAACAACGCAAGTATAATCAAAACCATAAAACAAAAGAAAAAGTTAAGTTAACGTACTCATGATGATAAGGTAAAAGGAAGAATGATTTATTTGGGTGTATGTGTAATGTTTTGCGAATAACAGTCACGACAAACCCACGGTCTTCTAAACATGCGCTTGATTGTAAATATGCCGGATTGAGAAACGTAGTCCTACTCGCCTTTTTAGGATACATGTACCTAAATGAAAATAATAAATATAATAAACGAAATAACAATGAATAATAAATTACAATTTTGGTATCAAGATGAATGGAAAATCAAAGAACTTACATGCACAACCAATGAATTATGGCCACGTCAAGCCAATCTTTTGTCATCCATCCTATTAACGAGTTGTTGTCGACTTGTTCCAAAAACATCTCGTCATACAT
The DNA here is from genome assembly GCA_030686995.1 of Artemisia argyi. Lineage (NCBI taxonomy): Eukaryota > Viridiplantae > Streptophyta > Magnoliopsida > Asterales > Asteraceae > Artemisia > Artemisia argyi. The sequence continues at coordinate 167,207,974 of CM060695.1, forward strand.
TCCCTCTGGCGCTTCAATGGTGATCGCTGCATTTGGATTCTCACGTTTCATTAAAAGACTCGCAAGAAATTGAATCTCAATCGGCCTTTTCCTCAATATCTTCATGCGACTCGTTTGGTATGAGTTATGGCTTATTTGAGACGAAGTTTTAGCTCTACAACTTGTTTCTTCGTCCACCTACATTATTAAAGCATTTGTAAATAAAATTGTGCAAGTAACATCACAAAAGAAAAGTATTAGTAACATAAAAAATGACTAATAAGAGTTAATGCAAAATGTGTCACACCAAAATCTTAATACTAAACCAACAAAGATCACTTAAACCAAAATTGAAACAATGAGGGGCTCAAGTGAAGCTATAACAAGCTTATCACAAGGGCTGATCAAGTAGGTATTACAACTGCATACAAATGAATAAAAATAGTTAAGTGACCATATTACTTTAAAACTTTCAACTCAAAGTTATACTTACTAGAACAACCTAAATAGACACTAAATGACTAAAAGTTATCACAGAAACACACCTAAAAAACTAGAAGTTATTTGAACACTAAAACTGAAGAGCAGGACATGAACAGTCCTAAGGGGGCTTTTTGAGCTTATTAAAACGTAATCAAACATATTTCAAGATGTGAAAAATCTATTATAAACTGAAGTTAAGCAATCAAATTTTAATTAGAAACACTTTTCAAAGATTTTGAAAAACTTTATCCAACTTAAATTTGATCAGATAACAACCTACTTGGACTGTTTTTATGTTTTCATAACTTATGCAAATTGTTGAAAGATGGAATTAAAATGAGCATATAGTAAACTTACCTAAAGACAAGAGTGTAAATCACATAATCACTTAACAGCAGGCTACTTAAACCAAAATAAACAACTCAATCCTTCCTGACACCCCTAGTCATACCTATACATATAATATATGTCTATATTGGTCGAGTGAGCACCATGCGTTGTAAAGCGCTTTCATCCAAACGTGATTTTGTAGGCATTGACGGTTCAACAGGAGCCAATCTTGTAACACCCCCAAATCATGGTTGCAGCGGAATTCAAACTGGGTGTTACTCGATGGCACAATAGTCACAATAATAGAAAACGAACTCCAATTGAGTTGTTTTAAAAGATTTATCATTCAAATTGTATAAATATCAGAGATTACAAAATGAGGTCCCAAATGGTTCCATGTTTACAATTTACATTAAATGAGTTTTGAATGATAATAAAATTTATAGCCCTCTTGAGTATCCGTGTCCTTCCGTGCCATCCTTGATCGTCATGAACCTGAAATACATGCTTGAGAGGTCAACACAAAGGTTGAGTGTTATTCATAGAGTTTAGTTAAATCGTTTGAACACAATGTGTTGGTAGTTAAATCATTGAACACAATAATCGTAGTGTGAGCTATAGACTCACACTCATAGTTAGAAAACAAAGATGGGCTACGTTGTTATATGCCCGGAAAGGTTATTAATTCACTAAGCTTATGACACCAAAACGTTAACGTGTGCCAATATCGATCGGCAGATTTATCCCGGTAGGTACTTTGCCGTCATACCTAATGTCTCAAATATTAATGCATTTGTTTGAACTTAGTCAAAACAAATGGGATTCGTCAATCCAATAGGCCTATTCACAATATTCGCGCTCACTCGCAAGTAACCCTTGCAAGTGATTAAATGGTTCATAATAAGGGATCTTGGTTTGGCAAGGATGTTACTTAGTGATAATAAAACATAGTCGAATAGCATATAGTAGAAAGCATTGTGTTCGAGTAGAAAAATAATAGCATGTATTCCCCCCAAGCGTTTGTAAAATAGTTAAACAATAGAAAGTGGGGCTATGAACTCACCTTAAGTTGGATGATGTATAATGAGAATGATGGATATGCCGTAAGAACTTCTACGAGCAACCTAGAATAATTGTTGTAACTTAGGTTTGGAATAATGTCTAAGGAAACATAAACATGCCAATATATGTCTTGCACTTAGTCCATGATGTGGTATGATGTATAGTGTAAGTATATGAAAAGAAATGGTTCATGAAACATGTATAGTTTATATATCGTTTACTACCGTTCGGGCCGACATAATTCAGAAGTCATGTTAGTAAGCGTTCGAGGAGCCAGGACACTTTAATTCGTAAATCCACAACTCATCTCGACGGCTTACATAATGAACTCCTCACATGAGGCTCCCTACTATTGTAGTAGTTGATAAAGTATATAGATATAAGTTTTGATCCGAAAAGTTACATGTCCGGTACTTGAATAAACTTAGGAAAGTTTATTTTTACATGAAGATTGTTATTAGGGTAAGTTTCATTAGTCTTGTATGACCATTTTTCTTTGTAATATCTCATGGTTCCTTTTTAAGCGAAGTAGATCCAAATTGCTTGTTCAAGTTATCGCCAATTCCTTGTTTCATGTTTACACCTAAGTAAGCTTGTATGGTCATTTAGTCATGGCCTTGCCATGACCTTTGGTCCTTGTTCCATAGTCATGAGACTTCAACCTTGGCTCTAGCCATGGTGGTGGTCTTGAGTATAGGTCATAAGACCTCTTGTTCCTTTTAAAGTATAACCATAATATATTGTCTTATATATATGTAAATAGCTGTTAAGAAACTGAGAAATATCTCACTCAGAAAGCGTTTTCAAGTCTCGAGCTTCATTGAACCTGAACGAAAATGTGATTCCGGACAACTTTCGTGTTTTAACTTTTTCATGAAACGGACCAGAAAGGCCTCTTATTGCGTGTTTTAAGTTTCTGTAACAGAAACTATTTGGCAGCTTTGCCGCAAAGTTTTGGTAACTTGAAATCGTCATAACTTTTGACTCGTATACTCGTTTTAGGTGGTTCAAATTGCTATGGTTTCCTTGTTAGGTCCTCTACTACAATATGTAATAATCCAATATCATATTTTTACCATTTTGATCAGGTCTTACCAAGAAAATCACTAGTTTACTTGTTTTAATAACTTGTTTTAACAATCAATAACAATAACTTGTTTTGCTCACTTTTATACATCATGGACATGATAACAAGACAATATATAGCATGAATGATATGTAAATAGCATGAATATGATATTTAAGCAAGGAAGTGTATTAGAGTTTGCTTACAACTTGTGAAGAAACTAACTAGAACCAAGATCAAAACCAAGAATTACTACTTAATCTTTCAAATATTTTCCAACCATAGCCAAGCTTCCATATCAAAAACCCCATCTTATAATCCCTTGATAAACACTAATCTATCACAAAAACAAGCCTTAGTAAAAATCTTCACTAAGAACACTTGGAAATTTGATGAGTTTTTGTGGTGTTTTATGATGATTTTATGGTTGAAAGGTGTTAAGGATCATGCAAGGAACTTAAACCTTCAACTCTAATGGAATGAACTAGCTAAATCATGATCAAAATGGTAAGTTATGGTTGTTTTGGGTCGTTGGTATTGAGAGAAATGGAAGAGAGTGAGTCTTGATCTTATAAGGAAATGAGGAGGTTAGTTAGGTTGACTTGTCAACACTTGGTGAGCAAGTTTGGACACATGTAATCATCTTAGAGCACAAGGAAGGAGATCAAGCCACAAGGGTGGTGAATCCCCCCCCCCCCTAAGTCGGTTTGGATGAGGATAAGAAGAATGAGTTGGTCTAGTTGATATTATCCTACTTATGGAGCTAGTTTCGACTCCATAAAATGCTAACCGTAAGTTGTTACGTCACAAAACGTAAAACCGGGTATCGTAAAAATACGAAACTTGAAAGTATTGTTAAACATGTCATTATACTCCATAATAAAATATAAAATGAGTGGTAGGTTCCATTGGGGTGGTAGAACCCTGCTAAAACTGGAAACACGGGTCTAAAACGCGTAATACGTAAAACGTACGAATATTGCGTAAAATTGAGAAAAGTAAAATATTACTTTTCTAATAGGTTATAAATGATTTAAAATGACTTATAATGTCTAGACTGGGCTCAGTCTAGTGTCGGTTGGTATTAAATGTCTTTTAGACATCAAACCGTAAGCCTAAAAATCAAGGAATGACTTATAAAATCAGGGAATGATTTTTGGTCAGAGGAGGAGGGAAAAATATGTTGACTTTTTCTAATAAGTTGAAAACTCAAATCGTCTTAGAAACGCGGTGCAGGTATAGGCTAAGGTTACGGCTGAGTAAAAACGCTTAAAACTGAAAATTCCAGTTTTTCACGGCCGAGGCTTATTTTGGTCATGTTTTTCTCAGTCACGATTAATTCTCAAATAAATCATGAGTGTGTCAAACATTTTTATGATGCGGGGTCACTTAACGCGGTCGATTTTCGTTGTGCGTAGAATTTTTGAATGACGTTTTACCCTAAAACGTATAATTCCGTGATAACTTTCACGAAAATGAGCTTATGAATGTCAAACTTTTAATTTGTCATGGAAATGATTTATCACTCGAAGCCAAGAAACAAAAATCAAGTTTCGGGAAAATGTTCGGGAAAAATGAATAGTAAAAGTCAATAGTGAAATTTTCCGGGAATAGTAATTATCCTGAAAATGCGAATTGTTACAAATCTTGAGTGAAGCTACATTTAACAAAAAAATTGATTAAACCTTAATACAAATTCATACAAAGTCATATTTATTCAATACATATGAATTTATATACCTTAATGTATTTCTGTGGCCATTGAATAAAATGGCCAAATGATTCACATAGTCTGCTTACAGCATCAGTTGGTACCACAACATAATTATTTGTGTAAGCTTCTTCAACCTTGTCCACTTGTACCTTCGAGTAACCCGAGCGCATTTGAATCCCATCCAGTTTCCCATCCAGTCTCGGATATAACATGGCTTTAGTCATTGTTTCCTCAATGTCACCATAGGGAACTAACAATTCACATGGAATGGGAGTCTACAAAACGTGAAACCGTTTTGAAATTTTGCCAAAGGGAAAGGTCCAGGACTATAAAACAATGAGCATACAACACTATACATGTGTCTTAAAAGTGGGTAGGATACCTCAATGTCATCAAATCTATCGAAAGATCCGCCCGAGCTTGAGGTCCCCTGAAGCAAACCCGTAAAAGATCCACCTTTGTTTATGGTCGCTTGAAGTATCTCCAAGTCTGCCTCTATAAGTTCTATTTTTTCCCTCAATGGTTTCGTTATTTCATCTTTCAGGCCATCAAAATCTTCCACTGTTATCATTTTCTTCCCTGCTCTCTTAGAGATCCCTAATGCCTTCTTAGGCCCAACCACACTTGATACACACCTGGTTCGCCCTGAGTGCTCAGGTCCAAAACACCCTGTAAGTGGATCTTTTCCCGCTACATAATAAGTACCATCAGCTTTCATTTCTTGCTCTTTTGCTAACTGTTGCAAGTGATATAGTCGTTAGAAGATAATAGACAAACCAAAATACTTAAAAGTATACGCTATATCCCATACCAGAGCTTTAAGTTTTTAGTAAAGCGTATTTGTCAACTCCTTTAAGCTCGTAAAATCGTTATCCGATAACCTGGCAAATATGTGGAGCTTTGAACGCCTACACTCCAACTTAGCTAACTTTGGGTACCGTTCTTCTAACTCTTGCATCGGTGGAGCTAACTTTTTCTCTAACCCAACATAGCTTGTTCGTCCCAACTTAGGTCTATCTGTGTTTTTTAGTGCATTTTCCCTCGCTTTAGCACTTTTTTCCTTCACATAAAAGTAGAAAAAACACTTTAAACACTTGCAAACTATAATACAATTGTATATGAAGTATAAAAACATAGAGCAAAAAGTCACGCGGACCAGAAATGCTGGCGAGTTTCTAATAGAAACAAATGCAGGCCAATCCGCCATATTCAAATCCTCATACTCGAGAAGTGGGTCTTTTCCTGCTTGGACAATATGTGTAAGGCTCGTCTTGAACTTCCTATGATATTCATTCATTTTTCTAAGCAACACTTTCTTATTCTCACTGGCTACATCGTCACTGATATTCCAAGTTTCCTGCTGTTTTTAGAGGCAAAACTACTAAGTACTAAAACATTACACATATTAAATAGATGAAAGCACAGGTATTATGTTTAAATAGAACTACTACCTTGGCCGCAAGCCACATTTGATCTTTCTCTTGGTTGGTAATTTGCTTCCAACCTTTGAGATAAGAAATGCGTGCTCGCACCTCAACTCCCATCCATGAAGCGAATCTTGGAGCCGTATCACTATCCACTAATCCAAGATCATTGAATGTAACAGTATATGACGTGGCCGGATAATTTTTCTTGCACTTTGATAAGCCACGCTTACGTCTTTGAGACATTGTATATATGAATACTATTAACAAGGAAAAAACAAAGATTACCCCTGAACATGGTTTAATAAACTCTCCAACCATAATTTACTTGTTATCTTTTTGTTGCTGTAAATATTACCTTAACAATAATCACTAAAAACACAACCCCTAAAATTCGAAACTGAAATTATTATTAGCAAATGGATCTAATCAACAACAACAGGTTTATAAAAATTAAAATCATCAGACTAAATAATACCTCAAATTATTATGTAAAAATTACCTCAAATTTTGGAAGGATCAAAGAAGGGCTTGATAATTGAAGTTTGGTTTGGCTTGAGAAAGGTTTAATGGCTGCGTATAGTTTCACAATTGCGCCCAATTGAAGGGTTTTTGGGGAGAAGATAAAGGGTAATGGGGGTAGATGGTAGTGCGGGAAAACAAAAAGCCTAGGAACCATTTTATTGTAATAGTTCGAAATAATTAAAACATTTTAACTTTCTGGAACACTTTTCTACTAAAACGTTCCCAATCATCGAAATATTTTGGCGCACCTGCTAAATAAATGGCAGTTGTTTCGTAAGTCATTTAAAACAACCCGACCCGACCTTACCCGAATTGACCCGAACCCGACTAACCTGACTAACATTTATACAATGTACCCGACCAACCCGACTCGACTAACATTTTTACAATGTAAAAATTATTAAATAAGACAATTTTTAATCATTTTACATATACTCGGGGTTGACCCGAACCGAACCACAAAAGCCATAATTAACCAAAATGGATACATAATTAATACTAGAATACAAAAGCTACATGATAATCAAATTGATTAATGTCATTACAAATATCTTCGAACAAATTAAATGAACTAAAATTTTCTTCTAAATCTCTTGTAGCGCATAAAATACCGACGTCTTAGCTTCAAATAAAGTTTTCTTCTAAATCTCTTGTAACGCACAAAATGCCGACGTCTTAGCTTCAAATCGACACATCTCTGCAAAGTAAAAAATTTTGTTTTATAATCTATGATATGATAATACAAGATATACAATGTTTAATAGAAAAAATAAGGATCAGATAATATCCAACCTTCATTTACGACGGGGTCTATCAATCCACACGCCTTCATCATGGTCGGATCGTAAGTATTATTTCTTGCATTATCACTATCCATGGGGGGAATACCAACAGAAAATGGTGGTAGCTCGTCAAAGTGGTCATATTCATCCTCATCGACAACATCATCAACACCAAGTATACGTCGTTTACTTTGCAAGACGACATGCCATCTTGAGTTCTCTATCGGGTCCTTAACAAAGAACACTTGAGTTGCTAGTTTAGCCAGAATGAAAGGTTCAGATGCATAACTGTCCGTTGCAAGATCGACAAGTGTAAAACCTCGTTCATCAACGTTAACACCTTGTTCGTTGCACACCCACTTGCACTTAAACAATGGAATAGTGAATGAATTATAATCCAACTCCCAAATTTCTTGGATCACACCATAATACGACTCTTTTGCGATTCTGTAGTTTTCTGTCATTGAAGCTATTAGGGTAACACCGCTATTCTGATTTATGCTCTTTTCATCTTGTGTCTGGGTATAAAATACATAGCCATTAATTTCATATGCTTGGTATGATTTGAAGGAGTCATTTGGACCTTCACCCAATTGTTTCACTATTTTATCAATGATTGGTTGACCATTATTAGCCAACACCTTTTCTTTCAACCAACTTGCAAATTGATTGTTGTGCTTGGTGTTATACCATGTGTCGCTTTTTCGCAGGTGTGCCACACGTAACATTTCCATGTGTTCTACAATGTACGGAGCAACACATGTCATGTGTTGTAGGACAGCAAAATGTGCAAGTTGTAAAAGAGCACGATCCGGGGTGATATTCTTTGAGCCAATTGTACCAACCCCTAAAAGTCTACCCTCATGGCGAGAATGTGGAATGCCAATATTGTCAATACCTTTCAAATAGTCTGTGCAAAATTCAACCACTTCCTCAGTAGCATATCCTTCAACAATACTACCCTCAGGGCGAAACCTGTTCCTTACATACTTTTTTAAGACACCCATATATCTCTCAAAAGGGTACATGTAACGTAGAAACACAGGACCACAAGCCTTAATTTCTCCTACAATATGGGATACCAGGTGAACCATGACATCAAAAAATGAAGGCGGAAAATACATCTCTAGTTCGCAAAGTGTGAGGACAATATCTCTTTGCCATGAATCTAACACCTCGGGATCTATCACTTTCAAGTGTATCATGTTAAAAAACAAGCACAACTTGGTTATTGTTTGTCTAATGTGATCAGGGAGTAAGCCACGAATTGCAATAGGAATCATATGTGTCATTAAAACATGACAATCGTGTGACTTCATACCAAGGATCTTACAATCTTTAATGGACACCAACCTCTTAATATTTGCAGAATAACTAGAGGGAACCTTGATACCATGTAAGCATTGACAAAATTGCGTTTTTTCTGCTTTAGACATGGTATAACAAGTGGGCGGTAGATAAGTGCGTTTTCGATCACTTTCAACAGGAGCAAGCTCTAATCGGATTCCCATTTGGACCATGTCTTTTCGAACATTAACCCCATCCTTTGTCTTCCCAGGAATGTTCAACAACAAGCCTATCAAGCTATCACAAACATTTTTCTCAATGTGCATCACGTCGAGGCAATGTCGGACTTCCAAGTGCTCCCAATAAGGTAATTCCCAAAATATTGACTTTTTTTTCCAAATTCCTTTCTCTAGTGGACTTACTTTTCCAAACTTACTCTCTAAATTTTGAACCCGAGAATATGCTAAATGTCCATCAAATCGTGTCCTTACCTTTCGAAACTCGGTGTTGCCATTAAACTCCTTTGTCTTTCCACGATACCTGTGATCTTTCCTAAGCAATCTTCGATGGCCCATGAACACGTGTTTTTTGCAATTGGGTAACCTTGTCGAATCGGTTTGATCTTCACACACAGGACAAGCTAATTTACCTTTTGTACTGTATCCTGACAGATTGCCGTATGCTGGAAAATCATTTATGGTGCAAAAAATCATAGCTCTCAATCGAAACATCTCCTTCTTGTACGCATCATACACTTCAACCCCCGTCCCCCACAATTCTTTTATGTCATCGATTAATGGAGCTAAATAAACGTCAATATCATTACCAGGTTGTTTCGGACCTTGAATTAACAATGACATCATAATGTATTTACGTTTCATGCATAACCATGGTGGAAGGTTGTAGATGCATAAAACAACTGGCCAAGTACTATGACGACTACTCATATTTCCAAACGGATTTATTCCATCTGAACTAAGACCAAACCGTAGATTTCTAATTTCATTACCAAAATTCTCAAACGTATTATCAATCTTTCTCCATTGAGGTGAGTCGGCCACATGTCTTAACTTTCCCTCCTTTTTGCGTTCATCATAATGCCAACGCAATAATTTGGCCTCTTTTTCATTGGCAAATAATCTTTCAAGTCTCGGTATGATTGGCAAATACCACAACAATTTAGCCGGGGGACCGTTTTTCTTAACATCATCGTTTTCATATGTTTCTTTTTTATGTTTATACCTTGATGCACCGCAAGTAACACATTTGTGTAGATCTGCGTACTCCTTTCTATAGAATATACAATCATTCGGACATGCGTGTATTCTTTCAATTTCTAATCCCATTGGACACATTAGCTTTTTGGCTTGGTATAATGAAACAGGTATCCCATTATCTTTGGGGTGCGAATCATGTAAAAATTCTAATAAACGTGTGAAACTGCTATCACTCCAACCACTATCTGCTTTTAAGTTTAACAACTTCAAGACGAAATCTAGTATGGAATATTTTGTGCAGCCGGGATACAATTCTTTTTCTGATTCTTGAAATAGTTTTTGCAATTTTTCTTGTTCATCGTCACCAACAGTACGCTCCAAATTATGAAACATCTCACTTAAATCTTCCCCCACCCCGACGGGATTGGGTATGTTGTTGTCACCTAAATCTTCATGGTCGTTATTACTATATGAACTAGTGCCTTGTTGGTTATTAGAATCAGAAACAAACGTGCTCTTATCAGTTAGTAATTCGCCATGTTGTGACCAACATGTATACTTATGCATAAAACCACGTTTAATCAAATGCCCCTCAATTACACTAGTATTAAATTTACACACGTTTTTACAATCTTTACAAGGACACCAAATGTATCGAGCTCCACTACTCGCCCGATTAGCCTCAGCGAACGCTAGAAAAGTTTGCACACCCTTTAAATATTCTGGGGTAGAACGTGAAATATCGTACATCCAATTTTGGCGATCCATCTGAAATTAAGAAATAAAATCATGAAATATGCATAAATATAGCAACTTTGGTCACGGTTAGTCTCTAACCCACTTTTTGAATACTCCGCTTCATAAGCACATACGTTTTAACGAGTTGATTATTAAAAAAAATCGGCAGCATTTCCCCTTAACTCCCCAAGAATGCATATAAAACGCAAACCCGAAGGAGTAAAAGAGAAATGTTACCATCTTTTTCTTAAATAGTAAACTCGTTAAATCATATACACATCCTAGATGAAACAAAGTATTCAAAAAGCAATCCCAAAAATGGGGACTTTCCAAAATTAATCTCTATTAGATTAATTTTGGACGGGTATAAATCTTATGGCATAAGACTTACAAAACTAATGAGTACTACCAATATAAAATGCTAACATACCCGTAAAATAACATGTATAAACAAACTATTACATTTATATAACTAATGCGTAGAAGAGTTAATGTTATTTACCTTAAACAAGATCTTGAAGCATTAATGATGGTAGTGTGAGTTAATGAGGGTGGTTTTGAAATTTAATGTTGGAATAGATAGATATTTGGTAGTGAAGAAGTGTGTTGTAGTCGATAGCCGTTTGGAACCGAAGAAGTGAAGACTGGTAAGCCGACCGTTGCTTGTTTTTTGAAATGCATTTTATCTAAAATTCAGAACGGTTTTTAAGAAATCGTTCCAAAGAGTATGAATTATTTGAGTGAGAATAAAATTTAGAACACTCTTTAAGAAAGCGTTCCCAAGGTATGAATTGTTTGGAACACTTTCAGTTGAACAGTGTTGTAAATATCGCTCGGCGGTACCTCGGCGGTCGACCACTGCCAAGCGCCAAGACTGATATGGCGGCGATATATCAGTGATATATCGGTGACCATAAATTATAAAGAAAATTATTTTTAAAAAATAAATATTAGTAATATCCTAACAAAATAAGTCAATAACCACACATTTAACTAAAACTAAATTTTTTATATATAAGTTTAGGGGTGGTCATCGCTGCTGTGGCAGCAGATAAATTATCTGCAGTAAGGCCAAGTTTTTTTTAGAATTTACATTTTTGGCCCTTCAAGATAAGTACAATTTTCATTTTTGGCCCTTGGCTATAGCACAACAGAAGAGAAATACCCTGCTGTTTTACAGCAGGGATCATTTGGCCATAAGTTTAAGACTTAAATGTAAACTATTAAAGATGGAGGGGGTCAAATGTTTAAATACATAAACTTATTTTAAACTTTTTGAGTAAAATTTATAAAGTTTAGAGACTAAATGTAAAATAGTAAAAGATAGATGGGTTAAATGTTAAAAATTCTAAACTTATTTAAACCCTAAACCTAAAACCAAGTTGCAGCCTCACTTTAAAACATTTATACAGCCACCCTTCACCCTCACTTTAATACATTAATACACTGATAAACCCTAAACCAATTCTCCGGCGTTGACCATCAATTCGCCGGCGTTAACCTTCAATTCGCCGGCGTTTACCGTCATTCTGAACACAACCACCACTTATTTTCTCTTTAATTGGCTTAGATCTGAAGTTTGACCGGCATTCGCCAAGGTCCGATTTTGACCGCCAAGGTCCGATTTTGACCAAACCGATATTTTTGACCGATAAGTGAAATATCGTATCGGTCGACCACCGATAAGCGATATATCACTGATATATCGGCCGCCAAGACCGATATTTACAACACTGCAGTTGAACCGTTCCCAACAAATATTTTTGGAACACTTTATTAACAAACGTTCCAAATAGTTATCTTTAGGAATGTTTGACAGTAGGTGTGGCTGATATACGATCTTTTGGAAACGCTTTACATAATAATCGTTCCTAAAGGCTATGAAAATAAAATTTTCTGTAGTAGTGTTATGAGCAACATTGTTTGTCTATTGATAAGGAGGTGTACTTTGACTTGATGGGTCAAAGAAACAATTATCCTAAAACAATAATGATAGGAACTAGTATTGTAATAGGGGAGAATCACAAAAATCACTCTTTTCGGACACCTATTTCACCAAATCACACTTTTTTACCCAAAAAAAGCGAAAATACCCAATTTCATCGCACCGTGCAAGAAACAGTTGGGGTCGTTTGATATATTATGTGCAAGGTTTTTGGGGTATATAACTCCAACTCGTGGGACAAAACTGTTAAAACCAAAATATGCCAAAAAAAAACTGGCACAACCATCTCACATAGCCATACCTGTGCAATAAATTAATTCCTTGCACAACCATCACGCACATTTGAATTGTTTAATATTCAAATAATCACTCTTATGATGGAAAATTGACAAAAAAACACCCTTTTCTGACATCTATTTCACTAAGTGCAAGTAATTAATTTCTGGTTGTTTCAATTCCATCATAAGAGTGATTATTTGAATATTAAACAATTCAAATGTAGCCTTCTTGTTGTTTCATATTATTTTGAGATGTTATAAAAGGTGAGTTTATTTCTGTTGGAGTGTTTTTTAAGTATAGGTGGCAAAATGGGCGGGTGGGGAGGGTCAAAACAGGTCCTTCTAGAACAGATTAATTTCAATATCTTAATACGTACATACTTAGTGACTTGTGACACGTTTAGCCTGTTCGACCCATTTGACTCTTAGCTAATCTTTGGATAATTTACACAACCCAAACTGACATGTTCCTAATAATGGGTTGTGATTGCCAACTTTATATAATGATTATTGACATGTATATATTCAGTTTCAGATAGAACAAGAGCTGTTACCTGCCATGCTTTCTGCTGTTACCACACCCAATTCATTCTGTGCAGTTGAAAGATAATATGCACGCGCATCTCCTAGGGAAATCTTATTAATGAAAGTTTTGTTAAAGATGACAAACTAACAACATTGGAACAATTAAAGGTTTTATTGCTGACAACATAGAAATTATAAATATATATTTGCGAAGAATATTGAAACCAAGGATACAGCTGAAGCTTTGACAATGTCACTCACCAGGGCAGAAGGATGTGTGCATATCTACTTTGTCAATCTCGGTTGCTCTAACGTCTTGTTGCCTGTTCAAATAAAAACACACAAAATTTAGAATTTAAAATCAACTCTGACATCTTGATGACTTCATTTATATCCCACGGAAGTGAATGACATCAACTAATCTAAGCATTATTGTGTGCTTGCATGCAATCTGTGTGCTTGAATGAAATCAACTAATCTAAGTATCATTGTGTGCTTAAATGACTTCATCTGCTCCAACATCTTGTGTGCTTGTATGCAACCTGTAGTTAACCATATAGAGTGCTATACTGTATGTTTAAGACTTCCTTTACAAAAAAGACTATGAACTAATCTTTCCATGTGAACATAGTCCTGAGTTTGCAGCACAATTTTATAAATCCATATCACCATCTGAACTTCAAAGTAGTCCTTTTAGTAATTCTAGGCCTATAGATTGAAACTTTTTACTAATACCAACATAAGGATTCAGGCTAAGGTGTTGCTTTTGTTATTAGTGTGTTACTCAAGCGGTTTTAGTTATCGCTACAATTTCAAATAGCATTGGTGTCTGTTCATCCATGACGTCAACTCCTAGTTCCGGTATTAGTTGGCATTTTTTAGTATGATATTGTATAACTCCTAGTTCCATGACGTCAACTCCGAGTTCCGGAATTGTATGCTTTAACATTTAATTTGATTAACGTTTATGGACATTTCCTAATGTGGCCACTCTGAAATACATGATCACCTCTAAATCACTCCAAGATAGATTAAATGTACTGCTAATACTCTAATAAGTTTCTTAACTAAAACAAATCTTAAATACACGTTACCTGATGATGCCTGAGAATTTTTCTCGGACAGATTTGGAACCAACACACATAACATCTGCTGATGCCATCCTAGCCATCACCTTAGTCACCTATTTTAAGCAATTTAAACATATCATTTTCAAATCAATAACAGTTATATGATTAAGCTATATAAATCATAAATTAAAATACTAGTAGCATGATCAAGTGGCTTCAAATTATATATATGACTAGATTAGGATGCAACTATGAAAGCTTGTGATCATTATAAGGAGACTCTTAAAAGTGAATCAAATTACAAACGTGTTTTCTGCGAACTTATGTAACCTTTCATAAATCAGTGGTTTTTTGGTGAATATTAAACGAAACTGGCCTCTTTTATTTTCTACAGAGAGAGCAGGATGTGCACACGATCCATTCAACAGAGGTCCATTAACGGAACTGTTAATGTAAGTATTTTATGTTAATGTAAGTATTTTATCTGCAAGGAGAGATACTTTAGATTTCAGTAAAAGATACTTACTCGAGCAATCACAACACAGCCTGGCTCAGGAACAGGACCATGGGCTTTGTGTCCAATTACTTCCACTGTTGGCCTCTGACATTCAATAAGAAAAAACAGTACATAAATTAATTAATTAAATAATTAGAAGAGAAAGGGTATTTATGATGATAAGAAGAACCACGAAACAATATTGCAGTCGGGAACGAAGAATATATCAGCCAATATGCAAAATGAAAGAAGGTCAACATGCTCAACGTTATGATCAAAAACACAACATCCTGGAGATAGTATGTAGATGCCAACCCGAGTTTTCATCGTTATACAATATACAATTATGGTCTGCCTTGAAAATAAATTATCGGACAAGTGTAAAGACAAGTATCATCAACATAACCACCTTCTATCTAAAAATAGCTATGTTTCACTTTATATGACTCCACTCTTTCTTCTAAGGATGCCCAACTGCCACACCGATCATTAGGGATCAGTAAAACTTTTTTTTGTAATATGAAGTGCGTTTTCACAGTTAACATAGACTATTCTATACTCCAAAACTGTATCGCATTTAGATCCTAACAGTAATACCCCCTAGGAGATCCCAACCTGCTTAAATTATTTTATCCTGCTTAAACAAGATATCTAAGCGTAACTGATACAACTCATCTCTATGGCTCTCCCTATCAGGAGTATTCTCCCTTCAATACTATTAACATAAGTTGTGTGCTAACTTTCGTAGCCGAACTTCTATTACTACTTGACAACTCCAAAGCCGAAACAAACAATCATAATTCAATATCATTACATGAACTATTTCTCATTAATTTCACTATACTTTCTCATAATACATCACATTTTTAGCACAATGACATCAATACCAAAACCTATTACCAATTCACAAACAACAAAATTTCACAAAACTTGTAATAACAATCATATCAATAACAAAACCGTGCCTCAAATGCATAACAGGATAAAACTTTAGCCAATATCATCACGTAATCTGGCACACTCTCATGAGTTGGCCGCTAAGTCAACCTTGTAACATAAACTAACCATTTTGCCAATTGTGCCCTAAGTCAACCTTGTAACAACCTTGTATAAAACCTAGGTCAAACTATTAACCTATGACATCGATTTACATTTGAACCTAATGTGTAACATAAGCTCAACACTGGTTTCCAAATACTGTCATCACGCCCATGGACAAATGGGCGTTGTTTTGCATAACAACGAAACCTCGCCGTAGGACAAACTTATAGACACTAATTCACAAAACCAAAACAGCGAAACAGTCTAACCGTCATAACTACCTTAAAACTAGTTAAATCACAAATTCACAATACAACTATGCATAAACATGTACGTCCCCGTTACAAGTAAGCAACACATACAAATGTGAGCACGCACCGCGCGTGTGTATACCTAGGTCAGACTATCAACCAATCAAATCAACTTAAAACATATAAACATTAGTATGTGGGCGCGTGCGGGCGCGTAAGTGTTTTAATTTTCCTGGTCTGGTGATTCCAGTAATGGAAGCGTAAACGGTGTTGGTGTCGCGTGAGAGGTACGCGCCTTTGCCAGGTTTGATGTCAGTTGATTTGCCAAGTATTTCACCTGGTGTTTACCATCTCTTCTTCTTTTTGCATTTTTTTTATCAACTGTGTGTTTTTAGTGTGTGTTTTTTATCAAGTAGGGTCATCTAAAAAAATGTTACTTATTGTTTAAAACTTTTTTTTATAAAATTTGCTAAGACATTGTTATAAATAAGGGTGCTCATCGGGCGAAAACCGGACCGCACCGAGACCGAATCTGGCAAAATATCTAGACCGAGACCGGACCGAATGTGGTCGGTCCGGTCTCGGTCCAAATAGGCTAAATGTCCGGTTTTTAAGCCAGACCGAGACCGAAATTATGAAAAACCTTAGACCGAGACCGGACTGAATGTGGTCGGTCCGATCGGTCGGTCCGGTCCATCCGGTCCGTTTGCTCACCCCTAGTCATAAAGTGTAAATACAAATAATTAACCATGGCCGGATTTTAGGGTGTGCAGAGTGTGCAACCGCACAGGGCCCCAAAATTTTTGGGGCCTCCGATTTTATAATGTGGGGTTGATTTGATTCGGGGTTTATGGCAAATTTTATAAAGAATGTATTCTGATACCGTAAGACTTTGCTGTTGTATAGATGAAAAGTATATTAGTTCCAAAACAATTCAAGGAAAAAACTAAAAACAGAGGAGCAGGTTGCATAGCGGGATGAAGAAGAGTATAATTATGTGTAATAGCACTTTGCACCCCCAAGGTTCACACCTTTTACACTTTCCTTCTTGTGTTTTGGTTTATGTCTAAACAAACATAAATGGATTTACATAATTTACACTTTTAACCCAAGTTTGGGAGTGTTGTTTAAATTACTCCGATTTGCTTTTTTCTTATATGAAAATTTCTATACGTATTTTCATAAAACGGTTTCGATGTGGCCTAATAATAGTAATAATTATTGAAATAAATATCGATATGTCATACACAACAATCATTATGTTGTCCGACACACACACACACACACACACACACACACACACACATATATATATATATATATATATATATATATATATATATATATATATATATATATATATATATATATATATATATATATATATATATATATAGGGGTGCGTTATATGCAGTACCAATATTAGATACAGTACTTTACAGTACCATTTTAGACCAATCTAGACTCTTGGATCATTTGATCAATGGTTAATAATACATGATGGCATTTATGTAATAATTTAAATTTTCTTTTGGCTGGAAATGTATTAGTGAGGGTATAATAGTAAAAAACTATTTTTTATTTCTTTATTTAAAAACGTTTTTTGATTTTAACTAAATTTTAGGAAGTTGAAAAAATTTAAAAATGTTCAGTTATTTTTTGAAAGTCTTTAATCGTAGAATATTTCTATATTTTTTAACGAGCTGTGCATATATGCACCTTTTTATTTTCTTGGTCTCTTTAATATCTTATTTAAGCTATATAGGTAACACGTGAATTACATTTAGCATTTAATTCTTAGACTTCTAATTATAAAACAAAAAACATAAACAATATATATAAATTTGATATCTTAGATCAAATACAAATGTCTAAAAAAAACAAATACATTTTATGATATACATGTGTGCACTCTTATGATCTTTTGTATGTAGTATATTCGGATCTGTCAAATCTGCACTTGTATCTTGTTCTGCAGTTGTTGCTTTACGTCTTTGTCATAATAAACTTCTTTAGAAACTATGTACTTTTTGAAACACAAGAGTACTCTTTATATTGGTGGTCATTGGGTCTCATCTTTATCAAAGAAGTTTAATACCTGAAACAACAATTGTTATTTTTTTAATCATAAATTGCTAGCAATCACATATGCACAATCTTAACACATATGCACAATTTAAAACATACATGCATACTTTTTCGTTGATTTTATATCAATCTTAAAACATATATGCACACACTCATATTGATTTTATATCAACCATAAAACACATATGCACACTTCCAATTATTCTATATATATCTTAAAACATATATGCAAATATTTTTCATAGATTTTATATCAATCATAAAACACATATGCACACTTCCAATTACTCTATATACATCTTAAAACATATATGCACATATTTTTCATTGATTTTATATCATACAAAAAACACATATGCACCGTTGCTTATATCAAATTATGGAAAAAAAATTACAAATAACATAACATATATGCTCATCACATATTCTTCACATCAGTGTCACTGTATGTCTCATTTCTCTGATGTACGGCGTCATTGAACTTTAACTCCCAGAAATTTATTCATAACGCTCTTAATTGCACGTGGCAAGTTGAAAAGCATGTTACATTTTGTTTTGCCATTGTATAATGAAGTCTCTCTTATGTCTCGAAGTTTGGATGATGTGGAGTTTAGAAATAAGGTTTAATTTCAAATACAGGTATACACTAGTTGAGTAAAAAGAAGACGTACACGTAACTCAACTACGATATTGACCAAAAGCTTCTAATTTAGACTAAAAGAATTTGCATTTGTATGTAACTATGTGAGAGATCATATATTGTGATGCGAAAGAGGCAACTACAAACCAGGCACTTACAGATCATGGTGCAACCAATCTTAAAAAAATTGAGTGCTTTTCTATAGGCTAATTTACAATTCAATTAATAGTAAAAAGAATAAAATTCTACAACCTGTGTTCTGTTGAAAGTTGAAACTTCTTGTTTAACAAGCCTAAACAAAAGTAACCCAAATAGAAAAAAGAGACTGAAATCTCGAACCACTTATGTTTTTCCATTTTCTACCTAGTCTCTATCAGATTATTAAATGACAAGCAACAAAAACAAACTTATGACTCAGAGATATATTGGTATATCGAAACTCACCACCATCGCAAGAAGCAATTTTTGCAAAGTAATTGGTTCAAGATCCAAAAAATATACTAGCAACCGGGCCCTCCTCCAAGTAATATAATTTTGAGATCATACTTTCTTGGGCTCACTTTTCTCCATATCATATGTTGAATTCACTGCATTACTCAAATCAGATCATGGACTAAAGAAACAAGTTCATGAAGAGATTTGGGAGCATAAGGATCCAGATCATGTAGCATATTCCCTTCATTTATCTTATTCCCACCAGTAACCTTGATGTTGTTGGCAGCCATGCTCATCTGGTATATAATTGATTTAGTTTCAATGTTGTGATACAATAAAAGTGAACCAAGAGATGTAAAATAATAGCCATGATCTGTTCAAATCATGAACGAAGATATTAAATCTTAGTTATATATTCGGTCAAGGAAAATCGATATAGATCTACTCATAAAAAATATTTCAAATAATAAACCTGTTATTGCCTTTGTAGATACCGAATTAGGATGACATTGAAACAAAGAAAATCGAATTAAAACAATTGATTTTCGTTAGGGGCGGCTAGGGTTTTGTGGGTTGAATTAATGGATTGATAATTTTTATACCAAAAAAAATATGTGATAAAGATTTATACGTATTAAATCTATGAGGAAGTTTAAAACAAATGAAAACCTCTCCTTGTTTTTAGGATGTAGTCAGATTTGAGATTAAATGTGTTAATGTAAATTACCATAAATAGCCTTGGATAATAACTTGAATTAAATAAATATAAACTAATTTATTAAATTCTGATTGGTCAAGGAAGGTACTGTAAAGTACTGTATCTAATATTAGTACTGTATAGAATACAACACTATATATATATATATATATATATATATATATATATATATATATATATATATATATATATATATATATATATATATATATATATATATATATATTGACCTATGTTAATATATAAATTGTTTGTTCGAGAGGCCTATGAAACTAAAATGGCACAGGGCCTCCAAAATCCACAGGACGGCCCTGTAATTAACTGTATAAAAAGATTATTTCTATTTAATGATTTCTTTATGTTTTGTTAGTGACAAATATAAAAATATCAGGTAAAGATTTAAATAAACAAGTATTAGACATAAGTTATTACTCCGGATTTATCAATAATCACTTAAAATATGTATATGAATCTTTAAAACTTCATAATGATCAAAGAACGTTTTATCACATGAAACACTTGCATCATTTTATAAAAAACCTTGCATATTTTTATAAACTTTCGCTAAAATTTTATTCACTTTTGTTTAAACAATTTACTTTCATTTAAACAAAATGTTTTAATCTCAAATTTGACCAATTAGGAAAAAAATAATTTTTGAGGATTAATTCAAATATGATCTTGCATGAAAAATTGATTAGCCATTTTGGCAATAATCCAAGACCAAAGAGGAATGAATCAAAAATATTTCTGCATGAAAACCACCATTAGCTACTTTTAAGTCTCGAGTATTTTAGAATTAAGGCAAGTATCTTACCTCTTTATTCCACACGTTTTCTCATGCATCATTAGAGATGAAATATTTCAAACAAAACATGAATGACCATTTAAAACGGATTAATCTTGAGTTGTTAAAGGACCCACGGATCCTTTGGACCCGACGGATTACTGTGCGGACTTGTGGATCCGTATGGGTCTGTGACTGATGTTTTGCATACTCAAACAAGCCTTTTTTGCATTCAATTTTTCTCACCAAAACATATCGAAAAAACTAATTTCAACAACTAGGCGCGTCAAAATCTCAGTCCTTTGTGAAGTCTGATAAGCATATTTTCGTTATTCTCAAGCTATATTTCAAAAAAAAAAAATAAATAAATAAATAAATAAATCCCTAGAAAAAATGAAAACATTCCAATAGCGCCTCATCTCATCCATATCTGTACGGATACTAATTTTTTTTCACTTTCAACTAAAAAACTAAATAAAAAAAACCCTAACATTTAATAACAACCTCAGCTCATTTACTTCAGCACGCAATCAAAAAACCGTTTATGAAGGACCAATCTATAAGCTGTATTGATAAACAGCCTCGAAAAGCCCTTTATATGTAGCGGTTTAAATACAATCACAAAAAATTACTTTTAAGTAGTTCATTTTAGCATTCCCTAACAGCCTAAATAACCAATTTAAATAAGCTATCATATAACTGTTACTTTATGAGTAGTTTCCATAAACAGTTACAAACAACCCGTAAGAATGCAGTAGTAAAGTCAGATAGACTGGGTTTAGACCTCAAGTTGTATCTGATTTACTTACCCTCTTTTTTCATGCTACATAGACATGACTGGATTTTCTGCTACTCATAGCTTCCTGTTGCAAATTCTACATTTTGAGTTTTTTATGCACTTGCCTACCCATCAAATATATCAAAGTTATAGTAATAAACATTTTACCAATTTATTGCTCATGAAATTATCTTCCGACTGGTTAAGATATCAAGGTCAACATCACATGATCAAATGGTTGAAATTACATTAACATATCAATCTAATCAACAAAAAACTTAAATAAGTTGGACGCATTACCTTAGATAAACGGATTTGGTATCATCTTCATTCTTGTTATATGGTAACCTAAAAAAAACAAGAATTCTTTTAGGCATTTCATCAAACACTTGATATTCATAGAAAATAACATCCTTTAATGAACATAACATCCAATTAAATATCTAATATAATCGGAATTAAGAATATAAATCCCAACATTAACCATTGCTTTTTCAAATTAAAAGCTTAGGAACAAAGATATCTTACTTGAAGATATTAAAGGTTAACAATGATGAAGAATGAAAAATGCTGATCGTGATTAATTTCCTGAAGAATCAAAGTGATTCGTGTGAAAACCAATTATAATAATTATAGTATAGTATCGAAGTGATCCGCGTAAAATACGGATCACCCGAGTCGTTTTCCAACGAAGGCGAATGGAATCGAGAATATCGATTCGTGAAATCGTGATTTGAAAAGTGAGAAAGTGAAAAATAGCAATCAAATAGTTCACGTAATTACAAACAATGATAAAGCATGCAAAGAGTACAAGCTAATTATGCACCGAAATGAAAAACGTAAAAACGGAAACGCAACCGTAAAATTTAAAACATAACGTATGACGAAAAATGATCCTACGAACTTGGAAATAATTTCTAAAAATTTAAAACTAATAAAAAGAATTTTAAGAAAAAGAAAAATATTTTTTAGACTTTTTATTTATTTTCTAGAATTAATTTCCTATTTTTGGAATTAAAAATGAATTAAAATTTAAGGAAAATAGAAAAATAACTTGGAAAAATGAAAATTAAATTCTAAAAATTCTAAAATATTATAAAAGAAATTCTAAAAATATTTTTTGTATTTTTCACAGCTTTTTATAAATTTTTATGGATTTTTGTTATTTAAATCTATTTAAAAATTGAATAAAAATCAAAATAAAATAAGAAAAATAGTAAAAATGTCAGGAAAAATCTGGAAAAATTCCAGAAATTCAAAAATATTAAAAAGAACTTAAAATAAAAAATTGAAGTAAAACTGAAAAGTGGAACTGCTTATTCCTTAAAAACTGCTTATCACAAGTGCTTATTTATAAGCACTTGTGATAAAATCTTATTGAAACTAAAAACACAGACTAAAGATGGTGCAATAAACTCAGATAAGCAAAAATAGAACAGTGATAAGCACTAAAAACCACAGATGCTCAATTTACAAGCAAAAAGCTCAAGTAAAAAGCTCTAAGAACTAGCATAATAAGCACAAGAAGAATCAGATGTAAGACAATTATTCCGAAAACTAAATCACTCAAAAACAACTCAGATAAAGATTTACGACACAAATACAAGCTCAGCTAAACACTAGCAGATCCAAAATCACAAACAGTTAACCAACTCAGATGCGCAAATAAGCAATATAACCAACTACTCAAATAAGCTCAAAAGCAAAAGTTTGATGGACTAATGAATAACTACACTACTAAGACTAAAAAATCAGCTAAGAAATTGAATCTCTAATCTATTAAACTTATCTAAATGATGCCTTGAAATCTGTCAAACACTGATTACTCAGGGGAATTCAAGTTCAAATCAGTCACTTAAAAGCAATTTTACAATAAGCAAATGAGTCTGAAAATGATTTTCTCTTGTTGTTTCAGTTACTAGAACTACCAGAAAATACTAATAAACTAACAACTTGTAATTTGAAACAGTGATGCAATCTACAATTTATCTAAAAACTTTTAACCAGAACTGAATTTTACTTGTTTTTTACTTTTTGCATTATACTAAACTTTGATATTACTCAATTATTATTACTAGACTAAAAATACCTTTGTGTGTACAATTAATATCAAAAACTCAGCTGCAATAACCAGTAAAGTAAAATCCAAACACTTCCTAATCTGTATTATTACACTACCTTAATCTGATATAAACCTCAATTCACATCAATAAAGCACAGATAAGTATCCAAAACTGATAGTTAACTCATATTATCAACTGTTATCCAACTTAATTCCAGTAACCACTTATACTCACAGATTTCAAAACAAAAGAAGTGCACAATTAATCACAGATTCAGAAATCAAAATCTCTCAGAGATCCAATGAAACAGTAACACAAATTTAGATCAATTCCAACTCAAACTCAGATAACCAATACATCAGATGATCAGAGCAACTATTATAGCAGATATCCAATGAAACAGTTACTCTATATAAACCAAAACTAAACTCAGCTCCTCAATTCAACAGATTATCAATTATTACCAAAGAGATAACTACAATCAGATTACTATAGACTATTAGATTAACTCAACTGATGTAACAAACAAAACTAAAGCTAACAATTATCAAACTCAGCTACTGCAAACAATTAAACTACAAATCTATAAACTATAAACTCAGATCATTAATTGAATGAGATTTTACCAATCAACTTCCCCTCAGCTAGAACAGAGGGGATTCACAGTCGCCTATCTTTAAGATAGGCTGATTTCAATTCTATCTGTATCAGCTATCCAAACACCTCAGCTTCAATGATCAAAACAGCTTCTGATCTTGA
The DNA here is from genome assembly GCA_030686995.1 of Artemisia argyi. Taxonomy (NCBI): domain Eukaryota; kingdom Viridiplantae; phylum Streptophyta; class Magnoliopsida; order Asterales; family Asteraceae; genus Artemisia; species Artemisia argyi. The sequence continues at coordinate 167,232,455 of CM060695.1, forward strand.
TAATTTCAAACTCAGACTCAAATTACTTCACAAATAGCTAAGAAGCTAGAATGAAGTATATAAAGAACTGTAAAATAAGCTCTATGACAAGCTCTAATAGTAATTATGATATTATTATTATATATATATATATATATTTTTCTTTTTTTTTTCTTTATTTTTATGCAAATGTTTTATAAGGTAAAGTAAAAGTAAGAATGAAATCAAGCTGAATTAAACTAAAAATAAACAAATTATGTAAGAAATGAAAACAAAATAAGCTATTATAAAATGAAAAATAAGCTGCAATTTAAAGGAAATAAGACTTTTATTAAAATTCAAAAGTAAAATTACAACTACTAAACTAGATTACAAAAGCTGAGTACATTTTGGCAGAGTAATATTACACTAAAAACTACTACTCAACTATGCTAAAATGAGCCCTATTTATAGAAAAATATGAGAGAAGGGGTCTCGGATTGCCAAGCTGGCAATCCGTGTGACCTGTGTTTCTTTTAAGCTCCTCAGCACCCTTGATCTCTTCCAATCATTGTTAGATCGATATTAACCCTTGGATCAAAGTTTGTGACGCGTTCCGCCCAATAAAATGCAACCACCTAGCCAATTTGTGCTTCCTTGGTACCCTTACACCTCTGAGCTTCTAGATATGCCTTCGAATTGACGTCCGTGCCCTTAATTACAGTTAATTTTAGACGGAACAGTAACTAGGGTCCTAAGGTCTGGGTAACTTTTGATTTGGGGAAAACTTTGGGCGCGGGGTGGATTTTCTTGGGTTTTTATTACTTTCTCGTTGACCACATTTGACCGAGAATAAAAATTGGGCTCGGGTCAATATACTTGGGTGGATTGGGCTTGTGATATGAATGAGTAAATGGACTCAAATAACATGGACCAGATTTTATGATTTAGATTTAGTAATGATAATAATCAAGGTCCAATCTTGTATTTTGTTAAAATCCAAGGGTTGAACTTGACTTTCTTCAAAAATATAATTCAAGGACCAATCTTGCCAAGTCTGAAAAGATGAAGGACTGTAGATGACTTTTGGATCACCGGCATTGACTTTTTGACCAACTTCAACTCTCGTGCCCGATTCTCCGGTATTCTTGTGATTTTTCAACTTTTTGTGATTTATCCGTACCTGCATATCACAAACACAAAAAACACACGTTTTCTTTGCATTTGTTAGCTCAAATAGTCGTTTTGGGTTGGTATTTGGTCAAATAATAGTGAGTGAATAAGCACTCACCAAAATCCCCCCGACTAAGGTATTGCCGTGTCCTCACGCAATGTGATCAATTCACGCTTTTGGGATAAATAATTTTGAAAACTCTTCCTACTAACTTTGTAAAGTAGCAAGGAGGTTCGAAAGAAGTATTAAAATCATTTATTCCTGAAATCGCTCCGTTTTCCAAAATTTTCTTTTTATTCCTTTATTCCACTTACACTTTCTATTTTTGGACTTTTCCATACTTCATACTTGTGACGATTTGTTGAACTTTCATTATTTTGCAATAATTATTAGGGTCAACGAGTAGAAACACTTCAATTTAAGAAGTGACCATACGGATAAAAATCGTCATCCTTGATTTTTCACGAGTCCCCAAACTAAGCGTACTAACGAGATCACAGCTTATCTACAAATTAGATGCTAACACTACTCATAACAGTTACTTGTGGAAACTTCTTACTCCCATTTCCTAGGTTTTGTATCTCAATATTTTATTTTGTTGAGAAATGAATTGCTTCATATTTTCTCGTTTCGATAATTTTTAAGTCCGATAGTGATACCTAAGTTAAAACGATAAGTAGTTATTCATTTTCTCTTAAGAACCACTGCAATAGAAATTCGGTCCACAACAAGGAATTTGGGATACATACAATATCAAGAATATAAGTTGCGGAGTACGATCACCTGCACCTCATGTGACTGATTACTAATCACGTATCACATTAACATGGTTTGCTTATGGTACAAATGTACAATTAATTTTGTCATAAATTATTCATTTAGTTCTTGATTATAAAGGGGATGAGACAAATTTAGAAGAGGATGATGGCAAATTAACATGGTTTGGCACCCAAATCAAAGGTAATTAAAAGGGCATAATTGTCTTAATGCAAAACTATGTGATAATGGGTTTATTTGTAATAAAAAAAAGTTAGGTTACGGAAATATGTAATTTGTGATGTTTAAATGTAGATATGTAATGGTGCGTTTGGTTCGCAGTATGTTTTGAAAGAAATTGTAATCTGTTAAATGAATTGTAATTTGAATGAATTGTAATTCAAAGAGTTGAAATGTGTTGTAAATTGTAATGTGTTGAATTGTAATTGATGTATTCTGTCAATTTGTTTGGTTGGATCTCAACGTAATTGTAATTCAAAATAAATCCCTTAATAATAATAATAATAATAATAATAATAATAATAATAATAATAATAATAATAATAATAATAATAATAATAAATAATTAAATAAATAATAATAATAACAATAATAATAATAATAACAATAAATATTAACAATAATAATAATAATAATAATAATAATAATAATAATAATAATAATAATAATATTGTTATATTATTATTATTATTAAAATAATAAAAAATAATAATAATAACAATTTATTATTATTATTATTATTCTTATTATTATTATTAAAATAATAAAAATAAAAAAATATATTATTATTATTATTATTATTATTATTATTATTATTATTATTATTATATTATTTTTTATTAAAATCATAAAAATAATAATAATAATAATAATAAATATTATTATAATAATTATTATTATTAAAATAAAAATAAAAAAATATATTATTATTATTATTATTATTATTATTATTATTATTATTATTATTAATTTTATTATTAAAATAATAAAATAATAATAATAATAAATATAATTATAAATATTATTATAATTATTATATAAATATAATAAAAATTATTATTATTATTATTATTTTATAAATATTATTTTAATATTTATATTAATTATTATTATTATTGTTATTTTTAATATTATTATTATTATTTTTAATATTATTATTATTATTATTATTCTATATTATTATTATAATAAATATTTATTATTATTATAATAATAATTAATATTATATGGTTATTATTATAATATTATATTATTTTATTATTATTAGTATATATATTATTATAATAAATATTATTTATTATTATTATTGTATAATTATTATTATTTTATTATTTATATAATAATAATAATAACAATAATAATAATAATAATAATAATAATAATAATAATAATAATAATAATAATAATAATAATAATAATAATAATAATAATTCTGAATTACAACGTAATTCAAAACTTTCCATCTAATATCCTATGTAATCTGAATTACCTCCATTAATGTAATTGTAATGGCTGAATTACAATTACAACGCAAACCAAACAGCCTACGTAATGTAACCTGAATTACAATTCCCTCTATTCTACGAAACAAACAGCCTACGTAATGTAATCAAAATACAATTACATCCAATTACATTGGATTACGGCGAACTAAACGCCCCCTAAGTCTTCCTAAATGATTATTCTTTTTTGGGCTTCTTCGCTAGCCTGTTTCTTTCACAATATTTTGCCCAACAGGTAGTTGATTTACATACATATACGAAACAAATTATAATATCTATCTAAAGATGGAAATGTAACAGCAAAAATAGTGATTTCTTAGGCACCCCATTATGAACCGAATCGAACCGAAAAACGAACCGAATTCGGTTCTGTTATAGGTCAAAACCGAAAACCGAAATTTGTACTTGAATTATACCATTTATTTTTTTTATATAGATTTTTGGGAAAAAAATTATTACAAACATAAAAGTGTTTTTTATATTAGGATAATATTTTAATAATCATTTTTTATATATAACTATAATATAAAAAATATATATATTTATATAAATTCGGTTTTCAGTTCAGATAGCCAAAACCATATCCAAACCGAAAACCAAATTTTTAGTTCGGTTCGGTTCGGTTTTGACAAAATTTGGTTCAGTTATAAAAGTTCGGTTCGATTTTTCCAGGTTCGATTTTCGGTTTATTACCCGAACCATGAACACCCCTAACAAAAAATGAAGATATATAAAAAGTGTTTCATATAAATTTATATGGTCATAGATAATAAAACTTTTGTAAAATGTTTGTACAATAGCTTTGGTGATTTTATGAAAGAGATATTGTTTATGTTAACATGGGCGGCCTGAAGAGATTTTACGGAGGTGCCATTGAACCGTATATTTTTTTTTCGTAGAGTAAAAATGTGTCATAATCTCGGAAGTTTTTAAATGCACTGAGTAAAAAATGTGTTACAAGATTTTTTATGGTTTCAGTGAATGCACTAAATAACAATCAGTCATGTATGAAAAAAAAAAAAAAAAAAAAAAAAAAAAAAAAAAAAAAAACCCTCTATAAAATAAAATAAAATAAACAGGTAGTTTTATTTTCATAAATGAAAATAATAACTTAATACAAGAAGCACAAACACAACTCATTTAATTGTAACTTGATAAGATAAATTTTAAAATTTTTATGGTCTCTTTATGAAACTACTTAATCACATATACACAAAACATATTATGGGTCAAACTTATAGGCAGCTAGAGAACAAAACAAAACATAAAAAAAGCAATATTACCCTAATTAGCAAATTCCATCTTAAAACGCATAGTCAATGAAAAAGAAGCTGAATTTGCATAACATATTTTCAGTGGCAGTAAGTTTTCATAAGCCTAAAGTACTTTGGATACACAAAAATTACTAGTATTTATAAGAAAAACATGATGATTTTATGTAGGGAAAATTACTAAAAATGTGTATTTCTGGGAAACAGTTATTTGAAAATTTGAACTTACAAAATAAGCGAAAATGTTCGGAATAACTGCAACTACTTGCAGGGGCGGAGGGAGGGGGTGGCTAGCGGGTGCTAGGCCCCCTCCAGTAAGCCCAATAATTGTATGAATATACCATTGTTTAGCCCATAATTTAATGTTTAATATACTACTAGCATCTCTCAACTAGCGACTTTTCTATCATGAAAGGAAAAAAAAAACAATCAATATGAAATATCTCCTATCTAAGTGGCCACTGAAGCGAAAATATGAAATGAGACATTTTTGACAATATTTTTTTGTTGTTAATCTAAAAAATTTAATGGACTTGTCAACAAGTAGTTATATCACAAATTTTGGATATCCGAAATTTTCGATGATTGTTTTTTGTTAGACATTTTATTTTATCTAAGTTTTTTGTAATTCGGATATTCGAAATTTCAGATTAAACTTTTATGTATCTGAATATCCAGATATCTATAATTTTTGGAAAACTTTTATATGACTTCCAAAACTGTCATTTCATAAAAACTTTTTAGTAAACTATGATAAAGTTTTCGGATATCCGAATACGTATATTTTTTGAACACCCGAAACCTAAATCAAGAAATCTTAGAAAGTTTCGGCTTTGTTGCTCTCTCCTAGTTATATACTCAAAAGCATCAAAATAGATAAAAAAAAAAATACCTTATTTTGAGTTTACTATACTTTTTATCCACTAAATATGTTAGAAAAAATTAGGTTTAGTAATGCATTCATAAGTTTTTATGATGGTTTATTTGTATAAACTAAAGTTGGAAACCATTTTTTAACTTTTATTGGTTTATATAATGAACTTCAGCCCCCTTAACTACAAATCCTGGCTCCGCCCTAAAATACTTGTACTAGTGCGCGATCAAGTTAAAAGAAAGGACGTGGTCGATTTGATGTCGCTTGACTAATTAACTAATGTTGCGCAAAATGACTATATGATCCTACTTTTTCTCGACCAAAACATATCGAAAAAACTAATTTCAACAACTAGGCGCGTCAAAATCTCAGTCCTTTGTGAAGTCTGATAGGCAGATTTACATTATTCTCAAGCTATATTTCAAAAAAAAAAAAAAAAAAAAAAAAAAAAAAAAAAAAAAATCCAAAAAACAAACCCTAGAAAAAATGAAAACATTCCAATAGAGCCTCATCTCATCCAAATCTGTACGGACACTAATTTTTTTTCACTTTCAACTAAAAAACTAAATAAAAAAAAAACCCTAACATTTAATAACAACAACCACAGCTCATTTACTTCAGCACGCAATCAAAAAACTAATATACTTACAACTGATTTAACTAAATATAATGGTTCACGCATTAAAACACACACAATGCGCCGTTACAGTCGAAACCCTAGCTATAATTGTCGTCCCCTGAAGAAACAAACAGTCATTAACTTTATAAATTAAAATAATAACTTTTTGAAATAAAAATAGTGAATGATTAGATCATTAGAATATTATTTACTTTAAGAATCCGCCGTCTTTAAAAGAAAATGAAGCTTTTCCTTTGTTGTCTGAGAGAGAGAGAGAGAGAGAGAGAGAGAGAGAGAGAGAAAAGGATTTTTTATAGAGTATGAGAATGAGAGTGTGAGATTTGTTGGGTATTTGTAATGGATATTTTACTTATATACCAGTACGACGTCATTTTGTTTGTTTGTTTGTTATGGGGGAGCATGGAATGACAACGTTTTGGCCTTTACGCTGAAAAGGGTTATTTACATTTTTGGAAAATTACTAAGTGATTTGTTCAAAAATATTTTGGTTTGGACAAATACTAGTCCGATTTCAAATTTTACATCTCGAATCTTTTTTATTTTATTTTTATTTATTTATTTATTTATTTTTTAACAAATACGTAGTACTTAACGAATAGATTAAACTTAGAGAACACTTACAGAAAAAAAAATTATCATTCAAAATTGTACCTACAGTTGGCCAAATAACGCAAGCTTTTGCAACCAAATATCCATCTTCAAATATTTTAACCACATGATTTAAAAAATAAATAAAAAAAAAAAAAATCACCATTTCACACTTGATGAGGATATGAAAAGGCAACACTGTCTTCTTCTTTTTTTTCTTTTTTTTTTTTTTTTTTTTTTTTTTTTGACAATAAAAGTCCCATGCGACTTTTATGAATAAACAAACGAGTAGATTGGTTAGCTTACGGTACAAATGTACAATTAATTTTGTCATAAATTATTCGTTTAGTTCTTGATTATAAAGGGGATGAGACAAATTTAGAAGAGGATGATGGCAAATTAACATGGTTTGGCACCCAAATCAAAGGTAATTAAAAGGGTATAATTGTCTTAATGCAAAACTATGTGATAATGGGTTTATTTGTAATCAAAAAAGTTAGGTTGCGGAAATATGTAATTTGTGATGTTTAAATGGGGATATGTAAGTCTTCCTAAATAATTATTCTTTTTTGGGCTTCTTCGCTTATTTGGCCCAACAGGTAGTTGATTTACATACATATACGAAACAAATTATAATATCTATCTAAAGATGGAAATGTAACGGCAAAAATAGTGATTTCTTAGGCACCCCGTTATGAACTAATTCGCCCTACTGTTGGTCCACTTTTTGTCATTAGGATTACTAATAGGCACATGACTTACTTAATGGGCTGTCACCATGTCAGTCGTCCAAATGAGGTTGCATTTTTATTTATTTTAACAACCATTAACGCACATATTCCCAGAAGAAACAAACCTAAGTCCCTAAACATAACATGCAAATAAAATGACAAACACAAATCTGAAATACATCAAGGGGTGTTCATCGGTTCGGTTCTTGGGTTAATCGGTTCATTCGGTTCGGGTTGTTTGGTTAAAAAAAATTTGGTCATAATCGAAAATATTTATGACCGAACCGAATCGAACCGAGAACCGAACCGAATTCGGTTCGGTTATGGGTCAAAACCGAAAACCGAAATTTGTACTTGAATTATACCATTTATTTTTTTTATATAGATTTTTGGGGAAAAAATTATTACAAACATAAAAGTGTTTTTTATATTAGGGTAATATTTTAATAATCATTTTTATATATAACTATAATATAAAAATATATATATTTATATAAATTCGGTTTTCGGTTCAGATAGCCAAAACCATATCCAAACCGAAAACCAAATTTTTAGTTCGGTTCGGTTCGGTTTGACAAAATTTGGTTCGGTTATAAAAGTTCGGTTCGATTTTTCCGGGTTCGATTTTCGGTTTATTTCCCGAACCATGAACACCCCTAACACAGCAACAGTTAAATACTATAAGTCCAAAAAAAAGCCCCACAACAAAACCCGAAAAAAGGTCTACAACATGCTCAAAATTGCTACACATCAAATTCGGAAACAAAGATTTGAACTTACAGGCATGTAACTTTCGGACAGGATACACAACTCCTTCGTTGCGCCAGTCCAAGCTTTCTGTCATAGTCGTAGTCACAATAACTGCAAATTACACAAGAATAAAAATTCTTAATTAGAAAATACAATCAATTCAAAACTTTTTTATCCATTACATTTTCACTTATGGGTAAACTTGAAAAATGAATTCATAAATTGTATAAATACTCAAATTCAAAAACAAAAAATGAAGATATATAAAAAGTGTTTCATATAAATTTATATGGTCATAGATAATAAAACTTTTGTAAAATGTTTGTACAATAGCTTTGGTGATTTTATGAAAGAGATATTGTTTATGTTAACATGGGCGGCCTGAAGAGATTTTACGGAGGTGCCATTGAACCGTATATTTTTTTTTCGTAGAGTAAAAATGTGTCTTAATCTCGGAAGTTTTTAAATGCACTGAGTAAAAAATGTGTTACAAGATTTTTTATGGTTTCAGTGAATGCACTAAATAACAATCAGTCATGTATGAAAAAAAAAAAAAAAAAAAAAAAAAAAAAAAAACCCTCTTTAAAATAAATTGAACAGGTAGTTTTATTTTCATAAATGAAAATAATAACTTAATACAAGAAGCACAAACACAACTCATTTAATGGTAACTTGATAAGATAAATTTTAAAATTTTTATGGTCTCTTTATGAAACTACTTAATCACATATACACAAAACATATTATGGGTCAAACTTATAGGCAGCTAGAGAACAAAACAAAACATAAAAAAAAGCAATATTACCCTAATTAGCAAATTCCATCTTAAAACGCATAGTCAATGAAAAAGAAGCTGAATTTGCATAACATATTTTCAGTGGCAGTAAGTTTTCATAAGCCTAAAGTACTTTGGATACACAAAAATTACTAGTATTTATAAGAAAAACATGATGATTTTATGTAGGGAAAATTACTAAAAATGTGTATTTCTAGGAAACAGTTATTTGAAAATTTGAACTTACAAAATAAGCGAAAATGTTCGGAATAACTGCAACTACTTGCAGGGGCGGAGGGAGGGGGTGGCTAGCGGGTGCTAGGCCCCCTCCAATAAGCCCAATAATTGTATGAATATACCATTGTTTAGCCCATAATTTAATGTTTAATATACTACTAGCATCTCTCAACTAGCGACTTTTCTATCATGAAAGGAAAAAAAAACAATCAATATGAAATATCTCCTATCTAAGTGGCCACTGAAGCGAAAATATGAAATGAGACATTTTTGACAATATTTTTTTGTTGTTAATCTAAAAAATTTAATGGACTTGTCAACAAGTAGTTATATCACAAATTTTGGATATCCGAAATTTTCGATGATTGTTTTTTGTTAGACATTTTATTTTATCTAAGTTTTTTGTAATTCGGATATTCGAAATTTCAGAATAAACTTTTATGTATCTGAATATCCAGATATCTATAATTTTTGGAAAACTTTTATATGACTTCCAAAACTGTCATTTCATAAAAACTTTTTAGTAAACTATGATAAAGTTTTCGGATATCCGAATACGTATATTTTTTGAACACCCGAAACCTAAATCAATAAATCTTAGAAAGTTTCGGCTTTGTTGCTCTCTCCTAGTTATATACTCAAAAGCATCAAAATAGATAAAAAAAAAAAAAATACCTTATTTTGAGTTTACTATACTTTTTATCTACTAAATATGTTAGAAAAAATTAGGTTTAGTAATGCATTCGTAAGTTTTTATGATGGTTTATTTGTATAAACTAAAGTTGGAAACCATTTTTTAACTTTTATTGGTTTATATAATGAACTTCAGCCCCCCTTAACTACAAATCCTGGCTCCGCCCTAGAATACTTGCACTAGTGCGCGATCAAGTTAAAAGAAAGTACGTGGTCGATTTGATGTCGCTTGACTAATTAACTAATGTTGCGCAAAATGACTATATGATCCTACTTTTTCTCGACCAAAACATATCGAAAAAACTAATTTCAACAACTAGGCGCGTCAAAATCTCAGTCCTTTGTGAAGTCTGATAGGCAGATTTACATTATTCTCAAGCTATATTTCAAAATAATAATAATAATAATAATAATAATAATAATAATAATAATAATAATAATAATAATAATAATAATAATAATAAATAAATAAAAAAAAATCCAAAAAACAAACCTTAGAAAAAATGAAAACATTCCAATAGCGCCTCATCTCATCCAAATCTGTACGGACACTAATTTTTTTTCACTTTCAACTAAAAAACTAAATAAATAAAAAAAACCCTAACATTTAATAACAACAACCTCAGCTCATTTACTTCAGCACGCAATCAAAAAAGTAATATACTTACAACTGATTTAACTAAATATATCGGTTCACGCGTTAAAACACACACAATGCGCCGTTACAGTCGAAACCCTGGCTATAATTGTCGTCACCTGAAGAAACAAACAGTCATTAACTTTATAAATTAAAATAATAACTTTTTGAAATAAAAATAGTGAACGATTAGATCATTAAAATATTATTTACTTTAAGAATCCGCCGTCTTTAAAAGAAAATGAAGTTTTTCCTTTGTTGTCTGAAAGTATTTTGAGAGAGAGAGAGAGAGAAAGAGAGAAAAGGATTTTTTATAGAGTATGAGAATGAGAGTGTGAGATTTGTTGGGTATTTGTAAAGGATATTTTACTTATATACCAGTACGACGTCATTTTGTTTGTTTGTTTGTTATGGGGGAGCATGGAATGACAACGTTTTGGCCTTTACGCTGAAAAGGGTTATTTACATTTTTGGAAAATTACTAAGTGATTTGTTCAAAAATATTTTGGTTTGGACAAATAGTAGTCCGATTTCAAATTTTACATCTCGAATCTTTTTAAATTTTTTTTTTTAACAAATACGTAGTACTTAAAGAATAGATTAAACTTAGACAACACTTACAGAAAAAAAAATTATCATTCAATATTGTACCTACAGTTGGCCAAATAACGCAAGCTTTTGCAACCAAATATCCATCTTCAAATATTTTAACCACATGATTTAAAGGGAAAAAAAAAAATAAAATAAAAAAAAAATCGCCATTTCACACTCGATGAGGATATGAATAGGCAACACTGTCTTTATGCTCTTTTTTTTTTTTTTTTTTTTTTTTTTTTTTTTTTTTTTTTTTGACAATAAAAGTCCCATGCGACTTTTATGAATAAACAAACGAGTAGATTGGTTAGCTTACGGTACAAATGTACAATTAATTTTGTCATAAATTATTCGTTTAGTTCTTGATTATAAAGGGGATGAGACAAATTTAGAAGAGGATGATGGAAAATTAACATGGTTTGGCACCCAAATCAAAGGTAATTAAAAGGGCATAATTGTCTTAATGCAAAACTATGTAATAATGGGTTTATTTGTAATCAAAAAAGTTAGGTTACGGAAATATGTAATTTGTGATGTTTAAATGGGGATATGTAAGTCTTCCTAAATAATTATTCTTTTTTGGGCTTCTTCGCTTATTTGGCCCAACAGGTAGTTGATTTACATACATATACGAAACAAATTATAATATCTATCACAAGGTTGTCAGGATCGGGATCCTACCTAGGATCGTTTTCGGCTTCACAAGATCGGGATCGTAGGATCGGATCGGGATCGTAAGATCCTATGAAAATGTATATATTATTGTATAAGAGTTGTAGTTTTGTACTTTTATAGAATATTTTGTATGATAAATGAATTTAAATGAATGATAAAAGAAAAAACAATAAGAAACATGAGCTTCTAGTAGGATCGGATCGTTCACGATCCTACGATCCTATGTGCGATCCTACGATCCTACAACGATCTTGCTCCCCTCAAAATAAAAACATGGGCTTGTAGTAGGATCGGATCGTTTACGATCCTACGATCCTGCGTGCGATCCTACGATCCTATACCGATCCTGATAGAATTAAGATCCTACTACGATCCTGATCGTTTTTTATATGTAGGATCGTAGGATCGACGGATTTTTGCTTAGGTTAGTCGAGGATTCAGATAATTGGAATGTCTTTCCGTGGGGGTTGTATGTATGGCCAACTTTGTACAATCATCTCCGGGGTGCAGCATTTCAGCGTAGGGATAAGCACTTTTCCGACGAGAGGGACCCTACTAAACCTCCTAAGTACACGTTGAATGGATTTGTATGGGCTTTTAAGGTATGTCATTAATCTATTCTACAGTTCATGTATACATATAATTGTGGTTATTTTAACGAATTTACCTTTTTATTTTTATTTTTTATTTTTTTTTTTAGATTTGGATATTGGAGATGTTTCCTAGAGGTGCTAGCCCTTATTTTTTCCGTCATCATCCAGTGTTGTATCCCCGGTCCGTTGCATGGAGTTTTAACAAAGTGGTCGTTAGAGAACGTATTGACAAGTTTTTGGACGATCAATTGAGGGTGAGTTTGAGATATCCAATTTTTTTTAACTATTATGAATTTAATATTGTTTGATTTTTTTAATGTCATATGTATTTTCTATGTTTTATTAAAGGTAAGAACACCGTTGCCTAGGCTTACACCGGATGAGTACGAGGAATTGACCGAGTGGTGGCGTGACAGTAAAGCGTATTTCGAAGGGCATCCGGTCGCACCCCCGGTTATATAGCCACAAGCGTACCATTCCATGGATGGTGAAATACATCCGGCTGTTTTACAAAAGTTTAATTATTATGATGAGAAGATGAAAGAATATCAGCTAAAGATACAAGAAGATTGAAAAAATGGTAAATAGTTTCACATCAATTTCTTTTGAGTTTATGTATAAATATTATTGAAAGGTTGTTAATTGTTTCATTAACATTTTTTATGCAGCAAAACCAACTTCGCAATAAACAAGGAGTACATAGTGGATCAAGCTTTGTTGCTGATGAAAATGTTGGTTTTAGTGACTATAGTGTGATTCAAAACACACAGGTTTTTTTTTCTTGTGTTTTTATGTTTAGTAATTTTTAATGACGAAATGGTTATATACTAACATTACGTTATAATTTAATATATAGGGATTCCCCCAATCCCACCGTCCATTTAGTGGTCCACCAGATGAGTCTTTCTTTGATGGAATTCATATTCCTACACCGCCCGTTGTGTCTAAGTATCCATCCCCGTTTCCATCAACCGGACATGCTGCTACTCGTACACCAATGGGTTTCGCCTCGTTTGCCACTCCTATTGATCACCAGGCTGGTCCATCTTCCCGCCCTAACGATGCTGCTCACATCCAGGTAACCTATTATTTTACGATTATTATTTTTAAAATTTGTCATTATTTTTAATTGATTACTGATTTTTTTTTTAAATGTTGTTAATCTTTTTTCAGGATCCGATCGACCGACCAAGGAGGGATTGTCGTCCAGGTAAATATCAGCAATATCCTTGGACCCAACAGGGACCCACTACAATCCTCCCTAAGAAATGTGGAGCTAAGGCTAAACTAAAAAAGAGTACGGCGACCATTCTGCGATTTAACCTAGAAGAATTACCGGTAGATGATGATGATGATGTTGTGCTTGTTGGTACATCTGCTAGCGGACCTTTGGTATTTTATAATGTTGATCCTACAAAGGTACTACTAAAAATGTTTTTAATTTATTAACATTTGCTTTATATAATTAACGAACTTGTAACCATATTGTGTGTGTGTGTGTATATATATATATATATATATATATATATATATATATATATATATATATATATATATATATATATATATATATATATATATATATAGAGGTGGGTTCATGAAAAAAGTTCACTTTGGTAGAAAAGTGAGAAAAGTGTACAAATCATCCCCTCCTTTTTTTCACACCAAACTACAGGGACCTAATTGTATTTTCCTTCATTCTTTAAGGAGTTTTTGTAAATTTGCACCCTACCCCCCCCCCCCCCTCCCCGCCGCCGAAAAAAAAAAATTCCCGCCAAAAAAAAAAAATTTTTTTGGGCAAAAAAAAAATTTTTTTTTGGGCCAAAAAATTTATAACCCAGATGCACCTTTTTTTTTAGTGCATCTCAGTTATAAAAATTGGTGCATCTCAGTTATAACTATGATGCAGCAATTTTTATAACCCAGATGCACCTTTTTTTTTAGTGCATCTCAGTTATAAAAATTGGTGCATCTCAGTTATAACTATGATGCACCAATTTTTATAACCCAGATGCACTAAAAAAAAGGTGCATCTGGGTTATAATTTTTTGGCGGGAAAATTTTTGGCCAAAAAAAAAAAATTTTTTTTGGCCCAAAAAAAAATTTTTTTGGCGGGAAAAAAAAAATTCGGGGGGGGGGGGGGGGGGGGGCATGTTTCAAGGCATACCCCTGAAGTTTGAGATGTTTCAAATTAAACCCTATAACCTTTTTTTCTCACTTTTCTACCAAAGTGGACTTTTCTCTAGAACCTTACCCTATATATATATATATATATATATATATATATATATATATATATATATATATATATATATATATATATATATATATATATATATATATATATATATATTTTAGGTAAGGCGCAATAACTATGAAAGTTTTGAGGCATTCCTTTTGGAGCCATACGGGATATACCTTGACTGCCATCCAACAGGTTGGGTGATGGATACTAAGTTCTGGCAACATCTACTTCCGGATTTATACAAGATGGGTAATGATCTGGGTCCAGTGGATAAACGTGGTTGGTTGTCTGACGATGTAAGTGTATTCTTTTAAATTGTTTGAAGTTTAGATTATTTAAGTTTCAAGAACATTAAATGATTTGGTTTAAACTTTTGAATCAGCATATGAATTGTTGGATAGAGCTATTAATGAGAAAATGGGAAGACAACCAACTATGGACAGTGGCTAGATCATGGACGGCATCTCTTTCCCCGACCGAGAATGGTAACGTGTCCATGCTTTCGGTAAATCCGTCGCTTAGGGGAACATTGGATGGTAGCACACGTCCGTACCCGTCATGGGATGTAGTACGTTGGGTAAGTAAAGATCTTTCAATGTATATTTGTTTTGTATAAATTACTCTTTACTAGACTATGTAATTGTGTATGCATAAATAAACTTTATATGTAGGTATTGATGCCGATGAACCCGACAGGGAATCACTGGGTGACAACAATTATAGATTTGCATGATTCCAAGTTATTGGTTCTCGACTCTATGCACAGCATGGAACGTTGTGATGTAATAAGAAATTTTGTATAGGCTTGGACCGAAGCTGTGAACACGTGTTTAGAAGAGCTGGGACATTTCAGCAGTACAGGACGTGGGCACTACAATTTCGATTTCCATTACAACGACGTACCATATCTTATCCCACAACAAGGAAATTCAAGCGATTTTGGGGTAATCACATGTTGGCTAATACATGAGTTTGTTACGTGTAACTGGCCACCAAAGTTTGATATGTATAATGTTGTACCCTTTTTCTCGAATGTTAGATGTTCGCTTGGTAGGGTGTTTTATCTAAGTAGGTGTGAGGATACTAGTTTATGTGGATATGACTAGTTAAGATGTTGTTAGTTGTACGGTTGAACAGTTTGTAATGGTATATGTTGAAGTGTAAAGTTTTTTTGTTCACTTTTATTTGATTTATTTTTCAACCATACATAGACACGATACAATAACCTTACATAGACATGAAACAATTAAACCAGACAACGCTGTGTTTCATAAACAGTAGATTGACAATATTAATCATAAACAAAGGGTATGAAAAGGTGCATATTCATCCACTAAAAACGGTATTCTTGTCAATAACTTCAACCAAGTTCCTTTTTGTTATGTTAAGAGCAGGCGGTGATGATTTCGAGGTAAAGACTGAAACATTACGAAGTACCAAAACAGCTTCGAATTTGAGGTATTTTTTGTAATCCAGCTCTTCTGCAAGGACTTTGTGATGAATTGTACCAGCCATAGTCCCTGTTGGATCTTTTAGTGTACAGTTGAGGTCACCCAGCATGTTAGGAGTACAAGACTTGATAACAGCTACAACAAGTTCAAGTTTCCCTTTTACACAATGCTTCTTTATATCCCCAAAACAGCCAGTTACGATGACACCTTGAGAATTAAACACCTTATGAATCGCGCTCAACCATGGCCCACTAGTAAAATTTTCTTCCTCAGTGACATCCTCATTTACTTTCGCTATATAATCCTGTGTTGGCACAACACAATATTCGGGGCCACCCTCTCTGGGGCCACCCTCTCTGATGTCTGCATTTTTTTCGAAGAATTGCTCGTTGAAGAATACCAGCCGGACCAGGTATTATCCAATCATCCTCGCTCATAGATGTTGAAGAACCCGCAACATTATGTGTTGGGGCATATGTTGCGTATTTTTTTGTTTTGGTGGAACGAATTGGGAATTTGTGCATCCGGTTTTCTTTTGTTGAGACATTGTGTGAATTTTTATCTTTCTTTCAGTGAGTAGAATTTTGAACAAATAAACGTGACTACACACCAGTATTTATAGGAGAAATTTAATGGAGATGTCATATCATTGTCATATTTCACGTAATAAATTACACGTACCCGTACATGTCATGCAATTGTCAAATCAATGTCATATCATTGTCATATTTCGCGTAAAAAATTACACGTACCCGTATGTGTCAGGAACTTGTCAAATCAATGGCATATCATACTTCCAATAAGTAGTAATAACGGTGACAAATTTATTTTTGGACACAAACATAAAAACGTAGTACATTAGACATAAAAAAATAACGTTACAAGTCATGAAATAAACAGCGAGTACATTTGTAGAAACGTTGAAGACATTCATTGCTAAGGTTAAAGACCCAAACTATAGCATATAGGTATTATTTGGTTGATCAAGCAGAATTAGTGATTCTTTGTATGGGCCAATGAAGAATGAACCACCATTTGCTTCAATACCCATGTTTTGAAACAATTGGGATGTACGCTCATACACTTGTAGTTGCTTTGTTACCATTTGGTTGGTCTTAGATTCAAAAATTGGTTCCGCATTTTTGGTAAATCCAACTAATTTTGCCATATTCTCAATTGGAAATGGGATGGTGAATAGGACTGTACACGATGATAAAACACCACCAGCAAATTGTAACTCCCATGCGCACATAATCTTGTACTCCTCTGAAAGGAAACTTCCCGACAATACAAGAGAGCTTCGCAATTGTGATACATAGAATGGAGGCGGAATCATTGATGTTACATCTTGAGGTATGTCTAGTACATGAAAGTGGTGAGTAACCAAATCAAACGAAACAATCATGTATCGTTTGTAGTAATTACCATCGTTGTAAAAAAAAAGTTTTAGAACCCACTCAGAAAATTTTACCACCCACACTTGCTTGACCAGAGCGTTTTATTCTAATTGTTTCCTGTGGCAAATGGTCGTTTTCAAGGTTATTCCACTGTCTTGAACTTAATGTATACACTGACACATACCATGGTCCTTCACCGTAATAAGGGTAATTAATCTTTATAAGTGTTGGGTCTAAAGTATCAGGACGGACACCAAAACCAATGACCATTTTTGGCGAATCAGGTTGATTCAAGAAACTAGGGACGAATATTCCTACAGATCTTTTTATTGATGGGTTCCAAGGAACAACCATCATGTTTGAACCGTATGAAAAGCACCATACACCTTCATAAGTAGCAACTGGCTTAAGAGTTGCAAGATTTAATGGTGTATCTAGATGCGTGAAAGCTAAACTTTCATTAACATAGAACATGAAACCTGTAACACCCCCAAAATACCGCAGCGGAAGACTGTGTCATAAGGGTGCTACTTCATAATACAAAGTACAAGGTATAGAAAACGAACTCTAAATGAGACGTTTTGAAAAGTTACCATTCGATTAATAAATTCCGAGTACAAACATGAGTTCCATAATACAATACATAAGAGTTTTAAGACATATCGAATGGTAAAGATAAAAGCATAAGTCTTCAAAACATGCCAAGCGACTCTATGCTCCATGCAACAGCTTATCATCTTATAGACCTGAGACAAACATGCTAAAGTGTCAACACAATGGTTGGTGAGTTCATAGAGTTTGTCTTAAAATAGTTGAAAAGCCTTAAAAGAATGTTCACACAACAAAGGTATCGTGAATCCACTCAGTTACAAGTCCCGCCATAAGAGACTTGTAACCTGTGTGTTCACAACCCACTGCTAATATATATGGTATAAGACATGTATAAGTTCATCAAGACAATTTAAGCACTTAGAAGTGAGTCTCTACTTCATCTCCGAAGACCTCACTTTTGGGAGCCAATTCCCAAAGACAACTGGGAGTCAATTCCCAAAGACAACTGGGAGCCACTTCCCAAAGATAACTACTAGCCCATAAATAGAAGAACGCAATTAAGTATAACGCAGTCATGTATGTATGCAATCAAGTATAACACAGTCACGTATAAATGTTTTGAGTATTTGTACAAGTAAACAAGTAGTCGAGCATGTGTCTCCCCCAAAGAGTTAAGACAAGTATGAAAAGAGTAGGGGCTATGACTCACCTTAAGCTTAAGTGATGTGAAATCAAAGTGGTAGTCGAATCGTGAAAGTCTCTAAGAGCGGCCTATAATAGAATGTTGCGACTTAGGTTTTGAGTAACGTCTAAGCATACGAAGAATTGCCTATATATGTCTTGCATAATGTTCATGATGTAGTACTTAGTATATAGCATAAGTCGTCGAATATAAATAGTTTATGAAACATGTATGTTTTGGTATATCGTTTAATACCGTTCGGGCCGACATAATTCAGAAGTCATGTTAGTAAGCGTTCGAGGAGCCAGGACACTTTAACTCGTAAATCCACAACTCAACTCGACGGCTTACATAATGAACTCCTCACATGAGGCTCCCTACTATTGTAGTAGTTGATGAAATATATAGATATAAGTTTTGATCCGAAAAGTTACATGGCCGATATTTGAATAAACTTAGGAAAGTTTATTAGTACATGAAGATTGTTATTAGGGGTAGTTTCATAAGTCTTGAATGACCATTTTCTCTTGGTAAAATCTCATGGTTCCCTTTTAAGTGAAGTAGATCCAAATTGCTTGTTCAAGTTATCGCCTAATTCATTGTTTCACGTTTACGCCTATGTAAGTTGTTATGGTCATTTCGTCATGGCTTCGCCGTGACCTTGGTCATTTTTCCATGGTCTTGAGACTCAACCTTGGCTTTAGCCATGGTTGTGGTCTCGGCTTTAGGTCATTAGACCTCTTGGTCTTAGTAAATCATAACTATAATATAGTGACTTTGGTCTAAAATGGGCTGTTAAGATTTTGAAGAATTTTATCACTCGGAAAGAATTTTTAGGTCTTGAGCTTCTTTGTGCCTGAACGAAAACGTCGTTCCGGACAACTTTCGTGTTTTAACTTTTTGATGAATCGGACCAGAAGTGGGACTTTCAAAAGCTAAATTTGATCAGAATGCTATTTAGGCAGTTTTGCCGTTTTGGTTTCGCTAACTTCTTATGGTCATAACTTTTGACTCGGGTACTCGTTTTGGGTGATTCAAATTGCTATGTTTTCCTTGTTAAGTCCTCTTTAACATTAAGTAAGTGTCAAATATCAAAGTTATACTATTTTGGTCGTGGTTCTCCATAAAAATCACTAGTTTGCTTGTTTACTTGTCATAAGTTAACATATGTATATCAATACTTGTTTTATCCATTTTTAAACATCATGAACACAATAACAAGAACATATATAGCATGAAAGGAACACAAAGAGCATGAAAATGATAATTAAGCAAGAAAGTATGTTAGGGTTTGCTTACAACTTTTGGCCTTAATGAAAAAGGGAAACTAGGACAAGAACTAGGACTTTGATTGAATAAGCTTTCCTCCTTTGCAATCTATGATAAACCGAGGTTATTTGAAGATTATAACGACGCCTTCTTGAAGTCCAAAGCTATTTGAAGATTATAACGACGTCTTTTTGGAGACTTTAAAGTTATAACAACTTTTCTTAGAAAATTTCCAAGATTGAAGATCAAACACTAGTTTTCTTTCAAAAACTAGTTAACTTTCTTACAAAATATAAGAAAAGTGCCTTAGGTTTTAGGACTTGAAGGTTATAAGAAGGTGTGGTGCAAGATTTCTATGTGTTATTAGTTGGCTATTTATAGGATGAGAAAAATAGTTAACCATATATTGGGTTAGAATTTAACCATGGTTAGTTTTAGACACTTGTAACCATCCTAAAGATCAAGGGTTAAGATTTAACCACCCATGGCGACTCCCCCCCCTAAATGGCGGTTCAAAGGAGATAAGATGACTAGATGATGAGTCTTGGTGTTTATCTTGCTTAGTTTGTGCATTTTGACTCCGTAAAAAGCTAACCGTAAATGATTAAGCCTCAAAACGTAAAACCGGGTATCGTAAAAATATGAAACTTGAAAGTATTGTTAAACATGTCAATATAGTCCATAATAAAATATAAAATGAGTGGTAGGATCTATCGGGTGCTAAAACCCTGCTAAAAACTGGAAACACGGGTCTAAAACGCGCAATTCGCGTAAAACGCTGAACTGAAAAACGTAAAATTCCAAAACTTTTGGAATTGTCATAAAATGATAGAAAATCATATTTCTATTGTTTATAATGTTTTATGGATATATCGGGATGCTGGAAGGACGTTTAAACCTAAAAGTAAATCTCGGACACGGCTTTGTGATTTTTGCAGAAATGATCCGACGAGCGTCAAACTCTCGGATTATCGTTAAAATAGTTTAACTTACGAGAATATGAAATAAAAATTTCTGAGATGAATAGTGAAAAGTGAATAGTAAAAGTGAATAGTAAAATTTTCGGGAATAAAAGTTAACCTAAAATTGCGAATTGTTACAGTCTCTACCCCTTAAGGAAACTTCGTCCCGAAGTTTAGTGTGTCTAGGTCTCTTTATCTTAATAACGGCATAACAAAGCTAGATTTTGAACTAGAATAGAATAATATGGTAGGATAAGGTACGTACCCGTTACGCATTGCGGGCTTCCTTAGCACCCAAATAGTATGCTCGACCCCGTGGTGGACTAACATTGTATTCACGCTTTGGGTTATTTTCTTCAAGCATTACTGCTAAAGTCGGGTTATCCAGCACTTGTCTCGGTGCCCTATTCAACTTAGGACAAGTATTTCGGAAGTGGTTTGGGCTGTTGCACTCATGGCATGTCTTTTGGTTGTTTCCTATATTGTCCGCCGCCTGCCTTGTAATTGATTTACACTGACTTGCAAAGTGGCCAGACTTCTTGCAATTATAACACACAGGGCATGGCTCAGACCCCTGATGATGATAAGCACATTTAGTACACTTAGGATGTGGACCCTCATACTTTTTCTGATTAGAAAGAGTTGCCACAAATCCTCTTGCTTTCTTATTGTCAACCATTGTACCCACTTGTTCGCTCGATTCACCCGTTCCCTTCCTTTTGTCACTATTCTTCAAAGTTCCATTCCTAACCATCTCATCTGTTAGGGTCCCTGCTCTTAATATTGCACTTTGAATCGTGGGAGGTTCGGTTGTTTTCACCATCCCACGAATCTCGGGAACAAGGCCATAAATGTACCTCTCAATCCTCTTGGATTCAAGGGTAACCAGATGAGGAACTAGTTTAGCTAGTTCATGAAACCGGTCTGTGTAGGTTGCATGACCAGCCCCTACCATAGAGTGATGCCAAAACTCGTCTTCTAGTTTTTGCATTTCATTAACCGGGCAGTATTCTTCCTTCAGTAGTCCCTTAAAGTCATCCCATGACATGCCTACAGCTGCTTCTCTAGTCCTTGCTTGAATCTGCATGTTCCACCATGTCAATGCCTTTTCTGATAGCAAGCATGCAGAATATTTTACTCTCTGGTGGATTGCACAGTTACTGATGTCAATCACTGACTCCATCTTCTCGACCCATCGTGTATATGCCAATGCACCTCCTTTGCCATTAAACTCAATTGGTTTGCATGACGTAAATTCCTTATACGTACATCCAGTCCTATGGTTGTTGTTGTTGTTGTTGTTGTTGTTGTTGTTGTTATCATTCCTTCCTCCATTATTTGTAGCGTCATTTATGCTTCCGTGGTTTCCCGAATTGTTCATGTGATTGCCAACTTGTGTGACTATGGTGGGAAGTAGGTTTTGTAGTTGTTGGGCAATAATGGCGGAGACATCTGGATTTCCACCATCGTTACTAGGGTTACTAGTGTCGTGAGCATCTCTTCTACCTCCACGTCCACCAGTTCTTCCACTATCATTACTAGTGTCGTGAGTAGTTCCTCTACTTCCACGACCACCAGTTCTTCCACCTCTTGGTGTTGCACCACCTCGGCTAGTGCTACGAGTTACTCTCTTTGGTGCCATGATATCTACAAGGAGGGATATTTTGTCGACGTCAGATATGAGGTGATATTCCTGGACTACTTAGTCTTAAATCTTGTCAATTTGAGTCAATCATTGATTAATGTAAGCATGGTCACATATGTCTACGTGAGTCATGACGCATTTATAATTATGTTGGCCACCATAATTATAATTGCTTCCTTTCACACGTATACATATTTACCAGGCACACATAACACAACAATTGGTACTACATAATTGGGTAGACTTTCTATCATCTGCTCTTAAGTTGTGAAAGGGTAACATAGTCTGGGTATCTAGAGAAGGTGATATGACGAAATGGACTAGTCGCGCTTGTAGAAAGGTTTGAGTGTCGTACTAGGACATATGAACCACTTCTAGGTATTAGAATCATATAAAGTAAGTATAAGGCAAATCATCAAATCTCTACAGGAAACTAATAACCTTTATTTAACTTAATCTTATGTCTTATCAAACAAGAACTGTCACAAGATTAAGTTAATTAAACAATTATTACTTAGCTCTAAATTTTTGATGACTTGACTATTGTTTGGGGTTTCTTCTAAACAAACAATTAGCAATAAGCATATGCGCATGAAGTGTGTGTAAGGCAAAATAAAGAGAAGAGTGTTAATGTTTATATCAGTTATAGTCTAGGCACTAAATGCAACCTAGTTCTCTATAACCAAGGCTCTGGTACCAATCTGTAACACCCCCAAAATACCGCAGCGGAAGACTGTGTCATAAGGGTGCTACTTCATAATACAAAGTACAAGGTATAGAAAACGAACTCTAAATGAGACGTTTTGAAAAGTTACCATTCGATTAATAAATTCCGAGTACAAACATGAGTTCCATAATACAATACATAAGAGTTTTAAGACATATCGAATGGTAAAGATAAAAGCATAAGTCTTCAAAACATGCCAAGCGACTCTATGCTCCATGCAACAGCTTATCATCTTATAGACCTGAGACAAACATGCTAAAGTGTCAACACAATGGTTGGTGAGTTCATAGAGTTTGTCTTAAAATAGTTGAAAAGCCTTAAAAGAATGTTCACACAGCAAAGGTATCGTGAATCCACTCAGTCAAGTCCCGCCATAAGAGACTTGTAACCTGTGTGTTCACAACCCACTGCTAATATATATGGTATAAGACATGTATAAGTTCATCAAGACAATTTAAGCACTTAGAAGTGAGTCTCTACTTCATCTCCGAAGACCTCACTTTTGGGAGCCAATTCCCAAAGACAACTGGGAGTCAATTCCCAAAGACAACTGGGAGCCACTTCCCAAAGATAACTACTAGCCCATAAATAGAAGAACGCAATTAAGTATAACGCAGTCATGTATGTATGCAATCAAGTATAACACAGTCACGTATAAACGTTTTGAGTATTTGTACAAGTAAACAAGTAGTCGAGCATGTGTCTCCCCCAAAGAGTTAAGACAAGTATGAAAAGAGTAGGGGCTATGACTCACCTTAAGCTTAAGTGATGTGAAATCAAAGTGGTAGTCGAATCGTGAAAGTCTCTAAGAGCGGCCTATAATAGAATGTTGCGACTTAGGTTTTGAGTAACGTCTAAGCATACGAAGAATTGCCTATATATGTCTTGCATAATGTTCATGATGTAGTACTTAGTATATAGCATAAGTCGTCGAATATAAATAGTTTATGAAACATGTATGTTTTGGTATATCGTTTAATACCGTTCGGGCCGACATAATTCAGAAGTCATGTTAGTAAGCGTTCGAGGAGCCAGGACACTTTAACTCGTAAATCCACAACTCAACTCGACGGCTTACATAATGAACTCCTCACATGAGGCTCCCTACTATTGTAGTAGTTGATGAAATATATAGATATAAGTTTTGATCCGAAAAGTTACATGGCCGATATTTGAATAAACTTAGGAAAGTTTATTAGTACATGAAGATTGTTATTAGGGGTAGTTTCATAAGTCTTGAATGACCATTTTCTCTTGGTAAAATCTCATGGTTCCCTTTTAAGTGAAGTAGATCCAAATTGCTTGTTCAAGTTATCGCCTAATTCATTGTTTCACGTTTACGCCTATGTAAGTTGTTATGGTCATTTCGTCATGGCTTCGCCGTGACCTTGGTCATTTTTCCATGGTCTTGAGACTCAACCTTGGCTTTAGCCATGGTTGTGGTCTCGGCTTTAGGTCATTAGACCTCTTGGTCTTAGTAAATCATAACTATAATATAGTGACTTTGGTCTAAAATGGGCTGTTAAGATTTTGAAGAATTTTATCACTCGGAAAGCATTTTTAGGTCTTGAGCTTCTTTGTACCTGAACGAAAACGTCGTTCCGGACAACTTTCGTGTTTTAACTTTTTGATGAATCGGACCAGAAGTGGGACTTTCAAAAGCTAAATTTGATCAGAATGCTATTTAGGCAGTTTTGCCGTTTTGGTTTCGCTAACTTCTTATGGTCATAACTTTTGACTCGGGTACTCGTTTTGGGTGATTCAAATTGCTATGTTTTCCTTGTTAAGTCCTCTTTAACATTAAGTAAGTGTCAAATATCAAAGTTATACTATTTTGGTCGTGGTTCTCCATAAAAATCACTAGTTTGCTTGTTTACTTGTCATAAGTTAACATATGTATATCAATACTTGTTTTATCCATTTTTAAATATCATGAACACAATAACAAGAACATATATAGCATGAAAGGAACACAAAGAGCATGAAAATGATAATTAAGCAAGAAAGTATGTTAGGGTTTGCTTACAACTTTTGGCCTTAATGAAAAAGGGAAACTAGGACAAGAACTAGGACTTTGATTGAATAAGCTTTCCTCCTTTGCAATCTATGATAAACCGAGGTTATTTGAAGATTATAACGACGCCTTCTTGAAGTCCAAAGCTATTTGAAGATTATAACGACGTCTTTTTGGAGACTTTAAAGTTATAACAACTTTTCTTAGAAAATTTCCAAGATTGAAGATCAAACACTAGTTTTCTTTTAAAAACTAGTTAACTTTCTTACAAAATATAAGAAAAGTGCCTTAGGTTTTAGGACTTGAAGGTTATAAGAAGGTGTGGTGCAAGATTTCTATGTGTTATTAGTTGGCTATTTATAGGATGAGAAAAATAGTTAACCATATATTGGGTTAGAATTTAACCATGGTTAGTTTTAGACACTTGTAACCATCCTAAAGATCAAGGGTTAAGATTTAACCACCCATGGTGACTCCCCCCCCTAAATGGCGGTTCAAAGGAGATAAGATGACTAGATGATGAGTCTTGGTGTTTATCTTGCTTAGTTTGTGCATTTTGACTCCGTAAAAAGCTAACCGTAAATGATTAAGCCTCAAAACGTAAAACCGGGTATCGTAAAAATATGAAACTTGAAAGTATTGTTAAACATGTAAATATAGTCCATAATAAAATATAAAATGAGTGGTAGGATCTATCGGGTGCTAAAACCCTGCTAAAAACTGGAAACACGGGTCTAAAACGCGCAATTCGCGTAAAACGCTGAACTGAAAAACGTAAAATTCCAAAACTTTTGGAATTGTCATAAAATGATAGAAAATCATATTTCTATTGTTTATAATGTTTTATGGATATATCGGGATGCTGGAAGGACGTTTAAACCTAAAAGTAAATCTCGGACACGGCTTTGTGATTTTTGCAGAAATGATCCGACGAGCGTCAAACTCTCGGATTATCGTTAAAATAGTTTAACTTACGAGAATATGAAATAAAAATTTCTGAGATGAATAGTGAAAAGTGAATAGTAAAAAGTGAATAGTAAAAGTGAATAGTAAAATTTTCGGGAATAAAAGTTAACCTAAAATTGCGAATTGTTACAAAACCTACGTTACCTTGCATATACGTCAAATTAAAACAACAGATATCTGACTCACGAAAACCATATCTACGGATGAAGTTGGAAAAGTCTATTGAAGACCTCCAGCTCTTTGACACACTACGAAATTGTAGTAAAGACTTTACTGGAAGTTTATTCATGATATCAACTTGAAGTTCAAAAGGGATGTTGTCCGACATACTTTGAATATGGAAAAGAAAAAAGTTAATGAATATTATTTAGTTGTCAATTTAGCAAACAAATGAGTTTGTTGTATGCATCACGAACGTAGTGTTAAATAGGCAAATACCGTGTCAACTAAATGTCATATTTCGCTTAATCAATTACACGTACACGCAACTGTCATTGTGTTGTCACGTCATTGTCATAGAATTGTCTAGTCCGTGTCATATTTCTCTTAATCAATTACACGTACACGCAACTGTCATTGTGTTGTCACGTCATTGTCATAGAATTGTCTAGTCCGTGTCATATTTCGCTTAATTAATTACACGTACACGCAACTGTCATTGTGTTGTCACGTCATTGTCATAGAATTGTCTAGTCCGTGTCATATTTCGCTTAATTAATTACACGTACACGCAACTGTCATTGTCTTGTCACGTCATTGTCATAGAATTGTCTAGTCCGTGTCATATTTTGTTTCAAAAAAGTAGTATTCTTGCAGCATTTTCCGTATATATTTAGTGTTTACAAACACCTTGATCCATATCAAACCAACAAAATGAGTTCAGATTTTCAAAAATTCAAATGTGTTTTACATTTTGATAATACCGAACGAGGTGTGATGATGTATACTAATATCACTTACTCATGGTTAGATGAAACTGTACGTTCTAAGTTCAAGTTGGATCCCAGTGTTCCGCTTAATTTCAAATTCTCGCACCCCTCATTTGATGTTCGCATGGATATCACTGACGATGATGAGGTAAGTTTCTTTGCTGAATACGCTGCCGCGAATCAAGAAATGCCGCATCTTTATGTTGCTAAAGCGAAAGCATTTGAAGAAATGGCATCTTTTATGCCAAACCAAGAAACCCCGACATATCTCTTTGAAGGCAACTATTTTTTAAATGAGGGGCCATCAAAAAATTTTGAATCAAATGATAATGAGATTTTTGAATCCGGTTTTAAAGATGAGCCAAATTTCACAAAACCAAATTCATCATTTGCTTTTGGGTCAGATGACGATGCGAATGATGATGCATATGATGAAGATGATGGTTTTGTTGGGAAAAACGAGAACCCAAAACCAATCCATCATCAATGGAAAATATTTTTTCACTCATGCCTGATGTTCCAGAAACACCACTTTACCAGTCCAAACAAGTAATTTCAAACGATTCCTATATTGATACAAATATTTTCAAGGGAAGGTTTTTTTACACAAGAGATGAATTAGACAGAGCAATTAGGATGAAATGTTTAGAAGAAGGTTACCAGTTTTTAGTAGAAAGGTCAGAACCTATAAGATATTATGCTAAGTGTTATCATTTTAACTCATGCAAATGGAGAATTAACTCTAGACGCGTGGGAGGTACACCGGTTTTTAAAGTTACAAGTTTGAATGATAATCACACGTGTGATAAAACAATAACATATCCTAACCATCAAAATGCAAATAAAAAAGTTATTGGACACATTTTTAGTGAAAAGTTAAAAAATGCTAGAAGAGATTTAAAACCAAAAGATATGCAAAGAGATATGTTATCGCAATATAAAGCTAGTATATCTTGCCAACAAGCATGGAGAGGAAAGGATTATGGGTTACAAATGATTAGGGGTTAACCTACGGAATCATTTGAAATGTTGCCGTAGTATTGTCACAACCTAGTAAAAAAAACCCAGGCACTATCACACGTATCAAGACAAATGAAGAAGGCGTTTTCGAGATGTTATTCGTTGCCATTGGTGTTTCTGTAAGTGATATTAATTTTCATGATTGGTTTCATTCTTTTTTTGTTATTCAGATTGGTTTCATAATTTTCATGATTGGTTTCATAATTTTCATGAATGGTGTTTAATGTGTATTCAATTTTGTTATTCAGATTCGAACTTTCTTACATTGTCTTCGACCACTACTTATAGTTGATGGGGCACATCTGAAGGGTGTCTACAAAGGTACAAATTTGTTAGCAGTAGGCATGGATGGAAACAACCAAATTGTGCCTATTGCTTACGGTATATGCAGAGGGGAAACTGGTGAATGTTGGTCATGGTGGTTTTCATGCCTTAAAGAATGCATAGGCGATAGACAGGATTTGGTTATCATATCTGATAGGCATCCTTCTATCAGATTAGCTATACAAAATGAATGCCCATTGGCGTTTCATGGTATATGCTGTCATCATCTAATGATGAATCTTTCTTTAAAAAGGGACACAACAAAGGCGCTATTTTGGAGGATATGCAAAGCGTATACACCTGACAAATTTGATAGCAAGATGCAAATACTCCTGTCTATTCAGCCCGAGGCGTTCCACAAGCTAATAGAGGCGGGTGTTCACAGATGGTCGGGAGCATATTGCCCACTAACTCGCTACAATTAGTGTACTTCTAACAGTGTCGAGTCTGTTAATGCTTGTACCGTAAAATCAAGGAAGCTGCCTATAACAATGCTGACCGAGCAATATCGAAAAATGGTGCAAGCCTTGTATTTTAAACGGCGACAAGTGGCTGGTATTTATTGTTCCGATTCGTATAATTATATTTTTAATAATTATCTTTAACATAAAGTCACTTCTTAGAGCCTATTTGTTTATGCATATGAAGCATGAAATAACTGATTGGGCATCCCATAAAGTGGAAAAGAGAAAAATCAAAAGCGCAACCTGGAATGTATACGGGGTTAACCAAGATCGGTTCCAGGTTTTTGATGGGAGATACAATCGGGAAGTGAACTTAGTGTCTAGGACGTGTGATTGCCGCAAATGGCAGCATTCTGGTATGCCTTGCGGTCATGTTATTGCTGTGAGTAGATTTTTGGGTCAAAACACTTGTGTCCAGTACGTTCAGGATTGGTTCAAAAAAGCTAAATACCAAGCCACATATGCAGAGGCGGTGAATTTTGTTGGAGAGTTTCATGAATGGGAGTATCCAACAAATATACAACCAATCAAACCTCCACGAATGGACAACCTACAACCCGGCCGGCCAAAAAATACTAACCGTATACGATCCCAGGGTGAGGAACCAAGGTTAAGACATTGTGGTAGGTGCGGTGAAGCTGGACACACACGTGGGCAATGCAAGCAACCATTCGTCCCTGAGGAAATGTTAACCAAAAGAAAACAGTATCCCAGAAAGAAAAAACCCGTTAACGATCAACAACAAACTCCTCCGTTATTCGACTCACACCCAAGTCAAATAGATCATCACACCGTTCCTACTTATGATACATACCCATCTCATGTGTTTGGACATAACTGATACGTGTGAATCGCACCAGGCTTTACCTCTCAAGGGATCTCGAGAAGCTTACAACGCCCACCAGGCAGTGTACCTGATCGTTGTAGTATAGTATAGTGACAAGTACCGGGGGATTGATCGTTCAGCTAGGAATAGTGTCGCTAGGATTAGAAAACCTAAATACTAGTTCTAAAGATGAAGGATGATTATTTTTGTATTTTTATATTTTTTAGAAAGCAAGTAAAAATCTCAGGTTTTAAGGATTTGGGCGGAATTAGTTGCTAGTTAACTAACCCAATACTAAAGATGCAATCAAAATAAAATACTAAAAATGAAAATAAAACTATATTAACTAAGGTTGTGAGCAATAAGTGGAGAAATTGTGTTTACTTAGATTTCACTACTCCCTAGATATCTTTTACACGTTAATTACTTGTTATAGTTGCGTGGATGACGGATTGTATTCCTTAATACCATTCATGGGGTGGCGCACTTAATTCCCCAATCCTATGAGTGCCTACTTCACTCCTATGTCGAGCCGGCTAGGAAGCTCCTAACATGGGATCATTAGAATTTACTCATGCATTAAATACAACCAATAAAACCTAGTGCACGTCAGTTCATGTTTCCTAAGACGTTCAAGCATGTTACCAATTGGAGATCTACCAGTTTTCTTAAGCCTAACATCGAAATCATTCATCCAATACAACCATAAACAAGTAATCAACACATAATTAACATCTAGGTTTCATTAGATCTAAGCAAACACAAGATAGATCTAGCCTAGCATGATGGAATTAAGACAAGAACAAGATATAGACAACCAACACATAGACATATTGATTGAATTAAAAGAATACTTATCTCAATTACACATGAAAGGGTTCAAGGGCTGAAAACCCTTGAAAAACCTGTAAAGTTCGGCCTTAGGGTTTCTCCAAAACTTCTATTTTTTTTATGAATGAAAATTAGAAAACTATATATAGGAAATTCAGGCTGACGGCGTCAAGACCAAATTGGCGACGCCGTCATCTCGCCGCCAAAATACTTCTCGGACTGCCTTGATCTACTTTTGACGCGGTCACTTTATAACTTTTTCCAGGCCGTCACGTATTTTACTCTTGACGCTCTACCTTGTGACGCCTTCATTTCTCTACTGGGCCGTCATGAAAATTACTCTTGATGCCATCAGGATTTTCCTCTTGCCGCCGTCACCTACTGTTCTCAGCAAGGAAAATTAAGACTGTGGCGTTTTCTTCACTTTTATGCTCCAAAAACGTCCGAATTGCTTGTTTTTCCAGATTTCTCTCCCAAAGTACCTAAAATCACAAAAGAAACGATTTAGGGCAATATTTGATCAAATAAAGTCAATTCCGGGCTTAAATGACCCCCTAAAAACGGTTCATTTTTCGCCTCATCAATAACACATTCCCAACACAGCCATATAATCAAAATTTTTACACAACAGGACAATATGACCAAGGGCAAGCGAGTCATGAACAACATGGTCATCATAACCCGGCACACGGCTGTGAGCAATATAACTCCCAACCATATCCCTCTCAACCATACCCCTCACAACATTTAAATGATCTAAACACTCAACAGTCTAATAATAGTTGGTTTAATTTCTTTGGTTAATAACCAGTTTGCACTTGTTACTTATGTATTCCAATGTAATTGTAGTATTTTTGTAACATTTGTTACAAAGCTTGTAATAATTTTCTTTTTTAATTATAGCATGTATTTCCAGAAAAGGCTAATAAAATAATAGAAATGAAAACTAAGAATAAAGATGCACCACGTGAGTTCTAGTATTACTTTTTCACTGTTGACATGATAGCATAAACAGTGCCCTTTATGGAAGTATTAAATACCAATCGGTTCTATATAAGCTACATAACACTTGAAGTTCAATACAACATTTCATTCATTTTTCAAATATTAGTAAACTTGAATACATGACATTCAAAGTTCTACTTCATCATTACGGGAGGTTCACTTCCCCTCCAGGAAGAAAGTTTGAAGGTGGTTTAATTACTTGCGTAGATCCGGTCGAGTTTGAAACTTTCTCGGCCGATCAATTTTAACAAATTGTTTAGGTTACGATGAAAACTCCCCAACCTTTTTTTATATACAAAAACCAAATTCTAGTCTTGATTCAGGGCTAGTACCATTGGCTGCTGCAATTGAAGACCGCGAAAGTCTATTAGCGTACATAGAACTTCAACAAAACAAAATGCATGTGTACGTTTCAAAAGTTGAGTTACTCGAACTCGTAGTGGCCAACACATGCAACGTTAATCATACCAAGAAGAGTACACATGATAAACCTTCATGTTCAAAAAAGTTATTTGACTAATTTGTGGTTATGGGTGTTATGTTGCCTTTATTGTAGTGTTATGATTTTCATTGTCCATGTCCAAGTCACAATCAGACTATTTTCATTGTCCATGTCCATGTAATTCTAGGTATGTTCTTATAGTAATGTCCTATTATGCTTTCGATTTTATATTATCCAATCCTCAATGATATCATTTTCTTTATATGTTTTCAGCTTTAATGTACAAAATAATATTAAATTGATTAATCGTAAACCACTTCTGACACAGATATGACTACTCACCTTTTCTGGTATATATATATATATATATATATATATATATATATATATATATATATATATATATATATATATATATATATATATATATATATATATATATATATATATATATATATATACTTGTGGTATGTGGTTTCAAGTTATCAAAACCAATTGTGTCTTCTTTCATTCACCAAATGTCAACATCTAATAACCATACATTCGAATTCACTATCAACTACAACGGAAAATTTATACTTAACCCACTAACATATGAAGGTGGTTCACACATGAATATTGTTGTCCCACAGTTTGGTTTTCAAGATATGGTTACATATCTGAAGAGAAAATTACCATCAATGGTCCAAAATCTTTATTACATGTTGCCACAAAACAACACATTAAATGGTATGAAAGCAATTAAAGGCGATTATGATATTGATGTTATGTATGACTTCGCAAAAGTTGCAGGAAAGATCCAAATTTTTGTTTCCGAAAATCGCGAAGATCTAACAACAATATTGATTCCAGATGATGGTTGTTTGGAAGAATCATTTGCATGTGTAATTTCAGAAGAAACAAAATTTAAACGTGAAGAGCGTGTCCGATATCTACATCAAATAGTAGAGAAAAAAAAACAAACGTGAAGAGCGTGTCCGGTTTAACATTGAACGAAAGAAAAAAAAACCTACGTCGCCATATTCACAAACCATTTTCAATTTTATTGTTCACAATAATGATCAACTGGTTTGCAATGAAGGAAATATAGAGTATGTAAATGATTGGAAGATCAACATCAACATTCCAAGAATGAAGCTCGAGGAGCTGAAACAATACTTGTCTAACATTGTCGATACGAAGATTCATGCTCTTTATTATGAAGTTCCGCACACTAGGTATTCAATCACCGTCAAGCTAAGAAACAACTATGATATGCATGTGATGTTTGATATTTCAGCATCACAAGGCGGCCAGTTGGAAGTTTACCTTGACCAGTGCGGTGTCAATTTTATTATTGAAAAGTATGTATGCCCAAATGCTACTTTGGCAAAAATGATGGATCATGTGATAACAGACTACCCAAATAAAAACGAAGACGGAAGAAAAATCATAGAACAATCGGATTACAGTTTAGATCAAATGGTTGAATGGGCGGAACAAGAACACTTTGAGAATGAGGAAGCTAAAGCAGATGAACGTCATAAAGCCCTATGGAAGAATCGTTTCAATTATTAAGAATATCAATCAATAAGTGTGTTGTATGCTTTAAGAATGTCATCTTTATATGATCTGTTTTATCAGTGATTCAATAAACATTACCATACGTATCCAAATTAATAAATTTATTCAAATAAGAGTACAAACGTTCATTAATAAAATACAAACCAGTTAACATAAAACTAGATAAGCTCAATCGTCTTATTTGTTGGGTTGAACAACATACAATTGTGCCACCCCAGCAGTAGCAGCACAAGCACATTCAACAAAAAACATTACCTCATCATCCTCAGTAATGTCAATACGATAATTAAACGAAGCCAACTTACAGGACAAATTAATCGGAATGTTTGGATCTAAATTGAATTTCTTCAACACCAATCCAACTAACCCTGAGTACGTCAAATCATTATACATAATGACACCTCGATGCTGATCATCATAATGTAACACACATTTAAACTTCATAATGTTAGAATCCATGGATACTGTAAAGAGAAGTAGCAAATATGTGTATATATCAAATCATAGCTAGCTTATAAAGCAATTGAGGTCAGACAAATTTTTAAAGGTTCTGAACAATGAAATGACTAGTCAATGACAATGTCGTGTACGCTTAAAAGTTTACATGAAATATGACACTTTGAAATGACAAGTCACTGACAATGTCGTGTACGCTTAAAAGTTTACACGAAATATGACACTTTGAAATGACAATTCACTGACAATGTCATGTACGCTTAAAAGTTTACACGAAATATGACACTCTGAAATGACAACTCCCTGACAATGTCCTGTACGATTAAAATAACTGGTTTTACAACACAATGCCACATATAAACTTTATGAGTAAGCTTTTGCATTTGCTTCTAAAGTCTTTTTCAGGTATTTTGCATTAATACGACTGTAAATTAAGCACAAACATTCCACACATAAACCAAACAGGTTTCTCTAAAAATTAAAACGAAACAATGTCACACAACAATTCACCAGGTAACAAGGGGGATGATAAAAATCACGTGGTGCATCAGCAAAAATTGGTGGAGCAGCAAAATAACATTGTAGAGTCGCATCATAACCTGTTTCATCAGCAGCATAACTTTGTGGAGCATCAGGAAAACATGTCGGAGGAGCAGCGAAAAAGGATTTTGGATAGCTTGGTGGAGGAACGAGTCTCCAAGCCTATAGAGCGGCATGAAATGTTGAATTTCGTAAGTAGGATTAGGGCTCTTAAAATTTACTATGAACAATTGAAAGAAACAAAGGATGAGACGAAAAGGGATGCAAGCAGGGAAGAGAGCTCTGGTTCTAGCCGGTTGGGGTGAAAGTTTAATGATTATGGTGTTTGTAATATTTTAGTATGTTGTAACCTGGTTTTTATCTAATGTATGGTATGGTAGCTACTTTTTACTCCTTGATTGTAATAGTACCTTCTTTAATTCTACAAGTTCCTTCTTTATGTAATGTGAAATTGTAGTCAATGCAAGTATATTAACCATAACATTTATATTACTTGAAACAACGACTACAACAATAACATACGATATGATAACTAAGAAACAGAAATTCAAACAACTAAAAAACGATACGATAAATAAACATAAAACTATGATTCAATAAAATGAATCATCTGACACATGTCCCTCGTGACTCGAGTAGGAGGCACTTGAGTCGTCCTCACTCGATGGCACAGGTGGAAGACCCTGAGCCCAACGCCATTCTGCTCTTTTGTTCCTCCGATCCTGTTTTCCTTTGAGGTACGCCTCACGCTCCCTTTCCTGACGGGCTTGCTCAGCTTCATGCTCCCATAGCACTTCCATATCCAGCTCATATTGTTCTTCCTCAGTCAATTGATGAATGATGGGTTGGTTTTCAGGTGGAAATTTTGCTAGTTGATTGTTTGGTGCCTCATTGTTTGATGGCGGATTGTTTAAATGTGGAAACATTACTTCTGGTGGAGTGGCAGGTGGTGGGTTGTCATGCACTTGGAAGCCCGGAAACAGATCTTGTGGTGGAGTGGAAGGTGGTGGGTTGTCATGCACTTGGAAGTACTGCCACAGTTCTTGTGGTATAAACGCAGGTAGTAGGTTGTGTGGTGGGTTGTCATGCACCTGGGAAAACGGAAACAGATTCGGTGGTGGAGTGCCAGGTGGTGTGTGAAAC